>CP136055.1:269784591-271101343 GCA_032464435.1 Aegilops umbellulata | reverse complement strand
TGAGAGACTCTCTATCATGAAGATCTAGGTGCTACTTTGAAGCACAAGTGTGGTAAAAGGATAGTAACATTGTCCCTTCTCTCTTTTTCACTCATTTTTTTTGTTTGGGCCTTTTCTCTTTTTTTATGGCCTCTTTTTTTTCTCTTTTTTTATTTTTCGTCCGGAGTTTCATCCCGACTTGTGGGGGAATCATAGTCTCCATCATCCTTTTCCTCACTTGGGATAATGCTCTAAAAATCATGATCATCACACTTTTATTTTCTTACAACTCGACAATTACAACTCGATACTTAGAACAAAATATGACTCTATGTGAATGCCTCCGGCGGTGTACCGGGATATGCAATGAATCAAGAGTGACATGTATGAAAGAATTATGGACGGTGGCTTTGCCACAAATACAATGTCAACTACATGATCATGCTAGCAATATGACAATGATGGAGCGTGTCATAATAAACAAAACGGTGGAAAGTTGCATGGCAATATATCTCGGAATGGCTATGGAAATGCCATGATAGGTAGGTATGGTGGCTGTTTGAGGAAGGTATATGGTGGGTGTATGATACCGGCGAAAAGTGCGCGGTATAAGAGAGGCTAGCAATGGTAGAAGGAAGAAAAGTGCATATAATCCATGGACCCAACATTAGTCATGAAGAACTCATATACTTATTGCAAAAATCTACAAGTTATCAAAGCAAAGTATTATGCGCATGCTCCTAGGGGCATAGATTGGTAGGAAAAGACCATTGCTCGTCCCCGACCGCCACTCATAAGGAAGACAATCAATAAATAAATCATGCTCCGACTTCATCACATAACGGTTCACCATACGTGCATGCTACGGGAATCACAAACTTTAACACAAGTATTTCTCAAATTCATAACTACTCAACTAGCATGACTCTAATATCACCATCTTCATATCTCAAAACAATTATCAAGCATCAAACTTTTCTTAGTATTCAACACACTCAACAGAAAGTTTTACATATCTTGAATACCAAGCATATTAAGATTATTAACCAAATTACCATGCTGTTTAAGACTCTCAAAATAATCTAAGTGAAGCATGATAGATCAATAGTTTCTTTAAAACAAATCCACCACCATGCTCTAAAAGATATAAGTGAAGCACTAGAGCAAAACTATATAGCTCAAAAGATATAAGTGAAGCACATAGAGTATTCTAACAAATTCCAATTCATGTATGGCTCTCTCAAAAGGTGTGTACAGCAAGGATGATTGTGGTAAACTAAAAATCAAAGATTCAAATAATACAAGACGCTCTAAGCAAAACGCATATCATGTGGTGAATAAAAATATAGCTCCAAGTAAAGTTACCGACGGAAGTAGACGAACGAGGGGATGCCTTCCGGGGCATCCCCAAGCTTTGAATTTTTGGTGTCCTTAGATTATCTTGGGGGTGCCATGGGCATCCCCAAGCTTAGGCTCTTGCCACTCCTTGTTCCATAATCCATCAAAAGATTTCATCCAAAACTTGAAAACTTCACAACACAAAACTCAACAGAAATCTCGTGAGCTCCGTTAGCGAAAGAAAACAAAAGACCACTTCAAGGTACTGTAATGAACTAATTATTTATTTATATTGGTGTTAAACCTACTGTATTCCAACTTCTCTATGGTTTATAAACTGTTTTGCTAGCCATAGATTCATCAAAATAAGCAAACAACACACGAAAAACAGAATATGTCAAAAACAGAACAGTCTGTAGTAATTTGTAACTAACGCAAACTTATGGAACTCCAAAAATTCAGCAAAAATAGGACAACCTAGGAAATTTGTTTATTGATCAGCAGCAATTGGAATAACTATTTTATCACGTTCTGATAATTTTTAACAATTGTTTTCGTGAACAGTAAGTTTCTGAAAATTACAGCAAGATCAAATAACTATCATCCAAGAGGATCCTATAGGTTTAACTTGGCACAAACACTAACTAAAACGTAAAACCACATCTAAACAGAAGGTAGATGGATTATTTATTTCTAAACAGAAGCAAAAGCGAAAAAACTAAAAATAAAATTGGGTTGCCTCCCAACAAGCGCTATCGTTTAACGCCCCTAGCTAGGCATAAAAGTAAGGATAGATTTAGGTATTGCCATCTTTGGTAGGCAATCCATAAGTGGCTCTCATGATAGATTCATATGCTAATTTTATTTTCTTCCTAGGGAAGTGTTCCATGCCTTTCTTTAATGGAAATTGGAATCTAATATTCCCTTCCTTCATATCAATAATTGCACCAATCGTTCTAAGGAAAGGTCTACCAAGAATAATAGGACAAGAAGGATTGCAATCTATGTCAAGAACAATAAAATCTACGGGCACATAATTCCTATTTGCAACAATAAGAACATCATTAATTCTTCCCATAGGTTTCTTAATAGTGGAATCCTCAAGATGCAAGTTTAGAGAGCAATCATCAAAATCACGGAAATCTAGCAAATCACACAAAGTTTTGGGAATAGTGGAAACACTAGCACCCAAATCACATAAAGCATAAAATTCATGATCCTTAATCTTAATTTTAATAGTTGGTTCCCACTCATCATAAAGTTTTCTAGGAATAGAAACTTCCAACTCAAGTTTTTCTTCATAAGATTGCATCAATGCATCAACGATATGTTTAGTAAATGCTTTATTTTGACTATAAGCATGAGGAGAATTTAGCACGGATTGCAACAAGGAAATACAATCAATTAAAGAGCAACTTTCGTAATTAAATTCCTTGAAATCCAAAATAGTGGGTTTAGCAACATGTAGGGTTTTACTTCTTTCAATCTCTCTTTTATCAATTTCATCATCAAGATCTAAATACTCTGAATTCTTGGAACGCCTTCTAGGTAAAGGTGGATCATATTCATTCCCATCATTATCAAGATTCATATTACAAAACAAAGATTTAATAGGGGACACATCAATAACTTTTAGATCTTCATCTTGATTTTCATAGGAATCCGGTTTAGCGACCATCTTATTAACTAAGGTAGCCTGCTTATCCGAAATTTCAGCAGTCAACTTTTCGAGACGAGCAATTTAGGATCTTATACCATCAAATTCTTTAGACATATCATCAAGCTCTTTATTCATATAACTCATAAAACTTTTTTGTTCTTTAAGCTCCATTCTGAAGAAATTATTATGCTCAAATTGCAAAACCATAAAACTCCTGACGTTACTTTCGATCTCTTATAACCTTTTAATGTGAAGATTACCAAACCTAGGTAGAGCCATCGTGACAAACAATCAATCCAACACACGAGCAAACAAAAGGGCAAGCAAGAAAAAGGCAAACGGAAAGAAGGGGGCAAATAAAACGGCAAGGGTGAAGTGGGGGAGAGGAAAACGAGAGGCAAATGGCAAATAATGTAATGCGAGAGATAAGGGATTGTGGTGGGTACTTGGTATGTTGACTTTTGCGTAGACTCCCCAGCAACGGCGCCAGAAATTCTTCTTGTACCTCTTGAGCACTGCGTTGGATTTCCCCAAAGAGGAAAGGATGATGCAGCAAAGTAGCGTAAGTATTTCCCTCAGTTTTTGAGAACCAAGGTATCAATCCAGTAGGAGGCTACGCGCGAGTCCATCATACCAACACAAAGCGAGGAGTTCTTGTTTTGAGCACTGCGTTGGTTGCGAGGAGCTATTGTTTTGTGCAGGTACGAGGGACTTGCGCGTAGCCTCCTACTGGATTGATACCTTGGTTCTCAAAAACTAAGGGAAATACTTACGCTACTTTGCTGCATCATCCTCTCCTCTTCGAGGAAATCCAACGCAGTGCTCAAGAGGTAGCAAGAAGAATTTATGGCGCCGTTGCCGGGGAGGCTTACGCAAGAGCAAGTCAAGATTTGGACTCCTAACAACGAGCCACTTCTGGCGCCGTTGTCTATGCAAAAAGTCAACATACCAAGTAACCATCACAATCCCTATCTCCCGCATTACATTAGTTGCCATTTACCTCTCGTTTTCCTCTCCCCCACTTCACCCTTGCCGTTTTATTCGCCCTCTCTTTCCCAATATCCTCCTCTTTTTCCCGTTTGCCTTTTTCTCGCCTGCCTTGTCGTCATGTCTAGTCTTATATCTTCTCCGTTATCCCCCGAGAACGAAGTTCTAAATTTTAAACAAAGGGAGGGAGAAAATTTGAAAGACGCTTGGTATAGAATTTGCAATGCTCAAAATAGATCTACCAGGAAGCAATCTACTTCAGTTCTTCTTCGCAATTTTTATGTAGGTGACAATCCTTGGTATAGATATATCCTTGATACCACTACCGGAGGGAATTTCTTGGGTAGCCATACTTTTGATTCTTATAACGCTATGATAGATTTATTTGGCTCACCACCTCTTTTGGTTAATGGAACTATGCTAACTTTAGAGCATGTTATGCAAAGGCTTGAAATTATTGAAAACAAAGTTTCTACCATTGAATCAATTGAAAATCTAGATAAAAAGATCCATAATCAAATTACCCAATATGGATCTAAGGTAGGAATGACTTTGAAAAATATTAAGGAGAAGGAACCCATGGTTAATGAGAAAATAAATCTAGATTCCACTAGAATCGATAAACTTGAGGGTATTATTACAAACTTGGGAACCGTTTTTTCTTCCGTAAAGAATACTCCTAGTCCTCCTACTAAAATTACGAAGCTTATGTATGTTCCTAAAAATAAGGGTGAATCCTCTAATAAGGAAACTGCGGATCTTAAATCTATAAGTATTCATCCCAATCTTTTCGCTATCATTAAGGAACCATTTGCTACAAATGAATTTTTAGATCTTGTGCCTAAAAGTTTGATAATCACTAGAAAGAAAGAAATCTCTAGTAAAGATAGATGCCTCATTGAAGAATTGCCTACCAAAGATGGCAACACCTAGATCTATCCTCGCTTTTATGCCTAGCTAGGGGCGTCAAACGATAGCGCTTGTTGGGAGGCACCCCAATTTTATTTTAGTTGTTTTTGTTTTTTCTTCTGTTTAGGAATAAATAATACATCTACCTTCTGTTTAGATGTGGCTTTGTGTTTAAATTAGTGTTTGTTCCAAGTTAAACCTATAGGATCTTCTTGGATGATATTTATTTGATCTTGCTGTAATTTCCAGAATCTTTTTGTTCATGAAAACAATTGTTAAAAATCACCAGAACATGATAAAATACTGATTCCAATTGCTGCTGATCATTAAAAAAATTGTCTAGGTCGTCCTATTTTGGTAGATGTTTTGGAGTTCTAGAAGTTTGCGTTAGTTACAGATTACTACAGACTGTTCTGTTTTTGACAGATTCTGTTTTTCGTGTGTTGTTTGCTTATTTTGATGAATCTATGGCTAGTAAAATAGTTTACAATCCATAGAGAAGTTAGAATACATTAGGTTTAACACCAATACAAATAAAGAATGAGTTCATTACAGTACCTTGAAGTAGTCTTTTGTTTTCTTTCTCTAACGGAGCTCACGAGATTTCTGTTGAGTTTTGTGTTGTGAAGTTTTCAAGTTTTGGGTAAATTCTTTTGATGGATTATGGAACAAGGAGTGGCAATAGCCTAAGCTTGGGGATGCCCATGGCACCCCCAAGATAATCAAATTACACCAAAAATTCAAAGCTTGGGGATGCCCCGGAAGGCATCCCCTCTTTCGTCTACTTCCATCGGTAATTTTACTTGGAGCTATATTTTTATTCACCACATGATATGTGTTTTGCTTGGAGCGTCTTGTATTATTTGTATCTTTGTTTGTTAGTGTGCCACAATCATCCTTGCTGTACATACCTTTTGAGAGAGCCATATATGAATTGGAATTTGATAGAATACTCTATGTGCTTCACTTATATCTTTTGAGCTTGATAGTTTTGCTCTATGTGCTTCACTTATATCTTTTGAGCTTGATAGTTTTGCTCTGTGTGCTTCACTTATATCTTTTGAGCCTTATAATTTTTGCTCTAGTGCTTCACTTAGATCTTTTAGAGCACGGTGGTGGATTTGTTTTGAAGAAACTATTGATCTCTCATGCTTCACTTAGATCATTTTTAGAGTCGTTAATAGCATGGTAATTTGCTTAATATTAATATGCTTGGTATTCAAGATATGTGAAACTTTATTTTGAGTGTGTTGAATACTAAGAAAAGATTGGAGCTTGATAATTGTTTTGAGATATGAAGATGGTGATATTAGAGTCATGCTAGTTGAGTAGTTGTGAATTTAAAGAATACTTGCGTTAAAGTTTGTGATTCCCGTAGCATGCAAGTATGGTGAACCGTTATGTGATGTAGTCAGAGCATGATTATTTATTGATTGTCTTCCTTATGAGCGGCGGTCGGGGACGAGCGATGGTGTTTTCCTACCAATCTATCCCCCTAGGAGCATGCGCGTAATACTTTGCTTTGATAACTTCTAGATTTTTGCAGTAAGTATATGAGTTCTTTATGACTAATGTTGAGTCCATGGATTATACGCACTTTTCCCTTCCTTCCACCATTGCTAGCCTCTCTAATACCGTGCACTTTTCGCCGGTATCATACACCCACCATATATCTTCCTCAAAACAGCCACCATACCTACCTATCATGGCATTTCCATAGCCATTCCGAGATATATTGCCATGCAACTTTCCACCGTTCCGTTTATTATGACACGCTCCATCATTGTCATATTGCTAGCATGATCATGTAGTTGACATCGTATTTGTGGAAAAGCCACCGTTCATAATCATTTCATACATGTCACTCTTGATTCATTACACATCCCGGTACACCACCGGAGGCATTCATATAGAGTCATACTTTGTTCTAAGAATCGAGTTGTAATTGTTGAGTTGTAAGAAAAATAAAAGTGTGATGATCATCATTTTTTAGAGCATTGTCCCAAGTGCGGAAAGGATAATGGAGACTATGATTCCCCCACAAGTCGGGATGAGACTCCCGACGAAAAAAAAGAGGCCATAAAAAAAGAGAAAAGGCCCAAATAAAAAATGAGAGAAAAAGAGAGAAGGGACAATGTTACTATCCTTTTACAACACTTGTGCTTCAAAGTAGGACCAAGATCTTCATGATAGAGAGTATCCTATGATATCACTTTCATACACTAGTGGGAATTTTTCATTATAGAACTTGGCTTGTATATTCCAATGATGGGCTTCCTCAAAATGCCCTAGGTCTTCGTGAGCAAGCGAGTTGGATGCACACCCACTTAGTTTCTTTTGTTGAGCTTTCATATACTTATAGCTCTAGTGCATCCGCTGCATGGCAATCCCTACTCACTCACATTGATATCTATTAATGGGCATCTCCATAGCCCTTTGATACGCCTAGTTGATGTGAGACTATCTTCCCCTATTTTTGTCTTCTCCACAACCACCATTCTATTCCATACATAGTGCTATATCCATGGCTCACGCTCATGTATTGCGTGAAGATTGAAAAAGTTTTGAAAATGTTAAAGTATGAAACAATTGCTTGGCTTGTCATCGGGGTTGTGCATAATTTAAATACTTTGTGTGGTGAAGAGAGAGCATAGCCAGACTATATGATTTTGTAGGGATAACTTTCTTTGGCCATGTTATTTTGAGAAGACATAATTGCTTTGTTAGTATGCTTGAAGTATTATTATTTTTATGTCAATATGAACTTTTGTCTTGAATCTTTCGAATCTGAATGTTCATACCACAATTAAGAAGATTTGCATTGAAATTATGCCAAGTAGCACTCCGCATCAAAAATTCTCTTTTTATCATTTACCTACTCGAGGACGAGCAGGAATTAAGCTTGGGGATGCCTGATACGTCTCCAACGTATCTAAAATTTTTGATTGCTCCATACTATATTATCTACTATTTTGGACTATAATGGGCTTTATTTTCCACTTTTATGTTATTTTTGGGACTAACCTATTAACCGGAGGCCCAACCCAGAATTGTTGTTTTTTGCCTATTTTAGAGTTTTAGAGAAACAGAATATCAAACGGAGTCCAAACGGAATGAAACCTTTGGGAACGTGATTTTCTCACCGAACGTGATCCAGGAAACTTGGACCCTTCTCCAAGGAACAACAGAGGCGGTCACGAGGGTGGGGGCGCGCCCCCTGCCTCGTGGGCCCCCTGTTGCTCCACCGACGTACTTCTTCCTCCTATATATACCTACATACCCCCAAGCGATCAGATACGGAGCCAAAAACCTAATTCCACCACCGCAACCTTCTGTACCCACGAGATCCCATCTTGGGGCCTGTTCCGGAGCTCCGCCGGAGAGGGCCGTCATCACGGAGGGCCTCTACATCATCCTAGCATCTCCGATGAAGTGTGAGTAGTTCACCTCAGACCTACGGTTCCATAGTTATTAGCTAGATGGCTTCTTCTCTCTTTTTGGATCTCAATACAATGCTCTCCCCCTCTCCCGTGGAGATCTATTCGATGTAATCTTCCTTTTGCGGTGTGTTTGTTGAGACCGATGAATTATGGGTTTATGATCAAGTCTATCTATGAATAATATTTGAATCTTCTGTGAATTCTTTTATGTATGATTGGTTATCTTTGCAAGTCTCTTCGAATTATCAGTTTGGTTTGGCCTACTAGATTGGTTTTTCTTGGCATGGGAGAAGTGCTTAGCTTTGGGTTCAATCTTGCGGTGTCCTTTCCCAGTGACAGAAGGGGCAGCAAGGCACGTATAGTATTGTTGCCATCGAGGATAACAAGATGGGGGTTTTATCATATTGCATGAAACTATCCCTCTACATCATGTCATCTTGCTTAAGGCGTTACTCTATTTTTAACTTAATACTCTAGATGCATGCTGGATAGCGGTCGATAAGTGGAGTAATAGTAGTAGATGCAGGCAGGAGTCGGTCTACTTGTCTCGGACGTGATGCCTATATACATGATCATACCTAGATATTCTCATAACTATGCTCAATTCTGTCAATTGCTCAACAGTAAATTGTTCACCCACCATAGAATACTTATGCTCTTGAGAGAAGCCACCAGTGAAACCTATGGCCCACGGGTCTATTCTCATCATATCAATCTCCATCACTTTAATCTTGCTTTGCTTTTTTACTTTGCCTTTTACTCTTCACTTTGCATCTCTATACCAAAAATACCAAAAATATTATCTATCATCTCTATCAGATCTCACTCCCGTAAGTGACCGTGAAGGGATTGACAACCCCTAATCGCGTTGGTTGCGAGGAGCTATTGTTTTGTGCAGGTACGAGGGACTTGCGCGTAGCCTCCTACTGGATTGATACCTTGGTTCTCAAAAACTGAGGGAAATACTTACGCTACTTTACTGCATCATCCTCTCCTCTTCGGGGAAATCCAACGCAGTGCTCAAGAGGTAGCAACAGAGGGGGCGGTAGTACCGGACATCGGGCGGTAGTACCGCTTGTAGGCGGTAGTACCGCTTGGTGTGGGCGGTAGTACCGCTCATCCCGGACTTGGCTGATCCACTTCTTCCGTCTTCTCTTCCATGCTTCCCTCGCGGATGGTGTAGGTGTTCCTTGGCGCTTGTGCTCCTCCTCGACGTCCGTAGCGTTCCGACAATACCTATGCATGCACATGAGAGGGGTGTCAAGTAGTATACCATCCTCGAGGGGGTCAAGTGAACATGTGTAAAGGAGATGATTCACCTTTATGTGTGTGAAGTAGATGTCGCATGTGTCACTTGCCAAATGGACTCTTGACATGGTGATGTTCGTAGGATGCTCCGCATCATCCCCTCCCCCTTGGGAAAGATCCGACCTCGGATGGAAAACCAAATCACCATGGGAAAGAGATGGCTTCACCGTGTAGAAGTGGACATTCACCAAGTACTCATCATCTTCAAGCTCGTAATGGGAACTCTCCAATGTCGCACCATCTAGTGATTCCTTCAAAAGGAGCAAAGGCAACAAACACTTGGAAAAACAAATAAGGTTAGCGTTAGTGCAAAACCAAGCATTCAAGTGGTGATTCACCCAACAAGTGTCGTCATAAAGCATAGCATAAGGTGTGACAAAATATTGTGACATGGCATGTAAGCACATAAATTGAGCACAATGAAGGACATCATGGAAACAAGCATGTAAATGTGAGGTAGAGATGCAAATATGTGTGACAAGAGTATAAGCATCTACCTCAAGCTCAAAGTAAGCATTCACAAATTGCTCAATGAAAGGTCTATGGTAGGCATAAGAATCATTCACAACACCAAATAAAATGAAGTGTCTAAACACATGGGTCAAGTGCAAGACAATCCGAGCATAACGTGCATAGGGTGTAGTGAAGATAGTATGGCACTCAACACAATAGAAAGAGCAATTGTTCATCATGTGTGAGGCAATCAAGTCAATCATGTGACAAGCAATGGGACATTTCATATGTGAATAAGTGACATTGTTGCAACCAAACATATGATAGGAGCAAGTAATCCAAGAATTGGATGCAACACACAAGGCATATATATCATGATGCATGGAATGGTGAAAATGACAAGGTGAAGCAAGATCTCTAACATGTGTGCAATCAAGTGGTCCAAGATGAACAATAAGTCTCATGGTGCAAGCAACACAAGTAGTATGATCCGCAATATCCATGCTCATGGTTTGGGGGTTCTCAAAAGAGAATGATATCACCTTGAAAGCATGTCCTTGTGCGTCCTTCACAATGCCGAAACACAAGCAAAAGCGGTATAGAAGCGCGTCGTGGTAGAATGTATGAGGCTCACTCTTAAGAGCTCGAATGGTCAACTCACGTGACGTGGAAGTCGGCACAAAGTCCAAGTATCCTACACATGCACACAACAAAACAAAGAACGTATGGGCATGGTAGATGAACACATCATCTATCATGATGTGTATGTGTACGTGTGAATTAGCACAAGATAAGCATCACTCAAAAAAAATGATGCATGGTATAAGAACATGTCATCTATCATGAAAGAATGGTTATTATGTATGACACGATGGGGACACAAATTGAGCATACAATTATATGGCACATCAACAGCATGTTTATTCATGGGAAGCATATTGTGCCAATAAGTATGAGGATCATGCAATGGATGGGATGAATCAAAATCTCCTAAAATGTATGAGGAAACTTTGGGGGTCTACTCATGAGCAAAAATGGAAACATCATATCGAGAAAATGGACAACATCCAAAACAATGCATATCCGAAGCTAGGTGGTCATGGCATGGCATATTAGATAAATGATGCAAAAGGGGGCATATCAATGTCATCACAAGAAAAATAAATGCCAATAACCATGGGCTTGTCATCTATGCCATTTGTGCAAATTGGGTTCATTTTAATGGCATATGCATAGTCACTACGATGAGATTGCAAATTTGACATATTATTAATCTCATGCATAGCATATGACAAGTCAAGCGGATTGTCAAACATGATGTGACCTAAAGAATTGTCACAAGAAATCCTATGTAGCATGGCATCACAACTAATAGATTCCACATGGCAATCATCATACTCATCATAAATAGGTAAATCATCACATGGGGAAATCATACTAGCATGAAGCATGGCAATAGGTGTATCAACATCATGCAAGCAATCAATGTCAATAATGTCCACTAGTGGGACTAGAGCATCACCTTCAGCTATGTTACCTAGTTCATTCCACACAAGTGGTGTAGGTGAGGTGTGAAAGACCAAATGGTGGTCATCTTCATCTTGATGGAACCATGTGGGGGTGCATCATATTCCACCATGGCCATCATCTTGTCCAAAGGGAGGACGAAGTCATCGCAAATCGGCGTGTCATCATATATGGGACCTAGCACCAAATGAGAAGACACAATAGAGGTAGAGGTCAAGTTGTTAGAAATGCAAATAGCCTCACATGCCCTATCAACTATCTCACTCCCTCTATGTGGTGGTTCAGGCACTCCCTCAAAATAGGTGCACTCAATCTCACGTATGGTGGAGTCACTCATCTCACTCAAGTGGTGGGGGTTATGGCTCTCCTCACATGGGAATTGGGGCAACTCATCATATATGGGGCTAGTAGTGAAGTCACTCTCACTCTCAATATGGTGGCTAAAATCACTCAAGTCATCATACGTCGCCGTGGTCGAAGGGAAAATCACATGCTCAACCATCTCGTAGTCGTCGCCGTGGATGAAGGCCGAAGATGGCACATCATCGCTCTCCTCCATGATCGAAGGGAAAATCCCATGCTCGATCATCTCGTCATCGTCGCCCTGGATGAAGGCCGAAGATGGCACATCATCACTCTTGCCTCCAAAGATGGAAGCATCATCCTTGCTCGCCACCTTGTCACTCGCCTCCAAAGCTTGGTCCTTGAGATTCTCCGTAGTCATACTCGGTGCCGCACCATCTTGGAAAAGAGTCAAAGTAAACCTGGCACCATCAATGCCACAAAGAGGGATGGTGGTGAAGTCGAACTTGGGAGCATCGTCTTGGAGCTCGTCGGGCTTGGACATCGTGGTGGTACTAGCCTCATGCTCGCCGTGTTGGAGCTTGGTCTTCGAGAAGTGTGCTTGGGGTCCAGAAGCCTTGGCCTTCATGAGTTCTTGTTCTGCCTTGAGAGCACTAATGTGGTAGTCGTCGAAGGACTTGTAGTTCTCGAGGAAGATAGTCTTGGAGATGTCGTTGTTCAATCCCATCATGAAGTGGAACTTCATCGAAATGGGGTCGTCGACGCCGGCTCGTCGCAAGGCAATCTTCATCTCCTTGAAGTACTTGTCGATGGACTTGGATCCTTGGATGGTGTTCTCCAATTGGCGTAGAAGATGTTCTGTGTAGGTTGGAGGCATGAACTCTCGCTGCAAAGCTCTCTTCGTCTTGGGCCAACTCATGTCGTGGCTCGCCGAAGGTGTGTGAAGCCACCATGTCAAAGCATAGTCGTGGAAGTTTCTTGTGGCGCACTTCACTTGATCTTCGGGAGGAACTTGATGTAGCTTGAGGTAGTCGTCCATTAGGCATTACCACTAGAGATACTCCTCGGGTTCTTGAGTCCCATAGAAAGGAATCACGTGGTCGATGTCGGGACCGTGGTAGCTCGTGGAAGTCACAGACTTGAGCTTGGGGAGCTTCTCTTGAGCGTAGCTTTGAGGTTCTTGTTGGCGAAGATGTCGTATGTCCGTAAGCGAAGATGCCTTGAAGTCGCTTGGCGAAGATGCCAAGGGAGATGATGAAGTCGTGGAGCGGTTGTTGGTGTCGAGCTCTTGACCTTCACGTTCTTGGTGGTGATGGTGTCGATGCCGATGTGATCTTGCCGGAGATGGTAGCTTGGAAGGGTGTGCACTAGAGCGTCTTCTCGAAGATGAGGAAGATCTCTTGTAGGACTTGATGAGGAGCTTGAGCGCCTTCATTTGATCATCCATCTTGGCGTCGTTGGAGTTGTTCGTGCCATCTAACTCGTCGTTGTTGTTGTAGACCGAAGGTGAAATGCCTTGCCTATCCATCACAAGACTCGAGTAGAGGTGAGTAGGAAATGAGATAAACAATACCAAGTTACCTTTTCCCAAAGTTGAGGATGTATCCCGTTTCACTCAATGTGAGATGAAAGAATAGTGGAATTGGTACCGGACTTGTTCACTCACACCTATCAAGTAAAGCTTATGGTGGATCTCGGTGAGGATAGAGGCACAAAAAATTGATGCAAAATGTTAGCAAGAGTCAATAATGTTGAAAAAGATTCACAAATTCGCAAGTGAAACAAGTAGACCAATAGCAATAAGTGGCACATGGAAACACACACACGGATAGATAAATGGGGTTGTGCAACCAAGGAATGAGCACAAAATGTGGAATCCACGGAAAACGCTCGTATTGCACAACTCAAGAGAGACGCTAACACGATTTCTCAATAGGCGGATACGACACTTGTGCACAACCTATAAGATGCAAAATGGATAAACTTTCTATCCCAAGTATGCTATGTATGTATGGTTCCCGGTGTTTCTCTCAAGATGATCCAAGATGATCGGATATGACAAGTAAGATGCTATGGCTATTGCTTACAAGCTTCTTTGCTCTTCTCTTTTGCTTAAAAGCTTTATTCTCTTTTTTTATATGGCCACTTATGCGAAATGCACAAACCAAGATAGCAATTGTGTATATGCGGGAACAATCTTGTGACACAAGGGATGATATGATGATACCGAGATGATACCAATATGATATGGTATGTATGCAATGAAAGGTACGGATCACTAATGTGCACAAGTAACGTTGCCGGCAATACTCAAAGGCTAGTCTCGATAGGAAAGTGACGCAAAATGGGCTAAGGGGTTAACAATGTAATGGCAAGAATGTACAATGAAGGGATACCACGATACCAAGATGATATAGAGGTTACCGTTCTTGCTTACGGTTAGGTTGTCAAAAAGGTGAAGTGGTTGGTGTCGAAGACGACCTCGTGGCGACGATGAGTGGCAGTGTTCTTGATGTAGATACCAAGATGATGTAGACCCGTCCCTAAGTAGCTGAAACACCTTAGGAAACGGTAAAAACCGCAAGCTCAAAATCTCCAAAGGCAAATGTCAAATGGTGGTAGCGGAATGCGTTGGTGGCTCCGGAGTTGGCAATGCGGAAGTGGGGAGGTGGTTGATGACAAAGTAACCGTCCCTAAGTAGCCGAAACACCTTAGGAGACTCATGTCACCACTCAAGCAACCACAAATGCTATAAGGAGCAAAAATTGGGTTAGGTTGCGGAAATCGGTGGTGGCTATGCGGAGGATGTGGTGGAAGCCCTAGGCAAAGATGCCAAAGTTCCAAAAATGTGATGGAGTCAAATGGTGTTGGAACCTATCTAGAGGTATAGAGGATGTCAATAGCTACTCAACGAGCTAAAGAACGCAAAAATCGGACTCCGGATGTGGAAGTTATGGGCAAAACGGTGAAACTCGGAACGCTGAAACTGGGAGGGGCGGAAGTACCGCTCGGGAGGGAGGTAGTACCGCTTGGAGGTGCTAAGAGGTAGTACCGCTAGGCGGGCGGTAGTACCGCTGGTGTCTGGAAAATTCGCAGATCGAATCGGGGCGCAATTTTGGGGCGGAAAAGGATGATTTCGGGGGCAAAATTTGACGAATTTCGTGGATGGAAAGTGGGGAAACTTGGGGAGATGCTAGATCCACTCGAAACAAAGAGAATCCATGGATCAAAATCAACAAAATATCATCAAACCAACAAATCACAAAAAAAATTGGGGCTATTTTTGGTGGGGATTTTCGAAAATAGGACGAAATCACACAAAACAAGGCTAGAAAACGGTGGGGGGACTCCAAATTCATGATAAACGTGGCTCATGATACCAAGATTTTGTAGGGTGGAACCCTATGGAGAGATCTTTCACGAATTGGAGGGGGAATCCCCAAGAATAAGATAAACACAAGGAGGGAAAACAAGAGAAACACTCAAGAACAAGTCCAATCACACATCCACTAGACCAACAAACACACAAGATCCACAAGGTACATGAACAATCAAAGGGAAACAAGATACATGGTAGAGTTCATCCCAAATCCTATGAAAGAGATGAGGGCTTGATGATCTAGGTAGATCCTTCCCAAGTTGGGGGCTTGATATCCGCTAGGGGATCTTCTCCAATGGAGGTCTTGTACTCCAATGGAGTCTTCTCTCTCAAGAGGAATCCCACAAGGGGAGGTACATGAGCTAAGCTTTATGATTTGTGTCTATTCTTAGCTAACCCTAGAAAGGAGGTGGAGGTGGTCTATTTATAGTCTAAGCCACTAAGGGGTAAGTGGGAAAGGGATACATGGCCAAAGGCCCGCGGCTGCGCACACAGGCGGGGCGGTAGTACAGGACATCGGGCGGTAGTACCGCTTGGTGTGGGCGGTAGTATCTCTCATCCCACACTTGGCTGATCCGCTTCTTCCGTCTTCTCTTCCATGCTTCCCTCGCGGATGGTGTAGGTGTTCCTTGGCGCTTGCACTCCTCCTCGACGTTCGTAGCGTTCCGACAATACCTATGCATGCACACGAGAGGGGTGTCAAGTAGTATACCATCCTCGAAGGGGTCAAGTGAACACGTGTAAAGGAGATGATTCACCTTTATGTGTGTGAAGTAGATGTAGCATGTGTCACTTGCCAAATGGACTCTTGACATGGTGATGTCCGTAGGATGCTCCGCATCAACATGTCTATGGTCAGGAAACTTAACCATCTTTGATTAACGAGCTAGTCAAGTAGAGGCATGCTAGAGACACTCTGTTTGTCTATGTATTCACACATGTACTAAGTTTCCGGTTAATACAATTCTAAGTTGAATAATAAACATTTATCGTGATATAAGGAAATATAAATAACAACTTTATTATTGCCTCTAGGGCATATTTCCTTCAGTCTCCCACTTGCACTAGAGTCAATAATCTAGTTCACATCGTCATGTGATTTAACACCAATAGTTCACATCTTTATGTGATTAATTCACATCTCCATGTGACTAATACCCAAATGGTTTACTAGAGTCAATAATCTAGTTCACATTGCTATGTGATTAACACCCAAAGAGTACTTAGGTGTGATCATGTTTTGCTTGTGAGAGAAGTTTAGTCAACGGGGCTGCCACATTCAGATCTGTATGTATTTTGCAAATTTCTACGTCTACAATGCTCTGCACGGAGCTACTCTAGCTAATTGCTCCCACTTTTAGTATGTATCCAGATTGAGACTTAGGGTCGTCTGGATCAGTGTCAAAGCTTGCATCGACGTAACCCTTTACAACGAACTTCTTGTCACCTCCATAACCGAGAAACATGTCCTTATTTCACTAAGGATAATTTTGACCGTTGTCCAGTGATCCACTCCTGGATCACTATTGTACCCTCTTGCCAAACTCATGGTGAGGTACACAATAGGTCTGGTACACAGCATAGCATACTTTATAGAACCTATGACTGAGGCATAGGGAATGACTTTTCATTCTCTTTTTATTTTCTGTTGTGGTCGGGTTTTGAGTCTTTACTCAATTTCACACACTGCAATACAGGCAAGAACTTCTTCTTTGAATTTTCCATTTTGAACTACTTCAAAAATCTTGTCAAGGTATGTACTCATTGAAAAATCTTATCAAGCGTCTTGATCTATCTCTATAGATCTTGATGCCCAATATGTAAGCAGCTTCACCGAGGTCTTTCTTTGAAAAACTCCTTTCAAACACCCCTTTATGCTTTCCAGAAAATTCTACATCATTTCCGATCAACAATATGTCATTCACATATACTTATCAGAAAGACTGTAGTGCTCCCACTCACTTTCTTGCAAATATAGGCTTCACCATAAGTCTGTATAAAACTATATGCTTTGATCAACTTATCAAAGCGTATATTCCAACTCCGAGATGCTTGCACCATTCCATAGATGGATCGATGGAGCTTGCACATTTTGTTAGCACCTTTAGGATTGACAAAACCTTCTGGTCGTATCATATACAACTCTTCTTTAATAAATCCATTAAGGAATGCAATTTTGATATCCATTTGTCAGATTTTGTAAAATGAGGCAATTCTTAACATGATTCGGACAGACTTTAAGCATCGATACGAGTGATAAAATCCCATCGTAGTCAACATCTTAGACTTGTCAAAAACCCTTTTCGACAAGTCGAGCTTTGTAGATAGTAACACTACTATCAGCGTCCGTCTTCCTCTTGAAGATCCATTTATTCTCAATGGCTTGCCGATCATGGGGAAACTCCACCAAAGTCCGCACTTTGTTATCATCCATGGATTCTATCTCAGATTTCATGAAGCCATCTGTCGGAATCTGGGCTCATCATCGCTTCCTCATAGTTCGTAGGTTCATGATGGTGTAGTAACATGACTTCCAGAACAGGATTACCGTACCACTCTGGTGCGGATCGTACTCTGGTTGACCTACGAGGTTCGGTAGTAACTTGATCTGAAGTTTCGTGATCATCATCATTAACGTCCTCACTAATTGGTGTAGGCATCACTGGAACTGATTCCTGTGATGAGCTACTTTCCAATTCGAGAGAAGGTACAATTACCTCGTCAAGTTCTACTTTCCTCCCACTCACTTCTTTCGAGAGAAACTCCTTCTTTAGAAAGGATCCACTCTTAGCAACAAAGATCTTGCCTTCGGATTTGTGATAGAAGGTGTACCCAACAGTTTCTTTTGGGTATCCTATGAAGATGCACTTCTCCTATTTGGGTTTGAGCTTATCAGGCTGAAACTTTTTCACATAAGCATCACAACCCCAAACTTTAAGAAACGACAGCTTAGGTTTCTTGCTAAATCATAGTTCATACGGTATCGTCTCAACGGATTTTTAGACGGTGCCCTATTTAACGCGAATGCAGCTGCCTCTAATGCATAACCCCAAAACGATAGTGGTAAATCGGTAAGAGACATCATAGGTTGCACCATATCTAATAAAGTACGGTTACGACGTTTGGACACACCATTATGCTGTGGTGTTCCAGGTGGCGTGAGTTGCGAAACTATTCCACATTGTTTCAAATGAAGGCCAAACTCGTAACTCAAATATTCGCCTCCGCGTTCAGATCATAGAAACTTTATTTTCTTGTTACGATGATTCTCAACTTCACTCTGAAATTCTTTAAACTTTTCAAATGTTTCAGACTTGTGTTTCATTAAGTAGATATACCCATATCTACTCAAATCATCTGTGAAGGTCAAAAAATAACGATACTCGTTGCGAGCCTCAACACTCATGGGACCGCATACATCGATATGTATTATTTCCAATAAGTCAGTGGCTCGCTCCATTGTTCCGGAGAACAGAGTCTTAGTCATCTTGCCCATGAGGCATGGTTCGCAATCATCAAATGATACATAATCAAGTGATTCCAAAAGTCCATCCGCATGGAGTTTCTTCATGCGCTTTACACCAATATGACCTAAACGGCAGTGCCACTAGTATGTTGCACACTTGCACTATCATTATCAACTTTGCATATTTTGGCATCAATATCATGAATATGTGTATCACTACGGTCGAGATTCAATAAAACATTCACCCTGGGTGTATGACCACAGAAGGTTTTATTCATGTAAATAGAATAACAATTATTCTTTGACTTAAATGAATAACCGTATTGCAATAAACATGATCCAATCATATTATGCTCAACGCAAACACCAAATAACATTTATTTTAGGTTCAACACTAATGCCGAAGGTAAAGGGAGTGTGCGATGGTGATCTTATCAACCTTGGAATCACTTCCAACACACATCGTCACATTGCCCTCAACTAGTCTTTGTTCATTTTATAACTCATGTTTCAAGTTACTAATCATAGCAAATGAACCAGTATCAAATACCCAGGGGCTGCTATGAATACTAGTAAAGTACACATCAATAACATGTATATCATATATACTTTTGTTCACTCTGCCATCCTTCTTATCCGCCGAGTATTTGGGGCAGTTCCGCTTCCAGTGGCCATTTCCTTTGTAGTAGAAGCACTCAGTTTCAGGCTTGGGTCTAGCTTTGGGCTTCTTCATGGGAGTGGCAACTTGCTTGTCATTCTTCTTGAAGTTCCCTTTCTTTCCCTTGCCCTTTTACTTGAAACTAGTGGTCTTGTCAACCATCAACACTTGATGCTTTTCTTGATTTCTACCTTTGCCGATTTCAGCATCGTGAAGTGCTCGGGGAATCGTTTTCGTCATCCCTTGCATATTATAGTTCATCTCGAAGTTCTAGTAACTTGGTGATAGTGACTAGAGAACTCTGTCAATCACTATAATATCTGGAATATTAACTCCCACTTCATTCAAGCGATTGTAGTACTTAGACATTCTGAGCACATGCTCACTGGTTGAGCTATTCTCCTCCATCTTGTAGGCAAAAATACTTGTCAGAGGTCTCATACCTCTCGACTCGGGCATGAGTCTGAAATACCAATTTCAACTCTTGGAACATCTCATATGATCCATGGCGTTTCAAAACATTTTTGAAGTCCCGGTTCAAAGCCGTAAAGCATGGTTCACTAAACTATCAAACGTTCATAACGTCTGCATTTGCTCCTGTAATAGTTCTGTCACCTAGCAGTGCATCAAGGACATAATTCTTCTGTGCAGCAATGAGGATAATCCTCAGATCACGAACCTAGTCCGCATCATTGCTATTATCAACTTTCAACTTAGTTTTCTCTAGGAACATATCATAAATAAAACGGGGAAGCTATACGCGAGCAATTGATCTACAACATAGATATGCAAATACTATTAGGACTAAGTTCATGATAAATTTAAGTTCAATTAATCATATTACTTAATAACTCCCACTTAGATAGACATCCCTCTAGTCATCTAAATGATCACATGATCCATATCAACTAAACCATGTCCAATCATCACGTGAGATGGAGTAGCTTTCAATGGTGAACATCACTATGTTGATTATATCTACTATATGATTCACGCTCGACCTTTCGGTCTCAATGTTCCGAGGCCATATCTGCATATGCTAGGCTCGTCAAGTTTAACTCGAGTATTCTGCATGTGCAAAACTGGCTTGCACCCGTTGTATGTGAACGTAGAGCTTATCACACCCGATCATCACGTGGTGTCTCAGCACGAAGAACTGTCGCAATGGTGCATACTCAGGGAGAACACTTATGCCTTGAAATTTTAGTAAGGGATCATCTCATAATGCTACCGTCGTACTAAGCAAAATAAGATGCATAAAAGATAAACATCACATGCAATCAAAATATGTGACATGATATGGCCATCATCATCTTGTGCCTTTGATCTCCATCTCCAAAGTACCATCATGATCTCCATCGTCTTGATCTTTATCAACGTGTCGTCACATGGTCATCTCGCCAACTATTGCTTTTGCAACTATTGCTATCGCATAGTGATAAAGCAAAGCAATTATATGGCGCTTGCATCTTATGCAATAAAGAGACAACCATAAGGCTCCTGCCAGTTGTCAATAACTTTAACAAAACATGATCATCTCATACAACAATTTATATCTCATCACGTCTTGATCACATCACATCACAACATGCCCTGCAAAAACAAGTTAGACGTCCTCTACTTTGTTGTTGCAAGTTTTACGTGGCTTCTACGGGCTTCTAGCAAGAACCGTTCTTACCTACGCATCAAAACCACAATGATTTTTCATCAAGTGTGTTGTTTTAACCTTCAACAAGGACCGGGCGTAGTCAAACTTGATTCAACTAAAGTTGGAGAAACAAACACCCGCCAGCCACCTGTGTGCAAAGCACGTCGGTAGAACCAGTCTCATGAACGTGGTCATGTAATGTCGGTCCGGGCCGCTTCATCCAACAATACCGCCGATCAAAGTAAGACGTTGTTGGTAAGCAGTATGACTATTATCGCCCACAACTCTTTGCATTCTACTCGTGCATATAACATCTACGCATAGACCTGGTTCGGATGCCACTGTTGAAGAACATAGTATTTCAAAAAAAAAATCCTACGATCACGCAAGATCTATCTAGGAGAAGCATAGCAACGACCGCGGAGAGTGTGTCAACATACCCTCGTAGACCGAAAGCGGAAGCGTTTAGTAACGCGGTTGATGTAGTCGAACATCTTCACGATCCAACGATCCAAGTACCGAACGTATGGCACATCCGTGTTAAGCACACGTTCAGCACGATGACGTCCCTCGAGCTCTTGATCCAGTTGAGGACGAGGGAGAGTTCCGTTAGCACGACGGCATGGCGACGGTGATGATGAAGTTACCGACGTAGGGCTTCGCCTAAGCACTATGACGATATGACCGAGGTGTTAACTGTGGAGGGGGGCGCCGCATACGGCTAGGAACAATTTATGTGTGTTCTAGAGGTGCCCTCCCCACGTATATAAAGGAGGGAGAAGGAGGGAGGCAGCCTAGGGCACGCCCAAGTAGGAGGAATCCTACTTGAGCCCCTAGTCCAATCCCCCCCCCCTACCATATTTGGACAAGGGGGAAAGGAAGGAGGGGGGAGGGGAAGGAAGTAGGAGTCCTACTCCATACTTTCCTTTTCCTCCTCTCCTTTCCCTTTCTCCCCACGTGGTTGGCCCTATAGGGGGCGCACTAGCCCCTTGTGGGCTGGTGTGTTCCCTTACTTGGCCCATTAAGCCCATATCTTTGCCGGGGGTTGCCCGGAACCCCTTCCGGTGACCTGATATCACCCGGAACACTTCCGATGTCCAAATACCATCGTCCTATATATGAATATTTACCTCTTGACCATTTCGAGACTCCTCGTCATGTCCGTGATCTCATCTGGGACTCCGAACAAACTTCGGTTATCAAATCACATAACTCACAATACAAATCGTCATCGAACGTTAAGCGTGCGGACCCTACGGGTTCGAGAACTATGTAGACATGACCGCGACACATCTCCAGTTAATAAAAAATAGCGGGACCTGGATGCTCATATTGGCTCCTACATATTCTACGAAGATCTTTATCGGTCAAACCGCATAACAACATACGTTGTTCCCTTTGTCATCGGTATGTTACTTGCCCGAGATTCGATCGTCGGTATCATCATACCTAGTTCAATCTCGTTACCGGAAAGTCTCTTTACTCGTTCCGTAATGCATCATCCCGTGACTAACTCATTAGTCACATTGCTTGCAAGGCTTATGGTGATGTGCATTACCGAGAGGGCCCAGAGATACCTCTCCGATACACGGAGTGACAAATCCTAATCTCGGTCTATGCCAACCCAACAAACACCTTCAGAGACACCTATAGAGCATCTTTATAATCACCCAGCTACGTTGTGACGTTTGATAGCACACAAGGTGTTCCTCCGGTATTCGGGAGTTGCATAATCTCATAGTCAGAGGAACATGTATAAGTCATGAAGAAAGCAATAGCTATAAAACTAAATGATCATTAATGCTAAGCTAACGGATGGGTCTTGTCCATCACATCATTCTCTAATGATGTGATCTCGTTCATCAAATGACAATACATGTCTATGGTCAGGAAACTTAACCATCTTTGATTAATGAGCTAGTCAAGTAGAGGCATACTAGGGACACTCTGTTTGTCTATGTATTCAACATGTACTAAGTTTCCGGTTAATACAATTCTAGCATGAATAATAAACATTTATCATGATATAAGGAAATATAAATAACAACTTTATTATTGCCTCTAGGGCATATTTCCTTCAGGTAACACGGGGCATCTTCAACCGGTTTGGATGGCGGTCTCATAATAGGATAGGTGCTTAGTCACTTTGTCCTATTTTCCAGCCAGTTGTGGCTATGACTTCACTTTGTCTTCATTTTTCTCTTTGCTCCGTTTGCGAGCTGTACTGGATCCCAAACTTTGTTATTTGCTGCCATTTTTTAATAATATGGCCGCATGCATCTTTCGGATGCAGAGGCCGGGGGTAATCCTCCTTTTCAAAAAAATGAAGAAATATGTGGATATGGGATCTTTTGTAGAGGCTTTCCATATAAATAAATGGAGAGTGAGATATGGGTTCACTTGGAGATGCTATTAGCAAGCCACGAGTGAGTACTCTCCTATCAGGTTCACTTGGAGACGCTCTTAGCAAACCTTGAGTGAATACTTTCTTGTAGGGTTACATCAACCAACATAATATCTAACACAAAATACATATCCAGTAGACATGTGTGCAATCTTTGTGTGGTCTTTGCTTCTCATTCGTTCTTACGAATTAATCACAAAAGTGACCTGCTCTTTTCTCGGTTCTTGTTCCGTTCATGCATGCATAACAACGGAAAAGGATGATATCAACAAAGATTTCAACAAATTCTATATTCAAAATATTGTATGCTTGAATAGTTTACCTGATCCATTACTCATTTCACCACCCCATTCATCTCAACAACGCTTTAAAACTAGAGTCGACTGTGTTATATAGCTTTTTGTCTGGACTTATTAGTTATCACATGATAATTATGTTGGTGCATGATCACTTCTATGTTTCACATAGGTTGCTAGATAGTTTGGTACTTCCTCCATTCCATAATTATTGTTGTGGTTTTAGTTCAAACTAATTCCATGACAAGAATTATGGAATGCAGGGAGTATATTGTTTAACAGCGCATTGCATACTCTATTTTTGAAATATTAAAAGCTCATCCAGGTAAGTTGAAACATAATGTGTTGTTGCCATATTTCCTAATGTCTTCAGAAAGATTGGAATGATTGGGTACCCCCCCCCCCCCGCCCCTCTACAAAAGTATACAGATTTCGATGCAGATTAAAGGTGGAGATTAGAATATAACCTTTCAATCAAAAATATTAGATTGTTCTGATCTCTTGTTTGATGCATTGGGAAAGTAGGGATTAGAATTAGTTGATCCTAAACGTACAAAAATACCCTTTTTAATTAACTTTAATATTCGTGAAAACTTTTAAGGGAGGCGAAACTATGAAAACAAATGTTTGGAAGTTAAATCTGAAGCACAAATGTAGTGTAAGAAACAATCGCTATGGGACAATAAGTAATTGCATAAATACTCAAATGCAAATCTACCATTCTTAAGAAGTTGCTCCCGCTGCTACCTATTTTCTCACCATGCACATTGTTCACATCAGCAATGTGCCAAGCCCCCAACTACTCCATTTCTCTTTACATGCAACCTATCCACCTCATCAGTGTCGCCATGTCAGCAATTATTCCATGTAAAATGACACCTCATGGGCTATGTTACGAGTGGGAGCCAAAGGGACAAAAAGAAGCTGAACAGAGTGCACCGAACACAAGCCGACCAGCCTATAGATCCACATCCCACATCAAGCCTTCCTAAATTCTTTCCCTGGATCACTCATTTTGGGAAACGCCCCCGCGTCGCCCTCCCTGGCGACACGGGGAAACTACGCCCGCCGCCGCCGGGAAACCTCCCCATCTACCCGGCCCCACTGCGCCGCCACCGGAGGGCCGGCAGGCGAAGTCGTGCCGCGTCTCGGGATGGCGACGGCGGGGTGACCCTTTCTCCCTCCCCCCCCAACGCACTTCCCCACCTCGCCCCGTCCCCAGATCCGCCGCCACCGCATGGGACGCTCCACCACCCCGCCCGCCTCTGCTGTGCCGCCGCCGGAGGGCCGGTCTACAAGGTCGTGCGTGCCAGATCCGTCCCCTGCGCCCCGCGCTCCGCGTCACCAGGCACTTGCGCGGGCGCCCCCCCCCCCCCCACCCAGCTGTTGCACGCTTCTGCCAACGGGAGCGGCGTGCCGGTCACAGCGACAGGGCGCCGCCCCCTGCAGTCCTCCCTCCCCATCCCTGCGCACCCCAGCCCTGCTGGTGCTGTTGTCCTTGGTTGGGCGCGGGATATGCGGCCGGTCACGGGGGTGTCCGCGGCCGGCCGGCCTGCAGGCGCCCCCCCCCCCTCATCAGCGGCGGCCCATCCTCTCCCCCGAGCCACGGCGACGGCTTTCGCGGTGGCGACGAGTCTACAGTGCTAGAGGCAGTCACGAAGCCCTCAAGGTGGGTACTTGCTGGCGCTGCTCCGGCCCCGACGACCTTGGACCCGCGTCCCTCCGGTGTCCATGGCTGCCGGCGTCCTCTGTCGGGCGGCTCCGGCCTCGGCGACCCAGCAACTGCGTTCCTTCCAGCTCGCTTGGGTCCCTGACGTCTCGACGACTATGGCCACGGCAACTAGGATCTGCGTACCTCCAGTCCTACCTTGTCGGCGTTGCCAATCGTCGTTGCCCCACCCCCCTTGTGGTTTGCTTTGTCACCTGCCCTACCTTGTACGTCTCAAAGCCCCCCTTTTGTCAGGTCCAATGCTCGTGGGTTCGGAGGCGGTGCCACCCTCCGACGGCAGATGCAGCCCTGCCAACCCCCTTCCGACATGGTGGCTCCGACTGGCGTTGGCTTCTTCATCTTTGTTTCCAGATACGGTGGGTATGGGATTGCTCAGCCTCAGGCCAGGGAGAAATCCCTGCTCGGCTTGCCGATGCTGGCAGCGGCGGCGTCTACGGATGTCGTTTCCTTCTTGGAGGCGCTGTCAAGGCCCTCGGTTGTGCCCCTCTTCGAGCTCAGGGGAAACCCTTGGTCTGGTTCATCCAAACCGGATGGCGACGGCGTCTCGGCGTCGTCCTCCTTCCTGAAGGCGCTATCTTGCTCGCTCGCGGTGTCCCCGGTTTTGGTTGTCGAGATGTTGGTGCTCTTGTTGGTTCGGCATTGCCGCTCTTGGTCCGAGTTTGGTAGGTTAGCTGTGATGTATCCTCTGTTCGGGCCGAGCATCCCTCATCTTTTTGCTCCGGGCACCATGTTCACGCCTGTCTGCATTCGTGTCATGTGTTGTACCTCTATATGTACCATTTCTATTCATTCTATCAATGCAATGATACTCAAGCTTTGCGTATTCGTGAAAAATAAATAAATTCTTTCCCTGTCAACATTATCCCGGCGGCTGGGCTACCATATTTGTGTGAGGGCGCTCATCCGGTACGAGCGCTGGTCCAGCTCGCCTCCGCGCCTCTCAAAGGATTCTCTCTGGCAATTCCCCTAGCCGGCGTGGTGCCTGCTTCGTCGAGACGGTGTCTGTGGTGCCTCGCTCCTCCTCTTTCTTCTCTATGCCCATTCCGGTGAAGGTAGCCCCGGCGTCCCATCGGGGAGGTTTGCTCTGGTAGTTTCACCGGAATTTGGCCAGCGGGTTAGGTCCAGAGTTGGGTTTATTGCCGCCCTTGGAGGACGATCTGTGAGCCATCACTACTGGAAATTTCCTATACGCCGGGTGTTAGGGTCTTCGCCGAGAGCCAAAACACGGGCACTCGGCAAAGTAAGAAACGTCGAGAGTAGGACTCGCCAAACCTGGATTCACGACAACTAACTGACGTTGCCGTCACGGGCTCACGGCGAACAAGCACCGCACGACAAACATGGCAGATGTCGAGAGCCACACACGACAATAGTTAGCCACGTGGACTGCCTGTTCAGAACTGTCGGCGCGGTCACTTGGTTTACCTATACCGAGAGCCATGCTGTCACCCTCGGTAAAAACACGTCACATAAACATGTTCCCTACCTGACATGTGGTCCCAGTGGTCACATTTATCAATAGAAGTTTTAAATTATTAGCTAAATATTTAAAAAAAAAATATGACGATGTCTTTGCCGAGTGTCGTGCTCGGGAATGCTCGATATACGATTGTTGACTAAACCCTTTGGAACTGACCAGTGGGACCGGGTGTCCCACATGGCAGCTGACCTTTTACCGAGAGTGAGACCCCTCGGAAAGGAGTGACGCCACTGTAGTAGTGAAGTGCTGCTCAACCGACTCCTTTTTCGAGAGCTACACTCGGAAAAGAAGTGACACGGCATTAGTTTCAGTTCTCAGGCAACCCCTTTTCCGAGTGCACCTCTCGGTATCCTATCTGTTTCCGAGTGTTGCTCTCGGAAATGTGTCCCGTTGCTTCTGTTTTAAAGCTCTTTCTTATCTGATCCCTGCAACTGAAAACAACTACAGTGCAATATCTGTATATATATATGCAGTGCAGAAAATGGTATCATAACAAATGAATGTGGGAGCTCCTAGCTCCCTACTAATTCATCGAGTAACACAACACACACATAGGCATAATTTGAAGTAGTTCACATATATAGGAGAATGTTTCATACTAGTTGATAAGATGAAAAAGGTAGTTGTGTGCATATTAATAGGCTACTTGCCCTAAAATTAGACCGCGTGGGGAAAAGAAACGCACTAGTCTTTGATCTCTACTCAAATATCAAAAAGTGTAGGTGAGGGCTTACTTTAAAGACGGGCAGGAAGACTAACCAAGGAAAAAAAGGCACATCTATACTAGACTACGCCCATACTCATTGATTGTAGCCTTGCTATGTTTTTTAGTGTGGTGAGTCAAGTTGCTAGTTCACCTTAGTGAGGCTAGAAACTACATTGAGCTCGTTACCGTAATTAAATGTGTATGTTTTCATTAGGCCATCTCCAACACTGATCCTAAAACTACCTGCAACCGTTCGGATCACGCGGTTCAGACGTGTATTGCCATCCAACGTGAAAATGCATTGGTCCACCAATCGATCTAGACGTGCTTTTTCCCACAAACCAAAAACAAACTAGGGGGTTTTGAGGGCATCCAGACAGCTGCTATGTCTACTTCTGACTGCCCTAACCCACCAAAAATCCCTCTTCCGCGCCTGCGCGCATTCCCGCCTGAAGTCAGCTGCCCGCATTCATGACGGCCCAGAGTGGACGCGACTGCTCACTGGAGCCGACATTGAAGTCGATCGCCGGCCGAGAGCGCCCCCTGTTGCTCGCCCGCTGCGGACACCTTCTGTCAGCATTGAAACGACATTCGTCTGCCCGCCTACCTCCATTAAACCGGTGCCTGTGCCGAGGAACTTAATCTCGCGCATGTGCTGGCTGGCATTAAACACCTCTTTGGTTGGCTCCTCGCATCCGCCCGCTATATAAATGGCCAGCCGTCGGGCTATAGACACATCTCACCTCCGCTCTCCATCTCCTCCTTATACAACACCCGCAATGGCCTCCGGCAAGCAGAAGGAGTTCTTCAGCATTGCAACGGTCTGGGTTTTCCGACGAGCCAGCCCTATATAGGTTGGCTTGCCGACAAACCCTCCGGACCCGGTGCCACCTCCATCGCTAGACCTATGTCGTCTCTTGACAACTCCGTCGCGAGCAATGGCAGCAATGCGTCAGGTGGGTGGGGAAAGAAGCCATGTCTGCGGAGGTTGGCATGTCTGCGGCCACCGTGGACAACGAGGAATAATAGATCATGGGAGTCCGCCGGCTCTTGGGTCCCACGAAGGCTACCGCCAACACGTCGCCTGGTTACATAGCCGGTGACTTGCCCGGTGAGCAGGGGAGTAGACCAGGGCGACCGTCTTCCCCCACCCAAAAACCAACCATGATTCGTGCTTTGCGGAGGCGAAGACCATTCTTCCCCTCCCATTGAAGCATACCCCTCTGGGGCTCACGACGGTCCGATGAGCAGGCTGCCAGATATGAGGAAGACATGTCGTGAGAATATGTCTAGTTTTAGCCACACTGGGCATTAGACTAGTTTTAGCCTAGTCCGTATAGTTTTGTGGAAATATGTCTGACATGTAAATGTTTTTGTCGGGTTTGTATGAAAATCATCGGTTTGCGTGTAATTCATCCGGTTTGTTCAAACCCGGCTTGAAATGTATTCGGATAGCTTTTGATGGCCGCCTTCCGTATCCATATCTGCGGATTGGTCCCCCTTGTCCACTGATGGATAAGATGTCTGATTTGCGGGTCAACGTTGGAAATGGCATTAGCTCGTATCCAAATGCATTTAACATATCAAGAAAACATGTAACGCTACTAGTATCTAGGACAATAAATGCGTGTTTTTATCCATACCCCTCCGAGATCTTCCTTCTCAAAAGAGGATGGTAGGTATGAAATGTAATGTTTTATAATGTTTAAGCTCTTGCTACGACCCACCCGACACGATTTGGTAATTGGAAAAGGCAATGTTAAGTGGTAAACATTTTGTGTTTCTTTATAAATTTTGTCATCTTGTTGTTCAAAGTGTCTGCGCTAGGATCTTGTTGCGGGTTTGTATGTGTCAATCTCACTGACAAGAGAACCAACATGTGATTCGATGGTTATGATCTCAGGGATCAAATCCTCGGTTTGACATCCATGTGTCTTGTTAAAATGGAGCGTTCCGGTGAGAGGCAACATTGAATCTAGTTGTGAAACTTAGTCAATCTTGAAATTCCATGACACCGATATTTAGCGGGCATTATGTGAGGTTATTCGTGTGGACGGTGTCCGCGTGTTCGTGCGTCTATGTCATAGTCGCCCCCCGCGCCCACACCCAAAAAAACACGAACTCACCTGCATTATATGCGCCATACGGTTCAGGCCAAATTATCCATCTCTGTTCTATTTGAAACTTAGGCTGCGGACGGACCCGAGGCGTACAAAAGTCATGGAGCAGCGAACCAGCCGCTCCGTAATGGGCCAATAGGACACCACTCCATCATCCCCGTAGCCGCCTCCGTCGTGCGCGGTGGCCGCCGCCTCGGCCGGGGACAATTTCTTCTTCTTGGGGCCTTCGTCCCCGGGGCCGCCTGAGCCGCTGCCGCAGCGCCTGCGGTACGGTTCTTGTCCACACCCTTTCCTGACCTTTCTGCTCCATCGCAGAGGTTTGCCAGAGTTTGTGTCCCCGGGGCTCTTTGCGTGGATTTCCTTTCTCACAACCTCCAAATTTGCTGTTGCCCATGCCTGATTTATGAAAAAACAACGAGCTTGTGAGAGAGAGGGGGCGCCAGAAAACCTGTTCCGCTTAACTCGAAATTCAGGAACCCATTCTGAATCTCGTACGAATAAACCACGGGGTGGGTGGTTAACTGATACTGATGACACTGCATGCCTGCATCTTAGGAAATTCCCTTTTATGTGTGCGTCGTGAAGCAGGCCGTAGCACGTCAGGGGTCGGATATGACACATGACCCTGACGACGAGAGCGGCTCCAGCTCCGGCCGTGATTGATTTCGTTACCTATGAGATCATCTACGCTTGTAGCTTTCCAACCTTTTGACTATAATAGTGCAAACGCGCCGATTGAGCATGTGCTGTTGATTGTCCCGTTCAATCTTTGCTCGTCAGATAGTTTATTATGTCAGATGTCTTGAGGTTGGCTGCCAAGCTGCCTCCTTTCTCTCACAAAGATTCTTTACTCCACTTAACTCGGGCACGCTGAAATTGACTGGTTCAGGGGCACCTTCAACTTTGCTGCCAAGCGAGTGCCTCTGTTTCCCCTTGGTTTCGTTCCTCAATCTGTCCTAGAGTGCAGGCCTATACAATATTGATGAGGTTGATTAGTAGTAGTATACCACTGTATATTCTTTCACAGACATGATAAATATACCCTCACTTCACTTGTTAACGCATACCTTCTTCACAGATCAGAACAAGAGTGTGAGATTTCAAGTATGTCGCCAACCATGGAGGAGCCCCTTGTTGGGGGCAACGGCAGCACTGACAAGACAGGAGGGCCAAAGGAGAGCTTGGTGGTGACCGAGGTCAAGAAGCAGCTGTACCTGGCTGGGCCTCTCATCGCCAGATGCCTGCTGCAGAACGTCGTGCAGATGATCTCCGTCATGTTCGTCGGCCATCTCGGTGAGCTCGCTCTCTCGAGTGCCTCCATCGCCACCTCCTTTGCCGGTGTCACTGGCTTCAGCTTGTTGGTATATATGTTATGTCAATTCATCTCCTGCATGTTTTGATCCTCCTGAATGAACAGCTAACATCAACTTCAATGTTTTTTCCTGTATCTGTTCATGATCATCTTAGGCTGGCATGGCGAGCAGCTTGGACACACTGTGTGGGCAAGCCTTTGGGGCGAAACAGTACTACCTGCTCGGCATCTACAAGCAGAGGGCAATCCTGGTGCTCACTCTGGTGAGCGCTGTGGTTGCGGTGGTCTGGGCCTACACCGGGCAGCTCCTCCTGCTCTTCGGCGATGGTTCCGGCACTGTTCGTCTACGGCCCGCTGCAGTGCCACGTCCGGTTCCTCCAGACGCAGAACATCGTCCTCCCGGTCATGGCGAGCTCCGGCGTCACGGCGCTGAGCCACGTGCTCGTGTGCTGGTTGCTGGTGTACAAGCTTGGGCTGGGCAACAAGGACGCTGCCCTGGCCAACGCCATCTCGTACCTGGCCAACGTGTCAATCCTGGCTCTCTACATCAGGCTCTCTCCATCCTGCAAGAGCACCTGGACAGGGGTCTCAAAGGAGGCGTTCCGCGGCATCGTCAGCTTCATGAAGCTCGCCGTCCCATCTGCACTCATGGTTTGGTGAGTTTTAGTCTGTGCCCCTCCCCTCAGATTATTTGCATTGCAGGTAGATTTTTTTCATGGTCCATCTTCTGACTTAATTTGATCCTGCATGTACACAGCTTAGAGTGGTGGTCGTTTGAGCTGTTGGTGCTTCTCTCCGGCCTTCTCCCAAATCCTAAGCTCGAGGCATCCGTGTTGTCCATCAGGTGAGTTGAAGCATTTTCATGGAGTGTTTCACATTCTGTGTGCCCCTTTCTGACGGGAAATGTCGAACTTCTTTGCAGCTTAAACACAGGTTCGTTGGCATTCATGATCCCCTTCGGGCTTGGGGCAGCCATAAGGTACTACCACTGAACAACACAGAATCGTAACCTTTTGCCATGCCTGTATTACAACTTTATCGTATAGCCATTGTGGCAATGAAATCTTGTATCTTGTGATTGTAGCACCCGCGTCTCGAACGAGCTTGGGGCTGGGCGACCTGAAGCTGCGCGTCTGGCTACTCGCGTGATCATGGTTCTGGGTCTCGGGACGGGTGTGTCGCTAGGACTTATTATGATTTCGGTGCGCAATCTATGGGGGTATGCATACAGCAACGAGAAGGAAGTGGTGGAGTACATTGCGAGGATGATGCCTATTCTCTCCGTGTCCATCATTTTCGACGATCTGCAATGTGTTCTTTCAGGTAAATTAATATAGACGACGCAAATTCCAAGTAGTTGCAGACAGTTCCTGAATTTCATTCAACTTTAGTCTATCTTCTTGTCTGGTATAATTTCGATGAACATCATTGATCATGCACTGATTGCAACGTGGGTACTTGATATTCCAGGTGTTGTTAGGGGCTGTGGCTTGCAGAAGATCGGTGCTTGTGTCAACCTCAGTGCATACTACCTTGTCGGCATCCCGGGGGCGCTATGCTTTGCCTTTGTCTACCATCTTGGCGGAATGGTATTTGATTTTACCACCCATGCCATACAGAGAGTTCCAGCTTCACTTGTAGTATTTCTCGTTTGAAGAAACTTCTCTCAACCTATGTGTCTGAACTCCAGGGGCTGTGGTTCGGAATAATCTGCGGACTAGTCGTGCAGATGATGTTGCTGCTGGCCATTACCATGTGCACCAACTGGGATAAAGAGGTGGGCAAATCAAGCGAAAACTTCTCCCACGACCACGCATTGTTTCGACGGCTTCTCGACGTCTCGGGTTCTTATAATGTGTGGTTCATCATATTGCATTTCTCTTGTGTAGGCTCTCAAGGCAAAGGACAGAGTCTTCAGTTCGTCCCTGCCTCTTGACATGACGACATGAACATGGGACAAAGATGCAGAATTGCTTTTGGCCAGGACCAGTACGCTAGCTGGGCAAATGAGATAAGGAATTCGTCAGGAATTTGGTTACCGCTCCGTCTCCATGTCACCAGCATGGCCGTGGCGCTTCCTGGAAGGAAGCGTCACCCAACGAGGGATCTGTTTTGGTGATTTTTGTAGGAGACGTGAGATGGCGATGGGATGTTTTCACAGGCAAAAGGCATGGCACTTGATACGATGATAAGGGAATAAAGTAAAATGTGGTGTGTACTAGAAAATCCGCTGTATGGATGCAACATTGAGAATTGAGTAGATTATTAATTTCTTGATTACAAATATTAGATGCAGTCACTGTTGTCATTTACAGTGATTAGGTGTGTACTTCGTGCTCCGGAGCTCCTGTCATATTCACCGCCTTCAGCATACACTACACCTCCATGTTTGAAGAGAAGAGTTGTGGATAGAACCGCCGCCGCCTTTTCCGTTGTCACCATCGCTCGTCGACCTATCCATCGGTACTCGCTCCAATTGCCATCTCCTGTCAACACATGGCTCCGCTCTGCTCTAGCCGTCGGCCGACCATCCCTTAAACCCCGCAGCACACCTCACCTTCTCCTGCGAGCCTCCGCACCCTGCACCCTAACCTACTCAGGGCTGCCTCTAACTCCGATGGCCTCTTTCGCTGGCTCATTGCCGCCACATAAGCTGAATGGGCTGAGACCGTTGTCGCGACAAGCTGCATGAGTAGGTTCCTTGTTGCTAGTTCACATGTTTTTTGTTCCGTCACTAAATCTAAAACTATCCCTCACGATATCCCTAAGGGCCTCTTTGATTCGCAGGATTCTAAAAATGTGGGAATAGGAAAAACATAGGATTGTAATGTCATGCTCATCTCAATTCTACAGAATTTTGGTTTGTTTTTACATTATAGGAAAAAACAAAGGATGATTTTAAAGTGGTTAGAGTGGATGTTAGAAATCCTAAGAAATCCTATGAATCAAACAACCAAAATATGAAAAATTCCAAAGGATTGTAACCCTCCAAAATTCCTATAAAAATCCTTTGAATCAAAGGAGCCCTAAGTTTAGTTGAATAAAAATAAGGAGTATCATCAAATAGAGGAATGCAGGACCATCACACGTAGTAGCAAAGGCACCGAACCACATATATGCTCCTCTCGAAAACAGCGGACGTGTTTGGTTGCCTGCTAGCTCCAGCCTGTGCATCGTATGGAGGATCCTGGGTGAGGCTGGCTTGGTTGAACTGATGCAAAGATCAGCCGAGATGTGTCTTTGGTGAACTATATGAGATGGTGTTCCAGAGGTGTTGCATGCAACATATGTTGTTTGGTAGGGCATTAGAGCTTATTTCTGCTACCTCTTCTCTTCCACTTTCAGTCATTCTTGTTGGATCTGGACCATTCATAGACAAACAAAATAAGTAAAACAAATCTTACCTGAAACCTAAGCGCAAACTCAAGTTTCAATTCTATTTATTAGAAATTCCTCAAACCAATGACAACATTTTTGACAAGTAACAAGATCCGGGCAAAGCCTCGTTGTGCAAGGAACATCCATATCGCAGCCAATCACAAATTTAAGGGGGGCTGTGGTAGAAGGATGAGGGGGTGGAAGAGGATGGGGATGGGAGAGAGGAGGTGGATGGGCGGAGCTGCCTTCATACATGCAGATATGCTGATACATGAACAAATTTAGGCCCAGTTCTTTTCACCTCCAGGGAACGTCCAGTTCTTTACTGAGATTCCAGCTTGAGGTTGTTGTGTGAGTTGATCGCTGGAATATCTGTAACACCCCTAGATTGGAACTGTGATAAATTGCTAATACTTGGTTAATTCGAACAGTTTCACGTCTAATATGAGCAAGAAAACGGTTTATGAACACTATGAAGCACTAAATATTGCACAAAGAAAAGTGTCCGATCTAACAATCCTTAGATACCCACTATCTACCACACAATAGCACCATCAGCACATCTAACATTCATTAGCATAGCATTGTCCAGCACACAACAACAAACATAGAACTTTTGACAGCAACAATAGCCATTAGCAATAGCAGAACTAACTCCTCAAAAAAAAAGCAATAGCAGAACTACACGTTATTAGCACATCACACACTAGGAGCAGCCATTAGCAACAACAGAGCACCCATTAGCAGCACCATAGTATGTGTGGCACCCAGGGCGGGCGAGGGGGAGATGAGAGGAACCGCTCGTGCACAGGTCCTTTGGCCCGAGGGGAATTTCCTCTGTAGTTGCCCCCTCAAGAAGGGGTATGCTCTTAAAACGAGATGTCTTTTGATTCTGAGATGCATTGCAATTCTCAGATGATTCTACACAATTCCTTTTGCAATTTCTAATCCCCAGACCATGGTTATATCACACTACACTGTTATTTGCAGATCAATTATCCTGATAACCATGAACTTACTTACAAAGGCCTAATCAACTTTGGCATTTAAAAAAAGCATTCTTTAAATTGATATGGGGCCATTTCACTTAGCATCTTCATATATTTACCCATTTGTGAGGATTCTCTAAAGAAACATAAAAATACTAGCTACCGGTGGGGAGGGGAGGGAGACTTGAGAATATCTGGCAAAAGCACACAGAAAACTAATTTTTCAAAATAAGTGTATCCAGAAGATGTTATGCCACTAGTCCTTCACTAACTAAAAACTCAATATGGCAAGCTGATGGATCAGAGGTCTACTATATGAAAACCGATGCAGAACATCAAGCATCCACCACCTACGGACACTTGATGGACTACTTCCACTATCAGATGGAACTGCAAACTAACAAGATACAATAACCATCACACTAGAGAATCAACAAGCAGCCACTTGCACAATCAGATGAACTGGAAACTAACAAAGTACAATAACCATCACACTGCAACACCAACAAGCAGCTATAGATAATAGTGTCAATAAGCAAAAGTTCGAATTTCATGCAGGATATCGAATACATTGTACTTAGATAGCAGCGGTGTCCGCACAGAACATAAAATTCATTCAACTTCTGGGCAAAACTCGGCCCGTAAAACATGCACTCCTAACCTAGGCCTTGATAGCATACTTCCTCATGGGGAAGTACTTCTCACGCTTCTTCTCCCTCTCGGTCTTCAAGGAGAGCTGCATAATAACATATAAAATGACATCAGTAAACCAAAATGATCAAAAGCACTTGAATACAACATAGGACACAGTAGCGACAACTCATGGGGAACATGGACCTACAGCTATTGTTATTATACTGAGAGCACAGATTGCTATTCAGCAGTTAAACATAACATGAACAGAAACTACTTAGGCAGTTAAACATAACATGACATTACCAAGACACAAGCAGAAAATACAACAGCCACTCATGATTGAATTTGTTCAAAATAACTCAAGGGCGATACATGATACAAAGCGAACCAGCATCGCAGCTCCCACAAGCTGTCAGACTGGGAAATACAAGCTGTATTTCATCAAGCAAAAACAAGAACGTTGTCCAATCTAGAGATTCACAGCAATCCTTACAGTGCCAATTCAACCAGCCAGGCTAGAAGGATTCCATAAACCAACCCCCAGCGAACGACTGGGCAAGCCATACAAAATACAGTGCGATGTCACTAATCAGTTGCACAGTTGATCTACGAATAGATTCGATACACATAAAAGACGGCATCTTACACAAGAAAGTACTTACCATTTAACAAAAAACAGAAATACATGGCATCAACTTTACTAATTTCAGAATCCATGGAAAACAATTTGAGTAGTATACCATGACAAACTAGAGCGCTTCCACAGTTCCACGTAAAGAAACGCGGGACAAGTAGAAGGACAGGGAGGACTGAAGTATCACCTGGTGCTTTGTGAGACGCCTGCGGATGGCGCGGGTCTTCTTGGGGCGGAGGTCGAGCGGGAGCCGCTTGTTCTTGTACGCCTCCCTCAGCGCCGACTTCTGCTTCTGCGAGATCACCGTGAGCACCCTCGCAATCGAGGTGCGCACCACCTTGCTGCGGCGCAACATAAGAACCACCCGTGAGCACGACGGAAACCTAGGCACGGATTACTCTATGGGGGGAGGGGAGGAGGTCAGGGAGGCACGTACATCTTGGAGAGCTTGTTGGGGGCGCCGCCGGTGACCTTGGCGACGCGGAGGAGGGAGAGCTCCGCCTTGAGGTCCTTGAGCTGGCCCTGCAGCTCCGCCTTGTTCTTCCCCCTCAGCTCGTGCACCTTGATCCGGGCTGCCGCCGTTGGTCACGATAATGTCAGATCCGGAGGGTACAATAGAACCAAATCAATCAGAGACGACGGAGCGTTAGCGTCTTACCCATTGCTGCTGGCGAGCTGGTCTAGCGGCGGGAGCGGCGGCGGCGGCGGGCTGGGGGGTGAAAATGAGACGCTGAGGAGAGACGGGAGCGGCTGCGTGCGAGTTATATATATGGCGCTGCGCAAGATGAAACCCCTGAGACAGAGGAAACCCTAGGATATTATGGACTTTTGGGCCCCTGGGCCTAGAGCCTGCACTCGTGGTACGTGAACTATTGGCCCACGCGCGTCTCCTCCTCAAAAGAAAAAATAAAATCACATTTTGGAGGCCCATAAGCACTTCTAGCCCCATTCCCGATTCCTATTCGCCACTTAAGGCGTCGGCTGGCTCTAGAAGTTCTTGCATGCATGGAAGCTATGGCACTTGCGCAAGATCTCTCTTTAAGAAAAATCGTTATTGCGTGCGATTGCAAAACAGTGGTGGAAGAGATTCATAAGGGATCGGCTGGCTCTTACAGTGTGATCATTAAGGAGATTGAAGCTTCAGCTAGGGATTTTGATAGCTGCGTTTTTTCTTTTGAAAGTCTTGTTTTGAATTTTGAGGCTCATAGTTTGGCCAAGTTTTCTTTGTCTTTAGCAGTGGGTCGTCATGTGTGGCTGGGCTTACCCCATGACCCGTTTGTTATTCCCGTAAACCGTACCCCGTCTTAAATAAAGTGATGGTTTACCGCTGAAAAAAACTTAAGGCGCCGGCTATAGGGTTAACCGGGACAACTAATTAACGGTTATCCCTTGGGAGGCTTCCACACGGACCGCTATTTAGGCTTGAGAGCGCGTCAAGTGATTTGTCTAGCCAAGTTCAAAAAAAAGTGATTTGTCCAACCACCATCACGTGTGTTGGGTTCTTCTTTTGGATTTTGGTTTATTTTATTTTTCTGCATATGTTTTCAGGTTTTAAATTGGTAATTTTTCGGATTTCCAGTTTTTGCTCGTTTTAAGGAAAACAAACTGTTTTTTCTTTGGAAGGCAGTGATTTTTTTCGCGAGAAGCATTGTTCTACTTCTGGAAAAGGGGAAAACGCAATATGCGCTTCCATGAGATGCAAAACTTTGCTTTCAAAGTAAGTTGTGTTTTAGAAAAAGGAAAAAAGCACTACCCGTGCTTTCATGAGCCCGGAACTGAAAAAGCACATCATGTACTCCCGTGAGAAGCACAACCCGTGCTTTCCGAAAAGGGAAAAGCACAATTATCTTTCAAAAATGAAAAAAAAACACAACTATGCTTCTAGGTTCCTTTTTCGCTTGAGTTTTTTGGGGTTTTGAAAAAAAATCATGTTGCTTTTTTTCATTTCTAGGGTTCTTGGCTTTTTCATGAAAAAAATGGCGAAACCTATTAATATGAGATTTAGTTTCGAATATCTCGATACGAGAAATTCAACGGTAAAAATGCTTCATGATTTATATGCGGTTCAAGAGGTTAAACATTTTGAAGGAAATACACTCGAGTTGTGACAAGTGCCACACGTGGAGTGTGGCCACTTATTAGCACCAAAAAAAGGTGAAAAGTGGCATTTACAAGGGGTAACGTGTAACTGGTGATCTCAAGGTTAACCATACGTGGCACACATGTTAGGGCATATTTCTTCCTAAGTGGTTTTGGTAATTGATAACAATGTGTTTGCGGACTAATCGTGTGCATTGAGCTTTTCAGTTGTTCAAGCATTTGGCGCAAGACGATTCGTGCCCCTCGGAGTTTCGAGTGAAGACGGTTTTCTTTCCTACGGTTCTTTTCTGGTGGTCTTGAGTCGTAGGGAAAACCGTACTATCAAGAGGGGATCCGCTTCGAAAAGGTTCGGGTGGAATCAACACGTACACACCCATATTGCACCCTTTGTCTCTTTTCGGCTTATTGAAGTTGTCCACCGTTTGTACCGAAGAGTGGTGAAAAGTTGCAAGCGGTAGTACCGTGGACTAGAGCGGTAGTACCGCCTATTGCACTACGCTCGTGGCTGGGACCTCGATTTTTTGTGTCGGGTTCAACGGTGGTGCCTCCGGTTACTACCGTGCTACCCGTTTGTCCCCAAAAAATGGGCTGTTGTAGCAGCGGTAGTTGAGGCGGTAGTACCGCCCATACTACCGCGGCTACCACCGCCCGTCCCTCTGTTTTTCCCCTGTTTCTCTTTATCTCCTGTGCATCTGCGGGCTGAGAGGTGCATAACGGTTGGATTTGTCCCCCACTATAAAAGGGGGTCTTCTTCCTTAAGAAGACCCACCTCTTCCTCCCCCAAACTCCATTGTTGCTCCAAATCTCATTTTCGCCCGATCTCTCTCCCTAGCCAATCAAACTTGTTGATTTTCTAGGGATTGGCTGAGAAGGCCCGGATCTACACTTTCACCAAGAAAAATTTGATTCCCCCCACTAATCCCTTGTAGATCTTGTTACTCTTGGGTGTTTGAGCATCCTAGACGGTTGATGTCACCTCAGAGTCACATTCCATTGTGGTAAAGCTCTGTGGTGGAGTTGGGAGCCTCCAATCAAGTTGTGGAGATTGCCTCAACCTTGTTTGTAAAGGTTCGGTAGCCGCCTTCAAGGGCACCACTAGTGGAATCACGACATCTCGCATTGTGTGAGGGCGTGAGGAGAATACGGTGGCCCTAGTGGCTTCTTGGAGAGCATTGTGCCTCCACACCACTCCAACGGAGACGTACTTCCCCTCAAAGAGAAGGAACTTCGATAATACATCCTCGTCTCCATCGGATCCACTTGTGGTTATCTCTTTCCTTTACTTTGTACAAGCTATTGTTGTGTTGTATTCTTTGCTTGCACTTGATGTTGTATTTAGCATCATATAGGTTGCTCACCTAGTTGCACATCTAGACAACCTTTTTGTTGCTAAACCTAATGTGTGAAGAAAAGCTAAAAAAATTGTTGCCTATTCACCCCCCCCCCCCTCTAGTCAACAGTATCGATCCTTTCAGCACACCCTTCGATTAGAACGGCCGACCTATGTAAGGCGGGTAGCATGAAGTTCATCCTAGTTTTCGGGAAGCTTCTGGGATCCTGGAAGCTTCCCAACCCGGTTTTGGGAAGCTTCTCGAAGATTCTGGTTTGTTTTTTATTTTCTACTTTTTTAATTGAGTTTTGTTCTATTTAATTTATTTTTCCTTTTCCTTTTCTTTTTTGAAATGTGTGAACTATTTAAAATTCAAATATTTTTTCGAACTCGTGACTTTTCTTAAACCTTTTTTCAACTTTGTGATTTTTTTAAACATGAAGTTTTTTAAAATGCGCAAACTTTTTTAATGATTTTTTTGCTTTCAAATCCATTGAGGCCCTTGAGGCGCAAGTGTACGACTACAACTATCACTACCTTAATGGCTCGCGGCCTGCTAGCATCGCGCATGAGCACAGCATACCATTCGGGGGCTTAAGGAGCTGAACATGACCTCTCCAATTTTAGAGCATCTACAACCAGACTCATCAAATGCTCCAATATGTCCGAGCGGGCGGTCGAGTCAATGACCGATCAAGAAATCGCGATCCAGTCGCACCCCTCATACCGGCTTTATATGTCAGGGCTGACCTGCACCCCTCATAAGCCCATACCTGGGCGGATATGGGGAGTCTCAGACGCGCCCGGGTGCGTCCGCCATGTCAGATCCGGCCAGCACTGGCTCACCCCGGCCCCACAAATATCCCACCCTATCCACATGCAGACGAATCCTACCACTTGCCACTCCACTTCGAGTTTGCGCCACTCCGCCCTCCCCCAGCTCCTCTCCGGTGATCTCCGGCCTCCTCCGACATGGTGGGCAGTGGATCCGACTCCGAGATATTTGAATCTGTTGGCTAGGACTTCATCATATCCGAGGACAAGGAGGATATGGCTATCCACCTTGTTCTCTGCCACTCCAGGAGGAATGCACCCAACCGCGGTCTGAGTCCATCCGTCAGGAATCCACTGCATCCATGCGAGGAAAGGGCAAACTTTCTCCATAGCTCTAATATTTAGACCATGTCAATGTTTGATTGCCTTAAGCTTGTGACCCCGTAGGTTCGGCAACTCATAGACATGAACAAAACCCCTTCGTTCAATGACCGATAGCGGAACCGTGGATGTCCATATTGGTCCCTTTGCTTCGCGATACTTTACAAAACCCGGGATGCATCAGTATCCTCTTGAGTCAACACATGCTCACTATATCAAAATCCTCGTTACCGGTTTTGTTCCTTTTTCTCGTTGTTGTGTTTCGTTATCCCCATGACGTAGTCACCTATGTCTGGCCAGACGTTGATGGATTCCATCACACCGAGAGGGCCCTAAAATATCTCACCATCGTCGGAGGAGCAAATCCCTCTCTTGAGCTATCTAGTCCCTTGTCAAACTTTTTGATGAACCCGTAAGTTGTCGTTATGATCACCGTGTTATAGGTGACGTTTGAGCAACCCCAAAGCTCACCGTATGGTAAGAAGTGATTATGATGCTCTCATGGTCTAAGGATAAAAATCACACGTTAACGCTATGTGTTGGTACAATTGATTATAGACGATATTACTCAATTCATAACAGACAAGTTCGGGTCGACTTAATATGATGATTATTCTAATGTCATAATCTCAATATTGTTTTAGGACTATCATTAAACACTTTAAACGATATCCTAAGATCCGAAAAACGTGATCACCAACAACACTTGGGCTAGTCCTAGAGGCATGACTAGGAATCTTTTATTTTAACCGTTTATCATTCCACACGTGCATATGAGTTTTCCACTGAATCGTGTATTCTAGGATCATAGCACTTATAGCATATAATATAAACTCTTTAATTATGAATATGGCAATATAATAATACAATTATTATTGCCTCTAGGGCATATTTCCAATAGGATATCACCGGCTGGATGAAGCTGCATGAGAAGAGCAGTGCCTCGGTGAAGAAGAAGACCATCGTCATCGTGGAACTTATGGATGACTGATGTCTACTACGCAACCTTCTTCTTGTAGACTCGTGTTGGGCCTCCAAGCGCAGAGTTTTGTAGGACAATAGCGATTTTTGCTCAAGTGGATGACCTAAGGCTTATCAATCCATGGGAGGCGTATGATGAAGATGGTCTCTCTCAAACAACCCTGCAACCAAATAACAAAGAGTTTCTTGTGTCCCCAACACACCCAATGCAATGGTAAATTTTATAGGTGCACTAGTTCGGCGAAGAGATGGTGATACAAGTGTAATATAGATGCTAGATATAGATTTTTGTAATCTGAAAATATAAAAACAACAAGGTAACTAGTAATGAAAGTGAGCAAAAACGGTATTGCAGTGCTTGAAAACAAGGCCTTGGGTATACTTTCACTAGTGCAAAGTCTCCCAACAATGATAACATAATTAAATCATATGGCAATCCCTCAACGTGCGACAAAGAGTCACTCTAGAGTTCCTATCGCGGAGAACATAAGATGAAATTGCTTGTAGGGTACGAAACCACCTCAAAGTTATTCTTTCTGATCATCTTTTGAGCTATTCCTATAAGTGTCACAAACATCCCTAGAGTTCATACTAAAATAACACCATATGATACACATCAATCGACCCTAATGTCACCTAGATACTCCAATGTCACCACAAGTATCTGTGGGTCAATTGTACGATATGCATCAAACAACTTCAGATTCATAATATTCAATCCAACACAAAGATCCTCAAAGAGTGCCCCAAGATTTCTACCTGAGAAACAAGGATGAAAACGTGCATCAACCCCTATGTATAGATTACCCCAACGTCACCTCGGGAATCCGTGGTTGAGTGCGAAAACATACATCAAGTGAATCAATAGAACACCCATTGTCACCACGGGTATCCCATGCAAGACATACATCAAGTGTTCTCAAATCCATAAAACTATTCAATCCCATAATGGTGAAACCTCAAAGGTAAAACCCAATTCATCACAAGAATATAGAGAAGGAGAAACACGATATGATCCAACTATAGTAATAAAGCTCGCGGTACAGCAAGATCGTGTCAAATCAAGAACACGTGAGAGAGAGAGAGATCAAACACATATCTACTAGTACATACCCACAGCCCCGAAGGTGAACTACTCCCTCCTCATCATGGTGGCCGCCAGGATGATGAAGATGGCCTTCGGTGATGATTTCCCCCTTCGGCAGGGTGCCGGAATAGGGTCCCAATTGGTTTTTTGTGGCTATAGAGGCTTACAGTGGCGGAACTTCTCATCTAGGGTTCTTTTTGGAGGTTATGGAATATATGGGAATTGTTGGCGTCGGTCTCACGTCAAGGGGGTGCCCGGGGGGCCCACAAGCCGGGGCGCGTCCTAGGGGGGTGGGCGGGCCCCCTAGGCTTGTGGCCTCCTCGGTCAGTTCCTAGCCCAGCTCCGGTGTTTCGGGGGTCTCTTTTGGTCCATAAAAAATCACCGTAAATTTTCGGCCCATTCCAAGAAGATTTATTTCTGCAAAAAAAAATGACACCACGGTAGTTGTGCTGAAAACAGCATCAGTCCGAGTTAGTTCTAATCAAATCATACCAAAAACATATAAAATTGTTGTAAACATGGCATGGATACTTCATAAATTATAGATATGTTGGAGACGTATCAGCATCCCCAAGCTTAATTCCTGCTCATCCTCGAGTAGGTAAATGATAAAAGAAATAATTCATGAAGTGTGAATGCTACCTAACATGTTTATCAATGTAATTGTTCTTTGTTTGGCATGAATATTCAGATCCATAAGATTCAAAATAAAATTTTAATAATAACATAAAAACAATAATACTTCAAGCATACTAATAAAGCAATCATGTCTTCTCAAAATATCATGGCAAAAGAAAGTTATCCCTACAAAATCATATAATCTTGTCATGCTCTATCTTCATCACACAAAGTACTTATCATGCACAACCCCGATGACAAGCCAAGCAATTGTTTCATACTTTTGACATTCTCAAACCTTTTCGACTTTCACGCAATACATGAGCGTGATCCATGGATATAGCACTATAGGTGGAATAGAGTCTGGTGGAGGTTGTGAGGAGAAGACAAAAAAGGAGAAAGTCTCACATCAACTAGACAATTTAATGGGCTATGGAGATGCGCACCAATTGATGCCAACACAAAGAGTAGGGATTGCCATGCAACTGATGCACTAGAGCTATAAGTGTATGGAAGATCAAAAGAAAACTAAGTGGGTGTGCATCCAACTCGCTTGCTCACGAAGACCTAGGGCATTTTGAGGAAGCCCATCATTGGAATATACAAGCCAAGTTCTATAATAAAAAATTCCCACTAGTGATATATGAAGTGACAAAATAGGAGACTCTCTATCATGAAGAACATGGTGCTATTTGAAGCACAAGTGTGGAAAAGGATAGTAATATTGTCCCTTCTCTCTTTTTCTCTCATTTTTTTCTTTTTCCCCTCTTTTTTTTTATTTTGGGCTCTTTGGCCTCTCTTTTTTTTCTTTTTTTAGTCCGGAGTCTCATCCCGACTTGTGGGGGAATCATAGTCTCCATCATCCTTTCCTCAAATGCGACAATTGTTGGGGAACGTAGTAATTTCAAAAAAAATCCTACGCACACGCAAGATCATGGTGATGCATAGCAACGAGAGGGGAGAGTGTTGTCTACGTACCCTCGTAGACCATAAGCGGAAGCGTTTTATCAACGCGGTTGATGTAGTTGTACGTCTTCACGATCCGACCGATCCAAGTACTGAACGCACGGCACCTCCGAGTTCTGCACACGTTCAGATCGATGACGTCCTCGCCTTTCTCGATCCAGCAAGAGGGGCGAAGTAGTAGATGAGTTTCGGCAGCACGACGGCATGGTGACGATGTTGGTGAAGAACAATCTCCGCAGGGCTTCGCCTAAGCACTACGAAAACTATGACGGAGGATAAACTAGAGGGGACGGGGTTGCCGGCACACGGCTTTGTGTTTCTTGATGTGTCTTGGGTGCTAGCCCTACCCCTCTATTTATATGTTGAGCCTTGGGGTCGAAACTTGGATTAAAAGCCTCCACAAAGTCGGTTCAACCCGAAAGGCAAGAGTCCTTCTCGGACTCCAGGGCCAGACACCCTGGACTCCGCAAAACTTCCTTTTGCGCTTTCCAAAAACCTCGTGGGCTTTCCTCTTTGGCCCAGATAAAGTGTTCTCATGCCCAAACATTTTGGGAAACATCCGGAACCCCTTCCGATGGATTCCAGAACCTTTCTGAAGATCAAACACTACTATCCACATATCAATCTTTACTTCCGGACCATTTTGGAGTTCCTCGTCATATCCGTGATATCATCGAAAACTCCGAACAACATTCGGTCACCAACATACATAACTCATAGTACTATATCGTCAACGAACATTAAGCGTGCGGACCCTACGGGTTCGAGAACTATGTAGACATGACCGAGACACCTCTCTGGTCAATAACCAATAGCGGGACCTGGATGCCCATATTGGCTCCTACATATTCTACAAAGACCTTTATCGGTCAGACCGCATAACAACATACGTTGTTCCCTTTGTCATCGATATGTTACTTGCCCGAGATTCGATCGTCGGTATCTCAATACCTAGTTCAATCTTGTTACCGGCAAGTCTCTTTACTCGTTCCGTAATACATCATCTCGCAACTAACTCATTAGTCACAATGCTTGCAAGGCTTATAGTGATGTGCATTACCGAGAGGGCCCAAAGATACCTCTCCAACAATCGGAGTGACAAATCCTAATCTCGAAATACACCAACCCAACAAGTACCTTCGGAGACACCTGTAAAGCACCTTTATAACCCAGTACGTTTGGTAGCACACAAAGTGTTCCTGCGGTAAACGGGAGTTTCATAATCTCATAGTCATAGGAACATGTATAAGTCATGAAGAAAGCAATAGCAACATACTAAACGATCAAGTGCTAAGCTAACGGAATGGGTCAAGTCAATCACATCATTCTCCTAATGACGTGACCCCGTTAATCAAATGACAACTCATGTCTATGGCTAGACAACATAACCATCTTTGAACAACGAGCTAGTCAAGTAGAGGCATACTAGTGACACTCTGTTTGTCTATGTACTCACACATGTATTATGTTTCCGGTTAATACAATTCTAGCACGAATAATAAACATTTATCATGAAATAAGGAAATAAATAATAACTTTATTATTGCCTCTAGGGCATATTTCCTTCAGTCCCCCACTTGCACTAGAGTCAATAATCTAGTTCACATCGCCATGTGATTTAACACCAATAATTCACATCACCATGTGATTAACACCCATAGTTCACAATGTCATGTGACCAACACCCAAAGGGTTTACTAGAGTCAATAATCTAGTTCACATCGCTATGTGATTAACGCCCAAAGAGTACTAAGGTGTGATCATGTTTTACTTGTGATAGAAGTTTAGTCAACGGGTCTGCCATATTCAGATCCGTATGTATTTTGCAAATTTCTATGTCAACAATGCTCTGCACAGAGCTACTCTAGCTAATTGCTCCCACTTTTCATATGTATCTAGATCGAGACTTAGAGTCACCCAGATCGGTGTCAAAGCTTGCATCGACGTAACTCTTTACGACGAACCTTTTTTCACCTCCATAATCGAGAAACATATCCTTATTCCACTAAGGATAATTTTGACCGCTGTCTAGTGATCTACTCCTAGATCACTATTGTACCCTCTTGCCTAACTCTTGGCGAGGTACACAATAGGTCTGGTACATAGCATAGCATACTTTATGGAACCTATGACTGAGGCATAAGGAATGACTTTTCATTGTCTTTCTATTTTCTGCCATGGTCGGGCTTTGAGTCTTACTCAATTTTACACCTTGTAACACATGCAAGAACTCTTTCTTTGACTGTTCCATTTTGAACTACTTCAAAATCTTGTCAAGGTATGTACTCATTGAAAAATCTTATCAAGTGTCTTGATCTATCTCTATAGATCGTGATGCTCAATACGTAAGCAGCTTCACCGAGGCCTTTCTTTGAAAAACTCCTTTCAAATACTCCTTTATGCTTTCCATAAAATTTTACATTATTTTCGATCAACAATATGTCATTCACACATATTTATCAGAAATGTTGTAGTGCTCCCACTCACTTTCTTGTAAATACAGGCTTTACCACAAGTTTGTATAAAACTATATGCTTTGATCAACTCATCAAAGCGTATATTCCTATTCTGAGATGCTTGCACCAGTCCATAGATGGATCGCTGGAGCTTGCACATTTTGTTAGCACCTTTAGGATCGACAAAACCTTTTGGTTGCATCATATACAACTCTTCTTTAAGAAATCCATTAAGGAATGTAGTTTTGACATCCATTTGCCAGATTTCATAAAATGTGGCACTTTGCTAACATGATTCAGATAGACTTAAGCATCGCTACGAGTGAGAAAATCTCTCGTAGTCAACACCTTGAACTTTGTCAAAAACCTTTTTCAACAAGTCTAGCTTTGTAGATAGTAACACTACTCTCAGCGTCCGTCTTCCTCTTGAAGATCCATTTATTTTCTATGACTTACCGATCATTGGGCAAGTCAGCCAAAGTCCACACTTTGTTCTCATACATGGATCCCATCTCAGATTTCATAGCCTCAAGCAATTTCGCGGAATCTGGGCTAATCATCGCTTCCTCATAGTTCGTAGGTTCGTCATGGTCAAGTAACGTGACCTCCAGAACAGGATTACCATACCACTCTGGTGCGGATCTCACTCTAGTTGACCTATGAGGTTCGGTAGTAACTTAATCTGAAGTTACATGATCATCATCATTATCTTCCTCACTAATTGGTGTAGGAGTCACAGGAACAGATTTCTGTGATGAACTACTTTCCAATAAGGGAGTAGGTACAATTACCTCATCAAGTTCTACTTTCCTCCCACTCACTTCTTTCGAGAGAAACTCCTTCTCTAGAAAGGATCCATTCTTAGCAACGAATGTCTTGCCTTCGGATCTGTGGTAGAAGGTGTACCCAATTGTCTCCTTTGGGTATCCTATGAAGACACATTTCTCCGATTTGGGTTTGAGCTTATCAGGATGAAACTTTTTCTTATAAGCATCGCAACCCCAAACTTTAAGAGATGACAACTTTGGTTTCTTGCCAAACCACAGTTCATATGGTGTTGTCTCAAAGGATTTAGATGGTGCCCTTTTTAACGTGAATGCAGCTGTCTCTAATGCATAACCCCGAAACTATAGTGGTAAATCAGTAAGAAACATCATAGATTGCACTATATCCAATAAAGTACGGTTATGACGCTCGGACACACCATTATGTTGTGGTGTTCCAGGTGGCACGAATTTGTGAAACTATTCCATATTGTTTTAATTTGAAGACCAAACTCGTAACTCATATATTTGTCTCCGCGATCAGATCATAAAAACTTTATCTTGTCACAATGATTTTCCACTTCACTCTAAAATTCTTTGAACTTTTCAAATGTTTCAGACTTATGTTTCATCAAGTAGATATACCCATATCTTCTCAAATCATCTGTGAAGGTCAGAAAATAACGATACCCGCCGCGAGCCTCAACACTCATCGGATCGCATACATCAATATGTATTTATTTCTAATAAGTCAGTTGCTCACTCCATTGTTCCGGAGAACGGAATCTTAGTCATCTTTCCCATAAGGCATGGTTCGCAAGCATCAAGTGATTCCAAAATCCCATCAGCATGGAGTTTCTTCATGCGCTTTACACCAATATGACCTAAATGGCAGTGCCACAAATAAGTTGCACTATCATTATTAACTTTGCATCTGTTGGCTTCAATATCATGAATATGTGTATCACTACGATCGAGATCCAACAAACCATTTTATTGGGTGTATGACCATAGAAGGCTTTATTCATGTAAACAGAACAACAATTATTCTCTAACTTAAATGAATAACCGTATTGCAATAAACATGATCAAATCATATTCATGCTCAACGCAAACACCAAATAACACTTATTTAGGTTCAACACTAATCCCGAAAGTATAGGGAGTGTGCGATGATGATCATATCAATCTTGGAACCACTTCCAACACACATCATCACTTCACCCTTAACTAGTCTCTGTTCATTCTGCAACTCCTGTTTCGAGTTACTAATCTTAGCAACTGAACTAGTATCAAATACTAAGGGGTTGCTATAAACACTAGTAAAGTACACATCAATAACATGTATATCAAATATAACTTTGTTCACTATGCCATCCTTCTTATCCGCCAAGTATCTAGGGCAGTTCCACTTCTAGTGACCAGTCTCTTCACAGTAGAAGCACTTAGTTTCAGGCTTAGGTCCAGACTTGGGCTTCTTCACTTGAGCAGCAACTTGCTTGCCGTTCTTCCTGAAGTTCCCCTTCTTCCCTTTGCCCCTTTTCTTGAAACTAGTGGTCTTTTCAACCATCAACACTTGATGTTTTTCTTGATTTCTACCTTCGCCGATTTTAGCATCGCAAAGAGCTTGGGAATTGTTTTCGTCATCCCTTGCATATTATAGTTCATCACAAAGTTCTAGTAACTTGGTGATAGTGACTAGAGAACTTTGTCAATTACTATCTTATCTGGAAGATTAACTCCCACTTGATTCAAGCAATTGTAGTACCCAGACAATCTGAGCACATGCTCACTGGTTGAGCTATTATCCTCCATCTTATAGGCAAAGTTTTGTCAGAGGTCTCATACCTCTCGACATGGGCATGAGTATGAAATACCAATTTGAACTCTTGGAACATCTCATATGCTCTGTGGTGTTCAAAACATTTTTGAAGTCCCGGTTCTAAGCCGTAAAGCATGATGCACTAAACTATCAAGTAGTCATCATACCGAGCTTTGCCAAAACGTTCATAATGTCTGCATCTGCTCCTGCAATAGTTCTGTCACCTAGCGGTGCATCAAGGACATAATTCTTCTGTGCAGCAATGAGGTTAATCCTCAGATCACGGATCCAATCCGTATCATTGCTACTAACATCTTTCAACTTAGTTTTCTCTAGGAACATATCAAAAATAAAACAAGGGAGCTAAACGCGAGCTATTGATCTACAACATAGATATGCTAATACTACCAGGACTAAGTTCATGATAAATTTAAGTTCAATTAATCATATTACTTAAGAACTCCCACTTAGATAGACATCCCTCTAATCCTCTAAGTGATCACGTGATCCAAATCAACTAAACCATGTCCGATCATCACGTGAGATGGAGTAGTTTCAATGGTGAACATCACTATGTTGATCATATCTACTATATGACTCATGCTCGACCTTTCGGTCTTAGAGTTCCAAGGCCATATCTGCATATGCTAGGCTCGCCAAGTTTAACCTGAGTATTTCGCGTGTGCAACTGTTTTGCACCCGTTGTATTTGAACATAGAGCCTATCACACCCGATCATCACGTGGTGTCTCAGCACGAAGAACTTTCGCAACGGTGCATACTCAGGCAGAATACTTATACCTTGAAATTTAGTGAGAGATCCTCTTATAGTGCTACCGTCGATCAAAGCAAGATAAGATGCATAAAAGATAAACATCACATGCAATCAATATAAGTGATATGATATGGCCATCATCATCTTGTGCTTGTGATCTCCATCTCTGAAGCACCGTCATGATCACCATCATCACCGGCGCGACACCTTGATCTCCATCGTAGCATCGTTGTCGTCTCGCCAACTTATGCTTCTACGACTATCGCTACGGCTTAGTGATAAAGTAAAGCATTACAGGGCGATTGCATTGCATACAATAAAGCAACAACTATATGGCTCCTGCCAGTTGCCGATAACTCGGTTACAAAACATGATCATCTCATACAATAAAATATGGCATCATTTCTTGACCATATCACATCACAACATGCCCTGCAAAAACAAGTTAGACGTCCTCTACTTTGTTGTTGCAAGTTTTACGTGGCTGCTACGGGCTGAGCAAGAACTGTTCTTACCTACGCATCAAAACCACAACGATAGTTCGTCAAGTTAGTGTTGTTTTAACCTTCTCAAGGACCAGGCGTAGCCACACTCGGTTCAACTAAAGTTGGAGGAACTGACACCTGCCAGCCACCTATGTGCAAAGCACGTTGGTAGAACCAGTCTCGCGTAAGCGTACGCGTAATGTCGGTCCGGGCCGCTTCATCCAATAATACTGCCGAACCAAAGTGTGACATGCTGGTAAGCAGTATGACTTGTATCGCCCACAACTCACTTGTGTTCTACTCGTGCATATAACATCTACGAATAAAACCTGGCACGGTTGCCACTGTTGGGAACGTAGTAATTTCAAAAAAAATCCTACGCACAGGCAAGATCATGGTGATGCATAGCAACGAGAGGGGAGAGTGTTGTCTACGTACCCTTGTAGGCCGTAAGCGGAAGCGTTTTATCAACGCGGTTGATGTAGTCGTACGTGTTCACGATCTGACCGATCCAAGTACCAAACGCACGGCACCTCCGGGTTCTGCACACGTTCAGATCGATGACGTCCTCGCCTTTCTCGATCCAGCAACAGGGGCGAAGTAGTAGATGAGTTCCGACAGCATGACGGCGTGGTGATGGTGTTGGTGAAGAACAATCTCCGCAGGGCTTCGCCTAAGCACTACGAAAACTATGACGGAGGATAAACTAGAGGGGACGGGGTTGCCGGCACATAGCTTGGTGTTTGTTGATGTGTCTTGGGTGCTAGCCCTACCCCTCTAATTATATGTTGAGCCTTGGGGTCGAAACTTGGAGTAAAAGCCTCCACAAAGTCGGTTTCACCCGAAAGGCAAGAGTCCTTCTCGGACTCCACGACTAGACGCCAGGGTTCCCGACGTCTGGACCTAGACGCCAGGGACCCTGGCGTCTGGCCCCTGGACTCCGCAAAACTTCCTTTTGCGCTTTCCAAAAACCTCATGGGCTTTCCCCTTTAGCCCAGATAAAGTGTTCTCGTGCCCAAACATTTCGCGAAACATCAGGAACCCCTTCCGATGGATTCCAGAACCTTTCTGGAGATCAAACACTACTATCCACATATAGATCTTTACTTCCGGACCATTCCGGAGTTCCTCATCATATCCGTGATCTCATCCAAAACTCCTAACAACATTCGGTCACCAACATAATTAACTCATAGTACTATATCGTCAACGAAGGTTAAGCGTGCGGACCCTACAGGTTCGAGAACTATGTAGACATGACCGATACACCTCTCTGGTCAATAACCAATAGCGGGACCTGGATGCCCATATTGGCTCCTACATATTCTACGAAGATCTTTACCGGTCAGACCGCATAACAACATACGCTATTCCCTTTGTCATCGGTATGTTACTTGCCCGAGATTCAATCGTCGGTATCTCAATACATAGTTCAATCTCGTTACCGGCAAGTCTCTTTACTCATTCCGTAATACATCATCTCGCAAGTAACTCATTAGTCACAATGCTTGCAAGGCTTATAGTGATGTGCATTACCGAGAGGGCCCAGAGATACCTCTCCGACAATCGGAGTGACTAATCCTAATCTCGAAATACGCCAACCCAACAAGTACCTTCGGAGACACCTATAGAGCACCTTTATAATCACCCAGTACGTTTGGTAGCACACAAAGTGTTCCTCCGGTAAACGGGAGTTGCATAATCTCATAGTCATAGGAACGTGTATAAGTCATGAAGAAAGCAATAACAACATACTAAACGATCAAGTGCTAAGCTAACAAAATGGGTCAAGTCAATCACATCATTCTCCTAATGATGTGACCCCGTTAATCAAATGACAACTCATGTCTATGGCTAGGAAACATAACCATCTTTGATCAACGAGCTAGTCAAGTAGAGGCATGCTACCTCTTGAGCACTGCATTGGATTTCCCCGAAGAGGAGAGAATGATGCAGCAAAGTAGCGTAAGTATTTCCCTCAGTTTTTGAGAACCAAGGAATCAATCCAGTAGGAGGCTACGCTCAAGTCCCTCGTACCTGCACAAAACAATAGCTCAATGCAACCAACGCGATTAGGGGTTGCCAATCCCTTCACGGTCACTTACGGGAGTGATATCTGATAGAGATAATATTTTTGGTATCTTTGGTATAAAGATGCAAAGTAAAAAGTAAAAAGCAAAGTAAAAAGCAAGCAAGATTAAAGTGATGGAGATTGATATGATGAGAATAAACACTAGTGGCTTCTCTCAAGAGCATAAGTATTCTACAGTAGGTGAACAAATTACTGTTGAGCAATTGACAGAATTGAGCATAGTTATGAGAATATGTAGGTATGATCATGTATATAGGCATCACGTCCGAGACAAGTAGACCGACTCCTGCCTGCATCTACTACTATTACTCCACTCATCGACCGCTATCCAGCATGCATCTAGAGTATTAAGTTAAAAAACAGAGTAACGCCTTAAGCAACATGACATGATGTAGAGGGATAGTTTCATGCAATATGATAAAAAACCCATCTTATTATCCTCGATGGCAACAATACAATACGTGCCTTGCTGCCCCTTCTGTCACTGGGAAAGGACACCGCAAGATTGAACCCAAAGCTAAGCACTTCTCCCATGGCAAGAAAAACCAATCTAGTAGGCCAAACCAAGCTGATAATTCGAAGAGACTTGCAAAGATAACCAATCATACATAAAAGAATTCAGAGAAGATTCAAATATTATTCATAGACAGACTTGATCATAAACCCTCAATTCATCGGTCTCAACAAACACACCGCAAAAAGAAGATTACATCAGATAGATCTCCACGAGAGAGGGGGAGAACATTGTATTGAGATCCAAAAAGAGAGAAGAAGCCATCTAGCTAATAACTATGGACCCGTAGGTCTGAGGTGAACTACTCACACTTCATCGGAGGGGCTAGGATGATATAGAAGCCCTCCGTGATGACGGCCCTCTCCGGCGGAGCTTCGGAACAGGCCGCAAGATGGGATCTCGTGGGTACAAAAGGTTGCGGCGGTGGAATTAGGTTTTTGGCTCCGTATCTGATCGTTTAGGGGTACGTAGGTATATATAGGAGGAAGGAGTACGTCGGTGGAGCAACAGGGGGCCCACGAGGCAGGGGGCGCGCCCTAGGGGGTGGGTGGGCCCCCCACCCTCGTGACCGCCTCTTTTGTTCCTTGGAGTAGGGTCCAAGTCTCCTGGATCACGTTCGGTGAGAAAATCACGTTCGGTGAGAAAATCACGTTCGGTGAGAAAATCACGTTCCCGAAGGTTTCATTCCGTTTGGACTCCGTTTGATATTCTGTTTCTCCGAAACTCTGAAATAGGCAAAAAACAGCAATTTTGGGCCGGGCCTCCGGCTAATAGGTTAGTCCCAAAAATAATATAAAAGTGGAAAATAAAGCCCAATATAGTCCAAAACAATAGATAATATAGCATGGAGCAATCAAAAATTATAGATACATTGGAGACGTATCAGGCATCCCCAAGCTTAATTCCTGCTCGTCCTCGAGTAGGTAAATGATAAAAAGAGAATTTTTTATGCAGAGTGCTACTTGGCATACTTTCAATGCAAATCTTCTTAATTGTGGTATGAATATTCAGATTCGAAAGATTCAAGACAAAAGTTCATATTGACATAAAAAATAATAATACTTCAAGCAGACTAACAAAGCAATTATGTCTTCTCAAAGTGACATGTCCAAAGAAAGTTCATCCCTACAAAATCATATAGTTTAGTCATGCTCCATTTTCGTCACACAAGAATGCTCTCATCATGCACAACCCCGATGACAAGCCAAGAAATTGTTTCATACTTTAATAATCTCAAACTTATAAACCTTCACGCAATACATGAGCGCGAGCCATGGATATAGCACTATGGGTGGAATAGAATATAATGATGGGGGTCATGTGGAGAAGACAAAAAAGGAGAAAGTCTCACATCAACGAGGATAATCAACGGGCTATGGAGATGCCCATCAATTGATGTTAATGCAAGGAGTAGGGATTGCCATGCAACGGATGCACTAGAGCTATAAATGTATGAAAGCTCAACAAAAGAAACTAAGTGGGTGTGCATCCAACTTGCTTGCTCACGAAGACCTAGGGCACTTGAGGAGGCCCATCGTTGGAATATACAAGCCAAGTTCTATAATGAAAAATTCCCACTAGTATATGAAAGTGACAAAACAAGAGACTCTCTATTATGAAGATTATGCTGCTACTTTGAAGCACAAGCGTGAAAAAAAAGGATAGTAGTATTGCCCCCTTTTTTGGCCTTCTTTTTTTCTTTGGCCTTTTTTTTGGGACAATACTCTATTAAATGATGATCATCACACTTCTATTTATTTACAACTCAATGATTACAACTCGATACTAGAACAAAGTATGACTCTATATGAATGCCTCCGGCGGTATACCGGGATATGCAATGAATCAAGAGTGACAAGTATGAAAGAATTATGAACGGTGGCTTTGCCACAAATATTATGTCAACTACATGATCATGCTAAGCAATAGTACAATGATAGATGTGTCATGAAGAACGGAATGGTGGAAAGTTGCATGGCAATATATCTCGGAATGGCTATGGAAATGCCATAATACGTAGGTATGGTGGCTGTTTTGAGGAAGATATAAGGAGATTTATGTGTGAAAGAGCGTATCATATCACGGGGTTTGGATGCACCGGCGAAGTTTGCACCAACTCTCAATGTGAGAAAGGGCAATGCACGGTACCGAAGAGGCTAGCAATGATGGAAGGGTGGGAGTTCGTATAATCCATGTGTTGGGGATCGTAGCAGAAATTAAAATTTTCTACGCATCACCAAGATCAATCTATGGAGTCATCTAGCAACGAGAGGGAGAGGAGTGCATCTACATACCCTTGTAGATCGCGAGCGGAAGCATTCAACTGAACGGGGTTGATGGAGTCGTACTCGTCGTGATCCAAATCACCGATGATCCTAGCGCCGAACGGACGGCACCTCTGCGTTCAACACACGTATGGAGCGGAGACGTCTCCTCCTTCTTGATCCAGCAAGGGGGGAGGAGAAGTTGATGGAGATCCAGCAGCACGACGGCGTGGTGATGGAAGCAACGGGATTCCAGCAGGGCTTCGCCAAGCGCTACTGGAGGAGGAAGAGGTGTCACGGGAGGGAGAGGGAGGCGCCAGGGCTTAGGGTGCGGCTGCCCTCCCTCCCATCCACTATATATAGGGGCTAGGGGGGCGCATGCCCCCTTGGAGATCCCATCTAGAGGGGGGCGGCCCCCGGGGGGGCAACGACCCCCTTAGGGTTTCCAACCAGGGGGCGGATGCCCCCTCGGGGGGGGGGGCAATGGCCCCCTAGGGTTTCCAACCCTATGTGCCTTGGGCCCTTGGGTGGGCGCACCATCCCACCAGGGGCTGGTTCCCATGCCACTTCAGCCCATGGGGCCCTCCGGGATAGGTGGCCCCACCCGGTGGACCCCCAGGACCCTTCTGGTGGTCCCGGTACAATACCGGTGACCCCCGAAACTCTCCTGGTGGCCGAAACTGGACTTTCTATATATAAATCTTTACCTCCGGACCATTCCGGAACTCCTCGTGACGTTCGGGGTCTCATCTGGGACTCCGAACAACTTTCGGTTAACCGCATACTAATATCTCTACAACTCTAGCGTCACCGAACCTTAAGTGTGTAGACCCTACGGGTTCGGGAGACACGTAGACATGACCGAGACAACTCTCCGGTCAATAACCAACAGCGGGACCTGGATACCCATGTTGGCTCCCACATGCTCCACGATAATCGCATCGAATGAACCACGATGTCGAGGATTCAATCAATCCCGTATACAATTCCCTTTGTCTATCGGTACGATACTTGCCCGAGATTCGATCGTCGGTATACCGATACCTTGTTCAATCTCATTATGGCAAGTCTCTTTACTCGTTCCCGTAACACATCATCTCATGAACAACTCCTTGATTATATTGAGCTCATTATGATGATGTCCTACCGAGTGGGCCCAGAGATACCTCTCCGTCATACGGAGTGACAAATCCCAGTCTCGATTCGTGCCAACCCAACAGATACTTTCGGGGATACCTGTAGTGCACCTTTATAGCCACCCAGTTACGTTGTGACGTTTGGTACACCCAAAGCACTCCTACGGTATCCGGGAGTTGCAATCTCATGGTCTAAGGAAATGATACTTGACATTAGAAAAGCTCTAGCAGACGAACTACACGATCTTGTGCTATGCTTAGGATTGGGTCTTGTCCATCACATCATTCTCCTAATGATGTGATCCCGTTATCAGTGACATCCAATGTCCATAGTCAGAAAACCATGACCATCTATTGATCAACGAGCTAGTCAACTACAGGCTCAGTAGGGACATGTTGTGGTCTATGTATTCACACATGTATTACGATTTCCGGATAACACAATTATAGCATGAACAATAGACAATTATCATCAACAAGGAAATATAATAATAACCTTTTTATTATTGCCTCTAGGGCATATTTCCAACAGTCTCCCACTTGCACTAGAGTCAATAACCTAGTTACATTGTGATGAACCAAACACCCATAGAGTTCTGGTGTTGATCATGCTTTGCACGTGGAAGAGGTTTAGTCAACGGATCTGCGACATTCAAGTCCGTATGCACTTTACAAATCTCTATGTCTCCATCTTGAACATTTTCACGAATGGAGTTGAAGCGACGCTTGATATGCCTGGTCTTCTTGTGAAACCTGGGCTCCTTGGCAAGGGCAATAACTCCAGTGTTGTCACAGAAGAGAGTCATCGGGCCCGAAGCATTGGGAATAACTCCTAGGTCGGCAATGAACTCCTTCATCCAGATTGCTTCATGTGCTGCCTCCGAGGCTGCCATGTACTCCGCTTCACATGTAGATCCCGCCACGACGCTTTGCTTGCAACTGCACCAGCTTACTGCCCCACCATTCAAAATATACACGTATCCAGTTTGTGACTTGGAGTCATCTAGATCTGTGTCGAAGCTAGCATCGACGTAACCTTTTACGACGAGCTCTTCATCACCTCCATAAATGAGAAACATATCCTTAGTCCTTTTCAGGTACTTCAGGATATTCTTGACCGCTGTCCAGTGTTCCATGCCGGGATTACTTTGGTACCTTCCTACCAAACTTACGGCAAGGTTTACATCAGGTCTGGTACACAGCATGGCATACACAATAGACCCTATGGTTGAGGCATAGGGGATGACACTCATCTTTTCTCTATCTTCTACCATGGTCGGGCATTGAGCCGAGCTCAATTTCACACCTTGCAGTACAGGCAAGAACCCCTTCTTGGACTGATCCATATTGAACTTCTTTAATATCTTATCGAGGTATGTGCTTTGCGAAAGACCTATGAGGCGTCTCGATCTATCTCTGTAGATCTTGATGCCTAATATGTAAGCTGCTTCTCCAAGGTCCTTCATTGAAAAACATTTATTCAAGTAGGCCTTTATGCTCTCCAAGAGTTCTATATCATTTCCCATCAATAGTATGTCATCCACATATAATATGAGAAATGCTATAGAGCTCCCACTCACTTTCTTGTAAACACAGGCTTCTCCATAAGTCTGCATAAACCCAAACGCTTTGATCATTTCATCAAAGCGAATGTTCCAACTCCGAGATGCTTGCACCAGCCCATAGATTGAGCACTGGAGCTTGCATACCTTGTTAGCATTCTTAGGTTCAATAAAACCTTCCAGCTGCATCATATACAATTCTTCCTTAAGAAAGCCGTTAAGGAATGCCATTCTGACGTCCATTTGCCATATCTCATAATTGTAGAATGCCGCAATTGATAACATGATTCGGACGGTCTTCAGCTTCTCTACGGGTGAGAAGGTCTCATCGTAGTCAACCCCTTGAACTTGTCGATAACCTTTAGCAACAAGTCGAGCTTTATAGATGGTCACATTACCATCCACGCCCGTCTTCTTCTTAAAGATCCATTTATTTTCTATCGCTCGCCGATCATCGGGCAAGTCTGTCAAAGTCCATACTTTGTTTTCATACATGGATCCTATCTTGGATTGCATGGCTTCAGGCCATTTGTTGGAATCTGGGCCCGCCATCGCTTCTTCATAGTTTGAAGGTTCACCGTTGTCTAACAACATGATTTCCAGGACAGGGTTGCCATACCATTCTGGTGTGGAACGTATCCTCGTGGACCTACGAACTTCAGTAGCAGCTTGATCCAAAGTACCTTGATCATCATCATTAACTTCCTCTCTAGTCGGTGCAGGCACCACAGGAACATCTTCCTGAGCTGCGCTACTTTCCGCTTCAAGAGGCAGTACTTCATCAAGTTCTACTTTCCTCCCACTTACTTCTTTCGAGAGAAACTCTTTCTCCAGAAAGGATTCGTTCTTGGCAACAAAGATCTTGCCTTCGGATCTGAGGTAGAAGGTATACCCAATGGTTTCCTTAGGGTATCCTATGAAGACACATTTTTCCGACTTGGGTTCGAGCTTTTCAGGTTGAAGTTTCTTGACATAAGCATCGCATCACCAAACTTTTAGAAATGACAGCTTAGGTTTCTTCCCAAACCATAATTCATACGGTGTCGTCTCAACGGATTTCGACGGAGCCCTATTTAAATTGAATGCGGTAGTCTCTAAAGCATAGCCCCAAAATGAGAGCGGTAGATTGGTAAGAGACATCATAGATCGCACCATATCCAGTAGAGTGCGATTACGACGTTCGAACACACCATTTCGCTGAGGTGTTCCAGGCAGCGTGAGTTGTGAAACGATTCCACATTTCCTTAAGTGCGTGCCAAATTCATGACTCAAATATTCTCCCCCACGATCTGATCGTAAGAACTTGATTTTCCTATCACGTTGATTCTCAACCTCACTCTGAAATTCCTTGAACTTTTCAAAGGTCTCAGACTTGTGTTTCATTAAGTAGACATACCCATATCTACTTAAGTCATCAGTGAGGGTGAGAACATAACGATAACCACAGCGAGCCTCAACGCTCATTGGACCGCACACATCAGTATGTATGATTTCCAATAAGTTGGTTGCTCGCTCCATTGTTCCGGAGAACGGAGTCTTGGTCATTTTGCCCATGAGGCATGGTTCACACGTGTCAAATGATTCATAATCAAGAGACTCCAAAAGTCCATCTGCATGGAGTTTCTTCATGCGTTTGACACCAATGTGACCAACGCGACAGTGCCACAAGTATGTGGGACTATCATTATCAACCTTACATCTTTTAGCATTCACACTATGAATATGTGTAACATCACGTTCGAGATTCAATAAGAATAAACCATTGACCAGCGGGGCATGACCATGAAACATGTCTCTCATATAAATAGAACAACCATTATTCTCGGATTTAAATGAGTAGCCATCTCGCATTAAACGAGATCCAGATACAATGTTCATGCTCAAAGCTGGTACTAAATAACAATTATTGTGGTTTAAAACTAATCCCGTGGGTAAATATAGAGGTAGTGTGCCGATGGCGATCACATCGACCTTGGAACCATTCCCGACGCGCATCGTCACCTCGTCCTTCGCCAGTCTCCGCTTATTCTGCAGCTCCTGTTTTGAGTTACAAATATGAGCAACCGCACTGGTATCAAATACCCAGGAGCTACTACGAGCGCTGGTTAGGTACACATCAATAACATGTATATCACATATACCTTTGGTATTGCCGGCCTTCTTATCTGCTAAGTACTTGGGGCAGTTCCGCTTCCAGTGACCATTTCCCTTGCAATAAAAGCACTCAGTCTCAGGCTTGGGTCCATGCTTTGGCTTCTTCTCGGCAACTGGCTTACCGGGCGCGGCAACTCCCTTGCCGTCCTTCTTGAAGTTCTTCTTACCCTTGCCTTTCTTGAACTTAGTGGTTTTATTCACCATCAACACTTGATGTTCCTTTTTGATCTCCACCTCCGCTGATTTCAGCATTGAATATACCTCAGGAATGGTCTTTTCCATCCCCTGCATATTGAAGTTCATCACAAAGCTCTTGTAGCTAGGTGGGAGCGACTGAAGGATTCTATCAACGACTGGGTCATCCAGGAGATTAACTCCCAGCTGAGATAAGCGGTTGTGCAACCCAGACATTTTGAGTATGTGCTCGCTGACAGAACTATTCTCCTCCATCTTATAGCTGTAGAACTTGTCAGAGACTTCATATCTCTCGACCCGGGCATGAGCTTGGAAAACCATTTTCAGCTCTTGGAACATCTCATATGCTCCGTGCTGCTCAAAACGCTTTGGGAGCCCCGATTCTAAGCTGTAAAGCATGCCGCACTGAACCAGGGAGTAATCATCACTACGCGACTGCCAGGCGTTCATAACGTCTTGAGTTGCTGGGAAAACAGGTGCTTCACCTAGCGGTGCATCAAGGACATATGCTTTCTTGGCAGCTATGAGGATAATTCTCAGGTTATGGACCCAGTCCGTGTAGTTGCTGCCATCGTCTTTCAGCTTGGTTTTTTCTAGGAACGCGTTGAAGTTGAGGGCAACATTAGCGTGGGCCATTTGATCTACAAGACATATTGCAAAGTTTTTAGAATATGTTCATGATAATTAAGTTCATCTAATCAAATTAATTAATGAACTCCCACTCAGATAGACATCCCTCTAGTCATCTAAGTGATACATGATTCGAGTCAACTAGGCCGTGTCCGATCATCACGTGAGACGGACTAGTCATCATCGGTGAACATCTTCATGTTGATCGTATCTTCTATACGACTCATGTTCGACCTTTCGGTCTTCCGTGTTCCGAGGCCATGTCTGTACATGCTAGGCTTGTCAAGTCAACCTAAGTGTATTGCGTGTGTAAATCTGGCTTACACCCGTTGTATGCGAACGTTAGAACCTATCACACCCGATCATCACGTGGTGCTTCGGAACAACGGACCTTAGCAACGGTGCACAGTTAGGGGGAACACAATTCTTGATATTTTAATGATGGATCATCTTATTTATGCTACCGTTGTTCTAAGCAAATAAGATGTAAAAACATGATAAACATCACATGCAATCAAATAGTGACATGATATGGCCAATATCATTTTGCTCCTTTTGATCTCCATCTTCGGGGCGCCATGATCATCATCGTCACCGGCTTGACACCATGATCTCCATCATCATGATCCTTGTCATCGTGTCTTCATGAAGTTGTCTCGTCAACTATTACTTCTACTACTATGGTTAACGGTTTAGCAATAAAGTAAAGTAATTACATGACGTTTATGTTGACACGCAGGTCATAAATAAATTAAGACAACTCCTATGGCTCCTGCCGGTTGTCATACTCATCGACATGCAAGTCGTGATTCCTATTATAAGAACATGATCAATCTCATACATCACATATATCATTCATCACATCCTTTTGGCCATATCACATCACACGGCATATGCTGCAAAAACAAGTTAGACGTCCTCTAATTGTTGTTGCAAATTTTTACGTGGCTGCTATAGGTTTCTTAGCAAGAACGTTTCTTATCTATGCCAAAACCACAACGTGATATGCCAATTTCTATTTACCCTTCATAAGGACCCTTTTCATCGAATCCGATCCGACTAAAGTAGGAGAGACAGACACCCACTAGCCACCTTATGCAACTAGTGCATGTGAGTCAGTGGAACCTGTCTCACGTAAGTGTACGTGTAAGGTCGGTCCGGGCCGCTTCATCCCACGATGTCGCCGGATCAAGATAAGACTAGTAACGGCAAGTAAATTGACAAAATCGACGCCCACAACAACTTGTGTTCTACTCGTGCATAGAAACTATGCATAGACCTAGCTCATGATGCCACTGTTGGGGATCGTAGCAGAAATTAAAATTTTCTACGCATCACCAAGATCAATCTATGGAGTCATCTAGCAACGAGAGGGAGAGGAGTGCATCTACATACCCTTGTAGATCGCGAGCGGAAGCGTTCAAGTGAACAGGGTTGATGGAGTCGTACTCGTCGTGATCCCAATCACCGATGATCCTAGCGCCGAACGGACGACACCTCCGCATTCAACAGACGTACGGAGCGGAGATGTCTCCTCCTTCTTGATCCAGCAAGGGGGGGGGGAGAAGTTGATGGAGATCCAGTAGCACGACGGCGTGGGGGTGGAAGCAGCGGGATTCCAGTAGGGCTTCGCCAAGCGCTACTGGAGGAGGAAGAGGTGTCACCGGAGGGAGAGGGAGGCGCCAGGGCTTAGGGTGCGGCTGCCCTCCCTCCCATCCACTATATATAGGGGCTAGGGGGGCGCATGCCCCCCTTCGAGATCCCATCTAGAGGGGGGGCGGCGGCCCCTTAGGGTTTCCAACCAGGGGGCGCATGCCCCCTCGGGGGGGGGGGGCAACGGCCCCCCTAGGGTTTCCAACCCTATGTGCCTTGGGCCCTTGGGTGGGCGCACCAGCCCACCAGGGGATGGTTCCCACGCCACTTCAGCCCATGGGGCCCTCTGGGATAGGTGGGCCCACCCGGTGGACCCCCAGGACCCTTCCGGTGGTCCCGGTACAATACCGGTGACCCCCGAAACTCTCCTGGTGGCCAAAACTGGACTTTCTATATATAAATCTTTACCTCCGGACCATTCCGGAACTCCACGTGACGTCCGGGGTCTCATCTGGGACTCCGAACAACTTTCGGTTAACCGCATACTAATATCTCTACAACTCTAGCGTCACCGAACCTTAAGTGTGTAGACCCTACGGGTTTGGGAGACACGTAGACATGACCGAGACAACTCTCTGGTCAATAACCAACAGCGGGATCTGGATACCCATGTTGGCTCCCACATGCTCCACGATAATCGCATCGGATGAACCACGATGTCGAGGATTCAATCAATCCCGTATACAATTCCCTTTGTCTATCGGTACGATACTTGTCCGAGATTCGATCATCGGTATACCGATACCTTGTTCAATCTCGTTACGGCAAGTCTCTTTACTCGTTCCCGTAACACATCATCCTGTGAACAACTCCTTGATCACATTGAGCTCATTATGATGATGTCCTACCGAGTGGGCCCAGAGATACCTCTCCGTCATACGGAGTGACAAATCCCAGTCTCGATTCGTGCCAACCCAACAGATACTTTCGGGGATACCAGTAGTGCACCTTTATAGCCACCCAGTTACGTTGTGACGTTTGGTACACCCAAAGCACTCCTACGGTATCCAGGAGTTGCACAATCTCATGGTCTAAGGAAATGATACTTGACATTAGAAAAGCTCTAGCAGACGAACTACACGATCTTGTGCTATGCTTAGGATTGGGTCTTGTCCATCACATCATTCTCCTAATGATGTGATCCCGTTATCAATGACATCCAATGTCCATAGTCAGGAAACCATGACCATCTATTGATCAACGAGCTAGTCAACTAGAGGCTCACTAGGGACATGTTGTGGTCTATGTATTCACAACATGTATTACGATTTCTGGATAACACAATTATAGCATGAACAATAGACAATTATCATCAACAAGGAAATATAATAATAACCTTTTTATTATTGCCTCTAGGGCATATTTCCAACACCATGCACTCAACATTAGTCATAAAGAACTCATATACTTATTGCAAAAATCTACAAGCCATCAAAAACCAAAGCATTACGTGCATGCTCCTAGGGGATTGATTGGTAGGAAAAGACCATCACTCGTCCCCGACCGCCACTCATAAGGAGGACAATCAAATAACACCTCATGTTTCAAATTTGTCACATAACGTTTACCATACGTGCATGCTACGGGACTTGCAAACTTCAACTCAAGCACTTCTCAGATTCACAATTACTCTACTAGCATGACTTTGATATTATCACCTCCATATCTCAAAACAATTATCAAGCATCCAACTTTTCGTAGTATTCAACGCACTCAAAAGAAAGTTTTACAAATCTTGAATACCAAGTTTATTATTATTATTATTATTAAGCAAATTACCATGCTAATTAAGACTCTCGAAATAATCTAAGTGAAGCATGAGAGATCAATAGTTTCTTTAAAACAAATCCACCACCATGCTCTAAAAGATCTAAGTGAAGCACTAGAGCAAAACTATAAAGCTCAAAAGGTATAAGTGAACCACAAAGAGTATTCTATCAAATTTCAATTCATATATGGCTCTCTCAAAAGGTGTGTACAACAAGGATGATTGTGTCACACTAACAAACAAATACACAAATAATACAAGATGCTCCAAGCAAAACACATATCATGTGGTGAATAAAAATATAGCTCCAAGTAAAATTACCGATGGAAGTAGACGAAAGAGGGGATGCCTTCCGGGGCATCCCCAAGCTTTGACTTTTTGGTGTCCTTGTATTATCTTGGGGGGTTCCATGGGCATCCCCAAGCTTAGTCTCTTGCCACTCCTTGTTCCATAATCCATCAAAAGAATTTACCCAAAACTTGAAAACTTCACAACACAAAACTCAATAGAAATCTCGTGAGCTCTGTTAGCGAAAGAAAACAAAAGACCACTTCAAGGTACTGTAATGAACTCATTCTTTATTTATATTGGTGTTAAACCTACTATATCCAACTTCTCTATGGATTATAAACTATTTTACTAGCCATAGATTCATCAAAATAAGCAAACAACACACGAAAAACAGAATCTGCCAAAAACAGAATAGTCTGTAGTAATCTGTAACTAACGCAAACTTATGGAACTGCAAAAAATCTACCAAAATAGGACGACCTAGACAATTTGTTTATTGATCAGCAGCAATTGGAATCAGTATTATGATTTTTAACAATTGTTTTCGTGAACATAAAGTTTCTAGAAATTACAGCAAGATCAAATAACTATCATCCAAGAAGATCCTATAGGTCTAACTTGGCACAAACACTAATTAAAACACAAAACCACATCTAAACAGAAGTTAGATGGATTATTTATTCCTAAATAGAAGCAAAAACAAAAAAAATAAAATAAAATTGGGTTGCCTCCCAACAAGCGCTATCGTTTAACGCCCCTAGCTAGGCATAAAAGCGAGGATAGATCTAGGTATTGCCATCTTTGGTAGGCAATCCATAAGTGTCTCTCATGATAGATTCATATGGAAATTTTATTTTCTTTCTAGGGAAGTGTTCCATGCCCTTCTTTAATGGAAATTGAAATCTAATATTCCCTTCCTTCATATCAATTATTGCACCAACTGTTCTAAGGAAGGGTCTACCAAGAATAATAGGGCAGGAAGGATTGCAATCTATATCAAGAACAACAAAATCTACGGGCACATAATTCCTATTTGCAATAATAAGAACATCATTAATTCTTCCCATAGGTTTCTTAATAGTGGAATCCGCAAGATGCAAGTTTAGAGAGCAATCATCAAAATCACGGAAGTCTAGCAAATCACACAAAGTTTTGGGAATAGTGGAGACACTAGCACCCAAATCACACAAAGCATAAAACTCATAATCTTTGATTTTAATTTTAATAGTAGGTTCCCACTCATCGTAAAGTTTTCTAGGGATAGAAACTTTCAATTCAAGTTTTTCTTCATAAGATTGCATCATGTAAGTGCATCTAGTGCCCCTTAGTGATTTTGGTGTATTGAAGACTTATAGGTTAAGGGACTAATGTGTTTATGAGTGTACACAAGTCTATAAGTCTATGAGGAGTTTGATATTTACAGAGAAAGTCAACCCCTAAAAATGAAGTTCTTCGACTGAAGACTTTGGTATTCTAAAGACTTTCTGAAGACTTTGAAAGTGAAGAAATTGGTGTGACCTTGAAGACTTGGTATTCATTCGAGGAACATGAAGCGTGAAGACTTTTGTTTTCATAGTTTCATTTTCTCTTTATTGAGTCATAAGAAACACCGTACTGTTAAAGGGGGTCGAGGAAATACTAAGGAAAAATTTCCAAGTGATGCTCAACTCAAAATCCTACACCTACCAATCCCTTCGAGTGAAGCCATTGGAAATCTCATACAGCTCAGTCAATTTCTTCAGTGACAGAGACGCAGTTCTTCTGGTCGCCGAGGAATTTGTTCTGACTGAGGAGTTAGGAATTCGCCAGTGCGGATTACCTACACAGTGAGGAACATGATAGCCCTGAGGAATTTGAACCTCAAATTTCCGACCGTTGCTGTGCTACACGCCAGCTGTCCCAAAATATCTTATCCACCTAACGGTCATATCATTGAAGGGCATTTATGTCTTATCATGTCAAGCTGCTCCCTAGGCTATAAATAGCCGCCCCCTACAACCACTAGCTGGTTGGCTGCTCTGAGAGAAACTGACACTTGTCATTTGAGAGCATCCCATCCTCCGAGGACTTTGAGCGAAAATCATCAAGTGAGGAAAACCCAAACCCAAACACCTACAAACCCAAAGTGATTGAGCATCACTGAAGAGATTGATCCTGCGTGGATCCGACGCTTGTTACCTTTGAAGATTGTGCTTCTTCCATACGGTTAGGCGTCATGGTCTAGAGCATCCAAGAGGAATTGTGGATCGCCGAGTGACCGAGTTTGTGAAGGTTCGGAAGTCACCTGAAGACTTACCACAAGTGATTGGGCGAGGTTTGTGTGACCTTAGCTCAAGGATAATACGGTGAGGACTATGTGTCCGGGACTGTGTGTCCGGGACTGTGTGTCCTCAGGTTTAAATACCTAGCCGCTCCAACCATATGTACAACTGAGACAGCAGTTGGAACTGGTCTACCAAATCATTGTCTTCACCAAGCCAGCTGGTTCTATTTCCTCAACTCTTTCATTTCCTCAGTATTGTGTTGTGTGCTTGTCATGTCTGTGTTTGAAGACTTTGACGAAAGACTTTCTCAATTTCCTCAGTTCAATTTCTTCACTCCGTTTGTCTTCATACTGTGTTATCCTGTGATTACGCTTTCTGTACTCTATGCTTGTCTTCATTTCATCATGATGACTATGCTTGTCTTCTGTTATGTTTACTTCTGAGTACTTATTCCGCTGCAAGTAGTTCTTCGCTAAGGAATTTCCTCACTAGCAAATTCCTCTGTGAAGAATTCATAAAAATCGTCTATTCACCCCCCTCTAGTCGATATAACGCACTTTCAATTGGTATGAGAGCAAGGTACTCCCTTGTTCTGTGTGATTTTGGTTTAACCGCCTGGAGTTTTAGTTATGTCGACCGCAGGTATGATCAAGGTCTCTGCTGGGTGCCCTACCTTCGACGGGACGGACTATCCCTACTGGAAGAATAAGATGCGAATGCATCTTGAGGCAATTGATAACAATCTCTGGTATGTTGTGGAAAATAGTGTTCCTTCTATCTTACCCTCATTGAACGCTACCGACATGAAGAGATTCAAGCAACTTGACTCTCAAGCAAAGAATATCATATGTGGCCATCTGAGCAGAGGAAAATATTAAAGAGTGAGTTCTTTGGAGACTGCCAAGCTTATCTGGGATAGGCTGTCCAAAGTCAATGAAGGAGTTTCAACTCAGCGTGACTCTCGAGTTGATGTTCTTCGCAATCTCTTCAACCGCTTCGAAAGACTCGACAATGAAAATGTTGAGCAAACCTTTGATCGCGTCACTGACATCTCAAATGAGCTTCCAGCACTTGGTGCCACTGACATCACCGACCATGAGGTGGTGAAGAAATTGAAAGTGCGTTATATCGACTAGAGGGGGGGGGGGTGAATAGGCGATTTTTATGAAATTCTTCACTGAGGAATTTGCTAGTGAGGAAATTCCTTAGCGAAGAACTACTAGCAGCGGAATAAGTACTCAGATGAAAACAAAGCAGAACACAAGAATGGTCATCATGATGAAATGAAGACTAGCACAGAGTACAGAAAGCGTAATCACAGGATAACAAAAGATGAAGACAAACAGACTGAAGAATTTGAACTGAGGAAATTGAGAAAGTCTTCAGTCAAAGTCTTCAAACACAGATATGATAAACAAGCAGCACAATACTAAGGAAATGAAAGAGTTGAGGAAATGGAACCAGTAAGCTTGGTGAAGACAATGATTTGGTAGACCAGTTCCAACTGCTGTCTTAGTTGTACATCTGGTTGGAGCGGCTGAGTATTTAAACTCGAGGACACACAGTCCCGGACACCCAGTCCTGAGCACGCAGCTCGGGACACCAAGTCCTCGCCATATTCTCCTTGAACTAAGGACACACAGTCCTTGTCCAATCATTCGTGGTAAGTCTTCAGGTGACTTCTGAACCTTGACAAACTCGGTCACTCGGCGATCCACAATTCCTCTTGGATGCTCTAGACCATGATGCCTAACCGTCTGGGAGAAGCACAGTCTTCAAAGGTAACAAGCGTCGGACCCACACATGATCAATCTCTTTAGTGATGCTCAATCACTTTGGGTTTGTAGGTGTTTGGGTTTGGGTTTTGGATTTTCCTCACTTGATGATTTTCGCTCAAAGTCCTCGAAGGATGGGTTGCTTTCAAATGACAAGTGTCAGTTTCTCTCAGAGCAGCCAACCAGCTAGTGGTTGTAGGGGGCGGCTATTTATAGCCTAGGGAGCAGCCCGACTTGATAAGACATAAATGCCCTTCAATGATATGACCGTTGGATGGATAAGATATTTTGGGACAGCTGGCGCGTAGCACAACAATGGTCGGAATTTTCAGGTACAAATTCCTCATGGCTATCATGTTCCTCACTGTGTAGGCAATCCGCATTGACAAATTCTTAACTCCTCAGTGAGAAAAAATTCCTCAGTGAACAGAAGAACTGCGTCTCTGTCACTGAAGAAATTGACTGAACTGTATGAGATTTCCAATGGCTTCACTTGAAGGGATTGGTAGGTGTAGGATTTGAGTTGGGCATCAAATGGAAATTTTTCCTTAGTATTTCCTCGACCCCCTTTAACAGTACGGTGTTTCCTATGACTCAAGAAAGATAAAATGAAACTACCAAAACAAAAGTCTTCACGCTTCATGTTCCTCGAATGAATACCAAGTCTTCAAGGTCACACCAATTTCTTCACTTTCAAAGTCTTCAGAAAGTCTTCGGTATATCAAAGTCTTCAGTCGAAGAACTTCCATTTTAGGGGTCGACTTTCTTTGTAAATATCAAACTCCTCATAGACTTATAGACCTGTGTACACTCATAAACACATTAGTCCCTTAACCTATAAGTCTTCAATACACCAAAATCACTAAGGGGCACTAGATGCACTTACAATCTCCCCCTTTTTGGTAATCGATGACAATATAGGTTAAGTTTTCAACGGGGATAAACATATGAAGTGTAAGTGCTGATACTGAGGAATTTGGTTGCAAGATATAGAACTCCCCCTGAAGTTGTGCATAGTGAGGAATTTGCTTTTGAAGCAATGCACACTTGAAGAGATGAATCATGGAGATCTCCCCCTATATCTTGTAATTCATACACGCATTTGATATATAATTTGAAGAATTTGAAATGCATGATGAAATATGGTGACTGATGTAATTCAGCATGCGTGCGATAATATTAACGAGGAATAAACATGCAGAATAACGTAGCAGAAGTATGAGACCACCATCGGGTTTAAGTTTACAACTCGATCCAATAAAAGTTTCGGAAGAGCGAGAGTTGTAACTTAGCAAAAAACACGCCCAATATAATAGACCCGCTTGAAGACTAACTCAGATTTCTCCCCCTTTGTCATCGAATGACCAAAAGGATCAAAACTGAGGACTAACGCCCCTGAAGATAATCAAGTTGATGAAGGAGCGCCAACATTGTCCAGGTCAGTTGTTGTAGTAGGGCCTGCCGCTGTGTCGTCCAAGTCTTCATGTTCATCAGTGTCGCGCGATGAAGAATATGAGTGTGACGCCCCCGATTCAATCGTACACTAATCATGCACGCAAATGTGTACGATCAAGATCAGGGACTCACGGGAAGATATCACAACACAACTCTACAAATAAAATAAGTCATACAAGCATCATAATACAAGCCAGGGGCCTCGGGGGCTCGAATACAAGTGCTCAATCATAGTAGTAGGCACCTCCAGAGTAGTAGGAGTCGTCGTCGAAGGTGGCGTCTGGATCCTGGGTCCATCGTCTGGTCGCAGCAATCGAGTAGAGAAATGGGGAAAAGGGGGAACAAGGCAACCGTGAGTACTCATCCAAAGTACTCGCAAGCAAGGAGCTACACTACATATGCATGGGTATATGTGTAAAGGGCCCTATCAGTGGACTGAACTGCAGAATGCCAGAATAAGAGGGGGATAGCTAATCCTGTCGAAGACTACGCTTCTGGCAGCTCCGTCTTGCAGCATGTAGAAGAGAGTAGACTGAAGTCCTCCAAGTAGCATCGCATAGCATAATCCTACCCGGCAATCCCCTCCTCGATGCCCTGTTAGAGAGCGATCACCGGGTTGTATCTGGCACTTGGAAGGGTGTGTTTTATTAAGTATCCGATTCTAGTTGTCATAAGGTCAAGGTACAACTCCGGGTCGTCCTTTTACCGAGGGACACGGCTATTCGAATAGATAAACTTCCCTGCAGGGGTGCACCACATAGCCCAACACGCTTGATCCCATTTGGCCGGACACACTTTTCTAGGTCATGCCCGGCCTCGGAAGATCAACATGTCTTAGCCCCACCTAGGCACAACAGAGAGGTCAGCACGCTGGTCTAAACCTAAGCGTGCAGGGGTCTGGGACCATCGCCCTGAGCACACCTGCACGTTGCGTGGGCGGCCGGAAGCATAACTAGCCCCCTTAATACAAGAGCAGGCTTACGTTCCAATCCGGCGCGCGCCGCTCAGTCGCTGACATCACGAAGGCTTCGGCTGATACCACGACGCCAGGATACCCATAACTACTCCCGCGTAGATGGTTAGTGCGTATAGACCAAATGGCCAGACTCAGATCAAATACCCAGATCTCGTTAAGCGTGTTAAGTATCCGCGAACGCCGACCAGGGCCAGGCCCACCTCTCTCCTAGGTGGTCTGAACCTGCCCTGTCGCTCCGCCACAAAGTAACAGACGGGGGCCGTCGGGAACCCAGGCCCACCTCTACCGGGATGGAGCCATCTGCCCCTTCAGCCCCCATCTCCGAACAGTATCACATGCAACAGTGTAAAGTATAAAGTATATGTCCGCGATCACTTCCCGAAGTGATCACGGCCCAGTAGTATAGCATGGCAGACGGACAAGAGTGTAGGGCCACTGATGGAACACTAGCATCCTATATTAAGCAAGTAGGATGGCAGGTAAAGGTATCAACAACAGTATCAAAGACAGGCTATGCATCAGGATAGGAATAACAAAAGCAGTAACATGCTACACTACTCTAATGCAAGCAGTATAGAGGAGAGTAGGTGATATCTGGTGATCAAGGGGGGGGGGGGCTTGCCTTGTTGCTCTGGCAAGAGAGAGGGATCGTCAACTCCGTAGTCGAACGGGGCAGCAGCAACGTCGGTCTCGGGGTCTAGCGAGAGAAGAGGGGGGAGAAACAATAAATATTTAAGCAAGCAGATGCATAGTGATGCATGACATGACAATTAACGGCGTTAGAGGTGCCCTAACGCGGTATGGGATGATACCGGTGATGGGGGGAACATCCGAGAAAGTATCCCCGGTGTTCCGCGTTTTCGGGCAGAGGAGCCGGAGGGGAAAAAGTTGCGAGTTTGATATGTTAGGAATGTGTGGCGGAAGAACGGGCTGCGTATCCGGGTTCGTCTTGTCGTTCTGAGCAACTTTCATGTTGAAAATATTTTCATCTGAGCTACGGTTTATTTTATATGATTTTCTAAAGTTTTAAATCATTTTTTGAATTAATTTAATTAATTTAATTTAACATTTATTCAGAATAGTGCTTGCTGACGTCATGATGACGTCAACATGATGCCAGCAGTCAACCGGGCGTTGACTGGGTCAACTGACGTGTGGGTCCCACATGTCATTCATTGTTTAGACTTAATTAGGGTTCAGGCCTAATTAAGTTTAATTAGTTAAACTAAACAGGATTAATTAAGTTAATTATTTAGTTAACTAATTAGTTAATTATTTTTATTAATTAATTATTTATTATATATTTATTTTTAATTCCTTTTTTTTAAACCGTTCTGGGGGCTAGGCCCCACATGTCATTGGCCATAGGGGCCGATCGGTGCTGGGCTATCGGGCACAGCCCGAACGGGCGCGTGCCCGCGGGGCGCACCCGACTTGGGCGCCGTGGGGCGACTGGCAGGCGCAGGTGCCAGCGCGCCGGCGTGAAGCTCCAGCGGCAGGCGAGGGGCGGCGCCATTGCGGCCCGGCGCGGCGACGCCGAGGCAGGGAGGCGGCGGGCGGCCAAGCACGCGGCTGGGGACCGGACCGGGCGGTGGCGACGAGTAGGAAGATGCGGGGGAGGGCGTGGTCTACGGTGTTGGCCGGCGAGCAGCGGCATCACGTCGGAGCGAAACCATCGGCGCCGCGGCAACAGAGCAGAAGCAGGGGCAGCGCGGCGCAAGGCCGCAGTGGGCAGCGGCAGCAGCGCTGTGATGCGCGGCGAGCAGGGGAGGAAGGAGAGGGAGGGCCGTGACGGTGCAGCAATGCGGGCTCGTGCGGGTGGACGTGGAGCTCCGGGCGAGGCCTGGCGAGGCCAGGCAGGAGAGCAGGGGGCGCGAGGGCGCGACCATGGGCGCGTTCAGGGGCGCCGGGGCGCGGCCGTCGACGTGGTGAGCGCGGGCCACGGTGAGCGCGAGCAGGGGAAGCAGAGGGGCGTGGGAGGGCGCACTGGTGCAGAGGCTCACCAGGGAAGTGGGGTCTGGGGAGTATGCTCGATGGAGGCCGGGGAGGACCGTGGTGGAGGGGGACGGGGACGGCGTCGACGAGGAGGAGGCAGGCTGGCGGGGGAGGAGCTCCGGGCGCCGGGGAGGTCGATGGCGTCGCGCCATGGAGATCGAGCGGCGCGGGCGCGCTGGTCCTTGCCCCCGATCTCGATCCAGATCGGGGGGGGGGGGGTGAGGAGCGGCGATGTGGGGGGAAGAGTGAGGGTGTCGGTGGGGCTAGGGTTACATTGCCAGGGGGTTATGGGGAGTGGGGTGGGCCGGCCTGGCCAGCTGGGCCGAAGCCCAATGGGGGGGGGGTTCTTTTCTAATTTTGTTTTGTTCTCTTGTTTTCTGTTTTTGTGTTTTCTTTTTTTTCTTTATTTTCTTTTCTGTTTTAATTCATTTTAAGTATTTAGGCATCATGTAAAAGTGTGGTACCTTCACCTTAAATACCTAGGCATTATTTGGCACACTCCGAACATTTTTGTTTTAATTTTTGGGAACTTTTATTGTTATCAATAATTTGAATTTGAATTTCGAACGGTTTCGAATTATTGCGAGGATAGCAACAGTAACCGAGGTGTTATGGCACGATTAGTGTGGGATTACTATAGCATGATTATCCGGGCGTTACAAATCTCCTCCACTACAAGAAATCTCGTCCCAAGATTTAGGAGGTAGAAGGAAACAGTGCGGGGTATTCATCACGCAGGTGATCCTCGCGTTCCCAGGTGGCTTCATCTTCAGAATGGTGCGACCACTGGACTTTGAGGAACTTGATCGCCTTCTGGCGTGTGCGGCGTTCAGCTTGGTCGAGAATGCGGACCAGATGCTCTTTATAGGAGAGGTCCTGTTGCAATTCGAGCACTTCATGATCCACTGCTCGGATTGGGTCCTTGAAGCAGCGTCGGAGTTGTGACACGTGGAACACATCGTGAACCTGAGAAAGGTTTGACGGAAGCTCCAATTGATATGCCACTTTTCCACGCCTCTCGAGAATAGTGAAAGGACCAATATAGCGGGGAGCTAGCTTTCCTTTGATCCCGAAGCGGTGTGCACCCTTCATTGGTGTAACTCGAAGATAGGCCTTTTCGCTAGGTTGATAGACCATGTCTTTATGATGGCGGTCATAATTACTCTTTTGTCGTGACTGAGCGGTCTTGAGATTCTCGCGAATAATGCGGACTTGTTCTTCGGCATGTTGGATAATATCCGGACCAAAGAGTGGACGTTCCCCAGTTTCTGACCAGTTCAGAGGGGTTCGGCACTTTCGCCCATATAACACTTCGAAGGGGGCCATCTTCAGACTAGCTTGATAGCTATTATTATAAGAGAACTCAGCATACGGGATAGATTCCTCCCATTTCTTGCCGAAGGAAATAACACAAGCTCGAAGCATGTCTTCGAGAACTTGGTTTACATGTTCAACTTGCCCTTGAGACTGCGGATGAAAAGCAGTACTAAATGATAGATGAGTTCCCATAGCTTCTTGGAAACTTGCCCAGAATCTTGAAGTGAATAAGTTGCCACGGTCCGAACTGATAACCAGTGGAATACCGTGAAGTGAAACAATTCTGGACATATAGAGAGTTGCAAGCTGATTAGCAGTGATAGTTTCCTTGACTGCCAGAAAATGTGCAACTTTAGAAAGCCGGTCAATGACGACAAGAATAGCATCATTACCTTTCTGCGATTTGGGAAAACCAGTGACGAAGTCCATTTCAACATGGTCCCATTTCCATTCAGGAATAGAGATAGGTTGCAGAGTTCCAGCAGGCCTTTGATGTTCTGCTTTGATACGACGGCAAACGTCACACTCGGCAACATAGCGAGCAATGTCTTGCTTCATATTAGACCACCAGAATCTTTGACGAATGTCCTGGTACATCTTAGTACTACTAGGATGGATACATAGAGGCGTATCATGAGCTTCTTTCATAACTTTCCGACTCATATTCAGGGTTTCCTTCTTACACGGCACCACTAGGCGGCCTTTGAAGTACAAGGCGCCATCACCAGCAATAGTGAAGTATGAGGGCTTTCCTTCCTTGAGGTCGCGCTTAATCTTGTGGACTTCAGAGTCGTATCCTTGTATTGTCTTGATGGAGCTCACGAGATCGGGTTCGACAACCAGGGTATAGAGGGAACCCTGGGAAATGACATGGAGGTTCATCTTCTGAAACTCCTTAGGAGGGGGAGCGAGTGCACCCGGAGGAACAATATGGAGGTTCAGCTTTCTGAATTCTTCAACAAGCGAGGGCTGAACTTTATGAACCTGGAGGTGGTTGCAGTAAGACTTGCGGCTCAATGCATCTGCCATTACATTAGCCTTGCCTGGTGTATAGGAAATACCCAAGTCGAAGTCTGCTACAGTCTCCATCCATCTCTGCTGACGGAGGTTCAGGTCTGGCTGAGTAAACAAATACTTCAGACTTTGATGGTCAGTGAATATCTCGCAATGATTACCGAGAAGGTAATGCCGCCACTGCTTCAGTGCATGAATGACAGCAGCAAGCTCGAGGTCGTGAACTGGGTAGTTCTCTTCGTGAGGGCGAAATTGACGAGAGGCATAGGCAATCACTCTGCGCTCTTGCATTAGGACACAGCCTAATCCTTGACGGGAAGCGTCACAGTAAATGACGAAGTCCTTCTTTGTATCAGGTGGAGCTAGCGCTGGGGCAGAAGTCAACTTGTCCTTGAGTGCCTGGAAGCTTTCCTGACACTTGTCTGTCCATTGGAACTTGACGCCCTTATGCAACAGATTAGTCAGAGGCCTGGCAATCTTGGAGAAGTTCTCGACGAATCGACGGCAATAGCTGGCGAGACCGAGAAAACTTCTGACTTGCTTGACATTCTTCGGAGGAGTCCAATCAAGAATAGCCTGAACTCGTTCAGGGTTAACGGCAATACCATCCTTAGAGATGACATGTCCAAGATAGGTTACTTCAGGAAGCCAAAATTCACATTTAGAGAACTTGGCATACAGCTGATGCTCTCGTAGTTTTTCCAGCACAAGTCGAAGATGTTCAGCATGCTCTTCTTCGTTCTTTGAAAATACCAGGATATCATCCAGATAGACCACGACGAACTTGTTGAGGTAATCCATGAATATATAGTTCATCAGACGAGAGAAGGTGGCTGGGGCATTGGTTAAGCCGAAGGACATGACAGTGTACTCGTATGAACCATAACGAGTCACAAAGGCGGTCTTTGGGATATCCTCTTCACGAACACGGATCTGGTGGTAACCCAACCTCAAGTCGAGTTTAGAGAACACTGATGAACCAGCCAGTTGATCATACAGATCGTTGATCCGAGGAAGAGGATATTTGTTCTGAATGGTAGCTTGGTTAATAGGACGGTAGTCTTGGACCAGTCGGTTTGTCCCATCCTTCTTCTTGACAAAGAGAGAAGGTGCTCCCCAACGAGAGCAACTTGGGCGAATGAAACCATTTTGAAGAGATTTGTCGATTTCCTCCTTAAGCTCAAGGAGTTCATGCGACGGCATCTTGTAGGGTCGCTTGGCAATAGGAGTGGTGCCTGGTTTCAAGTCGATGACGAACTCGACAGCTCTAGCAGGGGGAATCCCTGGAAGTTCTTCAGGAAAGACATCGAGGAAGTCACGCACGACGGGAATGTTTTCAATGCCCTCGAGTGGTGCAGTGTTCAATGCATTCAAGGCATAGAGCCTTGCCTCGGCATTCTGAACCAGACGAGCATTGTAGCTTATTATTTCATCGGAAGGGTGTAGCAGATGGACGGTCTTGGTGGCGCAAACGATAGAAGCCGTATGCGCTTTTAACCAATTCATTCCCAGAATGAGATCAATGCTACAGGACTTTAGCACGATGGGAGAGACAAGGAATTCCAGTCCTTCAATTTCAACGGGGACGTCGTTGCAAATCATAGAGGTTCGACATTGGCCCGCAGGGGTGTGTACTAATAGTGAAGCATTCATGTCTTCGCATTTAATGTTGTGCAAGCATGCAAAATCTTCAGACATGAATGAATGCGATGCACCTGTATCAAATAAAACGGATGCTGGTACTGAATTTACGAGGAGTGTACCCATCACGGTAGCAGGCTGGTCTTGAGCTTCGTTCAGATCAACGTGGTTGGCATGAACACGACCATAAGACTTGGCATTGTTGTTGCGGTTCTGGTTGTTTCCCCGGCCAGCTGCAGGAAGGGCCAGTTGATTCTGATTGCAATCCCTAGCACGGTGACCTGGTTGGCCACACTTGTAGCACAGGCCATTATTGGGAGTGGGAACAGGAGCTTGGGGTGGTGGAGCTGGAAGTCTTGGCTGCCTAGCAGGAGCAGTAGGCAGACGAGGTGCAGCATAAGACTGCCTTGGGGCAGGTGCATTCGGCTGGTACATGCTGTTGGGAATCCATATCCTGCGCTTCTGCGAGGACGGGCCCAAAGATGAGCCCGTGTCACGGCTGCGCCTGTGAGAGCTCTGGTATTCCTGCAGACCAGTTTCGACATTGATGGCCTTGTTCACCAAGGTGGCGAAATCAGCAAAGTCGTGCACTAGAAGTGCGAGCTTGATGTCAGATTGAAGGCCGTCACGGAACTTCTCCTGTCTGCGTGCATCAGTTGCAATGTCCTCTTCAGCATAGTGGGACAAGTCCAGAAACTCCCGCTGATAAGCTTCAACAGTTTTGTTGCCTTGGATGAGGTTGCGGAACTCACGCTTCTTCCGGTCCATGACTCCCCGAGGAATGAAGTGGGCACGGAAAGCAGCTTGGAAGTCTGGCCAGGTGATGATTGTCCCAACTGGCAGAGTACGCCTGTGGTTGTCCCACCATTGAGCTGCGGGTCCCTTCAGGAAGAAGGAAGCAAATGTGACATAGCTGGCAGGGGCTACATCAGCAGACTCCATCTCATAGGTGATGTCACGGAGCCAGTCATCAGCGTCCAGAGGCTGAGTTGAGCTGCGGTACACAGTTGGGTTCAGGCGCATGAAATCCTGCAGAGTTACTGTGTTTGGCTGCTGGTTCATATTGGGGCGAGGAAACTGAGCCATCATGTTCTCCATGAACTGTCGATTCATCTCAAGCTGTTGGATCATACCAGCCATGTACTCAGGCGGTGGTGGGAAGTTGCCACCTCGACCACGACCACCTGGTCTAACCATCCTGCTAATATATAACAGGGGTAGTTCAGCAATTGAGAATATTTGCAAAGACAAGAATCATTCAAGACGAAACATGCATAATGAAAGCAGCACGATAGGTACCACATAATAGTCGGCATATCTTACAAAAGAGATCATGCATGGAGTTCGGTACACAGAGTTCAGTACATAGACTAAGACATCATAGGCGGCACGCAAGCTCGCGGCGAATGCATCTAATACTGCCAAACAAGCCTACATCAGTCCCACGCGACACTGCGGAGGTAGGTGTAGCCTGAAAGCTAGTAGTGTGGCAACGGGTACACCACGTCGGCAACCTGGGGTCCGCGGGTGCTCTGGTGCTGAACCCGACGCTCAGGCGGCAGAAGAGGACCAAGTGCGGGAGAGTAGCCTCCCACCTCTGGCCATCCGACACCCTGGGGCATCGCGGTTCTAGCTGGGTAGATAGGAGAACGCGGCAGCTCCCCAGATCCGACAAAGGGGTGGAACGTCGTCAAAGCACGGTAGTATTGGGGAACGTAGTAATTTCAAAAAAATTCCTACGCACACGCAAGATCATGGTGATGCATAGCAATGAGAGGGGAGAGTGCTGTCTATGTACCCTCGTAGACCGAAGCGGAAGCGTTGACACAACGTAGAGGAAGTAGTCGTACGTCCTCCCGATCCGACCGATCCAAGCACCGTTACTCCGGCGCCTCCGAGTTCTTAACACACGTACAGCTCGATGACGTTCTCCGGGCTCCAATCCAGCAAAGCTCTCGGGGACGAGTTTCGTCAGCACGACGGCGTGGTGACGATCTTGATGAACTACCGACGCAGGGCTTCGCCTAAGCACTGCGACAATATGACCGAGGTGGAATATGGTGGAGGGGGGCACCGCACACGGCTGAGGAATGATCACGAAGATCAACTTGTGTGTCTTGGGGTGCCCCCTGCCCCCGTATATAAAGGAGCAAGGGGGAGGCCGGCCGACCCTATTGGGGCGCGCCAAAGGGAGGGGGGAGTCCTCCTCCTAGTGGGAGTAGGACTCCCCTTTCCTAGTCCAACTAGGAAGATAGGGGGGAAGGAAAGAGAGGGAGAGGGAGAGGGAAAGGGGGGCCGCGCCCCCCTCCTTGTCCAATTCGGACTCTCATGAGGGGGGGGCGCGCGCCACCTCCTGGCTGCTGCCCTCTCTCTCCCCTTGGGCCCAATAAGGCCCATTACTTCCCCGGGGGGTTCCGGTAACCCCTCCGGCACTCCGGTTTTATCCGAAACCACTCGGAACCATTCTGATGTCCGAATATAGTCGTCCAATATATCAATCTTTACGTCTCGACCATTCCGAGACTCCTCGTCATGTCTGTGATCTCATCCGGGACTCCGAACTAACTTCAGTACATCAAAATGCATAAACTCATAATAACTGTCATCGTAACCTTAAGCGTGCGGACCCTACGGTTCGAGAACAGTGTAGACATGACTGAGACAAATCTCTGATCAATAACCAATAGCGGGACCTGGATGCCCATATTGGCTCCTACACATTCTACGAAGATCTTTATCGGTCAGACCGCATAACAAGATACGTTGTTCCCTTTGTCATCGGTATGTTACTTGCCCGAGATTCGATCGTCGGTATCCAATACCTAGTTCAATCTCGTTACCGGCAAGTCTCTTTACTCATTCCGTAATACATCATCTTGCAACTATCTTATTGGTTGCAATGCTTGCAAGGCTTATGTGATGTGCATTACCGAGAAGGCCCTGAGATACCTCTCCGACATTCGGAGTGACAAATCCTAATCTTGAAATACGCCAACCCAACAAATACTTTTGGAGACACCTGTAGAGCTCCTTTATAATCACCCAGTTACGTTGTGACGTTTGGTAGCACACAAAGTGTTCCTACGGTAAACGGGAGTTGCATAATCTCATAGTCAAAGGAACATGTATAAGTCATGGAGAAAGCAATAACAACATACTAAACGATCGGGTGCTAAGCTAATGGAATGGGTCATGTCAATCAGATCATTCAACTAATGATGTGACCTTGTTAATCAAATGACAACTCCTTTGTCTATGGTTAGGAAACTTAACCATCTTTGATCAACAAGCTAGTCAAGTAGAGGCGTACTAGTGACACTCTGTTTGTCTATGTATCCACACATGTATTATGTTTCCGGTTAATACAATTCTAGCATGAATAATAAACATTTATCATGATATATAAGGAAATAAATAATAACTTTATTATTGCCTCTAGGGCATATTTCCTTCAGTCTCCCACTTGCACTAGAGTCAATAATCTAGATTACAAGTAATGATTCTAACACCCATGGAGTCTTGGTGCTGATCATGTTTTGCTCGTGGAAGAGGCTTAGTCAACGGGTCTGCTACATTCAGATCCGTATGTATCTTGCAAATCTCTATGTCTCCCACCTGGACCAAATCCCGGATGGAATTGAAGCGTCACTTGATGTGCTTGGTTCTCTTGTGAAATCTGGATTCCTTTGCCAAGGCAATTGCACCAGTATTGTCACAAAAGATTTTCATTGGACCCGATGCACTAGGTATGACACCTAGATCGGATATGAACTCCTTCATCCAGACTCCTTCATTTGCTGCTTCTGAAGCAGCTATGTACTCTGCTTCACATGTAGATCCCGCCACGACGCTTTGTTTAGAACTGCACCAACTGACAGCTCCACCGTTTAATGTAAATACGTATCCGGTTTGCGATTTAGAATCGTCCGAATCAGTGTCAAAGCTTGCATCAACGTAACCGTTTACGACGAGCTCTTTGTCACCTCCATATACGAGAAACATCTCCTTAGTCCTTTTCAGGTACTTCAGGATATTCTTGACCGCTGTCCAGTGATCCACTCCTGGATTACTTTGGTACCTCCTTGCTAAACTTATAGCAAGGCACACATCAGGTCTGGTACACAGCATTGCATACATGATAGAGCCTATGGCTGAAGCATAGGGAACATCTTTCATCTTCTCTCTATCTTCTGCAGTGGTCGGGCACTGAGTCTTACTCAACTTCACACCTTGTAACACAGGCAAGAACCCTTTCTTTGCTTGATCCATTTTGAACTTCTTCAAAACTTTGTCAAGGTATGTGCTTTGTGAAAGTCCAATTAAGCGTCTTGATCTATCTCTATAGATCTTAATGCCCAATATGTAAGCAGCTTCACCGAGGTCTTTCATTGAAAAACTCTTATTCAAGTATCCCTTTATGCTATCCAGAAATTCTATATCATTTCCAATCAGTAATATGTCATCTACATATAATATCAGAAATGCTATAGAGCTCCCACTCACTTTCTTGTAAATACAGGCTTCTCCAAAAGTCTGTATAAACCCAAATGCTTTGATCACACTGTCAAAGCGTTTATTCCAACTCCGAGATGCTTGCACCAGTCCATAAATGGATCGCTGGAGCTTGCACACTTTGTTAGCTCCCTTTGGATCGATAAAACCTTCTGGTTGCATCATATACAACTCTTCTTCCAGAAACCATTCAGGAATGCAGCCTTTACATCCATTTGCCAAATTTCATAATCATAAAATGCGGCAATTGCTAACATGATTCGGACAGACTTAAGCATCGCTACGGGTGAGAAGGTCTCATCGTAGTCAATCCCTTGAACTTGTCGAAAACCTTTCGCGACAAGTCGAGCTTTGTAGACAGTAACATTATCGTCAGCGCCAGTCTTCTTCTTAAAGATCCACTTATTCTCGATTGCTTTCCGACCGTCAGGCAAGTCAACCAAAGTCCATACTTTGTTGTCATACATGGATCCCATCTCAGATTTCATGGCTTCTAGCCATTTTGCGGAATCTGGGCTCACCATCACTTCTTCATAGTTCATAGGTTCGTCATGATCTAGTAGCATGACTTCCAGAACGGGATTGCCGTACCATTCTGGTGCGGATCTTACTCTGGTTGATCTACGAGGTTCTGTAGTAACTTGATCTGAAGTTTCATGATCAATATCATCAGCTTCCTCACTAATTGGTGTAGGTGCTCCAGAAACAGATTTCTGTGATGTACTACTTTCCAATAAGGGAGCAGGTACAGTTACCTCATCAAGTTCTACTTTCCTCCCACTCACTTCTTTCGAGAGAAACTCTTTTTCTAGAAAGGCTCCGAATTTAGCAACAAAAGTCTTGCCTTCAGATCTGTGATAGAAGGTGTATCCAACAGTTTCTTTTGGATATCCTATGAAGACACATTTTTCCGATTTGGGTTTGAGCTTATCAGGTTGAAGCTTTTTCACATAAGCATCGCTGCCCCAAACTTTAAGAAACGATAACTTTGGTTTCTTGCTAAACCATAGTTCATAAGGCGTCGTCTCAACGGATTTTGACGATGTCCTATTTAACGTGAATGCGGCCGTCTCTAAAGCATAACCCCAAAACGATAGCGGTAAATCTGTAAGAGACATCATAGATCGCACCATATCTAGTAAAGTACGATTACGACGTTCGGACACACCATTGCGTTGTGGTGTTCCGGGTGGCGTGAGTTGCGAAACTATTCCGCATTGTTTCAAATGTAGACCAAACTCGTAACTCAAATATTCTCCTCCACGATCAGATCATAGAAACTTTATTTTCTTGTTACGATGATTTTCAACTTCACTCTGAAATTCTTTGAACTTTTCAAATGTTTCAGACTTGTGTTTCATTAAGTAGACATAACCATATCTGCTTAAATCATTTGTGAAGGTGAGAAAATAACGATATCCGCCACGAGCCTCAACATTCATCGGACCACATACATCTGTATGTATGATCTCCAATAAATCTGTTGCTCTCTCCATAGTACCGGAGAACGGTGTTTTGGTCATCTTGCCCATGAGGCACGATTCGCAAGTGCCATGTGATTCATAATCAAGTGGCTCCAAAAGTCCATCAGTATGGAGTTTCTTCATGCATTTTACACCGATATGACCTAAACGGCAGTGCCATAAATAAGTTGCACTATCATTATCAACTCTGCATCTTTTGGCTTCAACACTATGAATATGTGTATCACTACTATCGAGATTCATCAAAAATAGACCACTCTTCAAGGGTGCATGACCATAAAAGATATTATTCATATAAATAGAACAACCATTATTCTCTGATTTAAATGAATAACCGTCTCGCATCAAACAAGATCCAGATATAATGTTCATGCTCAACGCTGGCACCAAATAACAATTATTCAGGTCTAATACTAATCCCGAAGGTAGATGTAGAGGTAGCGTGCCGACTGCGATCACATCGACTTTGGAACCGTTTCCCACGCGCATCGTCACCTCGTCCTTAACCAATCTTCGCTTAATCCATAGTCCCTGTTTCGAGTTGCAAATATTAGCAACAGAACCAGTATCAAATACCCAGGTGCTACTGCGAGCATTAGTAAGGTACACATCAATAACATGTATATCACATATACCTTTGTTCACCTTGCCATCCTTCTTATCCGCCAAATACTTGGGGCAGTTCCGCTTCCAGTGACCAGTCTGCTTGCAGTAGAAGCACTCAATTTCAGGCTTAGGTCCAGACTTGAGTTTCTTCTCTTGAGCAGCAACTTGTTTGCTGTTCTTCTTGAAGTTCCCCTTCTTCTTCCCTTTGCCCTTTTTCTTGAAACTAGTGGTCTTATTGACCATCAACACTTGATGCTCCTTCTTGATTTCTACCTCCGCAGCCTTTAGCATTGCGAAGAGCTCGGGCATTGTCTTATCTATCCCTTGCATATTATAGTTCATCACGAAGCCTTTGTAGCTTGGTGGCAGTGATTGGAGAATTCTGTCAATGACACAATCATCCGGAAGATTGACTCCCAGTTGATTCAAGTGATTATAATACCCAGACATTCTGAGTATATGCTCACTGACAGAACCATTCTCCTCCATCTTGCAGCTATAGAACTTATTGGAGACTTCATATCTCTCAATCCAGGCATTCTGTTGGAATATTAACTTCAACTCCTGGAACATCTCATATGCTCCATGATGTTCAAAACGTCGTTGAAGTCCCGGTTCTAAGCCGTAAAGCATGGCACACTGAACTATCGAGTAGTCATCAGCTTTGCTCTGCCAGACGTTCATAACATCTGGCGTTGCTCCAGCAGCAGGCCTGGCACCCAGCGGTGCTTCCAGGACGTAACTCTTCTGTGCAGCAATGAGGATAATCCTCAAGTTATGAACCCAGTCCGTGTAATTGCTACCATCATCTTTCAACTTTGCTTTCTCAAGGAACGCATTAAAATTCAACGGAACAACAGCATGAGCCATCTATCTACAATCAACATAAACAAGCAAGATACTATCAGGGACTAAGTTCATGATAAATTTAAGTTCAATTAATCATATTACTTAAGAACTCCCACTTAGATAGACATCTCTCTAATCCTCTAAGTGATCACGTGATCCAAATCAACTAAACCATGTCCGATCATCACGTGAGATGGAGTAGTTTGAATAGTGAGCATCACTATGTTGATCATATCTACTATATGATTCACGCTCGACCTTTCGGTCTCCGTGTTCCGAGGCCATATCTGTTATATGCTAGGCTCGTCAAGTTAAACCTGAGTATTCCGCGTGTGCAACTGTTTTGCACCCGTTGTATTTGAACGTAGAGCCTATCACACCCGATCATCACGTGGTGTCTCAGCACGAAGAACTTTCGCAACGGTGCATACTCAGGGAGAACACTATTACTATGATAATTTAGTGAGAGATCATCTTATAATGCTACCATCAATCAAAGCAAGATAAGATGCATAAAAAGATAAACATCACATGCAATCAATATAAGTGATATGATATGGCCATCATCATCTTGTGCTTGTGATCTCCATCTCCGCAGCACCATCATGATCACCATCGTCACCGGCGCGACACCTTGATCTCCATCGTAGCATCGTTGTCGTCTCGCCAATCTTATGCTTCTACGACTATCACTACCGCTTAGTGATAAAGTAAAGCATTACAGGGCGATTGCATTGCATACAATAAAGCGACAACCATACGGCTCCTGCCAGTTGCCGATAACTCGGTTACAAAACATGATCATCTCATACAATAAAATTTAGCATCATGTCTTGACCATATCACATCACAACATGCCCTGCAAAAACAAGTTAGACGTCCTCTACTTTGTTTGTTGCAAATTTTACGTGGCTGCTACGGGCTTAAGCAAGAACCAATCTCACCTACGCATCAAAACCACAACGATAGTTTGTCAAATAGACTCTGTTTTAACTTTCTCAAGGACCGGGCGTAGCCATACTCGGTTCAACTAAAGTTGGAGAAACTGACACCCGCCAGCCACCTGTGTGCAAAGCACGGCGGTAGAACCAGTCTCGCGTAAGCGTACGCGTAATGTCGGTCCGGGCCGCTTCATCCAACAATACCGCCGAACCAAAGTATTGAAGGAAATATGCCCTAGTGGCAATAATAAAGTTATTATTTATTTCCTTATATCATGATAAATGTTTATTATTCATGCTAGAATTGTATTAACTGGAAACATAATACATGTGTGAATACATAGACAAACAAAGTGTCACTAGTATGCCTCTACTTGACTAGCTCATTAATCAAAGATGGTTATGTTTCCTAACCATGAACAAAGAGTTGTTATTTGATTAACGAGATCACATCATTAGTTGAATGATCTGATTGACATGACCCATTCCATTAGCATAGCACCCGATCGTTTAGTATGTTGCTATTGCTTTTATCCATGACTTATACATGTTCCTTTAACTATGAGATTATGCAACTCCCGTTTACCGTAGGAACACTTTGTGTGCTACCAAACGTCACAACGTAACTGGGTGATTATAAAGGTGCTCTACAGGTGTCTCCGAAGGTACATGTTGGGTTGGCGTATTTCGAGATTAGGATTTGTCACTCCGATTGTCGAAGAGGTATCTCTGGGCCCTCTCGGTAATGCACATCACATAAGCCTTGCAAGCATTGCAACTAATGTGTTAGTTGTGAGATGATGTATTACGGAACGAGTAAAGAGACTTGCCGGTAACGAGATTGAACTAGGTATTGGATACCGACGATCGAATCTCGGGTAAGTAACATACCGATGACAAAGGGAACGACGTATGTTGTTATGCGGTCTGACCGATAAAGATCTTCGCAGAATATGTAGGAGCCAATATGGGCATCCAGGTCCCGCTATTGGTTATTGACCGGAGACGTGTCTCGGTCATGTCTACATTGTTCTCGAACCATAGGGTCCGCACGCTTAAGGTTTCGATGACAGTTATATTATGAGTTTATGAGTTTTGATGTACCGAAGGAGTTCGGAGTCCCGGATGAGATCGGGGACATGACGAGGAGTCTCTAAATGGTCGAGACGTAAAGATCGATATATTGGACGACTATATTCGGACATCGGAAAGGTTCTGAGTGATCCGGGTATTTTCGGGAGTATCGGGGAGTTACGGGATTACGGGAGAAGTAATGGGCCTTGATGGGCTTTAGTGGGAAGAGGAAAAGGCTGCTGCGCCCCCCCTCCCCTTTGGTCCGAATTGGACTAGGGAAAAGGGGGCCGGCCACCTTTCCTTCTCCTCCTATTCGTTCTCCCTTCCTCCCCTCTTGGTGGACTCCTACTAGGACTTGGAGACCTAGTAGGACTCCACACCCTGGCGCGCCAAGCCTTGGCCGGCCTCCTCCTCCTCCTCCATCCTTTATATACAGGGGCAGGGGGCACCCCATAGACACACAAGTTGATCTTCGTGATCGTTCCTTAGCCGTGTGCGGTGCCCCCCTCCACCATATTCCACCTCGGTCATATCGTTGCAGTGCTTAGGCGAAGCCCTGCGCCGGTAGTACATCAAGATCGTCACCACGCCGTCGTGCTGACGGAACTCTTCCCCGAAGCTTTGCTGGATCGGAGCCCGGGGATCGTCATCGAGCTGAACGTGTGCCAAGAACTCGGAGGTGCCGGAGTAACGGTGCTGTGATCGGTTGGATCGCGAGGAGAACGTACGACTACTTCCTCTACGTTGCGTCAACGCTTCCGCTTCAGTCTACAAGAGTATGTAGACAACACTCTCCCCTCTCGTTGCTATGCATCACCATGATCTTGCGTGTGCGTAGGGAAATTTTGAAATTACTACGTTACCCAACAGTGGCATCCGAGCCTAGGTTTTTATGGTATGATGTTATTTGCACGAGTAGAACACAAGTGAGTTGTGGACGATACAAGTCATACTGCCTACCAGCATGTCATACTTTGGTTCAGCGGTATTGTTGGACGAGACGATCCGGACCAACCTTAGCGTACTCTTACGCGAGACCGGTTCCCTCGACGTGCTTTGCACATAGATGGCTTGCGGAAGACTGTCTCTCCAACTTTAGTTGAACCGAGTGTGGCTACGCCCGGTCCTTGAGAAGGTTAAAACGGAGTCTATTTGACAAACTATCGTTGTGGTTTTGATGCGTAGGTAAGATGAGTTCTTGCTTAAGCCCGTAGCAGCCACGTAAAACTTGCAACAACAAAGTAGAGGACGTCTAACTTGTTTTTGCAGGGCATGTTGTGATGTGATATGGTCAAGACATGATGCTAAATTTTATTGTATGAGATGATCATGTTTTGTAACCGAGTTATCGGCAACTGGCAGGAGCCATATGGTTGTCGCTTTATTGTATGCAATGCAATCGCGATGTAATGCTTTACTTTATTACTAAGCGGTAGTGATAGTCGTGGAAGCATAAGATTGGCGAGACGACAACGATGCTACGATGGAGATCAAGGTGTCGCGCCGGTGACGATGGTGATCATGACGGTGCTTCGAAGATGGAGATCACAAGCACGAGATGATGATGGCCATATCATATCATTTATATTGATTGCATGTGATGTTTATCTTTTATGCATCTTATCTTGCTTTGATTGACGGTAGCATTATAAGATGATCTCTCACTAAATTATCAAGAAGTGTTCTCCCTGAGTATGCACCGTTGCGAAAGTTCTTCGTGCTGAGACACCACGTGATGATCGGGTGTGATAGGCTCTACGTTCAAATACAACGGGTGCAAAACAGTTGCACACGCGGAATACTCAGGTTTAACTTGACGAGCCTAGCATATAACAGATATGGCCTCGGAACACGGAGACCGAAAGGTCGAGCGTGAATCATATAGTAGATATGATCAACATAGTGATGTTCACCGTTGAAACTACTCCATCTCACGTGATGATCGGACATGGTTTAGTTGATTTGGATCACGTGATCACTTAGAGGATTAGAGAGATATCTATCTAAGTGGGAGTTCTTAAGTAATATGATTAATTGAACTTAAATTTATCATGAACATTAGTCCTGGTAGTATTAGCATATCTATGTTGTAGATCAATAGCTCGCGTTGTTGCTTCCCTGTGTTTATTTTGATATGTTCCTAGAGAAAATTGTGTTGAAAAATGTTAGTAGCAATGATGCGGATTGGATCCGTTATCTGAGGTTTATCCTCATTGCTGCACAGAAGAATTTTGTCCTTGATGCACCGCTAGGTGACGGACCTTTTGCAGGAGCAGATGCAGACGTTATGAATGTTTTGCTAGCTCAATATGATGACTACTTGATAGTTTAGTGCACCATGCTTAACTGCTTAGAATCGGGACTTCAAAGACGTTTTGAACGTCATGGAGCATATGAGATGTTCCAGGAGTTGAAGTTAATATATCAAGTAAATACCCGAGTTGAGAGATATGAAGTCTCCAACAAGTTCTATAGCTAAAAGATGGAGGAGAATCGCTCAACTAGTGAGCATGTGCTCAGATTGTCTGGGTACTACAATCGCTTGAATCAAGTGGGAGTTAATCTTCCAGATAAGATAGTGATTGACAGAATTCTCTAGTCACCATCACCAAGTTAGTAGAACTTCGTGATGAACTATAATATGCAAGGGATAACGGAAAATATTCCCAAGCTCTTCGCGATGCTAAAATCGGCGAAGGTAGAAATCAAAGAAAAACATCAAGTGTTGATGGTTGACAAGATCACTAGTTTCAAGAAAAGGGCAAAAGGAAAGAAGGGGAACTTCAAGAAGAACGGCAAGCAAGTTGCTGCTCAAGTGAAAAAGCCCAAGTCTGGTCCTAAGCCTGAGACTAAGTGCTTCTACTGCAAAGGGACTGGTCACTGGAAGCGGAACTACCCCAAGTGATTGGCGGATAAGAAGGATGGCAAAGTGAACATAAGTATATTTGATATACATGTTATTGATGTGTACTTTACTAGTGTTCATAGCAACCCCTCAGTATTTGGTACTAGTTCAAGTTGCTAAGATTAGTAACTCGAAATGGGAGTTGCAGAATGAACAAAGACTAGTTAAAGGGCAAGGTGACGATGTGTGTTGGAAGTGGTTCCAAGATTGATATGATCATCATCACACACTCCCTATACTTTCGGGATTAGTGTTGAAACTAAATAAGTGTTATTTGGTGTTTGCGTTGAGCATGAATATGATTTGATCATGTTAATTGCAATACGGTTATTCATTTAAGTTAGAGAACAATTGTTGTTCTGTTTACATGAATAAAACCTTCTATGGTCATACACACCAACGAAAATGGTTTGTTGGATCTCGATCGTAATGATACACATATTCATAATATTGAAGCCAAAAGATGCGAAGTTAATAATGATAGTGCAACCTATTTGTGGCACTGCCGTTTAGGTCATATTGGTGTAAAGCGCATGAAGAAACTCCATGCTGATGGGATTTTGGAATCACTTGATTATGAATCACTTGATGCTTGCGAACCATGCCTCTTGGGCAAGATGACTAAAACGCCGTTCTTCGGAACAATGGAGCAAGCAACAGATTTGTTGGAAATCATACATACTGATGTATGTGGTCCGATGAATATTAAGGCTCGCGACAAGTATCATTATTTTCAGAACTTCACAGATGATTTAAGCAGATATGGGTATATCGACTTAATGAAACATAAGTCTGAAACGTTTGAAAAGTTCAAAGAATTTCAGAGTGAAGTGGATAATCATCGTAACAAGAAAATAAAAAGTTTCTACGATATGATCGCAGAGGTAAAATATTTGAGTTACGAGTTTTGGCCTTCAATTAAAACAATGTGGAATAGTTTTCACAAATTCATGCCACCTGGAACACCACAGCATAATGGTGTGTCCGAACGTCATAACCGTACTTTATTGGATATAGTACAATCTATGATGTTTCTTACCGACTTACCAATATCGTTTTGGGATCATGCATTAGAGACAGCTGCTTTCACGTTAAAAGGGGCACCATCTAAAGTCCGTTGAGACGACACAATCTGAACTGTGGTTTGGCAAGAAACCAAAGTTGTCGTGTCTTAAAGTTTGGGGTTGTGATGCTTACATGGAAAAGTTTCATCCTGATAAGCTCAAACCCAAATCGGAAAAATATGTCTTCATAGGATACCCAAAGAAGACAGTTGGGTACACCTTCTATCACAGATCCGAAGGCAAGATATTCGTTGCTGAGAATGGATCCTTTCCAGAGAAGGAGTTTCTCTCGAAAGAAGTGAGTGGGAGGAAAGTAGAAAACTTGATAAGGTAATTGTACCTTCTCCCTTATTGGAAAGGAGTTCATCACAGAAATCTGTTCTTGTGACTACTACACCAATTAGTAAGGAAGCTAATGATGATGATCATGTAACTTCAAGATCAAGTTACTACCGAATCTCGTAAGTAAACCAGAGTGAGATCCGCACCAGAGTGGTACGGTAATCTTGTTCTGGAAGTCATGTTACTAGACCATGATGAACTTGTGAACTATGAGGAAGCGATGATGAGCCCAGATTCCGCGAAATGGTTTGAGGCCATGAAATCTGAGATATGATCCATGTATGAGAACAAAGTATGGACTTTGATGGATTTGCCCGGTGATCGGCAAAGCCATAGAAAATAAATGGATCTTCAAGAGGAAGACAGACGCTGATAGTAGTGTTACCATCTACAAAGCTAGAACTGTCGCAAAAGGGTTTTCGACAAGTTCAGGGTGTTGACTACGATGAGAGTTTCTCACTCGTATCTATGCTTAAGTCTGTTCGAATCATGTTAGCAATTGCCGCATTTTGTGAAATCTGGCAAATGGAAAACAAAACTGCATTCCTTAATGGATTTATTAAAGAAGAGTTGCATATGATGCAACCAGAAGGTTTTGTCAATCCTAAAGGTGTTAACAAAATATGCAAGCTCCAGCGATCCATCTATGGACTGGTGCAAGCATCTCGGAGTTGGAATATACACTTTGATAAGTTGATCAAAGCATATAGTTTTATACAGACTTGCGGTGAAGCCTGTATTTACAAGAAAGTGAGTGGGAGCACTACAACATTTCTGATAAGTATATGTAAATGACATATTATTGATCGGAAATAATGTAGAATTATTCTGTAAAGCATAAAGGAATGTTTGAAAGGAGTTTTTCAAAGAAAGACTTCAGTGAAGCTGCTTACATATCGAGCATCAAAATCTATAGAGATAGATTGAGACGCTTGATAAGTTTTTTCAATGAGTACATACCTTGACAAGATTTTGAAGTAGTTCAAAATGGAACAGTCAAAGAAAGAGTTCTTGCCTGTGTTACAAGGTGTGAAATTGAGTAAGACTCAAAGCCCGACCACGGCAGAAGATAGAAAGAGAATGAAAGTCATTCCCTATGCTTTGGCCATAGGTTCTATAAAGTATGCCATGCTGTGTACCAGACCTATTGTATACCCTACCCTGAGATTGGCACGGGAGTACAATAGTGATCTAGGAGTAGATCACTGGACGGCGGTCAAAATTATCCTTAGTGGAATAAGGATATGTTTCTCGATTATGGAGGTGACAAAAAGGTTCGTCGCAAAGAGTTACGTCGATGCAAGTTTTGACACTGATCCAGATGACTCTAAGTCTCAATCTAGATACATATTGAAAGTGGGAGCAATTAGCTAAAGTAGCTCCGTGCAGAGCATTGTAGACATAGAAAATTGCAAAATACATAACGGATCTGAATGTGGCAGACCCGTTGACTAAACTTCTCTCACAAGCAAAACATGATCACACCGTAGTACTCTTTGGGTGTTAATCACATAGCGACGTGAACTAGATTACTGAATCTAGTAAACCCTTTGGGTGTTGGTCACATATCGATGTGAACTATGGGTGTTAATCACATGGTGATGTGAACTATTGCTGATAAATCACATGGCGATGTGGACTAGATTATTGACTCTAGTGCAAGTGGGAGACTGAAGGAAATATGCCCTAGAGGCAATAATAAAGTTATTATTTATTTCCTTATATCATGATAAATGTTTATTATTCATGCTAGAATTGTATTAACTGGAAACATAATACATGTGTGAATACATAGACAAACAGAGTGTCACTAGTATGCCTCTACTTGACTAGCTCATTAATCAAAGATGGTTATGTTTCCTAACCATGAACAAAGAGTTGTTATTTGATTAACGAGATCACATCATTAGTTGAATGATCTGATTGACATGACCCATTCCATTAGCATAGCACCCGATCGTTTAGTATGTTGCTATTGCTTTTATCCATGACTTATACATGTTCCTTTAACTATGAGATTATGCAACTCCCGTTTACCGTAGGAACACTTTGTGTGCTACCAAACGTCACAACGTAACTGGGTGATTATAAAGGTGCTCTACAGGTGTCTCCGAAGGTACATGTTGGGTTGGCGTATTTCGAGATTAGGATTTGTCACTCCGATTGTCGGAGAGGTATCTCTGGGCCCTCTCGGTAATGCACATCACATAAGCCTTGCAAGCATTGCAACTAATGTGTTAGTTGTGAGATGATGTATTACGGAACGAGTAAAGAGACTTGCCGGTAACGAGATTGAACTAGGTATTGGATACCGACGATCGAATCTCGGGTAAGTAACATACCGATGACAAAGGGAACGACGTATGTTGTTATGCGGTCTGACCGATAAAGATCTTCGCAGAATATGTAGGAGCCAATATGGGCATCCAGGTCCCGCTATTGGTTATTGACCGGAGACGTGTCTCGGTCATGTCTACATTGTTCTCGAACCGTAGGGTCCGCACGCTTAAGGTTTCGATGACAGTTATATTATGAGTTTATGAGTTTTGATGTACCGAAGGAGTTCGGAGTCCCGGATGAGATCGGGGACATGACGAGGAGTCTCGAAATGGTCGAGACGTAAAGATCGATATATTGGACGACTATATTCGGACATCGGAAGGTTCTGAGTGATCCGGGTATTTTCAGGAGTATCGGGGAGTTACGGGATTACGGGAGAAGTAATGGGCCTTGATGGGCTTTAGTGGGAAGAGGAAAAGGCTGCTGCGCCCCCCCTCCCCTTTGGTCCGAATTGGACTAGGGAAAAGGGGGCCGGCCACCTTTCCTTCTCCTCCTATTCGTTCTCCCTTCCTCCCCTCTTGGTGGACTCCTACTAGGACTTGGAGACCTAGTAGGACTCCACACCCTGGCGCGCCAAGCCTTGGCCGGCCTCCTCCTCCTCCTCCATCCTTTATATACAGGTGCAGGGGGCACCCCATAGACACACAAGTTGATCTTCGTGATCGTTCCTTAGCCGTGTGCGGTGCCCCCCTCCACCATATTCCACCTCGGTCATATCGTTGCAGTGCTTACGCGAAGCCCTGCGCCGGTAGTACATCAAGATCGTCACCACGCCGTCGTGCTGACGGAACTCTTCCCCGAAGCTTTGCTGGATCGGAGCCCGGGGATCGTCATCGAGCTGAACGTGTGCCAAGAACTCGAAGGTGCCGGAGTAACGGTGCTGTGATCGGTTGGATCGCGAGGAGAACGTACGACTACTTCCTCTACGTTGCGTCAACGCTTTCGCTTCAGTCTACAAGAGTATGTAGACAACACTCTCCCCTCTCGTTGCTATGCATCACCATGATCTTGCGTGTGCGTAGGAAAATTTTGAAATTATTATGTTACCCAACAAGTATGACATGCTGGTAGGCAGTATGACTTATATCGTCCACAACTCACTTGTGTTCTACTCGTGCATAACATCAAACCATAAAAACCTAGGCTCTGATGCCACTGTTGGGGAACGTAGTAATTTCAAAAAATTTCCTACGCACACGCAAGATCATGGTGATGCATAGCAACAAGAGGGGAGAGTGTTGTCTACGTACCCTCGTAGACCGAAGCGGAAGCGTTGACACAACATAGAGGAAGTAGTCGTACGTCCTCCCGATCCGACCGATCCAAGCACCGTTACTCCGGCGCCTCCGAGTTCTTAACACACGTACAACTCGATGACGTTCTCCGGGCTCCGATCTAGCAAAGCTCTCGGGGAAGAGTTTTGTCAGCACGACGGCGTGGTGACGATCTTGATGAACTACCGACGCAGGGCTTCGCCTAAGCACCGCGACAATATGACCGAGGTAGAATATGGTGGAGGGGGGCACCGCACACGGCTGAGGAACGATCACGAAGATCAACTTGTGTGTCTTGGGGTGCCCCCTACCCCCGTATATAAAGGAGCAAGGGGGAGGCCGGCCGGCCCTATTTGGGCGCGCCAAAGGGAGGGGGGAGTCCTCCTAGTGGGAGTAGGACTCCCCTTTCCTAGTCCAACTAGGAAGAGAGGGGGAAGGAAAGAGAGGGAGAGGGAGAGGGAAAGGGGGGCCGCTCCCCCCCTCCTTGTCCAATTCGGACTCTCATGAGGGGGGGAGCACGCCACCTCCTGGCTGCTGCCCTCTCTCTCCCCTTGGGCCCAATAAGGCCCATTACTTCCCCGGGGGGTTCCGGTAACCCCTCCGGCACTCCGGTTTTATCCGAAACCACTCGGAACCATTCCGATGTCCGAATATAGTCGTCCAATATATCAATCTTTACGTCTCGACCATTCCGAGACTCCTCGTCATGTCCGTGATCTCATCCGGGACTCCGAACTAACTTTGGTACATCAAAATGCATAAACTCATAATAATTGTCATCGTAACCTTAAGCGTGCGGACCCTATGGTTCGAGAACAGTGTAGACATGACTGAGACAAATCTGTGGTCAATAACCAATAGCGGGACCTAGATGCCCATATTGGCTCCTACACATTCTACGAAGATCTTTATCGGTCAGACCGCATAACAAGATACGTTGTTCCCTTTGTCATCGGTATGTTACTTGCCCGAGATTCGATCGTCGGTATCCAATACCTAGTTCAATCTTGTTACCGGCATGTCTCTTTACTCGTTCCGTAATACATCATCTTGCAACTATCTTATTGGTTGCAATACTTGCAAGGCTTATGTGATGTGCATTACCGAGAAGGCCCTGAGATACCTCTCCGACATTCGGAGTGACAAATCCTAATCTTGAAATACGCCAACCCAACAAATACTTTCGGAGACACTTGTAGAGCTCCTTTATAATCACCCAGTTATGTTGTGACGTTTGGTAGCACAGAAAGTGTTCCCACGGTAAACGGGAGTTGCATAATCTCATAGTCAAAGGAACATGTATAAGTCACGGAGAAAGCAATAGCAACATACTAAACGATCGGGTGCTAAGCTAATGGAATGGGTCATGTCAATCAGATCATTCAACTAATGATGTGACCTTGTTAATCAAATGACAACTCCTTTGTCTATGGTTAGGAAACTTAACCATCTTTGATCAACAAGCTAGTCAAGTAGAGGTGTACTAGTGACACTCTGTTTGTCCATGTATCCACACATGTATTATGTTTCCGGTTAATACAATTCTAGCATGAATAAGAAACATTTATCATGATATATAAGGAAATAAATAATAACTTTATTATTGCCTCTAGGGCATATTTCCTTCAGGTAGAGGTGCTGACGAGTGGTGTACAATTCTTGGCGAAGAGCTCGGTTAGCTCGATCCAGCCCATCAGCATGCAGAACAAAGTTCTGATGGTAGAAGGGCTCGCGGGTGACAGTGGAGTAGGCAGCAGTGTGTAACCCTCCGCACCAATATCAGATGCGATAGCAATGTGCCTGAAGGGGGAGGTGTCCAACTCCTGGTACTCCCAACGAAGACGTGTTAGAGCAGCATAGGCAGCATCGTGAACTGCCATATCAATGGTCACTCCAACACCGTAAGCGGTGTGCAGCACAGTAGTGGAGTCATACTCCCGAGAGTAGAGGTGGACGGTGGCACAGTACTGCTCCTGGTTAAAGTCCTGGTACTCCTCGGTGACGGTGTACTCGGGGTGCCAGCGATAACCCAGATAGGTCATCATCTCAGCTAGCACAGCCGGTGATCCCGAGGCGCCAATGGCCGCCGTGTGGCACACGACCTGCCTCGTGGGTTCCATCTGAAAACAAAGATGTTTCAACGAAGTCAAATGACAGTGTGGAAATTGTTCAAAACACTATGCTAAGGAATAACTATGGCTTTTATCCAACTTTGGGGTGAATGTCGTCACGGGATCCTAGTGTCAGAGTTAGTAAATTTGTTTAACCCAAGTAGAAGAGAGTTTAGAGTCCCAGAGTAAAGGTCGAGGAGTAAAAGATCCTAGTACCACCCGATGGCGACGTGGGCCCGTAAGGCACATAGCCAAGTTAGTAAAAGTTTTTGCAATGTCTAGACTCAACTTCGGCCAAGGAGTGTGGAAGGGGGATTCCTACAGGCAGTCGGCTCTGATACCAACTTGTGACGCCCCCGATTCAATCGTACACTAATCATGCACGCAAATGTGTACGATCAAGATCAGGGACTCACGGGAAGATATCACAACACAACTCTACAAATAAAATAAGTCATACAAGCATCATAATACAAGCCAGGGGCCTTGGGGGCTCGAATACAAGTGCTCGATCATAGACGAGTCAGCGGAAGCAACAATATCTGAGTACAGACATAAGTTAAACAAGTTTGCCTTAAGAAGGCTAGCACAAACTAGGATACAGATCGACTGAGGCGCAGGCCTCCTGCCTGGGATCCTCCTAACTACTCCTGGTCGTCGTCAGCGGGCTGCACGTAGTAGTAGGCACCTCCAGAGTAGTAGGAGTCGTCGTCGAAGGTGGCGTCTGGATCCTGGGCTCCATCGTCTGGTCGCAACAATCGAGTAGAGAAATGGGGAAAAGGGGGAACAAGGCAACCGTGAGTACTCATCCAAAGTACTCGCAAGCAAGGAGCTACACTACATATGCATGGGTATATGTGTAAAGGGCCATATCAGTGGACTAAACTGCAGAATGCCAGAATAAGAGGGGGATAGCTAATCCTGTCGAAGACTACGCTTCTGGCAGCTCTGTCTTGCAGCATGTAGAAGAGAGTAGACTGAAGTCCTCCAAGTAGCATCGCATAGCATAATCCTACCCGGCAATCCCCTCCTCGATGCCCTGTTAGAGAGCGATCACCGGGTTGTATCTGGCACTTGGAAGGGTGTGTTTTATTAAGTATCCGGTTCTAGTTGTCATAAGGTCAAGGTACAACTTCGGGTCGTCCTTTTACCGAGGGACACGGCTATTCGAATAGATAAACTTCCCTGTAGGGTGCACCACATAGCCCAACACGCTTGATCCCATTTGGCCGGACACACTTTTCTAGGTCATGCCCGGCCTTGGAAGATCAACACGTCGCAGCCCCACCTAGGCACAACAGAGAGGTCAGCACGCCGGTCTAAACCTAAGCGCGCAGGGGTCTGGGCCCATCGCCCTGAGCACACCTGCACGTTGCGTGGGCGGCCGGAAGCAGAACTAGCCCCCTTAATACAAGAGCAGGCTTATGTTCCAATCCGACGCGCGCCGCTCAGTCGCTGACGTCACGAAGGCTTCGGCTGATACCACGACGCCGGGATACCCATAACTACTCCCGCGTAGATGGTTAGTGCGTATAGACCAAATGGCCAGACTCAAATCAAATACCCAGATCTCGTTAAGCGTGTTAAGTATCCGCGAACGCCGACCAGGGCCAGGCCCACCTCTCTCCTAGGTGGTCTGAACCTGCCCTGTCGCTCCGCCACAAAGTAACAGACGGGGGCCATCGGGAACCCAGACCCACCTCTACCGGGATGGAGCCACCTGCCCCTTCAGCCCCCATCTCCGAACAGTATCACAGGTAACAGTGTAAAGTATATAGTATATGTCCGCGATCACTTCCCAAGTGATCACGACCCAGTAGTATAGCATGGCAAACGGACAAGAGTGTAGGGCCACTGATGGAACACTAGCACCCTATATTAAGCAAGTAGGATTGCAGGTAAAGGTATCAACAGCAGTATCAAAGACAGGCTATGCATCAGGATAGGAATAACAAAAGCAGTAACATGCTACACTACTCTAATGCAAGCAGTATAGAGGAGAGTAGGCGATATCTGGTGATCAAGGGGGGGGGGGCTTGCCTGGTTGCTCTGGCAAGAGAGAGGGATCGTCAACTCCGTAGTCGAACGGGGCAGCAACAGCGTCGGTCTCGGGGTGTAGCGAGAGAAGAGGGGGGGGGGGAGAAACAATAAATATTTAAGCAAGCAGATGCATAGTGATGCATGACATGACAAGTAACGGCGTTAGAGGTGCCCTAACACGGTATGGGATGATACCGGTGATGGGGGGAACATCCGGGAAAGTATCCCCGTTGTTCCACGTTTTCGGGCAGAGGAGCCGGAGGGGGAAAAGTTGCAAGTTTGATATGTTAGGAATGTGTGACGGAAGAACGGGCTGCGTATCCGGGTTCGTCTCGTCGTTCTGAGCAACTTTCATGTTGAAAATATTTTCATGTGAGCTACGGTTTATTTTATATGATTTTCTAAAGTTTTAAATCATTTTTTGAATTTAATTAATTAATTTAATTTAACATTATCCAGAATAGTGCTTGCTGACGTCATGATGACGTCAGCATGACGCCACCAGTCAACCGGGCATTGACTGGGTCAACTGACGTGTGGGTCCCACATGTCATTCATTGTTTAGACTTAATTAGGGTTTAGGCCTAATTAAGTTTAATTAGTTAAACTAAACAGGATTAATTAAGTTAATTATTTAGTTAACTAATTAATTAATTATTTTTATTAATTAATTATTTATTATATATTTCTTTTTAATTCCTTTTTTTGAAACCGTTCTGGGGGCTAGGCCCCACATGTCATTGGCCATAGGGGCCGATCGGTGCTGGGCTATCGGGCACAGCCCGAACGGGCGCGTGCCCGCGGGGCGCACCCGACTTGGGCGCCGTGGGGAGACTGGCAGGCGCAGGTGCCAGCGCGCCGGCGTGAAGCTCCAGCGGCAGGCGAGGGGCGGCGCCATTGCGGCCCGGCGCGGCGACGTCGAGGCAGGGAGGCGGCGGGCGGCCAAGCACGCGGCTGGGGACCGGACCAGGTGGTGGCGTCGAGTAGGAAGATGCGGGGGAGGGCGTGGTCGACGGCGTTGGCCGGCGAGCAGCGGCATCACGTTGGAGCAAAACCATCGGTGCCGCGGCAGCAGAGCAGAAGCAGGGGCAGTGCGGCGCAAGGCCGCGGTGGGCAGCGGCAGTAGCGCTGCGATGCGCGGCGAGCAGGGGAGGAAGGAGAGGGAGGGCCGTGACGGTGTGGTAGTTCGGGCTCTTGCGGGTGGACGTAGAGCTCCGGGCGAGGCCTGGCGAGGCCAGGCAGGAGAGCAGGGGGCGCGAGGGCGCGGCCATGGGCGCGTCCAGGGGCGCCTTGGCACGGCCGTCGACGTGGTGAGCGCGGGCCGCGGTGAGCGCGAGCGGGGGAAGCAGAGGGGCGTGGGAGGGCGCACCGGTGCAGAGGAGCTCGATGGAGTCTGGGGAGTATGCTCGATGGAGGCCGGGGAGGACCATGGTGGAGGGAGACGAGGACGGCGTCGACGAGGAGGAGGCAGGCCGGCGGGGGAGGAGCTCCGGGCGCCGGGGAGGTCGATGGCGTTGCGCGGTGGAGATAGAGCGGCGCGGGCGCGCTGGTCCTTGCCGCCGATCTCGATCCAGATCGAGGGGGTGAGGAGCGGCGATGTGGGGGGAAGAGTGAGGCTGTCGGTGGAGCTAGGGTTACATTGCCAGGGGGTTATGGGGAGTGGGGTGGGCCGGCCTGGCCAGCTGGGCCGAAGCCCAATGGGGGGGGTTCTTTTCTAATTTTGTTTTGTTCTCTTGTTTTCTGTTTTTGTGTTTTCTTTTTTTTCTTTATTTTCTTTTCTGTTTTAATTCATTTTAAGTATTTAGGCATCATGTAAAAGTGCGGTACCTTCACCTTAAATACCTAGGCATTATTTGGCACACTCCAAACATTTTTGTTTTAATTTTTGGAAACTTTTATTGTTATCAATAATTTGAATTTGAATTTCAAACGGTTTCGAATTATTGCGAGGATAGCAACAGTAACCGAGGTGTCATGGCACGATTAGTGTGGGATTACTGTAGCATGATTATCCGGGCGTTACAATGAGCTGGCCACCAAAGAAGGAACCTTGACCTTCTTGAATTTCTTCGGAGGAGGTGCTGACCAGTCAAACTCTTCTCTGAGACCCATTTTCTTCAGATCTTCAGCGCTGTAAACTTGAGACAGAACAACCCAGGTGCGGTTGAGGGTTTCATGGAGGTAGTAGTGGTTTTTCTTCACTGCATTGTGTGTTGAGGTCATGTTGTGAAGAATTTAACCAAACTGACGCTTGACCCATTTGTGATTGCGATCAACCTTCTGATGAAGACTGAGGAGTAACTCACGATCAGTCATCACCCTGGGTGCTGTGGCTTGAGGATTTTGCTTGGCAGTGTTGGCGGCAGAGTCATGTGTGGCAGAGTCAGCATTGGTGGAATAGGATGTAGCCTTGCGAAATTGACCATCCAATGGACGAATGCCTTCATCTATCACAGCAGTTGCCTTGCCTTTGTCATCAGCTGAGGAAAATGTCCTTTTGAGGACTTCAATTGGAGGCAAGTAGCTGCAGTGGTTCAGAGTGTCAGCTTTGTAGTTGAGTGAAGACCTTGTCCTGATGAATCTCATAATCCATGGCGCATAAGGCTTCAGCTCAAACGGTGACATGGCAATATTGGCCAGAGTCCTCATGAAGAAATCATGGAAGTTGACGGGAACGCCATGAATGATGTTGAAAAGCAGATTCTTCATGATGCCAATGACTTCTTCATCATTTGAGTCATGGCCTTTGATAGGACTCAATGTCTTTGTCAGTATGCGATAGACAGTCCGAGGTACATAGAGCAATTCCTTGACGAGGAAATTGGCTCTAGAGGCCTGCCCTGGCTTCAAAGGCTTCATCAGAACTTGCATGTAGTGATTTGAAAGCTCAGGTTCATTGTAAACACAACGTGCATTTTCAGTGGGAGGACTTAGTGGAAGGGCACGAAGCAATTCAGATGCTGGTGCCTTGTAGTGAGTGTTCTCTATCATCCAGTCCAGAACCCATGAATTCACATCTTCAGAGTCGCCTGTGATGTGGAGCGTTGCGTAGAACTGAAGAATGAGTTCTTCATTCCAATCACAGATGTCAGTGCAGAAGTTAAGCAGTCCAACGTCGTGAAGAACACTGAGGACTGGCTCGAAGCACGACAGAGACTCCATGTCTACGTGAGGAATATGTGCATGATCGAAGACTTTGTCTTTGTTGAACAGCACTGAGGAATAGAAGTTGGCTTGACTAGCTGTCCAGAAATGCCTCTTCCTTATGCGAGCAGAGTCATATGGATTATAATCTATGAAGAACACGTGCTCACCAAAGAAGTCTTCAGCCTTGAACTTTTGCTTCCTTGAGAATGGATCCTTTGGCTTTGGCAATGGAGTGTCTGTGAGTTGCATCACAACCTCAGGAATCGCGATCTCAGGTTCTTCAGGCTGAGGAATTTCTGGTTCCTCCTCAGGTGCAGTCACATTTTCAGCAGTAGCAATTTCTTCAGCACTAGTGGCTAGAATATCTTCACGAACATGTGAGGTGGGATGAGTTTCTTTAGAGCCCATTTGAACTGTTGGTGCAGGGGAGTGAGGAATTTGCTGCAGTGGAGTGAAAAGTGGAGAGTTGGGATGCTGACTTTCCCAAAAATCATCATTCATCACTGGCGTTGTGCTGCCAATGTCCACGTCTTCATCATCAATTTCTTCAACACCAGCCTCTTCAGCAGTAAACTGAGGCATTGGTGATGATACCACTGGGGTTGAAGGGATCGTATCCACTTCAATTTCCTCATCAATCTGCTCTGAGAAAGTAGCAGATTGAGTTTCTTCATCAGATCCGCTTGGGATCTCATATTCTTCATCAAAAGGAACAAGGTCCTTTGATGGCATGATTGAAATTGGAACAGCATCAATGGGATTTTCAAAAGAGCTGGTCATAGGCTTCATCTTCTTTGGAGCTGAAGATTCTGAAGCACTTGATGCTTTCCTTTTCTTCACTGCGGCTCGCTCTGCAGCCTTGGTCTTCTTCACATCTGATGCAGATGGAAGGATAGGAGTTGGTGTAGGCGCAGGTGGAGCTGAGGAATCTGTTTGTATTTCTTCAGGCGCAACTGATACAGTTGCCCTGACCTCTTCAGTTTCTTCAGGCGCACCACTAGTGGATGCCCTGGCAATTTCTTCAGCTGCTGGAATGGAGTCATCAGCCCTGGAACTAGCATTTTCTTCAGCAGCCTGAAAATCATCAGCGGTGCTGACATGTTCTTCAGTTGGCTGAGCAGAAGCTTCAGCTTGAGTAACTTCTTGTTGCGTTGGGGCTGCAACATTGGTGAACTCCTCAGTCAGTTTCACAAACCTGACTTTGGCTCCCTTCCAATCAGCATAGTATGAGTTGAATTTGTCGCTGAGGGCTTTGATGTTAGCCTGCATCTTGACAAGTTCTTCAGTTGTCATCTTGACAACATTTTTCTTCAGCAGTTTCTCTTTTCTGTACTACGATTTCTTGATTTCTCTGGCCCTATCATATTTCCATTTCTCCTCTTGGATGAAATGAGTCAGCATGTGACTTTGGCCCGGTGTCAGCTTGAAGTCAGGCATAGGAGTGTTTGGGTCCTTGTGCCAGAGATCAATGTAGTCTAGGATCGCTCTTGGATCCAACAGCAGCGGCACAGGTGTGCCTTTGGCTCTAGCGGCCCTTTCTTGTCTGTCCCTGATGATTTCTGCAAGTTCTTCTTCATCAGCCTCATCTTCTTCAGACGGAATATTAAAGGCAACCTGCTTCTTCTTAGGACTTGGGCGAGGACCTCGTCTAGCAGTAGCCTTTTTCTTCAGCAGAGAGGGTCCAGCTGAGGAGCTTGGTGCAGCTGAGGAACTTGCTGAGACACCAGAGGCCATGGAGATGCCTGTAGTCCTTTGGCACGTGGCAAGATGCACAGGTGCTGAGGACTTTGTCGGGACAGCTGAGGATTGTGGAGGAGCTGGAGCAGCTTGAGGAATTTGCTTTGAAGATTTTGAAGTTCCTGGCCGTGAGGGCACTGTTGGTGAAGCACTTGGCTTTCGAGCGGGCTTCTTTGCCATTGATTTCCTCGGCTTGACAAAGGCCTTAGTGGCAGTAGCAGCAGAATCTTCGTTGAATTTCTTCACTGCTTCTCTGGCTTGTCTTGCCAACTTGGCTTGACGCCTTGCCCATTCCTCAGGAAAATCCTCACCGCGTTTGATGCTAGTGGGATCAGCCACTTGGCCAGGTGCCAATGGGGCTCTTGGGCATGGAGGGTTGAGAGCAAATTTCCTCATGTACTTTGGAGTAACATATTTGTACTCCCTCCATTCTCTTGCCCATCTCCGTTCTATCCTTTGAATGCGCACCTTGCGCTGATTTTTGGTCTCTTTGCCAAACTTGGCTTCATCAGGCGTGCAGTACTCTTTGTAAATGTCCTCAGGGATTTCAAACGCAGTCATGACCTCAGGTTTCTTTCCTCCTTTCTGCGGCCTCTTACCATCTGCCATATTCATCAGCTGATAAATTTGAACAATAGAATTCTCTGAAGAAGTATGCAGTTTTTCTTCGAGGAACGCTGCAAATGAGTTAAGTTGATGAGAACCTAGTGATTCAGCAGCAGACACGAGTACCTGTGAACAGAGTATAGTTGCGAGGAATTTGGAGAGGTCATATGCGTTCTCAGTAGGTTTTTCAAAAATAACAAGTTTGAGGAATTTGACCACATGCGTCTTGAGGAATTTCACTAAGCGCGCTTTATCTTAGGTTCCAGAGTTGTATAGATCGAAGATCCACACAATTGAGGAATCTTGAAGAAAATGATGCTTAGGGAAATGAATCAAGAACAGATGACATGTGAGGTGTTTAGTGTGTGAAGATTTGACGAATAAAAACACCTTTGAAGATTTGTAGAGAAACTTCGAATCAAAGAGGGTAGTAAAAGTAACTTTTAATTACCCTGAATGAAGAACACGATGAACAGAGAGGTGAAACAGTGAAGTTCGTCGGTGTAGATCTTCCACGCCCTAACTCGGCGGAGGAAGACTTCTATGGCGGCGGAGGAGGTGAAGATTTCCGCGGTCGGCGCAAGTACGACGGTGACGAGGTCGAGGCAGTGAAGCTCTTCCTCACCGGCGACGATGGAGTAGCGGCGGCGCTAGGGTTTGGGAGGCTCGAGCGGGAGAGAGAGTTCGAGCGGAGTAAAAGAAGTGAGGAAGGGGTGAGGGGGTATTTATAGTAGCAGTGAAAAACTGTTCGCCCGAAGATTTGGGACGAACGTGCCCCTGACCCTTCTCCTTCGCACGACATGTGTCACCCACGTACAGTGTAGTGGAGATCGTGTAAGATCGTGGGTGAGTAAAATAATGCATCGTGGGATGTGGAACGGTTTGTGTGGGAAAACCGAAAATTTGGATAAGATTAGTTTGAAAGTTCCGTTCGCAATTTCTTCAGCTGACAAGGACACAGTGAAGATTTTGAACGAGTTTCAAATAGAATGCACATGAAGAATTTGTGAATAGATTGGATTGTGTATAGCATAGAGGGGAAAGGGTCCGATCACATTCACTTAGCAGAGAAACATCAACTTGAAGAAATAGCCATAAGTGAATGCTTTTTTTGACGAAAATGCTATCAGCGCAGCTTTTCATTGAAAATGTGGGGGTGTGGGGGAACAACATACAGAGAAGTTACAAGAACATCAAAGGAGAGGCCTAAGATGCCAATCACCATTAACTACCGCTAGTACTGCCCCCTAGTCAGGTTCTCTAGGTCTAAACATCAACAAGCTAGCCCTGCGGCGACCTGCAGTATGCCAAGTTCTTGATTCCTCGTTCATCCTTTCCAGCACTGCTGAAACATTCGAGGATTGATTTTTGAAAATTCTGGCATTGCGCTCGTTCCATATAGTCCACCAAGCTAGTTGCACAAGGGAGCTCCAGTTCTTCCGCTCCGCTCCGGTGATCATGGCGGTGGTTTGCTCCGCCCATTGTGCAATAGATGTGGTGGTTGGTGATGGTGCTAGGTCTAGTCATAGGTTGCAATAGCGCAGAACCGCGTGCCAAATTTGTATCGAGAAGGGGCATGTTGCTAGTAAGTGTAGCACATCTTCCATTGGTCCGTTGCAGAGGGCGCAAGTCGCATCATGTGGCCACCCCTTCGGCGCAAGCACATCAGCAGTGTTGCATCTTCGAAGCATGGCTAGCCAAGCAAAGATTTTGCATTTGCCTGGGGCATCAGATTTCCATATGAAGTTGCCGAAACCCGCCCTGATGCAGCCTTGAAACTGAATTAGGTAGGCCGATTTGGATGAAAACTCGCCATTCGCCGTCCACTTCCAGCTCACATGGTCAGATTCGTCTCGGAGGACGGTATTGTTGATGGACGTCCATAAGGCAGTGAATTCTCTTGTTGCTTGTGCCGACAGGTTACATTTTAGGTGTCTGATCCATCTTCCATCCCCAATAGCCTGCGCAACCATGAGGTTTTTCCGTGTGCAGTGTCCGAAGAGCTCGGGGAAAGCGTGCTGCAAACTAACTCCGTGATGCCAGGGATCCTTCGAAAATAAAATCCGTTCTCCATTGCCAAGATGGAAAACAATAGAGGCGTTGAAGAGGGCCGTCACCTTGGCGTCAATAGGGAGGTCGAGCCCTTGCCATGGCTTGTGCTGATCGTTCCATGATTGCCAGAGCCATCTCATTCTGAGAGCCAAACTTTGGGCCGATAGGTTGGTGATTCCTAGGCCCCCAAATTCCTTTGGCCTGCATACCAACTTCCAGTTGACAAGACACTTCCCTCCAGCTGCCACCTCACTGCCCGCCCAAAGAAAACCACGACGAACTTTGTCGATCAGTTTTGCGAGCCATACTGGCAAATGAAGTGCTATCATTTGGAAAACTGGCATCACCGATAGGACGCTCCTGACTAGGTCCAGTCTCCCATCAAGGGACAACAATGCTAGTTTCCATCCTTTCATCCTCCCCACAATTTTGTCATGGATCGGCTGCAAGTCCCCCTTTTTAAGCTTGGAGTCGGATAGAGGCATGCCAAGATATTTCCATGGGAAATCCTTGATTGGGCAGCCAAGGTCTTGTAGCAGGCCTGTAAGGGTTATCCCGTCGCAGCAAATAGGGGTAACTGAAGATTTCGCCAGGTTGGTGTGCAGCCCTGTGGCGTCTCCAAAAAGCCGCAACAGTTGCATGAACAGGAGCACCTCTCTTCTGGCCGGGTTGATGACTGTAATCGCGTCATCAGCATACAACGAAGTTCTGAAAGGAATGTTGTGTTGCCCAATCAGACCCAGGATCCCCATGCTCACTGCTTTGTCAAACAGCGCAGCTAGGCTGTCCATCACAAGGACGAACAAGAGCGGGGAGAGAGGATCTCCCTGCCTTAGGCCCCTTTGTAAGCTGTTCTCTCCGATAGCTCTCCATTAACCAAGACTTTAGTGGATGCCGATCTGAGCAAAGCAGCCAGGCAATTTGTGAATTTTCTTCCAAAGCCCCTTGCCACAAGTAACTCGAGTAGGAACTCCCAGGAGACCGTATCAAAAGCTCGTTGAATATCTATTTTGAGCATCAGTGCTAGTGTTTTGGATTTGCGAAAAGCCTTCGCCATGCCATTGACGTAACAAAAATTGTCTTGAATGGCCCGGCCTTTGATGAAGGCATTCTGACATGGTCTAATTAGGTCTTTCATCCTTCTCTGCAAGCGTGTTGCAAGAATTTTGGTTACCAACTTGGCAAAGCTACATACTAGGCTGATGGGCCTGAAGTCTTTGGCGTGGATGGCTTCTGGAGTTTTGGGCAGCAGCACCATGGTTGCCTGATTCAGACGATGGAGGTTGGCTGTGGAATCTTGCTGTACTGCCCTGACAGCAGCGACTAGGTCGGTCTTGATAATGGGCCAACATCTTTGGTAAAAGAATCCTGTGAAACCATCAGGTCCCGGCGCTCGGTTCCCATCCAGTTCCTTGATATTGGCGAGGATCTCTTCTTCAGTGATAGGTTCATCCATATCGGTCATGTCAATCCTCTCATATCCAAGCATCGCCAGATTGAGACGTCTTTTTCTGCTTTCTTTCGCGCCGAAGATCGGTTCGAAGAAGTTGTGCATGGCTTTCACTTTGGCATCTTGGTCAGCGATGATTACCCCGTCCACCATCAGCCGGATGATGTAGTTCTTACAGCGCCGCGCTGATGCTTTGTTCTTGAAGAAACGGCCCCCTGCATCCCCCTCTTTTATTCCCTGAACTCTTGATTTTTGCCTCCATATAGCTCGGTCAAGCGCAGCATACCCAAGCCGTTGCACCTTCAGAAGTGCTCTGAATTGCCTTTCCTCTGTTGTCAGACTTCTAACGTCCACGGCTCTGTCCATCTGTCCGATGAGCTCACTTGTGATCGCCGCTTTCAATTTGATGTCGTTGCAGAATTGAGCCTGCCATCGTCGAAGCCCTTTTGCCGTGGCGTCGAGCTTCCCCGCGAATGTGGCAATTGGGTCGCCAGAGGTTGGTGCCGTGTTCCAAGTGTTGCGAACCGTTTCCTCGAACCCCTCCAACTTCAGCCAGTGGTTCTGAAATCTGAAACTCCGGTTGTGTTTGAAAGCCATCGCACAATTCAGTAGTAAAGGACAGTGGTCTGAAATTTCAGATGACAGTGCCTGGAGCATGCAGTTTGGCATCACCTCCTCCCACTCCCCATTTATCAGGATCCGATCAAGCTTCACCATGGTTGCACACTCCTGCTCATTGCTCCATGTGTACCTACGCCCGTGCAGGTAAAGGTCTTTCAGCTGCAGCTCATTGATGAAGTTCTGAAACGCAGCGAGGCATCTTTGGTTTATCCGTGAGTTGCTCTTGTCATCGGCCCGTGCAATGAGGTTGAAGTCGCCGACGAGTGCCAGGGTCGTGCCGGATGGGATGAGGTTCTGAACTGATTGCTTCAGTTGCTGCAGGAAGGTGATTTTTTGTTCCCAACCTTGCGGCCCGTACACTGTGATAATCCCCATGGGCTCCCCTTGTGCTGTCTCCCCTACAGTAGTCACTGAATGGTCTTGAATCGCAATGGTGGAAAAGGTGTATTGATCCCCTTTCCAAGCCATTAGGACACCACCTCTAGTCCCATCAGCCGGCAAGTAGGCAAATTCAGTGAAGTCGGCGCCACAACATTGATGCACAACAGCCCGATCAATGAAGGATAATTTCGTCTCTTGCAAACACACTAGAGTTACATTGTTACGATACACCAACTCCTTGACTACCGTCCTCCTAGCTGGGTTGTTAAGCCCCCTGACATTCCGCACTAACAGGTTGTCTTCCATTGGGACACATGATCGACGCACTGCCCGCGGTGCTGCCTATGCCGAAACCGGCATCGGCGGAGCACCCCTTTTGCCAGCCCTAGCCAAAGCAGAGAGAGCTTCTAGTTGGACTGGCGAGAGCGGTTCCTCGAACACCTTTGAGTAGGCCAGAAGGCGCTGGTGTTCTGACTCGCCCCGCTCCGGGATTGCAAGCCCACGCTTGGACATGACCAGGCGCCTTGCCTGCCTCATGATGTTCCCCTCGGCCTCCTGGAACCGTTTCTTCTTACAGCTCAGACGGTAGCTGCGTCGAGTAGCCGTGGTCGGAGTCTTCGCTGGGCGGCGCGGTCGACCACGCTTCAGCTTTGGAGCTTGCAGGAGAGCTGGCTCTAGCGGCGCAGCGACGAGTTCCAAAAAACGCGCCATGGCTTGGTCATGTGTCATCGGCAGCTCGCAGGCTTCGCCACCTGCCAAGCCCAAAGACTGCATCCCACTTGGTGTACCCGCGGCCCCAAGCAGCCCCGTCCCGCCCCTGATGGCATGGGCCTCGCCATCTGCCAAGCCCAACAGTTGTATGTCAGTTGGTGTAGTGGTGGCCCCGAGGAGCCCGGCGTCATCCAAGCTGGCCTACGCGGTCATTAGACTAGCCACAGTGGGAGTAACTTCGGCAGTAACATCGAGTCCAACTCAGCAAATTTGCTTATGTGGCAATGAGTTAATGAGGAAAGAGAGAGTTGTAGTAACTTAGCTAGTTACTGTAACATCACATGTTCCAATGCAATATGAGTCTATAGCATAATAAATGAAGCTTTGCATGTTACCACACTTATGTTACTACCCACTATGAATATAGTAACATAGTCTAGGGATATGTGTATGTTACTACTGTATGTTACTTCCCATTGTGACTAGTCTTAGCAGCTCGTCATCAGCCGGTCCCACCAGGACTGGTTTCCCACGCCCCGCAACCGGCGAGTCAGCCTGTGTGATAGGGCAAGCAACAACGTCTTCCCGACCAACCGACAGTGCCATCACCGCCTGCACCAGACAAGAGGGAGCTGCACCTGTCAGATCCGAGGCCTCAGGCGTGCAACACAGGCCAGTCGACATTGGCGGGGAGGTGGTGGCCCGCGTATCTCCGCTATGTTGGGGAACGTAGTAATTTCAAAAAAAATTCCTACGCACACGCAAGATCATGATGATGCATAGCAACAAGAAGGGAGAGTGTTGTCTACGTACCCTCGTAGACCGAAGCGGAAGCGTTGACACAACATAGAGGAAGTAGTCGTACTTTCTCCTCGCGATCCAACCGATCACAGCACCGTTACTTCGGCACCTCCGAGTTCTTGGCACACGTTCAGCTCGATGACGATCCCCGGGCTCCGATCCAGCAAAGCGTCGGGGAAGAGTTCCGTCAGCACGACGGCGTGGTGACGATCTTGATGTGTTACCGGCGCAGGGCTTCGCCTAAGCACTGCAACGATATTACCGAGGTGGAATTTGGTGGAAGGGGGCACCGCACACGGCTAAGGAACGATCCGTAGATCAACTTGTGTGTATTTGGGGTGCCCCCTGCCCCCGTATATAAAGGAGCCAAGGGGGAGGGGCTGGCCGGCCAAGCCTGGCGCGCCAGGAGAGTCCTACTCCCTCTGGGAGTAGGATTCCCCCCCAATCCTAGTTGGACTAGGATTCTCCAAGGGGGAGAGAGACAGAGAGGGGGCGCCCACCTCTCCTAGTCCTAATAGGACTAGGGGAAGGGGGGAGGCGCGCAGCCCATGAGGGCAGCCCTCTCACCTCTCCTCCAAGGCCCATGTTGGCCCATTATGCCCCCGGGGGGTTCCGGTAACCCTCCCGGTATTCCGGTAAAATCCTGATTTCACCTGGAATGCATCCGATGTCCAAACATAGGCTTCCAATATATCATTATTTACGTCTCGACCATTTCGAGACTCCTCGTCATGTCCGTGATCACATCCGGGACTCCGAACTCCTTCGGTACATCAAAATGTATAAACTCATAATAACTGTCATCGTAACGTTAAGCGTGCGGACCCTACGGTTCGAGAACAATGTAGACATGACCGAGACACGTCTCCAGTCAATAACCAATAGCGGGACCTGGATGCCCATATTGGCTCCTACATATTCTACGAAGATCTTTATCGGTCAGACCGCATAACAACATACGTTGTTCCCTTTGTCACCGGTATGTTACTTGCCCGAGATTTGATCGTCGGTATCCAATACCTAGTTTAATCTCGTTACTGGCAAGTCTCTTTACTCGTTCCGTAATACATCATCTCGCAACTAACTCATTGGTTGCAATGCTTGCAAGGCTTTATGTGATGTGCATTACCGAGAAGGCCCTGAGATACCTCTCCGACAATCGGAGTGACAAATCCTAATCTCGAAATATGCCAACCCAATATGTACCTTCGGAGACACCTGTAGAGCACCTTTATAATCACCCAGTTACGTTGTGAAGTTTGGTAGCACACAAAGTGTTCCTACGGTAAACGGGAGTTGCATAATCTCATAGTTAAAGGAACATGTATAAGTCATGGACAAAAGCAATAGCAACATACTAAACGATCGGGTGCTATGCTAATGGAATGGGTCATGTCAATCAGATCATTCAACTAATGATGTGATCTCGTTAATCAAATAACAACTCTTTGTTCATGGCTAGGAGACATAACCATCTTTGATTAATGAGCTAGTCAAGTAGAGGCATACTAGTGACACTCTGTTTGTCTATGTATTCACACATGTATTATGTTTCCAGTTAATACAATTCTAGCATGAATAATAAACATTTATCATGATATAAGGAAATAAATAATAACTTTATTATTGCCTCTAGGGCATATTTCCTTCAGTCTCCCACTTGCACTAGAGTCAATAATCTAGATTACAAAGTAATGATTCTAACACCCATGGAGTCTTGGTGCTGATCATGTTTTGCTCGTGGAAGAGGCTTAGTCAACGGGTCTGCAACATTCAGATCCGTATGTATCTTGCATATCTCTATGTCTCCCACCTGGACCAAATCCCGGATGGAGTTGAAGCGTCTTTTGATGTGTTTGGTTCTTTTGTGAAATCTGGATTCCTTTGCCAAGGCAATTGCACCAGTATTGTCACAAAAGATTTTCATTGGACCCGATACGCTAGGTACAACACCTAGATCGGATATGAACTCCTTCATCCAGACTCCTTCATTAGCTGCTTCCGAAGCGGCTATGTACTCAGCTTCACATGTAGATCCCGCCACGACGCTTTGTTTAGAACTGCACCAACTGACAGCTCCACCGTTTAATGTAAATACGTATCCGGTTTGCGATTTAGAATCGTCCGGATCAGTGTCAAAGCTTGCATCGACGTAACCGTTTACGACGAGCTCTTTGTCACCTCCATAAATGAGAAACATATCCTTAGTCCTTCTCAAGTACTTAAGGATGTTCTTGACCGCTGTCCAGTGATCCACTCCTGGATTACTTTGGTACCTGCCTGCTAAACTTACAGCAAGGCACACATCAGGTCTGGTACACAGCATTGCATACATGATAGAGCCTATGGCTGAAGCATAGGGAACATTTTTCATTTTCTCTCTATCTTCTGCGGTGGTCGGGCATTGAGTCTTACTCAACTTCACACCTTGTGCCACAGGCAAGAACCCTTTCTTTGCCTGATCCATTTTGAACTTTTTCAAAACTTTGTCAAGGTATGTGCTTTGTGAAAGTCCTATTAAGCGTCTTGATCTATCTCTATAGATCTTAATGCCCAATATGTAAGCAGCTCCACCGAGGTCTTTCATTGAAAAACTCTTATTCAAGTATCCCTTTATGCTATCCAGAAATTCTATATTATTTCCGATCAGCAATATGTCATCCACATATAATATCAGAAATGCTACAGAGCTCCCACTCACTTTCTTGTAAATACAGGCTTCTCCAAAAGTCTGTATAAAACCAAATGCTTTGATCACACTATCAAAGCGTTTATTCCAACTCCGAGAGGCTTGCACCAGTCCATAAATGGATCCCTGGAGCTTGCACACTTTGTTAGCTCCCTTTGGATCGACAAAACCTTCTGGTTGTATCATATACAACTCTTCTTCCAGAAATCCATTCAGGAATGCAGTTTTGACATCCATTTGCCAAATTTCATAATCATAAAATGCGGCAACTGCTAACATGATTCGGACGGACTTAAGCATCGCTACGGGTGAGAAAGTCTCATCGTAGTCAATCCCTTGAACTTGTCGAAAACCTTTTGCAACAAGTCAAGCTTTATAGACAGTAACATTACCATCAGCGTCAGTCTTCTTCTTAAAAATCCATTTATTCTCAATTGCTTGCCGATCATCGGGCAAGTCAACCAAAGTCCACACTTTGTTCTCATACATGGATCCCATCTCAGATTTCATGGCCTCAAGCCACTTTGCGGAATCTTGGCTCACCATCGCTTCTTCATAGTTCGTAGGTTCATCATGGTCTAGTAACATGACTTCCAAAATAGGATTACCGTACCACTCTGGTGCGGATCTTACTCTGGTTGATCTACGAAGTTCAGTAGAAACTTGATCTGAAGTTTCATGATCATTATCATTAGCTTCCTCCCTATTTGATGTAGGTGTCACAGAAACAGATTTCTGTGATGTACTACTTCTTAATAATGGAGTAGATACTGTTATCTCATCAAGTTCTACTTTCCTCCCACTCACTTCTTTCGAGAGAAACTCCTTCTCTAGAAAGTTTCCGACTTTAGCAACAAAAATTTTGCCTTCGGATCTGTGATAGAAGGTATACCCAATAGTCTCCTTTGGGTATCCTATGAAGACACATTTTTCCGATTTGGGTTCGAGCTTATCAGGTTGAAGCTTTTTCACATAAGCATCGCAGCCCCAAACTTTAAGAAACGACAACTTTGGTTTCTTGCCAAACCATAGTTCATAAGGCGTCGTCTCAACGGATTTTGATGGTGCCCTATTTAACGTGAATGCGGCCGTCTCTAAAGCATAACCCCAAAAAGATAGCGGTAAATCGGTAAGAGACATCATAGATCGTACCATATCTAGTAAAGTACGATTACGACGTTCGGACACACCATTACGTTGTGGTGTTCCGGGTGGCGTGAGTTGCGAAACTATTCCGCATTGTTTCAAATGTAGACCAAACTCGTAACTCAAATATTCTCCTCCACGATCAGATCGTAGAAACTTTATTTTCTTGTTACGATGATTTTCCACTTCACTCTGAAATTCTTTGAACTTTTCAAATGTTTCAGACTTGTGTTTCATTAAGTAGATATACCCATATCTGCTTAAATCATCAGTGAAGGTGAGAAAATAACGATATCCGCCACGAGCCTCAACATTCATTGGACCACATACATCAGTATGTATGATTTCCAATAAATCTGTTGCTCTCTCCACAGAACCGGAGAACGGTGTTTTAGTCATCTTGCCCATAAGGCACGGTTCGCAAGGGCCAAGTGATTCATAATCAAGTGACTCCAAAAGTCCATCAGTATGGAGTTTCTTCATGCGTTTTACACCGATATGACCTAAACGGCAGTGCCACAAATAAGTTGCACTATCATTATCAACTCTGCATCTTTTGGCTTCAACATTATGAATATGTGTATCACTACTATCGAGATTAAGTAAGAACAAACCATTCTTTAATGGTGCATGACCATAAAAGATATTACTCATATAAATAGAACAACCATTATTCTCTGATTTAAATGAATAACCGTCTCGCATCAAACAAGATCCAGATATAATGTTCATGCTCAACGCTGGTACTAAATAACAATTATTTAGATCTAATATTAATCCCGAAGGTAGATGTAGAGGTAGCGTGCCGACCGCGATCACATCGACTTTGGAACCATTTCCCACGCGCATCGTCACCTCGTCCTTAGCCAATCTTCGCTTAATCCGTAGCCCCTGTTTTGAGTTGCAAATATTAGCAACAGAACCAGTATCAAATACCCAGGTGCTACTGCGAGAATTAGTAAGGTACACATCAATAACATGTATATCATATATACCTTTGTTAACCTTGCCATCCTTCTTATCCGCCAAATACTTGGGGCAGTTCCGCTTCCAGTGACCAGTCTGCTTGCAATAGAAGCACTCAGTTTCAGGCTTAGGTCCAGACTTGGGTTTCTTCTCTTGATTAGCAACTTGCTTGCTGTTCTTTTTGAAGTTCCCCTTTTTCTTCCCTTTGCCCTTTTTCTTGAAACTAGTGGTTTTGTTAACCATCAACACTTGATGCTCCTTTTTGATTTCTACCTCTGCGGCTTTCAGCATCGCGAAGAGCTCGGGCATAGTTTTGGTCATCCCTTGCATATTATAGTTCATCACGAAGCTCTTGTAGCTTGGTGGCAGTGATTGGAGAATTCTGTCAATGACGCAATCATCCGGAAGATTAACTCCCAGTTGAATCAAGTGATTGTTATACCCAGACATTCTGAGTATATGCTCACTGACAGAACCGTTCTCCTCCATTTTACAGCTATAGAACTTATTGGAGACTTCATATCTCTCAATCCGGGCATTTGCTTGAAATATTAACTTCAACTCCTGGAACATCTCATATGCTCCATGGTATTCAAAACGTCGTTGAAGTCCCGGTTCTAAGCCGTAAAGCATGGCACACTGAACTATAGAGTAGTCATCAACTTTGCTTTGCCAGACGTTCACAACATCTGGCGTAGCTCTTGCACCAGGCCTGGCACCTAGCGGTGCTTCCAGGACGTAATTCTTCTGTGCAGCAATGAGGATAATCCTCAAGTTACGGACCCAGTCCGTGTAATTGCTACCATCATCTTTCAACTTTGCTTTCTCAAGGAACGCATTAAAATTCAACGGAACAACAGCACGAGCCATCTATCTACACAACATAGACAAGCAAGATACTATCAGGTACTAAGTTCATGATAAATTTAAGTTCAATTAATCATATTACTTAAGAACTCCCACTTAGATAGACATCCCTCTAATCCTCTAAGTGATCACGTGATCCAAATCAACTAAACCATGTCCGATCATCACGTGAGATGGAGTAGTTTCAATGGTGAACATCACTATGTTGATCATATCTACTATATGATTCACGCTCGACCTTTCGGTCTCCGTGTTCCGAGGCCATATCTGTTATATGCTAGGCTCGTCAAGTTAAACCTGAGTATTCTGCGTGTGCAACTGTTTTGCACCCGTTGTATTTGAACGTAGAGCCTATCACACCCGATCATCACGTGGTGTCTCAGCACGAAGAACTTTCGCAACGGTGCATACTCAGGGAGAACACTTCTTGATAATTTAGTGAGAGATCATCTTATAATGCTACCGTCAATCAAAGCAAGATAAGATGCATAAAAGGATAAACATCACATGCAATCAATATAAGTGATATGATATGGCCATCATCATCTCGTGCTTGTGATCTCCATCTTCGAAGCACCGTCATGATCACCATCGTCACCGGCGCGACACCTTGATCTTCATCGCAGCATCGTTATCGTCTCGCCAATCTTATGCTTCCACGACTATCACTACCGCTTAGTAATAAAGTAAAGCATTACATCGCGATTGCATTGCATACAATAAAGCGACAACCATATGGCTCCTGCCAGTTGCCGATAACTCGGTTACAAAACATGATCATCTCATACAATAAAATTTAGCATCATGTCTTGACCATATCACATCACAACATGCCCTGCAAAAACAAGTTAGACGTCCTCTACTTTGTTGTTGCAAGTTTTACGTGGCTGCTACGGGCTTAAGCAAGAACTCATCTTACCTACGCATCAAAACCATAACGATAGTTTGTCAAATAGACTCCGTTTTAACCTTCTCAAGGACCGGGCGTAGCCACACTCGGTTCAACTAAAGTTGGAGAGACAGTCTTCCGCAAGCCATCTATGTGCAAAGCACGTCGAGGGAACCGGTCTCGCGTAAGAGTACGCGTAAGGTTGGTCCGGATCGTCTCGTCCAACAATACCGCTGAACCAAAGTATGACATGCTGGTAGGCAGTATGACTTGTATCGTCCACAACTCACTTGTGTTCTACTCGTGCAAATAACATCATACCATAAAAACCTAGGCTCGGATGCCACTGTTGGGGAACGTAGTAATTTCAAAAAAATTTCCTACGCACACGCAAGATCATGGTGATGCATAGCAACGAGAAGGGAGAGTGTTGTCTATGTACCCTCGTAGACCGAAGCGGAAGCGTTGACACAACGTATAGGAAGTAGTCGTACTTTCTCCTCGCGATCCAACCGATCACAGCACCGTTACTCCGGCACCTCCGAGTTCTTGGCACACGTTCAGCTCGATGACGATCCCCGGGCTCCGATCCAGCAAAGCGTCGGGGAAGAGTTCCGTCAGCACGACGGCGTGGTGACGATCTTGATGTGTTACCGGCGCAGGGCTTCGCCTAAGCACTGCAACGATATTACCGAGGTGGAATTTGGTGGAAGGGGGCACCGCACACGGCTAAGGAACGATCCGTAGATCAACTTGTGTGTATTTGGGGTGCCCCCTGCCCCCGTATATAAAGGAGCCAAGGGGGAGGGGCTGGCCGGCCAAGCCTGGCGCGCCAGGAGAGTCCTACTCCCTCTGGGAGTAGGATCCCCCCCCCAATCCTAGTTGGACTAGGATTCTCCAAGGGGGAGAGAGAGAGAGAGGGGGAGCCCACCTCTCCTAGTCCTAATAGGACTAGGGGAAGGGGGGAGGCGCGCAGCCCATGAGGGCAGCCCTCTCACCTCTCCTCCAAGGCCCATGTTGGCCCATTATGCCCCCGGGGGGTTCCGGTAACCCTCCCGGTATTCCGGTAAAATCCTGATTTCACCTGGAATGCATCCGATGTCCAAACATAGGCTTCCAATATATCATTATTTACGTCTCGACCATTTCGAGACTCCTCGTCATGTCCGTGATCACATCCGGGACTCCGAACTCCTTCGGTACATCAAAATGTATAAACTCATAATAACTGTCATCGTAACGTTAAGCGTGCGGACCCTACGGTTCGAGAACAATGTAGACATGACCGAGACACGTCTCCGGTCAATAACCAATAGCGGGACCTGGATGCCCATATTGGCTCTTACATATTCTACGAAGATCTTTATCGGTCAGACCGCATAACAACATACGTTGTTCCCTTTGTCATCGGTATGTTACTTGCCCGAGATTTGATCGTCGGTATCCAATACCTAGTTCAATCTCGTTACTGGCAAGTCTCTTTACTCGTTCCGTAATACATCATCTCACAACTAACTCATTGGTTGCAATGCTTGCAAGGCTTTATGTGATGTGCATTACCGAGAAGGCCCTGAGATACCTCTCCGACAATCGGAGTGACAAATCCTAATCTTGAAATATGCCAACCCAATATGTACCTTCGGAGACACCTGTAGAGCACCTTTATAATCACCCAGTTACGTTGTGAAGTTTGGTAGCACACAAAGTGTTCCTACGGTAAACGGGAGTTGCATAATCTCATAGTTAAAGGAACATGTATAAGTCATGGACAAAAGCAATAGCAACATACTAAACGATCGGGTGCTATGCTAATGGAATGGGTCATGTCAATCAGATCATTCAACTAATGATGTGATCTCGTTAATCAAATAACAACTCTTTGTTCATGGCTAGGAAACATAACCATCTTTGATTAATGAGCTAGTCAAGTAGAGGCATACTAGTGACACTCTGTTTGTCTATGTATTCACACATGTATTATGTTTCCAGTTAATACAATTCTAGCATGAATAATAAACATTTAGCATGATATAAGGAAATAAATAATAACTTTATTATTGCCTCTAGGGCATATTTCCTTCACGCTACCAGTGGAAAAGGAGGCAGCCTTATCCATCGGCAGGGGCAGGCTGGCTTGAAGGGCCCCCTTGTCAGTCCGTCCTGCGTCCTCTAGCGCTTGTCGGGGCACAGCTGGGCTCACCCATGTTCGCAGGACCGAGGAGGAGGTCAGCGGTCCCACGTGCCCAGCATGCATTGGGGTGACCGCATGTGACGTTCCCGGTAGGAGCGCATGGGCCAGCCCCTCCGTTGCGGCTCTGCTGCCATGCGAGTCGTCGGCGCCGCCAGCGCCGTCGTCGATGCCCGCCTCCTCGTCGGCAGGAACGAAGGCGATGTCTGCCAGCACCATTGCCGTCTTGGCGAAGCGTTCCTCTAGTTGCAGCACCCCTGGGACTCGGCGGTAGTTGCCGGAGTATGGGCGCCCATTGCGGCGGCGCCCTCTCTGCTCAGCCAGGGAGAGGCCAAAACCAGTCATGCCCTGGTCACCTCATCAGAGACCCCATGCTCCCATGGATGCGGCATCTCCTCAGGTGGCGGCGCGTCGTCTTCTTCGTCCTCGTTGCCCCCTTCACGGCGGACCGCGTACTCGGGCGGGGCGGGTAGTAGGTGACCGTGTCGACGTGAACGAGCACGGGGTAGTGCAGCTTGCGGGGCAGATGCTCGGTGCAAGCGCAGGTCTCGTTGCCGCCCCCCTCCAGCCCAAAGCCCGGCGGGAGGGAAACATGAGTCAGCGGGTCGGGACAGTGAGTCCGGGGACGCACAGTGAGCACCGTCTCCGTCGGGATCTCGTCGGGGTCTCCCACCCACGCGTGTGCGACGAAGGAGGAGAGGTCAATCTTGTCGAAGGACTCGATTGCCACCTGGTAGATGAGGCATTCGGGCAGTAGATCTTGCGCCGTTTGAAGGGTGAACTCTTGAGGTGGGATGCCCTGGATGAATAGGCGGACGCTGTATCTGCACTTGATGGAGGTGGAGAAGGTGAGCCGGTTCCACCGGCGTACCAGCAGAGGAGTGCCATGGAGGTGCAGCATGTCGAAACTGTGGACCCCATCGAACCATCGCCGGTGGGCGAAACGCATGAAGAAGGATCCTGGCTGCATCAAGGAGACCTGGAAGCCGTTGGAGGGCACCTCGGGTAACTCCGAGCGGATAGCCGCCGCAATGTCAGCCAGCCCCAGCGCAGGCCGCGAGCCCGCCACCGTGATCACCAGGGCGGAGTTGTGGAGGCGCGCCTCTTCATCAAGCGCCTCTTGCGTCTCCTCGATCAGGCACACCGTCTTGCGGCAGCGGCGGTTCCCCCTTGCTGGGTCGTAGGTGAACCTGGCGGCCATGTCCATAACCGGCGGGGAGGGCAGGTCCAGTGGAGGAGGTGGTGTGGCTGGTGGGAACACAACCCTTGAAAGGGCAGGCACGCGGTGGTGGTCTGGGTGCTCCGGGGGGAAGACCAGGCGAGAGTGCACCGGTGCAGGCGGATGGCGGGGCGGTGGCGGAAGGGGTGGGCGGCGGCGTGGCTCCTCAAGGGAGGATAGGGGAACACGCGGGAGGTGGCGGGACGGGCACTTGTGGGTGGTGTGACCTAGGACCAGGCAGTGGAGGCACCGATCTTTGCTCTTGCAGGAAGCGACCATGTGGGAGGAGCTCAGGCAGCAAAAACACCTACCATGGAGGTCTGCCTTATAGCCTGAGGCGCCATGATTGTGGTGGGTGGGGTTGGTGGTTCGGCGCAGAGCGTTAATGGCGTCGGTGCTCCCCGAGGGTTGGCCGCGCCCTCCCTTCTTGCCCTTGTGTCTGACCTCTTGCCATTCCGATGAAACGGCGTGGCCATGCTCCTGTGAGCTCGCAGGCACGCTCGGAACAGTGGCCCTGCATCACTCGCCCACCACCACAATAGATTGAAGGCGCGGCCATGGCTGAGCCGGCATTGAAGGCGCCAGGGTAGGCATCGTAGGCACCGGGGCGGGCATTGAAGGCGCCGAGCGAACCATATCGGCAAAAGATCTTGCCGGTGAAGTGACGGGGGACCCCTCGTCCGAGAGGCACACCCGCTCGGAGAAGGCGCGGCTAGGGGGATGCCATGGCGGAGGGGAAAGGGGGTGTTTGGGCCGGTGGATACCTCAGCCGGGCGGCGGAGGCACGGCCGTGCCGTCGGCGCCTAGGAGGGGGGTGGTTCAGAGAGGGGGGTGCCCGCGACTGCAGGAAGAAGTGATTGTGCCTCTCTCCTCTCTCGCTTCTCTCTTCATAAGTGAATGCTGTAGAGGACATAAACTCATATATATATATATATATATATATATATATATATATATATATATATATATATATATATATATATATATATATATATATATATATATATAGCCAATGAAGAAAAACGACGGAAACAGTGAAGATTTTGAAAAGTTGAAGAATTTGAACAACTCAGGAATTTCAAACTGAGGAAAAACTCAAATTGAAGATTTTCAACTTCTGTGGTGGCGTGACCCACCGTATAAGAATGCTGATTTCAGACACCGCGTACAATTGTCGTAGGGTTCTGAGAATCAAATTCTTCATTAAGTTCTTCACACTTAGAGTGTTATCCTTCATTGATTGAAGAAAAACATTTCTTCATGTGTTGCACATCTAAGTCATCAATTTTGCATAAGTGTTAGGATGAGTGCCTTTTCAAAGTACATTCGAAGACTATAAGATATATTTAGCTCACACCGCAACTTGCTAAATCTCTTCTCATCCAAGGGCTTGGTGAACATATCAGCTAGCTCTTCTTCAGTCTTCACATGCTCAATAGAAATGTCGCCCTTCAACACATGATCGCGAAGAAAATGATGACGAATCTGAATGTGCTTTGTCCTCGAGTGCTGAACTGGGTTGTGAGCAATCTTGATGGCACTTTCATTGTCATAGAGGAGAGGCACATTCTTCACGTTGATGCCATAGTCCTTGAGTGTTTGCTTCATCCAAAGCAGTTGAGCACAGCAAGAACCAGCAGCAATGTACTCAGCTTCAGCAGTAGACAGTGATACGCAGTTCTGTTTCTTCGAGGACCAACAGACCAAGGATCGTCCGAGGAAATGACATGTACCAGATGTTGACTTGGGGTCCACACGATCACCATCATAGTCAGAGTCAGAATATCCAATGAGATCAAAATCCGAGCCCTTGGGATACTGAGGGAGTCCTGGATTAGGGGGTGTTCGGATAGCCGGACTATACCTTCAGCCGGACTCCAGGACTATGAAGATACAAGATTGAAGACTTCGTCCCGTGTCCGGAAGGGACTTTCCTTGGCGTGGAAGGCAAGCTTGGCGATGCGGATATTCAAGATCTCCTACCATTGTAACCGACTTTGTGTAACCCTAACCCTATCCTGTGTCTATATAAACCGGAGGGTTCTAGTCCGTAGGACAACTTCATCATACAACAATCATACCATAGGCTAGCTTCTAGGGTTTGCCTCCTTGATCTCGTGGTAGATCTACTCTTGTACTACCCATATCATCAATATTAATCAAGCAGGAGTAGGGTTTTACCTCCATCGAGAGGGCCCGAACCTGGGTAAACTTCGTGTCCCTTGTCTCCTGTTACCATCCGGCCTAGACGCACAGTTCAGGACCCCCTACCCGAGATCCGCCGGTTTTGACACCGACATTAGTGCTTTCATTGAGAGTTCCTCTGTGTCGTCGCTTTTAGGCCTGATGGCTCCTTTGATCATCAACGATGATGCAGTCCAGGGTGAGACTTTTCTCCCCGGACAGATCTTCGTCTTCGGCGGCTTCGCACTGCGGGCCAATTCGTTTGGCCTCCTGGAGCAGATCGAAAGCTACGCCCCTGGCCATCAGGCCAGGTTTGGAAGTTTGAACTACACAGCTGACATCCGCGGGGACTTGATCTTCGACAGATTCGAGTCACAGCCAAGCGCGCCGCACTGTCTCAATGGGCATGATCTAGCTCTGCCGCCGAACAGTGCCCTGGAGCCCGCATGCGCGTCGGTTCCGACCCTTAATTCGGAACCTGCGGTGCTGATCGAGGGTGAGCGGTTGGACGTCACCCCGGGGGCTGCGATCTCAAAAGCGATCGAGCCAAACGCCAGCCCCACACTCTGCATGACCCGTGACTCCAAGGATCCGGATTCCCCTCCGGACTCCGAACCTCCCGCGCCCCTGCCAATCGAATCCGATTGGGCGTCGGTCATGGAGTTCACCGCCGCGGACATCTTTCAGCACTCGCCCTTTGGCGACATCCTGAACTCACTAAAGTCTCTCTCTTTATCGGGAGAGCCCTGGCTGGACTATGGCCAGCAAGGATGGGATACGGACGATGAAGAAATTCAAACCCCACCCACCACCCACTTTGTAGCCGCTGTCGACGATTTAACCGACATGCTTGACTTCGACTCCGAAGACATCGACGGTATGGACGACGATGCAGGAGACGAACAGGAACCAACACCTGTAGGGCGCTGGAAGGCCACCTCGTCATATGATATATATATGGTGGATACTCCAAAAGATGGAGATGGCGATGGAACAGCAGAGGATGATACCTCCAAGAAACAGCCAAAGCGCCGGCGTCAGCGGCGCCGCTCTAAATCCCGCCAAAGCAAAAACGGTGATTCCGGCACGGGAGATAATACTACCCCGGATAGCGCCAAAGAACACCCCCTCCAGCAAGATTCGGCACAGGAAGATGGAGAAGCCAGCCCTCGTGAGAGGGCGGCAGACCAAGAGGTTGAGGACGATAACTACATGCCTCCCTCTGAAGACGAGGCAAGCCTCGACGACGACGAATTCGTCGTACCATCAGACCCCGCCGAACAAGAGCGTTTCAAGCACAAGCTTTTAGCCACGGCAAGCAGCCTCAAGAAAAAGCAACAACAACTTAGAGCTGATCAAGATCTGCTAGCTGACAGATGGACTGAAGTCCTTGCGGCCGAAGAGTATGAACTCGAACGCCCCTCCAAGCATTACCCAAAGCGCAGGCTGCTACCCCGATTAGAGGAGGAGGCACCTACAGGACTAGTGCATGACATGGTAGACAGGCCACCTCGTGGCCGCGACAGAGAGGCCTCTAAGCCCTCCACTCAAGCCATGCCCCGACGCCGCTCAAAACATGCTAAGGCATGGGAAAACGCGCCGGACCTGCGAGATATACTGGAGGACAAGGAAAGGCAAACAAGGTCGATCTACGGATCGCGCGGGCGCCCCACGACACATGACGGTGATTGTCACTCCGGATACGATAAATCCGGCCGGGCCGAACACAATGGACAAAGCTCCTCCGAGCTGCGTCGTGATATAGCCCAGTATAGAGGCGCCGCACACCCACTATGCTTCACAGATGAAGTAATGGATCATAAAATCCCTGAGGGCTTTAAACCCGTAAACATCGAATCATACGATGGCACAATAGATCCTGCAGTCTGGATCAAGGATTATCTCCTTCATATCCACATGGCCTGTGGTGATGATCTACACGCCATCAAATACCTCCCACTCAAACTCAAGGGACCGACCCGACATTGGCTCAACAGTTTGCCAGCAGACTCAATCGGTTCTTGGGAGGACCTCGAAGCCGCATTCCTCGACAACTTCCAGGGCACTTATGTGCGACCGCCGGATGCCGATGACCTAAGCCACATAATCCAGCAGCCAGAGGAATCGGCCAGGCAATTCTGGACACGGTTCCTAACAAAGAAAAACCAGATAGTCGACTGTCCGGACGCTGAGGCCCTAGCAGCCTTCAAGCATAATATCCGTGACGAATGGCTTGCCCGGCACCTGGGACAGGAAAAGCCGAAATCTATGGCAGCCCTCACGACACTCATGACCCGCTTTTGCGCGGGAGAAGACAGCTGGCTAGCTCGCAGTAACAACTTAGCAAAGAACCCTGGTAATTCGGATACCAAGGACAAAAGTGGCAGGACACGCCGAAACAAGCAAAAGCGTCGTGTTAACAGCGACAGCAACGAGGATACGGCAGTAAATGCCCGATTCAGAGGCTATAAATCCGGTCAGCGGAAAAAGCCATTCAAAAACAATACTCAGGGCCCCTCCAGTTTGGACCGAATACTCGACCGCTTGTGCCAGATACATGGCACCCCCGAAAGGCCAGCAAATCTCACCAACAGGGATTGTTGGGTGTTCAAGCAGGCAGGCAAGTTAAGAGCCGAAAACAGAGACAAGGGGCTGCACAGCAATGACGAGGAGGAGCCCAGGCCGCCGAACAGCAGTGGACAGAAGGGTTTTACCCCACAAGTGCGGACGGTGAACATGATATACGCAACCCACATTCCCAAGAGGGAGCGGAAGCGTGCGCTACAAGACGTATACGCGCTGGAGCCAGTCGCTCCTAAGTTCAACCCATGGTCCTCCTGCCCGATCACCTTTGACCGAAGGGACCATCCCACTAGCATCCGTCATGGCGGGTTTGTCGCATTGGTTCTTGACCCAATTATCGACGGATTTCATCTCACAAGAGTCCTCATGGACGGCGGCAACAGCCTAAACCTGCTTTACCAGGATACAGTGCAGAAAATGGGCATCGATCCCTCGAGGATCAAGCCCACAAAAACGACCTTTAAAGGTGTTATACCAGGTGTAGATGCCAGTTGCATAGGCTCAGTAACACTTGAAGTGGTCTTCGGATCTCCGGACAATTTCCGAAGCGAAGAGTTAATCTTCGATATAGTCCCGTTTCGCAGCGGCTATCACGCCCTGCTCGGGCGAACCGCATTTGCAAAGTTCAATGCGGTGCCGCACTACGCATATCTCAAGCTCAAGATGCCAGGCCCTTGAGGAGTAATTACGGCCAATGGAAACACCGAGCGCTCCCTCCGAACGGAGGAACACACGGCGGCCCTCGCAGCAGAAGTACAAAGCAGCCTTCTTAGGCAATTCTCCAGTCCGGCCGTTAAAAAGCCAGACACCGCCAAGCGCGCCCGGAATAACCTACAACAAGGCCGCCTGGCACATTCTGAGCAGGCATAGCAGTGCGACCCCAACCCCAGCCCTCGTGACATAGCGAAACCAGTGCTTCGCGTACATAACTACGCTCTTGAAATACCATGGGCGAAGGGGAAGGGGCACAATAATGGCAAACCCAAAATACGGCCTAAAACGTACTAGGGGCTGCTGAATTTTTTCTTTTCTCTTACTTTCAGGACTCCATACTTCGGACGACCTGTTCGGCAATTCAACCGCCGCACAAACGATGCAAGACCCAAGGAAGCAGACAAGCCATGCCGCACTATGGAACCCCAAGGTGGTCTCTGTTACGAGCAGTATACCTGTTTTTGAATACAACTCCGCGACCTGCCTCTGGCAAGGACATGTTAAATAGTCCAATATCTTTTGCTTATCGCACTATTTGTGTCGTTCTGCTTTGATAGCAGCCTCTTTATAAACAATGCATAGCTTTTTGTTTGTTTTTTGCATTATCCCCTTTTTTATATATATGTTCATTAATGACATGTGGCACCCGTACACTGTGGTACGACAAATACGCCAGGGGCTTCAGTACCCCTTAATATGGTGTAAGAAGTCCGAACACTTCATAAGTGCGGCACCCCGAACTTATAACACTATATGTATCGGCTCCGAATCATGATTTGGGTCAATAGTTGGGTTTGCCCGGCTCCTATGTTTTGGTGCCTTACGTTCCGCTATATCGGCTAAGGTAGCACTAGGAGAACCACTGCGATTGTGTCCCGGTTGAGCTGGGTTAAGCACCTCAGTGGAGAAAGCTAAAACTGAGTGTCATGATGAGGCGAGAGACCGGTCGCTGTTCGAGAGGTTTTTCGAGTCCCTAAAGATTTATGCCGCTTCGAGCGAGGAGCCGGCTTTGTCCGGCCAAGGCGTGGATAGCGCCCCGAACTCGGTCTTCCGAACTAGGGGCTTCGTCGAAATTTAAAATTATAAAGTTCTATGGCTAAGTGAGAGTGTTCAAGCATTATAGGCCGATTGCCTGGTTCGTTGTGCTGAGCGCCTCCCTCGAAGGACCCAAATATGGGGAAAAGAGCGCTCAGGTTTGTCCCGAACACCCCAGCACTAGTGGCATGGGGGCGGAAGCCGATGACTCGCCATCTCTCAATTATTTGATAAACGGCCGCACAGAAAATAATATTTTAAATTCAACAAGCATTGCTTAGCGCATATGAACAAGTTTTCAGCGCACAGGATAAACACGAGCGAGTTCATTCAAAAATTACATCCTTGGTACATTCATCCGCCACAAGGCGGGCACCCGCAAGAACATCCTTATAGTAGTTCTCGGGCTTGCGATGCTCCTTCCCCGGCGGCGGCCCGTCCCTCACAAGCTCCTCACCGTCTAGCTTACCCTAGTGCACCTTTGCATGGGCAAGGGCCCTACGGGCACCTTCGATGCAGACGGAGCGCTTGATGACATCGAGCCTTGGACAGGCCTCCACCAGCCGTCGCACCAGCCCGAAGTAGCTCCCACGCAGGGCCTCTCCGGACCACAGCCGAACTATGAAGCCCCTCATGGCCTGTTCGGCCGCCTTGTGGAGCTCGACCAGCTGTTTCAGCTGGTCGCTCAAGGGCACAGGGTGTCCGGCCTCAGCATACTGAGACCAGAACACCTTCTCCGTCGAGCTGCCCTCTTCAGCTCGGTAGAATGCGGCGGCGTCGGATACGCTATGGGGAAGATTTGCGAATGCCCCTGGAGAGCTCCGGATTCGGGTAAGTAACAAGTAGTTTACTTTTATATTTCTGCTTTGCATAAAGAATGCCTTACCCGCTGCTATCTTTTTCATCTCCTCCAACTCTTGGAGGGCGTTTTGGGCTTCGGCCTTGGGAGACTTGGCAGTCTCAGAGGCCGTCACGAGCTCGGACGCTTGCGTTTTGACTCAAGCTCCAAACTCTCATGTTTTTCATAAGAGTCTGAAGCTCTTGCCGCACCTCGCCGACCTGGGCCTCAAGTTTCTCTCGCTCGGTGTGCTCCACGGCCGCTTTCTTTTCGGCCTCGGACAACGCCTGCTTAAGGGTCGCCACCTCAGTCGTGGCCCCTACAATAGGCAGTACAATCCTGTTATTTTTTGCAATCACGTCTTTTCATAGGCATTTTTTCTGTAAGGTATTTCTTACCTTCTTTCTCCTCGAGCTGCCGCTTGGCAAGGCCGAGCTCTTGCTCGGTCTGCTCGAGGCCCTGTTTCAGGGCATCCACCTCCGCAGTCAGCGCGGCAGTGGCTAGCAGCGAAGCCTGCATACGCATATTTGACTCTTTTTTGTTAGACTCCTGCGAAATTTAATAGATCCTCTATTCGGCTTTTCTTTCCGAACGCCAAACAGAGCATCAGGGGCTACTGTCTATGCGGTAATATTCTTACATATTTTTTACTTACCTCGAAGCCTGTTAGAAGGCTAGCGCAAGCTTCGTTCAGTCCGCTCTTGGCAGACTGAACCTTCCGGATCACCGTACTCATAATAGTACGGTGCTCCTCGTCGATGGAGGCGCCGTCAAGCACCTCCAGCAGACTGTCCGGCACCTCCGGTTGGGCGGAGGCCGCCGGCTCAAAAGGCTTGCTCCTCTTGACAGGAGTTCGCCTGCCGCGATCCAGAGCTGTTGAGGATTCCGGCGCGGTGTCCGGCTCAAAGCCGGACTTGGAGCCCTAGGGGGTTTTGTCCCCTTTACTCCTGGAGTCTGGGAGGTCGCCTTGCGGCTCCTCCAGGACCACCACCTCCTGCCCTGGAGCTCGTTGCGGCGCCACTTCAGCGTCGTCTGAAGTGCGGGGGGAGACAACGGGTGGAACTGAGTTCACGTCCGACGAATCCAGGGAGCCGCTCGACGACTCGTCGAGTTCGGCCCGGGGCGGGCTGCACAATTATGTTCGGCATTAGGGAAAGCTGAGCGACAAAGGAATATCATGAGTCACTCTGGTATCCGAATACTTACGATTTCGCCGGGCGCTTGGCCCTGTTCAGCCACTCCTCGTCGTCCTCGTTGGCGTTGGGGGAGTAGTCCGGCGGAGGGGTCTTCCTCTTCTTGGACCCTTCGGCCTCCCCCGTTGGGGCGGCCTTCCTTTTCTTTCCTCCCCCCGCTGGAGGGGGAGATGTTTCTTCTTCCTCCTCCTCGTTTTCACGGGAGGAGAGCGTCTCGGACTCGTCAGATGACGAGTCCAACACCGCCACGTTACGGGCACTCTTTCGAGTCCCCGTGGCCTTCTTCTTATTGGCCTTCTTCTCCGGCACCACATAAGGCGTCGGAGCCAGCAACTTCACTAGGAGAGCAGGGGCTGGGTCTTCGAGCAAGGGAGCCGGACAGTTAATCGGTCCGGATATCACCTGCCAAGCCTGTCAAAGGTAAGGGAGTTTAGATCCCGCATAGAGTCAAACCATGAAAAAGAACTTAAACATCCTGTGAAAGGTGAAAATAGCTTACCTCGCTAGCGTGACACTGCGAGCTGTATCCGCGGTCCTCGGAGGCGGATGTGGGAGCCTCGGCGCCTTTGGTTAGCACCTTCCAGACGTCTTCATACGTCGTGTCGAAGAGCCTGTTGAGGGTTTTGTGCTGCGCCAGGTTGAACTCCCATAGAGTAAAGTCCCGTTGTTGACACGGGAGGATCCGGCGGACGAGCATGACCTGGACCACATTGACAAGCTTTATCGGCTTGTTCACCAGGGACTGGATGCATGTTTGCAGTCCGGTCACTTCTTTTTCGTCAGCCCACGACAGGCCCGTCTCTTTCCAGGACATAAGCCGCGTGGGGGGTCCGGATCGAAACTCAGGGGCTACGACCCATTTTGGATCGCGTGGCTCGGTGATGTAAAACCACCCAGATTGCCACCCCTTTAAGGTCTCCACGAAGGAGCCCTCGAGCCATAGGACATTGGCTATCTTGCCCGCCATGGCGCCTCCGCACTCCGCCTGGCTACCGCGCACCACCTTGGGCTTGACGTTGAAGGTCTTGAGCCAGAGGCTGAAATGGGGGCGGACGCGGAGGAAAGCCTCGCACACGACGATAAATGCCGAGATGTTGAGGACGAAGTTTGGGGCCAGATCGTGGAAATCCAGGTCGTAGTAGAACATGAGCCCCCGGACAAATGGGTGGAGTGGAAAACCCAGTCCGCGGAGGAAGTGGGGTAGGAAAACTACCCTCTCGTGGGGCCCTGGGGTGGGGAGAAGCTGCCCCTCCTCGGGAAGCCGGTGCGCGATGTCCTTGGATAAGTATCCGGCCTTCCTTGGCTTCTTGACATGGCCCTCCGTGACGGAGGAGACCATCCACTTGCCTCCCGCTCCAGACATTGCTGGAGAAGGTTGAGGTGGGAAGTGCGGGCTTGGGCGCTGGAGCTCGGGTGCGCAGAAGATGGATAGGCAAAGGAGGAAGAAGGCGTAGGTAAAAAGGTGGTTCCTTATCCCCTTATATGGGCGGATGCGGCTATGCGTCCCCACCAGCCTGGTAAAACTCGCTTGCCTCCCAAGTGCCGTGATAAATGGCGCGGTTGAGTTACCCACGTCCGTATTGATGAGAATCCCGTAAATGGGGGACATGATCTCTGCTTTGACAAGACGTGCCAAGGAAACCGCCTCGCAAAACACGCTGAGGTGGAAGAGTAAAAATGATTCGAGAAAAGGACTTGGCCGTAGTGTGATGTCACACTATGGAATACGTCAGCAGATTAGATTTGTGTTAATATTATTCTCTCTATGGCAATATGTGGAAATTTATTTTGCAGAGCCGAACACTATTCTTGGTGTTTAAAATCTTCTTCAAGAACTTGGAAGGGGAACCCGCCTTGCAATGCCGAAGACAACTTGCCCTCCGGACTCGTCGTCATTGAAGCCTGGTTTAGGGGCTACTGAGGGAGTCCTGGATTAGGGGGTGTTCGGATAGCCGGACTATACGTTCAGCCGGACTCCAGGACTATGAAGATACAAGATTGAAGACTTCGTCCCGTGTCCGGAAGGGACTTTCCTTGGCGTGGAAGGCAAGCTTGGCGATGCGGATATTCAAGATCTCCTACCATTGTAACCGACTTTGTGTAACCCTAACCCTATCCGGTGTCTATATAAACCGGAGGGTTCTAGTCCGTAGGACAACTTCATCATACAACAATCATACCATAGGCTAGCTTTTAGGGTTTAGCCTCCTTGATCTCGTGGTAGATCTACTCTTGTACTACCCATATCATCAATATTAATCAAGCAGGAGTAGGGTTTTCCCTCCATCGAGAGGGCCCAAAACTGGGTAAACTTCGTGTCCCTTGTCTCCTGTTACCATCCGGCCTAGACGCACAGTTCGGGACCCCCTACCCGAGATCCGCCGGTTTTGACATCGACAGATACCATAATCCTAGTGTTGGTGTGTGAGCTAGATATCGAAGAATATGCTTCACAGCCTTATGGTGTGATTCCTTCGGTGCAGCTTGAAATCGGGCACACATGCAAACACTAAGCATTATATCTGGCCTAGATGCACATAAGTACAATAAAGAGCCAATCATGGAGTGGTATACCTTATGATCAAAGTCAATACCATTTTCATCAGTGCATAGTTGACCATTTGTGGGCATAGGAATTTTGATGCCTTTGCAATCTTGCATGCCGAATTTCTTCAGGACATCCTTGAGGTATTTCTCCTGAGATATGAATATGCCATTTCGCTGTTGACGAATTTGAAGACCTAAGAAGAATTTCAACTCTCCCATCATAGACATTTGATATTCTTCACTCATCATATAGGAAAATTCATCACTATAACGTTGGCCAGTACAGCCAAAGATAATATCATCAACATATATTTGGCACACAAACAGTTCACCATCATAAGACTTAGTAAAGAGAGTAGGATCGAGTGAACCGGGTGTGAAGCCTTTCTTCATGAAGAATTCCTTCAAAGTATCATACCACGCCCGTGGGGCTTGCTTGAGTCCATGGAGGGCCTTATTGAGTCTGAAGACTTTGTCAGGATTCTTTGGATCTTCAAAACCTGGGGGTTGAGCAACATATACTTCTTCCTCAAGCTTACCATTGAGGAATGCACTTTTCACATCCATTTGATATAAGATGATATCATGATGGTTAGCATAAGCAAGTAATATGCGAATAGCCTCAAGTCTAGCAACAGGTGCGAAAGTTTCATCGAAATCAACTCCTTCAACCTGTGTGTAGCCTTGAGCTACAAGCCGTGCCTTATTCCTCACCACAAGGCCATTTTCATCTTGCTTGTTGCGGTAGATCCATTTTGTGCCAATGATATTGTGCTTGCGAGGATCTGGACATTTGACCAGTTCTCAGACGTTGTTGAGCTCGAATTGATGTAATTCTTCTTGCATGGTCTGAATCCACTCAGGCTCCAGAAATGCTTCATCTACCTTAGTGGGCTCTGTGATAGAGACAAAAGCAAAGTGCCCACAAAAGTTAGATAAGTGTGAAGCTTTTGAGCGTGTGAGAGGACCTGGTGCTCTAATGTCATCGATGATCTTCTCCACTTGCACTTCCTTTACAACACGAGGATGAGTTGGTTGTCGTTGAGGAATTTGATCAACATTTTCTTCAGCATCAATTTCCTCAGCATTTTCTTCAGATGCATCAGCTCGACGTTCTTCACGTTCTGGAATGAATTCTTCAGCAGATTCTTCAGTAGGAATGACATCTTCAGTAGCCTTGTGCTTGATAGAATCCTCAGGTGCTGGTTCATCTAACACAGAAGGTAGGTGCTCTCTTTGCGAGCCATTAGTTTCATCGAACCGCACGTCTACAGTTTCAACAATCTTGTGAAGAACATTGTTGAAGACTCTATAGGTGTGCGAGTCCTTTTCGTAACCAAGCATGAAACCTTCATGTGCTTTCGGTGCAAATTTAGAGTTGTGATGAGGATCTCTAATCCAGCATTTAGCACTGAAGACTTTGAAATAACTCACATTGGGTTTCTTGTCAGTGAGGAGTTCATAGGCAGTTTTCTTGAAGAATTTGTGAAGATATACTCTGTTGATGATGTGGCACGCAGTATCAATTGCATCAACCCAGAAACGACGAGGGGTTTTGTACTCATCGAGCATAGTGCGAGCCATCTCAGCAAGAGTCCTGTTCTTGCGCTCCACGATGCCATTCTGTTGAGGAGTATAAGGAGCAGATAACTCATGAGTAATACCAAGTTCATCAAGATAGTCATCGAGACAAGAATTCTTGAACTCAGTGCCATTGTCACTTCTGATGTGCTTGATCTTCACACCAAAGTTGGTTGAAGCCCTCGAGGAAAATCGTTTGAAGACTTCCTGCACTTCATGTTTCTAAGAGACAAGGTGTACCCATGTGTAACGAGAGTAATCATCAACAATAACAAAGCCATATTGAGATGCTTCATTTGAAACAGAAGAATAATGATTAGGACCGAAGAGATCCATGTGAAGCAATTCAAAGGGACGAGTGGTGGTCATGATAGTCTTCGCTGGATGCTTGGCCTTGGTCATCTTTCCAGCTTCACAGGCACCGCATAAATGATCCTTGAGGAATTTGACATTCTCAATGCCAATGACATGCTTCTTCTTTGCAAGCATGTGCAAATTCCTCATGCCTGCATGACCAAGTCGTCGATGCCATAGCCATCCTTCTGAAGCTTTTGCAAGTAGGCACACGGCTGGTTGTGAATCTGCAGAGAAATCAACAATATACAAGTCTCCTCTCCTAAAGCCTTCGAAGACTTTGGAATTGTCAGCTTCCATAATCACAACACAACGATACTTGCCAAAGACAACAACCATATCAAGATCACAAAGCATTGAGACAGACATAAGGTTGTATCCTAAGGACTCAACAAGCATGACTTTGTCCATGTGTCGATCCTTTGTGCTAGCAACCTTACCTAGACCCAATACTTGACTTTTGCTTTTGTCAGCGAAGATGATATGCTTCAGATGTGATGATGATAAGGGAGCATCCATCAATAGATTCTTGTCACCAGTCATGTGATTTGTACATCCACTATCGAGGACCCACTCAGTGGCTTTGGGTTGATCATCCTGCAGATGAATTAGTGCAACTTACGAACCTCATATACTTCAGCAGTGAAGAATATGATATCACAATTCATCAGATCAATTTCATCAAGTAGTAAGACAAATAAAACAGTAGGAGGACGTGTGAAATGAAAGTTCATTTCTTCATGATTAGCCTGCGTCCTTTCAGGCAATTTGTCAGGTCCCCAGCAAATTCTTCAGACGTTATAGTACGTCTGGAGACCTGACCCTGCAGAAGAGATTAGTTATTTTTCTTCACCACCCACATCTGAAGGGGTGGCAAAGAGTTCATCACTCTACGAGCTCCATATGAAAATGGTGGCATAGAGGCCAATCCATTTCGTTTCACATAAGAGTGGTTAGGGTAAGCATATGAATAAGCAGATAAATTCTTTGAGGACTTATGAACATAATAATTTGAAGAATAATGCTCATATTCATAGCCCTTGGCTCTTCCCTGTGAAACAGAGTTGTTAGCACGATGATGTTCATATGAGGACTTTGATCCATGTGAGGAATTTGATCCCCTTGAGGAATATGGTCCATATGAGGTCTTGGATCCGTATGAAGAATTTGGTTCATATGAAATATTTGGTCTGGGGTTCCTATTCTACACAGGTGGTGTCATGAGGACATTCACCTGAAGACTTTCAAGGCACCTTTTGGGAACCCAAATTTTCTTCATAGGGGAACCATTCCTGCAGTTAGTGCCAACATATCTAGCAAATACTTCAACATTCTGATTTTTGAACAGTTTATAGTTGGAGTCAAATGACTCGTCAGAAGAATGAGAAGATTCACATGTATAGCCAGATAAATTAGATGGATCAACTGGAGGTCCCTTTGCAGCAACCCATGAGGTTTTGGGGTACTGCTCAGGCTTCCAATATGTACCATCAGCATTGAGTTTCATCTCAAAGGCAATACCCTCTTTCCTATGGTTCCTGTTGAGGATCTCCTTTTTAAGCACATCACAAAGAGTCTGATGCCCTTTGAGGCTTTTGTACATGCCTGTCATGTACAATTTCTTCAGCCCTACATCGTCAATGATACTAGCAATGTCCTCAGATGAGGAATTAGTGATAGCAGAGGCAGGTGAAGAATTTGTAACATTAGAAGCATTTGAACATTCAGGTGAGGAATTAGCAGATTCTCGTTCAATGCATTTCAAACATGGAGGAATAAATTCTTCCTGAGTAGCGCTGATTTGTTGAGAAAGTAATGAATCGCGCTCCTTCAGAAGATCTTCATAACTCACTCTTAGCTTCTCAAGATCTTGCTTCTTTTGAAGAAATTTATAAGAAATCTTCTCATGATCAGATAAGAGAGTGTTATGATGACCTTGAAGGTTGTCAAACCTGGTCTGAAGTCTCTGAAGATTTTTAGTTAAGGCTTTAGTGCGATCCATTTCTTCACCCAACATATCATCACTTTTGTCTAGCATGTTTTGAACCTTTTCAAAAGCCTTTTGTTGTTGCGCAACAATCTTAGCAAGTTTAGAGTAGCTAGGCTTAAGATTTTCATCAGATTCATCCTCACTAGATTCAGAGGAGACATATTTGAGTACCTTGGCACCCTTTGCCATGAAGCAATAGGTGGGAGCGTAGTCATCACTGCCTTCATCAGCCTTGTTGGTGAGATCACTTTCTTCAGCGTTGAAGATGGACTTGCTGACGAATGCAGTAGCGAGGGCTAGGCTCGCCACACCAGACTCGGAATCTTCAGATTCCTCTTCTTCCTCATTTTCTTCACATTCAGCCTCAGAGTCCATTTCCTTGCCAATGAATGCCCGAGCCTTCTTGGAGCTGCTCTTCTTGTGAGACGAAGACTTCGAGGATCTTCATGATGAAGATTTTGAGGATTTCTTCTTTTTCTTTGCATCATCAGAACTGTAATCCTTGTATTTCTTGTTCTTTGATTCCTTTTCTCACTGAGGACAATCTTGAATGTAGTGTCCAAGCTTCTTGCACTTATGACAAAGCCTTCTCTTGTAGTCACTGGATGAGGAATCATTGCTCTTTGAGGGTCTTCCAAAGCGACCACATCTTGAGAACTTTTGGAATTTCTTCACGAGCAGCGCTAGATCATGACTTAGTTCTTCAGGGTGGCTGCTACTAGAGTCTTCATCTTCGGACTCAGATACTACCTTGGCCTTCAGTGCACGTGATCTGCCATAGCTCGGACCATAGAGATCTCTCTTTTCAGCAAGCTGGAACTCATGAGTATTTAGCCTCTCGAGGATATCAGCGGGGTCAAGTGACTTGTAATCAACACGCTCTTGTATCTTCAGTGCCAGAGTATCAAATGAGGAATCAAGCGACCTCAGCAATTTCTTCACCACCTCATGGTCGGTGATGTCAGTGGCACCAAGTGCTTGAAGATCATTTGAGATGTCAGTGAGGCGATTGAAGGTTTGTTGAACATTTTCATTGTCGAGTCTTTTGAAGCGGTTGAAGAGATTGCGAAGAACATCAACTCGAGAGTCACGCTGAGTTGAAACTCCTTCATTGACTTTGGACAGCCTATCCCAGATAAGCTTAGCAGTCTCCAAAGCACTCACTCTTCCATACTGTCCTTTGCTCAGATGGCCACATATGATGTTCTTCGCTTGAGAGTCGAGTTGCTTGAATCTCTTCACATCAGCAGCATTCAGAGAAGGTGTGACTGAGGGAACACCATTTTCCACAACATACCAGAGATCGTTATCAATTGCCTCAAGATGCATTCACATCTTATTCTTCTAGTAGGGGTAGTCCGTCCCATCGAAGGTAGGACACCCAGCAGAGACCTTGATCATACCTGCGGTCAACATAACTAAAACTCCAGGCGGTTAAACCAAAATCACACAGAACAAGGGAGTACCTTGCTCTGATACCAATTGAAAGTGCGTTATATCGACTAGAGGGGGGTGAATAGGCGATTTTTATGAAATTCTTCACTGAGGAATTTGCTAGTGAGGAAATTCCTTAGCGAAGAACTACTAGCAGTGGAATAAGTACTCAGATGAAAACAAAGCAGAACACAAGCATGGTCATCATGATGAAATGAAGACTAGCACAGAGTACAGAAAGCGTAATCACAGGATAACACAAGATGAAGACAAACAGACTGAAGAATTTGAACTGAGGAAATTGAGAAAGTCTTCAGTCGAAGTCTTCAAACACAGATATGATAAATAAGAAGCACAATACCGAGGAAATGAAAGAGTTGAGGAAATGGAACCAGTAAGCTTGGTGAAGACAATGATTTGGTAGACCAGTTCCAACTGCTGTTTCAGTTGTACATCTGGTTGGAGCGGCTGAGTATTTAAACTCGAGGACACACAGTCCCGGACACCCAGTCCTGAGCATGTAGCTCAGGACACCTAGTCCTCACCGTATTCTCCCTGAACTAAGGACACACAGTCCTCGTCCAATCACTCGTGGTAAGTCTTCAGGTGACTTCCGAACCTTGACAAACTCGGTCACTCGGCGATCCACAATTCCTCTTGGATGCTCTAGACCATGAAGCCTAACCGTCTGGAAGAAGCACAGTCTTCAAAGGTAACAAGCGTCGGATCCACACAGGATCAATCTCTTCAGTGATGCTCAATCACTTTGGGTTTGTAGGTGTTTGGGTTTGGGTTTTGGATTTTCCTCACTTGATGATTTTAGCTCAAAGTCCTCGGAGGATGGGTTGCTCTCAAATGACAAGTGTTAGTTTCTCTCGGAGCAGCCAACCAGCTAGTGGTTATAGGGGGCGGCTATTTATAGCCTAGGGAGCAGCCCGACATGATAAGACATAAATGCCCTTCAATGATATGACCGTTGGGTGGATAAGATATTTTGGGACAGCTGGCGCGTAGCACAACAACGGTCAGAATTTTGAGGTACAAATTCCTCAGGGCTATCATGTTCCTCACTGTTTAGGCAATCCGCACTGGCGAATTCCTAACTCCTCAGTCAGAACAAATTCCTCAGTGAACAGAAGAACTGCGTCTCTGTCAGTGAAGAAATTGACTGAACTGTATGAGATTTCCAATGGCTTCACTCGAAGGGATTGGTAGGTGTAGGATTTGAGTTGAGCATCAAATGGAAATTTTTCCTTAGTATTTCCTCGACCCCTTTAATAGTACGGTGTTTCCTATGACTCAAGAAAGAGAAAATGAAGCTACGAAAACAAAAGTCTTCACACTTCATGTTCCTCGAATGAATACCAAGTCTTCAAGGTCACACCAATTTCTTCACTTTCAAAGTCTTCAGAAAGTCTTCGGTATATCAAAGTCTTCAGTCGAAGAACTTCATTTTTAGGGGTCGACTTTCTCTATAAATATCAAACTCCTCATAGACTTATAGACATGTGTACACTCATAAACACATTAGATCCTTAACCTATAAGTCTTCAATACACCAAAATCACTAAGGGGCACTAGATGCACTTACAGAAATTGTTGAGATCGCTTGATTCCTCATTTGATACTCTGGCATTGATGATACAAGAGCATGCTGATTACAAGTCACTTGATCCCGCTAATATCCTCAAGAGGCTAAATACTCATGTGTTCGAGCTTGCTGAAAAGATAGATCTCTATGGTTCGAGCTATGGCAGATCACATGCACTGAAGGCCAAGGCAGTATCTGAGTCCGAAGATGAAGACTCTGGTAGTAGCCTTGGTGACCCTGAAGAACTGAGTCATGAGCTAGCACTGCTTGTGATGAAATTCCAGAAGTTCTCAAGACGTGGTCGTTTTGGAAAACCCTCAAGGAGCAATGATTCCTCATCTAGTGACTACAAGAAGAGGCTTTGTCACAAGTGCAAGAAACCTGGACACTACATTCAAGATTGTCCTTAGTGGGAAAAGGAATCGTAGAAGAATAAATACAAGGACTACAGTTTTGATGATGCGAAGAAAAAGAAGAAATCCTCAAAATCTTCATCATCAAAATCCTCAAAGTCTTCATCTCACAAGAAGAGAAGCTCCAAGAGGAAATGGTCTCTGAAGCTGAATGTGAGGAACAAGAGGAAGAGGAGGCATCTGAGGACTCCGAGTCTGGTGTGGCGAGCCTAGCCCTCGCTACTGCATTTGTCAGCAAGTCTATCTTCAACTCTGAAGAAAATGACCTCACCAACAAGGCTGATGAAGGCAATGATGACTACGCTCCCACCTATTGCTTCATGGCAAAGGGTGCCAAGGTACTTAAATATACCTCCTCTGAGTCTAGTGAAGATGAATCTGATGAAAATCTTAAGCCCAGCTACTCTAAACTTGCTAAAATTGCTGTAAAACAACAAAGGTCTTTTGAAAAGGTTCAAAACATGCTAGACAAAAGTGATGATATGTTGGGTGAAGAAATGGATCGCACTAAAATCTTAACTGAAAATCTTCAGAGAATTCAGACCAGGTTTGACAACCTTCAAGGTCATCATAACACTCTCTTATCTGATCATGAGAAACTTTCTTATGAATTTCTTCAAAGGAAGCAAGATCTTGAGAAGCTACGAGTGAGTTATGAAGATCTTCAGAAGGAGCGCGATTCATTACTTGTTCAACAAATTAGCGCTGCTCAAGAAGAATTTGTTCCTCCATGTTTGAAATGCATTGAACGTGAATCTGCTAATTCCTCACCTGAATGTTCAAATGCTTCTAATGTTACAAATTTTTCACCTGCCTCTGCCATCACTAATTCCTCATCTGAGGACATTGCTAGTATCACTGACGATGCAGGGCTGAAGCAATTGTACATGACAGGCATGTACAAAAGTCTCAAAGGGCATCAGACTCTTTGTGATGTGCTTAAAAAGCAGATCCTCAACAGGAACCCTAGGAAAGAGGGTATTGCCTTTGAGAGGAAACTCAATGGTAATGGTACATATTGGAAGCCTGAGCAGTACCCCAAAACCTCATGGGTTGCTGCAAAGGGACCTCCAGTTGATCCATCTAATTTATCTGGCTTTTCATGTGAATCTTCTCATTCTTCTGATGAGTCATTTGACTCCAACTATAAACTGTTCAAAAATCAAAATGGTGAAGTATTTGCTAGATATGTTGGCACTAACTGCAGGAACGGTTCCCCTATGAAGAAAATCTGGGTTCCCAAAAGGTGCCTTGAAAGTCTTCAGGTGAATGTCCTCATGACACCACCTGTGACGAATAGGAACCCTAGATCAAATTCTTCATATGGACCAATTCTACATATGGATCCATGTCCTCATACAGACCAAATTACTCACGTGGATCAAATTCCTCAAAAGGATCAAAGTCCTCATATGAACATCATTGTGCTAACAACTCTGTTTCGCAGGGAAAAGCTAAGGGCTATGAATATGAGCATTATTCTTCTAATCATTATGTTCATAAGTCCTCGAAGAATTTCTCTGCTTATTCATATGCTTACCCTAACTCCTCTTATGTGAAACGAAATGGTTTGGCCTCTATGCCACCATTCTCATATGGAGCTCACAGAGTGATGAACTCTTTGCCACCCCTTCAGATGTGGGTGGTGAAGAAAAAGAACTAATCTCTTCTGCAGGGTCAGGTCTCCAGATGTGCTAAATGTTTGAAGAGATTGCTGGAGACCTGAAAGTTGCCTGAAGGGACGCAGGCTATTCATGAAGAAATGAACTTCCATTTCTCACGTCCTCATACTACTTTATTTGTCTTACTGCTTGATGAAATTGATCTGATGAATTGTGATGTCATATTCTTCACTGGTGAAGTATATGAAGTTCGTAAGTTGCACTAATTCATCTGCAGGATGATCAACCCAAAGCCACTGAGTGGGTCCTCGACAGTGGATGTACAAATCACATGACTGGTGACAAGAATCTATTGATGTATGCTCCCTTATCACCATCGCAACTGAAGCATATCATCTTCGCTCACAAATGCAAAAGTCAGGTATTGGGTCTAGATAAGGTTGCGATCACAAAGGATCGACACATGGACAAAGTCATGCTTGTTGAGTCCTTAGGATACAACCTTATGTCTGTCTCAATGCTTTGTGATCTTGATATGGTTGTTGTCTTTGGCAAGTATCGTTGTGTTGTGGTTATGGAAGCTGATTCCAAAGTCCTCGAAGGCTTTAGGAGAGGAGACTTGTATATTGTTGATTTCTCTACAGGACCGCAACCAGCCGTGTGCCAACTTGCAAAAGCTTCAGAAGGATGGCTATGGCATCAACGACTTGGTCATGCAGGCATGAGGAATTTGCACACGCTTGCGAAGAAGAAGCATGTCATTGGCATTGAGAATGTCAAATTCCTCAAGGATCACTTATGCGGAGCCTGTGAAGCTGGAAAAATGACCAAGGCCAAGCATCCGGCGAAGACTATCATGACCACTACTCGACCATTTGAATTGCTTCATATGGATCTCTTCGGTCCTAATCGTTACTCAGCAGTCACTAATGATGCTCCTCTATATGGTCTTGTTATTGCTGATGATTACTCTCGTTACACATGGGTACACATTGTTACTTACAAACATGAAGTGCAGGAAGTCTTCACACGATTTTCCTCGAGGGCTTCAACCAACTTTGGTGTGAAGATCAAGCAAATCAGAAGTGACAATGGAACTGAGTTCAAGAATTCTGGTCTCGATGACTATCTTGATGAACTTGGTATTACTCATGAGTTATCTGCTCCTCATACTCCTCAGCAAAATGGCGTCGTAGAGCGCAAGAACAGAACTCTTGTTGAGATGGCTCGCACTATGCTTGATGAGTACAAGACGCCTCGTCACTTCTGGATTGAGGCAATTTATACTGCGTGCCTCATCATCAACAGGGTATATCTTCACAAATTCTTCAAGAAGACTGCCTATGAACTCCTCACTGACAAGAAACTCAATGTGAGTTATTTCAAAGTCTTCGATGCTAAATGCTGGATTAGAGATCCTCATCACAATGCTAAATTTGCACCGGAAGCACATGAAGGTTTTATGCTTGGTTACGGAAAGGACTCGCACACCTACAGAGTCTTCAACAACGTTCTTCACAAGGTTGTTGAAACTGTAGATGTGCGATTTGATGAAACTAACGGCTCGCAAAGAGAGCACCTACCTTCTGTGATAGATGAAGCAGCACCTGAGGACTCTATCAAGTTCAAGGCTACTGAGGATGTCATTCCTACTGAAGAATATGCTGGAGAATTCATTCCAGAACGTGAAGAACGTCGAGCTGATGCACCTAAGGAAAATGCTGAAGAAATTGGTGCTGAAGAAAATGCTGATCAAATTCCTCAACGACAACCAGCTCATCCTCGTGTTGCAAAAGAAGTGCAAGTGGAGAAGATCATCGATGACATTAGAGCACCAGGTCCTCTCACACATTCAAAAGCTTCACATTTATCTAACTTTTGTGGGCACTATGCTTTTGTCTCTATCACGGAGCCCGCTAAGGTAGATGAAGCATTTCTGGAGCCTGAGTGGATTCAGACCATGCAAGAAGAATTACATCAATTCGAGCTCAACAACGTCTGAGAACTGGTCAAATGTCCAGATCCTCGCAAGCACAATATCATTGGCACAAAATGGATCTACCGCAACAAGCAAGATGAAAATGGCCTTGTGGTGAGGAATAAGGCACGGCTTGTAGCTCAAGGCTACACACAGGTTGAAGGAATTGATTTCGATGAAACTTTTGCACCCGTTGTTAGACTTGAGGCTATTCGCATATTACTTGCTTATGCTAACCATCATGATATCATCTTATATCAAATGGATGTGAAAAGTGCATTCCTCAATGGTAAGCTTGAGGAAGAAGTATATGTTGCTCAACCCCCAAGTTTTGAAGATCCAAAGAATCCTGGCAAAGTCTTCAGACTCATTAAGGCCCTCTATGGCCTCAAGCAGGCTCCTAGGGCGTGGTATGATACTTTGAAGGAATTCCTCATGAAGAATGGCTTCACACCCGGTTCACTCGACCCTACTCTCTTTACTAAATCTTATGATGGTGAACTGTTTGTGTGCCAAATCTATGTTGATGATATAATCTTCGACTGTACTGACCAACGTTATAGTGATGAATTTGCCTATATGATGAGTGAAGAATATCAAATGTCTATGATGGGAGAGTTGAAATTCTTCTTAGGTCTTCAAATTTGTCAAGAGCACATTGGCATATTCATATCTCAGGAGAAATACCTCACATGTACTGAGGAAATTCGGCATGCAAGACTGCAAAGGCGTCAAATTTCCTATGCCCACAAATAGCCATCTATGCACTGATGAAAATGGTATTGACTTCGATCATAAGGTATACCGCTCCATGATTGGTTATTTATTGTACTTATGTGCATCTAGGCCAGATATAATGCTTAGTGTTTGCATGTGTGCCCGTTTTCAAGCTACACCGAAGGAATCACACCATAAGGCTGTGAAGCATATTCTTCGATATCTAGCTCACACACCAACACTGGGATTATGGTACCCCAAGGGCTCGGCTTTTGATCTCATTGGATATTCTGACTCTGACTATGCTGGTGGTCGTGTAGACCGCAAGTCAACATGTGGTACATGTCATTTCCTCGGACGATCCTTGGTTTGTTGGTCCTTGAAGAAACATAACTGTGTATCACTGTCTACTGCTGAAGCTGAGTACATTGCTGCTGGTTCTTGCTGTGCTCAACTGCTATGGATGAAGCAAACTCTCAAGGACTATGACGTTAACGTGAAGAATGTGCCTCTCCTCTGTGACAATGAGAGTGCCATCAAGATTGCTCACAACCCAGTTCAGCACTCGAAGACAAAGCACATTTAGATTCGTCATCATTTTCGTCGTGATCATGTGTTGAAGGGCGACATTTCTATTGAGCATGTGAAGACTGAAGAACAGCTAGCCGATATCTTCACAAAGCCCTTGGATGAGAAGAGATTTAGCAAGTTGCGGTGTGAGCTAAATATCTTAGAATCTTCGAATGTTCTTTGAAAAGGACACTCATCCTAACACTTATGCAAAATTGATGACTTAGATGTGCAACACATGAAGAAACGTTTTTCTTCGATCAATGAAGAATAACACTCTAAGTGTGAAGAAATTAACGAAGAATTTGATTCTCAGAACCCTACGGCAATTGTACGCGGTGTCTAAAATCATCATTCTTATACGGTGGGTTACGCCACCACAAAAAGTTGAAAAATCTTTAGTTTGAGTTTTTCCTCAGTTTTTGAAATTCCTCAGTTGTTCAAATTCTTCAACTTTTCAAAATCTTCACTTGCTCCGTCGTTTTTTCTTCATTGGCTATATATATATATATATATATATATATATATATATATATATATATATATATATATATATATATATATATAGGACAGGGCTATTTTGTTACTAGTAACAGAATAGTATTCTGTTACCCTATATAGAGAGCCGAATAGGTAAAAAAAGCACACATCCAGCCCAGCCTAATCCGCGCCTCCCTCCGACGAACCCTGCCGCCTCCTCGCTCCCACGCCGGCCGCCGCCCTCCCCCACGCTCCGGCTTCCTTCCTACCCCATTCTCCGCCCGCCTTCCTGCCCCACGCTCCGACCACCTCCCTCCCCCGCGCTCCGGCCATCTCCCTCCCCCGCGCTCCAACCTCATCCCTCCCCGCGCTCCGGACGCCTCCCTCCGAGATCCGGCCGCCTTCCCCCTTAGGTCCCATGGACGCCCGCCTCTACTCACCTAACCCCCAACCAACACGCCTCCGGTCACCTCCCCCGCCTCTGCCGCGATTTCAGCCACCTCCTTCCATAATCCCCAGCGTGCCTTCGATCCTTCCGTCCCCGGCGCCCAAACATTGGTGACGCTTCCTACCTGAGCCACGCCTCCGCTTCCTCCTATCAGTCTCGGTGACGCTCGTGCCCTCTCCCAGCACCTCGCCTCCTGCCGCTGAAGCGTAGCGGCCCAGCCCGGCGCGAGGCACTCGAGGCCCAGCACGTGGCATGAATCTTGCGCGTCGACCATCTCCGAGGGAGGCGCCGTGACCACTGCCTCCTACCTGCTGCAGCATGACATGCCTCGCGCAGCCCTTTGAGCTCGAGTCCCGTCACCGACCATCCGCTTTCGGCTTCGCTCACCTGCCCGTGCATGACAGAATTGAGCTTTTCCATGGTTTTGCAGTCCAACTTCAAGCTTCGCCTCCGGTCGCTCAATGAATCACGTGCAGGCCACCCCCGTGCTCCGCCCCTATATTCGGTTCAACTGTTAGCTCCTGTTCCAGGTCCGACATCCCCCCTGTACTCCCTCAATCTCTCAAATTTGTTTGAAGCTGACTGTACTTATTCTGATGCTCTGGTTGACCTTATGCTTGCAGCTGACTGTACTTGTTCTAATGCTCTGACTGACCTTGTGCATGCAGCTGAGTTGGACTGCCTCCTATTCAAATTCTTGCAACTTTCAATTATGTTTTGTTCGAAAGCTATTTACTGTAAAGTAGTAGATGTGCTAGCATTTTAGTATAGCTTCCAAAGAAATGTGGTTCAAGTTCTTAATTTGTTTAGAAGAAGATAGGTCAGGAAATCTTGAATGGGAAGCTCATATGAGTGTGAATGGTTTGAGTAAATTGGTGACTGGTGGAGATCATTCATGTTGATTATTTTTGACAATAATGATAAGTCCACTAGAGAATTTGCGATAACTTTGTAAGTACAGAGATAATCTTTATATGGACACTTGGGCTATAAACATTGGCTATAGTACACCTTCAATAACTTTGTAAGTAGAGAGATATCACCTAAATGTGATATGTAACTATGTATTGCAATCTGATCAATGGATGTGTATATTGTAGTCTCTGCATGCACAGTTGATATGTGTTCAGTCCAACCCCATGTCATCAGGGAGGTCGAGTTCGTCGCGAGCAGCAGTACATGGTTGTCGGCTTCAACTTTCTTCCACCAAGGTGCTTTCACTCGGTGATGCAAGAATTGTAATCTTCTCCCTCGTGAGCTCTCTCTCTCTCTCTCTCTCTCTCTCTCTCCCTCCCTCTCTCTCTCTCTCTTTCACTGTCCATGTTCATGTTTACTACTGCTTCAATTTCTTTGTGATGCAAATGTTGCCGGCGAACATACTTTGTGTAGAAAAAGGTTAAAAAAATCACTTTTTCTAGTTGTGAATTTTTCTAAATTTGATCTAGTCTAGCAGTTCAACATGTATTGTATCATCAAAACACACTCATATGTATTTTATATATGCATCAACCTATACAGTTCAGTACATCAGTTCATAATAAACAAAAACAAATGAAGATCAGTGCGTGTCCAACAAAAACAAATGAAGATTAGTGGTTTTGATTGCTGCTGGTTTTGTATCTCATGGTGGTTCGCAGGTATAAGATGGGATTTTCATAGCATTACATTGTTGTTTTGGTTTGTGGCACATAGATGCTTTTGAAAAATGTTCTGCACATGCTTTGTTGGATTCAGTTACTCCCAAAAAAACACTAAAGGAGGTTAAAAAAGCATGGTTCTGCTTGCTTGTGTCATTTTTTCCTTCGTCGACAGAAAAACTAGTTCAACTACAAAAGAATACATCAGTTCAAATGTCAGAAAAACATCAGTTCAAAAAAATAAATAAAAACAACTTACGTATACGCCATCATGGAGCGCTTGCCTTCAAGATTTATCTCTTGTTCTTGTTTTTCCCTTTCCAGGTTTACGTTCTAGCATACCTTTTTTTCTTATCAATTACTCCCTCCGTAAAGAAATATAAGAGCGTTTAGATTGCTACTTTAGTGACCTAAATGATATTATATTTCTTTATAGAGGGGAATACCTCATCTATCCTTCCTTGTATATGGAGATGTGTGTATGTATACATGTGTTATGGAGAGAGAAGAACTTATCTGGTGGTGTGTGTGTGTGCTGCTGCATCCTCGTCCGGTCGCTCTAGTTCACACTCTCAGTACAACTTCTCTATGACCTCATGTTCACAAATCTTGTAGTACATTTTTTTAATAAAAATCTTGTAGTACTATGTAAAGCAAGCGTGGCCAACACATACTTTAGAAGTGATGCTAAAAACTGAGATGTCAAATTTAACATTCTATTATTTTCTTTTAGTTTTGGTGTCTGAATTTGTGGATATGCGAGTAGGCCCCAATATAGAGCTAGGCCTTATTAACGCAAATTTATTATGCACCTGATCCAAATTCTTCTGATGTTCTGGGCCTTTGGGGCATGGGTCCAATATATTAGTTTCTATGCTCCACTGGTTCTCTCCACCACGAGCCCCAGCGTGGATCACCCTCAGCAGCCAAATCCAGGCGCGCCCAGTCACTGCTCGTGAACCCCGCCTCCATCAGCTCCACTTCACCGGAGTCATCAGTGCGCAGGAGTATGGGTAGCAGGTTCTGGTCAGAGTTCGGACTATACCAAATGTCCAAATTACATGGTGTGGTCTTCTGTTCTTTCCGTTCATTTCAAGGTAACTGTAGCTGAACTTATGTTGTGTTGATACTGAACTTGTGTTTTGGCTGATTCTAAACTGATGCGTATCCAACATTGGTGTTTAAACAATTCTTGGTCCATTGACTGTCTGAACTTGCAACCTTACTGCCTTGAACTATGGTCTAAAAAACTGGACTCATGCAGGTACTTGGTGGTGCAGACTTGGTAGCGGTGATATTTTGGTTCGCTTAAGAGTTCACAAATGAAGATTTCGAACAACAATCTCTAAATATTTTCTTGATCACTAAACAAGACCAATTTTAGCATGTTTCCTGAAATATTTTAGCATGTTTTATGATTCCATCTACAAGTTCACACACTACTGTCTTGGACGTTCAAACATTTGTTTCCCTGATGTTCAGATATTATCATCTAGGAGGAATACATGTTGTAACTTCGAGAGAAAACGTTCATGTTGATTACTCCTGTCAAGTGTAAAAATTTCGCCAATATACAATCTATAAGTTCAATATCCAGTACATTAGTTTAGTAGTTGGTACTAACAACTCCAGTTTTTTTCTTGATGTACCTATGGTGTCTAGTTTTTCTTTCAGTTCAGTTTCTAAATTTCAGCCAGTTCAATTCGTATTGTAGCTCCACTTTAGTCCACGTGGTTAATTGTTGGCTGGTGTGTGTGCAGGGTATCGTGACATTGAGTAGGCGCGAAGTGTATCACTCCAGCATGCCATGCTCCAGTGCATGTCAACGTCTTCTCCACTGCAATGGAAGCTGCAGATTTTGCTCCGCTCTACTTGCCTTGCTAGTGTTTGCTTAAATGCCTCAATGGTGCACTGTGCATCTTTTGCACTCTGAAGACAGAGCTTGATTAGTCTGTTTCTACTATTAGTTCATGCAAACCTGGTTATATGATGTCTTTTTTTTCATTGTTACTCGATATCTCATTTTCCTGTTTTCTGTTATATTTTTCTAGGGAAGGTTCTTGTAATTATTAGTTCTTTGATTGTATGATGCAACCGCTTACTCGATGTCATTGTCATTGTTCTTGTAGTTGCATATATGGAAGTGTGTGCTTGGTTTGGTTCCATTTATCTTTCTCTCATGCCCGCCCTTTTGATCTTATAGGAATTGAGGCTTCGCCAAGGAACAAGACTGGTAACTAGAGCAAAGGAGACCATGTCGAGAGGTGGCACTGCTAGACTCTCTGATGTGTAGTTATGGCATAAAAAGACAAAAAAATGGTGTCTTGTATGATTCCATAAGGTGTACGTAGCTAATCTTCCCATGTGGATCAGTACAACTTATGTACGGCCTTGAGTTCACAAATCTTATAGTAATCTTGGTAGCTCTTCGTAAAACTTCGTAAAGCAAGATTGGCCCTTTTTTGTGAGCAACAATTCAAACAGAAATCTGTTGTATCAGTTCTTGTGATAGATAGAAGAATGTTCACTAGCCAAAAGGTTAAAGAAGTCTACCTAATAATTTGCAAATCTTAAAGATAATGATCAGTTTGAATTAAAAAACGGTTTGCATTAAAAACAAATGATCGGATCAAATTAAAAACAATGATCAGTTTGAATTAAAAAAATCTAAATTAAAAACAATGATCAATTTGGATTAAAAATAAATAAATGATCAGTTCAAACAAGAAACAATTATCAGTTTGAATTAAAAATATGAAAGAAAAAACCGTTTCCAAGAAATAGAAATGCGGAAGTGTGAAGTGCAAATAATGACATGTCCGATCTTTCAGCAACGATTGAATGCAAAAAATCTAGGAAATTCAAAACCCCCACAAAAACTCATATGTAAAAGTTCAAGTCGCAAAGCGAGAGAAGTACAAAACACCGTTGCAAAAAAAGAGTTAAAAAAATAAACACACAAAACATTTTCTTTTTGAAAAAATATCATTCAGTTCAACGATATAAATCATACAAGTTCAAGGACGATGATAACATAAGCCGTTGAAAAGTATGAGGATAACCATACTGAAAAAACAGAATAAAGTCCAATCTATGAAAATAGCTCAGTACACACACACATAGATCAATACAAACTATCTAGTACCGTAAGTACCATAAATTAAAAATTAAAAATTGCATCAGACCTGACTCAAGGGACAATAAATTTGCGAAAAAAAACAAAAAATTGTAGCAGTAAACATTTGGAGGAAAAAAGCAATTTCATAAATGGAAAAAACTAGAAGTTCACAACTACAAAAGTCGTATGTTCAAACATGACGTCTCAGATAAGTTTGGGAAAAAGCTCAAACAAAATAAAACCCACGAAAATTCAAATGGTAAAAGTTCAAGTCGCAAAACGCGAGAAGTCCAAAACATCATTGTAAAAGAATTGAGTTGAAAAAAAGAAACACACAAAATATTTTCTTTAAAAAAACATCATTCAGTTCAATGATATAAACCATGCAAGTTCGAGGACTATGATACCGTAAATCATTGAAAAGTTACGAGGAAAAGCCGTACCAAAAAAAAAGTAAAGTCTAGTCTGCGAAAACACACTCAGTACAAACCCATACACGGACATTAGTTCAAGTACTTTTTTTCGGAACCATTCAAAATTACTCTGTAAAAAATATATCCTCAGTACAAACACACACAGGGATCAGTACGAGTACTCTGTTTTTTCTGACGGGAAAACAACACGAAGGGTCTCACCACATTTAAAATTAGTCTTCATCAGTTGCGAATTGAAGAAAACATTCAAAAATGACTAAGATTCACATTTTCAATAGCTTTGCGTAGACGTTAAACTGAAATGTTTGGCCTCTTTGAAAGTTTCGCATTTGACAATTCTTTATGAAATTTTGTTGCACACCTACCGCGAAAGTTTCCCAAAATATGAGCTGCCATTTTATAGCTCGTATGGTGTTCAGTCTCATGTCAAAATACAGTAGTAAGTAACTATCGTTAGCGCTAGATCAAATACTACTATAGTAGCTCCACCAGCAACAACATAGTGCAGGATAATTAATTAGCCACGTAATCTTCTCAGCTCCACCGGCGACTGAGGTAGATGAGTATATCTATGAATGAAATGCGCCTATGGCTTACATTGCTTTGCATAAAGTCAGAGCTTGAACCTAAAAAATTCTCACTGTACGCTCCTAGTCAACTTCGGATGAGTCCAGGTCCAGCTCCATACAGAGTGCTTTGAAAAGGTTCCGCCTGTGGAGTAGTAGGCCTGCCTGCCAATCCTCCCTCCCAGATCAATATTCATCGCTGCCATCATGGCTGAATAAATCAAAGAATGTTCAAACTAGGAGCCACAGTTCATTCGATCCCCAGTCTCTAGTGTCGGATCAGATCCCATCGATCGCCCGCACTATGTTGAAAGCAAGAAATCCTTCCCCGACCAGTCAAAGCTTGTTGGATTCGATTGATTCGACAAGTCGCGGCAAAAAGACAGGGCGATTCGATTCATTTCATTTCAAGGCGCAAACACGAAGCAGCGGAGCCTCTCGCCGGCCCGACCGCCCCCTCCCACTCCGGCGGGACCCGCCACCGCCCTCTGCCTTTCCCTTCCCAAGATGGTAAGGCAAACGAAATTAGTTGAGTGGTCACTCAATCCTTTCGACTTGCAGGTGGTAACTGCTCCATCCGTGCTGCTGGCGCTAAGGCGGACGCCGGCGACGCGCGTGGCCGCTGTCTTCTCCGGCCAGCTCTGCGCGTGCTCTTGGGGTGGGCTACGCCCTCTACGGCCGTAGCTCGCCGCTGCCCTCCTTGCCCCGGCGCTGCTCGCTGCAGGCCGCCTCTTCTCCAGCCTCGCGCATGTATGCACCCATGCCATACTTCTCTCCACCATACGTGCTCCAGCAGCGCCGTCGCCGTCGCCCATGCCCCGGCGGCCATCGCCACGCCTAGGGTAGGGCATAGGTTGCCGGGAGGGCTCGGCCAGAAGCAGCTCGGTCAACGGCTGAGTGGCCGGCTGAACGGGAAGAGACCAGGAGGGGGCTCTTATTTGCACTTTTAATACAACACGATCAGTTCAACGAAATGACATAATCAGTACAACCGATCAAATTCATCAGTTCAAAAAGGGTAACAGAATAATATTCTGTTACGCGTAACAGAATAGCCCAGATGTATATATATATATATATATATATATATATATATATATATATATATATATATATATATATATATATATATATATATATATAAGCCATCCTCCCGGCAATTTGACATGCTCGGGGTTGGAGGCGGAGGAACATGCATAGTACAGGCTCGAGTAATAGAGAGTGCGGTCTACAAAAAGTTATTTTGGACCTCCTGTCGCACGTCTGCGCCGCCAGTCCTTGGTGGGGGGAATCCTTGATGGAAATAGCCCCTTAGGTGAGTGTCAGATCCGGACTCCGATAGAGCCAGTTTTCGATGTTTATCCTGTTCGTCACCTATTTTTAAAGGATAGCGAAGGAAGAAATAAAAGGAAAATAAATAAATAAAAAGTTACTGGAGTGCTTGCAGGCTTGTCTGTATTGTGCTTCCGCCAATGCCCATGGTATCTTGAGTGCGTAATGATGTATGCGCGGTATGAACTTTCTAGGTGTACGAAGTGGGCGGCGGCAGTCGGGTTGCTATTTCCGTTCTAGGAGTTGTTGATCCTCGGGTGGAGATTGCTTCTGACCCCCAGTATTTTGTTGACGAACGCCTCCGTCGTCCCTGTCGCCTGACGGCCTCCTCCCCTTGTGTTCGGCGTTGAGCTTCCAGACCTGTTTAAAGACCCAGTAGTTTCTGTTGGTATGATTAGCTGGTTTATCGGGGTGGCCATGAATCTGGCAGGGTCGGTCCAATATCTTGTCTAGGTTGGACGGTTCGTCTCTCTTCGCCCTGAATGGCTTCTTTTGTTGGCCGGGCTTGGGATTGCTGAATCCGGCGTTGACCGTTGTGTCGTGTGATCTTTCATCATCGTTGCGACTGTTGTATTTGCTTCGTCGTGGCTTGTCGTTGCCGTCTCGGATTTTGGAACTGCCCGGGTCGCTGGCGCTGTTGCTTCTACGAGCGAGCCAGCTATGTTCTCCCGCGCAAAAGTGGGTCATCAGAGCAGTGAGGGCTGTCATGGATTTAGGTCCTTATCGGCCGAGGTGGCGTGCCAGCCATTCGTCCCGGACACTGTGTCTAAAAGCTGCAAGGGCTTCCGCGTCTGGACAGTTGACGATTTGGTTATTCTTGACTAAGAACCGATTCCAGAGCTTCCTGGCCGATTCTCCGGGCTGCTGGACAATGTGACTTAGGTCATCGGCATCCGGTGGCCGGACATATGTTCCTCGGAAGTTATCGAGGAAGGCCTCTTCCAAGTCCTCCCAGCTGCCTATGGAATTTTTAGGTGGGTTGTTTAACCAGTGCCGAGCTGGCCCTTTTAGCTTTAGTGGGAGGTATTTAATGGCGTGGAGGTCGTCCCCATGGGCCATATGGATGTGGAGGATGAAATCTTCTATCCATACCGCGGGATCGGTTGTTCTATCGTATGATTCGATGTTGATGGGTTTGAATCCTTCGGGGAATTCATGATCCATTACTTCGTCGGTGAAGCAAAGCGGGTGTGCCGCGCCTCTATGTTGGGCCACACTGCGACGTAACTCCGAAGGAGTCCATTTGCGGTTTCCGGCTCGGGCGTGTCTAGGCTTGTCACGTCCGAATATATAGCCATCGTCGCGTATCGAGGCATGCCTTTGCGATCCGTAGATCGGTCTTGTGTGTCCTACTCCATTGTCCAAGTCCCGCTGCGAGTCCTTTGGACAATCATGAGCTGTGTTATTCCTGCCTTTACGGTGAGGTGGGGCGGTCTGGTGTTCGGCTTGAGTGGCCTCCTTATCCGGACGAAGTTGTCAGCGACCTGCCGCATTGTGTGATGGTGGTACGGGCTCCAACGCCTCGTCGTCGAACTGACGTAGCGATCTATGCTTCGGGTAGCTTTTGGCTAAGCTGCTAAGGCCGTATTCTTCAGCGACCAGGACTTACGTCCATCTATCGTTGAGTAAGTCTTGGTGAGCTTGAAGCTACTGCTGCTTCTTTTTCAGGCTCCTTGCAGTAGCTATTAGCCCGTGCTTTAAGCGCTCCTTCTCGAGGGGCTCTTCGGGTACGGTGAAGTCTTCGTCGCCAAGGCTTACCTCATCTTCAGAGAGCAGAAGGTAGTTGTCGTCCCCCGAATTATCGCTGGGCAGGGCCTGTTCATCGGGGCTGGCTTGCCCGTTTTCCTGTTCCTCCTGTTCGGATGTAGCTCCAATAGGGTCTTCATTGTTTTCAGCGACGCCCGGAGTACTATTTTCTCTGGTGCCATCGTTGCTGCGATGTGACATGGGGCGGCGTTTAGGGTGCCGAAACTTAGACTGTGTCTCAGGAGTTTTATTCTCAGCTGGATCTCCCTTGTCATTGTCGCGACCTTTTTTAAGTGTATCGACCATGCACACGTCGTATGAAGGGGTGGCCGTCCCGCGCCTAATGACTGGCAAGTATTGGCCTTGCTTCTTGTCGGCATCGTCGTCTATATCGTCGATGTCTTCGGAGCCATAAGCAGGCATGTCGGTTAAGTCCTCGAAAGTGGCTATGAAGTGGGTGGCGGGTGGGAAGCAAAATTCTCCATTATCAGTCTCTAGCTCGAACCGGACATAGTTCGGCCGTGAGTCCCCCACCAGGGACAGGTTTTTCAATGAATTTAGCACATTGCCGAAGGGCGAGTGTTGGAAGATATCTACGGCGCTGAACTTGAAGATTGATAACCGATCCAACTCGATGTCCGGGGGCATGCGAGGTTCGGAACTTATAGCCGGAGACGAGTCCGGAATTCCGTCGACGCTGATATTGCCTGGTGTTGAGTCTGTGCGCGGTTCCAACGCCGCAGACTCTGTGGCTTCGGATGGTGCAAACTGCTCCGGATCTAAGGTCGTAGCAGTTATAGGAACCCTCTCCAGAATCTGGTCCGATGACAAATTTAAGTCATGTTCATCGGAGCAAGGGGGCCGATCGCCGCGGTCTCAAACCCATTGAAGATCAAGTCTCCACGGATATCCGCGACATAGTTCAAGCTTCCAAATATGACCTGATGGCCAGTGGCGTAGCTATCGGCCTGCTCCAGATGGCCAAGCGAGTTGGCCCATAGTACAAAGCCGCCGAACACCAAAATTTGTCCGGGGAGGAAAGTTCCTTCTTGGACAGCGTCACTATAAATGATTGAAGGGGGCATCAAACCTTTTGTCGACGGCATAGTGAACTCTCAATGAAAGCACCAATGTTGGTGTCAAAATCGGCGAATCTCGGGTAGGGGTCCCGAACTGTGTGTCTAGGATCGATGGTAACAGGAGACGGGGGACACAATGTTTACCCAGGTTCGGGCTCTCTCTATGGAGGTAATACCCTACTTCCTTCTTGATTGATCTTGATGAATATGAGTGTTACAAGAGTTGATCTACCACGAATTGTAATGGCTAAACCCTAGAAGCCTAGCCTGTATGACTATGGTTATGAGTGTGTCCTTTCCGAACTAACCCCTCCAGTTTATATAGACACCGGGGGGATCTAGGGTTTACATAGAGTCGGTTACATAAGAAGGAATCTTCATAGTCGGTCGCCAAGCTTGCCTTCCACACCAAGTAGAGTCCAATCCGGACAAGGGTACAGTCTTCGGCCTTCACGTCTTCACAGCCCATCAGTCCGGCCCATGGATAACAGGCCGGACGCCTGAGGACCCCTTAGTCCAGGACTCCCTCAACGAGCTTCCTTGCCGTCCCCGATAAAGCAGGAAGGGCACATTGGCAGCACATTAAATGTGTTTGTCCGATGGTGCTAGAGGATAGACTTAACCACTGTATACCTTTCCACCTCCTGTGTGCCACTGTGGCGACCCCTTTTGACTATAAAAGGAGGCTCGATGCGCACTGGAGAAGGATTCGGATCTTTTGGACTACGCACACACCGCAGCTAGTTCGAGAGCTCAAGAACACTCAAATATACACCAAAGCAGGACTAGGGTATTGCGCATCCTTGCAGCCCGAACCTGGGTAAACGATCTTTGTGCTGGCTACTAGACCCTCTCTTTGCACAACCCCGCGCCCGCCAACCGTAGAAGGGGTCCCAGTGATTCCATAGGTGTCATTTTCCACCGACATTATGACATGGCACCAACATGTTGTGGTAATTTTTTTTCCAATTTGAGACAAGTGGTATAGTGTTTTTACAAAGTGAAGCTTCTCACAAGAAACCTTGTGATTCTGATAGAGAACGTGTCACCTTTGTAGGCGATACGACATTCGCTGCCTCTTCTCACCTTGAATTTTATTTCAGAGACAACATAGACCAATAGAACCGTTGTGTTAAAATATGGAATTATTCAGGGTTTGTTTGGCCTTTTAATACATTAATTGAGTTTTCTAGGCATTTAATGTGCATAATTCAAATTTGAACTACATCCACATGTTGCACTTTACCCAAATGGGTTGAAAAATCATATATGTGTCCTTCGGTGCATGTTTAGGTTCCATGCAAAAATTGGGAATGACTTCCAAACATCTTGGTATCGTGGCTCGGCCGCAAACATTGATAATCTTGATTCTTAAATTCTTACAAATCCAAAACCCGCTTGAATTTCATGAAACCTGGGATGATGTCATGGCATGCCACATATAGGCCGTGGTACCTTCTGCTTTCCAATTTGAGACAAGGCGCACACATTAACAACTAACGTAAGCATTTTGGAACAAAGTTGCCACGTTATTATCGCAAACAGTTGTATTATTTGAATTCTATGCGTTCCACTAACCATTTACGTGCCACCATGTGTCGGGGGAAATCGGCCTCCACGAGCACCTATGGGGACGGAGCCCCTTTTCGGTTCGGCGGGGGGCGGAGGTTGCACAAAGAGCAGATCGAGGTGACACACACACAACGATTTTACCCAGCTTCGGGCCGCACGGATGCGTAAAACCCTACTGCTGCTTGTCTGGTTGATTCGAGTTCTTGCTCTAGAGCGCAAGAAGCTACAGTAAGTCGGAGCTGGACGTAGACGAGGGTCTACCGGGTTTTTCCTTCGGGGGGTCCTTCCCCCTGCGTGCGCATGGGCCTCCTTTTATATGCTAAGGGGTTTCCCACAGGTAGCGACGTAGGTGAGGGTAAAAATGGCAAGGAACTGTGCGAACAGTGGCCGCACAGTGCTATCGCACCTAACTCTGACGGCGGGGGACAAAGGCATTAAATGCCCGTCTGGATCGCTCGAACAGTACCAAGGCGGACCGTTGGGGGCGCCTCCGCTTGCCACGGGGGCGGCTCTGCCAACGTCGCATGCCACCGCGCGCCTCAGGTTGCGCGGCGCCCCGCCACGTGCCTCTGGGGAAGCTCCAGAGTGACGCGTGGTCAGGTGAGCTGGAGCGCAGGCCTGAGGTGGTGGTTTGCCGCGGCAAGTGGCTTGCCGCGGTGGTTGTCTTGCCGCACCTGAAAGCTTGCCGCTCGTCATGCCTTGCCGGGGCGCGCGGCGCGCCGCGGCGGGCTTTTCTTGGGGTCCCTTGGCTTGGCCGTCCCGGCGAGCTCCTCCCGCCGGGGCCTTGGTGCTTCGGCTTAGTCGTCCCGGCAAGCTCCTCTTGCCGGGGCCTTGTCGCCTTGGCCCGGCAAGCTCCTCTTGCCGGACCTCGCCTCCTTGGCCTGGCAAGCTCCTCTTGCCGGGGCCTGGTCTTCTAGGCTCGATCACTTGGCCTTCGTCCGGCCCAGAAAGGGCCGTGGAGACTCTTGTCGCTCCCCTGGCAAGCCTTGCCGCGGGACGCTACTACTGCCCGTGCACAAGTTCGGGGTACTAAGGTACCCCTACTTTAGTACACCGACACCATGTGTCCCACTTTATTTGTCTAGGAAGTGATGTGCGTGCAGCTGTTTGATTAGACGAAACGTGTGCCAGCAGTTCACCGTACAGGCTCAACGGGATGCGTGCAAGCGGTCCACCGTGCAGGCTCAATGAGAGGTGTGTGAGCAGTCCACTGTTGATATGTCTCCATCGTATCTACTTTTGCTAATGCTTTTCTTCGACTCTAATTTGCATGATTTGAATGAAACTAACCCGGACTGACGTTGTTTTCAGCAGAACTACCATGGTGTTGTTTTTGTGCAGAAATAAAAGTTCTTGGATTGGAACGAAACTTTGCGAGGAATTTTTATATAATAAAAAATAATTTCGGGAGCCAAGAACCACCGGAGGGGGCACCTGGGTGGGCACAACCCACCAGGGCACGCTGGGCGCGCCGCCCTCCAGGCGCGCCCAGGTGGGTTGTCCCCACCTGGTGGCCCCGCATGCCTCAACCCTGATACTATAAAATCATGTTTTTGGAGAAAAAATAAGGGAGGAAGAATTATCGCGTTTCACGAGACGGAGCCGCCGCCACCTTCTGTTCTTCATCGGGTGGCCAGATCTAGAGTCTGTTTGGGCTCCAGAGAGGGGATCTTTGATCTTCGTCATCACCAACCCTTCTCCATCGTTAATGCCATGATGCTCCCCACCAGGAGTGAGTAATTCCTTCGTAGGCTCGCTGGTCAGTGAGGAGTTGGATGAGATTCATCATGTAATCGAGTTAGTTTTGTTAGGGCTTGATCCCTAGTATCTATTATGTTCTGAGATTGATGTTGCTATGACTTTGCCATGCTTAATGCTTGTCACTTTGGGCCCGAGTGCCATGATTTCAGATCTGAACCGTTTATGTTATCACCATTATATCTATGTTCTAGATTCGATCTTGCAAGTTATAGTCACCTACTACATGTTATGATCCGGCAAAGGCGGAGGGACAGAAGTCGGGACACTTCCCAGTGATGATCGTAGTTTGAGGAGTTCATGTATTCACTATGTGTTAATGCTTTGTTCCGGTTCTCTATTAAAAGGAGGCCTTAATATCCCTTAGTTTCCAATAGGACCCCGCTGCCATGGGAGGGTAGGACAAAAGATGTCATGCAAGTTCTTTCCATAAGTGATACGTCCATTTTGCATCATTTTTTATATTGATATTTATTGCATTATGGGCTGTTATTACACATTATGTCACCATACTTATGCCTATTCTCTCTTATTTTACAAGGTTTACATGAAAAGGGAGAATGACGGCACCTGGAATTCTGGGTTGGAAAAGGAGCAAATATTAGAGACCTATTCTGCACAACTCCAAAAGTCCTGAAACTCCACGGAAGTCAGTTTTGGAATATATAAAAAATATTGGGCGAAGAAAGCAATAGAGGGGGCCACATCCTGCCCACAAGGGTGGGGGCGCGCCCCTGCCTCGTGGGCCCCCTGGCAGGCCTCCGGTGCCCATCTTTTGCTATATGAAGTCTTTCACCCCGGAAAAAATTAAAAGGAAGCTTTCGGGATGAAGCGTCGCCGTCTCGAGGCGGAACCTGGGCAGAACCAATCTAGGGCTCCGGCGGAGCTTTTCTGCCGGGGAAACATCCCCCCCGGGAGGTGGAAATCATCACCATCAATCCTCTCATCGGGAGGGGGTCAATCTCCATCAACCTCTTCACCAGCACCATCTCCTCTCACCCTAGTTCATCTCTTGTATCCAATCTTTGTCTCAAAACCACAGATTGGTACATGTGGGTTGCTAGTAGTGTTGATTACTCCTTGTAGTTGATGCTAGTTGGTTTATTTGGTGGAAGATCATATGTTCATATCCTTTATGCATATTAATACCCCTCTGATTATGAACATGAATATGATTTGTGAGTAGTTACGTTTGTTCCTGAGGACATGGGAGAAGTCTTGCTATAAGTAGTCATGTGAATTTGGTATTCGTTCGATATTTTGATGAGATGTATGTTGTCTTTCCTCTAGTAGTGTTATGTGAACATCGACTACATGGCACTTCACCATTGTTTGGGCCTAGAGGAAGGCATTGGGGAGTAATAAGTAGATGATGGGTTGCTAGAGTGACAGAAGCTTAAACCCTAGTTTATGCGTTGCTTCGTAAGGGGTCTATTTGGATCCATATGTTTCATGCTATGGTTAGGTTTACCTTAATTCTTCTTTCATAGTTGCGGATGCTTGCGAGAGGGGTTAATCATAAGTGGGATGCTAGTCCAAGGAAGGGCAGTACCCAAGCACCGGTCCACCCACATATCAAATTATCAAAGTAACAAACGTGAATCATATGAGCGTGATGAAAACTAGCTTAACGATAATTCCCATGTGTCCTCAGGAGCGTTTTCCTTTACATAAGAGTTTGTCCAGGCTTGTCCTTTGCTACAAAAAGGATTGGGCCACCTTGCTGCACCTTATTTACTTTTGTTACTTGTTACCCATTACAAATTACCTTATCACAAAACTATCTGTTACCGATAATTTCAGTGCTTGCAGAGAATACCTTACTGAAAACCGCTTGCCATTTCCTTCTGCTCCTCGTTGGGTTCGACACTCTTACTTATCAAAAGGACTACGATAGATCCCCTATACTTGTGGGTCATCAATAAGCACGTCCGACTATTTAGGAACACATGCCTGCATTATATTTATGAACTGGAGCTAGTGCCGTATCGTCCTAGGTTATGACTGTTATATGATGAATATCATCCAACGAATTCACCGATCCAATGCCTACGAATTTCCCTTATATTGTTCCTACTAAGTTACTACTGCTACTGTTACTGTTGCACCTGCTACAAAATCATTGCTATCACTGCTACTGTTACTATTGATGTTGCTACTACTATCAAAACTATCATACTACTTTGCTACTGATCACTTTGCTGCAGATAATTAATCTCCAGGTGTGGTTGAATTGACAACTCAGCTGTTAATACTTGAAAATATTCTTTGGCTCCCCTTGTGTCAAATCAATAAATTTGGGTTGAATACTCTACCCTAAAAAACTGTTGTGATTCCTATACTTGTGGGTTATCAAGACCTTTTTCTGGCGCCGTTGCCGGGGAGCATAGCTATATTTGAAGGATTATTATCAAATTATCACTATGAAGAATCTGGAGGATGATAAGAGTAAGATTTTTCGCTCCAAGACGAGGGGAGGTAAGGACTTGCCATCTAGCTCTGCACTCGATTCACCTTCTGTTATAAATTTGCAACACCACCACATGCTATTAATCCTGATATGTCGCAATTTATTCATGATGCTACTTCTGGTATGAATGATATTTTGATGATGCTATTAACTTGCTTCATGATAATGTGCCACTAGGTGAATTTCTTCATGAACAACTTGCTAGAACTAAAGCTTTTGAGAATGCTGAAACTGGTGAAATTGTTGAAACTGATGAAGAGCTTGAAACTAAAAATCTTGAAACACCTATCAGAAATAATTCTCCTAGATATGAATTTCCTAAGATAACGAAAGGTTGTGTTATGGATGAGGAGACAACTAGAGACTTTCTTGTTTGCAATGACAGAGATGATCTTACGAAATTATTATGCAAACCGAAAGAAAAATCTTTGAATGCTAGAATGAAATGTAATCCTAAATTTGCTACTTCACCTATCTTTGTTGATGACAAGGATTATGAATTTTCTGTCGATCTAGAGTTAATTTCTTTGGTTGAGTATGATCCTTTCCATGGTTATGAAACTAAAACTGTTGTGGCACACCTTACTAAGCTGAATGACATACCCTCCAATTGCTTAATGCTTTGCCTGGTCATCCTCTTAAGAAAAATGAAATACCTGATATCTTCTATAATGGACTAACCGATGCTTCTAGGGATTTCCTAGATAGTTGTGCTAGTTGTGTTTTCAAGGAACGAACTATTGGACAAGCTGAAGAACTATTGAATAACATATTGAAAAATTATGATGATTGGATCCTTCCTGAATCACCACTTAAATCTGCTCCGAAGAAGAGGGGTATTGTAATATCCCAAATTTTCAATTTGGAATGTTATACATTAGATCATCATGCATATCATATTTTCTTGCATTTTTGATCGATCCTAGAAATTTCACGCAACTCAAGGACCCTCGGAGAGAGTTGGAGATTTCGTTATTTTCATTTTGAGTTTTCTCAAATTTTGAAAGAAAGGGATCATTGGTTTTGTCAGAGTTATTTGCATTTTATTTGGATAGGGAAAAATGCGTTTTTTCAAAATTGCATTTTTTGCCCGGAGAAAAGTTCATTTTGTTCGACTCATTTTTAGGAGTCGGGAAAAATTTATTTTATTAATTTTGGAGCCCGTTAGATATTTTTTTCTATGTTTTTCTGCTCGCGAATTTTTTTAAAAAAAGAATTTTTTTTCCGCGCGCGCCTTGGGCCAAAGGCCCAGCCGGCCGGCCAGGCCGTTCGCCGCGCCGCGCCGCGCGCCAGGCAGGAGGCCGCCGCCGTTGCCTCTTTAGGAAAGTCCTAGTAGGACTTTTGACCTACTTCCGTTATTCCGTTTTTGTTTCTAGATCTTTCCTTCCCTTTTTCCTTTCCTATTCCTAGTCTAATTCTTGATCCCTCCTCCAAGTAAACCCCTCCCCTCCCCAATATAAATACCCCCACACCCCCCCTCTAAATCATCAAACCCAAAGCCCCAAGCCTCACACCGCGCCCCACCCCGCGCCCTCACCCGCGCCGCCGCCGCCAGCGCCGCCGCCGCCGCACCTCACCGCCGTCGCGCTCACCCGCCGCCGCCGCAGCACCTCACCGCCGCCGCCCAACGCCGCCGTTCGCCGGAGGTAGCCGCGCCGCGTCTCTTTCTCTTTTCATCGGATCATTTTCTTCTAATCGTTCCGATTCTTCTCTTCCGATTCGTTTTTCTTTCCGGTTCTTCGCTAAACCGTTCCGGATTTCTAGATCGGTTTTTCGTTTGGTTTTCTTTTCCGAAACCCTAGATCGGATTCGTTTTCTTTTCCGATTTAGTTGCCTCGAGACCGTTCACCGGACCGTTCGTTCTAACGAACGTGATCACCGGATTCTTCTAGGTTAACGAACGTCCGTTCGTTCAACCGTTCTTCTTTTTCTTCTCGTCGGATTTTATCCGCGATCGCGATCTCAGATCCGATCTTCGTTCTAGTTTATCTTCTCGCTCGTTTATCGGAGTCAGGTGATTCAAGCGCCTGGAGTTTCGTTTCGAAACCGCCGTTCCGTCTAATCTACTTAAACAAGTTTTTGCTACTGTAAAATTGGACCTAGATTCAAATTGCTAGAACCAAGTTGTTTCTTCCGCCGTTTGTTTTCCGTTCGTTCTTATTTTCTTTTGCAACGGGAGTTCTTAAATTGAACTTTCTGGATTGATCCTTTATTCGAGTTTTACCTGTGCATTAGATGATTACTTATTGTATGCTTGTTGTTTGTCTGCGATAGATCACCCGGAGTGCGCCGCTTGTTATTTCGAAGCTCTAAGTTTCGCGGATCCTCAGCAAGGCAAGTAACACTTTGATCATACCTTTTCTACTACCCAGTTTTTATTGCATTAGACCAATCCTCAAACACTGCATGATTAGGATCTAATTAAACTGTGGGATGGGAAGTAGATGAGGTAGTACCTATCACCTGTTTTACTTATGAAACCTTTGGGAGTTACTTCTACGTTTGCTTATTATGCCATGCTATGCTGGTAGACGTGGATTGGGTGAGTGATATCCATGACAGATGTGAGTATTGTTAATTAATGGTTTTATTTAAGGTGGCAACTTAAATACACATCTGGGTGGATTGAGGCACCTGGTTTCTATCAGGACTTGCCTGTTTTTCTTTTGGACCGCCACCCAGGCTCAAAGGGATCATAAGATCATTCATGGTAGTAACTTCCGTGTGCAGCCACAAGCCATTATGGGCTCTGGCATAGTTGACTAAGTCGTGCGAACTCTTACAGGGTAGACTAGCAGATGTGGGGGAAAGTAGGTGTACCGGTCTATCCAAACGTAAGGTGCTAGCCTTCTGAAAGACTATGTCTCGGTCATCCGTTTCTCAAACACCAAGTAGTGCGAGAAACCAAACGGAGGCGATCGAGTCTTGTGGGGAAAAGTGCGCAAACCTCTACAGAGTGTACAATCTAATCATGATTAGCCGTGTCCCCGGTTATGGACATCTTGAGTATCTAGTACTGGAATATCATGTGAATCTCATCATGTTACTTTAATTAATATTGTTGGGTTTTTAATTGTTCACTTAATTGGGATCGGAATGCTGTCAACCATTCTCGATGTTTCAACCACCATGATAGTTAAATAAAACTTATTCCTTTGCAGTAGGGAAAAGCTGGCTTTACGCAAAACTGTAACCATAGAGCTTTTCCACCAGCCATATATGCATGTAGTATAGGCTTATCATTCATTATTCTCTATGTGTTACATTGCTAGCATATTCCATGTGCTGACCCGTTTTCGGGCTACAACTTTCATGTTGCAGACTTTTCAGACGACGAGTAAGGTGCTTTGAGGTCGTGGTTCTATACTCAGTGATGCCGTTGGAGTTGATGGACTCACTTATCTTCCAAGTCTTCCGCTGTTATCGTTATTTGATGGCCTTAAGCCATATTTATTGTAATAAGTTCTCTTTGAGACATCGATGTAATAAGTGTGTGATTGCTACTCTGTTATAAATCCTTCGACGTACTGTGTGGTGTCAGCATTACTGATCTAGGGATGACACCGGAGCACAGAGACTTGACCATCTGAGGTCGGGTCGCTACAGAGATGGTATCAGAGCACACGCTGACTGTAGGACACGACCACTAAGTTAAAGCCATAGATCATTATTCTCCTCTCATTTTCTAACTCCTCATCTTTTCTACTCTTTTAGGATGACGGACGCGAAGATCAAGTATGCTCAACCGGATGAAGGCACACCTTTTGGATTTCACTTGAAGGAAGTCACCAAGTACCTGAACATTGGACTACCAAGCTTCACCGGGACCTTCAACGCCACTCTGCCTGAAGAGGAGCGCTGGAAGATTCAAGCTCATGTTCCGGGAAGGACATCCGCACCAATCACGAAGCCCATAGATAGTGTTTTCAGTGCACCAACCCGGAGTCTGGGAAAGAGCATGGCAGCTCATATCACCATGGGACGCATTGGAGAAGTTTATCAAGAAGACCTCAAGGACACTATTTACCAGATTTGCGGACGCCGAGATGAAGACTGGGAGATAGTCAGTATCAAGAAGGATAGATCCATTGAAGCTTTCATCCAGGAGTTAAACCAGCACATTCGACACCAAGAGAACCAGATGTGCAACGACATGATAGAGTTGAAGAATGCGAAGGCAAGGATCATCGAGCTAGAAGGAGAACTGAAGGGTACATGCAAGGACTACATGGACGAGATCGTAGCTCTAGCAAGGCACAATGTTGATCTCAAGCAGGAGATTAAAGAACTCAAGGGGAGATTAGCATTTAAGAATGAAGACAAGTACGTCGCATGCCCGAGCAACTACATCATCATCGACGACACCGATTCGGATCCAAGTGAACCCGACTTTGAAGACGAAGCTGGAGCAGACATCATGGAGTCTTACACCGATTCAAATTAGTAGATGACCGCCATATATTAGTAGCATTATTTCCTCCATGTAAACATTATAGTCCACGCACTTTTGCGATAGTTCTAGACCGTTTGTAAGCCCTTGTTTGAATTGAATGAAGTGATTTTGTGTGAATTTTGTCTCATCTGCATTTGGGTAGTGTTTTCTCTTAGACCTCGTTCTATTCTTAATTCTCATCTTTTCTAAACCCCCAGATGCCTCCGAGACGTGACAATGGATTCCCACCAGAGCTCACTCGGTTGATCCAGCAGCAGAACCAATTGATGCAGTTGTTAGTCCAGAATCAGCAGAACAACAACAACAACAACAACAACAACAACAACAACAACCCTCCGCCGCCGCCACCAGTTGATCACCTAGCCCGTTTCCTTAGGCTGAATCTGCCGATGTTTTCCAGTAGCACCGAGCCAATAGTAGCAGACGATTGGCTCCGCAAGATAGGAAGGGAGTTGACCACTGCATGATGCATAGATGTGGAGAAAGTGAAGTTTGCCGCACATCAGCTTGACGGACCCGCGACAGCATGGTGGGAGAATTTCACAGCCACTTACCCTGTTGACACTGTCACATGGGATCAGTTCCAGCAAGCTTTCCGCACTGCCCATGTTTCAGCAGGAGCTATGGCCATGAAGAAGCGTGAGTTTCACAACTTACGCCAAGGAGGAAGGACAGTTGGCCAGTACGTTGATGACTTAAGCAAGCTAGCACGTTATGCCCCAGATGACGTTGCTACGGATGCCGCTAAGCAGGAGAAGTTTTTAGAAGGACTGAATGATGAGCTAAGCATGCAGTTGATGGTAGCAAGTTTCAACAACTACCAGGAGTTGGTAGATCGTGCCATCATGATTGAAGGGAAATAACAGCAGATTGAGAACCGCAAGAGGAAGTATGGACAGGGGAAGTATAACTCTGGAGCCCAGCAGAAGCCCCGTTTTACCCCTAAACCGGGAGTTCAGTTTCAGCATACCCATGGAGGAGGTAGCTCGCACAACCATAATGGCCACAAGAATGGTAATGGGAATGGAGGAAGCAACGGCCAGAACCGTACCACCCCATCAACCCCAACCAAGAGAGATCTGAGTCAAGTCACCTGTTTCAAGTGTTCCAAGACCGGACATTACGCCAATGAATGTCCTAAAGGCGAGAATGGCAATGGAAGCTCTGGAAAGAAGCCAAACCCTTTCAACAGGGGACAGGTGAACCACGTTAGCGTGGAGGAGGTTGAAGCTCAGCATGATGCAGTAATCGGTAAGTTTTTGGTTAAGTCATTTACTGCACTCGTTCTTTTTGATACTGGTGCATCGCATTCATACATATCAAGGGGATTTGTGGAAAAGTATAACCTGCCCACTAGGATTCTCAAAACACCTATGCTAGTAAGCTCGCCAGGAGCAGAGTACATGGCCAGACAAGGATGTTTTCAAGTGCCATTAAGTATAGGAGGACATGTTTTCCCAACGGATTTAATCATTCTGGAATCTCAAGGTTTGGATGTAATTCTCGGTATGGATTGGCTGTCGATGTATGGAGGAAACATCGATTGTGCCAGTAAGACAATTTTGCTTACAACGCCCGAAGGAAGAAGAATCAAGTATGTATCTCGACATGCGCCCAACAGGACACAATTAAATTCCTTATCAGGAGTCGTACAGGAGGAAGTACCAGTGGTTAAGGATTTCCCTGATGTATTTCCTGAGGAATTGCCAGGCATGCCACCGGATAGAGACATTGAGTTTTTGATTGAGCTTTTGCCAGGCACTGGGCCAATATTGAAGAGACTGTACAGGATGCCCGCACAAGATTTGGTGGAAATTAAGAAGCAGATCAAGGAGTTACTGGATAAAGGTTACATTCGCCCAAGTTCTTCGCCTTGGGGATCACCCGTACTTCTAGTGGAGAAGAAGGATGGATCGTTAAGGATGGTTGTTGATTACCGTGGATTGAATGCAGTAACCATCAAGAACAAGTACCCACTGCTAATGATTAATGATCTGTTTGATCGTTTTCAAGGAGCTAAAGTATTCTCCAAGATCGATTTGCGATCAGGGTACCATTAGTTGAAGATTCGGGAGCAGGACATACCCAAGACAGTTTTTACCACGAGATACGGATTGTATGAGTATACCGTTATGTCATTTGGACTGACTAACGCACCTGCCTATTTCATGAACCTGATGAACAAAGTGTTTATGGAGTTCTTGGATAAGTTCGTAGTAGTGTTCATTGATGACATTCTGATTTTCTCAAAGAATGAAGAAGAGCATAAGGAACATTTGCGTTTGGTTTTGGAGAAACTAAGGGAACATCAGTTATATGCCAAATTCAGCAAATGTGAGTTTTGGTTGAAGGAAGTTGGATTTCTTGGACATGTTATATCCGGATAAGGTATAGCAGTTGACCCCACCAAGGTTGAGACCGTAACCGAATGGGGAGCACCAACGACAGTTGGAGAGATCCAGAGTTTTCTTGGACTCGCAGGATACTATCGGAGATTCATTGAGAATTTCTCAAAGATCGCAAAACCTATGACCGAGTTGTTGAAGAAGGATACTAAGTTCAATTGGACTGAGGAATGTGAGGCCAGTTTTCAGGAGTTGAAGAAACGATTGGTTTCCTCACCAGTGTTGATTTTGCCCGATCAGACCAAGGATTATGAGGTGTATTGCGACGCTTCACGTCGAGGACTTGGAGTAGTGCTTATGCAGGAAGGAAGAGTTGTTTCGTATGCCTCACGACAACTGAAACCTCATGAACTAAATTATGCTACGCATGATTTGGAGTTAGCAGCCGTAGTGCAAGCATTGAAGACGTGGAGACATTTCCTCATTGGAAATCATTATGAGGTGTACACGGATCACAAGAGTTTGAAGTACATTTTCACGCAGAAGGAGTTGAACCTCAGACAAAGGAGATGGTTGGAGCTCATCAAGGATTATGATATGAGATTGCATTACCATCCAGGAAAGGCTAATGTAGTAGCTGACGCATTGAGCCGTAAGAGTCATGTTAATACACTAATGACAGGAGAAATACCAAGGGAGTTAGCCGAGGATCTTCGTGAGCTATGTTTGGAAATAGTTCCGAGAGGCTATATAGAAGCATTGGAAATTCAATCTACCTTGATGGATAAAATCAGAGAAGCTCAGAAAACTGATAAGGAGATTGTAGATATAAAGAAGAAAATGAGCGAAGGAAAAGCAAAGGGATTTCGTGAGGATGAGCACGATACCCTATGGTTTGAGGACCGTGTTTATGTGCCCAATGACCCGGAGATCAGGAAGTTGATTCTGCAAGAGGCACATGATTCACCCTATTCGATTCACCTAGGAAATACCAAGATGTATTTGGATTTGAAGGAAACATTCTGGTGGACCGGAATGAAGAAGGATATTGCAGCATACGTAACAGTTTGTGATGTGTGTCAAAGAGTGAAGGCAGAACATCAGAAGCCAGCCGGATTGTTACAACCATTGCCGATACCCAAATGGAAGTGGGATAAGATAGGCATGGATTTTATCACAGGACTACCCCGGACAAAAGCAGGCTATGACTCGATATGGGTAGTAGTTGATCGTTTGACGAAGGTAGCACATTTCATCCCAGTTAAGACCACTTACACCAGTGCTAAGTTGGCGAAGATATACATGACCAGGATCATTTGCTTGCATGGAGTTCCGAGGAGTATCGTATCAGATAGAGGAACCCAATTTACCTCAAAGTTTTGGAATCAGTTGCATGAAACTTTGGGAACCAGACTAGAATTTAGTACAGCTTTTCACCACAGACAGATGGACAGACTGAGAGAGTCAATCAGATTTTGGAAGATATGCTGAGAGCTTGCGCGCTAGATTATGGATCTAGTTGGGACGATAACTTGCCGTATGCGGAGTTTTCTTATAACAACAGTTACCAAACCAGTTTGAAGATGGCACCTTTCGAAGCTTTGTACGGAAGGAGGTGCAGGACACCGTTGTCATGGGACAAAGTTGGAGACCGTCAGTTCTTTGGACCCGATCTGATCAAGGAGTCTGAACGGAAAGTTAACATGATTCGCGATAGGTTCAAGGTAGCCCAATCAAGGCATAAGATCTACGCAGATTCTAAGCGCAAGGAGATAGTTTACGAAACTGGAGACAGAGTTTATCTTTGAGTATCCCCACTTCGAGGAGTAAAGCGCTTTGGAGTTAAGGGAAAGTTAGCACCACGTTTCGTTGGACCGTATAAGATTTTGCAACGCATGGGAGAAGTCGCTTATAAGTTGGAATTACCAGAAGGACTGTCGGGAGTTCATGATGTATTCCATATTTCTCAGCTGAAGAAATGTCACGCCGAAATGGCGGAGGTACCGCTAAGAGATACAGTGCCGCTAGAAGCGATTCAGTTGAAGGATGACTTAACATATGAAGAGAAGCCAGTCAAGATTCTCGAGTATGCCAGCAGAGTTACCCGCAGCAAGGTTATCAAGTTTTGCAAAGTTCAGTGGAACCACCACTCAGAGGATGAAGCCACCTGGGAGAGAGAAGAAGATTTGCTCAAGGACCACCCTCACCTATTTTCTAGCCAACCCGAATCTCGAGGACAAGATTCATCTTAAGGGGGGTAGGTTTCTGATATCTTAGTCCTAAAGATATGCAAGAGGCAAAGAAATCTATGAAGGAAAAAGGTATTAAAGCAGAGGATGTTAAAAATTTACCACCTATCGAAGAAATACATGGGCTTGAAACACCACCACCACCTAAGGTGGCAGAGGTAAATTCTTTACTAAAGTTCGATGAAGGTGATATTCCTTATAATAAACATCCTAGTCAATGCTTATATGAGTTTGATAATTACATTAGAAAGCAAGATCACTTCAATGCAAATGTTATGAAACAATTGAAATACAATTCTGATATGATTGCTCGTTTAAGTGACTTGTTATTTAGAATCTCAAATTATGTTAGATGTGTGGGAAAGCATGCCTCTATGGTTCAAAATCAACTAGAACAAGTTGCTAAATCTCAAAGAGAATTGCTTGATGAAATGAACAATAATATCAATGAGCATGCTGTTAGAGTAATTACTAGAGGAGGTACTATGACTTAGGAACCACTTTATCCCGAGGGACACCCAAAAATAATTGAACAAGACTCTCAAAGAGTTAACACTGATGCACCTAGTCCTTCTAAAAAGAAAAAGAAGAAGAAAAATGATAGGAGTTTGCATGCCTCTAGTGAACCTGAAGTAGAAAAACCTCCTGATAATGGTAATGAAGTCTCTATCTCTGATGCTAAAACTCAATTTGGTAATGAACATTCACCTTCTGATAATGATGAGGTTCATGAAGACACTCAAACAAATAATAAAGAACCAGACAACAATGTTGAGATAGAACCAACAGTTGATCTTGATAACCCACAACCTAAGAATAAAAGATATGATAAAAGAGACTTTGTTGTGAGAAAACATGGTAAGGAAAGAGAACCATGGGTTCAAAAACCTATGCCCTTTCCACCTAAGTCAACTAAGAAGAAAGATGATGAATAATTTGAACGTTTTGCTTAAATGCTTAGGCCAGTTTTTTGCGTACTCGCTTGAATGATATCTTAAAAATGCCTCCTTATGCAAAGTACATGAAAGACATCATCACCAATAAGAGAAAAATACCGGAAGCTGAAATCTCCATGATGCTTGCTAATTATACTTTTAAGGGTGGAGTACCTAAAAAACTTAGAGATCCGGGAATACCAACCATACCTTGCTCCATCAAAAGAAATTATGTGAAAACTGCTTTATGTGATTTAGGAGCTGGCGTTAGTGTTATGCCTTTCTCTTTATATAAAAGACTTGATTTGAATAAACTCACACGTACTGAAATATCTTTGCAAATGGTTGAAGAATCAACTGCCATACCTATCGGTATTTGTGAGGATGTGCCTGTTGTTGTTGCAAACATTACTATCTTAACTGACTTTGTTATACTTGAGATGCCCGAGGACGAAAACATGTCGATTATCCTTGGTAGACCCTTTTTGAATTCTGCAGGGGCTGTTATTGATTGTAATAAAAGCAAGGTCACTTTTCATATCAATGGTAATGAGCATACGGTGCACTTTCGGGAGAAACAATTCCGATTGAATGGTATTAATGTTATTGAAAATTGTCCGACAATCACTATTGGGAGTTTTCAACTACCTCTACCTGCTGCCAAAAATAAATATGAAATGCTTATTGTTGGGGACATTCATATCCCCGTTGAGGTAACTTAGTGTTTTACGAAAGTTCTTTGGTTTCACGCTAATCGAAAAGTGGTTGTTAATAAGATTTGATCAACCTTATTAATGGATCATTTTTCAGAAGTATGAAGTTGATGAATTTAGTGAGCACTACCTTCTATCCCTACCTTTTGTTTTCTGTTTTTGTTAGTTAAATAAAATAAAATGCCATGTTTTGTCTGGTTTCTGAATTTCCCGTGCAATAAAAAATGACCCGAAAATAGAAGTTCTCAGAATGCTCTGAAAATTTAATACGATTTTTTTCTTCTGGATATTTAATAATTTTTGGTGCAAATAGTATCAGAGGGCGGTGCACCAGGTGGTCAAAACCCACCTGGGCACGCTAGCACCACCAGGCACACCCTAGTGGGTTGTGGTCCCCATGTGGAACCCTCACTTATCTCTTCATCCCATATCACCACCTACCTCCAGAAAAAACCACCATTGCTCTCTCTCGTGTTCTTGCTCTCAAACCCGCGGATTTCGATCTCTTTGCTCGAAGCTCCGTTTCCGAAACTATTTCGGGGGATTGTTGCTTGGTATGTGACTCCTCTGTTGGTCCAATTAGTTTTTTCTTTAGTGGTTTATATTTTGAATAATTAGTTACTCTTGGTGCTGCTGTAGATGAGCTTGCATGTTGAATTCTTAGAGTTCTAAGTAGTTTGAATGCTTGATATGGCCTCTATGCATCCCTATGAGTAGTTGCTATCATTATTGTAAAGTTTTGTTGACAAAAGTTTGTGACCCAAAAAATTTCAGAAAATTGTACGCGAATATGATGAACCTCTTTGGAAGGAGTTCTTCGAGGCGGAGGTCCTCCAAGGCATCTTCTATTAGTCGCTTGGTCCGTCAATCTTATGTTGATCCAAGCTCAAGTTCAATCCGGGATGCCGCCCCGAAATCATGTTTATGGCCGTGCAACGATTTCATGGTGATGGCAGGTATTAAAGAGGAATTTGAGCAATATGTTCACAATGTCGAGCTCGGTCCCTACATCAAAGATAAGTGCAATCAATACCTCAATCTCACAGAATCATTTACTAAAGAGTTTAAATTTCATCCTCGTGAGTCTAGAGTTTCCTTCAAGTTGTATGACCGTTCAATCACCATGTCTCTGGATTCGTTTAGTGGCATGTGTAAAATTCCATTTTGGGGCTTGTTGGACGAACCACCAAGATCTGAGTTTGAGATTTTCTTGACTAGTCTTTGCTATGGTGAGACTAGAGGAGTGACATAAGGTAGAATAAAGAGCATTCATTTTCCCCCAATTCAATACTTTGCAGTTTTTAATGGGAAATGCATTGTGGACAAACAAGATTGTAGTACACTTTGTGCTCCAGACTTGAGCCTCATATGCACCGCCCTCACCGGTGGCAAAAGTTATAACCTTGGAGCGATTGTTGCACGCAGGTTGCAACACAACGCTGGTAGTGGATATTTTTATGGTGGAATTTATGCCACACGTTTAGCAAAGGAGCTGGGTGTTTCACCTTGGCCTTTTAACCCTATCCTACCCACGCAGGACTTAGACTTTGATGCCATGAAGCACCATAAGTTCCTTAGTGGTGAACCTCATAATTATACATATAACTTGTTGTTTAATAAAAGGTCCGTTGTGGGTACCTTTTTGCCTGCACCTGCTCTCTTTGATGTTCACAACAAGGGAAGATAGTATGTTCTTGAGAGCAAGGCTCGAGCACATAATGCAACGGTTGTGGCTACGCGGCGGGCTGAGGCATCTGCACCTAGATCCTCCGTGAGCTGTCACTCTGACCACTATACTGACGGATTACCAAGTTAGGCCAAAAGCCTAAGCTTGGGGGAGTACGTATTTCCACCGACATTACATTCATGTTCACACATTTCATTCCAGTTGTCGGTGTCCACACTTTTCCATTGTATTATCCATGCTAGATTTATTTTCTCGCCTTCTTCTTGTGTGTTTGAAAAACTCTGAGAAAATACAAAAATATTTCCCACTTCTTTGTGATTTTTTTCTAGTGTAGTTAGTTGCATTATTCAAAAATAAAACCCAAAAATATTTCCTTGTTCTTCTTTTTTTTGTTGGGAGCTTTCTGGTGTAAATAGTTTTTCTCGTTTTTTCCTTTTATTTGCTTGTTCAAGAAAACCCAAAAACTCCAAAAATATGTCACTGTGTTCCTCTGAATTTCTTTTCTTTTTATTGAGTCGTATCGAGGAGAAGACCATGATGAAAATGTTGAGTGGCTCTCATTTGCATTATTGTTGATCTAACGAAGAGCCCATATTGTCGGCATTCTGGGAATGGGGGTCCCCAGACTTGCCTGCCTGCGACCTGCGGCGTGGCTCGAATGGGGGCCCAGCATGGCCCATCTTCATTAACACAAGACCCAAGACCCTCGCGAGATGCCAAGCCTCGCGGGGCGGACGACACGGTGCTTCCTCAGGCACGGCCTCGTCAGGCTGGCTCGCGAGGAGGCAGAGAGATCAAGGCGGGGTACCTCACGAGGTGCCCATGACGCAAGCCATGATGACCAAGGGTGCCAAGCGGGCGCCAGCCCGCGCAGTGTCCTCCCTTTCCTCTTTGGTGCAAAGGGGGCAAGCGCAGGCGAGAGGATCAAGCAAAGGCATCCATTCCGGTGCAACAAGACCAAGACCAGTCCAACAGTGGGAATGAGCTCATCGTGGAGCCCAGAGCGGCGTCACCACAGGGCCTTTGGCAGGCGAGCACCAACTTTGGTCAGGATAAGTGTACCAGATGTTCCCCTTCAAATTGGCCAATTGTTGGCGCCCTTCCCGCTCAATATTTGGGAAGAGGCCCAGGGCCTGTGCCTATAAATAGGACTAGCCACCCCCAGGGTAGGGGCATCTAGAGAAGGGAAAGGGTTCAGAGCAAGCAGAGATCAAGTAGATAAAGAGAGAGAAGGGCGGATGAACTCCCCTAGCAGTTCATCGTCCCAGCAAGAACACGCCCTCGCGAGGCTGTTTTCCTTTGTACTGTTCATCATCATAAGCCCAAGAGGCGATCCACCCACCACACTGGAGTAGGGTATTACACCACATCGGTGGCCTGAACCAGTATAAACCCTGTGTCTCTTGTGTTGTTCTTTCTGTAGTTTAGATCCTTGCGAGACGGAGAGGTAGAGGGCGTGAACCCGTGATCCGACATTTGGCGCGCCAGGCAGGGGTGCGCCGGAATCTGTCTTCCGCCGCTTCGTTCTCCGCCGACCGTCGCGTCCATGTCCGACGCCCGTCGAGCCCGCGCCGAGCGCCGGGCCGCCATCGCCTCCCGCGTCGCCCAGACGGCTCCCGTCGGTGGGCGTCCTCGTCGTTCCCCGTCGCCCACCGTCAACGCCGCCACCGGACCGGCGGGGAACGAACAACAAGCATCATCTCAGCACCCGTCCGTGTGGCGAGACGGCCGCACCGCCACTCCGTCGCCCACCAGCTGTGGCTCCACATCCAGGCGAGGATGGTGGGCTGCGCATCTGCGTCGACATACCAGGGCTCAATCAGATCACCACGACAGAGCGCCTCTGGCCCTCGCAAGTGGGGCGCTGCGGTGGTCCACCCCACAGCTATGTTCGCATGCCTTACGGCTTGCCGAACATGGCTGCGGTGTACCAGGGCCTCATGAGGAGCATCATGGAGGCTCAGGAAGACAGGCGTTCCGCAGTCCTGGCGGAGATGGAGACAGCTCGCGAGGAGCCACCAGTGCCTCGGGAGCCTCCCAAGGCCCCAGGGCCTGGGGGCTCGTGAGGATCGGCTTCCGCAGCTCACCGAGTCTGCTACACCAACACCACTTCGTCCGCGACAACCCCAGGTGACATCTTTCAAGCTTCGTTTCCGGCTGGGAACGCCCTCCTAGGGCTGCTTCATTCCCAGGCCGCGTGGGTCCGTCCCTGCGGCATGTATCCCTTTTTTAGTTTTCGATCATTAGCTTGCTTTGTTAGGGGCGCCCCTCGGGCTGCATCATCCCCAAGCCGCTCGGGCTAGGCCCAGCAGCGTGTATCTCCCTCGCGTTTATTTCCAACTATGCATTCGCCTATCATGCTTGATTACTTGACGCCTGTTCATGGCACCTCTTCTTCCCAATGTCGACCACTTGCACGTTAAAGGGGGGGGGGTACCTGAGCATCACGACTCAGGGCTCTTACCGGCTCTCCAGCCCTCACCCTCTGGCCTTGTCCATGGCATCGCGACCTGGCATACTAGCGACGGCTGAGACAAGCTCGAGGGCCGGGACCCGAGGACGTAGAGTGCCGGCATCTAACCGAATTTTGCAGGAACACATTTCAAGATACGGCCGAGTGCCTGGCGCAACCCGCGTAGAGGTAGGGCCTCGTGAGTCCCGCGCTGGCTCACGGGTGCCCAGATACACCTCACCTAGCCCCACCGTGCCGGCCACGTGTCAGGGCGGGGCTGTACACGCCCCCGGGGCTCCTCCCGGAGGGGAGCCCCCTCCCACGTACCAGTGGAAGCACCATGCTCCGCGCTGGCTGACGACACTGCCGAGGAGCGGCTATGCCCGTACACATACGGAAGCGCTATGCTCCGCGCTAGTGATAAACAACTGAGGGTGGCCTCTGGGCCGCATCAACCTCAGGGAGCCCAGAGCTTAGTGTCTAGCCTCATCGCAACGCCTCCCCTCGGGAGCGCCGCGCGAGGGGGCTAGGCACGGGGGCTACGACTGGGTCACGCCCAAGCGTACGCCACCCAGCCAGGCCCCTCGGGCCTGGTTCGTCGCGTGTCTCTCCCCGGGCGGAGCCAAGGTACGAAGGCCGTTTGAGCGTCAAGGGGGACCCCTGAGCATCGCGACTCAGGGGCCTAACTGGTCCCGTAGCCCCTCACTCCTTAGTTCCGAAAGGCTATGCTGGGTGAGGTACGCGCGGGGCCGGGCTCTGCAGACGTAGAACGGTGGTCCCACTCGCCTCTCACCTCATCGCCCGCTGTTTGCGCGTCAAGGGGGACCCCTGAGCATCGCGACTCAGGGGCCTAACTGGCTCCGTAGCCCCTCACTCCTTAGTTCCGAAAGGCTATGCTGGGTGAGGTACGTGCGGAGTCCGGCTCTGCAGACATAGAACGGAAGACACACCTACATCACGCTCCCCTACTTGTGGTTTGTGCGCCAAGGGGGACTCCTGAGCATCGCGACTCAGGAGCCTAACTTGTCACGTAGCCCCTCACTCCTTTGGTCCCGTCCTGGTTTCCGGTCGGGGCTAATGCTGGGTGAGGCACGCGCGAGGCCGGGCTCTGCCGGCGTAGAACACAAGCAAGTAGGGAAGAAAAGCATAAAACTCAAGGAATTTAAAAGCAAATATTACAGTCCATACTGTCGTCTCAGTACCAAACGCAAGTTTAAATGCCTCCTCGAGGCGTGATGCATGTGCAGGAAGTAAAAGAAGAATAGGAGCGGCAGCGGAGTCACTTGTCGGCGGTGGGGCAGCATGGAGTGGCCTCGCTTCGTGGAGCAGTAGGGCCGGTGGCGCCTCACTTTGGCCTGGTGCTGAAGGCCCAGAACTTCCCCAGCAGCGCCTCCGCGCGCCCCTTCACGGCTTCGACAGCGGTGGCAGCACCCTCGCCGCTCACCGGCTCCAACAGTCTGTTGAGGTCGGCGCCGGGATCGCGAAGATAGATGTGGGCGAAGACCCGCGTCAGTGCAGCAGAAGGCAGGACGCGTGCCTCGGCCTCAGCCATGGGGCCGAGGCCAAGGGCAACATCTCCAAGGGCCTTAACCAGGAAGGGAAGCAGCTTGGCGGGGCCATCCTCGTCACCGGCCAGCGGGCCCTCTAGGCCGCTCTCATAAAGCGTCTTCAGCGAAGCGTGGGCATCCTTCTCCATGTCCGCTAAGGCCACGCGATCCTCGGCAAGAACCCGAGCCTTGCGGTCCAGCTCGGCCTTCATCACCTCCAGCTCTTTCTTCAGCGCGTCTAGGCGGGCGCGGCGCTTCTTGAGCTTGGCCTCCCGATCCTCGATGGCCGCCTCGCGAGCCTTCGTGCCTTCTTCCTGCTCCTGGCGAAGGCGTACCTCCCTCGCGAGCTGGTCCCGCAGGCCCTGCAGCTCGTCCTCCAGCTCCTTGCAGCGGCCACGGACTCCAACCACCTCTCCTAGGGCCGCGTCTCGGGCGGCCTTCGCCTCGAGGGTGGCCTCCCTCTCTCCGTCACAGGCCGTTGAGGCCTGAACCAGTGCCGCTCGAATCGAGGCGTCAGAGCGAATCCACCCCGAGGCCAGTTCCAGGCGTCCGACCACCAGGCGAGGGTCGGCGCCAAGAAGATCCTGCCGCAGCCGGTCCAGTTTAGCAGCGGCACGCTCTAGGATGGAAGAAGAAGGCGGAGAAACATCGGCGCGCTCCAAGACAACAGGAGGAGTCGGGGAAGCAGCGGTCGGTGGAACGGGAGGAGAAGGTAGCGGCGGCGAGACCACAGTGTCCTGAGGCGGAGTCTGCTGCGCCTCAACGGCCGTGGCGGCGGCAGCAGGCAGGAGCACCTCGGGAGTCACTTGGGCCATGGGGGCTGGGCTCTCCCCAGCCAGCTCAGCCGAGCCTTGCAAGGATGAGCGGGTAGGAGAAGCCCGTGCCTCACGATCGCCCCACCTGCAGGCGGAGGCGTTGCCGCGGACGGGGCTTCGGGCGCCCCCTTCGGCTTCTTCGCCGCGGGCGCCAGCCTATTCAAAGAGAAGCAAACATCAAGCCCCAGCGGCGGAACAAGAAACAAAGGCGAAGGACCAAGCACTTACGGGTCGTCGCTGGAGGGCTCGAGCAGCCTCCGGTCGTACTTGAAGCCTGAGAGCCGGGTAGAGGGGTCAACCTCAGAAGCAGAAGGCGCGTCTGCGGATCGCCCCGGAGCCAGAGCGGACCCGCGGGGGATCAGTCCGGTTCTGCCCTTCTTCGGGATCGGGGGCGAGCTCCCGCTACCCAGCACGTCGTCGACCTCATCATCATCGCTGGACGAAAGGCGGAGAGTACGGGACTTGTACCGGGGGAGAGGAGCCCTCGACTCTCCGTCAGTTGCCTCAGAGTTAGGGCCCTCCTCCCTCTCCTCTTCGCCCTCCTCTTCGCTGGGGTCGCCGGATGACACGTCCACCAGTCCCTCGGGAGCCACGACAGGCACGGGCCCGTCCCCGTTGAAGACGGGCATCGACTCCACCACCTGCTTCCAGTCGTCGCGAAGGAACAAGGGCGCAGGCGCGCCCTCCAGCCGTGCCACCTCGCCCCCGACCAGGGATTGGAGCACCGCATTCACATCCTCGTCGCCCAAGGCCGCGGGGCTTGGGTGAGGCCTCCACATCGAAGGTGAGTACCGCCGAAGCGGGGCCAGCTGGTGCTCCAGGAACTCCCTCAGCAGCAACGCGCCAGTCAGCCTCGCCACCGCTGTGCCGGCCGGCTTCAGGTCCGCGTCCATCTTCTCCAGAACCGGCTTCGCGCGGGGTCCGTAAGCTCCTCCCGGGACCAGTCGCCGGAACTCACGGGCTGCTCCGTGGGTAGGATCAGCCGAGGGTGGATGCGCCCGGCATCCACCAAGACCCACTTGCTCCTGAAGCCCTCAATCCTCTTCCCGGGATTTGAGATGGCAATGGCGCGGCCACACGCGACGAAGCTCGCGCATGCGGAAGGGGAACCACGGGTGACCCAAAGGTAGAAGTAGTGGCGCATCAAGGCCACTGAGGGTTGCACCCCCACATGAGCCTCACAGTAATAGGTGAAGATTGCCAGAATAAGGATGGAGTTGGGGTGGAGATGCAGAGCTTGCAAGTCGTAATGGCGGAGGACAGAGAGGAAGAACACGGAGAAAGGAGGCACCAGGCCCGCAGTAATGGAGCTTACAAAGAGAGGGTAGAAGGTGCTTCCTCGGCCCTCAGGGGTGGCGGAGCCGACCTTGAACACCCGTGCTCCGTCGACGCCCCACGCCGCCGCCATCCGGCGCAGCCGGGCGAGGCTCGTCACCAACACATTTGGCGGGTCCAGGGCGGGAGAAAACCAAGCTTCGGCCGGGGGCTGACGGGGCGCCATGACTTCCTAGATCACAAGAGAGGAGCAGATCTAGGAGTTTGGAGGAAGGAAGGAGAGGCGCAAGAAAGGGGATCTGAGCAGCGACAGGGGAAAGAGAAGAGCAAGGCCTGGGCAGACACTGCGCCTTTAACCTGCGTGGTTGCGGAGACGCCCGCGCCCAATCAACCACCACACGGCGCCCAAGGCCGCAGGCTGTTAGGGCCCGCGGCGCTTCGCCCTTGCCCTTTCGCCTCTCGGCACGGCCAAGTCCGGGCGCGCCTTGGGCCCGGGGGCTACTGTCGGCGTTCTGGGAACAGGGGTCCCCACACTTGCCTGCCTGCGACCTGCGGCGTGGCTCGAATGGGGGCCCAGCACGACCCATCTTCATCAACACAAGACTCAAGACCCTCGCGAGGGGCCAAGCCTCGCGGGGCGGACGACACGGTGCTTCCTCAGGCGCAGCCTCCTCAGGCTGGCTCATGAGGAGGCGGAGAGATCAAGGCAGGGTACCTCGCGAGGTGCCCATGACGCGATCCATGACGACCAAGGGTGCCAGGCGGGCGCCACACCGCGCAGTGTCCTCCCTTTCCTATTTGGTGCAAAGGGGGCAAGCGCAGGCGAGAGGATCAAGCAAAGGCATCCATTTCGGTGCAACAAGACCAAGACCAGTCCAACAGTGGGAATGAGCTCATCGTGGAGCCCAGAGCGGCGTCACCACAGGGCCTTTGGCAGGCGAGGACCAACTTTGGTCAGGATAAGTGTACCAGATGTTCCCCTTCAAATTGGCCAATTGTTGGCGCCCTTACCGCTCAATATTTGGGAAGAGGCCCAGGGCCTTTGCCTATAAATAGGACTAGCCACCCCCAGGGGTGCGCGCGGAGATCGTGCCCTCTACCTCTCCGTCTCGCAAGGATCTAAACTACTAGAAGAACAACACAAGAGACACAGGGTTTATACTGGTTCGGGCCACCATTGTGGTGTAATACCCTACTCCAGTGTGGTGGGTGGATTGCCTCTTGGGCTGATGAGGAAGAATAGTACAAGGAAGAACAGCCTCGCGACGGTCTGTTCTTGGCTAGGGGATGAACTGTTAGGGGAGTTCGATCGCCCTTCTCTCTCTCTCTAGATGCTGGATTGGATCAGATTCCCTCTACTGGTTGCTAGCTCATTCCGATCTGCCTCTACCCTGGGGGTGGCTAGTCCTATTTATAGGCAAAGGCCCTGGGCCTCTTCCCAAATATTGAGCGGGAAGGGCGCCAACAATTGGCCAATTTGAAGGGGAACATCTAGTACACTTATCCTGACTAAAGTTGGTATTCGCCTGCCAAAGGCCCTGTGGTGACGCCGTCCTGGGATCCATGGTGACCTCCTTCCCACCGTTGGACTGGTCTTGGTCTCGTTGCACCGAAATGGGTGCCTTTGCTTGATCCACTTGCCTGCGCTTGCCCCCTTTGCACCAAAGAGGAAAGGGAGACGCTGCGCGGGCTGGCGCCCGCCTGGCACCCTTGGTCGTCATGGCTTGCGTCATGGGCACCTTGTGAGGTACCCGCCTTGATCTCTCCGCCTCCTCGCGAGCCAGCCTAAGGAGGCCGTGCCTGAGGTAGCGCCATGTCGTCCGCCTCGCGAGGCTTGGCCCCTCGCGAGGGTCTTGAGCCTTGTGTTGATGAAGATGGGCCACGCTGGGGCCCATTTGAGCCACGCCGCAGGCCGCAGGCAGGCAAGTCTTGGGACCCCCGTTCCCAGAACGCCGACAGTTTAATCTAGTATCCATGATTCAGCCTATTATGATCAAACATGTTTGCAATTACAATTAGAGATTATACTTTCTCATGCCATGCTTAAGTAGCTAGGAGTGGATAATGATTTATCTTGGATGTCAACATTGTGTTAAAATGATTGTGATGTAGTATGACGATATGGTATCCTCCTCTGAATGTTCGATTGGCTTGACTTGGCACATGTTCATGCATGTAGTTGGATCAAAACCAACATAGCCTCTATGGTATTTATGTTCATGGTGTTCATATCCTACTCATGCTAGTATCCAACGTTACTTATGCATAATGCATGTTCATGACCGTTTTCGCTCTCTAGCTGGCCGCTTCTCAACCTAATTGCTAGCCTTCGTGTGTACTAAGCGGAATTACTGCTTGTGCATCAAAATCCTGAAACCCAAGTTATTCCAGATGAGTCCACCACCTACTTATATGCGGTATTACCCTGCCGTCCTAAGTAAATTTGCATGTGCCACCTCTAAAAACTTCAAATAAATATCATTTTTGTGTGCCAGGATTGTTCATAGAGCGACAAGAGGTAGTCAGTATCTTCCATGCTAAGCGGGTTATTCTTTGATGAGTCTTTATTCACTCGTCCTTACATGAGAGGGACGGTAATAGGGATTCCCAGTCCTGAATTCAAATTGCAAATAATTAAACAAAACTCCCCCGGGACTGTTGTTGGTATGGACGGTACCCGTTGTTTCGGACAAGCTGTGGAGTGTGATTGTTGGTGGAGGGGGAGTAAACATTTACTTTTATCACTTGGGAACCGCCACTAATGTGTTTCGCATGGAAGATATCGATAACTAATGGTCGCGAAGTAAACAAGAAGGGTGCATTTCTCAAAATTTCATTTACCTCTGTTTTAAAGACTTGAGCTCTGGCACCTCTGCAAATCACTGCTTCCCTCTGTGAAGGGACTATCTATTTACTTTTATGTTGTGTCATCACCTTCTCAAATAAGCGCCAGAACCTAAGAGCACTATTGTCATCCTAATGTATTGTGAGTAGCTAATGTTGGGTGCATCATGACTGGATCTTTTCTACCATGAATTACAATGTTTAGTCACTGCTTAAACTTTGGAGGTGCCCTGCATTTATGTTTTTCGGCCTCAGAAAGGGCTAGCGAGATACCACTATTGTCATATTATATCATGGTTGTTTTGACAAAGTGTTGTCATTTGAGATATCTTATTATTGCTCGCTAGTTGATTTTATCAATTATATGAGTTAATATAATTTTTAAGAGTTATTGTCGACATGGTTAGTTATAATCTTGGTTCAAAACCTGGGTGCAACTTAAGCTTATTTATGTAAAGAAGAGCAAAAGAGTTCGTAAAAGTTTTTCTTTTTCACTTTCAGTTTATCAACTGAATTGCTTGGGGACAAGCAAAGGTTTAAGCCTGGGGTAGTTGATATGTCTCTGTCGTATCTACTTTTCCTAACATGTTTCCTCTTGTTTTGGACTCTAATTTGCATGATTTGAATGAAACTAACCCGGACTGGCATTGTTTTCAGCAGAACTACCATGGTGTTGTTTTTGTGCAGAAATAAAAGTTCTCGGATTGGAATGAAACTTTGCGAGGAATTTTTATATAATAAAGGATAATTTCTGGAGCCAAGAACCACCGGAGGGGGGCAGCTGGGTGGGCACAACCCACCAGGGCGCCCCCCTCCAGGCGCGCCCAGGTGGGTTGTCCCCACCTGGTGGCATGCAGGCCTCAAGCCTGATACAATAAAATCACATTTTCAGAGAAAAAAATAAGGAAGAATTATCGCGTTTCATGAGACGGAGCCGCCACCACCTCCTGTTCTTCATCGAGAGGCCAGATCTAGAGTCCGTTTGGGGCTCTGGAGAGGGGGATCTTCGATCTTCGTCATCACCAACCCTTCTCCATCGTCAATTCCATGATGCTCCCCACCAGGAGTGAGTAATTCCTTCATAGGCTCGTTGGTCGGTGAGGAGTTGGATGAGATTCATCATGTAATCGAGTTAGTTTTTGTAGGGCCTGATCCCTAGTATCCATTATGTTCTGAGATTGATGTTGCTATGACTTTGCCATGCTTAATGCTTGTCACTTTGGGCCTGGGTGCCATGATTTCAGATCTGAACCGTTTATGTCATCACCATTATATCTATGTTATAGATCCGATCTTTCAAGTTATAGTCACCTACTACGTGTTATGTTCCGGAAAACCTGGATTGACAGAAGTCGAGACACTTCCTGGTGATGATCGTAGTTTGAGGAGTTCATGTATTCACCGTGTGTTAATGCTTTGTTCCGGTTCTCTATTAAAAGGAGGCCTTGATATCTCTCATTTCCAATAGGACCCCACTGGCACGGAGGGTAGGACAAAAGATGTCATGCAAGTTCTTTCCATAAGCATGTATGACTATTTACGGAATACATGCCTACATTATATTTATGAACTGGAGCTAGTGCCGTATCTCCCTAGGTTATGACTATTATATGATGAATATCACCAACGAATTCACCGATCCAATGCCTACGAATTTGTCTTACATTCTTCCTACTAAGTTACTACTGCTATTGTTACTTTTGCACTTGCTACAAAATCATTGCTATCACTATTACTGTTACTGTTGTTGTTGCTACTACTATCAAAACTATCATACTACTGATCACTTTGCTACAGATAACTAATCTCCAGGTGTGGTTGAATTGACAACTCGACTGCTAATACTTGCAAATATTCTTTGGCTCCCCTTGTGTCGAATCAATAAATTTGGGTTGAATACTCTACCCTCAAAAAATGTTGCGATGCCCTATACTTGTGGGTTATCAACTATGCAGGCTCAGCGGGACACGTGCGAGTAGTCTGCCGTGCAGGCTCACCAGCAAGTGAGCCCTTTGACCTCCACCCTCCGCCCGCCTCACTTCCAACTTCTCCATTAATGGCGGCCGAGCCGCTATTTAATAGGCGGTTAATGCACGTGGACGGAGGGAGTAGTTTTCTTATGATCCCATGAACCCACTCAATGTTAGCATTGTTTTGTTTGTGCCTCGCCGAGAACATGACTTTTAGCCCGTTTTCAACTCGTATACAGTTGCCTACGAACAAATAATACGGTGAGAATGGCAACGGATAATAACTATGTGAAATATTCTGGATAATTTAAAATGCCACATGCGTCAATGCCCGAAAGACACAGGGGCAGAAGAAGAAGGAAGACGCAGACAACGATCAGGGTCACCGCTCTCTACTTCATGATGGGTTGCTAGGCACAAAGTTCCTCCATCCCCTTCTTCATCGCCTCCATGACCTTCATCTCTCTCGCCTCTCCTCCGCCATCTTTGTCATTGCGTCCATGGCACAGGATTTCTCGTGGCGAGCATCAATGCTCTCCTTCACATCCTCAAGACTTTGCTTGGCAGCACCCATGAACTCCACTACCAGTAGGTCGCGCTTGATGCGGAGCATCACCGTGTCATTGATATGTCTCCAATGTATCTATAATTTATGAAGTATTCATGCCATGTTTACAATAATTTTATATGGTTCTGGTATGGTTTGATTAGAACTAACCCGGACTGACACTTTTTCAACAGAACTACCGTGGTGTCGTTTTTTGTGTAGAAATAAAAGTTCTCGAAATGGGCTGAAAATTAACGATGATTTTTTATGGACCAAAAGAGACCCCGTAGCATCGGAGCTGGGATAGGAAGTGATCGAGGAGGCCACAAGCCTAGGGGCGCGCCCACCCCCTAGGGCGCCTCCATCTTGTGGGCCCCTCGGGCACCCCCTTGACGTGAGACTGACGCCAAAAATTCCTATATATTATGTAACCTCCAGAAAGAACCCTAGATGAGAAGTTCCACCGCCGCAAGCCTCTGTAGCCATGAAAAACAAATCGGGGCCCTGTTCCAGCACCCTGCCGTAGGGGGAAATCATCACCGGAGACCATCTTCATCATCCCGGCAGCCACCATGATGAGGAAGGAGTAGTTCACCCTTGGGGCTGAGGGTATGTACTAGTAGCTATGTGTTTGATCTCTCTCTCTCTCTCTCTCTCTCTCTCTCTCTCTCTCTCGTGTTCTTGATTTGGCACGATCTTGATGTACCGCGAGCTTTGTTCCTATAGTTGGATCATATGGTATTTCTCCCTCTCTATCTTCTTGTGATGAATTGAGTTTTACCTTTGAGGTTTCACTATTATCGAATTGAATACTTTTATGGATTTGAGAACACTTGATGTATGTCTTGCATGGGATACCCGTGGTGACAATGGGGTGTTCTATTGATTCACTTGATGTATGTTTTGGCACTCAACTCGCGGATTCCCGAGGTGACATTGGGGTAATCTATGCATAGGGGTTGATCATAATGGAGACTCTCTACTCCAACCTCTTGCTATTCCAGAATGGAAGTTTGATCATATCGAAATGGACTTCGTGACTGGCTTTCCTAAGTCCAAGCGTGGAAATGATGCTATCTTCGTTGTCATTGACAAGCTCACTAAAGTGGCTCATTTTCTTCCTATCAAAGAGTCTATCACAGCAGCGCAGCTGGCAGAGCTCTACACGTCCAGAATTGTCTCCTTGCACGACATTCCACAATTGATTTCTTTGTTGGAAATATGCCCTAGAGGCAATAATAAATTGATTATTATTATATTTCCTTGTTCATGATAATCGTTTATTATCCATGCTAGAATTGTATTGATAGGAAACTCAGATACATGTGTGGATACATAGACAACACCATGTCCCTAGTAAGCCTCTAGTTGACTAGCTCGTTGATCAATAGATGGTTACGGTTTCCTGACCATGGACATTGGATGTCGTTGATAACGGGATCACATCATTAGGAGAATGATGTGATGGACAAGACCCAATCCTAAGCCTAGCACAAATCATGTAGTTCGTATGCTAAAGCTTTTCTAATGTCAAGTATCGTTTCCTTAGACCATGAGATTGTGCAACTCCCGGATACCGTAGGAGTGCTTTGGGTGTGCCAAACGTCACAACGTAACTGGGTGGCTATAAAGGTACACTACAGGTATCTCCGAAAGTGTCTGTTGGGTTGGCACGAATCGAGACTGGGATTTGTCACTTCGTGTGACGGAGAGGTATCTCTGGGCCCACTCGATAGGACATCATCATAATGTGCACAATGTGATCAAGGAGTTGATCACGGGATGATGTGTTGCGGAACGAGTAAAAGAGACTTGCCGGTAATGAGATTGAACAAGGTATCGGGATACCGACGATCGAATCTCGGGCAGGTATCGTACCGATAGACAAAGGGAATTGTATACGGGATTGATTAAGTCCTTGACATCGTGGTTCATGAGATCATCATGGAACATGTGGGAGCCAACATGGGTATCCAGATCCCGCTGTTGGTTATTGACCGGAGAACGTCTCGGTCATGTCTGCATGTCTCCCGAACCCGTAGGGTCTACACACTTAAGGTTCGATGACACTAGGGTTATAAAGGAAGTTTGTATGTGGTTACCGAATGTTGTTCGGAGTCCCGGATGAGATCTTGGACGTCACGAGGAGTTCCGGAATGGTCCGGAGGTAAAGATTTATATATAGGAAGTCCTATTTCGGCCATCAGGACAAGTTTCAGGGTCATCGGTATTGTACCGGGACCACCAGAAGGGTCCCGGGGCCCACCGGGTGGGGCCACCTATCCCAGAGGGTCCCATGGGATGAAGTGGGAAGGGATCCAGCCCAAAGTGGGCTGGGGCGCCACTTTCCCCTAGGGCCCATGCGCCTAGTGTGGGGGGAAACCCTAAAGGGAGAGTCCCACAAGGGGAAGGCACCCCTAGGTGCCATGGGGGGGAGGGAAACCTCCCTTGGCCGCCGCTCCCCCTAGGAGATTGGATCTCCTAGGGCCGGCGCCCCCCCCTTGGCCCTCCTATATATAGTGGGGGAGATGGAGGACTTCACACCTGATCCAAGGCGCAGCCCCTCCCCTCCCCAGCATCTCTCCTTCCTCCTCTCCCGCGGTGCTTGGCGAAGCCCTGCAGGATTGCCACGCTCCTCCAACACCACCACGCCATTGTGTTGCTGCTGGACGGAGTCTTCCTCAACCTCTCCCTCTCTCCTTGCTGGATCAAGGCATGGGAGACGTCACCGGGCTGTACGTGTGTTGAACGCGGAGGTGCCGTCCGTTCGGCACTAGGATCATCGGTGATTTGGATCACGACAAGTACGACTCCATCAACCCCGTTCACTTGAACGCTTCCGCATAGCGATCTACAAGGGTATGTAGGTGCACTCTCTTTCCCCTTGTTGCTGGTTTCTCCATAGATGGATCTTGGTGACACGTAGGAAAATTTTGAATTTCTGCTACGTTCCCCAACAGTGGTATCAGAGCTAGGTCTATTGCGTAGATTCCATGCACGAGTAGAACACAAAGTAGTTGTGGGCATTGATTTTGTTCAATATGCTTACCGTTACTAGTCAATCTTGATTAGGCGGCATTGTGGGATGAAGCGGCCCGGACCGACCTTACACGTACACTTACGTGAGACAGGTTCCACCGACTGACATGCATTAGTTGCATAAGGTGGCTAGCGGGTGCCAGTCTCTCCCACTTTAGTCGGATCGGATTCGATGAAAAGGGTCCTTATGAAGGGTAAATAGCAATTGACATATGACGTTGTGGTTTTGCGTAGGTAAGAAACGTTCTTGCTAGAAACCCATAGCAGCCACGTAAAACATGCAAACAACAATTAGAGGACGTCTAACTTGTTTTTGCAGGGTATGCCATGTGATGTGATATGGCCAAAGGATGTGATGTATGATATATGTGATGTATGAGATGATCATGTTCTTGTAATAGGAATCACAACTTGCATGTCAATGAGTATGACAACCGGCAGGAGCCATAGGAGTTGTCTTTAATTTACTTATGACCTGCGTGTCAACATAAACGTCATGTAATTACTTTACTTTATTGCTAAAGCGTTAGCCATAGTAGTAGAAGTAATAGTTGACGTGACAACTTCATGAAGACACGATGATGGAGATCATGGTGTCATGCCGGTGACGACGATGATCATGGAGCCCCGAAGATGGAGATCAAAAGGAGCAAAGTGATGATGGCCATATCATGTCACTATTTGATTGCATGTGATGTTTATCATGTTTATACATCTTATTTGCTTAGAACGACGGTAGTAAATAAGATGATCCCTCATTAAAATTTCAAGAAAGTGTTCCCCCTAACTGTGCACCGTTGCGAAAGTTCGTCGTTTCGAAGCACCACGTGATGATCGGGTGTGATAGATTCTTACGTTCACATACAACGGGTGTAAGCCAGATTTACACACGTGAAACACTTAGGTTGACTTGACGAGCCTAGCATGTACAGACATGGCCTCGGAACACAAGAGACCGAAAGGTCGAGCATGAGTCGCATGGTAGATACGATCAACATGAAGATGTTCACCGATGATGACTAGTCCGTCTCACGTGATGATTGGACACGACCTAGTTGACTCGGATCATGTAATCACTTGGATGACTAGAGGGATGTCTATCTGAGTGGGAGTTCATAAGATGAACTTAATTATCCTGAACATAGTCAAAAGATCTTTGCAAATTATGTCGTAAGCTCGCGCTTTAGTTCTACTGTTTTAGATATGTTCCTAGAGAAAATATAGTTGAAAGGTGACAGTAGCAATTATGCGGACAGTACAAGGATTATTTCCTTAATGCACCGCTTAGTGTGCTGGACCTCGAACGTGGTCTGTGGATGTTACGAACATCTGACATACACGTGTTGATGACTACATGATAGTTCGTTAATGTTAAATGGTTTAGAATTGAGGCACCGAAGACATTTTTGAAATGTTGCGGAACATATGAGATGTTTCGAGGGCTGAAATTGGGATTTCAGGCTCGTGCCCACGTCAAGAGGTATAAGACCTCCAACGATTTTCTTAGCCTGCAAACTAAGGGAGAAAAGCTCAATCGTTGAGTTTGTGCTCAGATTGTTTGAGTACAACAATCACTTGAATCGAGTGGGAGTCGATCTTCCAGATAAGATAGTGACGTTTCTCCAAAGTCATTGCCACCAAGCTGCGAGAGCTTCGTAATGAACTATAACATATCAGGGATAGATATGATGATCCTTGAAATATTCGCGATGTTTGACACCGCGAAAGTAGAAATCAAGAAGGAGCATCAATTGTTGATGGTTAGTGAAACCACTAGTTTCAAGAAGGGCAAGGGCAAGAAGGGATACTTCATGAAATGGCAAATCAGCTGCTGCTCTAGTGGAGAAACCCAAGGTTGAACCCAAACCCGAGACTGAGTGCTTCTGTAATAAGGGGAACAGCCACTGGAGCAGAATTACCCTAGATACTTGGTAGATGAGAAGGCTGTCAATAGAAGTATATTGGATATACATTATGTGAATGTGTACTTTACTAGTACTCCTAGTAGCATCATGGTATTAGATACCGGTTCGATTGCTAAGTGTTAGTAACTCGAAATAAAAGCTACGGAATAAACGGAGACTAGCTAAAGGTGAGCTGACGATATGTGTTGGAAGTGTTTCCAAAGTTGATATGATCAAGCATCGCTCGCTCCCTCTACCATCGAGATTGGTGTTAAACCTAAATAATTGTTATTTGGTGTTTGCGTTGAGCATAGACATGATTGGATTATGTCTATCGCAATACGGTTATTCATTTAAGGAGAATAATGGTTACTCTATTTATTTGAATAATACCTTCAATGGTCTTGCACCTAAAATGAATGGTTTATTGAATCCCGATCATAGTGATACACATGTTCATGCCAAAAGATATAAGATAGTAATTATAGTACTACCTACTTGTGGCACTGCCATGTAAGTCATATTGGTATAAAACGCATGAAGAAGCTCCATGTTGATGGATCTTTGGACTCACTCATTTCTGAAAAGATTGAGACATGTGAACCATGTCTGTTGGTATGTACGCATGAAGAAACTCCATGCAGATGGACCGTTTGGACTCACTTGATTTTTAATCGCTTGAGACATGCAAATCGTACCACATGGGCAAGATGACTGAAAGCTTCGGTTTTAGTAAAATGGAACAAGAAAGCAACTTGTTGGAAGTAACACATTTTGATGTGTGCAGTCCAATGAGTGCTGAGGCGCGCAGTGGATATCGTTATGCTCTTACTTCACAAATTATTTGAGTAGATACTGAGTATATTTACTTGATGAAACACAAGTCTGAATTATTGAATGGTTCAAGTAATTTCAGAATGAAGTTGAAGATCTTCGTGACAAGAGGATACAATGTCTATGATATGATCACAGAAATGAATATCTGAGTTATGAGTTTGGCACACAATTAAGACATTATGGAAATTGTTTCACGACTAGTACCGCCTGGAACACCATAGTGTGATGGTGTGTCCGAACATCATAACTGCACCCTATTGGATATGATGCATACCATGATGTCTCTTATCGAATTACCACTATCGTTCATGGGTTAGGTATTAGAGACAACCGCACTCACTTTAGATAGGGCACCACGCAAATCCGTCGAGACAACACCGTATGAACTGTGGTTTAGAGAAACCTAAGATGTTGTTTCTTAAAAGTTTGGGGTCACGACGCTTATGTGAAAAAGTTTCAGGCTGATAAGCTCGAACCCAAAGCGGATAAATCTTCATAGGACACCCAAAACAGTTGGGTATACCTCCTATCTCAGATCCGAAAGCAATAGGGATTGTTTCTAGAATCGGGTCCTTTCTCGAGGAAAAGTTTCTCTCGGAAGAATTGAGTGGGAGGATGGTGGAGACTTGATGAGGTTATGGAACCGTCACTTCAACTAGTGTGTAGCAGGGCACAGGAGTTGTTCCTATGGCACCTACACCAATTGAAGTGGAAGCTTATGATAGTGATCATGAGACTTCGGATCAAGTCACTCCCAAACCTCGTAGGATGACAAGGATGCGTACTACTTCAGAGTGGTATGTAATCCTGTCTTGGACGTCATGTTGCTAGACAACAATGAACCTACGAGCTATGGAGAAGCGATGGTGGGCCCGGATTCCGATGAATGGCTCGAGGCCATAAAATCCGAGAGAGGATCCATGTATGAAAACAAAGTGTAGACTTTGGCAGAACGACTCGATGGTCGTGAGGCTGTTGAGTACAGATGGATTTTAAAAGGAAGACGGACAATGATGGTAAATGTCACCATTAAGAAAGCTCGACTTGTCGTTAAGATGTTTCCCAACAAGTTTAAGGAGTGGACTACGATGATACTTTCTCACTCGTAGCGATGCTAAGAGTCTGTTGGAATTAGCAGGTACTGCATTATTTATGAAATCTTGCAGATAGGATGTCAAAATATTGTTTCCTTGTTCTTGAGGAAAGGTTTTATGTGATACAACCAGAAGTTTTTGTCGATCCTGAAAGATGCTAACAAGTATGCAAAGCTCTAGCAATCCATTTAAGGACTGGAGTAAGCATCTCGGAGTTGGAATGTACACTTCGATGAGATGATCAAAGAATTTGGGTTTATACAAAGTTTATGAGAAACTTGTATTTCCAAAGAAGTGAGTGGGAGCACTATAGAATTTCTGATGAGTATATGTTGTTGACATATTGTTGATCAGAAATGATGTAGAATTTCTGGAAAGCATATAAGGTTATTTGAAAAGTGTTTTTCAATGGAAAACCTGGATTAAGCTACTTGAACATTGAGCATCAAGATCTATAAGGATAGATCAAAATCGCTTAATAGTACTTTCAAATGAATACATACCGTGACAAGATTTTGAAGGAATTCAAAATAGATCGGCAAAGAAGGAGTTCTTGGCTGTATTACATGTGTGAGTATTGAGTAAGACTCAAGACATGACCACGGCAGAATAGAAAGGACGAAGGTCGTCCCCTATGCTTTAGTCGTAGGCTCTAGAGTATGCTATGTTATGTACCGCACCTGAAGTGTGCCAAACCATGAGTCAGTCAAGGGGTAAAAGTGTGATCTAGAAATGGATCACAGGATAACGGTCAAAGTTATCCTTAGTAACTAGTGGACTAAGGAATTTTCTCGATTATGGAGGTGGTAAAAGAGTTCATCGTAAAGGGTTACGCCGATGCAAGCTTTGACACTAATCCAGATTATTCTGAGTAGTAAACTAGATTCGTCTAGTAGAACAGTTATTTGGAATAGCACCAAATAGAGCGTGGTAACTGCATCTAGGAGATGACATAGATATTTGTAAAGCACACACGGATCTGAAAGGTTCAGACCCGTTGACTATAACCTCTCTCACAAGCATAAAATGATCAAACCCAGAACTCTTGGGTGTTAGTCACATAGGGATGTGAACTTGAGTGTTAATCACATATCGATGTGAACTAGATTATTGACTCTAGTGCAAGTGGGAGACTGTTGGAAATATGCCCTAGAGGCAATAATAAATTGATTATTATTATATTTCCTTGTTCATGATAATCGTTTATTATCCATGCTAGAATTGTATTGATAGGAAACTCAGATACATGTGTGGATACATAGACAACACCATGTCCCTAGTAAGCCTCTAGTTGACTAGCTCGTTGATCAATAGATGGTTACGGTTTCCTGACCATGGACATTGGATGTCGTTGATAACGGGATCACATCATTAGGAGAATGATGTGATGGACAAGACCCAATCCTAAGCCTATCACAAGATCATGTAGTTCGTATGCTAAAGCTTTTCTAATGTCAAGTATCGTTTCCTTAGACCATGAGATTGTGCAACTCCCGGATACCGTAGGAGTGCTTTGGGTGTGCCAAACATCACAACGTAACTGGGTGGCTATAAAGGTACACTACAGGTATCTCCGAAAGTGTCTGTTGGGTTGGCACGAATCGAGACTGGGATTTGTCACTCCGTGTGACGGAGAGGTATCTCTGGGCCCACTCGGTAGGACATCATCATAATGTGCACAATGTGATCAAGGAGTTGATCACGGGATGATGTGTTGCGGAACGAGTAAAAGAGACTTGCCGGTAACGAGATTGAACAAGGTATCGGGATACCGACGATCGAATCTCGGGCAAGTATCGTACCGATAGACAAAGGGAATTGTATACGAGATTGATTAAGTCCTTGACATCGTGGTTCATCCGATGAGATCATCGTGGAACATGTGGGAGCCAACATGGGTATCCAGATCCCGCTGTTGCTTAATGACTGGAGAACGTCTCGGTCATGTCTGCATGTCTCCCGAACCCGTAGGGTCTACACACTTAAGGTTCGATGACACTAGGGTTATAAAGGAAGTTTGTATGTGGTTACCGAATGTTGTTCGGAGTCCCGGATGAGATCTTGGACGTCACTAGGAGTTCCGGAATGGTCCGGAGGTAAAGATTTACATATAGGAAGTCCTATTTCGGCCATCGGGACAAGTTTCGGGGTCATCGGTATTGTACCAGGACCACCAGAAGGGTCCCGGGGGCCCACCGGGTGGGGCCACCTATCCTGGAGGGTCCCATGGGCTGAAGTGGGAAGGGATCCAGCCCAAAGTGGGCTGGGGCGCCACTTTTCCCTAGGGCCCATGCGCCTAGTGTGGGGGAAACCCTAAAGGGAGAGTCCCACAAGGGGAAGGCACCCCTAGGTGCCTTGGGGGGGAGGGAAACCTCCCTTGGCCGCCGCCCCCCCTAGGAGATTGGATCTCCTAGGGCCGGCGCCCCCCTTGGCCCTCCTATATATAGTGGGGGAGATGGAGGACTTCACACCTGATCCAAGGCGCAGCCCCTCCCCTCCCCAGCATCTCTCCTTCCTCCTCTCCCGCGGTGCTTGGCGAAGCCCTGCAGGATTGCCACGCTCCTCCAACACCACCACGCCGTTTTGCTGCTGCTGGGCGGAGTCTTCCTCAACCTCTCCCTCTCTCCTTGCTGGATCAAGGCATGCGAGACGTCACCGGGCTGTACGTGTGTTGAACGCGGAGGTGCCGTCCGTTCGGCACTAGGATCATCGGTGATTTGGATCACGACGAGTACGACTCCATCAACCCCGTTCACTTGAACGCTTCCGCATAGCGATCTACAAGGGTATGTAGATGCACTCTCTTTCCCCTTGTTGCTGGTTTCTCCATAGATAGATCTTGGTGACACGTAGGAAAATTTTGAATTTCTGCTACGTTCCCCAACATTCTTCAGACCATGGCAGCATCTTTACCTCCAAGTTTTGGGATTCTTTTCAGAAGGCCATGGGCACAAACATTCAGTTCAGCACAGCTTTCCATCCTCAAACTAGTGGACAAGTCGAGCGTGTCAACCAAATTCTTGAAGATATGCTCAGGGCCTGTGTCATCTCTTTCGGCATGAAGTGGGAGGATTGTCTTCCATATGCTGAGTTCTCTTACAACAACAGCTTTCAAGCGAGCTCGGGCAAAGCCCCATTCGAGATTCTCTATGGCAGAAAGTGTCGTACTCCTCTCAGTTGGTCTGAGACGGGCGAACGCCAACTTCTTGGCAACGATTTGACCACAGAGGCTGAAGATATGTGTAAAGTCATTCGTGAGAATCTCAAAGCCGCTCAATCGCGCCAGAAGAGCTATTACGATAGCAAACACCGTGATTTGGCTTTCGAGATCGGAGACCATGTCTACCTCCGCGTCTCTCCAATGAAAGGCACTCGTCGCTTCGGTATCAAAGGGAAACTTGCCCCTAGATACGTCGGTCCTTTCAAGATCATCGGCAAACGAGGCGATCTCGCCTATCAACTTGAGCTTCCCCCCAACTTTGCAAATGTGCACGATGTGTTCCATGTGTCATAGCTTCGCAAGTGCTTCAAGACGCCTGAGCGCACCATCAACTTCGAAGAGATTGATCTTCAAGAAGATTTGTCCTATCATGAGCATCCCGTTGCTATTCTTGAAGAAACTGAGCGCAAGACTCGCAAAAAGTCCATCAAATTCCTGAAAGTGAAGTGGTCTCACCATTCAGACCGAGAAGCCACCTGGGAACGCGAGGACCACCTCCGTTCCGAATATTCGGAGTTCTTTCAGTCCTAGATCTCGGGACGAGATCCTCTCGTAGTGGTGGAGAGTTGTAACACCCGGATGTAACTTGCCATATTTGTAACTCCAACTCTTGCCATTTTCGGCAATGTGATATGATATTCCCTCTGTGGTTGGATTTTCCTTCTTTTGCATTTTGTCTTTGTCATGCATTTCATGTCATGTCATCATGTGCATCGCATTTGCATACGTGTTCGTTTCATGAATCCGAGCTTTTTCCCCGTTGTCCGTTTTGCAATCCGGCGCTCCTATGTTCCCCGGCGTCCCCTTTTACCTTTTCCCGTGAGCGTGTATTAAACTTTCTCGGAATGGACCGAGGTTTGTCAAGCGGCCTTGGTATAGCACCGGTAGACCGCCTGTCAAGTTTCGGGTCATTCGGAGGTCGTTTGATACTCCAACGGTTAACCGGGTAACCGTGAAGGCCTCGTGTGTGTTGCAGCCCAAAACCCCTCCAAATCAGCCCAATAACCCGTCTAAGTCACTCCCATGTCCATCGCCGTTCGATCACGATCGTGTGGCCGCAAACCGTGCTCAATTTGGAGCCTCCTAGCCCCTCCTACCTATAAAAACACCTCCTCCCCCGAAATCCCGGATCAAACCTACCCTAACCCTAGCCCCGCTCCTCTCCCTGCGCCGGACACGTCCGGACGGCGCCGGACGCGTCCTCCGCCGCGCCCGCAGCCAACCGGGAGCCGCCACGTGTCACGCGCCCCACAACGCCGCTCGTTCCCCGCGTCGCCGAAGCCCGCTCGGCCCGCCGCGGGCCCCCGCGGCCCGTACCCCGCGCCCGCGCGCGCGCCTCCCCGCCTTCCGCGCCGGCCGCGGCTGTCGCCGCCCGCCGCCGGAGCCTCGTCGCCCTGCCTCGCCATGGTCGCCGCCGACCGCGCCGCTCCCTCCTCGCCGCCTGCGCGTTCCGCCGTCCTGGTCGCCCCGCCGCCCCTCCTCGCCGGATCCGGTGGCCCCAAGGCCGGATCCGCCCTGGAACCACCTCGCCGGCGCCCCCCGCTCCTTCTCCGGCCACCGCAGCGCCAACTCCGGCGAGCTCGGGCTCGATCCAGATCCAACCCCGCGTTGACTTTTTCCCCTCTCAGGTCGAAATTTCGTCTAAGTCCCCGTGTAGTTTGCATAATCATGCCATGTTCATCGCATCATAACTTGCCGCATACTGCTCCGTTTCGTGCGTGTAATATGTCAAATTGTTCGCCTCGATGAGTACATAACTTCATCTCATTGCATCATTTTCATTTGAGTTCATCTTGATGCCCGAAATGCTGTTGGAAGAGGGCTATGTGATGTTAGTTTCAGATCTGTTTCAGTAGATGCACTTTTGTCATTTTTGCCATGATTGATGTGTGCACCCTATGAAGTTGAGTCCTACATGTGTTTTGTAATATGCCATGCCATCTTTAAAGGGGTGTATGCCATGTATTTTTGTGATCTTTGTGGTGACTAGCACAAGCATGCAAACTAGGGATCATATTGTTGCTGATTTCAGAGACTTAGTATTTTCACTATGCCATGTCTTCTTGATGGATGTATGCGGAGTTTATCATGAATTGCTCTGTACTGAGTGCATCGAGCTCGTAAACATGCCTACTTGTTATCTGTTTTTGACATGTCCAGTTTTCTGCTAAGTCTGAAAACTGTAACGAAACTTGCTTAATTGACATGGGTGCTATTATATTTTTTGGTCCTTTTTGGCTGATTGTAAATAAGGGACTTTTGTTCAATGCTTTGATTAGATTCATGCCATGCAATATCTTGATATGTCCTGGTCCTGTAGCATGTTATTTCCTTGCTCTAAACATGTCATCCTGATGTTAATTTCTGGCATGATAGTATTTTCACTAAGTCTGTGAAGCTGATATGTTTTGCACTTTTGCCATGCTTGTTTGGACCTGTTGTGGTGTGATTTAGCCGTAGCTCAGTGTTCATCTTTTGTCAAGCATCTTTAGTAGATCACTTCCATGTGCTCTGCTGATATGTTTGGGTGGAGTAGCTTAATTCCTTGTTGCATGCTAAGTAGCATCATGCTGTTAATGGCAGAATCTTGTCATTCTTGTTTTGCTTGCCATTTGCAAACCGTGCATCCGATTCCGGTGATCTTTATATCGATTTCAACCGAAATCATCTCACCTTTCCAGTGGCATACTTGGTTTGCCAAGATTATGCCTTGTTCATGTTTTTCCTTCTGGCGCAGGCATATGCATTGCATACCACATGTCGCATATCATGCCACGTTTTGCATCATGTTGATTGCGCATTGCATCGTGGTTGATAGTTGTTCCTTTGCTTGTGTTCTTGCCTTGGGTAGAGCCGGGAGACGACTACGTGACCGAGGAACCTGTTGAGGACACTTACGAGGATCAAGCTTTCGACAACTCTGAGAACCTTGCAGGCAAGATGACCATACCCTCGAAATCACTTCTATCTTTGCTTGCTAGATGCTCGTTCTTTTGCTATGCCTATGCTGCGATACCTACCACTTGGTATATCATGCCACCCATATTGCCATGTCAAACCTCTAACTATCCTTTCCTAGCAAACCGTTGATTGGCTATGTTACCGCTTTGCTCAGCCCCTCTTATAGCGTTGCTAGTTGCAGGTGAAGATGAAGTTTGTTCCATGTTGGAACATGATTATTTTGGGATATCACAATATCTCTTATTTAATTAATGCATCTATATACTTGGTGAAGGGTGGAAGGCTCGACCTTATGCCTGGTGTTTTGTTCCACTCTTGCCACCCTAGTTTCCGTCATACCGGTGTTATGTTCCTTGATTTTGTGTTCCTTACACGGTTGGGTGATTTATGGGACCCCCTTGACAGTTCGCTTTGAATAAGACTCCTCTAGCAAGGCCCGACATTGGTTTTACCATTTGACCACCTACCACCATATTTTTCCCTTGGGTTTTCGCGAGCCCGAGGGTCATCTTTATTTTAGCCCCCCCGGGCTAGTGCTCCTCCGAGTGTTGGTCCGAATCGAGCAACCTGCGGGGCCACCTTGTGGAAACTCGAGGCCTGGTTTTACTCGTAGCTTGACTTATCCGGATGTGCCCTGAGACCGAGATATGTGCAGCTCCTATCAGGATTTGTCGGCACAATCGGGCGGCTTTGCTGGTCTTGTTTTTCCATTGTCAAAATGTCTTGTAGTCCGGGATTACGAGACTGATCGGGTCTTCCCGGTAGAAGGAATATCCTTCGTTGACCGTGAGAGCTTATAATGGGCTAAGTTGGGACACCCCTGCAGGGTATTATCTTTTGAAAGCCGTGCCCGCGGTTATGAGGCAGATGGGAATTTGTTAATGTACGGTTGTAGAAAACCCGAAGTTGACCTTAATTAAAACACATCAACCGCGTGTGTAACCGTGATGGTCTCTTCTCGGCGGAGTCCGGGAAGTGAACACGGTGTTGGAGTTATGTTTGACGTAGGTTGTTCTAGGATCACTTCTTGATCACTTCTAGCTTCACGACCGTGCTTTGTCTCTCTTCTTGCTCTCTTTTGCGTTGTTAGCCACCATATATGCTAGTCGCTTGCTGCAGCTCCACCTCACAACCCTATCCTACCTTTAAGCTTAAATAGTCTTGATCTCGCGGGTGTGAGATTGCTGAGTCCCCGTGACTCACAGATTCTACCAAAACAGTTGCAGGTGCCGACGATGCCAGTGCAGATGACGCTTCCGAGCTCAAGTGGGAGTTCGACGAGGAACGTGGTCGTTACTATGTGTCTTTTCCTGATGATCAGTAGTGGAGCCCAGTTGGGACGGTCGGGGATCTGTGTAGCATTTGGGGTAGTCTTCTTTCATTTTTGGTTCCGTAGTCGGACCTTGATTGTAATCTGGATGATGAATGTTTATTTATGTATTGTGTGAAGTGGCGACTGTAAGCCAACTATGTATCTCTTTCCCTTATGTATTACATGGGTTGTGTGAAGATTACCTCACTTGCGACATTGCTTTCAATGCGGTTATGCCTCTAAGTCGTGCTTCGACACGTGGGAGATATAGCCGCATCGAGGGCGTTACAAGTTGGTAATCAGAGCCTTCCCCGACCTTAGGAGCCCCCACTGATTGATCGTTTTTAGCAGCCGAGTTGTGTCTAGAAAAATGTTTTGAGTCATTTAGGAATTATGTATCGGAGAGTTTAGGAATTCTTTTTACTTCCCAGTCTCCTCATCGCTCTGGTAAGACATCCTGACGTAGAGTTTTGACTCTTCTCTTCTCAAATTTCACTAAAAAAAAATTAGGATCACGCGGGTATCTTAGAATCGTTTCGATGGTTTTGTGATGACAACATTGTCTTGGTGCCTCCTGTCAGCAGGGGTTTAGTGGAGGTGTCCCGGGGAGTTGAGCTCTGAGGTGTTGTCGTCATAATTTTATCGTTGCAGTTCTGGAATACCTGAGTTTAGTATGCCGACATCGAAAATCTCTTTTGTACAGTTGTTGGTGAGATAACCCTGATAGCCCAGTACTGAGGCGAGTGCGGGAGTATTGCCATAACTCGTATAACGGATACTTTTCGAAGGTTGAGGTAGACGATTTCCGAAGGTTTCTTGGTTATGTGTTGAAGGATGGATACAGCTGGATCTAGGTATTGTTAGTTTGGGTGATATATTTTGTGTCCCCTGTATCCCCAACACCTAATTGCATAACCAAAAAGTTTCGAGAGTTTATAAGTGGGAATTCAAGTATCTCGTAGGATATCTTTCCAACAGACACATGATACGATATGGGATCTATCATATGTTTGTTCCGGCTTATTCTGCAAGCCAACCCTTTGTTTTGTTTTCAGTTGCGATATTCGAGTTGTTTCGAAGGCAGATGGTGATTCCATACCTTTATCTAAGTGGCTTCTCAGCTTTTGGAAGTGTGATGCTTTACTTTGGAATTCATTCGTTCACTCTTGTTCGAATGTTTATTGTGAAGACTATATGTTGCAATTTCGATCCTTTGATTCAGCTTGAATATATGTCTTTCAAGATGCTAATGGATGTCACCCTCTTCAGGATGGCTTCACCAACGCGTCAGAATCCGGAACGCAATGAAGGAAGTCAGGCTAACCCTCCGCCACCACCTCCGCCTCTGGAGGCATGGCAAGCCTTGATGACTGCCACAAATGCCAACGCTCAGATTCTGATTCAGCTCTTGCAAGATCGCAACCAAGGGCAAGGTAATCAGGGAAATCAAGGCCAAGGCAACAATCAGCCGCATTTTGCTACCCTCAATCAGTTCCTTGCAAATCAGCCGAAGACTTTCAGCTACTGTGTCGAGGCCACAGACGCCGATGATTGGCTTGTGGATATCAGCAAGCATTTCGAGTGTAGAAATGTCAGACCTGAGGACTTTGTCAAGTTTGCCTCTTTTCAACTCAAGGATCAAGCTGCTGAGTGGTTCCAACAATACAAAGATTCCATAGGAGGTCGTGTGATTACCTGGGATGATTTCCGCCGTGACTTCAAAGCTCATCACATTTCAGAAAGTGTTGTGGAGACTAAGCATGAGGAATTCCGCAATCTCAAGCAAGGCAATATGTCTGTGTATCAATACAATACTCAGTTCAGAAGCTCTCTCATTTTGCTAAGCAAGACATCCCTGATGAGAAGAGCATGATTTACCAATTCAGGCGTGGCCTCAGAGAAGATCTGCAACTAGCTCTCGTGCTTTTTGAGCCGTTAAAGTATGATGAATTCTACAACATGGCACTGAAACAAGAGGCTGCTCAACTCAAGTGTGAGGCTTCTAAGAAGAGAGTCAGGGACGCAGTTCAGTCCTCTTCTTCCTCACTAGTGGCGGCCAAGCAACAGAAGTTCTGGTTGCCTCCTCCTCCTCCGTTCCGTCAGCCTTATCAGCAGAAGAACTCAGGTGGTCGTGGATCTTCCCACCCACCCAACCCTGGCTATCAGAACAAGTCTCAGAATCAAGCTCCAAGACCAAATGCTCCTTATCACCGTCCGCTCTCGGAGGTGACTTGCAACAAATGTTAGCAAAAGGGTCACTATGCGAACAAGTGCTTCAACCAAACGCGCCTTCCGCCTTCTCCTCCTGGGAAATCTTCCAGCAATGCAGTGGTCAAGCATAATTCCAAGTCGGCAAAGGTGAACATGATGAATGCGGCTCAGGCAGAGGATTCTTCTGAAGTGATCATGGGTAATCTCTCAGTTAATGATATTCCTGCAAAAGTCTTATTTGATACTGGTGCTTCGCATTGTTTCATCTCAAGACCTTTTGCATCCATGAACAATTTGCATACTGTCGATCTGCCTAAGCCAATAGCGGTTTCCTCTCCGGGTTTGTTCATGAATACCAAGATGATGGCTCCGGATGTTTCTATCAAGATGGGCGACTATAGATTTCTGGCTAAACCAATTGTTCTTGGTGACTCTGATATTGATCTTATTCTCGGGATGGACTGGCTTTCTAAGCACAAGGCTCAGCTTGATTGTGCTGCCAGGGAAATTCAATTGACTCACTCTTCTGACGATGTGATCATCTATGCTGCTCGTGATGAAACCATTCGGTTGTTTTCTCTCAATGAGAAGGGCGAATTGGATGCTATCTCTCAGATTCCAGTCGTTTGTGAGTACCAAGATGTCTTTCCAGAAGAGCTTCCGGGTATGCCTCCTCATCGGCCAGTTGAATTCGTTATTGATCTTGAGCCTGGCACGGAACCCGTTTGCAAGCGTCCATACAAGCTTGGACCAAAAGAGTTGAAGGAATTGAAGAAACAACTCGATGAACAAGAGCGTCTGGGTCTGATCTGACCGAGTTCATCTCCTTGGGGTTGTGGTGTTCTTTTTGTCCAGAAGAAGGATGGCACGGACCGACTTTGCGTCGATTACCGTCCATTGAACAAGAAGGCTATCAAGAACAAGTACCCACTTCCCAACATCAATGAGCTATTCGAGCAACTTAAAGGTGCTAAAGTGTTATCCAAGCTTGATCTTCGTATGGGTTATCATCAGATTCGCATTCGTGAAGAAGATATTCCCAAGACAGCATTCAGAACAAGCTTTGGTTCTTATGAATATACTGTCATGTCTTTCGGCCTTGTCAATGCTCCTCCAACTTTCTCTCGAATGATGAACTTCATCTTCAACCCCTACACAAATGAATTCGTCTTGGTCTATCTCGATGATATATTGGTCTTCTCCAAGAATAAGAAGGATCATGCCAAGCATTTGCGATTGGTGCTCGACAAGCTCAGAGAGTATCAATTCTATGTGAAGTTCTCCAAATGTGTATTCTGGCTTGATGAAGTTCTTTACCTTGGGCATATCATCTCTGCCAAGGGCATTGCTATTAATCCCGAGAGGGTGTCTGCAGTTTTGAATTGGGAACCTCCTCAGAATGTCAAGCAGCTTCGCAGTTTTCTTGGACTTGCAAGCTATTGCCGAAGATTCGTTGAGAATTTCTCAAAGATTGCAAAGCCTCTTTCCAATCTCCTCCAGAAGCATGTGAAGTATGTCTGGTCTCCTGAATGTGACGTTGCTTTCAACACTATCAAAGAGAAAGTCGTCACTGCTCCAGTTTTGACTCCTCCTGACGAATCCAAGCCTTATGAAGTTTTCTGTGATGCTTCTCTTCAAGGTCTCGGTGCTGTGTTAATGCAAGAGAAGAAAGTTGTGGCCTATACCTCTCGTCAGTTGAAGCCCAACGAAAAGAACTACCCCACTCACGATCTTGAGTTGGCGGCAGTTGTCCATGCATTAATAACATGGAGACATCTCCTGTTGGGAAGGAAAGTGGACATATTCACCGATCACAAGAGTCTCAAGTACATCTTCACTCAGCCCAACCTCAACCTCAGGCAAACTCGATGGGTCGAAATGATTCAAGTGTATAATCCGAGTATTGAATATACTCCAGGCAAGGCTAATGTGATTGCAGATGCATTGAGCAGGAAGGCTTATTGCAACAGCTTAATCCTCAAGCCCTTTCAACCGGATCTTTGTGAAGCTTTCCGCAAGTTGAATCTCCAAGTTGTTCCTCAAGGTTTTCTTGCCAACCTCATAGTCTCTCCTACTTTGGAAGATCAAATTCGTGAGGCTCAACTGCTAGATACCATGGTGAAGAAGGTGAAACGTGGTATTGACAAGGGCATTTCCAAATACAAGTGCTATCGCGTTGATGACAGAGATACTCTTTTCTTCGAGGACCGGATTGTGGTTCCTAAGGGTGATCTATGGAAAGTCATTATGAACGAGGCTCACAATTCACTCCTATCCATTCATCCTGGAAGTACAAAGATGTACCATGACCTCAAGCAGTCGTATTGGTGGACTCGAATGAAGCGAGAAATTGCTCAATTCGTGAATGAATGTGATGTCTGCAGAAGGGTGAAAGCAGAACACCAACGACCAGCTGGTCTACTCCAACCTCTTGCTATTCCAGAATGGAAGTTTTATCATATCGAAATGGACTTCGTGACTGGCTTTCCTAAGTCCAAGCGTGGAAATGATGCTATCTTCCTTGTCATTGACAAGCTCACTAAAGTGGCTCATTTTCTTCCTATCAAAGAGTCTATCACAGCAGCGCAGCTGGTAGAGCTCTACACCTCCAGAATTGTCTCCTTGCACGGCATTCCACAATTGATTTCTTCAGACCGTGGCAACATCTTTACCTCCAAGTTTTGGGATTCTTTTCAGAAGGCCATGGGCACAAACATTCGCTTCAGCACAGCTTTCCATCCTCAAACTAGTGGACAAGTCGAGCGTGTCAACCAAATTCTTGAAGATATGCTCAGGGCTTGTGTCATCTCTTTCGGCATGAAGTGGGAGGATTGTCTTCCATATGCTGAGTTCTCTTACAACAACAGCTTTCAAGCGAGCTCGGGCAAAGCCCCATTCGAGATTCTCTATGGCAGAAAGTGTCGTACTCCTCTCAATTGGTCTGAGACGGGCGAACGCCAACTTCTTGGCAACGATTTGATCACAGAGGCTGAAGATATGTGTATAGTCATTCGTGAGAATCTCAAAGCCACTCAATCATGCCAGAAGAGCTATTACGATAGCAAACACCATGATTTGGCTTTCGAGATCGGAGACCATGTCTACCTCCGCGTCTCTCCAATGAAAGGCACTCGTCTCTTCGGTATCAAAGGGAAACTTGCCCCTAGATACGTCGGTCCTTTCAAGATCATCGGCAAACGAGGCGATCTCGCCTATCAACTTGAGCTTCCCCCCAACTTTGCAAATGTGCATGATGTGTTCCACGTGTCATAGTTTCGCAAGTGCTTCAAGACGCCTGAGCGCACCATCAACTTCGAAGAGATTGATCTTCAAGAAGATTTGTCCTATCATGAGCATCCCGTTGCTATTCTTGAAGAAACTGAGCGCAAGACTCGCAACAAGTCCATCAAATTCCTAAAAGTGAAGTGGTCTCACCATTCAGACCGAGAAGCCACCTGGGAACGCGAGGACCACCTCCGTTCCGAATATCCGGAGTTCTTTCAGTCCTAGATCTCGGGACGAGATCCTCTCGTAGTGGTGGAGTGTTGTAACACCCCGGATGTAACTTGCCATATTTGTAAATCCAACTCATGCCATTTTCGGCAATGTGATATGATATTACCTCCGTGGTTGGGTTTTCCTTCTTTTGCATTTTGTCTTTGTCATGCATTTCATGTCATGTCATCATGTGCATCGCATTTGCATACGTGTTCGTTTCATGAATCCGAGCTTTTTCCCCGTTGTCCGTTTTGCAATCCGGCGCTCCTATGTTCCCCGACGTCCCCTTTTACCTTTTTCCGTGAGCGTGTATTAAACTTTCTCGGAATGGACCGAGGTTTGTCAAGCGGCCTTGGTATAGCACCGGTAGACCGCCTGTCAAGTTTCGGGTCATTCGGAGGTCGTTGATACTCCAACGGTTAACCGGGTAACCGTGAAGGCCTCGTGTGTGTTGCAGCCCAAAACCCCTCCAAATCAGCCCAATAACCCGTCTAAGTCACTCCCATGTCCATCGTCGTTCGATCACGATCGTGTGGACGCAAACCGTGCTCAATTTGGAGCCTCCTAGCCCCTCCTACCTATAAAAACACCTCCTCCCCCGAAATCCCGGATCAAACCTACCCTAACCCTAGCCCCGCTCCTCTCCCCGCGCCGGACATGTCCGGACGGCGCCGGACGCGTCCTCCGCCACGCCCGCAGCCAACCGGGAGCCGCCACGTGTCACGCGCCCCACAACGCCGCCCGTTCCCCGCGTCGCCGAAGCCCGCTCGGCCCGCCGCGGGCCCCCGCGGCCCGTACCCCGTGCCCGCGCGCGCCTCCCCGCCTTCCGCGCCGGCCGCGGCTGTCGCCGGCCGCCGCCGGAGCCTCGTCGCCCCGCCTCGCCACGGTCACCGCCGACCGCGCCGCTCCCTCGCCGCCGCCTGCGCGTTCCGCCGTCCCGGTCGCCCCGCCGCCCCTCCTCGCCGGATCCGGTGGCCCCAAGGCCGGATCCGCCCTGGAACCACCTCGCCGGCGCCCCCCCGCTCCTTCTCCGGCCACCGCAGCGCCAAATCCGGCGAGCTCGGGCTCGATCCAGATCCAACCCTGCGTTGACTTTTTCCCCTCTCAGGTCGAAATTTCGTCCAAGTCCCCGTGTAGTTTGCATAATCATGCCATGTTCATCGCGTCATAACTTGCCGCATGCTGCTTCGTTTCGTGCGTGTAATATGTCAAATTGTTCGTCTCGATGAGTACATCACTTAATATCATTGCGTCATTTTCATTTGAGTTCATCTTGATGCCCGAAATGCTGTTGGAAGAGGGCTATGTGATGTTAGTTTCAGATCTGTTTCAGTAGATGCACTTTTGTCATTTTTGCCATGATTGATGTGTGCACCCTATGAAGTTGAGTCCTACATGTGTTTTGTAGTATGCCATGCCATCTTTACAGGGGTGTATTCCATGTATTTTTGTGATCTTTGTGGTGACTAGCACAAGCATGCAAACTAGGGATCATATTGTTGCTGATTTCAGAGACTTAGTATTTTCACTATGCCATGTCTTCTGTTATTTTTATGCCATGTGTTCATGTTGTTTCAGAGATATTTATGCCTCTTTTGAGCATGATCAGTAAGGGTGTTTTGAACATATGAATTTGTTCTATCCATCCATGCCTTTGTTTCTAATTACGGAGTGCCATAGCTGGAGTCAATCGAGCTCTACTTTTGCTATAAAATGTTTTTGGCAGATTGTTTACATGTTATTCGATTTTGCCAAGCTTGTTGTAGTTGATCCTTGCATAATATGATGTTATTCTTGCCATGTTTAGCTTCTATGCCATGTCTTCTTGATGGATGTATGCTGAGTTTATCATGAATTGCTCTGTAGTGAGTGCATCGAGCTCGTAAACATGCCTACTTGTTATCTGTTTTTGACATGTCCAGTTTTCTGCTGTCTGAAAACTGTAACGAAACTTGCTTAATTGACATGGGTGCTATTATATTTTTTGGTCCTTTTTGGCTGATGGTCAGTAAGGGACTTTTGTTCAATGCTTTGAGTAGATTCATGCCATGCAATATCTTGATATGTCCTGGTCCTGTAGCATGTTGTTTCCTTGCTCTAAACATGTCATCCTGATGTTAATTTCTGGCATGATAGTATTTTCACTAAGTCTGTGAAGCTGATATGTTTTGCACTTTTGCCATGCTTGTTTCAACCTGTTGTGGTGTGATTTAGCCGTAGCTCAGTGTTCATCTTTTGTCAAAAATCTTTAGTAGATCACTGCCAAATGCTTTGCTGATATGTTTGGATGCAGTAGCTTAATTTCTTGTTGCATGCTAAGTAGCATCATGCTGTTAATGGCAGAATCTTGTCATTCTTGTTTTGCTTGCCATTTGCAAACCGTGCATCCGATTCCGGTGATCTTTATATCGATTTCAACCGAAATCACCTCACCTTTCCAGTGGCATACTTGGTTTTCCAAGCTTATGCCTTGTTCATCTTTTTCCTTCCGGCGCACGCATATGCATTGCATACCACATCTCGTATATCATGCCATGTTTTGCATCATGTTGATTGCGCATTGCATCATGGTTGATAGTTGCTCCTTTGCTTGTGTTCTTGCCTTGGGTAGAGCCGGAAGACAAGTACGTGACCGAGGAACCTGTGGAGAACAATTACGAGGATCAAGCTTTCGACAACTCTGAGAACCTTGCAGGCAAGATGACCATACCCTCGAAATCACTTCTATCTTTGCTTGCTAGATGCTCGCTCTTTTGCTATGCCTATGCTGCGATACCTACCACTTCTATATCATGCCACCCATATTGCCATGTCAAACCTCTAACTATCCTTTCCTAGCAAACCGTTGATTGGCTATGTTACCGCTTTGCTCAGCCCCTCTTATAGCGTTGCTAGTTGCAGGTGAAGATGAAGTTTGTTCCATGTTGGAACATGATTATTTTGGGATATCACAATATCTCTTTTTTAATTAATGCATCTATATACTTGGTGAAGGGTGGAAGGCTCGGCTTTATGCCTGGTGTTTTTTTCCACTCTTGCCACCCTAGTTTCCGTCATACCGGTGTCATGTTCCTTGATTTTGTGTTCCTTACACGGCTGGGTGATTTATGGGACCCCCTTGACAGTTCGCTTTGAATAAGACTCCTCCAGCAAGGCCCGACATTGGTTTTACCATTTGACCACCTACCACCATATTTTTCCCTTGGGTTTTCGCGAGCCTGAAGGTCATCTTTATTTTAGCCCCCCCCCCCCGGGCCAGTGCTCCTCCGAGTGTTGGTCCGAACCGAGCAACCTGCGGGGCCACCTTGTGGAAACTCGAGGCCTGGTTTTACTCGTAGCTTAACTTATCCGGATGTGCCCTGAGACCGAGATATGTGCAGCTCCTATCAGGATTTGTCGGCACAATCGGGCGACTTTGCTGGTCTTGTTTTACCATTGTCGAAATGTCTTGTAGTCCGGGATTCCGAGACTGATCGGGTCTTCCCGGTAGAAGGAATATCCTTTGTTGACCGTGAGAGCTTATAATGGGCTAAGTTGGGACACGCTTGCAGGGTATTATCTTTCGAAAGCCGTGCCCGCGGTTATGAGGCAGATGGGAATTTGTTAATGTCCGTTTGTAGAAAACCCGAAGTTGACCTTAATTAAAACACATCAACCACGTGTGTAACCATGATGGTCTCTTCTTGTCGGAGTTCGGGAAGTGAACACGGTGTTGGAGTTATGTTTGACGTAGGTTGTTCTAGGATCACTTCTTTATCACTTCTAGCTTCACGACCGTGCTTTGTTTCTGTTCTCGCTCTCTTTTGCGTTGTTAGCCACCATATATGCTAGTCGCTTGCTGCAGCTCCACCTCACAACCCTATCCTACCTTTAAGCTTAAATAGTCTTGATCTCGCGGGTGTGAGATTGTTGAGTCCCCGTGACTCACAGATTCTACCAAAACAGTTGCAGGTGCCGACGATGCCAGTGCAGATGACGCTTCCGAGCTCAAGTGGGAGTTCGACGAGGAACGTGGTCGTTACTATGTGTCTTTTCCTGATGATAAGTAGTGGAGCCCAGTTGGGACGATCGGGGATCTGTGTAGCATTTGGGGTAGTCTTCTTTCATTTTTGGTTCCATAGTCGGACCTTGAGTGTAATCTGGATGATGAATGTTTATTTATGTATTGTGTGAAGTGGCGACTGTAAGCCAACTATGTATCTCTTTCCCTTATGTATTACATGGGTTGTGTGAAGATTACCTCACTTGCGACATTGCTTTCAATGCGGTTATGCCTCTAAGTCGTGCTTCGACACGTGGGAGATATAGCCGCATCAAGGGCGTTACAATAATCTTGGGGATGCTACGTTTGATGAAGATGCTATTTTTAGCCCCCCAAGTTTTGATGAGCAAATTTATTATGATGAAAGCATGCCTCCTATTTATGATGATCATATTGATGAAAGTGGGTTTGGAAGAGTGTCAACTTTAGATAATAATTATCCCACTATTTTTGAGTGTGTTGAATCTTAATATAATGATAAAAGTGGATTTGGAGAGGTCATGGCTTTATTTAGTAATGATTCCACTATCTTGGAAGAGGTTTCAATTAATTATGAGAACAAAGTTGCTATCTATGATGATTATTGTGATGACATGTATGCTATAAATAATAATGATAACCATGAAACTTGTCATCATGATTTTAATGTTCAATTTGATTATGTCAATCAAGTATCCAATGATAGCTATTTTGTTGAATATGATACTTCCATTATTATGAATGAGAAGGAAATTGCTCATGTGGAGAGTTTTAAAATTTCTATGCTTGTGCATCATGAAAATAATGCTTTATGTGATAGTTATATTGTTGAATTCCTTCATGATGCTACTGAAAATTACTATGAGAGAGGAACATATGCTTTTACACATCTCAATAATACCAAGTTTCCTCTCTATGTGTTGAAAGTTTTGAAGTTTCACTTGTTTTGCCTTCCAATGCTAGTTGATTCTTGCTCCCAAAATGTATTTTCTCAAAAAATCCCTATGAATAAGAAGTGGGTTAGGCTTAAATGTGCTAGTGATATGCTTCATGATGCTCCTGTTATGTTTCAATTCTTATCTTTCATGTGAGAATCATTGAAATCATCATGCCTAGATAAAAAGGGATTAATGAAAAGCGCTTGTTGGGAGACAACCCAACACTATTACCTACTGTTTTTGTGTGCTCACATGATTAAGCTACTGTAGTAATCATGTTTTACAACTTTTGTTTCAATAAAGTGCCAGGTAAAGCCTTTGGGGTAGTGTGGATGATAGTTGGCTTGATTCTGTGCAAAAGTAGAAACTTTGCTTCCAGTAACAGAATTGTTTAAATTCACTGGAACGTGGTAAAATTCTGAATTATTTACACATGATTTTTATACAAATTTCCTACGTTGTCCTAATTTTTCAAAAAAATTGGATTTACAGACGTATGTTCATTTTCTAGATCTTTTCAGACTGTTCTGTTTTTGATAGTTTCTGTTTCCAATGCATAGTTTGCTTGTTTTAGTGTTTCCATAACTTATATTGAGAGATATAAATTGTGGAAATGATAAGTTAAATTAGGCATTGTGTGAGAATAATTATGAATCTTGTCTTTGACAGAACCCAAGTGAATGATTTGTTTTATTATACTGATGCATCTCACGAAGTTCCGTTAAGTTTTGTGTGATTGAAGTTTTCAAGTTTTGGGTGAGATATCTATATGAGGAGAATAAGGAGTGGAAAGACAATAAGCTTGGGGATGCCCACGGCATCCCAAGATAATATTCAAGGAATATCGAAGCAACTAAGCTTGGGGATGCCCCAGAAGGCATCCCCTCATTCGTCTACAACATTATTGATAACCACACTTGGAGCTTTACTTTTATTTGTCACATGATATGAGTTTTGCTTGGAGCGTCGTTTAATTTTGTTGAGATTTGCTTGCTGCTATTTAGAATAATGATTTGCATCTTTTAGTTCAATAAAAAGGTCAAGTATATCCTTTACCATGCTTATTTTGCAAGTCTATATGTTGTTGTTTTGAAAACAGAAAGTTTTCTATCATTGTCTGAATTCTTTTGGAAAGTCAAAATGCGATAAAATCTTGAAATTTTTATGAGTATCAACAAATTTTATACATTGTGGTAATTTTTTTTTAGAATTTTTGGAGTTAGATAAGTATGAATCTTCTTGCATTCTTTACAGACTGTTCTGTTTAGACAGATTGCTGTTATGTTTGCATTATTTGCACATGTTTGCTTGTTTAATGATTTTATTTGAGGATAGGAGTATTGATGTGGCTTGAATCTACGTCGGTATTTCCCCAAAGAGGAAGGGATGATGCAGCACAACAACGGTAGGTATTTCCCTTAGTGATGAGACCAAGATTACCGAACCAGTAGGAGAACCAAGCAACACAACGTAAACAACACTTGCACACAAATAACAAATACTCGCAACCCGGCGTGTAAAAGGGGTTGTCAATCCCTTTCGGGTAACGGCGCCTAGAGATAGGCAAACGGACATGAGGGAGTTGTAAATATTGATAGATCGAACGCCAAATAAAATAAATTACAGCAAGGCATTTTTGTATTTTTGGTTTAATAGATCTGAAAATAAAAGGCAAATAAAATAGATCGCAAAGGCAAATAATATGAGAAAGAGACCCGTGGGCTGTAGGTTTCACTAGTGGCTTCTCTCGAGAAAAATAGCAAACGGTGGGTGAATAAATTACTGTTAGGCAATTGATAGAACTTCAAATAATCATGACGATATCCAGGCAATGATCATTATATAGGCATCACATCCAAGATTAGTAGACCAACTCCTGCCTGCATCTACTACTATTACTCCACACATCAACCGCTATCCAGCATGCATCTAGTGTATTAAGTTCATGGAGAAACGGGGTAATGCAATAAGAACGATGACATGATGTAGACAAGATCTATTTATGTAGAAATAGACCCCCATCGTTTTATCCTTAGTAGCAACGATATATACGTGTCGGTTCCCCTTCTGTCACTGGGATCAAGCACGGTAAGATCAAACCCACTACAAAGCACCTCTTGCCATTGCAAGATAAATAGATCAAGTTGGCCAAGCAAAACACAAATAGCGGAGAAGAAATACGAGGCTATAAGCAATAATGCATATAAGAGATCAAAGAAGACTCAAATAACTTTCATGGATAAAAAGATAGATCGTATCATAAACTCAAAGTTCATCCGACCCGAACAAACACACTGCAAAAATAGTTACATAATATGGATCTCCAAGAGACCATTGCATTGATAAGCAAAAGAGAGAGAGGAAGCCATCTAGCTACTAACTACGGACCAGTAGGTCTACAAAGAAATACTCACGTAATATCGGAGAGGCACCAATGGAAGTAGTGAACCCCTCCGTGATGGTGTCTAGATTGGATCTGGTGGTTCTAGACTCTGCGGCGGCTGGAATTGATTTTCGTTGACTCCCCTCGGAGCACCCCCAAGCTCTTCTCCAGCCCACTGGATGTCTTCTGGTCCATAAAAATCCACAAATTTTTTGCTGCGTTTGGACTCCATTTGGTATTAATTTCTTGCGATGTAAAAAACATGCAAAAAAGAGCAACTAGCACTTGGCACTATGTCAATAGGTTAGTACCAAAAAATGATATAAAATGACTATAAAATGATTATAAAACATCCAAGAATGATAATATAACAACATGGAACAATAAAAAATTATAGATACGTTGTTGACGTATCAGCATCCCCAAGCTTAATTCCCGCTCGCCCTCGAGTAGGTAAATGATAAAAACAGATTTTTTTATGTGGAATGCTGCCTAACATGTTCATCTCATATTCTTTTCTTTATAGCATGGACATTTGGACTTTTATATGGTTCAAAGCAATAGTTTAGTTTGACATGATAACTTAAATACTCAAGCATATCAACAAGCAACCATGTCTTTCAAAATATCAACGCTAAATAAGTTATCCCTAGCCCATCATGCTCAATCATTGATCCATTCATGAAACACACTCGCATATTAGCTACACCAATGCTCAAGTATGATCATAGTGCCTCCTAGTTGGTGCTTTGTAAGAGAAGATGGAGACTCAAATAAAAATTGCATAAAGTAAAATAAAGGCCCTTCACGAAGGGAAGTAGGGATTTGTAGAGGTGCGAGAGCTCAAAGCGAAAAACATAGAGATTAAAAAATTTGAGAGGCAAGCTTTTCCCACCAACAAAAATGACTTAGAGTTAGCCACACTTTCCATGCTAGATATATCATAGGTGGTTCCCAAACAGAAAATAAAGTTTATTCCTTTTTCCACCATACTTTCATTTTCCATGGCTAACCGTATCCACGGGTGCCCTCCATACCAACACTTTCCAAGGAATTTATTATTTGACAACATAAATTAAATTCATTTTTCATTTCGGGACTGGGCATCCCTAATACATTTTCCTTACTCTCGTGCAATGACAAGTGAATAAACACTCATCGTGAGAATAACACATCTAGCATGGAAAATATCGGCTACCCCTCACCGCCTCGCGAGCGGTACGAACACACAAAAGAGAAATTTGTTTTGAAAATTAGAGATGGCACATATAAATTTGCTTAGAATGGCAAAAGAATACCGCATATAGGTAGGTATAGTGGACTCATGTGGCAAAACTGGTTTAAAGGATTTTGGATGCACAAGTGGTGATCATACTTAGTGCAAAATAAACGCTAGCAAAAGATTGAGAAGCAACCAGCCAAGAAACTGTAACATCCCAAATTTTCAATTTGGAATGTTATACATTAGATCGTCATTGCATATCATATTTTATTGCATTTTGGCTTGATCCTAGAAATTCTATGCAACTCAAGGACCCACGGAGAGATTTGGGGATTTCGTTATTTTCATATTTGAGTTTTCTCAAATTTTGAAAGGAGGATCATTTGGTTTTGATTATTTTCCCTCCCTAATATTTCAAAAATAAAAATATATGAGAGGAGATAAAATGACTTCTCCAAAATAGATGAAATATTACAGGAAAAATATTAAAAACCAAATAATTTTTTTTGGATTTTATTGCAATTTTTTTGAATTAAAAAATTGCACGTTTTCAGAATTGCATTTTAGAACCAAGAAAATGTTCATCTTGTTCTAAATTTTTTATTTAAACGGTGAAAATTTGTTTTGGCATTTTTAGATTTTTATATATTTTTCTAGGATTAATTTTCGGCGGAACGTTTTTTTTAAACTGTTCGCGCGCCCGACTGGGCCGAAGGCCCAGCCGAGCCGGGCCAAGCCCGCGCCGCCGCCGTCTCCCTCACCGGCTTGGGACCAGAGTCCCGAGCGAAGCTGCCGCCGCCACCGCCTGAGTCCGGGTGGAGCACGCCCCCCGAGACGGCCCCTCCCCCAAGCCAGCCGCCTCTCCCCTCCTCTTAAATACCGCCGCCACCGACCCCCCCCCTACCCCACCACCCGAGCCGCCCCGCCACCGCCCGAGCTGCCCCGCCGCCCCACCGGACCCCGCCGGAGCAGCCGGATCCCGCCGGAGCCCCGCCGAGGTAGACACTCCGCCGCCGCCGGTTTTTGAGAGAAAACGATTCGGTTTTTTTAGAAAACCCTAGTTTTTCTTTTTTTAGAATAGATCGGTTTTATTTTTTCAATTTATTTATTTAGCGGACGTTCGTCCATATGTTCGTTTTAATGAACGGTGTTCACATGTTAGCCGCAGGCAGCGAACGTTCGTTCGTTAGCCTGTTCGCCAGCTTTTCTTTTTCTCAGATTTTTCCGCGATTATTTTCGATCGCGATTTCTGATCCGATTTTCGTTTTAGTATAACCTTTTGCTCGTTTATCAGAATCAGGCGATTCAAGCGCCTAGAGTTTTGTCTCGAAACCCTCTCTCTGTTTAACCAACTTAAATAAGATTTTGCTACTATAAAATTTGACTTTACTCCAGATTAGCAAACAAAGCTTTTTTTTCACCGTTTGAGTTTTGTTGCTTCGTTGGATTTGATTCTTTTTGCAAACTGGAGTTCTTAAGTTGAACTTTCTGGTTAGATCTCTTATTTGAGTTTTACCCATGCCCTTGCTTGATTGCTTATTGTATTCTTGTTTGTTTGCGATAGAGTACCCGGAGTGCAAAGCGTGCTACTACGAGTCTCTAGGTTTCGCGGATCATCAGCAAGGCAAGTAACACTTTGATCATATCTCTTTACTACCCAGTTTTATAGCATTAGATCAACCCTCAAACAATTGCATGGTTAGGATCTGAATTAAATTGTGAGTTTGGGAAGTAGATGAGGTAGTACCTATTCACCTATTTATTATCAAACCTTGGGAGTTACTTCTACGTTGCTTATATTGCTATGCTATGCTCGTAGACGTGGTTTGCGTTTTTGAGAGTTTTCATGACAGATGTGAGCATTGTTAAATAATGGTTAACTTAAGGTGGCAACTTTAATACACATCTGGGTGGATTGAGGCACCTGGGGAATTCCAGTGATTGCCTGTATTTTTTGAAAATCCCGGGGTACCGTGTGATTCTCCTATGGACTGCCACCCAGGCTCAAAGGGATCATAAGATTATTCATGCTAGAAACTTCCGTGTGCAGCCACATGCCATTATGGGCTCTGGCATAGTTGAGTAAGTTGTGGGTAACCTTTCCATGATGGGCTAGCATATGTAGGGGATTGTAGGTGTACCGGCCTATCTATCGGTTAAGGGGACCTCTTCAGAAAGACTATGTCTCGGTCATTCGTTTCTCAAACATCAAGTAGTGCGAGAAATCAAATGAAGGAGATCGTGTCTTGTGGGGAAGAGTGCACAAACCTTTGCAGAGTGTACAATCTAATCATGGTTAGTCGTGTCCCCGGTTATGGACGTCTTGAGTATCTAGTTCTTGGATTATCATGTGGATCTCATCACTTTTAATAATGAAACTTGATTGGGTTATTAATTATTTTTAATTGGGATTGAGATGGGGTTTACCATTCTCAATGTTTAACAACCACCATGATAGTTAAATAAAAATTTATTCCTTTGCAGTAGGGAAAAATTGGCTTTTCGCAAAACATATTAACCATACAGCCTCCACCAGCCAAATATGCATGTAGTGATAGCATTATTCTATTCATTACTCTTTTGTGTTACCTTGCCAACATATTCCATGTGCTGACCCGTTTCGGGCTACAACATTTCATGTTGCAGACTTTTCAGACAACGAGTAAGGAGCCTTAGGTCGTGATCTTTCACTCAGTGATGCCGTTAGAGTTGATGGACTCACTTTATCTTCCAAGCCTTCCGCTGTTATCATAATTAGATGGCCTTAAGCCATATTTATTGTAATAAGATCTCTTTTGAGACATTCGATGTAATTTGTGTGTTATTGCTACTCTATTATAAATCCTTCAAGTATTGTGTGTGTCAGCATTACCATCCAGGGATGACACTTATGCGCAGAGATCAGACTGTTTGACGTCTGGTCGCTACAAAGATGGTATCAGAGCACACGCTGACTGTAGGACACGACCACTAAGCTAAAGCCCTAGATCACTACTCTCTTCTCGTTTCTGACTCCTCTCCATTTTCTACTCTTTAGGATGGCGGATGCAAGGATCAAGTTCACGCAATCGAATGAAGACACCCCTTTTGGACGCCACTTGAAGGAAGTTACTAGGTACCTGAACATTGGAATACCGAGCTTCACCGGGACATACAATGCCACTTTGCCAGAAGAGGAGCGCTGGACAATTCAAGTTCAAGTTCTAGGAAGGACGTTCGCGCCAGTCACTGAGCCCATAGAGTTTTCTTTTGATGCACCAACCTGGAGTCTAGGAAAGAGTATGGCAGCTCACATTACCATGGGACGCATTGGAGAAGTTTACCACAATGATCTCAAGGACACTATCTACCAGATTTGTGGGCGCCGAGATGAGCAATGGGAGATGATCAGCACCAGGAAGGATAGATCGATTGTCGCTTTCATCCAGGAGTTAAAACAACACATTCGACGCCAGGAGAACCAGATGTGCGCAGGCATGACAGAATTGAAGAAGGCAATGCCAAGGATCATGGAGCTGGAGGAAGAACTCACGGCCACACGCGAAGATTATATGGAGGAAATCATCGTACTAGTGGAGAAGAATGACGACCTGACAAGGAAGCTAGGAGTTTTCATGGGAGATCCTGCGCCAGGAGGAGAAGATGATGATTCCCCTTGCCCGGAGAACTACATCATCATCGACGACACTGACTCGGACCCCAACGATAGCGATGATGACCATGTTGATGAAGCTGGAGCAGATATCATGGAGTCTTCAACCAAGCAATTTTTCTAATAGACCACCAAATCAGTAGTAGTATTCCACCATGTATATAGTATAGTCCAAGCACTTTTGTAATGATAGCTCTAGACCGATTGTATACCCTTGATTGATTGATTGAGTGTTATGTTTGTGTTTTGTCTCATGTGCATATGGGTAGTGTTTTCCCCCTAGACCTCATTCTATTCTATTTTCTCATCTTTTCTAAACCCAGCAGATGCCTCCGAGATGCGACAATGGATTTGCTTACCCACTGGAGCTCACTCAGTTGATACAGCAGCGGAATGCCCTGATGCAGATACTCGTCCAGAATCAGAACCAGGGGAACAACCAACCCACCACCACCACCACCAGTTGATCACTAAATCCGCTGGTGTTCTCCAGTAGCACTGAGCCGATTGTTGCAGATGATTGTGTCGGATTTCGTGTTCCGGCAGACCCTTAAGGTTCGAACTCTGGGGTGCGCGCGGAGATTATGCCCTCTACCTCTCCGTCTCGCAAAGATCTTACTACTGAAAGAACAACACAAAAGACACAGGGTTTATACTGGTTCGGGCCACCGTTGTGGTGTAATACCCTACTCCAGTGTGGTGGGTGGATTGCCTCTTGGGATGATGATAATGAACATTACAAGGAAGAACAGCCTCGCGAGGGCCTGTTCTTAGCTGGGACGATGAACTGATAGGGGAGTTCAGTCGCCCTTCTCTCTCACTCTGCTGCCTGAGTCTTTCTAACTGGTTTCTCGATGATCTCCCTAGATCGCTCGATGCCTCTTCCCAGGGGGTGGCTAGTCCTATTTATAGGCAAAGGCCCTGGGCCTCTTCCCAAATATTGAGCGGGAAGGGCGCCAACAATTGGCCAATTTGAAGGGGAACATCCAGTACACTTATCCTGACTAAAGTTGGTCCTCGCCTGCCAAAGGGCCTGTGGTGACGCCGTTCTGGGCTCCACGATGACCTCCTTCCCACTGTTGGACTGGTCTTGGTCTCGTTGCCCCGAAATGGATGCCTTTGCTTGATCCTCTCGCCTGCGCTTGCCCCCTTTGCACCAAAGAGGAAAGGGAGGACACTGCACAGGCTGGCGCCCGCCCGGCGCCCTTGGTCGTCATGGCTTACATCATGGGCACCTCGTGAGGTACCCCGCCTTGATTTCTCCGCCTCCTCGTGAGCCAGCCTGATGAGGCCGCGCCTGAGGAAGCACCATGTCGTCCGCCCCGCGAGGCTTGGCCCCTGGCGAGTGTCTTGGGTCTTGTGTTGATGAAGATGGGCCGCGCTGGGCCCCCTTTGAGCCACGCCGCAGGCCGCAGGCAGGCAAGTCTGGGGACCCCCGTTCCCAGAACGCCGACAGTAGCCCCCGGGCCCAAGGCGCGCCCGGACTTGGCCGTGCTGAGAGGCGAGAGGGCAAGGGCGAAGCGCCGCGGGCCCTAACAGCCTGCGGCCTCGGGCGCCGCGTGGCGGTTGATTGGACGTGGGCGGCACTGTTCCCCCACGCTTCCTTATTTTGCGCCCTGCTAGGTGGACTCACAATTGTACACAGCCGCTCCCCTTCCTGTTGCTCGACCGTCCCCTGTTCTTCCTCTCTTCGGACTCCGACCCTTGCCTCCAATCCCATCTCACATCTTCCCCTTCCTTTCCATCGCCATGGCTCCGACAAAGAAGGAGAAAGGGAAGAAACCCATGCCTCCATCTTGCTCGCCGCCGTCGGTGGCCCCCGCCGTCGGCCGGTCGATCACACTCAATCGAGAGTGCCTGGATAAGCTCAGCCCGGCTCTGGACACCATCTTAAACGAGTGTGGGTGGACGACGGCCTGGTCTACGTCTCACTTCCCCACTGACAGGATAATCACTGAGGTTCATTGTTTTACCGACGCCTTGTGGGCGGGCCTGGTTCCCCCCTTTTCCGATTTCTTCAAGGTCGTCCTCTCTCATTACCAGATCCATATGATGCATCTGGGTCCTGAATCCATCACCCTCCTTTCGATCTTCGCTTTTGTTTGCGAGGCGATGATGGGCATCCCTCCTTCCGTTGCCTTGCTGCGCCACTTCTTCTCTTTGCGCCTTGCTGACCCCACTCAATGCTCAGCGTGTGTGAGCTTCGTCGTCGCGCCTGAGACTACGGCCTCAGGGATCGACTTCAAGCTTCCTTCGCCTTGTGCTGGGTTCCGCAGTGGTGGTTGTACGTTGATGTCGGGGTGCCCAGCCCCCTGCTGGTGAAGCCAACTTCGCCTGCTGTACCCAATTCGGGATGGGGCCAGGAGACGCTCGTGAGCCCCCGGCTCGCCTTCGTCTAGCGCCGCTTCACGTTCTTGAGATCGCTCGGCGTGACGGCGCCCAAGCTGGTGAAGGAGTTCCTGTTACGCCGCATTGCCCCTCTCCAACGCCATTCTCGCCGAATGTGGGCCTTCAGTGGGCATGACGGTCGCATGAGGCTCCAGGAAGAAGACCTGACGGCTGGGGAGCTAAGGACAGTGCTCTTGGTCCTGACTGGTGACCCCAACCCGGGCAGCATTCAGCGGGGAGGGGCCCTGCTGTACCTCTGCTAGAACAGGGACGACTTTGTGAAGCAGATGCCCTCCTTTGATGAATGGGGGCTGCGCCCTGCTAGCCTCCAAGGGCCTCGCGAGAACCCCGTGGTGGTGACCGCCCTTCCGGTCGGTCAAGGCGAATCCTCCTCGAGTGGTGGAGCAGGGAGGCATGAGACGGCTGAGGCCGAGAGGGCTCCCGATGGGGTGACTACGCCTGGTGATGCCCAGGAGGGGGCAGCTCCTGAGGCCCGTGCTGCCGAGGCTGAGGGCGGCAAGCAGCCGCTCCCAGCACCTGGGGCTGAGGCCCCCGAGGTCCCGGCCGCGTCTTCTGGCGAGGCGATTGACAGCGTGCGTCAGGCGGACGCCCCTGACGCGGATCGCTTTGATGCTCCGTCTTCGTCGCAGGCTGATCCTTGCGCCCTTCACTTGGGCTGCTTTCGTGTGGACTTCGAGGCCCTCCGGAGGAAAAGGGAGGCCCTGGGTGATGACTTCTCTTGTCATTTGCTGAAGCGCCGGAAGTACTTCGCTACCAACGAGTAAGCCTTCTCCTTTTCTGGCTCCTGATCCCCTTGTTGCGTCTACTGATCCTTGCTCTGCAGGCCTCTTCCGGCCGAGCTCGTGGGAGCCGCTGAGGCGCCGCCTCCTTTGGCTTCACCTCCCCCGTCGTCCCAAAGCGTTCCGAGCAGCACTGCTCTTGTGGTGAGGACGAATGAAGGGGCGGACCGTCCCGAGGTGCCCTGCAGCCCTTCTCTTCCTGCGATCTTCCTTCACGGGCCCTCTCTTGGCATGGCTAGCCTACCGTGGGCTCCCCGCCTGGTCACCGGCTGCGACTGGCTGAGGCGCCCCCTGCGCCCTTCTTCTGGAGACGGGCTGGCCCCAGGCCGGGCTTCTGGTACGGCACGCCCGGCCGTCGTGAGGGCGCCAGCCCCCAGCCCCCTGCCCGGAGGGGAGCGATGATTTGTGGCCCCCGGCGCCTGCTTGGGGTAGACGATGGTGCGGAAGACGTGCTCGAGCGCGCTCGGGAGCGTCGTGCTCGTCGCCAAGAGTTCCTTCGAAGGGCAACTGACGCGGTGGACCTGCTTGGGGAGGAGCTCGCTGGTGAAGACGCACGCCTGGAGGCCGAGGGCCTGCGCCTGGCTGCTGGGCGGCGCGAGCTGGAGGCCGCCGTCGCCCTTGCGCGCCATCAGCGCGACCTTGATGATGAAGAGGCGAAGGCGTCGCTGGAGGCCTCTCGGGCGGCCCGATCCCAGGCCGCCGAGGAGGCCCTGGGAGCTGACCGACGGCGAGAAGCAGCGGAGGAGCGGGCTCGGGAGCTCCTGGCCCGATGCCACTCATTGGAGGAGCAAGCGGAACTGCGTGAGGCGGCCCTTGCGTCGACGAAGGTGGCCTCTGGCGACCCAGCTGAGCTCCAGAGGCGTGAAGAAGCGTTGACGCTGGAAGCCGCCGAACGCACCCGCGAGTACGAGCGGTTGGAGACGAGGGAGCGCCTGGTGACGCAGGCTAAAGATGAAGTCGCCTCACGGGAAGCGCGTGTCCTGGAGGAGGTTGGTCGTCGGGTGGCGACGACACGCCAAGGCTTCGAGCGCGAGTTCGAGGGGAAGCTGGAGTTGATCCGGGTCGAGGCTGAGGGAAGAACCGCAGCCCTGAGGGCCCAACGGGATGAGGGGACGTGGCGGGCCGACGCTTCCTGGGCCGCCCTTGAGGCAGCGCAACAGGAGTCGGCTGCCCTCTAGGCCGAGGTGCTCCGTCTTCGTCGGCGGGTGGAAGAGGCTGAGGCCGTCGAGCGCCAGAATGCTGATGAGATACACCAGCGGCAGGTCCTGGAGCATGCGCACGGCCCCATGCTGGCTATGCTCAGGGAGAGGGCTAACGCAGCCTTGGGCTACATCTGTGAGGCGGCCGTTGGCGAGCCGCACACTATCAACTACGCCAGCAACGTGCAGTTCTTCACCGCCATGGTGACGCAGCTGGAGGTGTGGTCGGTCAGGGCCGACAGGTTGGTGGAGGAGAGGAGCCGCACCCTGCTCGGGCACGCCTTTTCTCGTGTCTTCAGCCATCTCCGGAACATGGATCCCCACTTCGACTTTGACGCCGCCATCGCCCCAGTCCCCCAGGCCGTCCGAGGCGACCTGGCGCACTGGGTGGAAGACAACGTGGACGCTCTTGTCAGGGCCTTCACTTCGGATGACGACGACGTGATCGTGGCTGTCGACGAGGGCAGTGTGGTGGACGGCCCTGACGCCGCTGGCGGCGACGCAGGTAGCGATGGCGAGTTCAGCGATGCCAGCGGTGGCTCGGGAGGTGCTCCTAAGGACGCATTGGGGGATTTGTCCGAGTGAGTATGTATCGCTCGTGCCTTTTTACCCTGCACGAGTAGAACTCAGGTGTTTGGCCTGATGGTTGTGAGAGCATTTTGAGGAGGGGAAGCCCCTCATGTAAAACCTGTATACATCGTATTAGCAGCTATTATACTTCGCGAGCACCCCCGCCTGGCGGCTGGCTGGTTTACCTTTGTTTCGCGCAGGTCCCGAGGCAGCCCGTGGGAGGACGTGGTGTCCTAAGTGTTCCCTAGTTGAAATCGTAGGACGCGCAAGCGTCGCCGGCGAGGGGCTTCACAGGCGCTGGCCTTCCTCACAGGCTCCGGGCCTTTTCCCGCATGTGATGGGTTCAGAGGCGTTTTCCTTCTTCACAGGCTCTGGGCCTTTTCCTAAACGCGATAGCTTCACAGGCGTTCGCCTTCTTCACAGGCTCTGGGCCTTTTCCTAAACGCGATAGCTTCACAGGCGTTCGCCTTCTTCACAGGCTCTGGGCCTTTTCCTAAACGCGATAGCTTCACAGGCGTTCGCCTTCTTCACAGGCTCTGGGCCTTTTCCTAAACGCGATAGCTTCACAGGCGTTCGCCTTCTTCACAGGCTCCGGGCCTTTTCCTAAACGCGATAGCTTCACAGGCGTTCGCCTTCTTCACAGGCTCTAGGCCTTTTCCTAAACGCGATAGCTTCACAGGCGTTCTCCTTCTTCACAGGCTCTAGGCCTTTTCCCGAAGGGACATCCTCCGCAGGTACCGGAAAGTCCTCCCGAGAAGGAGCGATAACGGCAGGCTGGGCTGCGCACGAGCCTGGCCCGGCCCGACTCACGAGGGGCTCGCGAGGGGAGGCGACTGTGGTGAAGCGGTAACCAGAACGCAAGAAATGGCTCGAACAAGACTAAGCACCCCTTCCCCGAACGCACGCAAATCTCAAATTAGAATCCAACTTAAATCCAGTAGGGGAAAAGTTACAACCAAAAGAAGAAGGCAATGAAAGAAGACAAAATGCCGCGTCCGGCACCTAATCTAGTCTTGGACGTCTTCTCACCAGCGCAGAGCTAAGTGCTATCCACTGGGCGTGGGAGGGAGCCCCAGGGCCTGAGGCCGGCACCCCTGAGACTCCGGGGCGTGTACAGCCCCACTCATTATTACGTGAGAGTGTCACGGGGCGGCGAGCTTCACAGGCGCTGGGCCTTCTTCATAGGTACCGGCCTTGCTTCATATCGCCAGACGAGGGCCCCGCCTTGCGCCACACTCTAGTGCCACCATCGACGACCAGAAACCAGGACGCCGCCGATGGGGTAGAGCAGTCGCCAGCGGTTCCCCCGACGACCACGGGTCCTCCGCCAGGGGCAGGCCCTTAGGCGCCTCCCCAGCGGAGGGCCTACCTCCTGAGAACGCCTTGCTCCGAACGCCGCGATGGTGATGTCGGATCTCTGCCCCTCTCCTGCAGCCCCCTGCGCCCTCCTCCCGAGGGGTAGGAGACTGTGGGAGCGGGGCAGCTGCTTGCCACGGCGACCTGCACCTCCTGCGATCCATGATTAGCGTACGCCTGCTCCTGAGGAATTAGTGGTACCCGATAGTTGTCGCCTCCAGCGTGGCCGATGGAGCCGTCCCGGGGCTCCTGGAAGAGCTCAGCTTCTGGTGTCTCGTCTCCCCAGCTGAGGCTGAGAAGTGAGCCTTGTTCGCCCTCACGAGCGTGCCCTTGGTCCATCATGTGGGGCAAGTATTCTTCTGGCGCCGCCACCCCGAAGGCTGTGCTGTAGTGCTCCATGTGCCATGCGGCGCTGCTTGACGTGCCCACCGCGGGGTGGTGGCGCGGCTGCCCGCTGGCGCCGTGGGCTGCGTCGAGCCCTTCCCCCTCACGCGCCGGGGGCGGGGGTAGCGCCACCACCAGTCCGGCGCCGATGGATTCGCTGGTGTTGGGGTAGCCCTGAGGCACGCGGGAGCATGCGGGGCCCCGCGCATGCCGCCGTGGGCTTGCGACGGAAGCTGGATGCAGAAGAGGTGAGCCCCTGAAGCGGCAAAGCCCAGGAGTTCGGTGACCCGCTCCAGCAGCACGTCTCGGCCGCCTTCCAGCAGCCTACACTGCAGTAGCTCTCGGGCCACCGTGAGCGCGGCCCTCGACTTCGCTTGCTCCCGGCGGGTGTACGGTGTCGTGGTTGCGGCATGATTGGAGGCCCTTGCCGCCGACCGCGCTTGCTGCGGCGTGAGGGTTGTTGAGGCCTGTCCGCGCCGCCCACGGCCCGCAGCGCCCTGCGGACCATGAGCTGCCTGGGGCGCGGGGTCGCCCGAGGTGGGCGGCTCCATGCGGGCGGGCCACGCCGCCCATGGATCTTGGTTGCCCGCCTGGTTGCCGGACATGGTGATGACGATGCGTCGAGATGTGGAGCGGTAGAAAGGTGGATTGCAGCGCACCCCTAATTGGCGCGCCAAATGTCGGATTTCAGGTTCCGGCAGACCCTTAAGGTTCGAACTCTGGGGTGCGCGCGGAGATTATGCCCTCTACCTCTCAGTCTCGCAAAGATCTTACTACTGAAAGAACAACACAAAAGACACAGGGTTTATACTGGTTCGGGCCACCGTTGTGGTGTAATACCCTACTCCAGTGTGGTGGGTGGATTGCCTCTTGGGCTGATGATGATGAACAGTACAAGGAAGAACAGCCTCGCGAGGGCCTGTTCTTAGCTGGGACGATGAACTGATAGGGGAGCTCAGTCGCCCTTCTCTCTCTCTCTCTCTGCTGCCTGAGACTTTCTAACTGGTTTCTTGATGATCTCCTTGGATCGCTCGATGCCTCTACCCTGGGGGTGGCTAGTCCTATTTATAGGCAAAGGCCCTTGGCCTCTTCCCAAATATTGAGCGGGAAGGGCGCCAACAATTGGCCAATTTGAAGGGGAACATCCAGTACGCTTATCTTGACTAAAGTTGGTCCTCTCCTGCCAAAGGCCCTGTGGTGACGCCGTTCTAGGCTCCACGATGACCTCCTTCCCACCGTTGGACTGGTCTTGGTCTTGTTGCACCGAAATGGATGCCTTTGCTTGATCCTCTCGCCTGCGCTTGCCCCCTTTTCACCAAAGAGGAAAGGGAGGACACTGCACAGGCCGGCGCCCGCCCGGCGCCCTTGGTCATCATGGCTTACGTCATGGGCACCTCGTGAGGTACCCCGCCTTGATTTCTCCGCCTCCTCGTGAGCCAGCCTGATGAGGCCGCGCCTGAGGAAGCACCGTGTCGTCTGCCCCGCGAGGCTTGGCCCCTCGCGAGGGTCTTGGGTCTTGTGTTGATGAAGATGGGCCGTGCTGGGCCCCCTTTGAGCCACGCCGCAGGCCGCAGGCAGGCAAGTCTGGGGACCCCCGTTCCTAGAATGCCGACAGATTGGCTCCGCAAGATTGAAAGGGAGTTGACTACTGCATGATGCACAGACGTGGAGAGAGTGCGTTTGGCCGCACACCAGATTGATGGACCCGCATCATCATGGTGGGAGAATTTCATAGTCACTTACCCCATTGACACTGTGACATGGGACCAGTTCCAGCAGGCTTTCCGTATTGCCCATGTATTAGCAGGAGCTATGGCCATGAAGAAGCGTGAGTTTTGCAACTTACGCCAAGGAGGACGCACTATTGGCTAGTATGTGGATGAATTTAGTAAGCTAGCACGTTATGCGCTAGATGACGTTGCTACAGATGCAGCTAAGAAGGAGAAGTTTCTGGAAGGACTGAATGATGAGCTGAGCATGTAGTTGATGGTGGCAAATTTCAATAACTACCAGGAGTTGGTGGATAGAGCTCTCATGCTTGAAGGGAAGCAGCAGCAGATTGACAGCCGCAAGAGGAAGTATGGACAAGGGAAGTATAATTCTGGAGCCCAGCAGAGACCCCGTTTCACCCCAAACTCGGGAGTTCTTGTTCATAACCATGGAGGCCCCTCACAATGGAGGAAGTTCGCACAATCATAGTGGCCCCAAGAACAGAAATGGTAACGGAGGAAGTAGCGGACAGAACCGTTCCAACCCAGCAACACCCGCCAAGAAGGATCTAAGCCACGTGACTTGCTACAAATGCCAGAAGACCGGACATTACGCCAATGAATGTCCTGAAGCCAAGAATGGAAACGGCAATGGAAGCTCTGGGAAGAAGCCCAACCCTTTCAACAGGGGACAAGTGAACCACGTTAACGTGGAGGAGGTTGAAGCTCAGCCAGATGCACTAATAGGTAAGTTTTTGGTTAAGTCATTTACTGCAGTAGTTCTTTTTGATATTGGTGCATCGCATTCATACATATCAAGGGGATTTGTGGATAAGTATAAGTTGCCCACTAGAGTTATTAAGACACCCATGCTAGTAACCTCACCCGGAGCAGAGTATATGGCAAGCCATGGATGTTTGCAGATGCCATTAACCATAGGTAGGCATGTTTTTTCCTCAGATCTGATAATATTGGAGTCGCAAGGTTTGGATGTGATACTGGGTATGGATTGGCTATCGATGTATGGAGGGAACATTGATTGCGCCAGTAAGACGATTCTGCTCACCACCCCAGAAGGAAGAAGGATCAAGTATGTGTCCCGACATGTTTCGAATAGGACGCAAGTAAATTCCTTATCTGGAGTTGTACAGGAGGAAGTACTAGTGGTGATGGATTTTCCGGATGTATTTCCAGAAGAGTTGCCAGGCATGCCACCGGATAGAGACATTGAGTTTTTGATTGAACTTTTGCCAGGCACAGGGCCAATATCTAAGAGACCGTACAGAATGCCCGCAAAGGATTTGGAAGAAATTAAGAAGCAGATTAAGGAGTTACTGGATAAAGGTTATATTCGCCCAAGTTCGTCACCTTGGGGATCACCAGTACTTCTAGTGGAGAATAAGGATGGATCGTTAAGGATGGTTGTTGATTATCGAGGACTGAATGAGGTGACGATCAAGAATAAGTACCCACTGCCGATGATCAATGATTTGTTTGACCAGCTGCAAGGAGCTAAAGTGTTTTCCAAAATCGATTTGCGATCAGGGTATCACCAGTTGAAGATTCGAGAGCAGGATATACCACAGACATCTTTTACCACGAGATATGGGTTGTATGAGTATACCGTTATGTCATTTGGTCTGACTAACGCACCTGCCTATTTTATGAATATGATGAACAAAGTGTTTATGGAGTTTTTGGATAAGTTCGTTGTGGTTTCATTGATGATATACTGGTCTACTCAAAGAATGAAGAAGAACATAAGGAGCATTTGCGATTGGTACTTGGGAAGCTTAGAGAACATCAGTTATACACCAAGTTTAGCAAATGTGAATTTTGGTTGAAGGAAGTTGGATTTCTTGGACATGTTATATCCGGAGAAGGAATAGCAGTAGACCCCACCAAGGTTGTCACTGTTACAAACTGTGAGTCATCCACGTCAGTTGGAGAGATCTGGAGTTTTCTTGGAGTCGCAGGATACTACCGGAGGTTCATTGAGAATTTCTCAAAGATTGCAAAGCCCATGACGGAGTTGTTGAAGAAGGACACCAAATTCAAATGGATTGAGGAATGTGAGGCCAGTTTTCAGGAGTTGAAGAGATGCTTGGTTACATCACCAGTGTTGATTCCGCCAGATCAACACAAAGATTATGAAGTATACTGTGATGCTTCACGTCGACGACTTGGAGCCGTACTTATGCAGGAGGGAAGAGTTGTTTCATATGCCTCACGACAGCTTAAACCCCATGAGTTAAACTATGCTACGCATGATTTGGAGTTAGCAGCCGTAGTGCATGCGTTGAAGACATGGAGACATTTTCTCATCGGAAACCATTGTGAGGTATACACGGATCACAAGAGTTTGAAGTATATCTTCACGCAGAAGGAGTTGAATCTCAGGCAGAGGAGATGATTGGAGCTCATTAAGGATTATGATATGAGATTACATTATCATCCCTGAAAAGCTAACGTAGTAGCCGATGCGTTGAGCCGCAAAAGTCATGTCAATGCACTCATGACCGGAGAATCACCCAAGGAGTTGTGTCACAGCCCCAGTTCAGCCCTTGCTTGACTTTGCTTGTTCATCATGCCATCATGTTTAAATTCCAAAGAAATTTTAAATGGGGATTGGTAAACCCTAGCACCAAATGAAATTGAAATAGGTTCAAATAAAATATTTTTCAATGACCCAGAATGCCTTTGGAAATATTCATGATTTCTGTTAAAGGTGAAAACCTCTTCCAAAATGATGAACATATTCATAGGTCATTCCTGGATTTTTGAATTAAATCTTAAACTATTTGACTTTGGGCATTTATACACTATAAATAATTTAAATGCTCAAATAATGTTGGAACTATTTTTGGGCCACTGAAATAATTCGGCAAGTGTCCATGAATATTTTCAGGGTTTTAGGAAATGCCTTGGTATTTTTCCTAAGTTCAAAACAGAGGCAAATAAATAGAAAACAGTAACAAATGAATAAAAGACAGAGGGAGAAGTTACCTGGCACAACCTACCTGGCCGCCCGTCTGGCCGGCCCAGCCCACTAGGGGCAGGGAGGTCTTCTTCCTCCCGCCAGTCGGATGCACAGCGCATGCCCGATGCGCATGCAGCAACTGCACGCCACCTCCTGCTTGCCGCCGAGTCCCTGGACGCGTGGATGAACGCCCGATGTCGTCCCGATCCGCCCGACCTTTCTCACTCTCCCCTGCTCTCTTCCTCGTCATTCCCCACCTCACCGAACGTGCCCGCCGCCGCCGACGAGCACCACCGCGCCCAGAGCCACTTCCTCGCCTCGCCAATGCGCTCAGAAGCTTCGCCTCGACCCCCTCTTTCTCCCCACCGAGCCACTCCCCGTCAGACGCCCTCGAACGCCGTCCATGTCGTCGTTTTCAACCACGGCCACCGAGATCGCCGGCGACCTTCCGTCGTCACCAGCCCCTCCCTAGCTCGCTGAGGCCTCCGTTCAACTCGTGGTGAGCCCCGTCGTGTTTCCCCTCTCTCCATTCGCTCGCCCCCATGCCGTACCCGCCGTCCCACCGCAACCGGAGCTCGCTGCCGCTGGCCATGTTGTCGTCGCGGCCATGGCTTGTTTCGGTCGCGTCCGAGCACCCCGTTGAACTCCTGGAGTTCCCAGAAGCCTGTGGGGCACTTCACCTAGCCCCTCCATGCACCGTAGCCTCGCGCACGACCGATCCCGAACTCCAGCAACCGCTGTCAAGCTCACCGGCGTCGTTTCCTGCCTCCCCCCACCAAACCGCCTGCACCACTGGATGCGGCACACTCCCAACTCGCCGTAGGACCAAGCCGCATGCTCAGCCGACAACCGCAGCGCGATTCTGGCGCGCCTCCGCCGCATTGGATGGTCGTCGCCGGCCAAACTCTGGCGTGCCGACATGGACATCGTTGGTGCTAACCGCCGCCAGCTAAGCACCCCCTAATAGGCACTTACAGTGGGCCCAAGCACTAGTCAAACCCCAGTCAGTGCTGGTTTGACCGGGATTAGTTCTGTGTCACTGACGTGTGGACCCCACATGTCAGGTTTGTCCCTGGTCAGCGTTGTTGACTTGCTGACGTAGGCATGACGCAGTGCTGACGCAATAAGTCATTTCTAGATTAAAAATAATTCAGAAAAATCCAGAAATTGCCTAAACTTCTAAAAATCATAGAAAATCAACCGTAACTCCAAATGAAATAAATTATAGATGAAAAATGATCAAAAAATCTAATCTATCCATCTGTACCATTTTCATGCATCTTTGAACAACTTAAGGTTGCTGTATAAGACAATTTGAATAAATGGCATTTGAAATGCCTTACATGGAGTTTGAATTTGAACCTTGGGTTCAAACCAACTTTATTTAAATCGTTGCTAGCTGCATTAGCTCAACTCACATCATATTGCCATGTCATGATCATGCATCATATTGTCGCATTGCATTGACTGTGTTCTTTCTCTGTTGCCGGTGATTGTCTCCTCTCAGTAGACGACGTTCTGACGATTATTCGATGACACCGATGAAGAACTATATTATCTTCAGAAGTGCCAGGCAAGCAAAACCCCCTTGTTCATTCTGATACAATCCCACTCTCTCGCTCCTGCTCTCTTTTACTGCATTAGGACAACAGCGATTCAACTGTTACATGTTGCGGTAGTTGAACCCCTTTCCTCTGCATGACCTGTCATTGCCACAGTAAATAGATGAAACCCACTAGCATGAGTAGGATTTGTTTGAGCCCTGATGTGCCTACTCATTCATGCTTGTTTGTCATGCCTGCTACTGCTTAGAGTTGAGTCAGGTCTGATTAATCGGGAATGAATTGGAATGTGGTGAACATGTCCTACTGTTGAGAGCTAAGTGTGTGAACACGATTTGGTAAAGGTAGCGGTGAGAGGCCATGTAGGAGTACATGGTGGGTTGTCTCATTGCAGCCATCCTCAGGAACTGAGTTCTGTGTTTGTGATCCATGAACAATTACTACCACGCATTGGAATGCTTAAGTGCCCTCTCGACTTATTAATCAACTTGATCTTTCTCCAGGAGTTGCAACTAGTTTCTGGTGTTTGTAGGTAGTGTTAGTAGTCTAGCAAGTGGTACCCAGTACAGGTAGGCTTGGGACAGACTAGGCACCGTGGCACGGTGTACCAAGCGTAGATCCACCCGTCGAGGTGGGCTTGGGAACCCTGCACACATTGTTTGGGGCCGTGAGCGACACCCCGGCCGGATCTCCATGCGGATGGAACCCGAATAGGCGATAAACCTGGACTAGAGACTTGTGTGGTTAGTCAGGTCGTGGCCGACTCCCTCGCCAGGCTTCCGCTTGAAGGTTGCCAAGGTACATGACGTGTACATGGTGGTAAGTGGCGAGAGCGTGTGTGAAGAAGTACACCCCTTCAGGGTTATCATTATCTATTCGAATAGCCGGATTCCTCGGATATGGAAACTTGGACCCCTTGCATAGTTCATAGACAAGTGAAAGTGGATACTCTAAAATGCGCAAGATAAGCGTGAGTGCTATGGATGGCGTTCTCGTAGGGAGACGGGAGCGGATCCATAGTGGTGTATTGAAAAGGTGAATATGTGGACTCGTGTGTGCCACCTCAAAAGAGTTACTTGCAGTCGTAGTTCAGGATAGCCACCAATTCAAAGCTGGCTTGCTGCAGTTAAACTGCACCACCCCCCCTTTGTTGATACCGATGCATATGTAGCTAGTTCTGATGTAAGTCTTGCTGGGTACATTTGTACTCACGTTTGCCTATTTTATGTTTTTGCAGAGAGACGTCAGTCTCGCTAGTAGTTCCGCGTGGACTTCGACGTTTAGCTTGATACCTCAGCTACGATCTTGTGCCCTCGGCAGGATCTGGTAGATAGTCAGGCTTCTCAGCCTTTTTTCATTTGTAGATGTCTGTACTCAGACATGTTAAGCTTCCACGTGTGCTTGACTTCTATGCTCTGAGTGTTGGCTCATGAGACCCATGTTTGTAATATCTCGCTCCTCGGAGCCTAATGAATAAATACTTGAGTCGTAGAGTTATGTTGTGATGCCATGTTGTATTTACACATATCGAACATATTGTCTGTATGATTGAAATGCTTGGTATGTGTGGGATCCGACTACCTAGTTGTTTATCCTTGGTAGCCTCTCTTATGGGGAAATGTAGTCTTGTGCTTGCATGAGCCTTAGTAGTCCGCTACAGCCCGGTTCACCGGAGTCCTGCTAGCCGAGCACTACTGCTCAGGACACTTGACTGGCCGGCATGTGTTTCACTTCGTTCCTGTGTCTGTCCCTTCGGGGAAATGTCACGCGGTGACATCCGGAGTCCTGCCTAGCCTACTACAGCCTAGGTTACCGGAGTCCTATTAGCCCAGTGCTACAGCCCGGATTCACACGCTTTTGACCGACATGCTCGAAGTTGACTCATGTATGCCTGTCCCCATGGGTTAGTGCCGCTTTGGGTTCACGACTAGCCATGTTGGCCCGGGTTCTTTGTCATATGGATGCTAGCGACACTATCATATACGTGAGCCAAAAGGCGCAAACGGTCCCGGGCCAGGTAAGGTGGCACCTGTGGGAATACCGTGCGTGAGGCCGCAAGGTGATGTGATGTGTTACATGCTAGATCGGTGTGACTTAGGATCGGGGTCCTGACAGCTTTGGTATCAGAGCCTGACTGCCTGTAGGATGACCAAGCTAAACTGGTCGAAGTTGAATCTACAAATGCTTTACTTATATAAGGGAATTTATTGTGGAAGGGAACGTAAGGCTCTTTTTACTCCTTTACCTTATGCCTTCTGATCTGAGTCAACCTCTTCTTTTCTACGGGGATTAAGAACTAGGCTTCTCATCTTTCTATCAGGATCACGTGTTGCTAATCCGTAGAATCTTATGATTGTTGGATTCAAGTCTCAGTTCAGTTTCTATTACTTCCGTATATTCATAGCTGGCCTCAGAACCTTGATATTGTGATGTTGAGTGGTCATGCCACTATTTTGCAGGCTGTCTCAAATGTTTTTGAGCATTTACAGCCGTTATGCTGTCCGAGTCATCCCAGATTTCTAAACAAGCTGATGCATTTGCAAATCCCTTCCTCCCGTTCCCGATGTCCTTTTGGGCCAGATTAAGCACACTAATCGGTGAGTTGAGGTACTCTATTGCCTCGACATATATGTTGGAGTTAGTATGATGACCCTAGCTGTTTTAGGGAGTCACCTAGTAATCTAGCCATGTTTTGTGTTCCCAGTGTGATGAATCTGGCCGTCATTCCCGAAAGCATTCCGTGATGCCACCTAGTGGTAGGTATTCTACTCCTGGGTCTCTAAACCCGAGATTCACCCTATTTACCTCATGTTGATAGTGCTGCTAGTTCCTTTAGGATATTAGTAACCTTTGCATTAGTCCTCGAGGTCCGTGGTATTCCCTTCTTCCAAATACCATGAACCATTTTGGCAGAAGTTCTCTTGAACTGAAATATCACAACAAGAGTGCTCTCAATGAGTTCTCCATTCTATATTGTGAATCTGCCAGTTCTACCTTCTCCGCATGGGTTACCCGGAAGAAATGTTGAACTTTGCTCGACATACTAGTCTATGCATCCACAACTCAGAAAATCATATGTTCCTTTGAGTTGTTCCCCTTTAATTTGTCTTCTGTCTTCTGACCTTTGTCTATCAATTGATAGTCAAGGGTATGTGTGCGATCGTGTTCATCGATGCCTACTATTTTCGTGGTCCATCAAGCCGTTCTATTTCATAATGAATAGGAGAAACAAACTCCAGAACCTCATCCATATCTAGGATTGAGTCAAAGCAATTGTATTCCGCGGATCAAAATACCAAACCAGCTTTTGCTCTACTGTACCTTGGAGTGTTACCATCTTTATGTCAAGAGTGTCATCAGAATTGCACCACCTCTTATGAATTCTTGACGCAGTAATACTTCTTGCCATCATTGTTCATTCCTTGGTTCCCGTGTTATTGTACTGAAATGACGACAAGTGTACCGTGATGTGCGAAATCAATACTCCTAGCAACTCCGTTGCTTGGTAGTTAATGGACAATACTCTCATTCTTAGCGTGCTGGTTATTGAATTATCATTCTAAGACTGATCATGCTACCTAGTGCATTTTTCCTGGTGCACCCTTCGATCAAGAGTTAGGATTGCATCAAAAGATAGGATTGCATCAATCCCTCTCTTGTTTGGTCACATCGTCTTGCCCTGAAAAGCAAGATTGTTCTCGAGCTTAGTAACATATCGGTGGTTCGTGATGTTCCGAATATCTTCTCGGAAGTATGACCAAGTTTCACCTGACCGCTATGTTGAGTTCGTGATCATGTTGGTTTTCTTCCATACCACCCATTCTCCAAGATTCTGTGTTGGATACCCCCGAGCTAGTTGGTTAAGCTAAACAACAACTTGGAGAGTTGGAAGATGAAAGCTTGTCCGACTTAGTGCATCACTAAGGGGTATCCTTGAGTGTGTGTGTGTGTGTGTTGAAGAAAGATGATATCTTCATCGATTGGTCCTCATGATCAGTTGTTGGATCTATTGCCTTGTCAAAACTTTGACTTGAGTATGGGCTATCGTCAAGTCAAATCAGAACCAACGATGTTCGTAATGTTGTCTTACTCGTGGTTGATCCCTCGAGCATATACCATTACATCTTTTGGTCTGACCAATGCTATCACCGTGTTCACATGATGGTGGAAGTCCAGTGATATGGAAATTTTGATGAATTGCTGTTGAGCCCATCAGCAGCATTTTGTCTCCCCCATGATTCATGTTGAACATCAACCTAGTGTTGAAAACTTTGTAAGCAATGCCTTCGTGTTCCGTTCATGAAGCTTATGCTTGGATGGAAGAAGTGACTTCCTCGAATTCATTTGCATTTGGTGCAAGTTGTCGCCGTGAGTTCGAGAAAGATTGTTTTTGTTTCCTCGGGTACCATCCCAAGTCAGTCATGCATACGTGCGAAGTATTCTGTGGTTTGGAGACTTGAAACCTTCATTCTATATGAATCCCTAGCACACCAAGTCACTGATTGATTTGTTCAAGGAAAAGAAGTTCTTAAGTGCTAATCCTTAAGGACCCAAAGGTACATGAGCAGGACTTCGCTCTCCGATATGATGGTTTCCAATCAGAACTTGGTAGTGTTTCATTGTAAGACTACTATGTGGTCATGCCTGTCTTGGACAACGTGTTCACATGTATGTAGCAGAACCAGCTCATGTTTTGGAGCTTGCTATCATAGTTCACTCCTTGAGAATCTCGCAACGCCATCTCGTCGGTTTATGTTGCAAACTTTCATCTTCTTCTAGACTCGATGAGTCTGGAATATCCTGGCACCAACCAGATCTGAATCTCAGGCAGATATGATGGTTGTAACGTTTCTTAAGAACTATAATATTGGTCTCTCCGTAACCCGGTAAAGTGGATGTCGTGGCCAACACACCCAGCCGGAAGACTTATTATTGTAGTATCTTGATTGAGGAAGTTGGCCACCTCCCCATAAGGATTTCGTAGGATTTACTCCAGAAGTTGTTTCTTATGGATCCTTTGTATTCCGAAGTCCGACCACTGCTTGATGGCTATGTTGATGCTTTAAAGCATGCCGGTGGTAACGGGTACATCAAGGAGAACATTAGAAGCGGAGTGCCAAATGTCTCTCGGTCGATCATCCAGATTTCGCTCCCTTGGCCTCGCTAAGGTGAAATCTGAGAAAGGCTTGTTTTTCTATGCATCTGCATTGTCCACCACTATTCGTCAAGGTAGTAAGATGTGTTGCCAGGATCCTTGACACGGATGTTGGTAGAACCTTGGTGAATATGGAAATGCTCAAGTTCTTGAGAGCACGCGCAAGTAAAGTCATCCATTGCGTTTTTTTCAACAAGGTAGTCCACATCATCCATCCTAGTCCGAGTATACCATTTCATCGAGCTCTTTCAATCGATCAATTGTAAATTGCCTTAAGCTGGTATGAAGAGTTTCAATGATCTTTGTATCAAAAGTAATTCTTTTTGCCACTTAAGGGAATAACTCTACGAGTCACCTCCCCCAAGGTGCCCCGTTGTGGAATCATGGCAGTTAACTCCTCGCTACGTCGTGATCGAGCATGGATTTGTTGCCTACCTAGTGGAACTTCGTCATCTATTACACCCCATCCCCCTGAATGTATGTTTCGTGTCTCAGCTCAAGAGATGTTTTATATCTCACCCCAAGAGTTGATCTTGGGTTGCCCGATCTTCGAGAAGATCAATCCTAGTAGAGTTTCTCTCCGTCGTCATTGCGTGGATGAAGATCTCATAAACGAGGATGTCAAGATCAACGTATGCAACGAATCAACAACCTTATGAGGTGCAACCTGGATCGTGAAGATTATGTTAGCTTGTGTTCCCCCTTCACCTTACCCTACGCTTGAATCTCGGGACGAGATTCTAGTTCAGTGGGGCTGAGCTGTCATAGCCCCAGTTCAGCCCTTGCTTGACTTTGCTTGTTCATCATGCCATCATGTTTAAATTCCAAAGAAATTTTAAATGGGGATTGGTAAACCCTAGCACCAAGTGAAATTCAAATAGGTTCAAATAAAATATTTTTCAATGACCCAGAATGCCTTTGGAAATGTTCATGATTTCTGTTAAAGGTGAAAACCTCTTCCAAAATGATGAACATATTCATAGGTCATTCCTGGATTTTTGAATTAAATCTTAAACTATTTGACTTTGGGAATTTATACACTATAAATAATTTAAATTCTCAAATAATGTTGGAACTATTTTTGGGCCACTGAAATAATTCAGCAAGTGTCCATGAATATTTTCAGGATTTTAGGAACTGCCTTGGTATTTTTCCTAAGTTCAAAACAGAGGCAAATAAATAGAAAACAGTAACAAATGAATAAAAGACAGAGGGAGAAGTTACCTGGCGCAACCTACCTGGCAGCCCGTCTGGCCGGCCCAGCCCACCAGGGGCAGGGAGGTCTTCTTCCTCCCGCCAGTCGGATGCACAGCGCGTGCCCGACGCGCACGCAGCCACCGCACGCAACCTCCTGCTTGCCGCCGAGTCCTTGGACGCGTGGATGAACGCCCGATGTCGTCCCGATCCGCCCGACCTTTCTCACTCTCCCCTGCTCTCTTCCTCGTCGTTCCCCACCTCACGGAACGCGCCCGCCGCTGTCGACGAGCACCACCGCGCCCAGAGCCACTTCCTCGCCTCGCCAATGCGCTCAGAAGCTTCGCCTCGACCCCCTCTTTCTCCCCACCGAGACACGCCCCGTTGAACGCCCTCGAACGCCGTCCATGTCGTCGTTTTCAACCACGGCCACCGAGATCGCCGGCGACCTTCCGTCATCACCAGCCCCTCCCCGAGCTCGCTGAGGCCTTCGTTCAACTCGCGGTGAGCCCCGTCGTGTTTCCCCTCTCTCCATTCGCTCCCCCCATGCCGTACCCGCCGTCCCACCGCAACCGGAGGTCGCTACCGCCGGCCATGTTGTCGTCGCGGCCATGGCTTGTTTCGGTCGCGTCCGAGCACGTCGTTGAACTCCTGGAGTTCCCAGAAGCCTGTAGGGCACTTCACCTAGCCCCTCCATGCACTGTAGCCTCGCACACGACCGAGCCCGAACTCTGGCCGCCGCTGTCAAGCTCGCCGGCGTCGCTTCCTGCCGCCCCGCACCCAACCGCCTGCACCACTGGATGCGGCACACTCCCAGCTCGCCGTAGGACCAAGCCGCATGCTCAGCCGACAACCGCAGCGCGATTCCGGCGCGCCTCCGCCGTGTTGGATGGTCGTCGCCGGCCAAACTCAGGCGTGCCGACATGGACGTCGTTAGTGCTAACCGCCGCCAGCTAAGCACCCCCTAATAGGCACTGACAGTGGGCCCAAGCACTTGTCATACCCCAGTCAGTGCTGGTTTGACCGGGATTAGTTCTGTGTCACTGACGTGTGGACCCCACACGTCAGGTTTGTCCCTGGTCAGCGTTGTTGACTTGTTGATGCAGGCATGACGCAGTGCTGACGCAATAAGTCATTTCTAGATTAAAAATAATTCAGAAAAATCCAGAAATTGCCTAAACTTCAAAAAATCATAGAAAATCAACCGTAACTCCAAATGAAATAAATTATATATGAAAAATGATCAGGAAAATCTAATCTATCCATCTGTACCATTGTCATGCATGTTTTAACAACTTAAAGTTGCGGTATAAGACAATTGGAATAAATGGCATTTGAAATGCCTTACATGGAGTTTGAATTTGAACCTTGGGTTCAAACCAACTTCATTTAAATCATTGCTAGCTGCATTAGCTCAATTCACATCATATTGCCATGTCATGATCATGCATCATATTGTTGCATTGCATTGATTGTGTTCTTTCTCTGTTGCCGATGACTGTCCCCTCTCAGTAGACGACGTTCTGACGATTATTCGATGACACCGATGAAGAACTATATTATCTTCAGAAGTGCCAGGCAAGCAAAACCCCCTTGTTCATTCTGATATAATCCCACTCTCTCGCTCCTGCTCTCTTTTACTGCATTAGGACAACAGCAATTCAACTGTTAGATGTTGCGGTAGTTGAACCCCTATCCTCTGCATGACCTGTCATTGCCACAGTAAATAGATGAAACCCACTAGCATGAGTAGGATTTGTTTGAGCCCTAATGTGCCTACTCATTCATGCTTGTTTGTCATGCCTGCTACTGCTTAGAGTTGAGTCAGGTCTGATTCATCGGGAATGAATTGGAATGTGGTGAACATGTCCTACTATTGAGAGCTAAGTGTGTGAGCACGATTTGGTAAAGGTAGCGGTGAGAGGCCATGTAGGAATACATGGTGGGTTGTCTCATTGCAGCCGTCCTCAGGAACTGAGTTCTGTGTTTGTGATCCATGAACAGTTACTACCATGCATTGGAATGCTTAAGTGCCTCTCTCCACTTATTAATCAACTTGATCTTTGTCCAGGAGTTGCAACTAGTTTCTGGTGTTTGTAGGTAGTGTTAGTAGTCTACCAAGTGGTATCCGGTACAGGTAGGCTTGGGACAGACTAGGCACCGTGGCATGGTGTACCAAGCGTCGATCCACCCGTCGAGGTGGGCTTGGGAACCCTGCACACATCATTTGGGGTCGTGAGCGACACCCCGGCCGGATCTCCTTGCGGATGGAACCCGAATAGGCGATAAACCTGGACTAGAGACTTGTGTGGTTAGTCAGGTCATGGCCGACTCCCTCGCCAGGCTTCCGCTTGAAGGTTGCCGAGGTACATGACATGTACATGGTGGTAAGTGGCGAGAGAGTGTGTGAAGAAGTACACCCCTGCAGGGTTATCATTATCTATTCGAATAGCCGGATTCCTCGGATATGGAAACTTGGACCCCTTGCATAGTTCATAGACAAGTGAAAGTGGATACTCTAAAATGCGCAAGATAAGCGTGAGTGCTATGGATGGCGTTCTCGTAGGGAGACGGGAGCGGATCCATAGTGGTGTATTGAAATGGTGAATATGTGGACTCGTGTGCGCCACCTCAAAAGACTTACTTGCAGTCGTAGTTCAGGATAGCCACCGAGTCAAAGCTGGCTTGCTGCAGTTAAACTCCACCACCCCCCCTTTGTTGATACCGATGCATATGTAGCTAGTTCTGATGTAAGTCTTGTTGGGTACATTTGTACTCACGTTTGCCTATTTTATGTTTTTGCAGAGATACATCAGTCTCGCTAGTAGTTCCGCGTGGACTTCGACGTTTAGCTTGATACCTCAGCTACGATCTTGTGCCCTCGGCAGGATCTGGTAGATAGTCTGGCTTCTCAGCCTTTTTCATTTGTAGATGTCTGTACTCAGACATGTTAAGCTTCCGCGTGTGCTTGACTTGTATGCTCTGAATGTTGGGTCATGAGACCCATGTTTGTAATATCTCGCTCCTCGGAGCCTAATGAATAAATACTTGAGTCATAGAGTTATGTTGTGATGCCATGTTGTATTTACACATATCGAGCATGTTGTGTGTATGATTGAAATGCTTGGTATGTGTGGGATCCGACTACCTAGTTATTTATCCTTGGTAGGCTCTCTTATGGGGAAATGTAGTATTGTGCTTCCATGAGCCTTAGTAGTCCGCTGTAGCCCGGTTCACCGGAGTCCTGCTAGTCCAGCACTACTGCTCAGGACACTTGACTGGCCAGCATGTGTTTCACGTCGTTCCTGTGCCTGTCCCTTCGGGGAAATGTCACGTGGTGACATCCGGAGTCCTGCCTAGCCTGCTACAGCCCGGGTTACCGGAGTCTTGTTAGCCCAGTGCTACAGCCCGGATTCACACGCTGTTGACCGACATGCTCGAAGTTGATTCATGTATGCCTGTCCCCATGGGTTAGTGCCGCTTTGGGTTCTCGACTAGCCATGTCGGCCTGGGTTCTTTGTCATATGGATGCTAGCGACACTATCATTTACGTGAGCCAAAAGGCGCAAACGGTCCCGGGCTAGGTAAGGTGGCACCCGTGGGAATACCGTGCGTGAGGCCGCAAGGTGATATGATGTGTTACATGCTAGATCGATGTGACTTAGAATCGGGGTCCTAACAAGTTGGCAGAGGATCTTCGTGAGCTATGTTTGGAAATAGTTCCAAGAGGTTATGTAGCAGCATTGGAAATTCAGTCTACTTTGATGGATAAGATCAGAGAAGCTCAGAAGACGGACAAGGAGGTTGCCAAGATAAAGGTAAGAATGAGCAAAGGAAAGGCTAAAGGATTTCGTGAGCATGAGCACGATACCTTATGGTTTGAGGACCGCGTATATGTGCCCCATGATCAGGAGATCAGGAAGTTGATTCTGCAAGAGGCCCATGATTCGCCATATTCGATTCACCCAGGAAATACCAAGATGTATCTGGATTTGAAGAATAGTTTCTGGTGGGCCGGAATGAAGAAGGATATTGCGAAGTATGTAGCAGTTTGTGATGTATGTCAGAGAGTGAAGGCAGAACACCAGAAGCCAGCCAGATTGCTACAACCCTTGCCGATACCTGAATGGAAGTGGGGTAAGCTAGGCATGGATTTTATCACGGGATTACCCAGGACTCATTCAGGTTATGACTCGATATGGGTTGTAGTCGATCATTTCACGAAAGTAGCTCATTTCATCCCAGTAAAGACCACTTACACCAGTGCTAAGTTGGCAAGATATACATGACCAGGATCGTATGTCTGCATGGAGTTCCGAGGACCATTGTATCACACAGAGGAACCCAGTTTACTTCAAAGTTTTGGAATCAGTTGCATGAAACTTTGGGAACCAGGCTAGAGTTTAGTACAACTTTTCACCCGCAGACAGATGGACAGACTCAGAGAGTAAATCAGATTCTGGAGGACATGTTGAGAGCTTGTACGCTAGACTATGGATCTAGTTAGGACGATAATTTGCCTTATGCAGAGTTCTCTTAGAATAACAGTTATCAAGCCAGTTTGAAGATGGCCCCTTTCGAAGCCTTGTACGGAAGGAGGTGCAGAACACTGTTGTTGTGGGACGAAGTTGGAGGCCGACAGTTGTTTGGACCAGATTTGATTAAAGAGTCTGAAGAGAAGGTTAAACTGATTCACGATAGACTCAAGGTAGCCCAGTCTAGGCAGAAGAGTTATGCGGATTCTAAACGCAAGGAGACAGTTTACGAAGTTGGAGATAGAGTGTATCTTCGGGTATCCCCACTTCGAGGAGTGAAGCGCTTTGGAGTTAAGGGAAAGTTAGCGCCATGATTTGTGGGACCATACAGAGTTTTGGAACGTATGGGAGAAGTTGCTTACAACTTGGAATTTCCCGAGGGATTTTCAGGAGTTCACGATGTGTTCCATGTTTCTCAGTTGAAGAAGTGCCATGCAGAGATGGCTGATATTCCTCTGAGAGATACAGTACCGCTAGAAGCAATACAGTTGGATAGTGATTTGACCTACGAGGAGAAGTCAGTTATGATTCTTGATTTTGCCAGCCGTGTCACACGTAACAAAGTAATCAAGTTCTGCAAGGTTCAATGGAGTCATTATACTGAAGATGAAGACACCTGGGAGCGAGAAGAAGACCTACGAAAGGATCACTCTCACCTATTTTCTAGCCAACCCGAATCTCGAGGGCGAGATTCATCTTAAGGGGGGTAGGTTTGTAACATCCCAAATTTTCAGTTTGGAATGTTATACATTAGATCATCATTGCATATCATATTTTATTGCATTCTGGCTTGATCCTAGAAATTCTACGCAACTCAAGGACCCACGGAGAGAGTTGGGGATTTCGTTATTTTCATATTTGAGTTTTCTCAAATTTTGAAAGGATGATCATTTGGTTTTGATTATTTTCCCTCCCTAATATTTCAAAAATAAAAACATATGAGAGGAGATAAAATGACTTCTCCAAAATAGATGAAATAATACAGGAAAAATATTAAAAACCAAATACATTTTTTTGGATTTTATTGCAATTTTTTTTGAATTAGAAAATTGCATGTTTTCAAAATTGCATTTTAGGGCCAAGAAAATGTTCATCTTGTTCTAAATATTTTATTTAGACGGTGAAAATTTGTTTTGGCATTTTTAGATTTTTATTTATTTTTCTAGGATTTATTTTTGACAGAATGTTTAAAAAAACTATTCGCACGCCCGACTGGGCCGAAGGCCCAGCCGAGCCGGGCCAAGCCCGCGCCGCCGCCGTCTCCCGCACCGGCTCGGGACCGGATTCCCGAGCGAAGCTGCCGCCGCTGCCCGAGTCCGGGAGGAGCATGCGTCCCGAGACGGCCCCTCACCCAGGCTAGCCGCCCCCCTCCTCTTAAATAACCGCCGCCACTTACCCCCCCACTATCGGCATTCTGGGAACGGGGGTCCCCAGACTTGCCTGCCTGCGGTCTGCGCCGGCGCTCAAAGGGGGCCCAGCACGGCCCATCTTCATCAACACAAGACCCAAGACCCTCGCGAGGGGCCAAGCCTCGCGGGGCGGACGACGCAGAGCTTCCTCAGGCACAGCCTCATCAGGCTGGCTCACGAGGAGGCAGAGAGATCAAGACCGGGTACCTCATGAGGTGCCCATGACGCAAGCCATGACGACCAAGGGCGCCAGGCGGGCGCCAGCCGCTCAGTGTCCTCCCTTTCCTATTTGGTGCAAAGGGAGCAAGCGCAGGTGGGAGGATCAAGCAAAGGCACCCATATCGGTGCAACGAGACCAAGACCAGCTCCGCGACAAGGAGGAAGTCACTGTGGAGCCCAAGCCAGCGTCATCACCAGAGCCTTTGACAGGCGAGGACCAACTTTAGTCAGGATAAGTGTACCAGATGTTCCCCTTCAAAATGGCCAATTGTTGGCGCCCTTCCCGCTCAATATTTGGGAAGAGGCCTAGGGCCTTCTCCTATAAATAGGACTAGCCACCCCAGGGTAGAGGCATCGGGAAATTGGATAGAGGGAGATCTAGACATCTAGGAAAGGAATCAGTAAGAGAGAGAGAGAAGGGTGGCTAAACTCCTCCTAGCAGTTCATCCCCAGGCCAAGAACGGACCCTCGCGAGGCTGTTCTACCTTGTAGTGTTCATCATCATCAGCCCAAGAGGCAATCCACCACATCACACTGGAGTAGGGTATTACACCACATAGGTGGCCCGAACCAGTATAAACTCTGTGTCTCTTGTGTTGTTCTTTTAGTAGTTTAGATCTTTGCGAGACGGAGAGGTAGAGGGCGTAATCTCCGCACGCACCCATGAGTTTGAACCTCAAGGGTCTGCCGGAACCCGAAATCCAACATTTGCGCGCTAGGTAGGGGTGCGCCGGAATTTGTCTTCCACCGCTCCGCTCTCCTCCGACCGTCGCTTCCATGTCCGATGCTCGTCGAGCCCGCACCGAGCGCCAGGCCGCCATCGCTTCCCGCGTCGCCCAAACGACTCCCGTCGGCGGGCGTCCTCATCGTTCCTCGTCGCCTGCCATCAACGCCGCCATCGGCCCGACGGGGAACGAGCAGCAAGCGTCGTCTCAGCACCCGTCCGTGCGGCAAGACGGCAGCACCGCTACTCCATCGCTCGCACCAGCCGGTTCTTCGTCCGCCGCGCTCCGTGCACCCTTGGAGGCCCGGGCTGCGCTTATCGCGGCAAACGATCTCCTGCGCTATCGCCTCGTTGATGACGTCTATGAAGAGTGGCTCGACCGTGTCGCCGAGCTCGTCCACGCCGCAGGGGGCTCGCCCGCGCCATTCTTTCCGTTGTGCCGTATCCCACCCCGCGTGGGCAACGAAGCTCCGGGGGCGTACCAGCCGCCTCCTCTTCAAGAAGACGCCATGGCTCCAAGGGGCGCGGCCCCTGGCCAGAACCCGCTCCGTTAGGCGCTGGCGCGACAAGAGCAGAGCTGCCAAGAAGTCCCTCACCCGCAAGAAGCTGCCCGGGCGCTCCCTGCTCCGGCACATCGCGACCCTGCTCCTGCTCCCGCCCGTCAAGACCCCACGCTGCTCCCAGCCGCAGCGCATGGGGACCCGCAAGACCAAGCTCTCCACCAGCCAAGGCCCCCCGTGGCCACCGCAGGTTGCCGTGCCTACACCACCGAGCTGCATAGCGTCACGTGGCCCGGCAAGTTCAAGCCAGACCTGCCTCCCCGCTATGACGGCACGACCGACCCCGCAGAGTTCCTCCAGCTCTATGAGCTGGGCATCGAAGCTGCCAGCGGGGACGATAAGGTCATGGCGAACTGGTTCCCCATAGCACTAAAAGAAGGAGCTCGCACCTGGCTCCTGAATCTGGCTCCAGGCACGATCTCTTCCTGGGACCAGATGTGCACCCGCTTCATCGCCAACTTCCAAGGTACTCGCGACCGGCCGCCCGCCGTGAGCGACATGCGCCGCATCAAGCAACAACCAGGAGAGACCCTGCAAAAGTACATCCAGCTCTTCAACAGTGCACGCCTCAAGATCCCCAAGGTGTCCGAGGAGGCCATCATCTCAGCCTTCTCCGATGGAGTGCGCGACGTCAAGATGAAGGAGGAGCTGGCGATGCATGAAGACCTGTGCACCTCCCTGGAGCTATTCAACTTGGCGACCAAGTGCGCCAGGGCTGAGGAAGGGCGTCTCTCCCTCCTCGAGCTGCCTGCCGCAGACCCAGAAGAGAAGAAGCCCAAGGCCAAGGACGTGAAGCGCAAGGGGGCTGCCGTGCTCGCGGCAGAACCGGACACCAAGCGGGGCAAAGATCTGCCCGAATCCTCGAGGGGCAGCCGATACTGTGTGTACCACAACCTCCACACCCACAACACCAACGAATGCCAAGAACTCCGCGCCGTGCGAGAAGGAAGGATCGGCCGACGTCCCGACCCCGCTGACCGGGGCTACGGCCGAGGAGGAGGAAGAAACGCAGGACGCTGGGAAGACCGCGGCCCGCGCCAAGGATGGCGTGATCAACCTCGCAAGGACCGCTGGCGAGACATGCCTCGCGAGGGGGACTGGAGGGATCAGCCTCGTGAGGACCGCCCACAAGGCAACGCAGGCCTCCCTCCACTGCCACTGCAGCCAAGGAGGAACGAGGACCGCCATCAAGACGAGGGGGCTGGAGGCTTCCAGGAGCCACACGCGATCGCCTGCATCCTGGGCGAAGCTCAAGCCCCTGCCTCCCAACGCATCTTCAAGCAGTTTGCCCGCGAGGTGAATGCAGTCCTCCCCAAGCTCGAAGCAACGCGCCCTCTCAGGTGGTCGGCGTGCGCCATCACGTTCAGCTCAGCGAATCATCTCAAGTGTGCAACCACGGCCGGAGTCCTCCCGATGCTTTGCTCCCCAGTCATCAGCAATGTACTGGTCACCAGGACCCTCATTGACGGCGGGGCAGGGCTCAACGTCCTGTCCGTGGAAACATTCAACAATCTCCACGTGCCCTATGACCAGCTTCAGCCAACCAAGCCTTTCTCCGGAGTCACCAACGGTTCCACGGTCCCGATTGGGAAGGTCCGCCTCCTTGTCACCTTCGGAGCACGCAACAACTACCGCACCGAGCTCATCGACTTCGACGTCGCCCACATCTGCCTGCCGTACAACGCCATCCTCGGGTACCCAGCGCTGGCCAAGTTTATGGCCGCAACTCACCATGGCTACAACGTCCTCAAGATGCCAGGAAGTGGCGGAGTCATCACTGTGCCCTGCGAAGAAAAGGATGTGGTGTGTTCCCTGGAGCGAGCCTTTCAAGCCGCATCACTGGAAGACCCAGATCGCGGAAGCAGGAGGCTTCCCGAGACCACCCCCAAGAAGAAGAAGACATCGTCTGGACCGGCCCCTCAGGAGGCAGGCCCCTCAGGGCCCTCGTCCGCCCAAGGGGAACCACCTTCCATCACATAGGAAAGCGCGCCCGGCGCCCTCCTCAAGCAAGGCTCGGGGGCTCTCCCCTGGAGGGCCACCGACCTGGCCAAGGTCACGAGGGAGCCGCTTGGGCACCATGTGGAGGCGTGTTTCGATGCACGTTTCCCTCAAGAAGGAGTAAGGCAAGGAGAGCAAGACCCTCAGGAGTTCGTCAGCAAGGCCATTCAAGATTTACAGGAGTCAAGAGTCATGAGAGGCTGCCGCCGTCTACCGGCTGTGGCTCCCCATCCAGGCGAGGATGGTGGGCTGCGTGTCTGCGTCGACGTACCAGGGCTCAACCGAGTCGCCACTCTGGAGCGCCTCTGGCCCTCACGGGTGGGGCGCTGCGAGGGTCCACCCCACAGCTACGTTCGCATGCCTTACGGCTTGCCGAACACGGCTGTCGCGTACCAGCGCCTCATGAGGGCCATCATGGAAGCTCAAGAGGCCAGGCGTTCCGCAGCCTTGGCGGAGATGGAGATGATTCGTGAAGAGCCACCAGTGCCTCCGGAGCCTCCCGAGGCCCCAGGGCCTGAGGGCTCGTGAGGATCGACTTCCGCAGCCCACCGAGTCTGCTGCACCAACACTCGTCCGTCCTCAACATCATCAGGTGACATCTTTGAAGTTTCATTCCCAGCTGGGAGCGCCCCCCAGGGCTGCATCATTCCCAGGCCGTGTGGGTCCGTCCCTGCGGCATGTATCCCTTTCGTTTTCATGTTGTTGTTAGCTCATCCTGATGGTTGCGCCCCTGGTGCTGCATCATACCCAAGCCGCTCGGGCCAGACCCAGCGGCATGTATCCCTTTTATGTTTATCTATGGTTATGCGTTTGGTCCACCATGCTTGATTACTTGACGCCTGTCCACGACACCTCTTCTTCTCCATGTCGACCACTTGCACGTTAAAGGGGGTACCTGAGCATCGTGACTCAGGGCTCTTACCGGCACTCCAGCCCTCACCCTCTGGCCTTGTCCACGACATCGCGACCTGGCATACCAGCGACGGCTGAGACCGGCTCGAGGGCCGGGACCCGAGGACATAGAGTGTAGGCATCTAACCCAACTTGCAGGAACACATCACAAGATAAGGCCCAGTGCCAGGCGCAACCCGCCTAGAGGTAGGGCCCCGTGAGTCCCGCGCTGGCTCACGGGTGCCCAGATACACCTCACCTAGCCCTACCGTGCCGGCCACGTGTCAGGGCGGGGCTGTACACACCCCGGGGGCTCCTCCCGGAGGGGAGCCCCCTCCCACGTACCAGTGGAAGCACCATGCTCCGCGCTGGCTGACGACACTGCCGAGGAGCGGCTATGCCCGTACACATGTGGAAGCGCTATGCTCCGCGCTGGTGATAAACAACTGAGGGTGGCCCCCGGGCCGCATCAACCACAGGGAGCCCAGAGCTCAGTGTCTAGACTCATCGCAACGCCTACCCCCGGGAGTGCCGCGCGAGGGGGCTAGGCACGGGGGTTGCGCCTGGGTCACACCGAGACATATGCCACCCAGCCAGGCCCCTCGGGCCTGGTTCGTCGCGTGTCTCTCCCTGAGCGGAGACAAGGTACGAAGGCCGTTTCAGCGTCAAGGGGGACTACTGAGCATCGCGACTCAGGGGCCTAACTGGTCCCGTAGCCCCTCACTCCCTAGTTCCGAAAGGCTAGCGATGGGTGAGGTACGCGCAGGGCCGGGCTCTACAGACGTAGAACGGTAGACCCACTTGCATCTCACCTCACAATTTGCTGTTCGCGCGTTAAGGGGGACTCCTGAGCATCGCGACTCAGGAGCCTAACTGGTCCCGTAGCCCCTCACTCCCTAGTTCCGAAAGGCTAGCGCTGGGTGACGTACGCGCGGGGCCGGGCTCTGCAGACGTAGAACGGAAGATCCGCCTACATCACACCTCCCTACTTGTTGTTCATGCGCCAAGGGGGACTCCGGAGCATCGTGACTCAGGAGCCTAACTTGTCCTGTAGCCCCTCTCTCCTTTGGTCCCGTCCTGGTTTCCGGTTGGGGCTAATGCTGGGTGAGGTACGCGCGGGGCCGGGCTCTGCCGGCGTAGAACACAAGCAAGTAGGGAGGAAATACATAAAATTCAAGGAACTTAAAAGCAAATATTACAGTCCATACTGTCGTCTCAATACCAAACGCAAGTTTAAACGCCTCCCCGAGGCATGATACATGTATAGGGATTAAAAGTAGGACAGGAGCAGTAGCGGAGTCACTTGTCGACGGAGGAACAACGTGGGTGGCTTCGCCTCATGGAGCAGCAGGACCGGCAGTGCCTTGCTTCGGCTTGGCGCTGAAGGCCCAGAACTTCCCCAGCAGAGCCTCTGCGCGACCCTTCATGGCCTCGGCGGCGGCAGCAGCACCCTCGCCCCTTACCGGCTCCAACAAGCTGTCGAGGTCGACGCTGGGGTCGCGAAGGTAGATTTGGGTGAAGACCCGCGTCAGCGCAGCAGAAGACATGACACGCGCCTCGGCCTCGGCTGTGGGGCCAAGGCCAAGGGTGACATCCTCAAGAGCATGCACCAGGAAGGGAAGAAGCTTGGCGGGGCCGTCCTCGGAGCCAGCCAGCGGGCTCTCCAGGCCGCTCTCGTAAAGTGTCTTCAGCAAGGAACGAGCCTTCTTCTCCATGTATGCGAAGGCCACGCGATCCTCTGCAAGAACCTGGGCCTTGCTGTCCAGCTCGACCTTCATCGCCCCCAACTCCTTCTTCAGCGCGCGTAGGCGGTCGCGACGTTTCTCGAGCTTGGCCTCCTGGACCTCGACGGCCGCCTCGCAAGCCTTCACGCCCTCTTCTCGCTCCTGGCGAAGGCGGGCCTCTTTCACGAGCTGGTCCCGCAAGCCTTGCAGCTCGTCCTCTAGCGCCTTGCAGCGACCGCAGATTTCAACCACCTCCCCCAAGGCCGCGTCCCGAGCAGCCTTCGTCTCAAGGACGGCATGCCTCTCCTCATCGTAGGCCGCCGAGGCTTGAACCAGCGCCGCCCGAATTGAGGCGTCGGAGCGAATCCATCCTGAAGCCGGCTCCAAGCGCCCGGCCACCAGGCGAGGGTCGGCGCCAAGAAGATCCTGTCGCAGCCGGTCTAGTCCAGCAACAACACGCTCCAAGACGGCGGGGGGAGTTGGAGAGACAGCAGTCGGTGGAACGGGAGGAGAAGGTAGTGGCGGCGAGACCACAGCATCTTGAGGCGGAGTCTGCTGCGCCCCAACGACTGTGGTGGCGGCAGCAGGCGGAGGCACCTCGGGAGTCACTTGGGCCATGGGGGCTGAGCTCGCCCCAGCCAGCTTAGTCAGACCTCGCGAGGATGACCGGGCAGGAGAAGCCCGTGCGTCGCGGTCACCTTCCCCCGTAGGCAGAGGCGCTGCCGCGGATGGAGCCTCGGGAGCCCCCTTCGGCTTCTTCGCCACGGGCGCCAGCCTATTCAAGAGATGCGAACATCAAGCCTCAGCAGCGGAACAAGAAATAAAGACAAGAGTCAAGCACTTACGGGTCGTCACCGGTGAGCTCGGGCAGCCTCCGGCCAAATTTGAAGCCTGACAGCCGGCTGGAAGGGTCAACCTCGGAGGTAGAAGGCGCGTCTGCAGACCGCCTCGGGGCGAGGGCAGACCCACGGGAGATCAGCCCTGTCCCGTCCTTCTTCAGGATCGAGGGCAAGCTCCCGCCGACCTGCTCGTCACCATCCTCATCATCATCACTTGAAGAAAGCCGGAGAGTGCGGGGCCTACGCCGGGGGAGGGGAGCCCTCGACTCTCCGTCGGTCGCCTCGGAGTCAGGCCCCTTCTCCCGCTCCTCTTCGTCCTCCTCTTCGCCGGAGTCGCCGGAAGACACGTCCACCAGTCCCTCGGGAGCCTCCGCGGGCACGGGCCCGTCCCCGTTGAAGGCAGGCATGGACTCCACCACCTGCTCCCAATCGTCACGAAGGAACAAGGGCGCCAGAGCGCCCTCCAACCTCACCACATCGCCCCCAACCAGAGATTGGAGCACCGCGGCCAGATCTTCGTCGCCCAAGGCCGCGGGGCTCGGATGAGGCCTCCACATCAGAGGTGAGTACCGCCGAAGCGGAGCCAGCTGGTGCTCCAGGAATTCTCTCAGCAGCGACGCGCCGGTCAGCTTCGCCGCCGCCATGCTGGTCGGCCTCAGATCCGCGTCCATCCTCTCCAGCACCGGCTTCGCACGAGGGTCCGTGAGTTCTGCACGGGCCCAATCACCGGAGCTCGTGGGCGGCTCCTTGGGCAAGATCAGCCATGGGTGGATGCGCCCAGCGTCTGTCAAGACCCATTTGCTCCTGAAGCCCTCAATCCTCTTCCCGGGCTTCAAAATGGTAATGGTGCCATTGTACGCGACGAAGCTCGCGCACGCAGAAGGAGAACCGCGAGAGACCCGGAGGGACAAGTAGTGGCGCAACAAGGCCACTGAGGGCTGCACCACTACGTGAGCCTCGCAGTAGTAGGCAAAGATTGCCAAGAGAAGGACGGAGTTGGGGTGGAGATGCAGAGCTTGCAAGTTGTAATGGCGGAGGACAGAGAAGAAGAACTTGGAGAAGGGAGGCACCAGACCAGCGGCAATGGAGCTTACAAATAGAGGATAGAAGGTGCTCCCTCGGCCCTCATGGGTGGCGGAGCCGGCCTTGAACACCTGTGCCCTGTCGATGCCCTGCGCCCCCGCCATCCGGCGTAGCCGGGTAAAGCCCGCTTCTGACACGTTCGGCAAGTCCAGAGCAGACGAGTACCAAGCTTCGGCCGAGGACTGACAAGGCGCCATGGCTTCCTAGGTCACGCGGCCGGAGTGGATCTGGAAATTTGGAGGAAGAAAGGGGAGGCGCAAGAAAGGGGATCTGAACAGCAACCGGAGAAAGCAAAAGGCACAGCCTAGGCAGATTCCGCGCCTTTATCAAATTGCACGGTTGCTGAAGCACACCAGTCCAATCAACCGCCACGCGGCGCCCAAGGCCGCAGGCTGTTAGGGCCCGCGGCGCTTCGCCCTTGCCATTTCGCCTCTCAGCACGGCCAAGTCCGAGCGCGCCTTGGGACCAGGGGCTACTGTCGGCGTTCTGGGAACGGGGGTCCCCAGACTTGCCTGCCTGTGGCCTGCGGCGTGGCTCAAAGGGGGCCCAGCACGGCCCATCTTCATCAACACAAGACCCAAGACCCTCGCGAGGGGCCAAGCCTCGCGGGGCAGATGACGCGGAGCTTCCTCAGGCGCAGCCTCATCAGGCTGGCTCACGAGGAGGCGGAGAGATGAAGACGGGGTACCTCATGAGGTGCCCATGACGCAAGCCATGACGACCAAGGGCGCCAGGCGGGCGCCAGCCGCGCAGTGTCCTCCCTTTCCTCTTTGGTGCAAAGGGAGCAAGCGCAGGCGGGAGGATCAAGCAAAGGCACCCATTTCGGTGCAATGAGACCAAGACCAGCTCTGCGACAAGGAGGAAGTCACTGTGGAGCCCAAGCCAGCGTCATCACCAAAGCCTTTGACAGGCGAGGACCAACTTTAGTCAGGATAAGTGTACCAGATGTTCCCCTTCAAAATGGCCAATTGTTGGCGCCCTTCCCGCTCAATATTTGGGAAGAGGCCCAGGGCCTTTGCCTATAAATAGGACTAGCCACCCCAGGGTAGAGGCATCGGGAAATTGGATAGAGGGAGATCTAGACATCTAGCAAAGGAATCAGTAAGAGAGAGAGAGAAGGGCGGCTGAACTCCTCCTAGCAGTTCATCCCCCAGGCCAAGAACAAACCCTCGCGAGGCTGTTCTACCTTGTAGTGTTCATCATCATCAGCCCAAGAGGCAATCCACCAAACCACACTAGAGTAGGGTATTACACCACATCGGTGGCCCGAACCAGTATAAACTCTGTGTCTCTTGTGTTGTTCTTTTAGCAGTTTAGATCTTTGCGAGACGGAGAGGTAGAGGGCGTAATCTCCGCGCGCACCCCAGAGTTCGAACCTGAAGGGTCTGCCGGAACCCGAAATCCGACAACCACCACCACCATCCGAGCCGCACCGCCGCCCCACCGGAGCTGCCGGAGCCCCGTTGAGGTAGACGCCCCGCCGCCGCCGGTTTTTGAGAGAAAACGATTCAGTTTTTTTCTTCAGAAAACACTAGTTTTCGGTTTTTTAGAATAGATCGGTTTTATTTATTTATTTGGTTTATTTAATTAGCGGACGTTCGTCCATACATTTGTTTAACGAACGGTGTTCACACGTTAGCCACAGGCAGCGAACGTTCGTTCGTTATCCTGTTCGTTAGTTTTTCTTTTTCTCGGATTTTTCCGCGATTATTTTCGATTGCGATTTCTGATCCGATTTTCGTTTTAGTATAACTTTTCGCTCGTTTATCGGAATCAGGCGATTCAAGCGCCTAGAGTTTCGTCTCGAAACCCTCTTTCTGTTTAACCAACTTAAACACGATTTTGCTACTGTAAAATTTGACTTTAGTCCAGATTAGTAAACGAAGCTTGTTTTTCACCGTTTGAGTTTTGCTGCTTCGTTTGATTTGATTCTTTTTGCAAACCGGAGTTCTTAAGTTGAACTTTCTGGTTAGATCTCTTATTTGAGTTTTACCCGTGCCCTTGCTTGATTTCTTATTGTATGCTTGTTTGTTTGCGATAGTGTACCCGGAGTGCGAAGCGTGCTACTACGAGTCTCCAGGTTTCGCGGATCATCAGCAAGGAAAGTAACACTTTGATCATATCTCTTTACTACCTAGTTTTATTGCATTAGATCAACCCTCAAACAATTGCATGGTTAGGATCTGAATTAAATTGTGGGTTTGGGAAGTAGATGAGGTAGTACCTATTCACCTGTTTATTATCAAATCTTGGGAGTTACTTCTACGTTGCTTATATTGCTATGCTATGCTCGTAGACATGGTTTGGGTTTTTGAGAGTTTTCATGACAGATGTGAGCATTGTTAAATAATTGTTAACTTAAGGTGGAAACTTTAATACACATCTGGGTGGATTGAGGCACCTGGGGAATTCCAGTGATTGCCTGTATTTTTTGGAAATCCCGGGGTACCGTGTGATTTTCCTATGGACTGCCACCCAGGCTCAAAGGGATCATAAGATTATTCATGCTAGAAACTTCCATCTGCAGCCACATGCCATTATGGGCTCTGGCATAGTTGAGTAAGTTGTGGGAAACCTTTCCATGATGGGCTAGCAGATGTAGGGGATTGTAGGTGTACCGGCCTATCTATCGGTTAAGGGGACCTCTTCGGAAAGACTGTGTCTCGGTCATCTGTTTCTCAAATATCATGTAGTGCGACAAATCAAACGGAGGAGATCGAGTCTTGTGGGGAAAAGTGCACAAACCTCTGCAGAGTGTACAATCTAATCATGGTTAGCCGTGTCCCCAGTTATGGACGTCTTGAGTATCTAGTTCTTGGATTATCATGTGGATCTCATCACTTTTAATAATAAAACTTGATTGGGTTATTAGTTTTTTTAATTGGGATTGAGATGGGGTTTACCATTCTCAATGTTTAACAACCACCATGATAGTTAAATAAAAATGTATTCCTTTGCAGTAGGGAAAAATTGGCTTTTCGCAAAACATATTAACCATACAGCCTCCACCAGCCAAATATGCACGTAGTGATAGCATTATTCTGTTCATTACTCTTTTGTGTTACCTTGCCCAGCATATTCCATGTGCTGACCCGTTTCGGGCTGCAACGTATCATGTTGCAGACTTCTCAGATGACGAGTAAGGAGCCTTAGGTCATGATCTTTCACTAAGTGATGCCGTTGGAGTTGATGGACTCACTTTATCTTCCAAGCCTTCCGCTGTTATCGTAATTAGATGGCCTTAAGCTATATTTATTGTAATAAGATCTCTTTTGAGACATTCGATGTAATAAGTGTGTGATTGCTACTCTATTATAAATCCTTCAAGTACTGTGTGTGTCAGGATTACCGATCCAGGGATGACACTTATGCACAGAGATCAGACTGTTTGAGGTCTGGTCGCTACAGAAACGAATAATCTTATAAGCAAGCATTAAGCATAATTAACACCAAATAATGCACCACAAGTAGGATATAATTTCGTTGCATAACTATTGACGTTCATGCTTGCATAGGGAATCACAAACCTTAACATCAATATTCTTCATGAAAGTTTCTATTGCAAGGAATCAAGTTTATTTTGTCCAATGATCTTCATGAAAGTTTCTATTATATCCTTCTTGGATATCTATCACTTTGGGACTAGTTTTCATGTGTTGCTTTTGATAAGCTCAAACAAATATAAGTGAAGATTGATACGTCTCCAACGTATCTATAATTTTTTATTGTTCCATGTTGTTTTATTATCAATCTTGGAGGTTTTATAATCATTTTATAGTCATTTTATATCATTTTTTGGTACTAACCTATTGACATAGTGCCATGTGTCAGTTGCTATTTTTTCCATGTTTTTTACATCACAGGAAATCAATATCAAACGGAGTCCAAATGCCCCGAAACATTACGGAGAATTTGTATGGGCCAGAAGGAAGAAGATGGGCCCTGGTTGCACCTGGGGGGAGTCCCAAGGAGGGGACAACCCACCAGGGTGCGCCAGGAGGCCCTGGCGCGCCCTGGTGGGTTGTGCCCACCTAGGGTGCGTCGGACCGCCTCTTTGCTCTATAAATACCCCAAAAATCCAGACACCCCAGGGGAGTCGGCGAAATATTCATCCAGCCGCCGGAGAGTCCAGAACCACCAGATCCAATCTAGACACCATCATGAAGGGGTTCACCACTTCCATTGGCGCCTCTCCGATGATGCGTGAGTAGTTATTTGTAGACCTTCGGGTCCATAGTTAGTAGCTAGATGGCTTTCTCTCTCTCGCTGAATTCTCAATACAATGGTCTCTTGGAGATCCATGTGGTGTAACTCTTTTGCACTGTGTTTGTTGGGATCTGATGAACTTCGAGTTTATGATTAGTTATATCTTTTTATATCCATGAAAGTTATTTGAGTTTCTTTGATCTCTTATATGCACGATCTCTTATAGCCTCATATTCTTCTCCGATATTTGGGTTTTGTTTTGCCAACTTGATCTATTTATCTTGCAATGGGAAGAGGTGCCCGGTAGTGGGTTCTATCTTATGGTGCTTGATCCCAGTGATAGAAAGGGAATCGACATGTATGTATCGTTACTACTAAGGATAAAAAGATGGGATCCATATCTACCGCAATAGATAATGGATCTTGTCTACATCATGTCATTGTTCTTATTGCATTACTCTATTTTTCCATGAACTTAATACACTAGATGCATGCTGGATAGCGGTCGGTGTGTGGAGTAATAGTAGTAGATGCAGGCAGGAGTCGGTCTACTAATCTTGGACGTGATGCCGATGTAATGATCATTGCGTGGATATTGTCATAATTATTTGAAGTTCTATCAATTTCCCAACAGTAATTTGTTTACCCACCGTTTGTTATTTTCTCGAGAGAAGCCACTAGTGAAACCTACGGCCCCCGGGTCTTCTTTCTCATATATTTGCTTGTGATCTACTTTTCCTTGTACTTTTATTCAGATCTATTAAACCAAAAATACGAAAAATACTTTGTTGCACTATTTTATTGCGATCTATTATTTCAATCTATTACAACTTTCTCCCGTCCACGCACCGTTTGAGGCGCCGTACCCCGAAAGGGATTGACAACCCCTTTAACACGTTGGGTTGCGAGTGGTTGTTATTTGTGTGCAGGGGCTGTTTACGTTGTGGTTCTTGGTTCTCCTACTAGTTCAATAACCTTGGTTTCATATCTGAGGGAAATACCTGTCTTTGTTGTGATGCATCATCCCTTCCTCTTTGGGGAAATACCGACGTAGCTTCAAGCGACATCAAAAGGAATTTCTGGCGCCGTTGCCGGGGAGGATCTTCAACATAACCAGGTTCCTAATGACTAATCTCATCTCCTCGCAATTTACATTATTTGCATTTTGCCTCTCATTTTCCTCTCCCCCACTTCACAAAAATTTGCCGTTTTATCCGCCTCTTTTTTTCTGTTTGCCGTTTTCTTACCGGATCTGTTTTTGAGTGCAATCTAATTGTGTGGTCATCATGACTCAAGAGAACACCAAATTATGTGGTTTCTCAAATACCGACAACAATGATTTTATTAGCACTCCGCTTGCTCCTCCCGCCACTAGTGCGGAGACTTGTGATATTAATACTGCTTTGCTGAATCTTGTTATGAAAGACCAATTTTCCGGTACTCGTAATGAGGATGTCGCGTCCCATCTTAATACCTTCGTGGAATTATGCGATATGAAAAAGAAAAAAGGTGTGGTCAATGATGTCCTCAAGATGAAATTATTTCCGTTTTCTTTGCGTGATTCTGCAAAAAATTGGTTCTCTTCTTTGCCTCGCAATAGTATCAATTCTTGGAATAAGTGCAAAGATGCTTTTATCACTAAGTATTTTCCGCCCGCAAAAGTTATTTCCCTTAGGACCTAGATCATGAATTTCAAGCAACTTGAACATGAGCATGTTGCACAATCTTGGGAAAGGATGAAAATGATGCTAAGGAATTGCCCAACTCATGGGTTAAATCTTTGGATGATCATACAAAAAATTTATGCGGGGTTGAATTTTGTTTCTCGTAATCTTTTAGATTCGCCACAGTTGATACTTTTATGGAAATTACTTTGGGTTAAGCCACCAAATTTCTTGATAATATCATGGCAAATTATTCACAATGGCATACCGAAAGAGCTCCTACTAGTAAAAAAGTTAATTCGGTTGAAGAAATTTCTTCTTTGAGTGATAAAGTCGATGCTCTTATGAAATTGGTTGCTAGTAAAAGTGCTCCTATTGATTTAAATGATAAGACTTTGTCTACTTTGATTGAGAAAAATAGTGATGCCATCGATGTGAATTTTATCTCCTGCGATAATTTCAACAACAATGCTTATAGAGGTAATTTTAATCCTAGACCTTTTCCTAGTAATTCCTCTAATAATTATGGTAATTCCTATGGAAATCAATCTTATTATAATAATAGGAACACCTCTGATCTTGAGAATAATATTAATTAATTTATCAACACACTAAAAGTTTTCAACACTTCCATAGAAGAAAAGTTGAATAAGATTGATGATTTTTCTAGAAGTGTTGATAGAATTGATCATGATGTGGAAAATCTCAAGATGAAAATTTTTGTGCCTAAAGTTTATGAATCAATTAAATCTCTTTATGTTTATATGGATGAAAGTAAGAAAAGAACTGTTATGCTTAGAGCTAAAAGAGAATTTTTAGAGAAAGCTTTTTCTAGTGATTATTCTTGCAAAAGTGATGAAGATCTTAAAATGATTGGTGTTTCTTCTATCAATTCGTTGTTTAGTAAAGATAAGATTGATGAAAAATGGACTGGAGAAGATTCAACTTTAGGTAGAAGGCGCCCCAATATTTCGGAGGGTGAAAATCTTGTTGGGAAAATTGATAAAAGTGGGTTTGGAGAGGTCAAAACATTAGTTAGCGATGTATCCACTATTTTGGATTACAAAGACTTTAATTATGATAGTTGCTCTTTGATTTTTTTTGTATTTATTTGTTGCAATCCATGTTGAATTCACCCCATGCTTATAACAAAACAAAGCTTTTACTAAACATATTGTTGATGCTATGATGAAAGCTTTGGAAGAAAAGTTGGAATTAGAAGTTTCAATTCCTAGAAAACTGCATGATGAGTGGGAACCTACTATCAGAGTCGCGATTAAAAATTATGAATGTTTTGCTTTGTGTGACTTGGGTCCTAGTGTTTCTACAATTCCGAAACCTTTATGTGATGTGCATGGTCTTACCAATCTTGAAGAATGTTCCTTGAATTTGCACTTGGCGGATTCTATTATTAAAAAGCCTATGGGAAGAATTAATGATGTTCTTATTCTTGCAAATAGGAACTATGTGCCCATATATTTTATTGTTCTTGATATTGATTGCAATCCGTCTTGTCCAATTATTCTTGGTAGACCGTTTTTACGCACTATTGGTGTCGTGATTAATATGAAAGAAGGCAATATCAAGTTCCAATTTCCCTTGAGGAAAGGTATGGAACACTTTCCTAGAACAAAAATCAGGCCACCTTATGAATCAATCATGAGGGCATCTTATGGATCTCGAACCAAAGATGGCAAAACTTAGATCCTTGCCTTACGCCTAGCTAAGGGCATAAAACTATAGCGCTTGTTAGGAGGCAATCCAATGAATAAAATTTATTTTTGCTTTTTGCTTTATGTTCTTGAGTGTTTACACAATTATTCCTCTGGTATGAGTGTGTTTTTATGTTTTAATTAGTGTATGTGCCAAGTAGAGCCTATAGGATCTTCTTGGGTGATAGTTGTTTGATCTTGCTGAAAAAGGCAGAAACTTTGTGCTCACGAAAAAAATTGTTAAAAATCACCAGAACGTGATAAAATGCCAATTCTTTTTGCAGAAGATTAATATACCAATTACCGAGGTCTTCCTAATTTTTAAGAATTTTTGAAGTTACAGAAGTATTCGCCAAAGTCAGATTACTACAGATTGTTCTGTTTTGACAGATTCTCTTTTCTTTGTGGTGTGTGCTAATTTTGATGGCTTTATGGTTTTCTTTGATGATTTTTTGCCATAGAAAAGTTGGAATACAGTAGATATAATATAAAAACAAAATATGAATTGGTTTGATACAACACTTATAGTAGTGGTTTGCTTTCTTATACTAACGAATCTCACAAAGGTTTTGTTGAGTTTTGTGTGATTGAAGTTTTCAAGTTTTGGGTTATCTTACGATGGATGAAGGAAGGATGTAAGAGTCTAAGCTTGGGGATGCCCCCGCATCCGAAGCTATTATCCAAAAAAGAGAAACCAACTAAGCTTGGGGATGCCTCCGAGTGGCATCCACGCTTTCTTCCAACGACCATCGGTATTTTACTCGAGGCTATATTTTTATTCGTCACATGATATGTGTTTTGCTTGGAGCGTCTTGTATGATATGTGTCTTTTCTTGTTTTATTTTGTGTTTTAAGTCATCAATCCTTGTTGGACACACCTATTTGAGAGAGCCAAAATTATATCATGACTTGTTAGAATTGCTCTCTGTGCTTCACTTGATGAACAACACTCCACATCAAAAATTCTGTTTTTATCACTTACCTACTCGAGGACGAGTAGGAGTTAAGCTTGGGGATGCTGATACGTCTCCAACATATCTATAAGTTTTGATTGTTCCATGTTGTTTTATTATCAATCTTGGATGTTTTATAATCATTTTATAGTCATTTCATATCATTTTTTGGTACTAACCTATTGACATAGTGCCAAGTGCCAATTGCTGCTTTTTCCATGTTTTTTACATCGCAGGAAATCAATATCAAATGGAGTCCAAATGCCCTGAAACTTTACGGAGAATTTTTATGGGCCAGAAGGAAGAAGATATGCCCTAGTGCCACCTGGGGGAGTCCCGAGGAGTGTAGAACCCACCAGGGTGCACCAGGAGGCCCTGGCGCACCTTGGTGGGTTGTGCCCACCTCGGGTGCCCCTGGACCGCCTCTTTGCTCTATAAATACCCCAAAAATCCAGAAACCCTAGGGGAGTCATCGAAATATTCATCTAGCCGCCGCAGAGTCCAGAACCACCAGATCCAATCTAGACACCATCACGGAGGGGTTCACCACTTCCATTGGTGCCTCTCTGATGATGCGTGAGTAGTTCATTGTAGACCTTCGGGTCCGTAGTTAGTAGCTAGATGGCTTTCTCTCTCTCTCTCTCTCTCTCTCTCTCTCTCTCTCTCTCTCTCTCTCTCTCTCTCTCGCTGAATTCTCAATACAATGGTCTCTAGGAGATCCATATGATGTAACTCTTTTTGCGGTGTGTTTGTTGGGATCTGATGAACTTTGAGTTTATGATCAGTTATATCTTTATATATCCATGAAAGTTATTTGATTTTCTTTAATCTCTTATATGCAAGATCTCTTATGGCCTTGTATTTCTTCTCCGATATTTGGGTTTTGTTTGGCCAACTTGATCTATTTATCTTGCAATGGGAAGAGGTGCCCGGTAGTGGATTCGATCTTACGGTGCTTGATCCCAGTGAAAGAAAGGGAACTGACACGTATGTATCGTTGCTACTAAAGATAAAAATATGGGATCCATATCTGCCGCAATAGATAACGGATCTTGTCTACATCATGTCGTCGTTCTTATTGCATTACACCGTTTTTCCATGAGCTTAATACACTAGATGCATGCTGGATAGCGGTCGATGTGTGGAGTAATATGGTGACCCACAAGTGTAGTGGATCTATCGTAGTCCTTTCGATAAGTAAGAGTGTCGAACCCAATGAGGAGCAGAAGGAAATGACAAGCGGTTTTCAGTAAGGTATTCTCTGCAAGCACTGAAATTATCGGTAACAGATAGTTTTGTGATAAGGTAATTTGTAACGGGTAACAAGTAATGAAAGTAAATAAGGTGCAGCAAGATGGCCCAATCCTTTTTGTAGAAAAGGACAAGCCTGGACAAACTCTTATATAGAGCAAAGCACCCCCGAGGACACATGGGAATTATCGTCAAGCTAGTTTTCATCACGCTCATATGATTCGCGTTCGTTACTTTGATAATTTGGTATGTGGGTGGACCGGTGCTTGGATGTTGTCCTTTCTTAGACAAACATCCCTCTTATGATTAACCCCTATTGCAAGCATCCGCAACTACAAAATAAGTATTAAGGTAAACCTAACCATAGCATGAAACATATGGATCCAAATCAGTCCCTTATGAAGCAACTCATAAACTAGGGTTTAAGCTTCTGTCACTCTAGCAACCCATCATCTACTCATTACATCCCAATGCCTTACTCTAGGCCCAAACAATGGTGAAGTGTCATGTAGTCGACGTTCACATAACACCACTAGAGGAGAGACAACATACATCTCATCAAAATATCGAACGAATACCAAATTCACATGACTACTTATAGCAAGACTTCTCCCATGTCCTCAGGAACAAATGTAACTACTCACAAATCATATTCATGTTCATAATCAGAGGGGTATTAATATGCATGAAGGATCTGAACATATGATCTTCCACCAAATAAACCAACTAGCATCAACTACAAGGAGTAATCAATACTGCTAGCAACCCACAGGTACCAATCTAAGGTTTTGGGACAAAGATTGGATACAAGAGATGAACTAGGGTTTGAGATGAGATGGTGCTGGTGAAGATGTCGATGGAGATTGACCCCCTCCCAATGAGAGGATGGTTGGTGATGATGATGGCGATGATTTCCACCTCCCGGAGGGATGTTTCCCCGGCAGAGCAGCTCCGTCGGAGCCCTAGATTGGTTCCGCCAAGGTTCCACCTCGTGGCGGCGGTGTTTCTTCTCGAAAGCTTGCTTCCAATTTTTTCTAGGGTAAAAGACTTCATATAGCAGAAGATGGGCACCGGAGGCCTGCCAGGGGGCCCACGAGGCAGGGGCGTGCCCAGGGGGTAGGGCACGCCCCCCACCCTCGTGGCCAGGGTGTGGGGCCCCTCTGGTTTATTCTTTCTCCAGTATTTTTTTATATTCCAAAACGTGCCTCCGTGAAGTTTCAGGACTTTTGGAGTTGTGCAGAATAGGTCTCTGATATTTGGTCCTTTTCCAGCCCAGAATTCCAGCTGCCGGCATTCTCCCTCTTCATGTAAAACTTGTAAAATAAGAGAGAAAAGGCATAAGTATTGTGACATAACGTGAAATAACAGCCGATGCAATAAATATCTATATAAAAGCATGATGCAAAATGGACATATCAACTCCCCCAAGCTTCGACCTCGCTTGTCCTCAAGCGGAAGCCGATATCGAAAAATATGTCCACATGTTTAGAGATAGAGGTGTTGATAAAATAAAATACGGACATGCGGGCATCATGATCATTCTTATAACAGCAACATATATATTGTCATATGATTTCTTATGCTAAAGTAACAATCCATTCACAATGTAAAGTATGAGTAAGAATCTTCATTGAGAACTAACAAACTATAATCTCAGTCATTGAAGCAATTGCAATTTGTCATAACATCAGAAAGAGTCAATATAAGAGCTTTTCTGCAAGTCCACATACTCAACTATCATTTAGTATTTCACAATTGCTAACACTCACGCAATACTTATGGGTGTGGAGTTTTAATCAGACACAGAGAAAGATAGGGGCTTATAGTGTTGCCCCCCAACCTTTTACCTCAAGGGTAATGTCAACAATAATAGTTCATGCTAACTTACACCCAATTGGATATATATATCAGGATCTTTCCAACACAATGTGCTTGTCAAAGGATAAAATGTAAAAAGGAAAGGTGAAGATCACCATGACTCTTGTATAAGGTATAAGACAAAAGTAAAAGATAGGCCTTTCGCAGAGGGAAGCAGAGGATGTCATGTGCTTTTATGGTTGGATGCACGAAATCTTAATGCAAAAGAACGTCACTTTATATTGCCACTTGTGATATTTACCTTTATTATGCTTTTATTTCTTCCACATCACAAGATCGTATAAAGCTTATTTTCTCCACACTGATAAATCATACATATTTAGAGAGCAATTTTTATTGCATGCAACAATTACAACTTACTTGAAGGATCTTACTCAATCCATAGGTAGGTATGGTGGACACTCATGGCAAAACTGGGTTTAAGGATATTTGGAAGCACAAGTAGTATCTCTACTTGGTGCAAAGAATTTGGCTAGCATGAGGGAGAAAAGCAAGCTCAACATGTTGGATGATCCATGACAATATACTTTATTTCGAATATAAGAAAACATAACCCATTACATTGTCTTCCTTGTCCAACATCAACCCTTTAGGGAGAAAAGCACAAGTAGTATCTCTACTTGGTGCAAAGAATTTAGCTAGCATGAGGGAGAAAAGCAAGCTCAACATGTTGGATGATCCATGACAATATACTTTATTTCGAATATAAGAAAACATAACCCATTACATTGTCTTCCTTGTCCAACATCAACCCTTTAGCATGTCATATTTTAATGAGTGCTAACAATCATAAAAGATGTGCAAGATAGTGTATTTATATGTGAAAACCTCTCTTTATTTATTACTTCCTATTAATTGCAATGATCACCAAAACTATGTTTGTCAACTCTCAACAACTTTTATTCATCATACTCTTTATATGTGCAGTCATTACTCTCCATAAGATCAATATGATCTCTTTATTTCTTTTTATTCTTTCTTTTTCTAATATTCCCTCAAGATCATAGCAAGATAACCAAGCCCTTGACTCAAAACTAATCTTTATTATATATATAGCTCACGGACTCGATTACATAGAGGGATCATAAAGCAAAACTCAAAACTAAATCATACTAAAACTTTATTATACTAGACCAAGATATTACCAAAAGGATCGAACTAAGAAAAATGGTAAAGATAGGAGTGTGATGGTGATACGATACCGGGGCACCTCCCCCAAGCTTGGCAGTTGCCAAGGGGAGTGCCCATACCCGTGTGATTATATCTCTTTCCTCGGGGGTGGTGATGATGGAGTTGTTGATGATGTATGCTTGTCATCCATCTTCCAAGGCATAGGCTCACCATCATAGAAGAATGATCGAGTCTCCGGAATCCTCAAATCTGCAGCCAAACTCATCCTCTTGAATCTATATTCATACTCATAGTTTTGGTTTTGCAGGTCATAGATCTGGGCTTGGAGGCGCTCAGTTTTCTCATGAAGCTTGAAGATGGCCTCCCCAATGTTCTTGGCATCCAGCTTGTGATTGTTGGTGAACTCCATGATCATTATATGATTGGCATCGAGTCCATGTTCCACCATCTCCTGGCACTTGAAAACTTGTTGCTCCATTGCCTCGAGCCTTGTCTCCATGGTTCCGGTCCTCCTTGGTCCCTCAACATCGCGGATATGCAGCAACCCCTCACGCATCTCAATGGTTTGAGGATGTTGTAGCACTTCCGCGAGGTAGGGGTTGATGACCTTCTCAAAGAACTTGTCCTTGGGGGCACTTGGAGACGTCATGGTGATCTAGATCTGTCAGAAAAACAGCTTGAAACAAAATAGAGGATATTTTCGTGGTACGGTGGTCAAAACTTTCGGGAGATTATATAATGAAATTTTACCGACCAAAATAAGTATCGTGCAAGAAAATGGAGTCTGGAGAGCACACGAGGTCCCCACGAGGCAAGGGGGCGCGTCCAGGGGGTAGGGCGCGCCCTCCACCCTCGTGGATGCCTCATGTCCTCTTCGGACTACTTCTTATTTTCCTATTTTCTTAAATATTCCAAAACGGAGAAAAATTACCATTAGAACTGTTTTGGGGTCGGTTTACTTGCCGTACCACATACCTATTCCTTTTCGGAGTCTGAAACTTTCTGGAAAGTGTCCCTTATATATTCCTCCGGGGTTACGGTTTCAATAACATTAGTTTCAACATTTATAGGATTACCTGAGATATAATGTTTTATTCTTTGACTGTTCACCACCTTCGGATTTGTGCCTTTGAAGTTGTTGATTTTTATGGCACTGGAACGATAGACCTCCTCGATAACGTAAGGCACTTCCCATTTAGAGAGAAGTTTTCCTGCAAAAAATCTTAAGCGAGATTTGAATAGCAACACATAATCACCTACATTAAACTCACGCTTTTGTATCATTTTGTCATGCCATCTTTTAACTTTTTCTTTAAACAGTTTGGCATTCTCATAGGCATGGGTTCTCCATTCATGAAGTGAGCTAATGTCAAATAGCCTCTTCTCACCGGCAAGTTTGAAATCATAATTGAGCTCTTTAATGGCCCAATATGCCTTATGTTCTAGTTTGAGAGGTAAGTGACATGCTTTTCCATAAACCATTTTATATGGAGACATACCCATAGGATTTTTATATGTAGTTCTATAGGCCCATAATGCATCATCAAGTTTCTTGGACCAATCTTTCTGGATCTATTAACAGTCTTCTGCAAAATTAATTTGATCTCTCTATTACTCAATTCTACTTGACCACTAGACCGCGGGTGATACAGAGATGCGATTCTATGATTAACATCATACCTAGCAAGCATTTGACAAAAAGCACCATGAATAAAATGTGAACCACCATCAGTCATTAAATATCTAGGGACTCGAAACCTTAGATAAATAACTTCTTTAAGCATCTTAATAGAGGTGTTATGATCAGCACTACTAGTTGGAATAGCTTCTACCCACTTAGTAACGTAATCAACAGCAACTAAAATATGTGTATACCCGTTAGAGGAAGGAAACGGTCCCATATAATCAAATCCCCAATCATCAAATGGTTCAATAACAAGTGAATAATTCATAGGCATTTCTTGACGTCTGCTAATATTACCAATTCTTTGACATTCATCACAAGACAAGACAAAATTACAGGCATCTTTGAAGAGAGTAGGCCAATAAAAGCTGGATTGCAATACCTTATGTGCAGTTCTATCTCCAGCGTGGTGTCCTCCGTAAGCCTCGGAGTGACACTTGCGTAGGATTTGTTATTGTTCATGCTCAGGTATACAACGTCTAATAACACCATCTACTCATTCTTTATAAAGGTGTGGGTCATCCCAGAAGTAATATCTTAAATCATAGAAAAACTTTTTCTTTTGCTGGTATGTGAAACTAGGTGGTATAAATTTAGCAACAATATAATTAGCATAATCAGCATACCATGGAGCAGCACGAGAAGCATTTATGACAGCTAATTGTTCATCAGGAAAGCTATCATCAATAGGTAGTGGGTCATCAAGAACATTCTCTAACCTAGACAAGTTGTCTGCAACGGGGCTCTTAGCTCCCTTTCTATCAATAATATGCAAATCAAATTCTTGTAGCAAGAGAATCCATCTAATAAGTCTAGGTTTAGCATCTTCCTTTTCCATAAGATATTTAATAGCAGCATAATCAGTGTGAACAGTTACTTTAGAACAACAATATAAGGTCTAAACTTATCATAAGCAAATACAACTGCTAAAAATTCTTTTTCAGTAGTAGCATAATTTCTTTGGGCATTGTCTAGAGTTTTACTAGCATATTGGATAACATTTAATTTCTTATCAACTCTTTGTCCTAGAACCGCACCTACAGCATAATCACTAGCATCACACATAATTTCAAAGGGTAAATTCCAATCAGGAGGCTGAACAATAGGTGCAGAAATCAGAGCTTTCTTAAGTATTTCAAATGCTTCTACACAATCATCATCAAAGACAACAGGAACATCTTTTTGTAAGAGATTAGTCAGAGGCCTCGAGATTTTGGAGAAGTCTTTAATGAACCTCCTATAAAAACCGGCATGACCAAGGAAACTTCTTATTCCTTTAATGTCCTTAGGACACGACATCTTTTCAATAGCATCAACTTTAGCTTTATCAACCTCAATACCTCTTTCATAAATTTTATGCCCCAAGACAATAACTTCATTAACCATAAAGTGGCACTTCTCCCAATTCAAGAGAAGATTAGTTTCTTCATATCTCTGCAAAACTCGATCAAGGTTGCTCAAGCAATCATCAAAAGAAGTTCCATATACGGAGAAATCATCCATGAAAACCTCAACAATATTTTCACAAAAATCAGATAATATAGCTGTCAGTGTCAAAACCGGCGGATCTCGGGTAGGGGGTCCCGAACTGTGCGTCTAAGGCATATGGTAACAGGAGGCAGGGGACATGATATTTACCCAGGTTCGGGCCCTCTCGATGGAGGTAATACCCTACTTCCTGCTTGATTGATCTTGATGATATGACTATTACAAGAGTTGATCTACCACGAGATCGTACAGGCAAAACCCTAGAAGCTAGCCTATGATTATGATTGTTGTTGTCCTATGGACTAAACCCTTCGGTTTATATAGACACCAGAGGGGGCTAGGGTTACACAGAGTCGGTTACAAGGGAGGAGATCTACATATCCGAATTGCCAAGCTTGCCTTCCAAGCAAAGGAGAGTCCGACCCGGACACGGGACGAAGTCTTCAATCTTCTATCTTCATAGCCCAACAGTCCAACCAAAGTATATAGTCCGGCTATCCGAGGACCCCCTAATCCAGAACTCCCTCAATAGCCCCTGAACCAGGCTTCAACGATGATGAGTCCGGCACGCAGATTGTCTTCGGCATTGCAAGGCGGGTTCCTCCTCCGAATACTCCATAGAAGATTTTGAACACCAAGATCGTGTCCGGCTCTACAAAACAAATTCCACATACCACCGTAGAGAGTATAATATTCCACAAATCTAATCTGCTGACAACTTTTCATAACGCGACATCCTGCCGTGGTCCGATCATTACGAACCGTTTTCTCCAGCCTGCTACTGCACGCGTTGCGAGGCGGTTTTCTTGGCACGTCTTGTCGAAGCAGAGATCGTGTCCCTTTATCACAGGATTCTCATCAATACGGGTGTGGGTAACCCAATCGTGTTTGCTAGTGTGACTCCTCAATTTTAGGCAAGTTCCAAACGGCCACGCGGAGGACACTTGATATTCACCCTCCTTATAAAGGGGCCAAGGCCTGTCCTTTTCTTCTCGCGCCCGATCCTTCCCTTCCCCCACCTTGAATTCCAACACCCAAGGCTCAGGCTAAGCGCTTCGGACCTTCAATCATGTTCGAATCCAACCTTCAAGGCCGGTGGATGGCCTCCTCTGTCATAGAGGAGGACATCAAGAAGCTAAGAGAAGCCAGGTATCTGACCACCAAAATCTCGCACAGGCTGCCTGCTCAAGGGCAGGTCATCCCCACTCCCAAACCCAATGAGAGTGTCGTATTTGTTCCCCACTTCCTCCGAGGGCTAGGCTTTAGTCTTGATCCCTTTGTCAGAGGACTTATGTTCTATTACGGGCTCGATTTCCATGATCTAGCTCCAGATTCCATCCTTCACATCTCATCGTTTATCGTCGTGTGTGAGGCCTTCCTCCGCATCACCCCACACTTCGGCTTATGGATCAAGACCTTCAATGTGAAGCCGAAGATAATCGATGGGCGACACGCAGAATGTGGAGGTGCCATAATAAGCAAAGGCGCCAATGCTCCATGGCCAAAGGGTTCCTTCCCGGAGATGTCCAACTTATGGCAGCGGGAGTGGTTTTACATCAAAGCTCCCCGAAGCACTAAGTGGGTAGCTGCCCCTGCCTTCTGTTCGGGGCCCCCGCCACAACTGGCGTCATGGGTTAACAAGGGATTGGACTGGGGGCCAGTTAATGACGTGTCGACATTGCAAAGTCGCATCCGAGGTCTCCTCAAGAGAGATGTCAGTCTTGTTAAGGTAATGCAAGTTATGCTAGTTCGTCGGGTCCTGCCATGCCAACGTCGATCTCTCCGTATGTGGGAGTTCAACCCGGAAGGACCGCGAACTATTCAGCAATTCTTCGCGTGACGCTCGAAGAGATGTATGGATTGTTCTTTGGATCACAAATAAAGTGTCCGGACACCACCGAGGATGCGGGTCTCAACTGCAATCGTCCAGATACCCACGTAAGTAATTCTATGGCCAAACATGCTGTCTTTTTATTTGTCACAACATCATTCTGGAAAAATCGCTCTTGGCCAGGACTGGATAAAAAAGGCGAAGATGATCAGGTGTTCGGCCCTAAGGGAGTCCTGGATTAGGGGGTGTCCGGGTAGCCGGACTATACCTTCAGCCGGACTCCTGGCCTATGAAGATACAAGATTGAAGACTTCGTCCCGTGTCCGGATGGGACTTTCCTTGGCGTGGAAGGCAAGCTTGGCGATGCAGATATTCAGATCTCCTACCATTGTAACCGACTTTGTGTAACCCTAACCCTCTCCGGTGCCTATATAAACCGGAGGGTTTTAGTCCGTAGGACAACTCCAACATACAACAATCATACCATAGGCTAGCTTCTAGGGTTTAGCCTCCTTGATCTCATGGTAGATCTACTCTTGTACTACCCATATCATCAATATTAATCAAGCAGGACGTAGGGTTTTACCTCCATCAAGAGGGCCCGAACCTGGGTAAAACATTGTGTCCCTTGTCTCCTGTTACCATCCGCCTAGACGCACAGCTCGGGACCCCCTACCCGAGATCCGTCGGTTTTGACACCGACATTGGTGCTTTCATTGAGAGTTCCTCTGTGCCGTCGCAATCAGGAAGGATTCCTCTTCCCGTCTTTAAAGACGGCGCCGTTACTAAGGGAGCCTTGGCTATCGGCCAAACTCTCCGGCTAGGTGGTTTTCTTATGACCGCCTGTTCGGCTGTTGCGCCAACGGTGACCTCTCAGGTCATCAAAAGCAATCTTCACGCCAGCTCGGAACTCGTCAAGCAATTAGATCCAATAGAGCTCTCTTCCATAAATGAGCTCTTGGATCGCATCGCCGCCCTGGGGGTCGCTACAGATTATGACCAAGTTGGGCTTAAACCCGATCTAAGAGAAATTAACTCTCCCCAAGCCACCCATCACGTTGCCATGGTCGAGGCACAGTGCGGCGATCCTTCATCTATCTTAAGGACTAGCTACGTCCGGATTCCCGATCCCTCCAAGCCGGATACCCACGGAGGGGAGGATGTAACTCAAGACCTGAACTTAGAATCAGGCAACGGGCTAGATTCATTGGACACATCCAAGAATCCGAACTTCAGAGTTCGGAAACTCCTTGGCCTCTGAGTCTCAGATTGGGTGAGGTTTCGGATTTAATTCCACCCACCCACCCGAACATAAGCGATCTATCCCAAATCAGGCAAAAGCCCGAAGAAACAGTACATCATTACTGGGCAGGATTCCTCCTGGTTATGAACAGGATAAAGGACTGCCGCGAGGAAGACGCAATCTCAATCTTCTGCAATAATTGCACGGACAAGGGAATCCTCAACGCCATAAGTCGTCTTGATATTACACGCTTCGCTGACTTGGCGTCCATAGTACAAAAGTACTGTGCGATGGAAAGCGCCTAGAAAACCGAAATAAAATTTTGGGACAATCCGGCCCTGAATAGAAACCCTGTCCGAAATAAAAGGGTGCATCATCGGCAGACACCCGGGTTAAAAACCAAAAAACCAAAACCCTATACAGGGCATGGAACCGTACTGGAAGGATGGCTTAATGGACCCTGTAAAATTCATAATACAAAGGACGCCACACCAACTCACAGCCTTAGAGCATGTTGGATACTCCGGCAGGTGGCCAAAATTGGCGAAGACCTCCTAATCCCGGAGGCCGCAAAAAACCACCCGAGGGACACCAGTACAGTCCTAACAGTCTTCGAGACTTTCGCATCAAATAATATGCAAAAAAGAACACTCCGCAGCCTTGTCGAAGTTTATCAAGTAGCAACAATAAACCCATGGAGTGACACGGCTATTACTTTTAATGCCAGTGATGAACCTAAATTCCGAACAGCTTGAGCACCAGCCGCACTGGTCCTCAGTCCAATTGTGGAGGGCTTTCGCCTCACCAAGGTACTCATGGATGGAGGCAGCGGATTGAACCTCATTTATGAGGAAACCCTTCAAAAAATGGAAATAGACTGGAACCGCATCGAGCGAATCAGCACAACCTTTAGAGGAATAATCCCCAGTCGGGAAGCGCGCTGTACAGGAAAAATCACACTAGATGTGGTGTTCGGCACACCGGATAATTACAGGTCCGAAGAGGTCACGTTCCAGGTGGCCCCGTTCAGTAGCGGATACCACGCTCTATTAGGGAGGGAAGCGTTTACAATCTTCCAAGCATGTCACACCCTGATTTTCATGCCACAACACTTAAACTAATAAATCATGATAAAATGTGGTTTGACAAAAACTTTTGAGTGTTTTGGACTTTGCTTGATTTGATTTTTGTGAGTTGTTTGCAAGTGCTCTGAAAATCAAATAAATCCTCCAACTCTTATACTCCTTCTCCTTGATCCAAAACCTATTCCCAATGATCATGCCATGTGTATAGTACAATATAGTATTTTCTTACAAAAATAACTTGGCCAAATGGTATTTTCAAAAATTAGTTTTCCAAAAACCCCTTGATTGAGGATTGCACTTCAAGTACTTAATTAAGGGCAGTAAAAATCTTTCCAAAAATATTTTTGATTCCTATTAGATATAGGTTACCCAGAAACCACGGAAATATAATTTTAAAAGTTATTTTACTATTTTATTTAAATGCTTTTTCTTAAGGCCAGAAATGGTCTTAAATAGGCTAAAATTATTTTAAAGCTTTAAAAATATTTTAGAAAAATTAGGGAGACTCAATGGACATATATTTTCCATATATATGAGTTTCAACATATGGTTATGATCAAAATATTGGACAAAACCTCCCAAAACCATTTCTGCTCATTTCAAGGATTTGAAATATTTCTACAAGAAATATTTTCATAAAAATCCAAGAAAATTCTAGCATGTCAAATATGACATTTTTGATGATCTTGCCAAGTACCATGTCATGGAGAATAGTATAACCCCATGAAACCCTCTCAAAACCACTTCTGTCCTTTTTCAAATTTGAACAACTTTGCACTGTAAAACATGTCCAAATGCTCTCAAACTTGATGCACATTCTCAAATGGTGTAATAATGAATCTAGACCAAATGGCACAAGTGGGAGAGAATTTTATCTTGATCAAAGTGCCCCAAAACCCTCTCTGACCAGAATCAAATTTGAACAAGTTTGTACTACCAACTTTCTCTCCTTGACCCCAACTTTTGTGAGCATGTTCACATGACCAAATAAGGCCACTACACCGAGTGGTGCATCAAGGAGAAATGATTTGCTCAATTAGATCTACACAAGTTCATTTCTATTGATTTCTAGGGTTTACCAAAGTTACATTGGCCACTTTGCCCAAATGAGCTCCAAATTGGTGCAAGACCCTATTTATATGTGCCATTTCACCCTGTGGAGTCTCATTCCAAATGGAGTTCATTTGATTACCCAAACAAGAATCAAACACCTTCTGCCACTTTACCAAAATTCCATTTTTGACCTCTTCCACTAATCTCCATGGCCTCAACTTTTTTACCACAACTCCTCCTAGTCCCCCTCTACCTCCAGTAACAATGGCTGCCTCTCAGCTCAATTATTTGGGGGTGAAACCCTCACTTTCTCTCTCTGGACAGCCACTGTTCACCTCTCTCTCCACCTCCCCTCTCATCTACGGCTCTCTAGGGCATCCAATGCCACTCCTGCTTTGTTTACTCCTCCCTAAACAACCCAGACACAAGTGGTCGCGCCCTACAAGCCAAAGGCATGCCCTGGCATGCAATTGGCGTGCTCCAGAGCGCGCTACAGTGCACACCCGCACTGTAGCCGCCCCCTTCCAACCGCCTCTGGCCACCTAGGGCCTCCCCCTCGTGTCCCCTGAGGTCACCTCGACGTCCGCAGCACGCTACACTGTCGTCCCCCTCCTCTCTCTCCCTCTTCGCCTCTCCTCGCGTGCGGACAGAGCGCCGCCCGAGCGCACCAGTCGCTGGCTGCGGCGGGGACCCGCTTGCCGCATTCCCCGCTCCCTCTTTCTCTTCCTGGCGCCCTACTCCACCCCCACGAGCGCCGCAGACAGCCCCGAGCCTCCTCCCGTGGCCACCACGGCCATTTCCGCGGGTGCCCATTGTGACACCCCAAAAACTTTTGGCCTTGTTTTATTAATTAAATTTTTTTTGCCAGGACTTAAAACCTTTATTTTCTGAGCTCCCTTTTGATCTTTAACCTTGTCATTATGGAGTTTTTCCCCTAAATGTGAACTTTTCAATTATGTTATTGGACTTGTTTAACCTCTCTAGAAAAACTTTACTTTTATCAGTACAACTAATTGCATAATTAAGTTGCTTGATCTTTACTTCCTTGAAAATGGTTTTTCAAAGTTGAATGGCCATATTTGAACTACAACCATTTGATTGATTCACTTAAAATTCCCACAAGAATTTGGAGATGTCATGTGATGTTATTAAATAACTTTTATGCAAAAACATATTTATTTCATGAAATATTTTGAGCTCTACACCCTTTTTTCTTCTCTGGTCCAGTGGGCATTTTTGCACTACAACCCATTTAAATATTCCTTTCTAGCCTCCACAAAAATTATGGGATGTTAGTAATACCATATGATTCAACTTTATGCAAAAACCCAGTGATGTTATTTGCAAATTTTGAGTGAATCAGCATCATCTTCATTCTGGACCAGACTGGTGTTTTCTACTGCACCCCCATTATTTCTTGCTCCAGTGACCTTGTGTTTTCTCATGCTCATAGTCCTCCCTACCAAACCCCTAAGTCCAGGAGCATGCACCCTTTGGGGCAATTTTGGTTCATGAAATGATGCCATCTATTTCCTGTCCAGAATTGTAGTTTTGTAAAATTTGCACTAGCAAGTTTCTCATTTTATCCAGATGACCTCACCACCCTCTTGTGCATCCAAGGAGACACTGATCTGGAGTTTTTGACCACTCTAAGACTTGCCTAAGTGCCCTTGGCATTTTATCAAACACCTTGTGGGCATGATCTGTTTTGGCATGATTCTTGTCATTGCACTATGATCTTGCACCTCTGATCAAACAGGCATGTCCACTAGACTCCCTGTTTCCCCTAACCTAGACCTGCTAAACCCCAGCTCCAACCGAGCCACCTAGCATGCCCTGGCATTTCGCCGAGCAGCTGGTGAGCGTGCACCAGACGCGCCCAGAGCGCGCCTATTGCAGCCGCGTGCACCCGAGCCGCCGCGTCTCACCTGCACCCGTTCCAGCTCGTGACTACCTGCAGCTAGCTGCCACACGCTCGCCGCCACACCACTACACGCCAGCCACCCCTGGCGCCCTACAGCGCCACCGCCAGAGCTTTTTGGCGGCACGCCGGCGTCGGCCGACAGCTTCTGCTCCGGGCAGCGCCGCCCAAGCCCCTCCCGCTCGCCACCTGGCCCCTGGAACAGCGCAAGCTCATCCACAAGGGTGTCGCCTAGCGCTCGTCGCCGCCACGACGCCCCTAGCTACAGAATGGCGGTCGCCGGAGAGCTTATCCACGGCCGCCGCGGAACCGCCTTGCCACGCCTATTTAAGGAGACCCCGAGCCCGTTCCCGCACGCAGGCAACCTCAGGCCACCCCTATGGCGTTTCCCTAGCCCGCATTCGACCCAGGGAGGTTTTCTTCCGCGTTTCCGGCAACTCCGGCCACCGCCACTGCCCCTGCCGTTCCGGCGCCACCAGAACCTCCCCCTCTCCACTCTCTCTACCAGAAGCCTCCTCTTCCTCCCGTGAACCATTCCCCCTGCTCGATTTTGATCGGGAGCCACCGCAGCCCCATTAGCACTTTGCTCCCGAGGCCACCTCCGCCGAGGAGCTCGCCGCCGGCAGCTCCCTCCGCCCCCACCTTCCAGGCGACCACCGGGAGGACCGCCCCGGAGTAGCGGATCCATCCCCGCCCTCGGAGCCCCGCGAGGAGCCGCCAGTCGCCGGCGACGATCGCCGGAGCTCCGCCTCCGCTCGGGACAGAGGAAAGAGAGGGAGAAGACTAGTCAAACCTGACTAGTGGGCCCCCTGGACCCACTGTCAGTAACACACCGCGCCGTCCAAGTGTTTAAGTGAAGGCGTAATCCCCCCAGTACGTCTCCCCGCTCCGAAAGCGTATTCCCCTCTGAAACGTTTTTCCTTTTCTGTTTTATTTAAATCAGTTTTGACCACAACTTTGACTGCCTATAACTTTTAAAATACAACTCCAAATGAGTTGATTCTTTTTCCTACCTTCCTCAAATTTGATCTAGTTTATTTTAAGATTTATTTGAAAATTTTCCAAAACCACTTTTTGTACTGTTTTGAAATGTGTGTTAATTCAAATATTTTTTAAAAATAGGATTTTGGAGAGAGGGAAGAAACTTTCAATAATTTTGGAGAGCACCTCACCCCTCCACAACTTCAAGGCAAGCATCTTGAACCCTGGCATAATATTTTTGATGTGTTGGTTGACACATTTATAACACCACCTCATTTCGGTGGAATTGATATTTCATGTGACATGATCATTTGCATGGAAGCATATCAACGATTTTTCCTTGCTATTGGACATAAATATAATTGAGATGGTAATCATCCTCATGTGCCTTGCATGCATACCGAAAAGGAATCCGGGAAAGCCTCGGCCTTGGGTAGGCGTGAGCTCGTCGCCGGTCCCCGTCGGGACGGTTATTTCCGATATGGCATGGCAAGGTATATTGAGTGGTGATTTTTTTTGGTTGAAATATATTTGATATATATGTCATGCAGGAACTTATAACCTCCTGAGTCGACCGCAGATCGAGTCTTGTTCCAGTAACCCCCATACTTGCCTCGTACTACCACTCGTCCCTGCCGCAGTTAGGGTACGGTTCAATAAGTTGTCAACCCCTTTCCAGCACACACCGTACAGAGAGGCCATGGTGGAAGATATCGGTTGTAGCCGGTAGGCATGCCACCTGGTCAGGGGGCATGGGTGTTTCCGGTTGGGACCGAGAGGGAGGCCACCCCTTAGAGCGCGCGATAAAAATTTGATCCCATGCTACGCGAGGTTGTAGCCTCCCCCACTTAGAGTTTTGCTTGACAAGTGTCGTGGGTGATTCCAGACACCGATGAGTTAAGCTGGTGTGTGCAAGTTAGGCGTGTTTTCAACTAAAAGGCCGTAGACGGAATTAGTCCCGATGGACTAAAGAAATCCGTTACTCGTGGGTAAAGAGTACACCCTCTGCAGAGATTAAACCTATTAGAATAGCCGTGTCCTTGGTTAAGAACTACAGTCTGGGATGGGTCAAGCGTCGGTCTTAGTGTCGGTCTTCGGAGGTGAAACGGTTAAACCAGAACGGGAACTACTACTTGAGACTTGTGATGATTATGATTATTACTATTGTTGACTAACCCGTGATATTATTGTTATCATCGAATATCTCTGGGATGGTTCTACCTCCGGGATATTTCACTATGATTATTTTATTTTAAAGCCCTTTCTGTGGTGTCGCTCAGACGCCCGGCTGTGGCATTTCTTTTAAAGCCCTTTCTGTGGTGTCGCTCAGACGCCCGGCTGTGGCATTTCTTTTAAAGCCCTTTCTGTGGTGTCGCTCAGACGCCCGGCTGTGGCATTTCTTTTAAAGCCCTTTCTGTGGTGTCGCTCAGACGCCCGGCTGTGGCATTTCTTTTAAAGCCCTTTTTGTGGTGTCGCTCAGACGCCTGGCTGTGGCATTTCTTTTAAAGCCCTTTCTGTGGTGTCGCTCAGACGCCCGACTGTGGTACTATTATTCCGCATTTTCCGCTCGAGGAGTCTTTCAGACACTCGTTTGGCACCAGCATCTATTATTCCGCATTTTCCGCTCGAGGAGTCTTTCAGACACTCGTTTGGCACCAGTATCTATTATTCCGCATTTTCCGCTCGAGGAGTCATTCAGACCCTCGCTTGGCACCCAATATTTTTTTTACCTCTATGTGGCCGTTGCATAAATTTCCGGTGACATATGAATAACCTGTTTGCATGCATCAAGATATTTATTTTTATGACTAACTAAGCGAGTATAAGGATATTGCAAAGCATGAGCATCAATGGTTACATTATAACTGTGTTCTTAATGTTTGCGAGTACATTCAAAGTACTCACTGGCTTGTCCCTGGCTATTGTCTTGGCCAGATTTATTGCTTGGGGAGGAGCGTTGCGACGACCGCCTCGGAACCTGAGCAACGGTGATAGCAGCCTCGTGAAGATAGGAGTTAGCCTGGTCAGCTGTTCCCGTGGGAAATGGAGTCCCATAGCCGTGGTGATCATCAAACCGCTTCCGCCCTCAACCACTAGAAACCATTTGTTGTACTCATAGGCCACAATGGTCTTGTACTACATATTTTATACCTTTGCTTGGAATTTCTGTAACAAGTTGGTGCCTCATCAGCTAATAGTAATCCTGGGGCTGATGAGCTCGTCGGCCATTTTCTGGAATTTAATGTCTGGAAAACCGGTCGCGACACCCGTAGGCCACGTCCATGGTGAGCCATGGCCTTGCCACTTAAGGGCTCCCGAGGCCTACCTCTGGATCCCATTCGCTCTCCCTCTCTCCCAGCCACCCCCTAGACCAACCCACTCCCCTCCTCGCGCTCTCCATCAGCCACCATGGCCGGAGCCTTGCCGTCGGCCTCCGCCTAAATCCGCACCCATCTCTCCTTCTCCTTCCCTCTGGACCGCACTAGAGCACCACCACCGTCACCGTGAGGCCCTCCCGTGCTTCTCCCCCTCCTCCCCGTGGCTGTTCTGTCGAGCTGCATCACCACCGTCAGCCTCGCCCGCCGCGGTCGACGCCTTGCTCGACCCGGTGCCCCTGGGCGACCGTGCCACCCACGGTTGGACGCGGCTGGGTCCCCTGAGCACGCCGGTGGGCAGAGCATCGCCGGAGATGCTCTGTAGCCCCGGCGATCGCCGCCGGGAGCCGGTCCTCCCCGCGGTCGGAGCGCGCGCGGGAGGTTGAAGACGGCCTGCTGTGGGGCCCCGCGCGTCAGCGACCCAGCGGGCAGGCCCCACCGTTTAAGTGGAAACGGCTTCGGCCGGATCCGCCTTCCCTGCGCGAAGGCGCACTCCCGCAAAGCCGTCTTCTTCGTCACCCCCCTGTCGCCAGCGCAGCTGAGCCGCTGGGCCGGCCCACTGCTAAAACTGCGCCCAGTGCGCTGGATAAGGGTAAAACCCTTTCCTTTTCCTTTTTCTTTTCTGTAAATTTGTAAAATCCACAAATAAGTCAAATAAACTCCAAATTTGATGATTCAAATTTCCACAGACTCCATAAATCAAGTGCTATTTAATAGGCCACAGTTGACATTTTTGTTGTCCTTGGTTTTCACTGAACCTTTTAAAAAGGTCATTTATCCACATAAGTCCACTTCAAAAATCCATATTATATTCATTTCAACTCCAAATCCAGTGAAACCAATTTCTATATGTTTCTAAAATCATGCCTGAATTAATGGGTACTTTTGCTCATTTTTATAAAATGGCATTCTGTGGACAACCTGTGGATCCATCAAATCCATTGATTCCATCATATCAAAATGTTTAGAAGTATCCATTGATCCACTTCCAATGAAACCACCTTGGTCATTCCTCATATGATCAGAGGTATCCTACAAAAGTCCAACTCACATTTTTAGTGCACTTTTACTTTTGCCTTGTTGTGTTGCTTATTATGATTGTTTCCGACGTTAGTTGACGAAGTAGACGGAGTACTTGGAGAAGGACCAGAAGACTTGAAGACTCAGATGAACCAGGCAAGCAGCTCTTTGACCATGTCATTGAAACCTTTTTATACATGTCATATAGCACTTTATTAGTGTTGCTTCGGGATCATGACGGGGTGGTAACCACTTTGGTGGGTTACCTCCGTTACTTCCTCATTGATCCTTGCATTGTGCATGACCCTACCCCCATATGAGGGTTATGCCGGTGGGAGTAGATAGGATGCAAAAGTAGTGCTACGCAAAAGGGACGGGAATATGCATGGTGATGGAGGCAAAGTGCTTTCAAAAGACTTTTCGAAAACCCCATCGGGTGCCACTTATGCCCGAGGGAGATGATGAGTTGGGTAACCACTTGATGACGAAGTGGTGTACCGAGACAAGTGTGTGTTGTTTTCCAAAACGGATTGGTTTAAGTTGCGACCGTTATTCCAAACTTACATGCGCAACCACTCTACCCTTATATGGGAAAGGGCATTATTGATTACCTAGGTCGATACTAGCTTGAAGCCCGCATTACTAGTGACGGGGGAGAGTTGGTGCTCTCTCATGGGACGGGGTCGTGCCAGGTAGGGCGGCCATGACTGTTTTCACAGGGCACCGGATACACCGTTGTGTCCCCTCTCGGATGTTACGATCTCGAGCAAGTCTCGTATGATGTACATCGTGAGGATACGGAGCAACGAGTGGACTCCTTGTTAGTGTCGTCTAGGGAAAGATAGTGATCGGGTGCTTACCCCGGGTGCTTGAGGTACCGCGGGTCGTGGATGACACGGAAGCTCCCCGGATCTTGTGGGTAAAGTGTGCAACCTCTGCAGAGTGTAAAACTATTCGAATAGCCGTGTCCACGGTCAAGGACAGTTGGGTAACCGCTCTTGGGCTACGTCCACATGTTTACAAACCAGTGTGTGTGTTTGGATAAGTGGGAAAACTACTTGGGTCAAGTCAAGGACTTGACAGGATTGAGTTGGGTTGGTGCCCTCTCTATTTATGTTGATATCTGTAACCTATCCTTATGGTTACTTGAATTCTCCTGATGCATGTCTTACAAGTTGTTGAACATGTCCTTGCACTCAAAACTAGCTTTCCGCAAAAATTTACCTATATCATGCATTGTTGTATCTTGAACCAAAACATGGGTTGCTTGCGAGTACATTCAAAGTACTCATTGGCTTGCCACTGGTTATTTTATTGGCCAGGCATAAAAGAACAGGATATGATGAAGAATACTTCGGTGACGAGCATGCGAGCTAGGACGCTTTCCAGTCAGAATGCCTGTAGGGTTAAGGCAGATGTCATGGGTCCAAGTTATCGACGAAGATTTCCGCTGCAATGTTATACTCAAGACTTGACCATAAAGGTCCTACTTGTGTAATACGGTATGTATGGATGTAAGACTCATGTTATTCAGCTTCTGTGTGTTCAGTGAGCATTGATCTCTGGGATCACTGTACACGTGCATTCGGTGATCACGACTTATGAGTCGGGGTCCCCACAAAGCAATACCCCATTACGGGTACATGAAGCTCAGGATGCCCGGGCCGAACGGAATTATCACTCTCGCTAGTGACCCGGACATAGCGCTCCGCGCCGAAAACAAGACAGCCGCATTGGCCCTCGAGGCACTAGCCGAAGCCCTAGCGGCTGAGGAACTGACTACGCTTCGCTCCACGGTAAACAGGGACGATGTGATACTCGACAAAAGATCCAAGTCCACCTCCTTTAAACCAGCGGACGAAATAGTCAAATTCCAGGTCCAGCGAACGGACCTCAATAAAACAGCTTCCATCGGGGCACAATTAAACCCTGATGTAGACGCCGCACTGCGAGAATTCCTACGTGAAAATTGGGACATCTTCGCCTGGCACCCTTCAGACATGCCAGGAATCCCACGCAGGCTGGCCGAACATAGCTTAAATATCCTAAAAGGATTCAAACCTGTCAAACAAGCCCTTCGGCGTTTCTCCGAACCCAAGAGACAGGCTATGGGAGAGGAGCTAGCCAAGCTATTGGAGGCCAGATTCATCAGAGATATAAAACATCCGGAGTGGCTAGCAAACTTGGTGATGGTACCAAAGAAGGACAAATCCTGGCGCCTGTGCGTCGATTTCAAAGACCTTAACAAGGCTTGCCCAAATGATCCCTTCCCCCTCCCCTGCATCGATCAAATTATCGACGCCACTGCAGGACACGATTCGTTGTGTTTCCTCAACGCATACTCCGGCTACCATCAAATCAAGATGGCTGAGTCAGACCAAGCCGCAACGGCATTCATCACACCATACGGCCCATTCTGCTTCAACACAATGCCCTTCGGGCTCAAAAATGCCGGTGCAACATATCAGCTCATGATTCAGACATGTCTGGCAAACCAGATCGGCAAAACAGTGGAGGCATACGTGGATGATGTGGTCGTAAAAACAAGACATGTCGAATCTCTAGTAGACGACTTGAGGCTTACATTTGATAACCTCCGAACATACGACATCAAGCTCAACCCGGAAAAATGTGTTTTTGGTGTTCCAGCGGGAAAGCTCTTGGGCTTCATCATATCCGGCAGAGGAATTGAAGCAAATCCAGCCAAGATCCAAGCTTTGTCGCCATTGGATATCCCAAAGGACCACAAAAAAATACAAAAATTGACCGAATGTGCGGCGGCTCTAAGCCGCTTCATCTCCCGCCTGGGGGAAAAGGCACTACCCCTCTATCGCCTCCTTCGGCGCTGTCGACGTTCAGGGAACGGGGGTCCCCAGACTTGCCTGCCTGTGGCCTGCGGCGTGGCTCAAAGGGGGCCCAGCATGGCCCAACTTCATCAACACAAGACCCAAGACCCTCGCGAGGGGCCAAGCCTCGCGGGGCGGATGACACGGCACTTCCTCAGGCACGGCCTCGTCAGGCTGGCTCACGAGGAGGCGGAGAGATCAAGGGGGGGTACCTCACGAGGTGCCCATGACGCAAGCCATGACGACCAAGGGCGCCAGGCTGGCGCCAGCCCGCGCACTGTACTCCCTTTCCACTTTGGTGCAAAGGGGGCAAGCGTAGGCGAGAGGATCAAGCAAAGGCATCCATTTCAGTGCAACGAGACCAAGACCAGTCCAACGGTGGGAAGGAGGTCATCGTGGAGCCCAGGACGGCATCACCACAGGACCTTTGGCAGGGGAGGACCAACTTTAGTCAGGATAAGTGTACCAGATGTTCCCCTTCGAATTAGCCAATTGTTGGTGCCCTTCCCGCTCGATATTTGGGAAGAGGCCCAGGGCCTTTGCCTATAAATAGGACTAGCCACCCCCAGGGTAGTGGGAGGAGCGATCTAGTAATCGCATCAGGGAGAAACCAGTTAGAAAGACTCAGGCAGCAGAGAGACAGAGAGGAGGGCGGCTGAACTCCTCCTAGCAGTTCATCCTCCAAGCCAAGAACAGACCCTCGCGAGGCCATTCCCCTTCGTACTGTTCATCATCATCAGCCCAAGAGGCAATCCACCACACCACACTGGAGTAGGGTATTACACCACATCGGTGGCCCGAACCAGTATAAACTCTGTGTCTTTTGTGTTGTTCTTTTGGTAGTTTAGATCCTTGCGAGACGGAGAGGTAGAGGACATAATCTCCGCGCGCACCCTAGAGTTCAAACCTTAAGGGTCTGCCAGAACCCGAAATCCGACATTTGGCGCGCCAGGTAGGGGTGTGCCGGAATTTGTCTTCCACCGCTCCGCTCGACACCGACCGTCACGTCCATGTCTGACGCTCGTCGGGCCCGCGCCGGGTGCCGGGCCGCCATCGCTTCCCGCATCGCCCAGACGGCCCCCGTCGGTGGGTGTCCTCGTCGTTCCCCGTCGCCCACCGTCAACGCCGCCACCGGCCCGGCGGGGAACGAGCAGCAAGCATCATCTCAGCACCCATCCGTGCGGCGAGACGGCCGCACCGCTACTCCGTCACTCACGCCAGCTGGCTCTTCGTCCCACGTGCTCCGCACACCCTTGGAGGCTTGAGCTGCACTCATCGTGGCAAACGAGCTCCTGCGCTACTGTCCCGTCGACAACGTCTACGAAGAGTGGCTCGACCGCATCGCCGAGCTCGTCCGCGCCGCAGGGGGCTCTCCTGCACCGTCCGCTCCGCTGCGTCGCACCCCGCCCCGCGCAGGCTATGAAGCTCCGGGGGCGTACCAGCCACATCCACTCCAAGAAGACGTCGTGGCTCCAAGGCGCGTGGCCCCTGGGCGGAACCCGCTCCGTCAGGCGCCAGCCCAGCAAGAACGGAGCTGCCAAGAAGTCCCTCGACCGCAAGAGGTTGCTCGAGCGCTTCCTGCTCCGGCTCGCCGTGACCCTGCTCCGGCTCCGGCACATCAAGACCCCGCGCTGCTCCCAGCTGCAGCGCATGGGGACCCGCAAGGCCAAGCTTTCCCTCAACCGAAGCCTCCCGTGGCCACCGCAGGCTGCCGCGCCTACACCACCGAGCTGCGCAGCGTCGCGTGGCCCGGTAAGTTCAAGCCAGACCTGCCTCCTCGCTATGACGGCACGACTGACCCCGCCGAGATCCTCCAGCTTTACGAGCTGGGCATCGAAGCTGCTAGCGTGGACGGAAAGGTCATGGCGAACTGGTTCCCCATGGCACTCAAGGAAGGAGCTCGCACCTGGCTCCTGAACCTGGCCCCAGGCACGATCTCTTCCTGGGACCAGATGCGCACCCGCTTCATCGCCAACTTCCAAGGTACTCGCCACCGGCCACCCCCCGTGAGCGACATGCGCCGCATCAAGCAACAACCCGGAGAGACCCTGCAAAAGTACATCCAGCGCTTCAACAGCGCGCGTCTCAAGATCCCCAAGGTGTCTGAGGAAGCCATCATCTCAGCCTTCTCCGACGGTGTGCGCGACGTCAAGATGAAGGAGGAGCTGGTGATGCATGAAGACCTATGCACCTCCCTAGAGCTGTTCAACTTGGCGACCAAGTGCGCCAGGGCTGAGGAGGGGCGTCTCTCCCTCCTCAAGCTGCCTGCCGCGGACCCAGAAGAGAAGAAACCCAAGGCCAAGGACGTGAAGCGCAAGGGGGCTGTCGTGCTCGCGGCAGAACCGGACACCAAGCATGGCAAGGATCTGCCTGAATCCTCCAGGGGCAGCCGGTACTGCGTGTACCACGACCTCCACACCCACAACACCAACAAATGCCAAGAACTCCATGCCGTGCGAGAAGGAAGGATCGGCCGTCGTCCCGACCGTGCTGACCGGGGCTACGTCCGAGGAGGAGGAAGGAACCCAGGACGCTGGGAAGACCGTGGCCCACGCCAAGGGTGGTGCGATCAACCTCGCGAGGACCGCTGGCGAGACTTGCCTCGCGAGGGAGACTGGCGGGATCAGCCTCGTGAGGATCGCCTACAGGGCAACGCAGGCCTCCCCCCACTGCCGCCTCAGCTAAGGAGGAACGAGGACCGCCACCAAGACGAGGGAGCTGGGGGCTTCCACGAGCCGCGCGCAATCGCCTGCATCCTGGGCGGAGCTCAGGCCCCAGCCTCCCAACGCATCTTCAAGCAGTTTGCCCGTGAAGTGAATGCAGTCCTCCCCAGGCTCGAAGCCACGCACCCTCTTAGGTGGTCGGCGTGCGCCATCACATTCATCTCAGCGGATCAGCTCAAGTGCGCGGCCACGGCCGGGGTCCTCCCGATGCTTTGCTCCCCAGTCATCAGCAACGTACTGGTCACCAGGACCCTCATCGATGGTGGAGCAGGGCTCAACGTCCTGTCCGTGGAAACATTCAACAATCTCCAAGTGCCCTATGACCAGCTTCAGCCGACCAAGCCCTTCTCCGGAGTCACCGACGGTTCCACGATCCCAATCGGGCAGGTCCGCCTCCCTGTCACCTTCGGAGCCCGCAGCAACTACCGCACCGAGCTCATCGACTTCGACGTCGCTCACATCCGCCTGCCGTACAACGCCATCCTCGGGTACCCGGCGCTGGCCAAGTTCATGGCCGTAACTCATCATGGCTACAACGTCCTCAAGATGCTAGGAAGTGGCGGAGTCATCACGGTGCCGTGTGAAGAAAAGGATGCAGTGTGTTCCCTGGAGCGAGCCTTTCAGACCGCGTCACTAGAAGACCCAGATCGCGGAAGCAAGAGGCTTCCCAAGATCACCCCCAAGAAGAAGAAGACATCGTCAGGCTCAGCCCCTCAGGAGGCAGGCCCCTCAGGGCCCGCGTCTGCCCAAGGGGACCCTCCATCCATCGCATAGGAAAGCGCGCCCGACGCCCTCCTCAGGCAGGGCTCGGGGGCTCTCACCTGGAGGGCTACTGACCTGGCCAGGGTCACGAGGGAGGCGCTTGGGCACCACGTGGAGGCGTGCCTCGAAGCACATTTCCCTCAAGAAGGAGCAAGGCAAGGAAGGTCAGACCAGCAGGAGTTTGTTAACAAGGCCGTTCAAGAACTACAGGAGTCAAGAATCATGAGAGGTTGCCGCTGTCTACCAGCTGTGGCCCCCCATCCAGGCGAGGATGGTGGGCTGCGCATCTGCATCGACGTATCAGGGCTCAATCGGGTCGCCACGATGGAGTGCCTCTGGCCCTCGCAAGTGGGGCGTTGCGGAGGCCCACCCCACAGCTATGTTCGCATGCCTTACGGCTTGCCGAGCGTGGCTGCTGCGTAATAGCGCCTCATGAGGGGCATCATGGAGACTCAGGAAGACAGGCGTTCCGCGGTCCTGGCGGAGATGGAGATGATTCGCGAGGAGCCACCAGCGCCTCCGGAGCCTCCTTAGCCCCCTGGACCTAGGGGCTCATGAGGATCGACTCCCGCAGCCCACCGAGTCTGCTGCACCAACACCACTTCGTCCGCGACAACTCCAGGTGACATCTTTCAAGCTTCATTTACGGCTGGGAACGCCCTCCCAGGGCTGCTTCATTCCCAGGCCGCGTGGGTCCGTCCCTGCGGCATGTATCCCTTTTTAGTTTCCGATCATTAGCTTGCTTTGTTGGGGGCGCCCCTCGGGCTGCATCATCCCCAAGCCGCTCGGGCCAGGCCCAGTGGCGTGTATCTTCCTTGCGTTTATTTCCAACTATGCATTCGCCTATCATGCTTGATTACTTGATGCCTGTTCACGGCACCTCTTCTCCTCAATGTCGACCACTTGCACGTTAAAGGGGGGGTACCTGAGCATCGCGACTAAGGACTCTTACTGGCTCTCCAGCCCTCACCCTCTGGCCTTGTCCACGGCATCGCGACCTGGCATACCAGCGACGGCTGAGACAAGCTCGAGGGCCGGGACCCGAGGACGTAGAGTGCCGGCATCTAACCAAATCTGCAAGAACACATCTCAAGGTACGGCCCAGTGCCAGGCGCAACCCGCCTAGAGGTAGGGCCCCGTGAGTCCCGCGCTGGCTCACGGGTGCCTAGATACACCTCACCTAGCCCTACCGTGCCGGCCACGTGTCAGGGCGGGGCTGTACACGCCCCGGGGGTTCCTCCCGGAGGGGAGCCCCCTCCCACGTACCAGTGGAAGCACCATGCTCCGCGCTGGCTGACGACACTACCGAGGAGCGGCTATGCCCGTACACATACGGAAGCGCTATGCTTCGCGCTGGTGATAAACAACTGAGGGTGGCCTCTGGGACGCATCAAACTCAGGGAGCCCAGAGCTCAGTGTCTAGCCTCATCGCAACGCCTCCCCTTGGGAACACCGCGCGAGGGGGCTAGGCACGGGGGCTACGACTGGGTCACGCCCAGGTGTACGCCACCCAGCCAGGCCCCTCGGGCCTGGTTCATCGCGCGTCTCTCCCCGAGCGGAGCTAAGGTATGAAGGCCGTTTGAGCGTCAAGGGGGACCCGTAAGCATTGCGACTCAGGGGCCTAACTGGTCCCGTAGCCCCTCACTCCTTAGTTCCGAAAGGCTATGCTGGGTGAGGTACGCGCGGGGCCGGGCTCTACAGACGTAGAACGGTGGTCTCACTCGCATCTCACCTCATCGCCCGCTGTTTGCGTGTCAAGGGGGACCCCTGAGCATCGCGACTCAGGGGCCTAACTGGCTCCATAGCCCCTCACTCCGTAGTTCCGAAAGGCTATGCTGGGTGAGGTACGCGCGGAGTCGGGCTCTGCAGACGTAGAACGGAAGATACACCTACATCACACTTCCCTACTTGTTGTTCGTGCACCAAGGGGGACTCCTGAGCATCACGACTCAGGAGCCTAACTTGTCATGTAGCCCCTCACTCCTTTGGTCCCGTCCTGGTTTCCGGTCGGGGCTAATGCTGGGTGAGGTACACGCGCGGCTGGGCTGTGCCGGCGTAGAACACAAGCAAGTAGGGAGGAAAAGCATAAAATTCAAGGAATTTAAAAGAAAATATTACAGTCCATACTGTCGTCTCAGTACCAAACGCAAGTTTAAATGCCTCCCCGAGGCATGATGCATGTGCAGGAGCTAAAAGAAGAACAGGAGCAGTAGCGGAGTCACTTGTCAGCGGTGGAGCTGCGCGGAGTGGCTTCGCCTCGTGGAGCAGCAGGGCCGGCAGCGCCTTGCTTCGGCTTGGTGCTGAAGGCCCGGAACTTCCCCAGCAGCACCTCCGCGCGCCCCTTCACGGCTTCGACAGCGGCGGCAGCACCCTCGCCGCTCACCGGCTCCAGCAGGCTGTCGAGGTCGGTGCTGGGATCGCGAAGGTAGATGTGGGCGAAGACCCGCGTCAGCGCACTAGAAGACAGGACACATGCCTCGGTCTCAGCCGTGGGGCCAAGGCCAAGGGCGACATCCCCAAGGGCACGAACCAGGAAGGGAAGCAGCTGGGCGGGGCCATCCTCGTCACCGGCCAGCGGGCTCTCCAGGCCGCTCTCGTAGAGCGTCTTCAGCGAAGCACGGGCCTCCTTCTCCATGTCTACGAAGGCCACACGATCCTCGGCAAGGACCCGGGCCTTGCGGTCCAGCTCGGCCTTTGTCACCTCCAGCTCCTTCTTCAGCGCGCCTAGGCGGTCGCGACGCTTCTTGAGCTTGGCCTCCCAATCCTCGATGGCCGCCTCGCGAGCCTTCGCGCCTTCCTCCTGCTCTTGGCAAAGGCAGACCTCCTCCGTGAGCTGGTCTCGCAGGCCCTGCAGCTCGTCCTCCAGCTCCTTGCAGCGACCACGGACTGCAACCACCTCTCCCAGGGCCGCATCTCGGGCAGCCTTCGCCTCGAGGGTGGCCTCCCTCTCTCCGTCATAGGCCGTCGAGGCCTGAACATGCGCCGCCCGAATCGAGGCGTCGGAGCGGATCCACCCCGAAGCCAGCTCCAGGCGCCCGACCACCAGGCGAGGGTCGGCGCCAAGAAGATCCTGCCGTAGCCGGTCCAGTTCAGCAACGACACGCTCCAACACGGCAGAAGAAGACGGAGAAACATCGGCACGCTCCAGGGCAGTAGGAGGAGTTGGGGAAGCAGCGGTCGGTAGAACGGGAGGAGAAGGTAGCGGCGGCGAGACCACAGCATCCAGAGGCGGAGTATGCTGCGCCCCGACGGCCGTGGTGGCGGCAGCAGGCAGGAGCACCTCGGGAGTCACTTGAGCCATGGGGGCTGGGCTCGCCCCAGCCAACTCAGCAAGGCCGCGCAAGGATGACCGGGCAGGAGAAGCCCGTGCGTCACGGTCGTCTTCCCCTGCAGGCGGAGGCGTTGCCGCGGATGGGGCCTCGGGAGCCCCCTTCGGCTTCTTCGCTGTGGGCACCAGCCTATCCAAGAGAAGCGAACATCAAGCCTTAGCGGCGGAGCAAGAAACAAAAGACGAAGGATCAAGCACTTACGGGTCGTCGCTGGAGAACTCAAGCAGCCTCCGGCCATACTTGAAGCCAGAAAGCCGGGTGGAGGGATCAACCTCAGGAGCAAAAGGCGTGTCTGCGGACCGCCCTGGAGCCGAGGCGGACCCGCGGAGGATCAGCCCGGTTCTGCCCTTCTTCGCGATCGGGGGTGAGCTCCCGCTACCCGGCACGTCGTCGACCTCATCATCATCGCTTGACGAAAGGCGGAGAGTACAGGATTTGCGCCGGGGGAGGGGAGCCCTCGACTCTCCATCAGTTGCCTCGGAGTCAGGGCCCTCCTCCCGCTCCTCTTCGCCCTCCTCTCCGCTGGAGTCGCCGGAGGACACGTCCATCAGTCCCTCTGGAGCCACCGCGGGCATGGGCCCGTCCCCGTTGAAGACGGGCATGGACTCCACCGCCTGCTTCCAGTCGTCGCGAAGGAACAAGGGCGTGGGTGCGCCCTCCAACCTCGCCACCTCGCCCCCGACCAGAGATTGGAGAACCGCGGTCAAATCCTCGTCGCCCACAGCCGCGGGGCTCGGGTGAGGTCTCCACATCGGAGGTGAGTACCGCCGAAGAGGAGCTAGTTGGTGCTCCAGGAACTCCCTCAACAGCGACGCGCCGGTCAGCTTCGCCGCCGCCGTGCTGGCCGGCTTCAGGTCCGGGTCCATCTTCTCCAGTACCGGCTTCGCGCGGGGGTCTGTAAGCTCCGCCCGGGACCAGTCGCCAGAACTCACGGGCTGCTCCGTGGGTAGGATCAGCCGAGGGTGGATGCGCCCGGCGTCCACCAAGACCCACTTGCTCCTGAAGCCCTCAATCCTCTTCCCGGGATTCGAGATGGCAATGGCGCCACCACACGCGACGAAGCTCGCGCATGCAGAAGGGGAACCACGGGTGACCCGGAGGTAGAAGTAGTGGCGCAGCAAGGCCACTGAGGGTTGCACCCCCACATGAGCCTCGCAGTAGTAGGCGAAGATCGCCATGAGAAGGATGGAGTTGGGGTGGAGATGCAGAGCTTGCAAGTCATAATGGCGGAGGACAGAGAGGAAGAACTCGGAGAAAGGAGGCACCAGGCCCGCAGTAATGGAGCTTACGAAGAGAGGGTAGAAGGTGCTTCCTCGGCCCTCAAGGGTGGCGGAGCCGACCTTGAACACCCGCGCCCCGTCGATGCCCCGCGCCGCCGCCATCCGGCGCAGCCAGGCAAGGCTCGCCTCCGACACATTCGGCGAGTCCAGAGCCGGCGAGAACCAAGCTTCAGCAGGAGGCTGACGCGGCGCCATGTCTTCCTAGGTCACACAAGGGAGCAGATCTGGGAGTTTGGAGGAAGGAAGGAGGGGCGCAAGAAAGGGGATCTGGGCAGCAACAGGAGAAAGAGAAGAGCAAAGCCTGGGCAGACGCTGTGCCTTTAACCTGTGCGGTTGCGGAGGCGCTCACTTCCAATCAACCACCACGCGGCGCCCAAGGCCGCAGGCTGTTAGGGCCCGCGGCGCTTCGCCCTTGCCCCTTCGTCTCTCAGCACGGCCAAGTCCGGGCGCGCCTTGGTACCGGGGGCTACTGTCGGCGTTCTGGGAATGGGGGTCCCCAGACTTGCCTGCCTGCGGCCTGCGGCGTGGCTCAAAGGGGGCCCAGGATGGCCCAACTTCATCAACACAAGACCCAAGACCCTCGCGAGGGGCCAAGCCTCGCGGGACGGACGACACGGCACTTCCTCAGGCACGGCCTCGTCAGGCTGGCTCACGAGGAGGCAGAGAGATCAAGGCGGGGTACCTCACGAGGTGCCCATGACGCAAGCCATGACGACCAAGGGCGCCAGGTGGGCGCGAGCCCACGCAGTGTCCTCCCTTTCCACTTCGGTGCAAAGGGGGCAAGCGCAGGCGAGAGGATCAAGCAAAGGCATCCATTTCGATGCAACGAGACCAAGACTAGTCCAACGGTGGGAAGGAGGTCATCGTGGAGCCCAGGACGGCGTCACCACAGGACCTTTGGCAGGCGAGGACCAACTTTAGTCAGGATAATTGTACCAGATGTTCCCCTTCGAATTGGCCAATTGTTGGCGCCCTTCCCGCTCGATATTTGGGAAGAGGCCCAGGGCCTTTGCCTATAAATAGGACTAGCCACCCCCAGGGTAGTGGGAGGAGCAATCTAGCAATCGCATCAGGGAGAAACCAGTTAGAAAGACTCAGGCGGCAGAGAGAGAGAGGAGGGCGGCTGAACTCCTCCTAGCAGTTCATCCCCCATGCCAAGAACAGACCCTCGCGAGGCTGTTCTTCCCTGTATTGTTCATCATCATCAGCCCAAGAGGCAATCCACCACACCACACTGGAGTAGGGTATTACACCACATCGGTGGCCCGAACCAGTATAAACTCTGTGTCTTTTGTGTTGTTCTTTTGGTAGTTCAGATCCTTGCGAGACGGAGAGGTAGAGGACATAATCTCTGCGCGCACCCCAGAGTTCGAACCTTAAGGGTCTGCCGGAACCCGAAATCCGACAGGCACACCGAACACTTCGAGTGGACGGATGCCTCCGCGGCCGGACTCGACGAAATAAAAGCCATATTGGCAACAAACCCAGTCCTGGCTGCGCCAAATATCGGCGAACCAATGCTATTGTACATCGCAGCAACACACCAGGTTGTTAGGGCAGTGCTCGTCGTCGAACGAGAAGCAGACGGACACAAATTCCCCCTTCAAAAGCCGGTCTACTATGTGTCCACTGTCCTCACTCCATGCAAATCACGGTACCCGCATTATCAAAAGATTGCATACGCAGTATTCATGGCATCCCGGAAGCTGCGACACTACTTTCAAGAGTGTTCGATAACAGTAGCCTCCGAAGTACCACTTAACGATATTATAAACAACCGCGAAGCAACGGGACGGATTGCAAAATGGGCCATCGAGCTCCTCCCATTCGACATAACTTATAAGCCACAGCGAGCTATTAAGTCGCAAGTTTTGGCCAACTTCGTCGTAGAATGGACGGAGGCCGAACTCCCTAAAGAGTATGACACATATTCAAACTGGATCATACGTTTCGACGGCTCTAAAATGTTGGCTGGTTTGGGGGCTGGCGTCGTTTTGACATCCCCCACGGGAGACACAGTTCAATACGTACTCCAGATTATGTACACAGACTCCAATAATGCAGCCGAATATGAGGCCCTTTTACACGGTCTCCGGATGGCAGTATCCATGGGCATTCAACGCCAAGAAGTGCGAGGGGATTCGAACCTCGCAATGTCCCAAATAAATGGAGACTTCGATGCCAAAGATCCAAAAATGGCAGCTTATCGCAACGCCATCCTAAAAATGTCAGCTCGGTTCGAAGGGCTCGAATTTCATCAAGCTCGATTATGCATCAAGCTCGACGAGGTAAAACTCTGGTGCAAAAACATGGGCATCAAGCTCGATTATGCATCCTCTATCACCCACAAACTAACGGCCAGGTCAAACGTGCAAACGGTCTTATTATGAGCGGCATCAAACCTAGATTAGTGCGGTCCCTCAATGAATCCAACACGCACTGGGTAGAGGAGCTCGACTCCGTACTCTGGGGGCTGCGGACCACGCCGAATCGCACCACCGGATACACACCATTCTTCATGGTGTACGGCGCAGAGGTTGTTTTGCCTTGCGACATCATTCATGACTCACCTCGAGGGCGCATGTACGAAGAAAGAGAAGCCGAACTCGATCGGCAGGACAGTTTGGACGCCTTGGAGGAGGAGCGTGACGTGGCAAAAGCCCGTTCCGCATTCTATCAACAGCAGGCTCGAAGATATCAAAGCAGAGAAGTGCGGGCCAAAAATTACAATATTGGTGAACTAGTTCTACGCCTGCCGGACAAGAAAAAGGACAAATTGAAGCCCAAGTGGGAAGGTCCCTTCATAATTGACCAGGTCCTAACTGGCGAAGCGTACCGCCTGCGAGATGCATCGGATAATCGACTCGAGCCGAACCCGTGGAACGCAGCCTGTCTCCGAAGATTCTATGCCTAGCGCCGGACTCTGTGTTCGTCTCCTTCCTTTGTTCATTTTTTACATTTTCCGTCTTACATTTCTCTCCTTCCCCTCTTTTTTCCTCTCTTATATAGCCCTTAAAGGCTCATCAAGTGACGCGCTACCCGCGCTCACTAAAACCTGGGGGCTTCTTTAAATAGAAGCTTATTTATATGGGCTTCATGCCCGACACATGTGTCAAACTTCCGCATGTACCTTTTATTCACCATTATATGCATCGATATGACTTAAGTTTTGGCCAAGCTGGGTTGCCTGGCTCCTGTGCTTACCCCTACGTTCCCGATTGTTCAGCTAGGTGGTAAAGGGAGCACCTCTGCGATTGTTACTGCCGGGTCAGCCGGATGTGTACCTCAGACTGGGTGAAGCCGAAAGCTAGCGTTCTTAAGGGAATATTCGGTCGGTGAACTAAAGATGACCTTTTTTACTTATTTATGTGCCCCCAGATGCTTTTTCTGCGTTCGCAGCCCGGACATGCACTTTAGGGCATGCCCCCCAGAGAAAGGAACCCCTAACGGAACTATTCTCTCTGGAAGATGTTTCTTACTAACCATGTAATATAACATAACTAGTTGGGCACTTGTCTGGTAAAGCACCAATGACCCCTACGCCTGGTCTCCATGCATACCCCGGTTCTTATATAACCGCAAGGGTATTCGGACACATTCCGGACTGTCAGGTCCCGAGGTCGAAGCGAAAAGGTCGGCAATGACAAACGATCTACAATCCGGCTAGAAGGCATTATACATGTCAATTAAAATTACATAGTCACTCTGACTGATTGTATTCCTCTTCAATACCATCTAACAGGCTGTCTAATTTATAGTCCTGCTGGGAATACTTTGCGGCCAATTCTACTTGGCCGTATACTAAGCTTACAGGGATCTCCTTCCCATCGGGCCCCACAAGTCCGACCTCGGCCATGTGGTTTGGGTCAGCCTTTGTGTACCGTGTCTTCACCATGGCCCAGGCCTCCCTAGCGCCTTGACGGCAGGCCGATATCTTCCACAATCGGAAGCGCCGCCGCGCTCTCTTCGGCTTCTCTGCAAGCTCTCCAAGGCCCTCGGGCATGGAGAGGGATGGCCATAAGGCTTGGGCAATGCCTTGCATCGCCTACCGAACTCGCTTGTGCAGTTGCGAGAGCTCGGGAAGAAGGTCACCCGTAGAACCGGGCATCTCCTCTATAGGACGACCTGTTAGCATACCTACAGATATCACTCTGTTAGTCGACTTCCTCGCCGAACCTTTTTTTTTCAAAAGTTCGTTCAAGCACTTACTAAATATGCCGCGTCGAAGCCACTGATTCTCCTTAACGGAGTCCGACAGCTGGGCACGAACATCTTTCAGTTCAACACCCAGCTTGGTGTTGGCATCCTGAAGATCAATCTTCTCCCGCCTCACCTTTGTTAGCACGCTCTCGCCAGCCTTTAGCTGGCGTAGGAGTTGTTGCTTGTCCGGATCTAGTCCGGCGCCACCTGCAATTTCATTTGTCAGATCGGCACATAAGCCGCACTTCACACTTATCTTTTTGAAGCATATATTACCATAGGGGGTCTCCTTGGGCTCCCCTGCCGCGGCTAGTGCGGCCTCAAGTTGGGCTTTGCACTCTTCTAGCTCCTGGGACAGTTGGGCATTCTTCTCCGAAAGAACCTGCATATTACGCGATCCTTAAATCAGTTATTCTAACTGTTTCAAGTCTCAGGGGCTCCATATAACTATCAAATTTTCTAACCCATATGTCTTTTACATATTGCTCCGTGGCTCTGGCTAGACCACTTTGAGCGGCACGGAGATACACATCTCCCGAATTAAAGGCATTCAACGCCTCTTGGGAGAAACAAGCGTCGCGGAGAACTGTCCGACGGCGCCGGTGATTCATGGCACTCTCCACCTCGGAATGGGTGGCAGACAGCCTGTCCGCATCCTTTGTCGGAGGAGCGTCTAGTGCGGGTCTCATGTTTGCCTCCGCCTCCGGGCCAGGCTGTGGAGCCTGGCTGGTCGAGGCGCGATTGGCAGCCTCTCCGGATATAGTCCGGCGAGGCCTCTTTGTCCTGCACCGAGCACGAGTGTTAATATGCCTCGAAGGAATAACACCTGGACTAAACAGGCATGCTCTTTGTACCGGCGCCTCAGTACGGACTACATTCCTTTTTACCCCACGGGGCCCTGCGGCCCCTCGTTGGCTAGCCGCAGGCTCGGCCTCCCGCCTCAGGAACCTCCCCTGCAAAACACGGTTGTTGTCAGGAAAACTGAAAACACGTGAGGGCGGATCCCTTCCCAAGGTGATGAGACTCCGGTCTCAGTTGCCTGGGAGGCCGGGATTAACCCTGGGTAATCGGCCGTAATGGCCACCAAGGTATCGTCCTTGCTCAGTTGATAAAACACCCCGTCAATCAATTCCACCGATATGTTCGTATCCTCTCCGGAGGCCGGATCGAGGGACCGTTCAGGATCCTCGAGCTGTGGAGGACGGCTGTTTATATCCTTTACTTCCTGACGCAGTTCCTGCGTAGGAGTCGTTAGACTATCTATTTAATCATGGGAATATAAAACGAATGGGCAAGCAAGATGGTCCGCTTACCCAACTTGGAGGGGTGTACATAGTAAATCCACCCTGTGGGTTGATGCGGAGGAATTCCTCCTCTTCTCCCTTGTACAAAGAGGACAAGATCTTTACTAGAGCGGCAGCTGAGTCCAGTCCCTTACAACCGTAACGAGTGGCGTCATCCTCCCCGTTAAAAACCCACATGGGGTGGCCTCTATACTGAAGCGGATGCACCCCCCGCATGATGTACACGGCCATGACTCCAACCATGGTTAGTCCGGAATGAGCCAATAGTCTTATCCGGCCTATCAGGTAAAGGACGTCCCTGTCACTTTCTCTCTGAGAGCTCCGTGGACGCCAGCTTAAGCGTTTCTTCAAGGGAGCACTGTTGAATTCGGGGAGGTCGATCCGGATAGGATCCGACAGTGGGACATCCTCCATATAAAACCATTTTGAAGGCCAGTCCTCAGACGCCTTCTTTGGGGTTCTGGATAGATATCCGGTCCCGGCGATGCGCCACACTTCGGCTCCACCCACTTCATATATTAACCCCTCTTGAGAATGGGGCACCAGGCAGAACAGCCTCTTCCACAGCGCGAAATGAGCCTCAACACCCAAGAACAGCTCGCAAAGGGCAACGAAGCCCGCGATATGCAATATAGAGGCAGGTGTGAGGTTGTGCAGCTGGAGGCCATAGAACTCCAGAAGCCCTCGGAGAAACGGATGAATTGGAAATCCGAGTCCCCTTATTAGATAAGGGACAAGGCATACCCTCTCTCCTTTGGAGGGAGTGGGGGCGCTCTCCGCTTACTCTCTGCCATTATAGGCGGTGAGTCCGGCTCGAACTGGGACCATGTAGGCCGGAGGGAGGAATCCCTTGCTCTGAAGCGATACTAGCTCGCTATGCGGGATGGAGCACCTCTCCCAGTCTCCGGGCTTAGGACTAGAAGGGCGAGAGGAGGAGTTCCAATGGCTGGCCATGGTGGAATGGACCTTTTCTGGATGCGCTCTGATGACTACTCGCGGAGGGGAGAAGGACATTATTCAATAGGTACACGAAATCTGGGAGGGGAACCCACCTTGCAATGCCGAAGACAATCTGCGCGCCGGACTCATCGTCATTGAAGCCTGGTTCGGGGGCTACTGAGGGAGTCCTGGATTAGTGGGTGTCCGGGTAGCCGGACTATACCTTCAGCCGGACTCCTGGCCTATGAAGATACAAGATTGAAGACTTCGTCCCGTGTCCGGATGAGACTTTCCTTGGCGTGGAAGGCAAGCTTGGCGATGCGGATATTCAGATATCCTACCATTGTAACCGACTTTGTGTAACCCTAACCCTCTCCGGTGCCTATATAAACCGGAGGGTTATAGTCCGTAGGACAACTCCAACATACAACAATCATACCATAGGCTAGCTTCTAGGGTTTAGCCTCCTTGATCTCGTGGTAGATCTACACTTTTACTACCCATATCATCAATATTAATCAAGCGGGACGTAGGGTTTTACCTCCATCAAGAGGGCCCGAACCTGGGTAAAACATTGTGTCCCTTGTCTCCTGTTACCATCCGCCTAGACGCATAGTTCGGGACCCCCTACGTGAGATCCGCCGGTTTTGACACCGACAGGCCCCCCTTCCCGAAGGCTCGTCGGATCCTGTACTAGCCAGGATGCTTGAGTACGCACCTTATCAAGTGCCATCAGGGGAAGATAAAGGAAGGTATAAAGAAGCCGAAAGCAGGCCTCACGCATTACTCATCCAAACCGGGGGAATTAGTGTCTCCTCGAAGGAGGATAGCCAGGGAGAAGAATCTAGAATCCCCTCTCCCCAAGGAAGGAAACGGACCACTTCTGAAGACTTAGAAACGGGGGTTTCCAAACGAGGGAAGAAACCTTCGCCAGGGGGCCCTGCCCCAGAGGCCATCCTTACTGCACAGTGCCCGCAAGGGGGTCAGCCCTCCACTGAGTTGTAAGTGAACAAGAGTACTTTTGGTAAATATATCCTACTTTATCTCCGAGGACAATAACCGAGACGTATGTCTTGCAGTCCAGATCGTAGCCCTTCTCGACAGAGTTCGTCTTCGGGGGATCTTCTTCCAGAGATGATGGAGAGTGAAACGCCGCCCCCTGTCTCCCAGCCTCATGGGGTGGACGACCCTGAGGTGTCGTCACGGAGGATTTCTCCTGATCCACCAAGGCCAGAAGGTAACCCTTCGGCCACCCGAAGTCCGGAATATTCGGCTCCTAAAGAGAGCAACAAAAAGAGTCCGAGACTGTTCGGTAAACAACCGGACGCACTGATGGGTCTTCTAGAGCAAGCGGCTATCTCAGAGGCGCATCATACTTTAATGGGTTCGGTGGTTGAGAGGATTTCATCAGCCAAAAGTGGGTTCCATGAAGCTTTGAGGTACGCAAAGTAATATATATATATATATATATATATATATATATATATATATATATATATATATATATATATATATATATATATATATATATATTGACGGTATCACACACGCTAGGTGTGCCCTATACAGATAGTAGCCCGTGAGACTCTGGTTGTTGTCCAGAGGCGTCAAACAGAGGATCATAGTCCCAGGTAATGATCATGCTGCTTTCATGTGCAGGCGGCTGAGGGTCCGGTGGCTGGCCGGACTGGTGAGTTTGGCGAACTGAGGCGGCAGCTTGATGCGGCAGATGCCGACATCGTGCCTGTGAACAAGCGGCTTGACGAGGCACAGGCTATGTATTTTCCGGTGGTCAACAGATATTAAGAGGAGCATGATGCTAGTATCTGTAATATGCTTTTACTGCAGATGAAGCAACCGCCATGGAGACCCTTCGGGCGGAGCTTGCCCGAGCCAAGGAACAAGCCAGGAGAAGTGATGCGGCCGCCCTAAAGGCGGCCGAAGAGTTAAGAGCTGAACAGGCTGCTCATCACCAGAGCGAAGATAAAATAGCCAAGATGGTTGTTGATCTGAAAGATGCCGCCGGCCGGTATGAGCTTCTTGAAAAGGAAAGCCAAGCGAAAGCGGCAGACCTGAAGAAAACCATGGTAGCAGTCAAGGAAACCCGCTTTAAAATCATAGCGGCGAAGGAGGAGCTCCGTCAAGCCGGAGATATCACGGCTGGGAAGCCCTTTTTGTTGCGGACGAAGTTCGGAGATCCGAAGTATGCCCCTCTAGATCAATTGTGGAGTGATGCAGATGCGTACTTGGACTTGGCAACGAGTGCTGCTGATGTGACTGAGTTTTTCAAAGATCAAAAAGATCATGAAGTGGAAAGGTTGTTCTGGTCGCAGTTCAGTGCTCCAACGTGTCCGCTGTTGTTGAATGAACAAATGGCCGAGTCGACTGAGCTCCATAGGTTGTCTGGACTTGCCATGAGGTCTGTCGTGGATCATCTTTGGCCAGAGGGACCAAGGCCGAATAGTTATTTTGGTTTAATGCAACGATTCCTTGGTGTTGTGTCGCATGTCGATGCTGTAAAGAGGTCGGCGTGCATAGAGGGTGCGCGGATGGCTCTTGCCCGTGTTAAGACATACTGGGCAGAGATGGAGGCCACCACTATTGCAACCCGGGATCCGGCCATAGGCCAGGTCTCGGCCAAGCACTATTTTGAAGAAGTCCTAGAAGGTGCTCGTTTAATAGAGGATCAGTGCTCGAAGAGTATCATGTTCGAGTGACACGTATCCCAATTATAAAAACAATGCTATTTGGATTATAAAGGTTGTGTTTATACTTTTGCCTGAAAGTATTATGATGCCTCCTGTGCGGCCATTTATGTATGTATATAACCTGAAAGTTTGCAGTCATCGGCTTCAGCCCCCACGCATATAATGCGGGGGTGTTCAGAAAAGCGCGTATTCACACTTGATCCAACGTCTTGGTCCATTAAAGAGGTGATGGCGCGGCGAACAAGGAAATCGGACTATATAGCTTTAACACTTTCACTTAGCCATAGGAGTTTGACGGTGGGGCTACTATATAGCCCCTGGTACTTCCGCGCTCATCCGTATACGGGGCGTGTGCATACATGACCGGGAAACCGGTCCTTCGTTAATGTGGAGGAATCGTGAAGATTCTGCTGAGTCATCGAGTGGTTGACCAGTCTCGCGTTGTATCATGACAGTCAGTTTTGCTGATAGAGCGGAACGTAAGGTAGCAAAACACGGGAGCCGGGCAAAATCAACTATTGACAAAGACATGATTCGGAGCTGATCCATATAAGGCCAAACTCGCGACGCCGAACACTCCCTAAGGTATTCGAACTTTACAACATATACTAGGCTGAGTAACGCCCTTGATAATGAGCCCTGGATTTCCAGGTACGTGCATTAGTCTGACATGACGAAATGCCAAGAACGCCAGCACCCTCTCGGTTGTGTTGAGTATCCATAGGGTGTGAAGCAACAAGAGACAGTAAAAAAGGTTTACACAGGGTCTTAATCTAAAAAGAAACCTTTGAGCGGGGCCCTGCTGCACGTCTGCGCCTGTGTCTCCGTTGTGCCGTATCTGGAAGGGTGTAGCACAATGATCATGTGTAAGAGAGAAAAAACTCAGGTGAAAGTCTTCATGCGAAAAATTGGTTATTCTTAATGAACCATTAAAATGCAATCTAAGTAAGTTCAAGCTGAACTGTAGTCCTTTTTACATGCGGGAATCCCCTAGCACCACCTACGAGGGTTTATCCATCGAACCAATCTCAGGTTTATCTGAGTTGTTATGGCTAGTGGTGCGCCGGGCTCGTCTAGCCCTGTCCGCGGTCTTGACGACCGATCATTTATTCTGGTTGGAGAGGTTGTAGTGTTCGGCTGCTAGAGCCGCGACACCTTCTTCCGCACATAAGGAACGCTCTGTGTTTCCGCTAACTATGATGATGCCACATGGACCGGGCATCTTAAGCTTAAGATAAGTGTAATGCGGTACTGCATTAAAACGAGCGAAGGCCGTTCTTCCGAGTAGTGCGTGATAGCCTCTTTAGAATGGAGCGATGTCGAAGGTTAATTCTTCGCTTTAGAAGTTGTCGGGAGAACCGAATACAACCTGTAGTACAAGAGAGCCCGTGAAGCGGGCCTCTAGGCCTGGTATTACTCCTTTAAAGGTAGTATTGCTTTGGCTGATTCTTGTCGGGTCTATCCCCATTTTCTGGACGGTGTCCTGATATATCAGATTAAGACTACTGTCGCCGTCCATAAGGACTCGGGTGAGATGGTATCCGTCAATTATTGGGTCTAGCACCAAGGAAGTCGATCCTTCGTGCCGGATACTAGTCGGGTGATCCTTGCGATCAAAAGTGATCGGGCAGGCCAACCAAGGGCTGAACTTGTGGTGACGGGCTCCACGACGCATACGTCTCGGAGTGCGTGTTTGCTCCTCCTCTTTGTTGCGTGAATCATGTTCACTGTTTTGACCTCCGATGGGAATTTTTTTCTGTCCCCCAGTGTTTGGATGGCGAGGCTCATCCTCGTCTTCACTTGGTGTCTCCATCCCCTTGTGTTCGGCATTTAGCTTGCTGGCCTGCTTGAAGACCCAGCATTCTCTGTTGGTGTGATTTGTAGGTTTGTCGGAGGTGCCATGAATCTGACATAATCTGTCTAGAATCTTGTTTAGGCTGGACGGTCCATCTCTGCTGCCTTTGAATGGCTTTTTCCGTTGACCGGGTCGAGAGCCCCTGAATCCGGCATTTACCGCCGTGTTGTCTAGGCTGTCTTCATTGTTTCGACGCTTGCTTTTATTGCGTCGCGGTTTTCCATTGCCATCCCTGACTTCGGATGTGCCTGGGTCGCTAGTGCCACTACGGGCCAGCCAACTGTCTTCGCCCGCGCAAAAGCGGGTCATAAGGCTTGTTAGGGCTGCCATTGTCCTCGGTTTTTCCTGGCTGAGGTGTCTGCGAGCCATTCGACCCGGACACTATGTTTGAAAGCCGCTAAGGCTTCGGCATCCGGGCAGTCGACAATTTGATTCTTCTTAGTGAGGAATCTGTTCCAAAGCTTTCGGGCTGACTCTCCGGGCTGTTGAATTATATGACTTAAATCGTCTGCATCCGGAGGTCGGACATAGGTCCCTTGAAAATTAGCCCTAAAAGCATCCTCAAGCTCTTCCCAACTTCCAATTGAGTTTTTGGGGAGGCTCTTCATCCAGTGCCGAGCTGGTCCTTTCAACTTGAGGGGCAGGTATTTGATGGCGTGGAGATCATCTCCGCGAGCCATGTGGATGTGAAGGATAAAGTCCTCAATCCAGACCCCAGGGTATGTCATTCCGTCGTATGCCTCTATGTTCACGGGTTTGAATCCCTCTGGAAATTCGTGATCTAGCACCTCATCGGTGAAGAATAGGGGGTGCGCGGCACCCCTGTATTTGGATGTGTCATGGCATTATGACGGTTGTAGTGTTCGGTTTTGATTCTGTGCCGGAGCGCGCTTCCTAGATCTGTAGATGGACCTGGTCATACTGGCTTTTTGGTGCAAGTCCTCACGTAAATCGTGTGCTGCCTTATGTGCGACACTGTTAGCCGCCCTGTCGCGGCCATGGGGTGGTCGATCCGGCTGATCGGCCGTTTTGTTTTTCGGCTGTATGGGCTCTAAAGCCTCGTCATCGAATTCAGGTAGCAGCTTGCGCTTTGGATAGCTCTTTTTGTGGCGACTGCCACCGTTCTTTCCTTCAGTTTCAAGCACTTTGTTCCATCTGCTGTTGAGCGTATTCTGCGCGGCCTTAAGCCTTTGCTTCTGCTTCTTCAGACTCCTCGCGGTGGAAATAAGCCTTCTATGGAGGTTCTCTTGTTCCAAGTGCCTTTCCGCGATGATGTGTGCATCATTGTACGGACTGTTCTCCTCTCCGGGGATAGGTTGATGAGCTTTATCCTCGGCATCGCCGTGATCGGACAGCGGTTCTGTACTATGTTCGCCATCCGCTGGCTCATCCTGCTCCATCACTGGGTCCGTATGGTCATCGTTTCCTTTGGAGTCGACCGGGGTATTATTCTTTCTTGCGCTGTTATCGCTGTTTTTGCTGAGGCGGGGTTTGGAGCGGCGCCTACGTCGTCGCTTTGGTTGCTTCTCGAGGGAACTATCCTTCACTGCTTTCCCATTCCTCGTCGTTGTTTTCTTTGGGTGTATCCACCATGTATATATCGTATGATGAAGTGGCTGTCCAGCACCCTGTGGGCGGTGGTTCCTGTTCCTCTCCTGCATTGTCGTCCATACCGTCAATGTCTTCTGAGTCGAAATCAAGCATGTCACTAAAATCGTCGACAGTGGCTATTAAGTGGGTGGTGGGTGGGGAATGAATTTCTTCGTCGTCCGTTTCCCACTCGAGCCGGACATAGTTCGGCCAAGGGTCTCCTGACAAGGAGAGATACCTTAATGAATTTAGCATGTCGCGGAAGGGCGAGTGCTGGAAAATATCCGCGGAGGTAAACTCCATGATCAGTGCCCTATCAGAATCGATAGGCACGGACGCAAGCGGTTCGGAGCCCGTGGCCAGGGACGAATCCAAGGGTCCGGCAACACAGGTCTCATAAGAGGTGAAGTCAGTATTCGGCTCTGTCACCGCTGAGTGTGCGGCCTCCGTGGCGGGGTTCATCCGCCCGTCCTCGGACGGCGCGATCTGCTCTGGATTGAGGGCCGGAGTAGCCACAGGTGTGATCTCCCGAACATCATCCGACGGCAGAGCTAAGTCATGCTCGTCGTGACTGTGCGGCGCACCTGACATGGGCTCGAATTCGTCGAAGATCAAGTCTCCGCGGATGTTGGCAGTATAGTTTAAGTTTCCAAACCTAACCTGATGGCCAGGGGCGTAGCTCTCGATCTGCTCCGGATGGCCAAGCAAGTTGGCCCGCAGTGCGAAGCCGCAGAATAAGAAGATCCGTCCGGGGAGAAAAACCTCACCCTGGATCGCATCGTTGCCGATGATCGAAGGAGCCATCAAGCCTTTGTCATCACGGCACAATGGAACTCTCAATGAAAGCACCAATGTTGGTGTCAAAACCGGCGGATCTCGGGTAGGGGGTCCCGAACTGTGCGTCTAAGGCAGATGGTAACAAGAGGCGGGGGACACGATATTTACCCAGGTTCGGGCCCTCTCGATGGAGGTAATACCCTACTTCCTGCTTGATTGATCTTGATGATATGAGTATTACAAGAGTTAATCTACCACGAGACCGTAGAGGCTAAACCCTAGAAGCTAGCCTATGATTATGATTGTTGTTGTCCTACGGACTAAACCCTTCGGTTTATATAGACACCAGAGGGGGCTAGGGTTACACAGAGTTGGTTACAACGGAGGAGATCTACATATCCGAATTGCCAAGCTTGCCTTCCACGCAAAGGAGAGTCCCACCCGGACACGGGACGAAGACTTCAATCTTGTATCTTCATAGCCCAACAGTACGGCCAAAGTATATAGTCCGGCTGTCCGAGGACCCCCTAATCCAGGACTCCCTCAATAGCCATCATGCATCTTTGGAAGGTAGTAGGTGCATTGCATAAACCAAAAGGCATATGTCTATAATCAAAGGTACCGAAAGGACAATTAAAGTGGTCTTTTCTTGATCCTCTTTTGACACAGGTATTTGAGAGAAACCAGGAGTAACCATCTAGAAAGCAAAAATGTGTATGTTTGGATAGTCTTTCTAGCATTTGATCAACAAAAGGTAAAGGGTAATGATCCTTTTTGGTTGCTTTATTTAGTTTACGGAAATCAATTACCATTCTATAACCTGTAACAATTCTTTGTGGGATCAAATCATCTTTATCATTAGGAACAACAGTAATACCTCCCTTCTTAGGGACACAATGGACATGACTTACCCACTGACTATCAGCAACGGGATAAATTATACCTGCCTCCAGAAGCTTTAGTATTTCTTTTCTTACCACTTCTTTCATCTTAGGATTTAACAGCCGTTGGTGATCAACAACCGGTTTAGCATCTTTCTCCAATTTTATCTTGTGCTGACATAGAGTGGGACTAATGCCCTTAAGATCATCAATAGTATATTCAATAGCAGCACGGTGCTTCTTCAGAGTTTTCAATAATTTCTTTTCTTCATGCTCTGAAAGGTTAGCACTAATAATAATAGGATATATCTTTTTCTCATCAAGATAAGCATATTTAAGAGTATCAGGTAAAGGTTTAAGCTCAAACATGGGATCACCCTTGGGTGGAGGAGGATCCCCTAGGATTTCAACAGGCAAGTTGTGTTTCAAAATAGGTCCCTATTTAAAGAATACTTCATCTATTTCCCTTCTTTCATTCATAAACATATCATTTTCATGGTCAAGCAAATATTGTTCTAACGGATCATTAGGAGGCATGGCAATAGAAGCAAGACCAATAATTGCATCTTTACTAGGTAATTCTTTATCATGGGGTTGTCTACGAAATTTAGCAAAATTAAATTCATGAGACATATCCCCCAAACCAATAGTAACAACATCCTTTTTGCAGTCTATCCTACCAATAACAGTATTCAAGAAGGGTCTACCAAATATAATGGGACAAAAGTCATCTTGTGGGGAACCAAGAACAAGAAAATCAGCAGGATATTTAACTTTCCCACACAAGTCTTCAACATCTCTAACAATCCCAACTGGTGAAATAGTGTCTCTATGTCAGGACCCCGATCCTAAGTCGCACCGATCTAGCATGTAACACATCATATCACTTTGCGGCCTCACGCACGGTATTCCCATGAGTGCCACCTTACCTGGCCCGGGACCGTTTGCGTCTTTTGGCTCACGTACATGATAGTGTCGCTAGCATCCATATGACAAAGAACCCGGGCCGACATGGCTAGTCGTGGACCCAAAGCGGCACTAACCCATGGGGACAGGCATACATGAATCAACTTCGAGCATGTCGGTCAACAGCGTATGAATCCGGGCTGTAGCACTGGGCTAACAGGACTCCGGTAACCCGGGCTGTAGCAGGCTAGGCAAGATTCCGGATGTCACCGCGTGACATTTCCCCGAAGGGACAGACACAGGAACGAAGTGAAACACATGCCGGCCAGTCAAGTGTCCTGAGCAGTAGTGCTGGGCTAGTAGGACTCCGGTGAACCGGGCTGTAGCGGACTACTATGGCTCAAGGAAGCACTAGACTACATTTCCCCATAAGAGAGGCTGCCAAGGATAAACAACTAGATTGTCGGATCCCACACATACCAAGCATTTCAATCATACACAGAATATGCTCGATATGTGTAAATACAACATGGCATCACAACAAGACTCTACGACTCAAGTATTTATTCATTAGGCTCCGAGGAGCGAGATATTACAAACATGGGTCTCATGACACAACATTCAGAGCATACAAATCAAAGCACAAGCGGAAGCTTAACATGTCTGGGTACAGACATCTACAAATGAAAAGGCTGATAAGCCTGACTATCTACCAGATCCTGCCGAGGGCGCAAGATCGTAGCTGAGGTATCAAGCTAAACGTCGAAGTCCACACAGAACTACTAGCGAGACTGACGTCTCTCTGAAAAAACATAAAATAGGCAAACGTGAGTATAAATGTACCCAGCAAGAGTTACATCAGAACTAGCTACATATGCATCGGTATCAATAAAGGGGGTGGTGGAGTTTGACTGCAGCAAGCCAGCTTTGACTCAGTGGCTAACCTGAACTACGACTGCAAGTAACTCTTTTGAGGTGGCGCACACGAGTCCACATATTCACCATATCAATACACCACTATGGATCCACTCCCGTCTTCCTACGAGAACGCCATCCATAGCACTCACGCTTATCTTGCGCATTTTAGAGTATCCACTTTCACTTGTCTATGAACTATGCAGGGGGTCCAAGTTTCCATATTCGAGGAATCCGGCTATTCGAATAGATAATGATAACCCTGCAGGGGTGTACTTCTTCCCAGACGCTCTCACCACTTATCGCCCTGTACACGTCATGTACCTCAGCAATCTTCAAGCGGAAGACGGGCGAGGGAGTCGGCCACGACCTGACTAACCACACAAGTCTCTAGTCCAGGTTTATCGCCTATTCGGGTTTCATCCGCAAGGAGATCCGGCCGGGGTGTCGCTCACGGCCCCAAACGATGTGTGCAGGGTTCCCAAGCCCACCTTGACGGATGGATCTATGCTTGGTACACCGTGCCACAGTGCCTAGTCTGTCCCAAGCCCACCTGTACCGGGTACCACTTGGTAGACTACTAACACTACCTACAAACACCAGAAACTAGTTGCAACTCCTGGACAGAGATCATGTTGATTAATAAGTCGAGAGGGCTTGGAGCGCCCGGAGCCCAATGTGTGGTAGTAACTGTTCATGGATCACAAACACAGAACTCGGTTCCTGAGGACGGCTGCAATGAGACAACCCACCATGTACTCCTGCATGGCCTCTCACCGCTACCTTTACCAAATCGTGTTCACACACTTAGGTCTCAACAGTAGGACATGTTCACCACATTCCAATTCATTCCCGATGAATTAGACCCAACTCAACTCTAAGCAGTAGCAGGCATGACAACAAGCATGAATGAGTAGGCACATCAGGGCTCAAACAGCTCCTACTCATGCTAGTGGGTTTCATCTATTTACTGTGGCAATGACAGGTCATGCAGAGGAAAGGGGTTCAACTACCGCAGCATGTAACAGTTGAATCGATGTTGTCCTAATGCAGTAAAAGAGAGCAGGAGCGAGAGAGTGGTATTGTATCGAAATGAACAAGGGGGTTTTGCTTGCCTGGCACTTCTAAAGATAATATAGTTCTTCATCGGTGTCATCGAACACGTCGTCGGAACCACGTCTATCGAGAGGGGACAAATACCGGCAACAGAGAAAGAAACACAATCAATGCAATGCACAATATGATGCATGATCATGACATGGTAAAATGGGTGTGTTGGGCTAATGCAACTATAATCAGAAGGTTTTGAGCTTATTTGAATCAAGGATTCAAATATCAACCTAAGCTATGAACTCATATAAGTGCATTATCATGTTTCATCTAAACAGCAAGGTTAGGTTGCTCTAACATGCATGAAATTAGTACAGATGGATAGATTGGATTTTTCTGATCATTTTTCATATGTAACTTGTTTGATATGGAGCTACGGTTGATTTACTATGAATTTTAGAAGTTTGCAACATTTTCTGGAATTTCCTATATAAAAATAAATCCAGAAAAAGAGTTACTGCATCAGTCTTGCGTCAGCGTGACGTCAGCAAGTCAACACGCACGGTCCAGATCAAACTGACCAGTGGGTCCCGCGTGTCAGTGTCATTAGTCTAACTAATTTTTAGTTAGTCCTAATCCTAACATAATTAGCAGGTGGGTCCCATCTGTCATAGACCAGGGGGTCAACTGGGCCCACCCGGGTCAACTCGGTCAGCGGGGTCAAACATGGTCAACTCACCGGCGTTTAGACGCCGGCGAGGCCAAACACAGCGGGGCAGGTGCGGGTTTCACCTACAGGGCACCGTTCGAGGCGCCGTTGGGCCCTACGGGTAGCTGGCGCAACAGCGCGTCCGTTGGTGGCCGTGGCTGGGCATGGGGTGGCCGGAGTCAACGGCGGCGAGCTCGGTTGCAGCCGCCGGAGTTCGGGCGCGAGCGGGGACGCGGTTGCGGTTGCTACGACGCACGGGGAAAGAAGAGAAGAGGATGGGGGAGGTCAGTGGCTCACTGCGAGTGCAGGGGAGCGAGCGGCGAGCTCGGGGAGGGGCTGGTGAGGTCGTGCGCCCGCCGGCGATCTCGGACGGCCGAGGAGGAGGACGGCGGCGTTGGGGACGAAGCAGAGCTTCCCGGCTCGCGTGGGTCGGTGGAGAGGACGAGAGCGTCGAGGCGGAGCTCCCTGGTAGGTCGTCTGAGCGCGAGGAGCACGGTGGCTGCGGCTACGGCAACGGCGGCGAGGAGCTCGCTCGGTGGATCTCGACGGAGGGGAATAGAGGAGGGGATCGACTCGGGAGAGAGTGAGAGGGCCCGGGGAGGGTACGTGTCGACGTCCAGGGCGTCCAGAGGGGAAAGGGGGCAGCCAGGCAGGGAGGAGGTGGCCGAGCGCGTGCCGGTGCGCGGTGGCCACACGCCTCGCGTCCTTCTAGCGCGAGGTGGGAAACGGTGGCGGCTCTCGTGGGCTGGGCCAGGTAAGTGGGCCACCAGGTGGGCTGCACAGGTAAACTCTCTCTCTCTGCGTCCTTTCTAATTTTCTTTCTGTTTTGCTATTTTCTGTAATTTGTTTTGATTTTGTTTTAGAAACTAAATCATTTTTATAAATCCTGAAAATAATTTTGGGCATTAACTGAAATATTACAGAGGCCCTTAGCTATTTTCAGAATATGTTGGAGCAATTTAAATTATTTATAGAATTTAAGTGCCCCAATTCAAATACGATATGGGTTAATTCAAATACCAAAAATGTCTTGGAAAAATATTCATCATCTCTGGATATGGTTTTCACCCTTTTCCATTAATCATGAACATTTTTGCAAACCAATTTGGGTTCTTTGAAAATATTTTGAAGTTGAACCTATTTGCATTGTTTCAGTACTGGGGGTTTGATCAATCCCCATTTCAAATTTCATGAAAGTTAAACATGATGCAAACACTAGGCAGCACCAAAGCTATGGATGTGACAACTCACCCCCACTAAGCAAGAATCTCGTCCCGAGATTCCAGACGTGAGGTAAGAAAACACTGGGGACACAAAGCTAACACGACCTTCATGATCCAACTGCCCTTCTCGAGGTTCATTCCATCATATTGATCTTGATGTCTTGCTTTTAGAACTCCAACTAACATGACAAGGAGAGGAAAGGAAAAACTCTAGAAGAATTGATCTTCTCGAAGATCAAACAACTCAGGATCAACTCATGGGATGAGATATTGAAACATCTCTCGAGCTGAGACACAAAGCATTCATCCATAGGGATGGAGTGAAACACATGACAAAGGTTTGATTTGGTGGGCAACAATTCCACGCCTAGAAAGATGGTGGATGGTGTCAAGGTGGCGAGGAAATAATTGCCATGATCCCGTAACGGGGCACCTGGGGAAAGGTGACTCGAGGAACTATTCCCTTAAGTGGCAAAAAGAATTACTTTTGATCTATAGATCATTGAAACTCTTCATACCAGCTTAAGGCAATTTATAATTGATCGTTTGAAAGAGCTCAAAGAAATGGCATACTCGGACTAGGATGGATGATGTGGACTACCTTGTTGAAGGCAACACAATGGATGATTGCTTACATGTGCTCTCAAGAACTTGAGCATTTCCATAGTCATCAAGGTCTTACCAACATCCGTGGCAAGGATCCTGGCAACTCATTTTACTACCTTAACGAATAGTGTTGGACAATGCAGATGCATAGAAAGACACCCCTTTCTCAGATTTGACCTTAGCGAGGCCAAGGGAGCGAAATCTGGATGATCGACCGAGAGACATTTAGCACTCCGCTTCTAATGTTCTCCTTGATGTGCTAGCACAACCCATCTATAGATATGGTTTGATGACTAGAACATCAAGTAAAAGGTCGGACTTCGGAAGCTCAAGAATCCATAAAGAATAACTACGGAGGCAGATCCTGCGAGATCCTTATGGGCAGGTGACCAACTTCTTCAACCAAGATATTGCAATAATAGGCCTTCCGGCTAGGTGGGTTGGCCACGACATCCACGTTACCGGGTTACCGAGAGACCAATATTATAATTCTTGGGACACGTTCCAACCATCATATCTGCCTGAGATTTAGATCTGGTTGGTGTCAGGATATTCCAGACAACATGTCTGGAAAAGAAAGTTTGCAACACAAACCGACGAGATGACGTTGCCAGATTCTCGGGAAATGAACTACGGTAGCATGCTCCAAAACATGAACTGGTTCTGCTGAACACATGTGAACATGCTGTCCCAGACAAGCATGACCACATAGTAGTCTTACAATGAAACACTACCGAGTCCTAGTTGGGAACCATCATCAAGGATATCGAAGTCCTTTCATAAGTCATATGATTAGCTCTTATGAAGAAACTTCTTCTCCCTGAACAAATCAATCAGTGGCTTGGTGTGCTAGGGAATACATATGGAGTGGAGGTAATTAATCTACCAACCATAGAATACTCCGCACGTATGCATGACTGATTTGGGATGATTCCAGAGGAAACAAAACAAACCTTTCTCAAATTCATGGCGGCAACTTACACCTAATGCACGTGAACTTGGAGAAAGTCGCTTCTTTCACCAAAACATATACCTCATGAGCGGAACATGAAGGCAATGCTTACAAAGTTTTCAACACTACGTTGATGTTCAACATGAATCATGGGGGAGACAAAATGCTGCTGATGGGCTCAGCAACACCTCATCGGAATTTCCATATCACTGGACTTCCACCATCATGTGAACACGGTGATAGCATTGGTCAGACCAGATGATGTAATGGTGTATGCTCGAGGATCAACCACGAGTAAGACAACATTACGAACATCGTTGGTTCTGATTTGATTTGAGGATAGCCCACACCCAAATCAAAGTATTGACAAGATGATAGACCTAGCAACTAATCACTTAGACCAATCGATGTAGATGTCATCTTTCTTCAACAACTAATCAAACACAAGGATATCCCTTTGAAATTGAACTAGGTGGGTCAAGCTTTTATCTTCCAACTCTCCAAGTTGTTGTTTAGCTCAACCAACTAGCTCAGGGGTATCCAACACAGATTCTTGGAGAAAGGGTGGTTCACAAGAAACCAACTTGATCACGAGCTCAACATAACAGTCAGGGGACAACCTGGTAATACTTCCGAGAAGATATTCGGAAAATCATGAACCACCGATATGTTACTAAGCTCGAGAACAACCTTGCTTTTCAGGGCAAGATGATATGATCAAAAGAGTGAGGGATTGGCACAATCCTAACTCATTGATCGAAGTGTGCACCAGAAATATGGACTAGGTAGCACGATCAGTCTTAGAATGATAATTCAATAACCAGCATGCTAAGAATGAGAGTATGGTCCATTAACTACCAAGCAACGGAGTTGCTAGGAGTATTGATTTCGCACATCACGGTTCGCTTGTCGGCATTCCGGTTACAATAACACGGGAACCAAGGGATGGACAATGATGGCAAGAAGTATTACTGCGTCAAGAATTCATAAGAGGTGGGGCAATTCTCATGACACTCTTGACATAAAGATGGTAACACTCCAAGGTACAGCAGAGGAAAAGCGGGTTTGGCATTTTCATCCGCGGAATACAATTGCTTTGACCCAACCCTAGATATGGATGAGGTACTGGAGTTTGTTTCTCCTAGTCATTCCGAACTAGAACGGCTTGACGGACCACAAGAATAATAGGCATCGATGAACACGATCGCACACATACTTTTGACTACCAATTGATAGATGAAGGTCGGAGTATAACTGAAGGGGGACAACTCAAGGAACATATCACTTACTGAGTTGGATGCATAGATTAGTATGTCGAACAAAGCTCAACATATTTCTTCCGGATAGCCCATGCAGAAAGGTAGAACTGGCAGAGTCACAATATAGAATGGAGAACCCATTAAGAGCACTCTGATTGTGATCTTTTGGTTTAGAAGAACTTCTGCCATAAGAAGTTCATGGTATTTGGAAGAAGGAAATACCACGGACCTCGAGGACTATCGCAAAGGTTACTAATATCCTAAAGGTACGAGCAACACTATCAACACGAGGTAAGTAGAGTGAATCTTGGGTCAAGAACCCAGGAGTAGAATACCTACTACTAAATAGCATCACGGGATGCTTTCGAGAATGGTGGCCAGAATCATCACACCGGAACACCAAACATGGCTAGATTGCTAGATGGTTCATAAGACACCTAGGGTCATAATAGTAGCTCCAACATATACTCCGAGGCAACGGAGTACCTCACAGACCGCGTAGTGTGCTTAATCTGGCCCAAAAGGCCATCGGGAACGGAAAGAAAGGATTTGCAAATGCATCATACTATGTAGAGACCTGGGATGACTCGGACAGCATAACGGCTGTAAATGCTTAGAAAAAGATTTGAGACATTCACAAGGATTTGCATAGTCACTTAAAAACATCATATCACGGTTCTGGTTCAGCTGACAACATACTAAAAGTAGTAGAAACTGAACTGAGGCCTGGAACCAACAACCATATAAGTCTCTAACATAGTAAGTCGTCATCCTAATAGATAGATGAGAAGGCCTAGTTCTTAATCCCCGTAGAAAAGAAGAGGTTGACTCAGATTAGAAGGTCATGAGGTATAAGGAGTAAAAAGAGCCTTACGTTCCCTTCCATAATCAATTCCCTTACATAACTAAAGCATTTCTAGACTCGACTTTGACCAGTTTGGCTTGGTAATCCTACAGGCAGTCAGGCTCTGATACCAAAGTTGTCAGGACCACGATCCTAAGTCACACCGATCTAGCATGTAACACATCATATCACTTTGCAGCCTCACGCACGGTATTCCCACGAGTGCCACCTTACCTGGCCCGGTACCGTTTGCGTCTTTTGGCTCACGTACATGATAGTGTCGCTAGCATCCATATGACAAAGAACCCGCGCCGACATGGCTAGTCGTGGACCCAAAGCGGCACTAACCCATGGGGACAGGCATACATGAATCAACTTCGAGCATGTCGGTTAACAGCATATGAATCCGGGCTATAGCACTGGGCTAACAGGACTCCGGTAACCCGGGCTGTAGCAGGCTAGGTAGGACTCCGGATGTCACTGCGTGACATTTCCCCGAAGGGACAGACACAGGAACGAAGTGAAACACATGCCGACCAGTCAAGTGTCCTGAGCATTAGTGCTGGACTAGCAGGACTCCGGTGAACCGGGCTGTAGCGGACTACTATGGCTCAAGGAAGCACTAGACTACATTTCCCCATAAGAGAGGCTGCCAAGGATAAACAACTAGATTGTCGGATCCCACACATACCAAGCATTTCAATCATACACACAATATGCTCGATATGTGTAAATACAACATGGCATCACAACAAGACTCTACGACTCAAGTATTTATTCATTAGGCTCCGAGGAGCGAGATATTACAAACATGGGTCTCATGACACAACATTCAGAGCATACAAATCAAAGCACAAGCGGAAGCTTAACATGTCTGAGTACAGACATCTACAAATGAAAAGGCTGAGAAGCCTGACTATCTACCAGATCCTGCCGAGGGCGCAAGATCGTAGCTGAGGTATCAAGCTAAACGTCGAAGTCCACACGGAACTACTAGCGAGACTGACGTCTCTCTGAAAAAACATAAAATGGGCAAACGTGAGTATAAATGTACCCAACAAGAGTTACATCAGAACTAGCTACATATGCATCGGTATCAATAAAGGGGGTGGTGGAGTTTGACTGCAGCAAGCCAGCTTTGACTCAGTGGCTAACCTGAACTACGACTGCAAGTAACTCTTTTGAGGTGGCGCACACGAGTCCACATATTCACCATATCAATACACCACTATGGATCCACTCCCGTCTTCCTACGAGAACGCCATCCATAGCACTCACGCTTATCTTGCGCATTTTAGAGTATCCACTTTCACTTGTCTATGAACTATGCAAGGGGTCCAAGTTTCCATATCCGAGGAATCCGGCTATTCGAATAGATAATGATAACCCTGCAGGGGTGTACTTCTTCACACACGCTCTCACCACTTATCGCCCTGTACACGTCATGTACCTCGGCAATCTTCAAGCGGAAGCCGGGCGAGGGAGTCGGCCACGACCTGACTAACCACACAAGTCTCTAGTCCAGGTTTATCGCCTATTCGGGTTTCATCCGCAAGGAGATCCGGCCGGGGTGTCTCTCACGGCCCCAAACGATGTGTGTAGGGTTCCCAAGCCCACCTTGACGGATGGATCTACGCTTGGTACACCGTGCCATAGTGCCTAGTCTGTCCCAAGCCCACCTATACCAGGTACCACTTGGTAGACTACTAACACTACCTACAAACACCAGAAACTAGTTGCAACTCCTGGACAGAGATCATGTTGATTAATAAGTCGAGAGGGCTTGGAGTGCCCGGAGCCCAATGTGTGGTAGTAACTATTCATGGATCACAAACACAGAACTCCGTTCCTGAGGACGGCTGCAATGAGACAACCCACCATGTACTCCTACATGGCCTCTCACCGCTACCTTTACCAAATCGTGTTCACACACTTAGCTCTCAACAGTAGGACATGTTCACCACATTCCAATTCATTCCCGATGAATCAGACCCAACTCAACTCTAAGCAGTAGCAGGCATGACAACAAGCATGAATGAGTAGGCACATCAGGGCTCAAACAACTCCTACTCATGCTAGTGGGTTTCATCTATTTACTGTGGCAATGACAGGTCATGCAGAGGAAAGGGGTTCAACTACCGCAGCATGTAACAGTTGAATCGATGTTGTCCTAATGCAGTAAAAGAGAGCAGGTGCGAGAGAGTGGGATTGTATCGAAATGAACAAGGGGGTTTTGCTTGCCTGGCACTTCTGAAGATAATATAGTTCTTCATCGGTGTCATCGAACACGTCGTCGGAACCACGTCTATCGAGAGGGGACAAATACCGGCAACAGAGAAAGAAACACAATCAATGCAATGCACAATATGATGCATGATCATGACATGGTAAAATGGGTGTGTTGGGCCAATGCAACTATAATCAGAAGGTTTTGAGCTTATTTGAATCAAGGATTCAAATATCAACCTAAGCTATGAACTCATATAAGTGCACTATCATGTTTCATCTAAACTGCAAGGTTAGGTTGCTCTAACAAGCATGAAATTAGTACAGATGTATAGATTGGATTTTTCTGATCATTTTTCATATATAACTTGTTTGATTTAGAGCTACGGCTGATTTACTATGAATTTTAGAAGTTTGCAACATTTTCTGGAATTTCCTATATAAAAATAAATCCAGAAAAAGAGTTACTGTGTCAGTCTTGCGTAAGCGTGACGTCAGCAAGTCAACACGCATGGTCCAGGTCAAACTTACCAGTGGGTCCCGCGTGTCAGTGTCATTAGTCTAACTAATTTTTAGTTAGTCCTAATCCTAACTTAATTAGCAGGTGGGTCCCATCTGTCATAGACCAGGGGGTCAACTGGGCCCACCCGGGTCAACTCGGTTAGTTGGGTCAAACGTGGTCAACTCGCCGGTGTTTAGCCGCCGGCGTGGCCAAACGCGGCGGGGCAGGTGCGGGTTTCACCTACAGGGCACCGTTCGAGGTGCCGTTGGGCCCTACGGGTAGCTGGCGCAACGGCGCGTCTGTTGGTGGCCGTGGCTGGGCCTGGGGTGGCCGGAGTCAATGGCGGCGAGCTCGGTTGCGGTCGCCGGAGTTCGGGCGCGAGAGGGGACGCGGTTGCGGTTGCTACGACGCACGGGGAAATAAGAGAAGAGGATGGGGGAGGTCACTGGCTCACTGCGAGTGCAGGGGAGTGAGCGGCGAGCTCAAGGAGGGGCTGGTGAGGTCGTGCGCCCGTCGGCGATCTCGGACGGCCGAGGAGGAAGACTGCGGCGTTGGGGACGAAGCAGAGCTTCTCGGCTCGCGTGGGTCGGTGGAGAGGACAAGAGCGTCGAGGCGGAGCTCCCTGGTAGGCCGTCTAAGCGCGAGGTGCACGGTGGCTGCGGCTACGGCAACGACGGCGAGGAGCTCGCTCGGTGGAGCTCAACGGAGGGGAATAGAGGAGGGGATCGACTCGGGATAGAGTGAGAGGGCCTGGGGAGGGTACGTGTCGATGTCCAGGGCGTCCAGAGGGGAAAGGGGGCAGCCAGGCAGGGAGGAGGTGGCCGAGCGCGTGCCGGTGCGCGGTGGCCACACGCCTCGCGTCCTTCTGGCACAAGGTGGGAGACGGTGGCGGCTCTGGTGGGCTGGGCCAGGTAAGTGGGCCACCAGGTGGGCTGCACAGGTAAACTCTCTCTCTCCGCGTCCTTTCTAATTTTCTTTCTGTTTTGCTATTTTTTGTAATTTGTTTTGATTTAGTTTTAGAAACTAAATTATTTTTATAAATCCTAAAAATAATTTTGGGCATTAACTGAAATATTACAGAGGCCCTTAGCTATTTTCAGAATATGTTGGAGCAATTTAAATTATTTATAGAATTTAAGTGCCTCAATTCAAATACGATATGGGTTAATTCAAATACCAAAAATGTCTTGGAAAAATATTCATCATCTCTGGATATGGTTTTCACCCTTTTCCATTAATCATGAACATTTTTGCAAACCAATTTGGGTTCATTGAAAATATTTTGAAGTTGAATCTATTTGCATTGTTTTAGTACTAGGGGTTTGATCAATCCCCATTTCAAATTTCATGAAAGTTAAACATGATGCAAACACTAGGCAGCACCAAAGCTAGGGATGTGACACTCTATTGGCAAGCTTAATTGTAATATCAATTTCTTCTATCTCAGCGGGTGCAATATCATGCATGATTTCTTTATATAAGGAATGAGGTATTGCATTTGCACTAGAACCCATATCACATAAGCCATGATAGCAATGATCTCCTATTTTAACAGAAATATCAGGCATGCCTACAACAGTCTATGTTTATTTTTAGTATCAGGTCTAGCAATTCTAGCAGCTTCATCACAGAAGTAAATAACATGCCCATCAATATTATCAGCCAAGAGATCTTTAACCATAACAATACTAGGTTCAACTTTAATTTTCTCAAGGGGTGTAGATGTTCTAGTATTACTCTTACGAACCAAAGTTGAAGCTTTAGCATGATCCTTTATCCTAACAGGGAAAGGTGGTTTCTCAATATAAACAGTAGGAACAATAGGATCAACACTATAAGTAATAGTCTTTTCTTCAACTTTAATAGGTGCAACTACTTTTACTTCAATGGGAGGATTATATTTAAACCACTTATCCTTAGGGAGATCAACATGAGTAGCAAAGGATTCACAGAAAAAAGCTACTATCTCAGAGTCAAGTCCATATTTATTGCTAAATTCATGGAAAACATCAGTGTCCATAAAAGATTTAACACAATCAAACTTAGGTGTTATAACTAACTCCTTACCTTTGTCGAGATCCCAATCTTCAGAGTTGTGTTTAATTCTTTCCAATAAATCCCATTTGAATTCAATAGTCTTCATCATAAAAGAACCAGTACAAGAAGTATCGAGCATGGAGTGATTGTTGAGAGAAAGTCGCGCATAATTTTTTTTGAATAATAGTTTCTCTTGAGAGCTCATGATTGGGGGCATGAATATAACATTGACTTAATCCTCCCCCAATCTACAGCGATGCTTTCTCCTTTGCGATGCCAAAAATTATATATATAATTACGATCACGATGAACAAGATGCATAGGATAAAACTTCTGATGAAATTCCAATTTCAATCAGTTGTAGTTCCATGATCCCATATCATCACATAGCCTAAACCATGTCAATGCCTTTCCCTTCAAAGATAAAGGGAAGACCTCCTTCTTGATAAAATCCTTGGGCATACCTGCAAGCTTAAATAATCCACAAACTTCATCCACATAGATTAGGTGCAAATCGGGGTGTAATGTTCCATCACCTGTGAAAGGATCAGCTAGCAGTTTCTCTATCATACCTGAAGGAATTTCAAAGTAAACATTTTCAGTAGGTTGAGGAGCAACTCTTTGCTCTACTGGTCGGTGTGAAGATACCCCGAACAAGCCCCTCAAAGGATTATGTTCCATAGTAACAAGTGACAATAAATTTCAGTACACTATATAAATCTTTCCTTACCAAATTCCACCTACCAAAGGCGCTTCACTCCCTGGCAACAGCACCATAAAAGAGTCTTGACGACCCACAAGTGTAGGGGATCTATCATAGTCCTTTCAGTAAGTAAGAGTATCGAAACCCACGAGGAGCAGAAGTAAATGACACACGGTTTTCAGTAAGGTATTCTCTGCAAGCACTGAAATTATTGGTAACAGATAGTTTTGTGATAAGGTAATTTGTAACGGGTAACAAGTAATGAAAGTAGCAAAGGACAACCCTAGACAAACTCTTATATAGAGAAAAGCGCTCCCGAGGACACATGGGAATTATCGTCAAGCTAGTTTTCACCACGCTCATATGATTCGCGTTCGTTACTTTGATAATTTGGTATGTGGGTGGACCGGTGCTTGGGTGTTGTTCTTTCTTGGACAAACATCCCTCTTATGGTTAACCCCTATTGCAAGCATCCGCAACTACAAAAGAAGTATTAAGGTAAACCTAACCATATCATGAAACATATGGATCCAAATCAGCCCCTTATGAAGCAACTCATAAACTAGGGTTTAAGCTTCTGTCACTCTAGCAACCCATCATCTACTTATTACTTCCTAATGCCTTCCTCTAGGCCCAAACAATGGTGAAGTTGTCGGCATTCTGGGAACGGGGGTCCCCAGACTTGCCTGCCTGCGGCCTGCGGCATGGCTCAAAGGGGGGCCCAGCACGGCCCATCTTCATCAACACAGACCCAAGACCCTCGCGAGGGGCGAAGCCTCGCGGGGCGGACGACACGGAGCTTCCTCAGGCACGGCCTCATCAGGCTGGCTCATGAGGAGGCGGAGAGATCAAGGCGGGGTACCTCACGAGGTGCCCGTGACGCAAGACATGACGACCAAGGGCGCCAGGCGGGCGCCAGCCCGCGCAGTGTCCTCCTTTCCTCTTTGGTGCAAAGGGAACAAGCGCAGGCGAGAGCATCAAGCAAAGTCACCCGTTTCGGTGCAACAAGACCAAGACCAGCCCAACAGCAGGAAGGAAGTCATTGTGGAGCCCAAGCCAGCGTCACCACCAGAGCCTTTGGCAGGCGAGGACCAACTTTAGTCAGGATAAGTGTACCAGATGTTCCCCTTCAAAATGGCCAATTGTTGGCGCCCTTCCTGCTCAATATTTGGGAAGAGGCCCAGGGCCTTTGTCTATAAATAGGACTAGCCACCCCCAGGGTAGGGAAGGGATCGGCCAATCCAGAAACAAGCTGGGATCGGATCGAGTAGCATCACACACACACACACACACACACACACACACAGAGAGAGAGAGAGAGAGAGAAGGGTGACTGAACTCCTCCTAGCAGTTCATCGCCCCAGCCAAGAACAGACCCTCGCGAGGCTGTTCTTCCTTGTATAGCTCATCATCATCAGCCCAAGAGGCAATCCACCACACCACAAACTAGAGTAGGGTATTACACCACAATGGTGGCCAGAACTAGTATAAAACTTGTGTCTCTTGTGTTGTTCTTTCTGTAGCTTAGATCTTAGCGAGGCGGTGGGGTGCAGGTAGGTAGAAGGCGAAATCTCCACGCGCACCCCAGTGTTCGAACCTCAAGGGTCTGCTGGAACCCGAAATCCGACATTTGGCGCGCCAGGTAGGGGTGCGCCGGAATCCACCTTCTACCGCTTCGTGTCCCGTCGCGTCGTCATCACCATGTCCGGCGACCAGGCGGGCAACCCAGATCCTTGGGCGGCGTGGCCCTCCCGCGCAGAGCCGCTCGCCTCGAGCGACCCCGTGCGCCAGGCAGCTCGCGGTCCGCAGGGCGTTGCGGGCCGCGGGCGACGCGGACAGGCTTCAACAGCTCTCACACCGCGGCAGGCGCGGTCGGCAGCAAGGGCCTCCAATCATGCCGCGACCACGACTCCGTACACCCGCCGGGAGCAGGCGAACTCGAGGGCCGCGCTCACGGTGGCCCGAGAGCTGCTGCAGTGCAGGCTGCTGGAGGGTGGCCGCGATGTGCTGCTGGAGCGAGTGGCAGAGCTCCTGGGCTTTGCCGCCTCGGGGGGCCACCCCTTCTGCACCTAGCTCCCATCTCAAGCCCAGGGCGGCCCGCGCGGGGGCTCCGCGCGCGCCCGTGGGCTCCAAGGCTACTCCAACGCCAGCGAAGCTGACGGCACCGGACCGGCAGCGGCGCTGCCCCCGCTCCCGGTCCGCGAAGAAGAAGGACTCGACGCGACCCACGGCCCCAGTGGACAGCCGCGCTACCACCCCACGGTGGGCGCGCCAAGCAGAGCTGCATGGCACGCGGAGCACTATGGCGTGGCCTTTGGGATGATGGCGCCAGAAGAATACGTGCCCCACATGATGGACCAAGGGAACCCTCACGAGGGCGAACAAGACTCGCTCCTCGGCCCAAGCTGGGGGGACGAGGCGCCAGAAGCTGAGCTCTTCCAGGAGCCCCGAGACGGTCCCACTAGCCACGCTGGAGGCAACGATTATCGGGTACCGCTAATTCCTCAGGAGCAGGCCTACGCTAATCATGGATCGCAGGAGGTGCCCTGCTCCCACAGTCTCCTACCCCTCAGGAGGAGGGCGCAGGGGGCTGCAGGAGAGGGGCCGAGATTCGACATCACCACCGCGGCGTTCGGAGCAAGGTGTTCTCAGGAGGTAGGCCCTCTGCTGGGGAGGTGCCTCACGGCCTGCCCCTGGCGGAGGACCCGTGGTCATCGGGGGAACCGCTGGCGACCGCTCTACCCCATCGGCGGCGTCCTGGTTTCCGGTTGTCGTTGATGGCACTAGAGTGTGGCGCAAGGCGGGGCCCTCGTCTGGTGATATGAACCTGTGAAGAAGGCCCAGTGTCTGTGAAGCTCGCCGCCCCGTGACACTCTCACGTAATAATGAGTGGGGCTGTACACGCCCCGGAGTCTCAGGGGTGCCGGCCTCAGGCCCTGGGGCTCCCTCCCACGCCAAGTGGCAGCACTTAGCTCCACGCTGGTGAGAAGACGTCCAAGACTAGATTAGGTGCCGGACGCGGCCTTTTGTCTGCTTTCATTGCTTTTCCCTTTGGTTGTCACTTTCCCCCGCTGGATTTAAGTTGGATTCGAATTTGAGATTTGCGTGTGTTCGGGGAAGGGGTGCTTAGTCTCGTTCGAGCAATTTCTCGCGTTTTGATTACCACTTCGCCTCAGCTGCCTCCCCTCGTGAGCCCCTCGCGAGCCGGGTCAGGCCTAGCTTGCGCGCAGCCCAGACTGCCGCCGCCGCGTCCTCTCAGGAGGGTTTTTTACTGTAGATCCTACGGATTCGATCAGGGAACACTCGGGACACCACAGCCTCCCACAGGCTACCTCAGGGCCCGCACGGAACGAAGGTAAACTAGCCAACCAGCATGTCGCTTGGCCCACCACTTGGCGCGGGCACATGGGCAATGTAACATCTACTAATATGATGAACACAAGTTTTACATGAGGGGCTCCCCCTACCAAAATGCTCTCACAGCCATCAGGCCAAAACCTGAGTTCTATTCATGCAGGGTAAGGAAGCAGGAACGATGCATAATCAGTCGGATAAATCCCCCAATGCGTCCTCATGAGCACCTCTCGAACCGTTGCTGGCGTCGCTGGAATCGCCATCGCGGTCTGCGTTGCCGCCAGCGGCATCAGGGCCGTTCACCACACCGCCCACGTCGGCAACCACGATCACGCCGTCGTTGCCTGAAGCGAAGGCCCTGACAAGGGCATCCACATTGTCTTCCACCCAGTGCGCCAGGTCGTCTCGGACGGCCTGGGGGACTGGGGCGATGGCGGCGTCGAAATCGAAGTGGGGATCCATGTTCCTGAGATGGCTGAAGAAGCGAGAAAAGGCGCGCCCGAGCAGGGCGCGGCTTCTCTCCTCCACCAACCTGTCGGCCCTGACCGACCGTGCCTCCAGCTGCGTCACCACGTCGGTAAAGAACTGAAGGTTGCCGGCGTAGTTGACTGCGTGCGGCTCGCCAACAGTCGCCTCGCAGATGTTGTCCAAGGCTGTGTTGGCTCTCTCCCGGAGCATGGTGAGCATGGGGCCGTGCTCATGCTCCCGGATCCGCCGCTGACGTATCTCGTCCGCATTCTGGCGCGCGATGGCCTCAGCCTCCTCCACCCGATGGCGAAGAAGGAGCACCTCGGCCTAGGAGGTGGTTGACTCCCCTTGCGCTGCCTCAAGGGCGGCCCAAAAAGCATCGGCCCGCCGCGTCGCTTCCTCCAGCTTGGCCCTTAAGGCAGCAGTCCTACCTTCAGCGTCGGCCCGGATCAACCCCAGCCTCTCCTCGAACTCGCGCTCGAGGTTCAAGCGCGCCATCGCCACCCGACGTTCGACGTCCTCCAGGACACGGGCTTCCAGTGCAGCGACATCATCCTCCGCCTGCGTCACCAAGCGCTCCCTCGTCTCCAGACGCTCGTACTCGCGTGCACGTTCGGTGGCTTCCAGCGTCAGCGCCTCCTCATGCTTCTGGAGCTCTGCTGGGTCGCCAGAGGCCACCTTCATCGACGCGAGGGCTGCCTCGCGCAGCTCCACTTGCTCCTCCATTGAGTGGCACCGGGCCAGGAGCTCCCGAGCCCACTCCTCCGCCGCCTCTCGCCGCCGGTCAGCTTCCCGGGCCTCCTCAGCGGCCCGAGATCGGGCCTCCCGAGAGGCCACCAGCGATGCCTTGGCCTCTTCATCGTCAAGATCGCGCTGATGGCGCGCAAGGGCGATGGCACCCTCCAGCTCGCGCCTCTCTGCAGCCAGGCGCAGGCCCTCGGCCTCAAGGCGCGCGTCTTCATCAGCAAGCTCCTCACCAAGCAGGTTCACCGCGTCGGCCGCCCTTCAAAGGAATCCTCGGCGAAGAGCGCGACGCTCCCGGGCGCGCCCGAGCACGTCTTCCACACCATCATCTGCCCCAAGCAATCGCCGAGGGCCAAGAATCGGCACTCCCCCTCCAGGCAGGGGGCTGGGGGCTGGCACCCTCACGGCGGCCGGGCACGCCACGCCAGAAGCCCGGCCTGGAGCCAGCCCGTCCCCAGATGAAGAGCGCAGGGAGCGCCTCAGCCAATCGCAGTCCACGACCAGGCGAGAAGCCCACAGCAGGCTGGCTATGCCGCGAGAAGGCCCACGAAGGAGGATCGCGAGGTGCGCAGGGCCTCGATGCGCCTCGGGACGGTTCGCCTCTCTGATCGCCCGCACCACAAGGGCTCTGCTGCTCGGAGCGCTTGAGGGCGGTAGAGGGGGCCAAGCCAAGGGGGACAGCACCTCAGCCATCTCCTCGAGCTCGGCTGGAAGGGGCCTGCGGAGCAAGGGTCAGTAAAAGCAACAGAAGGATCAGGAGCTGGAAAAGGAGAAGGCTTACTCATCAGTGGCGAAGTACTTCCTACGCTTCAGCAGGCGACAAGGGTAATCGTCGCCCAGGGCCTCCCTTCTCTTCCGGAGGGCCTCAAAGTCTATGCGGAAGCGGCCCAAGAGCTGAGCGCAGGGATCAACCTGCGACGAGGACGAAGCGTCAAGGCGATCCGCGTCAGGGGCGCCTGCCTGATGCGCACTGCCAGTCGCCTCGCCAAGAGAAGCGGCTGGAGCCTCAGGGGCCTCAGCCGCAGGCGCTGAGGGCAGCTGCTTGCCGCCTTCAGCCTCAGCGGCACGGGGCCCCAAGAGCTGCTCCCCCATGAGCATCGCCCGGTGCTGTCACCCCGCTGGGAGCCCCCTCGGCCTCTGGCGCCTCATGCCTCCCTGCTCCACCGCTTGAGGAAGAGTCGCCTTGGCCGACTGGAAGGGCAGTCACCGTCACTGGGTTCTCGCGAGGCCCCTGGAGGCCGGCGGGGCGCGGCCCCCACTCATCAAAGATAGGCATCTGATTCACAAAATCACCCCTGTTCTGGCAGAGGTACAGCAAGGCCCCTCCCTGCTGGATGCTGCCAGGGTTGGGGTCCCCAGTCAGGATCAAGAGCACTGTCCTCAGCACCTCAGGCATCAGGTCCTCTTCCTGGAGCCTCATACGATCATCACGCCCGCTGAAGGCTCACATCCGGCGGGAGTGGCATTAGAGAGGAGCAATGCGGCGTAGCAGGAACTCCTTCACCACCTTGGGCGCTGTCACGCCAAGCGACCTCAAGAACGCGAAGCGGTGCCAGACGAAGACGAGCCGGGGGCTCTCGAGCGTCTCCTGGCCCCAACCCGAATTGGGGACAGCAGGCGAAGTTGGCTCCGATAGCAGGGGGCTGGGCACCCCTACATCCACATACAGCCACCGCTCGCGGAACCCAGCCGCAGGCGGAGGGAGCCTGAAGTCAATCCCTGAGGCTGCTGTCTCAGACGCAGCAGCGAAGCTCACGCACGCCGAGCATTGGGTAGGGTCGACAAGGCGCAGAGAGAAGAAGTGGCGCAGCAAGGCAACCGAAGGAAGGATGCCCATCATTGCCTCGCAAACAAAGGCGAAGACCGAAAGAAGGGTGTTGGATTCAGGACCCAGATGCATCATGTGGATCTGATAGTGGGAAAGCACGGCATTGAAGATATCAGAAAAGGGGGAAACCAGACCCGCCCACAGGGCGTCAGCAAAATATTGGACCTCGGTGATTATCCTGTCGATGGAGAAGTGAGATGCGGGCCAGGCCGTCGTCCTCCCGCATTCGTTGCAGATAGTGGCCAGAGCCAAGCTGACCTTGCCCAAGCCCTCTCGATTGATTATGATCGACTGGTCGACGACAGGGGCCGCCAACGGCGGCGAGCGAGGCGGAGGCATGGGTTTCTTCCCTCTTCCCTTCTTCGTCGAAGCCATGGCGATGGGAAGGGGGGGGACGGTTCGAGACTGGGTTGAAAACAGAAGATGGAGTTTGAGAGGAGGAAGGACAGAGGGCGCTCGAGCAACAGAGAGGGGGGTGGCTGTGTATGACTACGAGTCCGCCTAGCATGGCGCAAAATAAGGGGGCGTCGGGGAACAATGCTGCCCACGTCCAATCAAACGCCACGCGGCGCCCCAGGACCGCAGGCTGTTAGGTCCTGCGGCGCTTCGCCCTTACCCTTTCGCCTCCCTGCACGGCCAAGTCCGGGCGCGCCTTGGGCCCGGGGGCTACTGTCGGCGTTCTGGGAACGGGGGTCCCCAGACTTGCCTACCTACGGCCTGCGGCGTGGCTCAAAGGGGGGCCCAGCACGGCCCATCTTCATCAACACAGACCCAAGACCCTAGCGAGGGGCCAAGCCTCGCGGGGCGGACGACACGGAGCTTCCTCAGGCACGGCCTCATCAGGCTGGCTCGCGAGGAGGCGGAGAGATCAAGGCGGGGTACCTCACGAGGTGCCCGTAATGCAAGCCATGACGACCAAGGGCGCCAGGCGGGCGCCAGCCCGCGCAGTGTCCTCCTTTCCACTTTGGTGCAAAGTGAGCAAGCGCAGGCGAGAGCATCAAGCAAAGGCAACCGTTTTGGTGCAACGAGACCAAGACCAGCCCAACGGCAGGGAGGAAGTCATTGTGGAGCCCAAGCCAGCGTCACCACCAGAGCCTTTGGCAGGCGAGGACCAACTTTAGTCAGGATAAGTGTACCAGATGCTCCCCTTCAAAATGGCCAATAATTGGCGCCCTTCCCGCTCAATATTTGGGAAGAGGCCCAGGGCCTTTGCCTATAAATAGGACTAGCCACCCCCAAGGTAGGGAAGGGATCGGCCAATCTAGAAACAAGCTGGGATCGGATCGAGTAGCATCACAGAGAGAGAGAGAGAGAGAGAGAAGGGTGACTGAACTCCTCCTAGCAGTTCATCGCCCCAGCCAAGAACAGACCCTCGCGAGGCTGTTCTTCCTTGTATTGCTCATCATCATCAGCCCAAGAGGCAATCCACCACACCACAAACTAGAGTAAGGTATTACACCACAATGGTGGCCCGAACTAGTATAAAACTTCTGTCTCTTGTGTTGTTCTTTCCACAGCTTAGATCTTAGCGAGGCGGTGGGGTGCAGGTAGGTAGAAGGCGAAATCTCCGCGCGCACCCCAGTGTTCGAACCTCAAGGGTCTGCCGGAACCCGAAATCCGACAGTCATGTAGTCGACATTCACATAACACCACTAGAGGAGAGACAACATACATCTCATCAAAATATCGAACGAATACCAAATTCACATGACTACTTATAGCAAGACTTCTCCCATGTCCTCAGGATTAAACGTAACTACTCACAAATCATATTCATGTTCATAATCAGAGGGGTATTAATATGCATGAAGGATCTGAACATATGATATTCCACCGAATAAACTAACTAGCATCAACTACAAGGAGTAATCAATACTACTAGCAACCCACACGTACCAATTTGAGGTTTTGGGACAAAGATTGGATACAAGAGATGAATTAGGGTTTGAGATGAGATGGTGCTGGTGAAGATGTTGATGGAGATTGACCCCCTCCCGATGAGAGGATCGTTGGTGATGACGATGGCGATGATTTCCCCCTCCTAGAGGGATGTTTCCCCGGCAGAACAGCTCCGTCGGAGCCCTAGATTGGTTCCGCCAAGGTTCCGCCTCGTGGTGGCGGTGTTTCTTCCCAAAAGCTTGCTTCCGATTTTTTCCAGGGTAAAAGATTTCATATAGCAGAAGATGGGCACCGGAGGCCTGCCAGGGGGCCCATGAGGTAGGGGGCGCGCCTAGGGGGTAGGGCGCGCCCCCACCCTCGTGGCCAGGGTGTGAGGCCCCTCTGGTTGATTCTTTCTCCAGTATTTTATATATATTCCAAAACATGCCTCCATGAAGTTTCATGACTTTTGGAGCTGTGCAGAATAAATCTCTAATATTTGCTCCTTTTCCAGCCCAGAATTCCAGCTGCCGGCATTCTCCCTCTTCATGTAAACCTTGTAAAATACGAGAGAAAAGGCATAAGTATTGTAACATAACGTGAAATAATAGCCCATAATGCAATAAATATCTATATAAAAGCATGATGCAAAATGGACGTATCATAATAGTAGTAGATGCAGGCAAGAGTCGGTCTACTAATCTTGGACGTGATGCCTATGTAATGATCATTGTCTGGATATCGTCATAATTATTTGAAGTTCTATCAATTTCCCAACAGTAATTTCTTTTCCCACCATTTGCTATTTTCTCGAGAGAAGCCACTAGTGAAACCTACGGCCCCCGGGTCTTATTTCTCATATATTTGCTTGCGATCTACTTTTCCTTTGCACTTTTATTCAAATCTATTAAATCAAAAATGCAAAAATGCTTTGCTGTAGTTTATTTTATTTTCGATCTGTTATTTCAATCTATTAGAACTTTCTCCCGTCCACGCACCGTTTGAGGCGCCGTACCCCGAAAGGGATTGACAAGCCCTTTAACACGTCGGGTTGCGAGTGGTAGTTATTTGTGTGCAGGGGCTGTTTACGTTGTGTTGCTTGGTTCTCCTACTGGTTCGATAGCCTTGGTTTTATATCTAAGGGAAATACCTACCGCCGCTATGCTGCATCATCCCTTCCTCTTTGGGGAAATACTGATGTAGCTTCAAGTGACATCAAAGATCGTGAGCATAATATTTCTTTCTCTCAAATTAATTTAAGTGAGGCAAGAGAGAATTTCTTAAAAAAACTACTAACTCTCAAATAAATCTAAGTGAAGCATGAGAGCATTTCTTCAAAAAATACTAAAGCACACCATGCTCAAAAAGATATAAGTGAAGCACTAGAGCAATTCCATAGCTCATAAAAATTTAAGTGATGCATAGAGAGCAATTCTAACAAATCATGCCATAATTTTGGCTCTCTCAAATAGGTGTGTCCAGCAAGGATTCAAGACTTAAGAGAAAAAGCAAAACAAGCAAAGACTCATATCATACAAGATGCTGAAAGCAAAACTCATAGTATGTGACGAATAAAAATATAGTTCCCAGTAAAATGCCGATGGTCGTTAGAAGAAAGAGGGGATGCCACTCGGGGCATCCCCAAGCTTAGTTGCTTGCTTCTCTTTAGATAATAGCTTGGGATGCCATGGGCATCCCCAAGCTTAGGCTCTTCTTACTCCTTATTCCATCATCCATCATAACATCACCCAAAACTTGAAAACTTCAATCACACAAAAGTCAACAAAACCTTCGTGAGATCCGTTAGTATAAGAAAGCAAATCACTACTATAAATACTGTAGCAAACCAATTCATATTTTATTCTTGCATTATATCTACTGTATTCCAACTTTTCTATGGCAAATACTCATCAAAGAAAACCATAGAATCATCAAAAGAAGCACACAACGCAAAGAAAACAGAATCTGTCAAAAACAGAACAATCTTTAGCAATCTGGATATTTCGAATACTTATGTAACTCCAAAAATTCTGAAAAATTAGGACGGCCTGAGAAATTTGTATATTAATCTTCTGTAAAAAGAATTGGTTTTTTATCACGCTTCTGTTAAAAATGAGAATTATTTTTGTGAGCGCAAAAGTTTCTGTTTTTCAGCAAGATCAAGTCAACTATCACCCAACATGATCCTAAAGGCTTTGCTTGGCACAAACACTAGTTAAAACACAAAAAACACAATCATAATAGTAGCATGATTGTGCAAACACTCAAGAACAGAAAGCAAAAGACAAAAATAAATTTTATTCAGTGGGTTGCCTCCCAACAAGCTCCTTCTTTATAGCCATTAAGATAGGCTTGAGATTTTATTGATGCTCACATGGAAGACAAGAATAAAGCACAAAGAGAGCATCATTTAGCATATGACAAACACATCTAAGTCTAACATACTTCCTATGCATAGGAATTTTATAAGCAAATAACTTATCATGAGAAGAAATATCTAACATATGCAAAGGAAAGGAATAAAACATTGACAATCTCAACATAACAAGAGATAATTTAGTAACATGAAAATTTCTACAACCATGTTTTCCTCTCTCGTAATAATTACATGTAGGATCATAATCAAATTCAACAATATAACTATCACATATAGTATTCTCTTCATGATCCTCATGCATGCAAAGTTGACACTCTTCCAAAATAGTGGGATTATCCTCAAATAAAGTCACGGCCTCTCCAAGCCCACTTATATCAAAAATTTCTTAAGACTGAACACTCTCCGAATGAGTGGGATCATTTTTAGCTAAAGTTGACACTCTTCCAAATCCACTTTTAATATTATCGCAAGCATATTCATAATGAGGTTTAACTAAATTTTCAAGATCATAAGAATCATTATCACCCCAATCATGATCATTGCAATCAGTAGTGGACATAGAAAAACAAGCATCCCCAAGCTTGGGGTTTTGCATATCACTAACACAATTTACATTAATAGAATTTATAATAATATCATTGCAATCATGCTTCTCATTCAAGGAGCTATCATGAATCACTTTATAAATCCCTTCATTTAACACTTCATCACAATTTTCAGATTCATGAATCTCAAGCAAAACTTCGTAACGATAATCTAGCGAATTCAATTCACTATCAATTGGTTCATCATAAATGGATCTTTTGAAAAGATTGGCCAGCGGATGAGGATCCATGTCATTTGAATTTTAGCAAGCGAAGATGCAAGCAAATAGAAGACACATGGCAACACAAGCAAACATGAGATCTGACAAGAAAACGGCGAACGAAAGAGAGGACGAATAAAAACGACAAATTCTTGTGAAGTGGGTGAGAGGAAAACGGGAGGCAAATGGGAAATAATGAAAATTGCAAGGAGATGAGATTTGTGAATAGGAACCTGGTAGATGTTGATGATGTCTCCCCGGCAACGGCGCCAGAAATTCCTTTTGATGCGACTTGAAGCTAGGTCGGTATTTCCCCAAAGAGGAAGGGATGATACAACACAACAACGATAGGTATTTCCCTTAGTGATGAGACCAAGGTTATCGAACCAGTAGGAGAACCAAGCAACACAACATAAATAGCACCTACACACAAATAGCAAATACTCGCAACCCGACATGTAAAAGGGGTTGTCAATCCCTTTCGGGTAACGGCGCCTAGAGATAGGCAAACGGACGTGAGAGAGTTGTAAATATTGATAGCTCAAACGCCAAATAAAATAAATTGTAGCAGGTATATTTTTATTTTTGGTTTAGTAGATCTGAAATTAAAAGGCAAATAAAATAGATCGCAAAGGCAAATAATATGAGAAAGAGACTCGGGGGGCCGTAGGTTTCACTAGTGGCTTCTCTCGAGAAAAATAGCAAACGGTGGGTGAACAAATTACTGTTGGGAAATTGATAGAACTTCAAAAAATCATGGTGATATCTAGGCAATGATCATTATATAGGCATCACGACCAAGATTAGTAGACAGACCCGTGCCTGCATCTACTACTATTACTCCACACATTGACCTCTATCCAGCATGCATCTAGTGTATTAAGTTCATGGAGAAACGGAGTAATGCAATAAGAACGATGACATGATGTAGACAAGATCTATTTATGTAGAAATAGACCCCATCGTTTTATCCTTAGTAGCAACGATACATATGTGTCGGTTCCCCTCCTGTCACTGGGATCAAGCACCGTAAGATCGAACCCACTACAAAGCACCTCTTCCCATTGCAAGATAAATAGATCAAGTTGGCCAAACAAAACTCAAATATCGGAGAAGAAATACGAGGCTATAAGCAATCGTGCATATAAGAGATCAAAGAAGACTCAGATAACTTTCATGGATAAAAGATAGATCTGATCATAAACTCGGAGTCCATCCGATCCCAACAAACACACCGCAAAAAGAGTTACATCTTATGGATCTCCAAGAGACCATTGTATTGATGATCAAAAGAGAGAGAGGAAGCCACCTAGCTACTAACTACGGACCGGTAGGTCTACAAATAACTACTCACGCAACATCGGAGAGGCACCAATGGAAGTGGTGAACCCCTCCATGATGGTATCTATTGGATCTGGTGGTTCAGGACTCTGCAGTGGCTGGAATTGATTTTCGTCGACTCCCCTCGGAGCACCCCCCAAGCGCTTCTTCGGCCCACTGGATGTATTCTGGTCCATAAAAAATCCACAAAAAGTTTCGTTGCGTTTGGACTCCGTTTGGTATTGATTTCTTGCGATGTAAAAAACGTGCAAAAAACAGCAATTGGCACTTGGCACTATGTCAATAGGTTAGTACCAAAAAATGATATAAAATGACTATAAAATGATTATAAAACATCCAAGAATGATAACATAACAGCATGGAACAATAAAAAATTATAGATACGTTAGAGGCGTATCAGGTATTAAAAATGCAGAGGCATTTAGTATGCAATGTTAAATAATAATTTTAGTGATTTGCTACAGTAGAGAATGATAAGGCTTTGCACTGATTTATACTAACTTATCTCATTAGTTCTTATTGAGTTTTGTGTCGACGAAGTTTTTGAGAATTAAGGTAACCTGATATAAAAGGAATTAAGGAGACGCAAAAGCTCAAGCTTGGGGATGCCCAAGGCATCCCAAAATAATATTTCAACAAGTCTCAAGCATCTAAGCTTGGGGATGCCTCGGTTGGCATCCCACCTTTCTTATTCAACAATGATCGGTCAGTTTTGGTTGAGCCTAAGTTTTGCTTCTTCACATGATCTGTGCTACCCTTGGAATTTCATTTTGTTTTGTTTTCCTTATTGTTTGAATAAAATATTTAAGATCTGAAATTCTTGAATGAGAGAGAGTCTTCACATAGCTACTTAATTATTTGAATACTCATTGATCTTCACTTATATCTTTTTGGGGTAGTTTGTCATTTACTCTCATGCTTCACTTATATTATTTTGAGAGTCTTATAAATACTATGCCAATTTGCTTAGGTTATGAATTTAGTCCTAATATGATGGGTGTTCAAGAGGGATATAATAAAAACTTTCATGAAGATCATTGATTATATGAGAAGTATGATTCCTTGCATTTGTTTTGAGATATAAAGATGGTGATTTTAGAGTCATGCTAGTGAGTAATTGTGGGTTAGTAAGAATACTTGTGTTAAGGTTTGTGATTCCTGGAGCATGCACTTATGGTCTCTAGTTATGTGATGAAGTTGGAGCATGATTTATTTTTTATTGTCTTCCTTATGAGTGGCGGTCGGGGATGAGCGATGGTCTTTTCCTACCAATCTATCCCCGTAGGAGCATGCATATTAGTTCTTTGTTTCGATAGCTAATAAACTTTTGTAATAAGTATGTGAGTTCTTTATGACTAATGTTGAGTCCATAGATTATGCGCACTCTCCTTCCACCATTGCTAGCCTCTTCGGTATCGTGCATTGCCCTTTCTCTCCTTGAGAGTTGGTGCAAACTTCGTCGGTGTATCCAAATCCCGTGATATGGCACACTCTTTCACACATGAGCCACCTTATATCTTCCTCAAAACAGCCACCAATAGAAAAACAAAATTACAAATTTTGGTCAAACAGTGTACGTACATTTTGAGTAAATTCGAGTAATTTTGTCTTTTTCGTATAGAGCTCCTCGGATGTCATTTGACCGCCAAACTTGGCAAGCCTCTCTAACATTTGTTGATGATCATTCCCACAAAGTTTCAGATTTTTTAAACCATTTTGATATGTTTTCTTGCATGGGTGCACCGTGGGTGCACTGATGTGGGGTTCAGCAACTACTTTCCCTTGTTGAGAGTGGTTTTAACCTACCTATTATGGCATTTACATAGCCATTCCGAGATATATTTCCATGCAACTTCCACCGTTCTATTTATTATGACACATACCATCATTGTCATATTGCTATGTGTGATCACATAGTTGACATAGTATTTGTGGTTTGGCCACTGTTCATATTTTTATACATGTCATGCTAGATCATTGCACATCCCAGCACACCGCCGGAGGCATTCATATAGAGTCATATCTTTTTTCTAGCATCGAATTATAATTTTTGAGTTGTAAGTAAATAAAAGTGTGATGATCATCATTATTAGAACATTGTTGAAGGAAATATGCCCTAGAGGCAATAATAAAGTTATTATTTATTTCCTTAATTCATGATAAATGTTTATTATTCATGCTAGAATTGTATTAACCGGAAACATAATACATGTGTGAGTACATAGACAAACAGAGTGTCACTAGTATGCCTTGATACGTCTCCAACATATCTATAACTTTTGATTGCTCCATGCTATATTATCTACTGTTTTGGACTATATTGGGCTTTATTTTCCACTTTTATATTATTTTTGGGAGTAACCTATTACCGGAGGCCCAGCCCAGAATTGATGTTTTTTGCCTATTTCAGAGTTTCGGAGAAACAAAATATCAAACGGAGTCCAAACGGAATGAAGCCTTCGGGAACGTGATTTTCTCACCGAACGTGATCCAGGAGACTTGGACCCTACTCTAAGGAACAAAAGAGGCGGTCACGAGGGTGGGGGCACGCCCACCCCCCGAGGGCGCCCCCCTGCCTCGTGGGCCCCCTGTTGCTCCACCGACGTACTCCTTCCTCCTAAATATACCTACGTCCTCCCAAACGATCAGATACGGAGCCAAAAACCTAATTCCACCGTCGCAACCTTCTGTACCCACGAGATCCCATCTTGGGGCCTGTTTCGGAGCTCCGCCGGAGAGGGCCGTCATCACGGAGGGCTTCTACATCATCCTAGCCCCTCCGATGAAGTGTGAGTAGTTCACCTCAGACCTACGGGTCCATAGTTATTATCTAGATGGCTTCTTCTCTCTTTTTGGATCTCAATACAATGTTCTCCCCCTCTCTCGTGGAGATCTATTCGATGTAATCTTCTTTTTGCGATGTGTTTGTTGAGACCGATGAATTGTGGGTTTATGATCAAGTCTATCTATGAATAATATTTGAATCTTCTCTGAGTTCTTTTATGTATGATTGATTATCTTTGCAAGTCTCTTCGAATTATCATTTTGGTTTGGCCTACTAGATTGTTTTTCTTGCCATGGGAGAAGTGCTTAGCTTTGGGTTCAATCTTGCGGTGTCCTTTCCCAGTGACAGAAGGGGTACAAGGCACGTATTGCATTGTTGCCATTGAGGATAACAAGATGGGGTTTTATCATATTGCATGAAACTATCCCTCTACATCATGTCATCTTGCTTAAGGCGTTACTCTGTTTTTAACTTAATACTCTAGATGCATGCTGGATAGCGGTCGATGAGTGGAGTAATAGTAGTAGATGCAGGCAGGAGTCGGTCTACTTGTCTCGGACGTGATGCCTATATACATGATCATACCTAGATATTCTCATAACTATGCTCTATTCTGTCAATTGCTCAACAGTAATTTGTTCACCCACCGTAGAATACTTATGCTCTTGAGAGAAGCCACTAGTGAAACCTATGGCCCCCGGGTCTATTCTCATCATATCAGTCTCCATCACTTTAATCTTGCTTGCTTTTTACTTTGCTTTTTACTTTTTACTTTGCATCTTTATACCAAAAATATTATCTCTATCAGATCTCACTCCCGTAAGTGACCGTGAAGGGATTGACAACCCCTAATCGCGTTGGTTGCGTTGAGCTATTGTTTTGTGCAGGTATGAGGGACTTGAGCGTAGCCTCCTACTGGATTGATACCTTGGTTCTCAAAAACTGAGGGAAATACTTACGCTACTTTGCTGCATCATCCTCTCCTCTTCGGGGAAATCGAACACAGTGCTCAAGAGGTAGCAAGAAGAATTTCTGGCGCCGTTGCCAGGGAGTCTGCGCAAAAGCAACATACCAAGTACCCATCACAATCCCTATCTCCTGCATTACATTAGTTGCCATTTGCCTCTCGTTTTCCTCTCCCCCACTTCACCCTTGCCGTTTTATTCGCCCTCTCTTTTCCGTTTGCCTTTTTCTCGCTTGCCTTTTGTTTGCTCGTGTGTTGGATTGCTTGTTTGTCGTGATGGCTCAAGATACTACCAAATTGTGTGACTTCACCTATACCAACAATAATGATTTCCTTAGCACTCCGATTGCTCCTCTTGCCAATACTGAATCTTGTGAAATCAATACTTCTTTGTTGAATCTTGTTATGAAAGATCAATTTGCTAGCCTTCCTAGTGAAGATGCCGCTACTCATCTGAATAGCTTCGCTGATTTATGTGATATGCAAAAGAAGAAAGATGTCGATAATGATATTGTTAAATTGAAGCTATTTCCATTTTCGCTTAGAGGTCATGCTAAAGCTTGGTTTTCGTCTTTGCCTAAAAATAGTATTGATTCTTGGAACAAGTGCAAAGATGCTTTTATCTCTAAGTATTTTCCTCCCGCTAAGATCATCTCTCTTAGAAACGATATTATGAATTTTAAGCAACTTGATCATGAACATGTTGCACAAGCTTGGGAGAGAATGAAATTAATGATACGTAATTGCCCTACTCATGGTTTGAACTTGTGGATGATTATACAAAATTTTAATGCCGGGTCGAATTTTGCTTCTAGAAATCTTGTAGATTCGGCCACGGGAGGCACTTTTATGGAAATCACTTTAGGAGATGCTACTAAACTCCTAGATAATATTATGGTTAATTATTCTCAATGGCATACTGAAAGATCCACTAATAAAAAAGTGCATGCTATAGAAGAAATCAATGTTTTGAGTGGAAAGATGGATGAACTCATGAAATTATTTGCTACTAAGAGTGTTTCTTCTGATCCTAATGATATGCCTTTGTCTACTTTGATTGAGAATAATAATGAATCTATGGATGTGAATTTTGTTGGTAGGAATAATTTTGGTAATAACGCATATAGAGGGAATTTTAATCCTAGGCCTTATCCTAGTAATCCTTCTAATAATTATGGAAATTCCTACAACAACTCTTATGGAAATTTTAATAAGATGCCCTCTGAATTTGAGAATAGTGTTAAAGAGTTTATGAATTCACAAAAGAATTTTAATGCTTTGCTTGAAGAGAAATTGCTTAAGGTTGATGATTTGGCTAGGAACGTTGATAGAATTTCTCTTGAGGTTGATTCTTTAAAGCTTAGATCTATTCCTCCTAAGCATGATATCAATGAGTCTCTCAAAGACATGAGAATTTCCATTGATGAGTGCAAGGAAAAAACCGCTAGGATGCGTGCTACGAAAGATGCCTTTATTAAAGCGTGTTCTTCCAATTCCTATGAAAATCACCATGAAGATCTAAAAGTTATTGATGTGTCCATTATTAAATCTTTGTTTTGCAATATGAATCTTGATGAAACTGAAAATGATCTTCCTTTACCTAGAAGGCGTTCTAAAAATTCGAAGTATTTAGGTCTTGATGATGAAATTGATAAACGTGTGATTGAAAGAAATAAAACCCTAGATGTTGCTAAACCCACTATATTGGATTTCAAGGAATTTAATTATGAAAGTTGCTCTTTAATTGATTGTATTTCCTTGTTGTAATCCTTTCTAAATTCTCCTCATGCGTATAGTCAAAATAAAGCCTTCACCAAACATATCGTTGATGCCTTGATGTGAAAGTGCGTTATATCGACTAGAGGGGGGGTGAATAGGTGATTTTTATGAATTTTCACTGAGGAATTTGCTAGTGAGGAAATTCCTTAGCGAAGAACTACTTGCAGTGGAATAAGTACTCAGAAGTAAACATAACAAAAGACAAGCATAGTCATCATGATGAAATGAAGACAAGCATAGAGTACAAAAAGCGTAATCACAGGATAACACAGGATGAAGACAAACAGACTGAAGAAATTGAACTGAGGAAATTGAGAAAGTCTTCAGTCAAAGTCTTCAAACACAGATATGACAAGCACACAACACAATACTGAGGAAATGAAAGAGTTGAGGAAATAGAACCAGTTGGCTTGGTGAAGACAATGATTTGGTAGACCAGTTCCAACTGCTGTCTCAGTTGTACATCTGGTTGAGTTTCAGTTGTACACAATACTGAGAATATGTACCATCAGCATTGAGTTTCCTCTCAAAGGCAATACCCTCTTTCCTAGGGTTCCTGTTGAGGATCTGCTTTTTAAGCACATCACAAAGAGTCTGATGCCCTTGGAGACTTTTGTACATGCCTGTAATGTACAATTCTTTCAGCCCTGCATCGTCAGTGATACTAGCAATGTCCTCGGATGAGGAATTAGTGATGGCAGAGGCATGTGAAGAATTTGTAACATTAGAAGCATTTGAACATTCAGGTGAAGAATTAGCAGATTCACGTTCAATGCATTTCAAACATGGAGGAACAAATTCTTCCTGAGCAGCGCTGATTTGTTGAGCAAGTAATGAATCGCGCTCCTTCTAAAGATCTTCATAACTCACTCGTAGCTTCTCAAGATCTTGCTTTCTTTGAAGAAATTCATAAGAAAGTTTCTCATGATCAGATAAGAGAGTGTTATGATGACCTTGAAGGTTGTCAAACCTGGTCTGAAGTCTCTGAAGATTTTCAGTTAAGATTTTAGTGCGATCCATTTCTTCACCCAACATATCATCACTTTTGTCTAGCATGTTTTGAACCTTTTCAAAAGCCCTTTGTTGTTTTACAGCAATTTTAGCAAGTTTAGAGTAGTTGGGCTTAAGATTTTCATCAGATTCATCTTCACTAGACTCAGAGGAGGTATATTTAAGTACCTTGGCACCCTTTGCCATGAAGCAATAGGTGGGAGCGTAGTCATCATTGCCTTCATCAGTCTTGTTGGTGAGGTCATTTTCTTCAGAGTTGAAGATAGACTTGCTGACGAATGCAGTAGCGAGGGCTAGGCTCGCCACACCAGACTCGGAGTCCTTAGATGCCTCCTCTTCCTCTTGTTCCTCAGATTCAGCTTCAGAGTCCATTTTCTTGCCAATGAATGCCCGAGCCTTCCTGGAGCTGCTCTTCTTGTGAGATGAAGACTTTGAGGATTTTGATGATGAAGATTTTGAGGATTTCTTCTTTTTCTTCGCATCATCAAAATTGTAGTCCTTGTATTTCTTCTTCTTCGATTCCTTTTCCCACTGAGGACAATCTTGAATGTAGTGTCCATGTTTCTTGCACTTGTGACAAAGCCTCTTCTTGTAGTCACTAGATGAGGAATCATTGCTTCTTGAGATTTTTCCAAAACGACCACATCTTGATAACTTCTGGAATTTCTTCACAAGCAGTGCTAGCTCATGACTCAGTTCTTCAGGGTCACCAAGGCTGCTACCAGAGTCTTCATCTTCGAACTCAGATACTGCCTTGGCCTTCAGTGCACGTGATCTGCCATAGCTCGAACCATAGAGATCTCTCTTTTCAGCAAGCTGGAACACATGAGTATTTAGCCTCTCGAGGATATCAGCGGGATCAAGTGACTTGTAATTAGCACGCTCTTGTATCATCAATGCGAGAGTATCAAATGAGGAATCAAGTGATCTCAGCAATTTCTTCACCACCTCATGGTCGGTGATGTCAGTGGCATCAAGTGCTTGAAGCTCATTTGAGATGTCAGTGACGCGATCGAAGGTTTGCTGAACATTTTCATTGTTAAGTCTTTTGAAGCGGTTGAAGAGATTGCGAAGAACATCAACTCGAGAGTCACGCTGAGTTGAAACTCCTTCATTGACTTTGGACAGCCTATCCCAGATAAGCTTGGCAGTCTCCAAAGCACTCACTCTTCCATACTGTCCTTTGCTCAGATGGCCACATATGATATTCTTCGCTTGTGAGTCGAGTTGCTTGAATCTCTTCACGTCGGTAGCGTTCAGTGAGGGTGAGATAGAAGGAACACCATTTTCCACAACATACCAGTGATCGTTATCAATTGCCTCAAGATGCATTCGCATCTTATTCTTCCAGTAGGGGTAGTCTGTCCCATCGAAGGTAGGACACCCAGCAGAGACCTTGATCATACCTGCGGTCGACATAACTAAAACTCCAAGCGGTTAAACCAAAATCACACAGAACAAGGGAGTACCTTGCTCTCATACCAATTGAAAGTGCGTTATATCGACTAGAGGGGGGTGAATAGGCGATTTTTATGAATTCTTCACTGAGGAATTTGCTAGTGAGGAAATTCCTTAGCGAAGAACTACTTGCAGTGGAATAAGTACTCAGAAGTAAACATAACAGAAGACAAGCATAGTCATCATGATGAAATGAAGACAAGCACAGAGTAAATAAAACGTAATCAATGGATAACACAGGATGAAGACAAACAGACTGAAGAAATTGAACTGAGGAAATTGAGAAAGTCTTCAGTCAAAGTCTTCAAACACAGATATGACAATCACTCAACACAATACTGAGGAAATGAAAGAGTTGAGGAAATAGAACCAGTTGGCTTGGTGAAGACAATGATTTGGTAGAATAGTTCCAACTGCTGTCTCAGTTGTACATCTGGTTGGAGCGGCTAGGTATTTAAACCTAAGGACACACAGTCCTCACCGTATTCTCCTTTAGCTAAGGCCACACAGACCTCACCCAATCACTCGTGGTAAGTCTTCAGGTGACTTCCGAACCTTCACAAACTCGATCACTCAGCGATCCACAATTCCTCTTGGATGCTCTATACCTTGACGCCTAACCGTCTGGAAGAAGCACAGTCTTCAAAGGTAACAAGCATCGGATCCACACAGGATCAATCTCTTCAGTGATGCTCAATCACTTTGGGTTTGTAGGTGTTTGGGTTTGGGTTTTCCTCACTTGATGATTTTCGCTCAAAGTCCTCGGAGGATGGGATGCTCTCAAATGACAAGTGTCAGTTTCTCTCAGAGCAGCCAACCAGCTAGTGGTTGTAGGGGGCGGCTATTTATAGCCTAGGGAGCAGCCCGACATGATAAGACATAAATGCCCTTCAATGATATGACCGTTAGGTGGATAAGATATTTTGGGACAGCTGGCGCGTAGCACAGCAACGGTCGGAAATTTGAGGTTCAAATTCCTCAGGGCTATCATGTTCCTCACGGTGTAGGCAATCCGCACTGGCGAATTCCTAACTCCTCAATCAGAACAAATTCCTCAGCGACCAGAAGAACTACGTCTCTGTCACTGAAGAAATTGACTGAGCTGTATGAGATTTCCAATGGCTTCACTCAAAGGGATTGGTAGGTGTAGGATTTTGAGTTGAGAATCACTTGGAAATTTTTCCTTAGTATTTCCTCGACCCCCTTTAATAGTACGGTGTTTCCTATGACTCAAGAAAGAGAAAATGAAACTACGAAAACAAAAGTCTTCACGCTTCATGTTCCTCGAATGAATACCAAGTCTTCAAGGTCACACCAATTTCTTCACTTTCAAAGTCTTCAGAAAGTCTTCAGAATACCAAAGTCTTCTGTCGAAGAACTTCATTTTTAGGGGTCGACTTTCTCTGTAAATATCAAACTCCTCATAGACTTATAGACCTGTGTACACTCATAAACACATTAGTCCCTTAACCTATAAGTCTTCAATACACCAAAATCACTAAGGGGCACTAGATGCACTTACAATCTCCCCCTTTTTGGTGACTGATGACAATATAGGTTAAGTTTTCAACGGGGATAAACATATGAAGTGTAAATATTGATATTGAGGAACTTGATTGCAAGATATAGAAGAACTCCCCCTGAAGATGTGCATAGTGAGGAATTTGCTTTTGAAGCAATGCACACTTGAAGAGTTGAATCATGGAGATCTCCCCCTATATCTTGTAATTCATACACGCATTTGACATATAATATGAAGAATTTGAAATGCATGATGAAATATGGTGACTGATGTAATTCAGCATGCGTGCAATAATATTAACGAAGAATAAGCATGCAGAATAACGCATCAAAAGTATGAGAGCACCATCGGGTTTAAGTTTACAATCGATCCAATAAAGTTTCAGAAGAACGAGAGTTGTAACTTAGAAAAAAACGCCCATATAATAGACCCGCTTGAAGACTAACTCAATTTCTCCCCCTTTGTCATTGAATGACCAAAAGGATCGAAAATGAGGACTAACGCCCCTGAAGATAATCAAGTTGATGAAGGAGCGCCAGCATTGTCGGGGTCGGTTGTCGTAGTAGGGCCTGCCGCAGTGTCGTCCAAGTCTTCATGTTCATCAGTGTCGCGCGATGAAGAATAGGAGCTGGCCACCAAGGAAGGAACCTTGACCTTCTTATATTTCTTCGGAGGAGGTGCAGACCAGTCAAATTCTTCCTTGAGACCCATTTTCTTCAGATCTTCTTCGCTGTAGACATGAGACAGAACAACCCAGGTACGGTTGAAGGTTTCATGGAGGTAGTATTGATTTTTCTTCACTGCATTGTGGGTTGAGGTCATGTTGTGAAGAATTGAACCAAACTGACGCTTGACCCATTTATGGCTGCGATCAACCTTCTGATGAAGACTGAGGAGTAACTCATGATCAGTCATCATCCTGGGTGATGTGCCTTGAGGATTTTGCTTGGCTGTGTTGGCGGCAGAGTCATGAGTGGCAGACTCATCATTGGTGGAGTAGGATGCAACCTTGCGAAATTGACCATCCAATGGACGAATGCCTTCATCTATAACAGCAGTTGCCTTGCCTTTGTCATCAGCTGAGGAAAATATCCGTTTGAGGACTTCAATTGGAGGCAAGTAGCTGAAGTGGTTCTGAGTGTCAGCTTTGTAGTTGAGTGAAGACCTTGTTCTGATGAATCTCATAATCCAAGGTGCATAAGGCTTCAGCTCAAACGGTGACATAGCGATATTGGCCAGAGTCCTCATGAAGAAATCATGGAAGTTGACAGGAACGCCATGAATGATGTTGAAAAGCAGATTCTTCATGATGACAACGACTTCTTCATCATTTGAGTCGTGGCCTTTGACAGGACTCAATGTCTTCGACAGAATGCGATAGATAGTCCGAGGCACATACAGTAATTCCTTGACGAGGAATTTGGTTCGAGGGGCCTGCCCTAGCTTCAAAGGCTTCATCAGAACTTGCATGAAGTGATTTGTAAGCTCATGTTCACTGTAGACGCAACGAGCACCTTCAAGGGGAGGACTGAGTGGTAGGGCACGAAGCAATTCAGTTGCTGGTGCCTTGTAGTGAGTATTTTCAGACATCCAGTCCAGCACCCATGAGTTCACATCTTCAGAATCTCCTGTGATGTGCAGCGTCGCATATAATTGAAGAATGAGTTCTTCACTCCAATCACATATGTCAGTGCAGAAGTTTAACAATCCAGCTTTGTGAAGAACACTGAGGACTGGCTCGAAGCAAGGCAAAGATTCAATGTCCACGTGAGGAATGTGTGCATGATCGAAGACTTTGTCTTTGTTGAACAGCACTGAGGAATAGAAATTGGCTTGGCTAGCAGTCCAGAAACGCCTGTTCCTTATGCGAGCAGAATCATACGGGTTGTAGTGAGTGAAGAATACATGCTTGCCGAAGAAATCTTCAGCCTTGAACTTTTGCTTGCGTGAGAGTGGATCCTTTGGCTTGGGCAGAGGAGTGTCAGTGAGTTGCATCACAACCTCAGGAATCGCAATCTCAGGTTCGTCAGGCTGAGGAATTTCTGGTTCCTCTTCAGTTGCAGTCTGCGTTGTCATATGATCAGCAGCAGCAGTTTCTTCAGCACTAGTGGCTGGAACTTCTTCATGCACAGACGAGGTGGGGTGAGTTTCTTCAGAGCCCATTTGAACGGTTGGTGCAGGGGACTGAGGTATTTGTTGTAGAGGGGTGAAGAGTGGAGAATTGGGGTGTTGATTTTCCCAAAGGTCGTCATTCATCACTCGTGTAGTACTCCCAATATCCACGTCTTCACCTTCCATTTCTTCAACGCCAGCCTCTTCAGCTGTGAACTGAGGCATTGGCGAGGAAACAACTGGTGTTGAAGGGATCGCATCCACTTCAATTTCTTCATCAATCTGCTCTGACGAAGCAGCAGAATGATTTTCTTCATCAGATCCGCTGGGGATCACATATTCTTCACCAAAAGGAACAAGGTCCTTTGATGGCATGGTTGAGATCGGAACAGCATCAATGGGATTGGCAAATGAACTTGTCATAGGCTTCATCTTCTTCGGAGCTGAAGAATCTGAAGCAGCTGATGCTTTCCTTTTCTTCACTGCAGCACGCTCTGCAGCCTTGGTCTTCTTCACATGTGCTGCAGATGGAAGGATTGGAGTTGGTGTAGGCGCAGGAGGAGCTGAGGAATCTGGTTGATTTTCTTCAGGCGCAACTGATGCAGTTGCCCTGACTTCTTCACTTTCTTCAGGCGCACCACTAGTGGATGCCCTGGTAATTTCTTCGGTGGCTGGAATGGAGTCATCAGCCCTGGAACTAGCATTTTCTTCAGCAGCATGAAAGTCATCAGCGGTGCTGGCATGTTCTTCAGTTTGTTGAGCAGAAGCTTCAGTCTGAGGAATCTCTTGTTGCGATGGGGCTGCAACATTGGTGAACTTCTCAGTCAGTTTAACAAATCTGACTTTGGCTCCTTGCCAATCAGCATAGTAGGCATTGAAGTTGTCACTGAGGGTTTTGATTTCAGACTGGATTTTCATAAGTTCATCAGTTGTCATAGAGACAACGTTGGTCTTCAGAAACTTCTCCTTCTTGTACTGTGCCTTCTTGATCTACCTGGCCTGCACATATTTCCATTTCTCTTCAGAGATGAAATGGGTTAGCATGTGATTTTGACCAGGAGTCAGCTTGAAATCAGGCATAGGAGTGTTTGGGTCCTTGTGCTAGAGATCAATATAATCGAGGATCAGTCTTGGATCCAAAAGCAGTGGCACATTTGTGCCTTAGGCTCTAGCGGCCCTGACTTGTCTATCTCTGATGATTTCTGCAAGTTCATCATCATCAGCTTCGTCTTCTTCAAACGACACTTGGAAGGCGACTTGCTTCTTATTAGGACTAGGGCAAGGACCTCGTCCAGCAGTTGCCTTTGTCTTCAGCAGAGAGGGGCCTGATGAAGAATTTGGTGCAGCTGAGGAACTAGCTAAGACAGCTGAGGCAATAGAGATGCGTGCAGTCCTTTGGCACGTGGCCAGATGCACAGGTGCTGAGGACTTTTGTCGGAACAGCTGAGGACTTTGGAGGAGCTGATGATTTTGGAGGAGCGGGAGCAGCATGAGGAATTGGCCTTGAGGACTTTGAAGATTCTGGCCGTGAGGGCATAGCTAAGGAACTTGGCTGTGAGGGCACTGTTGGTGAAGCACTTCGCTTGCGTGCAGGCTTTTTTGCCATTGATTTCTTAGGCTTGACAGAGGCCTCAGTGGCAGCAGCAGCAGTAGAGTCTTCATTGAATTTCCTCACTACTTCTTTTGCTTGTTTGGTCAACTTGGCTTGGCGCTTGGCCCATTCTTCAGGAAAGTCCTCACCGTTTTTGATGCTGGTGGGATACGCTTCTTGGCCAGGTGCCAATGGAGCTCTTGGGCATGGAGGATTGAGGGCGAATTTCTTAATGTACTTTGGAGTTACATACCTATACTCCCTACATTCTCTTGCCCATCTCCTCTCTATCTTTTGGATGCGCACCTTGTGCTGATTTTTATCTTCCTCAGGGGGTGTGCAGCACCCAGCATAGATGTCCTCAGGGATTTCAAAAGCATTCATGACCTCAGGCTTCTTTCCTCCTCTCTGTGGCTTCTTTCCATCAGCCATTTTCTTCAGATGAGGAATTTGAACAATCAAATTATCTGAAGAAGTATGCAACTTTTCTTCGAGGAACACTGAAAATGAGTTAAGTTGATGAGAACCTAGTGATTCAGCAGCGGACATGAGTACCTGTGAACAGAGTATAGTTGCGAGGAATTTGGAGAGGTCATATGCGTTCTCAGAAGGTTTTTCAAAAAAGAACAAGTTTGAGAAATTTGACCATATGAGTCTTGAAGAATTTCACTAAGTGTTCTTTGTCTTAGGTTCCAGAGTTGTACAGATCGAAGATCAACAGAGTTGAGGAATCTTGAAGAAAAATGATGCTTAGAGAAACGAATCAAGAACAGATGACTTGTGGGGTGTTTTGTGTGTGAGGATTTGAAGAAAAACACCTTTGAAGATTTTGCAGAAAACATTCGAATCAAAGAGCACAGTAAAAGTAACTTTTAATTACCCTGAATGAAGAACACGACGAACAGTGAGGTGGAGAAGTGAAGTTCGTCTGTGTAGATCTTCCACGCCCTAACTTGGCGGAGGAAGACGGCTACGGCGACGGCGGAGTGAAGATTTTTGCGGCCGACGCGAGTACGACGGCGACGAGGTCGAGGCAGTGAAGCTCTTCCTCACCGGCGACAATGGAGTAGCGGCGGCGCTAGGGTTTGAGATGCTCGAGCAGGAGAGAGAGTTCGAGTGGAGTAAAGGAAGTGAGGAAGGGGAGAGGGGTATTTATAGCCACGGTGAAAAACTGTTCGCTCGAAGATTTAGGACGAACGTGCCCCTGAACCTTCTCCTTCGCACGACATGTGTCACCCACGTACTGTGAAGTGGAGATCGTGTAAGATTGTGGGTGAATAGAAAAATGTATCGTGGGATGCGGAACGGTTTGAGTGGCAAAACTGAAAATTTGGATAAGATTAGTTTTAACGTTCCATACGCAATTTCTTCAGCTGACAAGGACACAGTGAAGATTTTGAACGAGTTTCAAATAGAACGCACATGAAGAATTTGTGAATAGATTGGGTTGAGTATAGCATAGAGGGGGGAGGGTCCAATCACATTCACTTAGCAGAAAACCAACTTGAAGAATTAGCCATAAGTGGATGATGTAGAGGACATAAACTCATAAGTGGATCCCGGGGCATGGGCGACGGCGACGGCGCTGCTGGAGCTCGTATGGTGGAGAGAAGAATGGCGTGGGTGCGTACATGCGCGAGGCTGGAGCAGAGGCGGCCTGCAGCGAGCGGCGCCTGGGCAAGGAGGGCAGCGGCGAGCTCCGGTCGTAGAGGGCGCAGCCCGCCCCAAGAGCACGCGCGGAGCTGGCCGGAGAAGACGGCGGCCACGCGCGTTGCCGGCGTCCGCCTTAGCGTCAGCAGCACGGACGGAGCAGCTACCACCTGCAAGTCGAAAGGATTGAGTGACCACTCAACTAATTTCGTTTGCCTTACCATCTTGGGAAGGGAAAGGCAGAGGGCGGTGGTGGGTCCCGCCGGAGTGGGAGGGGGCGGTCGGGCCGGTGAGAGGCTCCGCTGCTTCGTGTTTGCGCCTTGAAACGAAATGAATCGAATCGCCCTGTCTTTTTGCCGTGACTTGTCGAATCAATCGAATCCAACAAGCTTTGACTGGTCGGGGAAGGATTTCTTGCTTTCAACACAGTGCGGGCGATCGATGGGATCTGATCCGACACTAGAGACTGGGGATCGAATGAACTGTGGCTCCTAGTTTGAACATTCTTTGATTTATTCAGCTGTGATGGCAGCGATGAATATTGATCTGGGAGGGAGGATTGGCAGGCAGGCCTACTACTCCACAGGCGGAACCTTTTCAAAACGCTCTGTATGGAGCTGGACCTGGACTCATCCGAAGTTGACTAGGAGCGTACAGTGAGAATTTTTTAGGTTCAAGATCTGACTTTATGCAAAGCAATGTAAGCCATAGGCGCGTTTCATTCATAGATATACTCATCTACCTCAGTCGCCGGTGGAGCTGAGGAGATTACGTGGCTAATTAATTATCCTGCACTATGTTGTTGCTAGTGGAGCTACTATAGTAGTATTTGATCTAGCGCTAACGATAGTTACTTACTACTGTATTTTGACATGAGACTGAGCACCATACGAGCTATAAAATGGCAACTCATATTTTGGGAAACTTTCGCGGTAGGTGTGCAACAAAATTTCATAAAGAATTGTCAAATGCGAAACTTTGGAAGAGGCCAAACATTTCAGTTTAACGTCTATGCAAATCTATTGAAAATGTGAATCTTAGTCATTTTTGAATGTTTTCTTCAATTCGCAACTGATGAAGACTAATTTGAAATGTGGTGAGACCCTTCGTGTTGTTTTACCGTCAGAAAAAACAGAGTACTCATACTGATCCCTGTGTGTGTTTGTACTGAGGATATATTTTTTACAGAGTAATTTTGAATGGTTCCGAAAAAAAGTACTTGAACTAATGTCCGTGTATGGGTTTGTACTGTGTGTGTTTTCGCAGACTAGACTTTACTCTTTTTTTGGTACGGCTTTTCCTCGTAACTTTTCAATGATTTACGGTATCATAGTACTCGAACTTGCATGGTTTATATCATTGAACTGAATGATGTTTTTTTAAAGAAAATATTTTGTGTGTTTCTTTTTTTCAACTCAATTTTTTTACAACGATGTTTTGGACTTCTCGCGTTTTGCGACTTGAACTTTTACCATTTGAATTTTCGTGGGTTTTATTTTGTTTGAGCTTTTTCCCAAACTTATCTGAGACGTCATGTTTGAACATATGACTTTTGTAGTTGTGAACTTCTAGTTTTTTTCATTTATGAAATTGCTTTTTTCCTCCAAATTTTTACTGCTACAATTTTTTTTTTGCAAATTTATTGTCCCTTGAGTGAGGTCTGATGCAATTTTTAATTTTTAATTTTTAATTTTTAATTTATGGTACTTACGGTACTAGATAGTTTGTACTGATCTATGTGTGTGTGTACTGAGCTATTTTCACAGATTGGACTTTATTCTGTTTTTTCAGTATGGTTATCCTCATACTTTTCAACGGCTTATGTTATCATCGTCCTTGAACTTGTATGGTTTATATCGTTGAACTGAATGATATTTTTTCAAAAAGAAAATGTTTTGTGTGCTTATTTTTTTTAACTCTTTTTTTGCAACGGTGTTTTGTACTTCTCTCGCTTTGCGACTTGAACTTTTACATATGAGTTTTTGTGGGGGTTTTGAATTTCCTGGATTTTTTGCATTCAGTCGTTGCTGAAAGATCGGACATGTCATTATTTGCACTTCACACTTCCGCATTTCTATTTCTTGGAAACGGTTTTTTCTTTCATATTTTTAATTCAAACTGATAATTGTTTCTTGTTTGAATTGATCATTTATTTATTTTTAATCCAAATTGATCATTATTTTTAATTTAGATTTTTTTAATTCAAACTGATCATTGTTTTTAATTTGATCCGATCATTTGTTTTTAATGCAAACCGTTTTTTAATTCAAACTGATCATTATCTTTAAGATTTGTAAATTATTAGGTAGACTTCTTTAACCTTTTGGCTAGTGAACATTCTTCTATCTATCACAAGAACTGATACAACAGATTTCTGTTTGAATTGTTGCTCACAAAAAAGGGCCAATCTTGCTTTACGAAGTTTTACGAAGAGCTACAAAGATTACTATAAGATTTGTGAACTCAAGGTCGTACATAAGTTGTACTGATCCACATGGGAAGATTAGCTACGTACACCTTATGGAATCATACAAGACACCTGCCGGGGGATTCTGGCTCCTCGAACACCTATGGGGACGGAGCCCCTTCTCGGTTCGGTGGGGGGCGGAGGTCGCGCGAAGAGCGGATCGAGGCGAGGCACACGAGGGGTTTTTACCCAGCGTCGGAGCTCTCCGGAGAGATAACACTCCTACTGCTGCTTTGTGGATTGTATTGAGTTCTTGCTCGGGAGCGCTGAGTGCTACAGTACACTCAAGCAGCTAACGAGACCGAGCGTTCTTCTGTTTGTCCTCTGAGAGATCGCTCTCCGGGGTCCGATCCCCCTCTATGTTGTGCATGGGCCTCCTTTTATATGTTCAAGGGGTCTCTAACAGGTGGCAACGTAGGTAATGACAAAAATGGAAAGATGTTGCGGTAGGTACAGCTACCTACACAGTGTATCATACCTAACCCTGACGGCAGGGGACAAAGGCATTAAATGCCTATCTACGTCGCCCAGACGGTGCAGAAAAGGGACCGTCAGGGGCGCCACCGTTCGCCACGATGGCGATCTTGTCAGCGTCGCATGCCACAGTGTACCTCTGGCTGCAAAGCCTCCCGCCACGTACGCCTGGAATGGTCCCAGAGCGACACGTAGGTGGGTGTGCTGGAGCGCAGGTACAGAGTGGTTGCTTGCCGCGGCGAGCGCCTTGCCGCGGTGGTTGTCTTGTCGCGCCCGGAAGCTTGTCGCTCGCCGGGTCCTGCCGGGACGCGTGGCGCGTCGCGGCAAGTTCCTTGAGATGCCTTGGTTGGCCTTCCCGGCAAGTTCCTCTTGCCGGGGTCTTGTGCCCTTGGCTTAAATACTTTGTTCTTGAATGGCTTCAAAGGATCCACGGCGGACCTTGGCGGTCACGCGGCAAGCCTTGCCGCGGGACGCTGCGACTGCCCGTGCACAAGTTCGGGATACTAGGGTACCCCTACTCTAGTACACTGACAGGAGCCCCCGGGCCTGGGCCATACACGGTGCCGAGCGCTGTTGGGCCAGGCCCAAAACAGGGCACGGGCATGCGCGGCCTGGGTCACGTCGCACCTTGCTCCGTATCCACCGCGCCCTCCCCGAACGGCACGCGTCGATTGCGGCGTCGTGGGAGAGGTCGTGGGTGGTTCCTTTATTCGGAAAGGCGAAACGCCTGCCCCCTCCCTCCTTATAAGCAGGGGGAACAGGGGCAGTTCGCACATCTGCCCGTTGCTATTCCCTCCTTGAGAATCTCCGCCACTCCCCTTCTTCCCAAAGCCGAAGGAGAGCAGCGCGCTGCCCCCATCGCCACTAGCACCACCAACGCCGTCGTCCTCCCTCTCCATTCCCGCCATGGCTCCGAAGGCCGAGAAGGCGAAGTCGGCCGAGGCGCAGCGGCTCGCGGCGCTGCGAAAGGAGCGGGCAATCTTCCCTCCGAGGCTTGAGGCGGCAGAGCTGAAGGAGGACTTCTACCTCTTCTGGTCGACGGGGACGCGAGCGCATCCGCGCACGAAGGTACTCCTAGCCACTGCTTGGGATAAGTATCCCACTGGGTATCCCTTCTTCGCCTTGTTCTTCTACTACGGGCTCTGCCCGCCCTTTTCTGAATTCTTTTGCGATTTCATGAACACCTACGGGCTCCACCTTCTTGACTTCACCCCCAATGCTGTCCTGACCATGGCAGTTTTCGCACATCTCTGCGAAAACTTTGTTGGGATCCATCCAAACGTAGCTCTTTTCCGCCATTTCTTTTCGCCTCGGGTTGAGAAAGGAGAGCCTTTATCCGGCGGAATCGCCTGGATCTCGAAGGCTGGCAAGAAGGATGCTTATCTGGAGGGAGAGTTCCGCAGCAAGTGGGAGGAGTAGAGGGCGGATTGGTGTCTGATTGTCGAGGAGAACCCGCAGCCGTTTACTGCTCTACGTGAAACCCCAGTAGTGCGCGGCGGTGATTGGAGTATCCTGGCCCCGGAAGACAACAGACTGAAGATTGCCGTCACCCGGATCCTACGCCTCAGGCTTGCCAGGCTTACTGTAGGAGCGGTTGGCGCAGATTTCCTCCGCCGCCGCATCGCCCCCCTGCAGGAGAGGAGGAGACCCGCCTGGGAGTTCCAGAATGCGGCGGATATCATGAGGTTGCGGCCGGGCCTCAACTTCAACTTCACTGTCCTGGAGCTCAACGCGATGCTCCAGGAGCTGTTCAAGAACGACCCACAGCATCCCGAAGTGTTCAGGTTGCCGAGGGGCATCGTTCCGCTGTGCAACAACTCCGCGCTCGACCGCATCCGTGCAATAATGCCGCTGTGCGACTCGCATGGAATTGATCCAGCCTGGATAGAGCCTGTAGATGATGGCGTGCGGGCATTCATCGACAACTTGATAGAAGTGCCGATCGACGCCGACGAGAAAAGGGGCCTCACACGGGACACCACCGACGATGAGCTCAAGCGTATCGCCACCAGGATGGAAGAGGTGGCGGCGGCCGCTGCTGCGGGCGAGTTTGGGTTCACCGTGGAGGAGACAGAGGCAGCCAAGGCGGCAAGCCTTGCCGACCGAGAGGAGCTTGCCAGTGAGAAAAGGTCCGTCGAGCATGACGTCCGGCCTAGCGGGCTCGCCGAGGATTCGAGCGGCTCGTTGGAGATCGGCTCCTCTTCCTCTTCGTCTTCGGGCAGCTTGCCGCAAGCAGATCCCCCGGCTCCACAAGCAGAGCCCCCGGCTCCTCCAAGAAGGCGTATTCGCAAAGCCGGGGACGTAGTGGAGCAGCGAACGAGTCAACCCCCGCAGCGCCGCACGACGCGCTCCACCGCGGCAAGTTCTGTTGCCGCTGAAGCACCTCACGCCGCAGCATCAACTGGAGCGGGGTCCTCACGGTCCGCCGCTCCAGCTCCCGCCAAGCGGCCGAGGGATCCTACTCCTCTGCCTCCTCGCGCCGGAGGTGGGCCAGGCTTTGACTTCTCCACACTCAGCTCCGACGAGGAAGAAGAAGAGTAAGATTCTTGTGGTACTTGCATGTCTTCAATACTTGTCTTGTATCTCATTTGCTTCACTCTGAACTTATTCCTTTGTTAGGACGCTGGCCCAGAGAATGGAAAAGAGAGCCAAGGTCCCGGTGATTGTCATCGAGGATGATCCCACCATGGCAGCAGGGGGTGCGCCCGAGACAAACTTGCCGCACCCGACGGCTGTTCTTCAGAGCAGCCCCCAGCGCAGCCCCCAGCGTAAGTATATGGTTTACTTCCAGCTGTTAGGCGCGCATGGCTACTCTTTGCTTGCTGGTATCTGACTGTTGGCTTGTGTAGGAGCAGAGCAGCCCCACCAGGAGCGCCCGGAGGCCACCCCTGACGTGCCACCCGCTTCGACTACGCCGCCAAGGGAGAGTTCTCCGGCAAGGGAGGATCCTCCAACAAAGGAGAGCTCTCCGGCAAGGGGGAGCTCTCCAGCAAGGGAGGAGTCTCCGGCAAGGGACAGCACTAGCGGTCCTCCGGTGGTGGAGACCACAACTGCAGAGCCCGATGCAGGTAAACCTCTTGCTTCAAAACTTCCCTTGGATTCTTTTTCTTTTGATCTTCTTTTTGGATATTAGCTTGACTTTTCTTCCTTTTTCGGCCGTCAGATCCACCTACTGCGGAGCCGATGGATATCGAGGTTGTTATTGAGGACGCCGCTGCCACCGAAGAAACGACCGGCGCTGATGATCTCGCCGGCGAAGAGGCCGCCAAGGCTGCCGCCGCAGCAGCTGACGAGGGGTCCGGCGATCGTACTGACGACCTTGAGGCCGCAGGAGCGACAGGCGCTACACCGACCACCAATCCTCCCGCCGCTGCCGCAGCGTCAGGCTCCGAAGAGCCCCAACCAGGCGTCTACTTCAAGGCCGGCGAGGGCGTCTTCATCAACCTCCCCTGGGCGTCAACGTCCAGGGCGCCAGTCGAAGGAGAAAGCTTTGACGCGGAGGTGCTTGCCTCCGCTGGGCTGACGCTGGTCGACGCGCCAAGCAGCAGCAGCGACGAGCCTGAGGAGGAGCGACTGCTGCGGAAGCTGGTGTCGCTCTACCACGCTCGACAGGCCAGACTGGAGTCCCGCGAAGCGCTCGGTGCGAAGGCGGGAGTGGACATGGAGAAGCGCGCGGAGGAACTCCGAGGTCTCAACCAGGCAGCTCTCCAGTCGCTGGCGGCGGAACGTGTGCAGCTTGATGAAGCACAGAAGGCCTTCATCCTCGAGAAGGCAGAAGTTGCAGAGCAACAGCGGCTTGCCGCCGAGGGGCTATCTGCGCGGGAGGGCGAACTGGTGCAGCTGAAGGCAGCCTGGACAGCCACGAAGAGGAGCTCGCCACGCGCGAGCAAACACTCGGCGGAGCCCTCAAGGAAGCAAAGGACGCTGCCGCAGCTGCCGAGGCCGCCAAGAAGGAGCTGGAGACAAAGGTGGCGCAGCTGGAGGCAGATCTTAAGGCGAGCGGTGAAGCGCTTGTCATGCTCAAGCATGAGCGTGAGAAGGACGCCTACACCTTGGGCGAGCTGCAGGGTCGCCTCGCCGAGAAGATCAAGGAGCTTGACGCTGCCAAGGACTCCAACGCTGATCTTGAGCTGAAGCTGGCTGCTCTCACCAAGACGCTGGACGGCGCCAGGGAGCAGGAGGCGGCCTTGAAGAAGGAGATCAAGACAAGGCGTTGCTGGAGAGCGTCGCTACCACCCAGAACACCTTCAGAGAGACTGTGGAGCAGTGGACGGAGGGTCTTGTGAATGCTGCCGCAAACATCGACAAGGAGTTGGCGCTGCTGGGGGTGGAGGATCTTGGGTATTCCTCTGACGAGAGCCTCCCATCTAGCACCAAGCTCACCTTGTTCTTCAAAGGCGTGGCGACGGCCCTCCAGCAACTCCGGGAGAGGATCCCAAAGCAGCTGGCCGACGAGTCGCAAGAGATCTCCGCGGGAGCTCTCAAAAAGGTGCTGATGAAGGTGGCCTTCCGCAACCCGGGCCTCCGCCTCACCAACATCCTCAGGTCCCTGCCGCCGGAAGCTGATCTGGAGGAGCTCGAGGCCCTCGTCGCACCCATTGTGGACAAGGTGAGCGGGATCAAGAGGGTTGAGGGTGACCGCGCGGACTAGGCCGCCTAGTTTCTTCTTTTCTCGTCGCTGCTGACCATGTTATGAAAACAATCTATTAGAGTCGCGACAAGCTATCTTGTAATATAACTCTATTTCAGGTCATGATTGCAATCTTATTCCCTTTACTCGATTCCTTCCTTTGTATGTTTTTGCCCTACGCTTTTAGGGAACTTGCCGGCGTAGGTACCTTTGCCGCGAGCGCTGAGTGCGGGACGTCAGCAGCCTGCTGGCGGTGCCGTTACCGACAAGAAACCTTGTCGCGACTAGTCGCAGCTCGCTTAAGTTGCTGAGCGAACTCGAAACAAAGTAAGGGCGCGACTCTAGTCGCAGCACACTTAAACTGTTGAGCGAACTCGAAACAAAGTAAGGGCGCAACTAGCCACGAGCTGGTTCCTCCGCGCACAGGTTTTCCATACAAAGCATGGTCGTTCAAAGGAGATAACTTTAAAAAATCTAACTGCTCAAACTTTGGCAACTTAGCTTTTCTGTTGTTTGCTCTCCGGCAAGGCGAAACTTTCTTGAACGTCGCCTGGTCCACACCATTATCTTCTCCTTCCCCCCGACAAACTTGTGGGCGAGATGAACCTTCCTTTCCTTGAGAAAAGAGAGGAGAGAAAACAATGATATGGAGCCTTATGGCTCGTTATTGCTTACCGGGGTTTGGCGCTGCACAAAGTGTCAGATAACTCATGCAAACAATAAAAAGCATGAAATTGACAAGATGTGCGGAGCACATGAGCTTTATTTATGCACATGGTCTGCGCCTGGCTTTGTACAAAGGATTGCATGCAACAGCGGCAAGACTTGTACAAAAAGGTGGTTGCCGGACAAGGTCCGACAACCGCGCCTCACGGGTAAAACTTACGAAGATGCTCGATGTTCCAGGAGTTGCTCACCGGAAAGCCATCTTCGGTCTCAAGGCGGACAGCGCCAGGCCTAGTGACTTGTTTCACCCGGTAAGGGCCTTCCCACTTCGGCGTCAACTTGTTGGAATTCTTGGCGGAATGAACGCGCCGAAGAACAAGGTCGCCTTCCTCGAGACTTCTGGCTTTAACTTTGCGGCTATGGTAGCGGCGCAAAGCTTGCTGGTATCGAGCAGCTCGTACAGCAGCCTGAAGACGATCTTCCTCAAGGAGCAGCGCGTCATCTTGTCGCAGCTGCTCTTGCTCAAGCTCATCATAAGCGAGCACTCGAGGTGACCCGTATACGAGTTCCGTGGGGATAACTGCCTCTGCTCCATAGACTAGAGCGAAAGGTGTCTGGCCAGTGGCTTGATTTGGCGTCATCCTGATCGACCAAAGAACCACTAGCAGCTCCTCGATCCAGTTTCTTCCGCACTTGTGCAGCCTGTCGAAAGTCCTGGTCTTGAGTCCACACAGCACTTCAGCATTTGCCCTCTCCGCTTGACCGTTGCTCCTGGGGTGAGCGACAGAAGCGAAGCAGACCTTGGCGCCAAGGTCTTGGACGTACTGCATGAAGGTGCCACTCGTGAACTGTGTACCATTGTCGGTGATGATCCTGTTAGGGATCCCGAAGCGGCAAACAATCGACCTGAAGAACTTGACTGCTGACTGTGCTGTCACCTTCCTCACTGGTTCCACTTCCGGCCACTTTCTGAACTTGTCGATTGCGACGCACAAGTACTCAAAGCCCTCGACTGCTCGGGGGAAGGGGCCGAGGATGTCAAGCCCCCAGACCGAAAATGGCCAGGATAAAGGGATCGTCTGGAGAGCTTGAGCTGGCTGGTGTATCTGCTTGGAATGGAACTGGCACGCTTCACACTTGGTTACTTGTGCAGTTGCATCCTGGAGGGTTGTCGGTCAAAGAAGCCTTGCCGGAACGCTTTGCCGGCAAGCGCTCTTGCGCCAATGTGGTGACCACAAATGCCTCCATGTATCTCTGCCAACAGCTTCTGTCCATCTTCCCGGGGAATACACTTCAATTTCACTCCGTTGAGTCTTCTTCTGTACAGTGCCTTGTCAACGAACTGGTACATACTAGACTGTCGGGCTACTCTTTCCGCTTCTTCTTGCTCTTCGGGAAGTTCTCCTGTCTGGAGGAAACGGACGATCTGCTGTGCCCATGCTGGAGCTAGTGGCTCGACAACAAGGACTAAAGGCATATTTGCTGCTGCGGGAACATCCGCTTCTACGGCGAGAACCTGCGGCTCAACCTGAGCTTGACGTTCCCCAGCAAGCTTGCCGGAGCAAAACTTATCGGGAGTGTCTGCTTCAACGAAACAAACCCTGGGGCTTGTCGGAGCAGACCGCTCCTCAGCATTCTTGGCGTTGGTCTTGGGGCCACCTTCGTTGCCGGACTGCTCGACAACTAGCACATCTTTGCCTTTCCTCTTCCTGTTGTTCTGCCGCCGGTTTTTGTTTGCCGGGGCGGCATCATCGCTGTCAGATCCTCCTGTTCCTGTATTCTCTCCAGGGAGTTTCCTCCCTTCCTCAGCACATGCACATCTGTCGGCCAGGGCGTACAGCTCATTGACGTCTCTGATCTTGCACATCGCCATCTCCTCCCGCATCATGCGATTACGCACGTTCTGGTGGAACGCACTGATGACCGCGGCAGGGTGGACGTCTGGGATGTTGCGTTGCACTTGGCTGAATCTCTGGATGTACTTGCGCAGGGGCTCTCCTTCCTTCTGAGCAAGCAGGTGAAGATCACTCTCCTGGCCATGAGGTTTGTGGCCGCCTGTAAAGGCGCCGACAAACTGATGGCATAGGTCTGCCCAGGAAGATATGGTGTTTTCCGGCAAGTGCATGAGCCAAGACCGGACGTTGGGCTTGAGCACCAGCGGGAAGTAGTTGGCAAGGATCTTGTCGTCGCGCCCCCGGCAGCTTGCACCGCAATGGTGTAGATGCTGAGGAACTCCGACGGATGCAACTTGCCGTCGTACTTCTCGGGTACGTCGGGCTTGAAGTTCTTCGTGCTGGGCCACTGGACTTGCCGCAACTCACGGGTGAACGCAGGGCAACCTACCGCGTACGGAAGGTCGCCTGGTTCACCTGGCGCATGCATGTCGACAGTGGGCCCAGCGCGCTTGTCTGACTGACGCCGCGCTTCTCTTCGGCGCTCGATGCGAGTACGAGCGTCTTCTTGCTGTCGTTCGTGAAGAACTTGGCGTTGATTGCGCCGAGCTCGCGGGTCTGATGAAGCAGTGGAGTCGCTGTCGTGGCGGACCCGGCGAGTCGGCGATCTTGGCCTTCGGGGCGGAGAGTGCACGGTGGTTGCACCCCCACCGGTTTTGTCGCTATCGGCTCGCACCTGGCTGGCCTGCCGCGGCTGCGATGTGGTCGCCTGCCGTGGAGTGTCGCCGTTGGCGAAGCCGATGAGACTCTGAATGGTGGCCCTCCAGTCGTCGATCTTGTCTGGCATTGGAGGGAAGTCTAGGAGCAGTTGAGCTCGCGCCAAAGCTTCTGCTGGAGTGGCGGGTAGCGGTGGCGAACGGTGCGAGGAGCGGGATATGCTCGGACTTCCAACGATGTTAGAAGGAGCAGTATTCCGTCCAGGCGACCGTGCCTCGCTCGCGCCAGCACGTTGGCGTGCATGTTGGCCTTGAGCATCCCGGGATCCGCCAGCTCAATTTGGGTCCAGCGAGCGTATGGTACCGTGAGTACCACGACGCTGCCGGTCCTGCGCCTCTTGAGATGGGCGCGGTGCGTCTACGGATGCCCGGTCGTCATGGGAGCCGGCTACGCCGCCGACGGGGAGCGCAGTCTTGTCCTTGGACTTGGTGACACCGTGGGCTCCCACGTCGACGCCCGTTCTTCCGCCGGCGTCTTCCCCACCAGGCGTTTGCTTCGGCGGCGATGGATTCGACGCGGACGGAGCAGCCGCTTCTGAAGCCTTCTTCTTCGGCGGCATGTCGATGAAGATCTAGCTCGCGTGAACGCCGGATCAGGTTCACACAACCTCGACGCCCCCTACCTGGCGCGCCAAAGATGCCGGGGGATTCTGGCTCCTCGAGCACCTATGGGGACGGAGCCCCTTCTCGGTTTGGTGGGGGGCGGAGGTCGCGCGAAGAGCGGATCGAGGCGAGGCACACGAGGGGTTTTTACCCAGCTTCGGAGCTCTCCGGAGAGATAACACTCCTACTGCTGCTTTGTGGATTGTATTGAGTTCTTGCTCGGGAGCGCTGAGTGCTACAGTACACTCAAGCAGCTAACGAGACCGAGCGTTCTTCTGTTTGTCCTCTGAGAGATCGCTCTCCGGGGTCCGATCCCCCTCTACGTTGTGCATGGGCCTCCTTTTATATGTTCAAGGGGTCTCCAACAGGTGGCAACGTAGGTAAGGGCAAAAATTGAAAGATGTTGTGGTAGGTACAGCTACCTACACAGTGTATCATACCTAACCCTGACGGCAGGGGACAAAGGCATTAAATGCCTATCTACGTCGCCCAGACGATGCAGAAAAGGGACCGTCAGGGGCGCCACCATTCGCCACGATGGCGATCTTGTCAGCGCCGCATGCCACAGTGTACCTCTGGCTGCACAGCCTCCCGCCACGTACGCCTGGAAGGGTCCCAGAGCGATACGTAGGTGGGTGTGCTGGAGCGCAGGTATAGAGTGGTTGCTTGCCGCAGCGAGCGCCTTGCCGCGGTGGTTGTCTTGTCGCGCCCGGAAGCTTGTCGCTCGCCGGGTCCTGCCGGGACGCGTGGCGCGTCGCGGCAAGTTCCTTGAGATGCCCTGGTTGGCCTTCCCGGCAAGTTCCTCTTGCCGGGGTCTTGTGCCCTTGGCTTAAATACTTTGTTCTTGAATGGCTTCAAAGGATCCACGGCGGACCTTGGCAGTCACCCGGCAAGCCTTGCCGCGGACGCTGCGACTGCCCGTGCACAAGTTCGGGATACTAGGGTACCCCTACTCTAGTACACCGACAACACCATTTTTTTCGTCTTTTTTATGCCATAACTACACATCAGAGAGTCTAGCAGTGCCACCTCTCGACATGGTCTCCTTTGCGCTAGTTACCAGTCTTGTTCCTTGGCGAAGCCTCAATTCCTATAAGATCAAAAGGGCAGGCATGAGAGAAAGATAAATGGAACCAAACCAAGCACACACTTCCATATATGCAACTACAAGAGCAATGACAATGACATCGAGTAAGCGGTTGCATCATACAATCAAAGAACTAATAATTACAAGAACCTTCCCTAGAAAAATATAACAGAAAACAGGAAAATGAGATATCGAGTAACAATGAAAAAAAAAGATATCATATAACCAGGTTTGCATGAACTAATAGTAGAAACAGACTAATCAAGCTCTATCTTCAGAGTGCAAAAGATGCACAGTGCACCATTGAGGCATTAAAGCAAACACTAGCAAGGCAAGTAGAGCGGAGCAAAATCTGCAGCTTCCATTGCAGTGGAGAAGACGTTGACATGCACTGGAGCATGGCATGCTGGAGTGATACACTTCGCGCCTACTCAATGTCACAGTACCCTGCACACACACCAGTCAACAATTAACCACGTGGACTAAAGTGGAGCTACAATACGAATTGAAATGGCTGAAATTTAGAAATTGAACTGAAAGAAAAACTAGACACCACAGGTACATCAAGAAAAAATCTAGAGTAGTTAGTACCAACTACTAAACTAATGTACCGGATATTGAACTTATAGATTGTATATTGGCGAAATTTTTACACTTGATAGGAGTAATCAACATGAACGTTTTCTCTCGAAGTTACAACATGTATTCCTCCTAGATGATAATATTTGAACATCAGGGAAACAAATGTTTGAACGTCCGAGACAGTAGTGTGTGAACTTGTAGATGGAAACATAAAACATGCTAAAATATTTCAGGAAACATGCTAAAATTGGTCTTGTTTAGTGATCAAGAAAATATTTAGAGATTGGTGTTCGAAATCTTCATTTGTGAACTCTTAAGCGAACCAAAATATCACCGCTACCAAGTCTGCACCACCAAGTACCTGCATGAGTTCAGTTTTTTTAGACCATAGTTCAAGGCAGTAAGGTTGCAAGTTCAGACAGTCAATGGACCAAGAATTGTTTAAAACCAATGTTGGATACGCATCAGTTTAGAATCAGCCAAAACACAAGTTCAGTATCAACACAACACAAGTTCAGCTACAGTTACCTTGAAATGAACGGAAAGAACAGAAGACCACACCATGTAATTTGGACATTTGGTATAGTCCGAACTCTGACCAGAACCTGCTACCCATACTCCTGCGCACTGACGACTCCGGTGAAGTGGAGCTGATGGAGGTGGGGTTCACGAGCAGTGACTGGGCGCGCCTAGATTTGGCCGCTGAGGGTGATCCACGCTGGGGCTCGTGGTGGAGAGAACCAGTGGAGCATAGAAACTAATATATTGGACCCATGCCCCAGAGGCCCAGAACATCAGAAGAATTTGGATCAGGTGCATAATAAATTTGCGTTGATAAGGCCTAGCTCTATATTGGGGCCTGCTCACATATCCACAAATTCAGACACCAAAACTAAAAGAAAATAATAGAATGTTAAATTTGACATCTCAGTTTTTAGCATCACTTCTAAAGTATGTGTTGGCCACGCTTGCTTTACATAGTACTACAAGATTTTTATTTAAAAAATGTACTACAAGATTTGTGAACATGAGGTCATAGAGAAGTTGTACTGAGAGTGTGGACTAGAGCGGCCGGACGAGGATGCAGCAGCACACACACACACCACCAGATAAGTTCTTCTCTCTCCATAACACATGTATACATACACACATATCCATATACAAGGAAGGATAGATGAGGTATTCCCCTCTATAAAGAAATATAATATCATTTAGGTCACTAAAGTAGCAATCTAAACGCTCTTATATTTCTTTACGGAGGGAGTAACTGATAAGAAAAAAAGGTATGCTAGAACGTAAACCTGGAAAGGGAAAAACAAGAACAAGAGATAAATCTTGAAGGCAAGCGCTCCATGATGGCGTATACGTAAGTTGTTTTTATTTATTTTTTTGAACTAATGTTTTTCTGACATTTGAACTGATGTATTCTTTTGTAGTTGAACTAGTTTTTCTGTTGACGAAGGAAAAAATGACACAAGCAAGCAGAACGATGCTTTTTTAACCTCCTTTAGTGCTTTTTTTTGGGAGGAACTCAATCCAACAAAGCATGTGCAGAACATTTTTCAAAAGCATCTATGTGCCACAAACCAAAACAACAATGTAAAGCTATGAAAATCCCATCTTATACCTGCGAACCACCATGAGATACAAAACCAGCAGCAATCAAAACCACTGATCTTCATTTGTTTTTGTTGGACACGCACTGATCTTCATTTGTTTTTGTTTATCATGAACTGATGTACTGAACTGTATAGGTTGATGCATATATAAAATACATATGAGTGTGTTTTGATGATACAATACATGTTGAACTGCTAGACTAGATCAAATTTAGAAAATTTCACAACCAGAAAAAGTGATTTTTTTAACCTTTTTCTACACAAAGTATGTGCGCCGGCAACATTTGCATCACAAAGAAATTGAAGCAGTAGTAAACATGAACACGGACAGAGAGAGAGAGAGAGAGAGAGAGAGCGCTCACGAGGGAGAAGATTACAATCCTTGCATCACCGAGTGAAAGCACCTTGGTGGAAGAAAGTTGAAGCCGACAACCATGTACTGCTGCTCGCGACGAACTCGACCTCCCTGATGCCATGGGGTTGGACTGAACACATATCGACTGTGCATGCAGAGACTACAATATACACATCCATTGATCAGATTGCAATACATAGTTACATATCACCTTTAGGTGATATCTCTCTACTTACATAGTTATTGAAGGTGAACTATAGCAAATGTTTATAGCCCAAGTGTCCATATAAGGATTATCTCTGTACTTACAAAGTTATCGCAAATTCTCTAGTGGACTTATCATTATTGTCAAAAATAATCAACATGAATGATCTCCACCAGTCACCAATTTACTCAAACCATTCACACTCATATGAGCTTCCCATTCAAGATTTCCCGACCTATCTTCTTCTAAACAAATTAAGAACTTGAACCACATTTCTTTGGAAGCTATACTAAAATGCTAGCACATATACTACTTTACAGTAAATAGCTTTCGAACAAAACATAATTGAAAGTTGCAAGAATTTGAATAGGAGGCAGTCCAACTCAGTTGCATGCACAAGGTCAGTCAGAGCATTAGAACAAGTACAGTCAGCTGCAAGCATAAGGTCAACCAGAGCATCAGAATAAGTACAGTCAGCTTCAAACAAATTTGAGAGATTGAGGGAGTACAGGGGGGATGTCGGACCTGGAACAGGAGCTAACAGCTGAACCAAATATAGGGGCGGAGCACGGGGGATGGCCTGCACGTGATTCATTGAGCGACCGGGGGCGAAGCTTGAAGTTGGACTGCAAAACCATGGAAAAGCTCGATTCTGTCATGCACGGGCAGGTGAGCGAAGCCGAAAGCGGATGGTCGGTGACGGGACTCGAGCTCAGAGGGTTGCGGGATGCATGTCATGCTGCAGCAGGTAGGAGGCAGTGGTCGCGGCGCCTCCCTCGGAGATGGTCGACGCGCAAGATTCATGCCACGTGCTGGGCCTCGAGTGCCTCGCGCCGGGCTGGGCCGCTACGCTTCAGCGGCAGGAGGCGAGGAGCCGGGAGAGGGCACGAGCGTCACCAAGACTGATAGGAGGAAGCGGAGGCGTGGCTCAGGTAGGAAGCGTCACCGGTGTTTGGGCGCCGGGGACGGCAGGATCGAAGGCACGCTGGGGATTATGGAAGGAGGTGGCTGAAATCGCAGCAGAGGCGGGGGAGGTGACCGGAGGCGTGTTGGTCGGGGGTTAGGTGAGTAGAGGCGGGCGTCCATGGGACCTCAGGGCGAAGGCGGCTGGATCTCGGAGGGAGGCGTCCGGAGCGCGGGGAGGGATGAGGCCGGAGCGCGGGGGAGGGAGATGGCCGGAGCGCGGGGCAGGAAGGCGGCCGGAGAATGGGGTAGGGAGGAGGCCGGAGCGCGGGGGAGGGCGGCGGCCGGCGTGGGAGCGAGGAGGCGGCAGGGTTCGTCGGAGGGAGGCGCGGATTAGGCTGGGCTGGATGTGTGCTTTTTTACCTATTCGGCTCTCTATATAGGGTAACAGAATATTATTCTGTTACTAGTAACAGAATAGCCCTGTCCTATATATATATATATATATATATATATATATATATATATATATATATATACACAGCCGATCTATTCTGATAATATTATCAGAATAGTTATTCTGATAATACTTCCGCACTGCATGCTAAATGCAAGTGCATGTCATTGTTTGAACCAAGTGTGCTGCAGTACTGAGGCGAGTGAACTTCCCGTGGCAAAAAACTGCATGCAGTGTTTTTTCTGGTATTGTTTTCGCTCTAGTTTTTTAACCATTTGTCGGAATGAGGCATGTAATATACCATTAAAAAGCTATGGATTAGGCGCAACTTCGCCATGTTGAACACTTTCCGAGATTCGTCGTGGTTTAAGAGCAGTTTTGAAAATGGTGTGTCCCACAACGAGTGGCGACGAGCGTTTTTTCGCATTTTTTTCTAAACCGCTCATTGGAATGAAGCAAACGATACACCGTTGGATAGATATCGTCGAGACGCATCTTTTTCATATGTATTTCTTTGTCTAATTCGTTACGGTTTAAGAGCAGTTTCAAATTTACTAAATCGCGGAAATCTGTTTTTCAATTTTTTTGAATTTTTTGATACTGTTTTCGCTCTACTTTTTAAACCGTTTGTCGAAATGAGGCGTGTAATACGTCGTTGGAAAGCTATGGACAAGGCGCAACTTTTATATGTTAAAATGTTTTTGAGATTCCTTACGGTTTTAAGTTAATTTTGAAAATCGTGCGGCGGACGACGAGTGGCAGCGGCCGTTTTTTGTGAATTTTTTACAAACCGCTGGTCGAAATGATTCAAACGATACGCCGTTGAAAATATATCGATGAGGCGCAACTTTTTCATGTAGAACACTCTCTCTAATTCTTTACGGTTTAAGAGCGGTTTTGATTTTGCCGAAAAGCGGACACTTTGTTTTTCGCGAGAGCAAAATCGTCGTGTGTACTTCATCGGACAGAAGGACACACTGCTTCAAACGGAAAACCGCACTGCAGCAAACAGTCAAGTGAACTTCATCATTTCTTTTTGTTGGACATAAAATTTCTCGCACAAGTTTTTGTTGTCTTTTTTTCAACTTTTTTTCGAACGAGAGTGGACCACAACACTTCCGAAAGCGAACCGTAACACTACCAAAAGTGAACCTCATGAGTTCTTGTTGTCTTTTTTTCATACTTATTAATTTTTTACGCGCGTTAACCAATCGAGTGGACCTTTCGTCGGACAGAAGAACGCACTGCTTCAAACGGAAAACCGCACTGCAGCAAGCAGTCAAGTGAACTTCATGATTTGTTTTTGTTGGACTTAAACTTTCTCGCACGAGTTTTTGTTGTCTTTTTTTCAACTTTTTTTGAACAGGGGTGGACCACAACACTTCTGAAAGTGAACCACAACACTACCGAAAGTGAACCTCATGAGTTTTTTTTGTCTTTTTTTTGTACTTATTAAGTTTTTACGCGCGTTGACCAAGCTAGTGGACCGCAGGGACTAAGCGAGTGAACTTCATCTAATATAGAAGCTAGCTTCTTTTTTGAGATGTTTTTGTTTTGTGTTTACCAAGTGGACAACAGAGATGTTTTATAGCGAACCGCATCAGAGAACAAAGTAAGCTTCAAAAGATGGTCATCCATCTTGATTGTTATACACAGCTACACACACATACAGGATCTGGACTCTCCACCAGCCGAATCGCGGTAATGAACTGCAGTGTTTTACAATGAACTAATGAAGTGCAGTTTTCAACAACAACAAATTTGAGGAACGGGCCATTCAACCGAACTGCATCACTTCACCTTTTCCTGCAAAAATAAGTAAAATGAACCTCAATAGAAAACCACAGCGGACTTCATTTGCACATTTTTTTTCTCTTCAGAAAAGCACAAAATCAATGAAGTGCAGAAGAGCACTATGCGTCTCCTGATGCTCTACTCGCCATGCTTGCAGGAGGCTGCGGGGAAGAGGGATGCAGTGGGGAGAGGATGCCCATGGGGACCTCCAGATCGGTCCAGTGAGCTGCACACGATGCGCCTGCGAGCTGCACCTGCACGTGCACGCGAGCTGCATGCCGTGAGTCGCTGGTGCGACGACTACCAGAGAGGAAGACAACCGCGCATAGGTAGGCTACCGGAGAGAGTAATTTGGGGAAGGGGTTGAGCTCGTGAGGAGGGATAAGGTCGCGCGGAGGGTAGGCAGTGGCCGTGCCACGCACCATTCAGGCGGATCCAGCCGCCATGGAGGCGGATCTGGGCTGGGGAGGGAGGGAGTTGCGCCCAGTCGGTGGTCATGTAAGGCACGCAGGGGGTGGCGCGAGGTCGAAGGCACGGGAGTTGAGGAGGTCGCTCCCCGTGTGGCGCACGACCGGGTGCGCGGCGGCGCCGATGATGGAAGAAGCTGAATGCGGGCGCGGCGGCAGCAGCATGGAAGAAACTGGATGCGTGTGGCGGCGCCGGCGCTGGAAGAGGCCAGATGCGGGTGGGGCATCGCCGGCGGAGGAAGAAGCCGGATGCGGGCGGGGCGGCGCCGGCGGGGGAAGAAGCTGGGTGGGGTGGTGCGGCGTCGGTTGCACTGGCTAGAACAAGAGGGAGGTGGTGGGGCTTGGTGGGGCGCCGGGGGGTGGTGGGGTACGGACTGGGTGGGTGGTAGTGGGCGCGGTGTAGGTGGGTGTTGGGGGCGCCGCCGCGGGGTAGTCCAGGGAAGAAGAAGGTGGGGGTCGGGGGTTAGTGGGGAAGTGGGCTGCGGGCCGGAAGAAGGTGGGGATGAGGAGGAAGGTGGTGGAGGTAGGTGGGGGCTCCCGCGAAGGAGGCGAGGCCAGATCCAGGCCATCACAGCTCCGGGGCTCGGCCGCTGGAGGTAGTTGGCTGGGCGGGGGCCACGGCCCTGTGCGGCGGCGGCGGTGGGCAGGATAGGAAGGCGGGTCAGGGGAGGATGGTGGGGCGGAGGAGGGGGAGGGGCGGGATGGTGGTGGTGGTGGGATGGGGCGCCCCGGTTGTCGGGTCCGCCCCGCGGTCACCGGCTCTCCGGAGGGGTTGTGGGCGGCGGTGCTTGGGGGTAGGTGGTGATGGTGTGGGGCGTCGATGGGGCAGGGGAGGGAGGTTGTGGAGCTCGGGGGGAGTGGTGGGTCGTGGGAGGAGGGGTGGGTTTTGTTTGCTTTTGGTTCGGGGTGTTATCACAATAAGCTGGTTGATGTGCAGATAAGGTCTTAAGGGGTGTTATCATAATAGACCCACCATATATATATATATATATATATATATATATATATATATATATATATATATATATATATGTTGGGGAACGTAGCGTAAATTCAAAAATTTTCTACGTGTCACCAAGATCTATTTATGGAGAAACCAGCAACGAGGGGAAGGAGAGTGCATCTACATACCCTTGTAGATCGCTAAGCGGAAGCGTTCAAGTGAACGGGGTTGATGGAGTCGTACTCGTCGTGATCCAAATCACCGATGATCCTAGTGCCGAACGGACGGCACCTCCCCGTTCAACACACGTACAACCCGGTGACGTCTCCCATGCCTTGATCCAGCAAGGAGAGAGGGAGGGGTTGAGGAAGACTCCATCCAGCAGCAGCACAACGGCGTGGTGGTGGTGGAGGAGCGTGGCAATCCTGCAGGGCTTCGCCAAGCACCGCGGGAGAGGAGGAAGGAGAGATGCAGGGCTGCGCCATGGAGAGATCGGAACTCTAGTGTTGGCAGCCCCAAAACCCTCAAGTATATATAGGGGAGAGGGAAGGGGGTGCGCCCCCTTTAGGGTTTCCACCCCAAGGGGTGCGGCTGCCCCAAACCCATCTAGGGTGGCGTCCAAGGGGGTGGAGAGGGGAAACTTGCCCCCCAAGCTAGGTGGGGCGCCCCCTCCCCAAACCCTAGGCACCTTGGGCCCTTGTGGGGGGCGCACCAGCCCACCTGGGGCTGGTCCCCTCCCACATGTGGCCCATGCAGCCCTCCGGGGCCGGTGGTCCCACTTGGTGGACCCCCGGGACCCTCCTGGTGGTCCCGGTACGTTACCGATAAAACCCGAAACTCTTTCGGTGACCAAAACAGGACTTCCCATATATAAATATTTACCTCCGGACCATTCCGGAACTCCTCGTGACATCCAGGATCTCATCCGGGACTCCGAACAACATTCGGTAACCACATACAAACTTCCTTTATAACCCTAGCATCATCGAACCTTAAGTGTGTAGACCCTACGGGTTCGGGAGACATGCAGACATGACCGAGACGTTCTCCGGTCAATAACCAACAGCGGGATCTGGATACCCATGTTGGCTCCCACATGTTCCACGATGATCTCATCGGATGAACCATGATGTCAAGGACTTAATCAATCCCGTATACAATTCCCTTTGTCTATCGGTACGATACATGCCCGAGATTCGATCGTCGGTATCCCGATACCTTGTTCAATCTCGTTACTGGCAAGTCTCTTTTACTCGTTCCGCAACACATCATCCCGTGATCAACTCCTTGATCACATTGTGCACATTATGGTGATGTCCTACCGAGTGGACCCAGAGATACGTCTCCGTCACACGGAGTGACAAATCCCAGTCTCGATTCATGCCAACCCAACAGACACTTTCGGAGATACCTGTAGTGTACCTTTATAGCCACCCAGTTACGTTGTGACGTTTGGCACACCCAAAGCACTCCTACGGTATCCGGGAGTTGCACAATCTCATGGTCTAAGGAAACGATACTTGACATTAGAAAAGCTTGAGCATACGAACTACATGATCTTGTGCTAGGCTTAGGATTGGGTCTTGTCCATCACATCATTCTCCTAATGATGTGATCCCGTTATCAACGACATCCAATGTCCATGGTCAGGAAACCGTAACCATCTATTGATCAACGAGCTAGTCAACTAGAGGCTTACTAGGGACATGGTGTTGTCTATGTATCCACACATGTATCTGAGTTTCCTATCAATACAATTCTAGCATGGATAATAAACGATTATCATGAACAAGGAAATACAATAATAAACTATTTATTATTGCCTCTAGGGCATATTTCCAATAGTCTCCCACTTGCACTAGAGTCAATAATCCAGTTCACATCGATATGTGATTAACACTCAAAGTCACATTCCTATGTGACTAACACCCAAGAGTTCTGGGTTTGATCATGTTATGCTTGTGAGAGAGGTTATAGTCAACGGGTCTGAAATATTCAGATCCGTATGTACTTCGCAAATTTCTAAGTCATCTCCTAGATGCTGTTACCACGCTCTATTTGGAGCTATTCCAAATAACTGTTCTACTATACGAATCCAGTTTACTACTCAGAATAATCTGGATTAGTGTCAAAGCTTGCAACGGCGTAACCCTTTACGACGAACTCTTTTACCACCTCCATAATCGAGAAAATTCCTTAGTCCACTAGTTACTAAGGATAATTTTGACCGTTGTCCTGTGATCCATTTCTAGATCACACTTGTACCTCTTGACTGACTCATGGTTTGGCACACTTCAGGTGCGGTACATAACATAGCATACTTTAGAGCCTACGACTAAAGCATAGGGGACGACCTTCGTCCTTTCTATTCTGCCGTGGTCATGTCTTGAGTCTTGCCCAATACTCACACCTTGTAACACAGCCGAGAACTCCTTCTTTGCTGATCTATTTTGAACTCCTTCAAAATCTTGTCGTGGTATGTGTTTGTTTGAAAGTACTATTAAGCGATTTTGATCTATCCTTATAGATCTTGATGCTCAATGTTTAAGTAGCTTAATCCAGGTTTTCCATTGAAAAACACTTTTCAAATAACCCTATATGCTTTCCAGAAATTCTACATTATTTCTGATCAACAATATGTCAACAACATATACTCATCAGAAATTCTATAGTGCTCCCACTCACTTCTTTGGAAATACAAGTTTCCCATAAACTTTGTATAAACCCAAAATATTTGATCATCTCATCAAATTGTACATTCCAACTCCGAGATGCTTACTCCAGTCCTTAGAAGGATTGCTGGGGCTTTGCATACTTGTTAGCATCTTTCAGGATTGACAAAAACTTCTAGTTGTATCACATACAACCTTTCCTCAAGAACAAGGAAACAATATTTTGACATCCTATCTGCAAGATTTCATAAATAATGCAGTACCTGCTAATTCCAACAGACTCTTAGCATCGCTACGAGTGAGAAAGTCTCATCGTAGTCAACTCCTTGAACTTGTCGGGAAACACCTTAACGACAAGTCGAGCTTTCTTAATGGTGACATTTACCATCATTGTCCGTCTTCCTTTTAAAATCCATCTGTACTCAACAGCCTCACGACCATCGAGCCGTTCTGCCAAAGTCTACACTTTGTTTTCATACATGGATCCTCTCTCGGATTTTATGGCCTCGAGCCATTCATCGGAATCCGGGCCCACCATCGCTTCTCCATAGCTCGTAGGTTCATTGTTGTCTAGCAACATGACTTCCAAGACAGGATTACGTACCACTGTGAAGCAGTACGCATCCTTGTCGTCCTACGAGGTTTGGGAGTGACTTGATCCGAAGTCTCATGATCACTATCATAAGCTTCCACTTCAATTGGTGTAGTTGCCATAGGAACAACTCATGTGCCCTGCTACACACTAGTTGAAGCGACGGTTCAATAACCTCATCAAGTCTCCACCATCCTCCCACTCAATTCTTTTGAGAGAAACTTTTCCTCGAGAAAGGACCCGATTTGAGAAACAACCCCTATTGCTTTCGGATCTGAGACAGGAGGTATACTCAACTGTTTTGGGTGTCCTATGAAGATTTATCCGCTTTGGGTTCGAGCTTATCAGCCTAAAACTTTTTCACATAAGCGTCGTGACCCCAAACTTTTAAGAAATGACAGCTTAGGTTTCTCTAAACCATAGTTCATACGGTGTCATCTCATCGGAATTACGTGGTGCCCTATTTAAAGTGAGTGTGGTTGTCTCCAATGCCTAACCCATGAACGATAGTGGTAATTCGATAAGAGACGTCATCATATCCAATAGTTATGATGTTTGGACACACCATCACTCTATGGTGTTCCAGGAGGTACTAGTCGTGAAACAATTTCCACAGTGCCAAACTCGTAACTCAGATATTCATTTCTATGATCATATCATAGATATTTTATCCTCTTGTCACGACGATATTCAACTTCACTCTGAAATTACTTGAACCATTCAATAATTCAGACTTGTGTTTCATCAAGTAAATAAGCTCAGTATCTACTCAAATCATCTGTGAAGTAAGAGCATAACGATATCCACTGCGTGCCTCAGCACTCATTGGACTGCACACATCAAAATGTGTTACTTCCAACAAGTTGCTTTCTTGTTCCATTTTACTGAAACCGAAGCTTTCAGTCATCTTGCCCATGTGGTATGATCTGCATGTCTCAAGCGATTCAAAATCAAGTGAGTCCAAACGGTCCATCTGCATGGAGTTTCTTCATGCGTATATACCAATAGACATGGTTCACATGTCTCAATCCTTTTCAAAAATGAGTGAGTCCAAAGATCCATCAACATGGAGCTTCTTCATGCGTTTTATACCAATATGACTTACATGGCAGTGCCACAAGTAGGTGGTACTATGATTACTATCTTATATCTTTTGGCATGAACATGTGTATCACTATGATCGAGATTCAATAAACCATTCATTTTAGGTGCAAGACCATTGAAGGTATTATTCAAATAAATAGAGTAACCATTATTCTCCTTAAATGAATAACCGTATTGCGATAGACATAATCCAATCATGTCTATGCTCAACGCAAACACCAAATAACAATTATTTAGGTTTAACACCAATCTCGATGGTAGAGGGAGCGTGTGATGCTTGATCATATCAACCTTGGAAACACTTCCAACACATCTCGTCAGCTCACCTTTAGCTAGTCTCCGTTTATTCCGTAGCTTTTATTTCGAGTTACTAACACTTAGCAACCGAACCGGTATCTAATACCCTGATGCTACTAGGAGTACTAGTAAAGTACACATTCACATAATGTATATCCAATATACTTCTATCGACAGCCTTCTCATCTACCAAGTATCTAGGGTAATTCTGCTCCAGTAGCTGTTCTCCTCATTACAGAAGCACTTAGTCTCGGGTTTGGGTTCAACCTTGGGTTTCTCCACTAGAGCAGCAGCTGATTTGCCGTTTCATGAAGCATCCTGTCGGGGCGGACGGGCGTCCCCCCGCGAGCACCTATGGGGCCGGAGCCCCTTTCGTTGTCCGGCGAGGGGGGCGGAGGGAGCGCGGAGAGCAGATCGAAGCGAGCACACGGGCGGTTTACCCAGGTTCGGGCCGCGATGGACGCGTAAAACCCTACTCCTGCTTAGTTGTATTGATCTGGGGAGCTCGGGCGCTTGGGGAGCTAGCTGCACCGAGCGTATGGCCGTCTGGATGCCGAGTCTCCGAACCCCCGAACCCCCTCTACGTTGCACACGGGCCTCCTTTTATAGCGCAAAGGGGTCACCGACAGGTGTCAACGTAAGAGAAAGGGGTAAAAGTGTAAAAGGGGTGGTAGCTGTAATAGTGCGGGAACGGTGGCGCTACAGTGCGGCACAGTGTTATCATACCTACTTCTGACGGTAGGGGACAAGGGCATTAAATGCCCGTCACGGTCGCCCGGTCAGCATCGAGGCGGACCGTTAGGTGCGCCACCGTTCGCCACGATGGCGGCTGCATGCCACCGCATGCCCCAGGCTGCGCGGTGCCTCGCCACGTGCCCTCGGGGGAAGCCCCGGAGCGACGCGTGGCGGGCGAGCTGGAGCGCAGTCTTGAGGTGGCGATCTTGCCGCGGCAAGTGGCTTGCCGCGGGGGTCGTCTTCCTGTGCCTGATAGCGTGCCAGCTATCAGGCCTTGCCGGGGCGCTTGGCGCGCCACGGCTGGCTTCTCTTGTGGAGCCTGGGTTCGGCCTTCCCGACAAGCTCCTCTTGTCGGGGGCTCGATCTTCTGTCTCGTATACTTTGTTCTTGGATGGCCTCACATGGGCTCAGCCGTCCCGGCAAGCTCCTCTTGCCGGGGTCTTGTCTTCTTGGCCCGGCAAGCTCCTCTTGCCGGGGGCCTTGTCTTGAGTGCTTGGTCTTCTCTTGGCGCTTCCGGGGCGGGCCTTGCCGCAGGGTGCTACGACTGCCCGTGCACAAGTCTGGGGTACTAAGGTACCCCTACTTTAGTACACCGACAGGAGCCCCCGGGCCTGGGCCACACATGGTGCCGAGCGTTGTTGGGCCAGGCCCTAACGGTGCACGGGCACGCATGGCCTTGGTCGCGCTGCTCCTTAACTCCGCATCCGCCGCGCCTTCCCCAGGCGGCGTGCGCTTACCGCGGCGTCGTGGGGGCGGGGCGTGCGGGGTGAGCGTGACGTGGGTGGCGTGCGCGGGGCTGAACCGCACAGGCGCGCGTCACGTCGCGCACGATCTCTTGATTTGGAGAGGCGAAACGTCCCCCCCCCACCTCTTCCTCTTATAGCGGAGGAAGGTAGGGGCGGTTCGCCTTTCCCTCGGTTACCACCTCTCTAAAACCTCTGCTACCTCCTTCGCCCAGAGGCAGCAGCGATCTGTTCTTGGAGCGCCTGTCGTCGTCAGCTTCGACGATCCCCCTCCCCCGCCCCCGCCATGGCCCCGAAGAGCGACAAGGCGAAGGGGAAGCCTGTGAAATCGGCCGAGGCGCTACGGCTTGAAGTGCTTCGGAAGGGGACGGCGACGTTCCCCCCCCAGCTCGGTGCGGTGGAGCTGAGGGACAAGTACTCCCTTTTCTGGTCGACGAAGACGCGAGCGCATCCGCGCACGCGGGTGCTCCCCGCCGAAGCCCAGAAGCAGTACCCGACCGGGTATCCTTTCTTCGTCGTCTTCTTCTACTGCGGGCTCTGCCCGCCTTACTCGGAGTTCTTCTCTGAAATCATGAGCACCTATGGCCTCCACCTCCTCGACTTTACCCCCAATGCCGTCCTCACAATGGCGGTCTTCACGCACCTCTGCGAGAACTTCGTCGGAATTCGTCCCAACGTGGCCCTCTTCCGGCACTTCTTTGTCCCTCGGGTGGAGAAAGGAGAGCCGCTGTCCGGTGGGATCGCCTGGGTTTCCCGGTCCGGCAAGAAGGAGGCCTACTTGGGCGGGGACCTCCGCGACAGGTGGGAGGAGTGGAGGGCGGAATGGTGCTTGATTGTCGAGGACCATCCGTAGCCGTTCACCGCCGTGCGCCGAACTCCGGTGGTGCGCGGCGATGGCTGGAGCGAGGTGTCTCCGGACGATGCCAGATTGAAGATCGCCATCGCTCGGATCCTGCGTCTCAGGCTCGCCGGCCTCACCGTCGGCGCCGTCGGCGCGGATTTCCTTCGCCGCCGGATCGCCCCCCTGCAAGAGAGGGGGAAGCCGGCCTGGGAGTTCCAGAATGCGGCGGACATCATGAGGCTGCGTCCGGGCCTCAATTTCAACTTCACCGTGCTGGAGCACGACGCAATGTTGAAGGAGTTGTTCAAGCACGACCCTAACCACCCGGAGTGGTTCCGGCTGCCGCCGGGCGTCGTTCCCTTGTGCAACAACTCGTCGCTCAGCCATATCCTTGCGATGATGCCATTGTGCGACTTGCACGGGGTCAACGCGACCTGGCAGGAGCCGCCGGATGATGTCGTGCGGGCCTTCTTCGACAGCCCGGAGGAAGAGCCAGTCGATCCCGCCGAGAAGGATGGCCTCATCCGAGCCACCACCGCGGCGGAGCTGGCTTACATTGCCTCCAGGATGGAGGAGGCGGCGGCCGCCGCGGCCGCGGGCGAAGCTGGGTTCACCGTGGCCGAGGCGGAGGCGACGGAGGCGGAGAGCCTCGCCGACCCGATGGAACTTGTCGACCAGGGGGAACCAGCCGGGCACGGCGGCGAGGACGAGCCTGCCCAAGACGCGAGTGGCTTGTCGGAGGTCGGCGTCGCCTTCCTGCGGCCTCCGGGCGGCTCGTCGCAGGCGGAGCCCCCGGCCCAGCCGAGGAGGCGCCTCCTCAAGGCCGGGTCGGCAGCGGGAGCGGGGTCTTCGCGGGCTGGGGCTTCGGTTGCCGCTGCGCCCCTTGCCGCGGCGTCGACGGGGGCGGAGTCGTCTACTGCCCCCGCCAAGCGGCCTCGGGAGCCCACTCCCCTCCCCCCCCGCGTCAGGGCCGAGCCGGCTTTCGACTATTCTGCGCTCAGCTCCGACGACGAGGAGGACGGAGAGTAAGTTCCCCATGGAGCTCGTATCTTTTTCCCTGATGGTTCGTCCTGTTCGACAGCTCATTCGCCCTTCCCCTGATCCGGTCCCCTTTTCAGGACCCTGGCCCAGAGGAGAGCGAAGAGATCGAGGATCCCGTGGGTCATCCTTGATGACGAATCTCCCCCGGCAAGCGAGGTCGTGTCGGAGGCGCCCTTACCGGACCCGGCAGGGGACCCTCAGGGCAGCCCGCAACGCAGCCCCCAGCGTGAGCATATGACTCGCTCTTGCTGTTTGGCGCGTACGCGAGCCCTCCCTCTTCTTGTTGTTGATGCGAAGTTGTTGCTTTTGGGCAGGAGCGGAGCAGTCCCGGCGGGCGCGTCCAGAGGGCGCCTCCGCCGTGCCGACCGAGTCTGCTACCCCGCCAAGGGAGAGATCCCCGGCAAGGGAGGACCTTCCGACGGGGGACGCGGCCGACGATCCCCTTGCCGCGGCGAGCGCAGCGCCCGCCTCGGATCCGACGAAGGCTGGGGTCGTCATCGAGGAGGGCGCGCGTGGCGATGCCGACGACGTTGCCGGTGCTCAGGAGGCGGACGGCGTTGATATCCCTGTGGGCGACGGGGAGGCCGAGGAGCAGCAGAGGCTTGCCGCCGCGGAGTTATCCGCGCGGGAAGGCGAGCTGGTGCTGAAAACGGCCAGCCTCGCCGACCACGAGGGAGAGGCCGCCGCGCGCGAGCGGGCGCTCAGCGGGGACCTGAAGAAGGCGCGGGATGCTGCCGCAGCCGCTGAGATCACCAAGAAGGGGCTGGAGGCGAGGGTGGCGCAGCTCGATTCCGACCTCAAGGCGAAGGGCGAGGAGCTCGCCGCGCTCCGGCAGGAGCGCGAGAAGGGTGCGCTCACCCTTGGCGAGCTCCAGGGTCGCTTTGCCGAGAAGATCCGGGAGCTCGACGCCGCCAAGAACTCCAACTCCACCCTGGAACTGAAATTGGTGGCGCTCGGCAAGGCGCTGGACAGCGCTAAGGAGCAGGAGGCGGCTTTACGGAAGGAGGTCGACGGCAACGAGGAGCTGCTGAGGCGCGCCGCCGTTTCCCAGAACACCTTCAGGGATACAGTGGAGCGGTGGACCGAGGGCCTCGTCGACATCGCCGCCACCATCGACAAGGAGCTGACGCTGCTGGGGATCGAGGGCCACCAGTCCCTCACCGACGAGGACGTCGCGCCCAGCGCCAAGCTCACTTCCTTCTTCCAGGGGGTGGTGCAGGCGCTCCAGCACCTCCGAACGTCGCTCCCGAAGGAACGGGCCGACGAGATGCGGGAGGCCATCTCCGGGGCCCTCGAGAGGGTGCTGGTGAAGATCGTTTTCCGCAATCCCGACATCAGGCTTACCAACGTTCTCAGGCCCTTGCCGGAGAACGCAGACCTGACGGGGATCCGGGCCCTCATCGCCCCTATCGTCAAGAAGGCGGCCGGGGTCAAGAGGATCGAGGGCGACCGCGTAGATTAGGCCGCCTGCCCCTTTCTTTTATCTTCCTTTTCCTGCCGCTGTTAAATATGCCACGGAAACGGCTGGTTAGGGCAGCAGTAAGGCATTTTGTAATATAACTTTTCATCTTAGGCTATGCATCGCACTGTTATCCCCTCTACTCGACCGGCGCCTTGTTTGTTTCCGCCCTACGCTTTCGGGGACTTGCCGGCGTAGGCCTCCGCCTTGCCACGGGTGCCGAGTGCGGGACGTCAGCGACCCGCTGGCGGGGCTGCCACCGGCAAGAAACCTTGCCGCGGCTGGTTGCCGCTCACTCAGATTGTTGAGCAGGCTCGAGGCAAAGTAAACGGTGCGACTGCGGTCGCAGCACGCTTAGGGTGCCGGGCGAGCTCGAAACAAAGTGAGGACGCTACTCGGGGTGTAGCACACTCGAGTCGTTGAGCGGACTCGAAACGAAACGAGGGCGCAACCAGTCTCGTGCCGGTCCTTCCGCGCTCAGGCCTCTCAACCCAGGCTCGGTCGTTCGAGGGAGATAACTCTTAAAAATTAAAGGAGCAATTGCTCGAGCTCCGGCAACTTATCTTTTCTTATCGCTTGCCGCCCGGTGGGGTGAAACCTCCTTGGGCAGCATCCAGCCCATCCTGGGGGTAGGTGAGGGGGCAGGACCTCACGACCCTCCGGAGCTAGGCGTTGCTATGCTTGGGGATCCGCGCCCCTCTCTGCGCCAAGGATCACATGCAACTGCGGCAAGACTTGGGCAGAGGGGATGGTTGGCGGAAATGGGCTCCGGCTACCGCGCTGGAAAGACTCTTCCCACGGTCGGTGTCAACTCGTTCGGCACCCCGGCGGGCGCGGCGCGCCGGGGGAACGAGGTCACCTTTCTCGTGACTTCTGGCGCTAACTTCTGCGGCCGCGAGAGCGGCGCAGAGTTCGCTGGGGGCGAATCGTTCGCCCAGCGGCCAGAAGGCGGGCCTCCTCAAGGAGCAGCTGCTTCTTGCCCAGTCTCTGCGCGAGTGGATACTCGAGGAGGGCCGCGCACGAGCCCGTGGGAAGGAATGCCAAAGCTCGTCGGGAACCCCCGCTTCAACTGGACAGATCCTCGGATCCGCAGGAGCGGACTGTTCCTCGGCGTTCAGATTGCTGGTCTGCTCGCCGGAGCAAGGCTCACCGGGGACACCTGCTTCAACTGGACGGATCCTGGGATCCGCAGGAGTGGGCTGTCCCTCGGCGCCTTGTCCCCCTACCTGGCGCGCCAAAGATGTCGGGGCGGACGGGCGTCCCCCCGCGAGCACCTATGGGGCCGGAGCCCCTTTCGTTGTCCGGCGAGGGGGGCGGAGGGAGCGCGGAGAGCAGATCGAAGCGAGCACACGGGCGGTTTACCCAGGTTCGGGCCGCGATGGACGCGTAAAACCCTACTCCTGCTTAGTTGTATTGATCTGGGGAGCTCGGGCGCTTGGGGAGCTAGCTGCACCGAGCGTATGGCCGTCTGGATGCCGAGTCTCCGAACCCCCGAACCCCCTCTACGTTGCACACGGGCCTCCTTTTATAGCGCAAAGGGGTCACCGACAGGTGTCAACGTAAGAGAAAGGGGTAAAAGTGTAAAAGGGGTGGTAGCTGTAATAGTGCGGGAACGGTGGCGCTACAGTGCGGCACAGTGTTATCATACCTACTTCTGACGGTAGGGGACAAGGGCATTAAATGCCCGTCACGGTCGCCCGGTCAGCACCGAGGCGGACCGTTAGGTGCGCCACCGTTCGCCACGATGGCGGCTGCATGCCACCGCATGCCCCAGGCTGCGCGGTGCCTCGCCACGTGCCCTCGGGGGAAGCCCCGGAGCGACGCGTGGCGGGCGAGCTGGAGCGCAGTCTTGAGGTGGCGATCTTGCCGCGGCAAGTGGCTTGCCGCGGGGGTCGTCTTCCTGTGCCTGATAGCGTGCCAGCTATCAGGCCTTGCCGGGGCGCTTGGCGCGCCACGGCTGGCTTCTCTTGTGGAGCCTGGGTTCGGCCTTCCCGACAAGCTCCTCTTGTCGGGGGCTCGATCTTCTGTCTCGTATACTTTGTTCTTGGATGGCCTCACATGGGCTCAGTCGTCCCGGCAAGCTCCTCTTGCCGGGGTCTTGTCTTCTTGGCCCGGCAAGCTCCTCTTGCCGGGGGCCTTGTCTTGAGTGCTTGGTCTTCTCTTGGCGCTTCCGGGGCGGGCCTTGCCGCAGGGTGCTACGACTGCCCGTGCACAAGTCTGGGGTACTAAGGTACCCCTACTTTAGTACACCGACACATCCCTTCTTGCCCTTGCCCTTCTTGAAACTAGTGGTTTCACTAACCATCAACAATTGATGCTCCTTCTTGATTTCTACTTTCGCGGTGTCAAACATCGCGAATATTTCAAGGATCATCATATCTATCCCTGATGTGTTATAGTTCATTACGAAGCTCTTGCAGCTTGGTGGCAATGACTTTGGAGAAACATCACTATCTTATCTGGAAGATCAACTCCCACTCGATTCAAGTGATTGTTGTACTCAGACAATCTGAGCACAAGCTCAACGATTGAGCTTTTCTCCCTTAGTTTGCAGGCTAAGAAAATCGTCGGAGGTCTTATACCTCTTGACGTGGGCATGAGCCTAAAATCCCAATTTCAGCCCTCGAAACATCTCATATGTTCCGCGACATTTCAAAAATGTCTTCGGTGCCTCAATTCTAAACCATTTATCATTACCGAACTATCATGTAGTCATCAAAACGTGTATGTCAGATGTTCGCAACATCCACAGACCTCGTTCGAGGTCCAGCACACCGAGCGGTGCATTAAGGACACAAGCCTTCTACTGTCCGCATAATTGCTACTATGAACTTTCAACTATATTTTCTCTAGGAACATATCTAAAACAGTAGAACTAAAGCGCAAGCTTACGACATAATTTGCAAAGATCTTTTGACTATGTTCAGGATAATTAAGTTCATCTTATGAACTCCCACTCAGATAGACATCCCTCTAGTCATCCAAGTGATTACATAATCCGAGTCAACTAGGCCGTGTCCGATCATCACGTGAGACGGACTAGTCAACGTCGGTGAACATCTTCATGTTGATCGTATCTACCATACGACTCATGCTCGACCTTTCGGTCTTCTGTGTTCCGAGGCCATGTCTGTACATGCTAGGCTCGTCAAGTCAACCTAAGTGTTTGCATGTGTTCCGAGGCCATGTCTGTACATGCTAGTCTCGTCAACACCCGTTGTATTCGAACGTAAGAATCTATCACACCCGATCATCACGTGGTGCTTCGAAACGACGAACTTTCGCAACGGTGCACAGTTAGGGGGAACACTTTCTTGAAATTTTAATGAGGGATCATCTTATTTACTACCGTCGTTCTAAGCAAATAAGATGCAAAAACATGATAAACATCACATGCAATCAAATAGTGACATGATATGGCCATCATCACTTTGCTCCTTTCGATCTCCATCTTCGGGGCTCCATGATCATCATCGTCACCGGCATGACACCATGATCTTCATCATCATGATCTCCGTGAAGTTGTCTCGTCAACTATTACTTCTACTACTATGGCTAACGGTTAGCAATAAAGTAAAGTAATTACATGACGTTTATGTTGACACGCAGGTCATAAATAAATTAAAGACAACTCCTATGGCTCCTGCCGGTTGTCATACTCATCGACATGCAAGTCGTGATTCCTATTACAAGAACATGATCATCTCATACATCACATATATCATACATCACATCCTTTGGCCATATCACATCACATGGCATACCCTGCAAAAACAAGTTAGACGTCCTCTAATTGTTATTTGCATGTTTTACGTGGCTGCTATGGGTTTCTAGCAAGAACGTTTCTTACCTACGCAAAACCACAACGTGATATGTCAATTGCTATTTACCCTTCATAAGGACCCTTTTCATCGAATCCGATCCGACTAAAGTGGGAGAGACTGGCACCCGCTAGCCACCTTATGCAACTAGTGCATGTCAGGCGGTGGAACCTGTCTCACGTAAGTGTACGTGTAAGGTCGGTCCGGGCCGCTTCATCCCACAATGCCGCCGAATCAAGATTGACTAGTAACGGTAAGCATATTGAACAAAATCAACGCCCACAACTACTTTGTGTTCTACTCGTGCAAAGAATCTACGCAATAGACCTAGCTCATGATGCCACTGTTGGGGAACGTAGCGTAAATTCAAAATTTTCCTACATGTCACCAAGATCTATCTATGGAGAAACCAGCAACGAGGGGAAGGAGAGTGCATCTACATACCCTTGTAGATCGCTAAGCGGAAGCGTTCAAGTGAACGGGGTTGATGGAGTCGTACTCGTCGTGATCCAAATCACCGATGATCCTAGTGCCGAACGGACGGCACCTCCGCGTTCAACACACGTACAGCCCGGTGACATCTCCCATGCCTTGATCCAGCAAGGAGAGAGGGAGAGGTTGAGGAAGACTCCATCCAGCAGCAGCACAACGGCGTGGTGGTGGTGGAGGAGCGTGGCAATCCTGCAGGGCTTCGCCAAGCACCGCGGGAGAGGAGGAAGGAGAGATGCAGGGCTGCGCCATGGAGAGATCGGAACTCTTGTGTTGGCAGCCCCCAAACCCTCAAGTATATATAGGGGAGAGGGAAGGGGGTGCGCCCCCTTTAGGGTTTGCACCCCAAGGGGTGCGGCTGCCCCAAACCTATCTAGGGTGGCGGCCAAGGGGGTGGAGAGGGGAAACTTGCCCCCCAAGCTAGGTGGGGCGCCCCCTCCCCAAACCCTAGGTGCCTTGGGCCCTTGTGGGGGGCGCACCAGCCCACCTGGGGCTGGTCCCCTCCCACATGTGGCCCATGCAGCCCTCCGGGGCCGGTGGTCCCACTTGGTGGACCCCCGGGACCCTCCTGGTGGTCCCGGTACGTTACCGATAAAACCCGAAACTCTTTCGGTGACCAAAACAGGACTTCCCATATATAAATCTTTACCTCCGGACCATTCCGGAACTCCTCGTGACATCCAGGATCTCATCCGGGACTCCGAACAACATTCGGTAACCACGTACAAACTTCCTTTATAACCCTAGCGTCATCGAACCTGAAGTGTGTAGACCCTACGGGTTCGGGAGACATGCAGACATGACCGAGACGTTCTCCGGTCAATAACCAACAGCGGGATCTGGATACCCATGTTGGCTCCCACATGTTCCACGATGATCTCATCGGATGAACCATGATGTCAAGGACTTAATCAATCCCGTATACAATTTGTCTATCGGTATGATACTTGCCCGAGATTCGATCGTCGGTATCCCGATACCTTGTTCAATCTCGTTACCGGCAAGTCTCTTTTACTCGTTCCGCAACACATCATCCCGTGATCAACTCCTTGATCACATTGTGCACATTATGACGATGTCCTACCAAGTGGGCCTAGAGATACCTCTCCGTCACACGGAGTGACAAATCCCAGTCTTGATTCGTGCCAACCCAACAGACACTTTCGGAGATACCTGTAGTGTACCTTTATAGCCACCCAGTTACGTTGTGATGTTTGGCACAACCAAAGCACTCCTATGGTATCCGGGAGTTGCACAATCTCATGGTCTAAGGAAACGATACTTGACATTAGAAAAACTTTAGCATATGAACTACATGATCTTTTGCTAGGCTTAGGATTGGGTCTTGTCCATCACATCATTCTCCTAATGATGTGATCCCGTTATCAACGACATCCAATGTCCATGGTCAGGAAACCGTAACCATCTATTGATCAACGAGCTAGTCAACTAGAGGCTTACTAGGGACATGGTGTTGTCTATGTATCCACACATGTATCTGAGTTTCCTATCAATACAATTCTAGCATGGATAATAAACGATTATCATGAACAAGGAAATACAATAATAACCTATTTATTATTGCCTCTAGGGCATATTTCCAACAATATATACTAATGGCGCACCGTGGCATAGTGCGCCATTACTAGTTTAAACTAGTAATGGTGCACTATGCCACGGTGCGCCATTAGTAGTTTTGCAAAAAAAGAATAAAAAATACTGTTGTGGCGCACTGTGTGGCTGGTGCACCATTACTAGTTAGAACTAGTAATGGCGCACTGTGCCCGAATGCGCCATTAGTATGTTTGGAAAAATGGAAAAAAATTGTTACTAGTGGCGCACCATGTGTCTGGTGCGCCATTAGTGTCTTCCACACTAATGGCGCACCAACACATGGTGCGCCATTAGTATATAGTTGTGGCGCACCACATGTCTGGTGCGCCATTAGTGTCAATTTCATCTATAGCCCATTTCCTAGTAGTGGGAGATGTAACGCAGTGAAACGTCATTTGGCCGCTTCCTGTATAACTCACCATCCTAGATGTAGTATGTCATGGCTTGCCGTGCCACACGCTCCGCGTCCTCCTCCTTCTCTGGCAGCGTCGCTTGCATCAGGTATTCCTTGAATTCCTTGGTCCAACATCCCTCCTGGGGCTCGAGCACCAAGAGTAGACGCGCTCCCGATGTCGGGCCACATGCTGGGGCTCCCGTGGCAGGTGGCTACAGGAGCTCCTCCCGAGGCTGCACTGTCCTTGAAAGCGGTGGTGTCGCCGATGGCTTGAAGAGCCGCTCCTCGAAGACGCCAGGCTCTTGGGGCTGTCGCTTGGAATCCCTTCTGGCGATGTCGGCGGCTTCCTTGTTGGTTCCCCGGGGCACGTGCTGCAACTCCTGGCCCAGGAACTACTTCTCCAACTTTTGCACTTCTGCAAGGTATGTCTCCATGTGTTCATCCTTTGGCTCGTATACCTTGTTGGAGAAGTTAATGAGGAGCTGCGAGTCGCCCCTGATGGTGAGATGCTTCACCCCCAGTGTCGCCGCAGCCTTGGCCTTCGTACTCTGCAATGTTGTTGGAGACCTTCTCACCCTGCTGGAAGCAGAGCTGCACGGCGTAGTAGAGCTTGTCCTGAGTGGGCGAGATGAGCACTGCTCCAGCTCCCGCGCCCTGGCGCGCGAAGGCACCATCGAAATACATGGCCCAGCCATCGGGCGCCTCACTTCCCGGCGAGAGGGACCAATCCTCGCCTATTTCAAGCACCGGGGCATCCGTCCATTCTGCCATGAAATCGGCGAGCGCTGCTCCCTTGATGACCCTGGTGGTGTTGAACTCCAACTGGAATGCCTGCAGCTCAATGTTCCACTCGGCGACCCTCTCGGCGGAGTTGGGGCTCCTGAGCACCCTCTCTGTCGGATGTGGGGTTCCGACAAACCCTTAAGGTTCGAACTCTGGGGTGCGCGCAAAGTTGTTTCCCTCCTACCGATCCACGCCCTAGCTCGCTAAGATCTCGCGGACGAACTCGAAGAACTAGCAACACAAAGACACAAGATTTATACTGGTTCGGGCCACCGTTGTGGTGTAATACCCTACTCCAGTGTGTGGTGGTGGATTGCCTCTTGGGCTGATGAAGAACAGTACAAGGGGAAGACCAACCTCCTGAGGTTGAGGTGTTCTTGTGCTTCTCAAACTTGTGTGGGTGAGGACTCAATGCCCCATACTGCGGTGGCTAATTCTACTTATATAGGCCCTGGTTTTCTCCCCAAATATTGAGTGGGAAGGGAGCCAACAACGGCGGGCAATTTGAAAGGGGACAACTAGTACAAGCTATCCTGACAAAAGTAGTTTTCGCCCGTGAAAGGCTCTGGTGGTGCCGCCATATTGGGCTCCGCGGTGACCTCCGTCCTGCCGTCCTGCTGGTCTTCGGTGTCCTTGCACCGATACGGAAACCTTTGCCTGATGCCTCGGTACTCCGCGCCTGCGCTTGCCCCCTTGACACCAAAGAGGAAACAAGGACGCTGCACACGCTGGCTCCCGCCTGGCGCCCGTCTGATCCTGATTGTCATGGCTCACGTCACGGAGCCTCACGAGGTTTGCCCTGCCTTGATATCTCCGCTCCTCGCGAGCCTGCCTGGAGAGGTTGCTCCTGAGGAGGTATTGCATCGTCCGCCTCGTGAGGCCTGGCCCCTTGCGAGGATCTTGAATGCCTTGTTGATGAAGATGGGCCGTCCCGGCCTGCTCGCATAGCCATGCCATGGGCCGCAGGTAGGCAATTCTGGGGACCCCCGTTCCTAGAACGCCGACAGTAGCCCCCGGGACCAAGGCGCGCTTGGGCTTGGCTTCGAGGCGAAGCCAAAGGTCAAGTACGGAGCGCCGCGGGCCCCAAAAGCATGCAGCCTCGGTTGACGCGTGGCGGTTGATTGGATGTGGGCGTCTCCACTTCCCATAACTGCCTCAGTAACCGCTCGATTTGACAAGTCCCTGCGACATGCAAGGAAAATCATCATTACCTGTGATCGTGGGAGGCTCCGGTTGGCCTTCTTCTGCTATAAATGGGGGGGGGGGGGCGGAGCCCCCGTTGCCCATCTCTTCTCGGTTTACTCGCTTCTTCCTTCTTGCTCCACCACTAGCAGCAATGGCGGTGTCGAAGAGGTTCTTCGCCGCGGAGAAAGGCAAAGCCCCTCGGGAGGGACCCGGCTCCCCGACGCCCAAGAGAGGATGTGGCCGTCCCTGCAAGCATGCCGCGACCCCCGCCGTGGCCCCCGGCTCTCGAGGTGGCGCCGCAGTGCACGACAGGAGTCGCTCTAGCCATGGTAGTCCTGTCGACGAAAGGAGACGCGCTGTGGTTGCGCGGCCTCCCTCACCGCGGTTCCTTGCGTCAAAGGTGCTGCCGCAGTTGATTGCATGGTCGGAGCATCCGGCCGGCAGCTGGCTCCAGCTCCCCCGCTTCTTCGCCGATGAGCTGCCGGCCTCCGGTCCAGGCGGGCTCTGGCTGCAGGCAGACGGTTGCTGCAGCCGGGCTTCTTGGGTCGCGGTCGAGGTCTCCGTCGCGGGCAACATTGCTCTGGCCCGTGGCTAGCAGACATTTGCCCGCGCGCGCGGCCTGGGTAGGCGGTGCACCCTCCACTTCAATTTCGGCGGCGACGCGACCCTATTCGTGAGGGTGTTCGGGGAAGACGGTCGCCGCACCGGATGCTGCCCCGAGGTGAACGACGGCGAGGAGGTGTTCGGCCTTGGCGATGGTCGGGGCGAGGAGGAGGACGAACCCGCCGGCCGCACCTCGTTTGGCTATGGTGGCTCCTCCCTTGGTGACAGTTCCAGCAGCGGTGGCTTTGATCAGCCACCTCACCGCCCGCCCGCTTCGAAGGTGGTAGCGGGTCGTCTCGCCACCGCGCATCGGTGAAGTGCGAGGAGGGGTCCGACTAGACCCGGGACGTCGCCAAGGCCCTGCCCCCGTCGGCTGCTGCAATGGCGAGCGCCACTTTTGTTATGTTTCCATTTTTTTCCTGCATCAAAATGAAGCCAGCATGGGCCCGGAGGGGTGTGTATCAAACCATAACTTATTAACCATTATGCTACGCTTGTCGTTTCAGTGTCGTGTGGCTATTTTGCGCAAAGATAACTTAGCCCGGTGCATTCGGGGCGCCCTCCTTCTTACGAGGCGTTTACTTCCTCGTGTCCATCTTGACCTTGTGGTCTGTGATTGCTCAGAAGCTGCAAAAATTTGTTAGGGAGTTTGCCAGGAGATTCGTCGTTCACCCAAGCCTTGACCCGACGCTTTGTATTGCGGTACCCGTGGGGCACGGATTAGGAGAGATGTGCCAGCTTTCGGGCTCGAACGAGGGTGGCTCGCGAGAAGGCAGAGAGAAGAAAAACGCTTGCGAGGGCACCTGCCTAGCCCCCTCGCGAGGTATGCGAGAGAGAAAACACGAGCGAACCAGAGTCGGAAAATGCGGTAAGAAGCGAGGGAATCGAATCAGCAAGGAACGCCAGAAGCAAACTTCGATTAAGGAAAAGCAAGCCAACTACAGAAATAAAATGAAAATCCACGTCCGGCACCTAATCTAATCTTTAAGTCTTCCCACCAGTGTGGAGCTAAGTGCTGCCACTAGGCGTGGGAGGGAGCCCCAGGGCCTGAAGCCGGCGCTCCTGAGACTCCGGGGCATGTACAGCCCCACTCATTATTACGTGAGAGTGTCACGGGCGGTGATTCTTCACAGGCGTCGGGCCTTCTTCACAGGCTTTGGGCCTTTCTTCACAGGCTCTGGGCCTTGCTTCATGGGTAGAACTTCCGGATGTGCTGGATGTTCCAGGCGTTCTGGATGGGTATCCCGTCCTGCGTCTCTAGGCGCACAGCGCCAGGCCTAGAGATGTGGACGACCTTGAACGGGCCCTCCCACATGGGTGAAAGCTTATGCAACCCCTCCCTGGAGAGGACCCGCCTCAGGACGAGGTCACCCGTCTCGAGCGTCCTGGAGCGGATGTTGCGGCAATGGTAACACCGTAGCGCCTGCTGGTACCTTGCCGCTCTAAGTGCAGCTTCGCGAAGACGTTCCTCCCCCAGCAAGAGGTCCATCCGCCGCATGGCGTCCTGCTGCGTTTCATCGAACGCCAGGACCGATGCGGAGCGATGCTTGACCCCGTAAGGAAGGACCGCTTCAGCTCCGTCGACAAGGAAGAACGGGGTCTCGCCCGTTAGCTTGGTGGCAGTGGTGCGTATGGACCACAACACTAGCTGGAGCTCGTCGTGCCAGCCCCTACCACAGGCCTCGAGCTTCTTCTTGAAGGTCCTAGTCTTGAGGCCCCTCAAGACCTCCGCGTTGGCGCGTTCAGCCTACCCATTGCTCCTGGGGTGCGCCACCAAAGCGTAGAAAATCTGCGTTCCAAGGTTAGCACAGTAGGTTTTGAAGAAGTTACTGGTGAACTGTGAACCATTACCGGTGATGATACGGTTGGGGACTCCGAAACGGCTCATGATGCCCCTGATGAACTTGACCGCGGACCCGGCTGGGATGGTGTGAACAGCCTCCACTTCCGCCGACTTGGTGAACTTGTCGATGGCGACATATAGGTAGCGATAGCCCCCTGGCACCCGAGGGAAGGGGCCCAAGATGTCCAACCCCCAGACTACGAACGGCCATGTGAGTGGTATGGTCTGGAGGCCCTGAGCTGGTTGATGTATCTGCTTGGCGTGGAACTGACAGGCTTCACAGGACCTTACCAACTCGGCCGCGTCGTTGAGCGTCATTGGCTAGTAGAACCCACTGTGGAACACCCTTCCAATGAGAGTACGTGACGACGACGGGTGTCCGCAGTCCCCGCCATGTATGTCAACCAGCAATTCCTTTCCTTGGTCGCTGGAAATGCAGCGCAGTGAAACATCGTTTGATCGCTTTCTGTACAACTCACCGTCCTGGATACAGTATGTCGTGGCTTGCCGGGCCACGTGCGCTGCGTCCTCTTCCTTCTCCGGCAGCATCCCTTGCATCAGGTACTCCTTGAATTCCTTGGTCCAGCATGCCTCCTCAGGTTCGAGCGCCAAGACCAAGCGAGCTCCTGAGGTCGGGCCACAGGCCGGGGCTCCTGTGGCAGGGGGCTGTGGGAGCTCCTCCCGAGGCTAAGCTGCGCTTGAGAGTGGAGGCGTTGCCGATGGCTTGAAGAGCCGCTCCTCGAAGACGCCGGGTGAGGGAGTCCTGGATTAGGGGGTGTTCGGGTTGCCGGACTATACCTTCGCCGGACTCCTGGACTATGAAGATACAAGATTGAAGACTTCGTCCCGTGCCCGGATGGAACTTTCCTTGGCATGGAAGGCAAGCTAGGAGGTGCGGATATTCAAGATCTCCTACCATTGTAACCGACTCCGTGTAACCCTAACCCTATCCGGTGTCTATATAAACCGGAGGGTTGTAGTCCGTAGGACAATCAACTCCATACACAACAATCATACCATAGGCTAGCTCCTAGGGTTTAGCCTCCTTGATCTCGTGGTAGATCTACTCTTGTACTACCCATATCATCAATATTAATCAAGCAGGAGTAGGGTTTTACCTCCATCGAGAGGGCCCGAACCTGGGTAAACTTCGTGTCCCTTATCTCCTGTTACCATCCGACCTAGACGCACAGTTCGGGACCCCCTACCCGAGATCCGCCGGTTTTGACACCGACATTGGTGCTTTCATTGAGAGTTCCTCTGTGTCATCGCCTTTAGGTCCGATGGCTCCTTTGATCATCAACAATGATGAGGTCCAGGGTGAGACTTTTCTCCCCAGACAGATCTTCGTCTTCGGCAGCTTCGCTCTGCGGGCCATATCACTTGGCCACCTGGAGCAGATAGAAAGCTATGTCCCTGGCCATCAAGTCAGGTTTGGAAGCTTAAACTACACGGCTGATATCCGCGGAGACTTGATCTTCGACGGGTTCGAGCCACGGCCAAGCGCGCCGCACTATCTCGAGGGGCATGATCTAGCTCTGCCTCCGAACGGTGTCCTGGAGGCCGCACGCGCACCGGTTCCGACCCTTAACTCGGAGCCTGTAGCGCCGATCGAGGATGAACGGGTGGACGTCACCTCGGGGGCTGTGATCTAAAAGGCGATCGAGCCGAACACCCGCCCCGCACGCCGCGTGACTCATGACTCCGAGGATCCGGATTCTTCTCCGGACTCCGAACCCCCCGCGCCCCTGCCAATCGAATCCGATTGGGCGCCGATAATGGAGTTCACCGCCGCGGACATCTTTCAGCACTCGCCTTTCGGCGATATCCTGAATTCTCTCAAGTCTCTCTCTTTACCAGGAGAGCCCTGGCCGGACTACGGTCAGCAAGGATGGGATACAGACGACGAAGAAATTCATTGCCCACCCACCACCCACTTTGTAGCCACCGTCGACAATTTAAACAACGTGCTCAACTGCGACTCCGAAGGCATCGACAGCATGGATGACGATGCAGGAGAAATCGATGAGTCAGCACCCATAGAGTACTGGACAGCCACCCCATCTCACGATGTGTACATGGTGGATACCCCTAAAGGAAGCAACAACGAGGAAAAAGGGGATGGAACGGGAGATCGACCCCCCCGGAAAGCAATCAAAGCGCCAGCATAAACGCCGACCCAAGCCCCGCCTCGATAAAAACCCAGCCATAGAGCAGGACGATTCAGTAGACAACGAGCAGGCCTCAGAGCTACCGTCCGAACAGGGCAAAGAAACCAAACATCTCTCCCCCGATGAAAACGGTATTCCGGACGATATTACGCCGGACAAATCGATGGAGCAAAGGAGTCTCCACAAGAAGCTCGTTGCCACTGCACACAGTCTGAAAAAGCAGAAGCGGAAGCTAAAAACAACGGAAGATGCACTCCAGATTAGACGGAGTAAAGTAATCAACACCGCAGATACATACGGCGACGGTCACCGCACTCAAAGCTATCCGAAAAGAAAACTACTGCCTGAATTCGACGAAGAGGCCCTAGAGCCCTCACATTCAAAAAATAAGATAGCCACACGGTCGGATAGACGACCCAAAAAAGTGGCAAGCGGCGCCGCACTTAAATCGGCATACGACCCACTTAAGGATTCGCACCATGGCCCAGTTAGGTCCATTTATGGGCCAAGAAAGCAAGCTTTCGTGAGCAATGCAGTAAAGCCACTATCAGAATCCGGCACACCCAAATACAGAGGCGCCGCACACCCCCTATGTTTCACCGATGAGGTTTTGGACTATGAGTTTCCAGCGGGATTCAAACCCGTAAACATAGAGGCATATGATGGAACAACAGACCCTGGAGTCTGGATCGAGGATTATATCCTCCACATACATATGGCCAGAGGAGATGATCTTCACGCCATCAAATACTTACCCCTTAAGATTAAAGGTCCAGCCCGGCATTGGCTTAAAATCCTTCCCGAAAACACAATTGGAAGCTGGGAAGAGCTCGAGGATGCTTTTCGAGCAAATTTTCAAGGGACCTATGTCCGTCCTCCAGACGCAGACGATCTTAGTCACATAACCCAACAGCCCGGAGAATCAGCTCGGCAGTTCTGGAATAGATTCCTCACTAATCAAATAGTCGACTGTCCGGACGCCGAAGCCTTAGCAGCTTTCAGGCATAACGTCCGAGACGAATTGCTCGCCAGACACCTCGGCCAAGAAAAGCCAAGAACAATGGCCGCACTAACAAGCCTCATGACCCGCTTTTGTGCAGGAGAGGACAGCTGGCTGGCAAGATGCAGCCCCAGCGACCCAAGTACATCCGAATTTTGGGATGAAAACAGAAAATCGCGACACAACAAAGATTGTCACCGGACTAAGGAAATAAGTCCAAAGAGCACGGCAGTTAATGCCGGATTCAAAGGCTCGCGACAAAATCAGCCAAAACAGACCCTCCAGGATAATAGGGATGATCCATCCAATTTAAATAAAATCCTGGACGGGATATGTCAGATACACAGTACTCCCGGAAAGCCTGCCAACCATACCCACAGAAATTGTTGGGTTTTCAAACAATCCGGCAGACTCAATGCCGAACACAAGGGGCTCGACACTCGAAGCGAAGACGAGGACGAACCCCAAAAGCAGGGCACCAGGAAACAAAAGAACTTCCCACAAGAAGTAAAAGCAGTGAACCTACTTCACATAACAAAACGCGCGGCGTTCATAAAGACACGCATCACACGACCTATCCCCAAAGGGTCCCGCCATTGGTTGTCAAAACCAATCATCTTCGATTAGCTAGATTATTCTAGAAGTATCAAGGATGCAGGCTGGACTGCCTTGATACTCGATCCAATCATTGGCGGACTCCAGTTTTCAAATGTCCTTATGGACGGTGGCAGTGGACTAAACCTGATATATCAGGATACAATCCATCACATGGGGATAAACCAAGCAAGAATCCGCCGCAGCAAAACCTCCTTCCAAGGGGTAACACCTGGTCCGGACACCCAGTGCATGGGTTTTCTCCGGCTCGAAGTTATATTCGGCTCTGCCGATAACTTCCGCTGCGAAAAGCTAACCTTCCATATCGTCCCGTTCTCAAGTCGCTATCAAGCACTACTGGGACGCGAAGCTTTCGCTCGCTTTAACGCGATACCGCATTATGCATCCCTCATGCTTAAGATGCCCGGTCCACGAGGCATCATCTCTCTAAAGGGGAAGCACTAAAGTGCGGCTCCCCCAAGCGGAGGACTGTGCGGCCGCCTCGTCAGCCCCACGGTAAAATAGCCTCACCGGCCAAACAACTTTGAAATAGGTCACTAAAAGACCACGAACGCGGATAGACGAGTCGGCACCAAATTATCATTAATACAGGCTTAGTGGCCATATACCCCCGAACTAGGGGCTACATGCAGAGACGATAAAGCTCAACCCTATATATTTTATTTTATGCTTTGTTCATTTCAAACTTTTGTTCGGCACGACCCGTTTTTCAACTCAGTTCCTCTCTCTTATAGATGAACGTCGTGCGACGCCCGTCCAGGATACGGCACAACGGAGACACAGGCGCAGACGTGCAGTAGGGACCCGTCCTAAAGGATTCTTTTTAGATTAAGACCCTGCGTAAACCTTTTTTACTGTCTCTTGTTGCTACACATCCCCTGGTTCTTTCCGATATAACCAAGGAGGAGGCTGGCGTCTTGGCATGTGGCCACGTCAGAACTTTTGCGCGTACCTGGACACTAGGGGCTTTTTAATAAGGAGTGCTGTTTTGCCCGCACCTATAAAGACCGAACACCTTAGGGAGTGTTCGGCGTCGCGAGTTTTGGCATTATATGCATCAGCTCCGAATCATGTCTTTGGTCAAATGTTGGGTTGCCCGACTCCTGAGTTCGGCTACCTTACGTTCCGCTCTATCGGCTAAGGTAGCACCAGGAGAACTATTGCGATTGTGCCCCGGTTCGGCCGGGCGAGCACCTCAGTAGAGAAAGCCGAAAATTGACTGTCATGATGTAGCATGAGACTGGTCAGCCACTCGATGACCTATCGGAATCTATCAGATTCCTCCGCTTTAACGAAGGGCCGCTTCCCGGTCAGGCATATACGCGCCCCGAACTCGGGCGAGCGCAGTCGCCACTAATGGGCTACTTAAATAGTCCCACTGTCAAGCTTCTATGGCTAAGTGAAAGTGTTAAAGCATTATAGTCCGATTGCATGGCCCGCTGCGCTATCACCTCCTTTGTAGGACCAAGACGTTGGGTTAAGTGTGAAAATGCGTCTTCTGCGAGCACCCCCGCACTATGTGCGTGGGGGCTGAAGCCAACGACTGCCATCTTTCAGATTTTGTATATCTTAAAACGGCCGCACAGGAGGTGTTCCCAATACTTGAAGGCACAAGTATAAAAAGGCCACTACAGTTTATCAAAACATTAATCTATCATTAAATATGCTATAATAACATAACATCTTTGGAGCACTGTGTCTCTATTACACGAGCGCCTTCAAGGGCTTCTTGAAAATAGTGCTTGGAGGACACTTGGCTTTTTTCCGAATCTCGAGACGCAACAATGGTGGCCTCCATCTCCGCCGAGTATGTCTTGACACGGGCAAGAGCCATCCTTGCGCCCTCTATACATGCTGACCTCTTCATTGCATTAATGTGTGGCACCGCGTCAAGGAATTGCTGCACCAAGCTGAAATAACTCTTCGGCTCCGATCTCCCCGGCCACAGATGACTCATGACATACTTCATGGCGAGTCCGGACAACCTATTCAGTTCGGCCCATTGAGCCAAACTATCGTCCACTGAGAGTGGACGCTCTGGATTGTGAAACTGCGACCAGAAAAGCTTTTCCACTTCGCAATCTTCTTTATCTCGAAAGTGCTCGGTCGCATCAGCATCACTCGCTGCCAAATCCAGATAGGTATCCTCCACACTCCACATCGGATCACAAAATTTCCATCGCAGCATAAAGGGCTTTCCAGCCGCAATTTGTTTGGCCTGACGTAGCTCCTCCTTCACAGCTCTCATCGCAGAGCGCACATCCTTGGCATCGGCAACGGCCTTCTCTAGGTCCGCCTGTTTCGCCTGGTCTTCTTTCTCAAGAAGCATGCAATGGTCTGCAGCGCTCTTTAACTTTTTGGCCATCTCGACCATCTCTTCCTTGCTTTGGCAGTGAGCAGCCTGTTCGGCTCTCAGCTCTTCAAAGGCTTCCCGGGCAGCCGCATCACTTTTTCTGGCTTGTTCTTTAGCTCGGGCAAGTTCTGCCCTAAGACTCTCCACGGCGGCCGCACCATATGCGTCAAGCACATACACCGTAACACACTGGCATTGAACCTTTCTTATCTAAATACCGCCCGAGGAATTACATACATTGAGCCTCATCAAGTCGCTTGTTGACAAGCGCGATGTCGGCATCGGCGACGTCCAGTTGCCGCTTTAGTACGGCAAAATCATCAGTTCGGCTTGATTCCGGACACCCTGCCGCCTACATTCAAAGGCGACATCTTAGACCTGGGACTATGATCCTCTGCGTGTCGTCATTCCTTGACGACGGGCAGAGTCTCAGGGGCTACTATCTACACAGGGCACATCTTATTTATGCGCAACTGATAAAAGTGTACATTATCTAATGTACCTCACAACTCGTCAGTAAACTTTTGACGGCTTCATGCAATCCGCTCTCCACGGATGAGACCCTTTCAATCACCGCGCCCATCAATGCACGGTGTTCCTCCGAGATAGAAGCTCGCCCCAGCAGAATCTTTAACTCCTCCGGCCGAGCACCATACGGCGCCGGAGTACCTCGGGGGGCCGCATAGCCATCTTCCGCCCCTGCCGGACTCGGAGAAACCCTCCACAACGACACCTAAGGGTCGCCCGCCTCGCTAGGCGGCACGGCAGGGGGAGGCGTCCCGCTCTCCATCATCTCCGAAAGGAGATCCCCCGAAGATGCGCTCCGCTGGGAAGGGCTAAGGTCCGAGCTACAAGGTAAAATTTCGGTTAATCTTCTCAGATATAAAATCAAGGATTTATCTCATCCCTCAAAAGGAAAATCTTTCTCTACTTACGCCTCGCTGGAGGGCTGATCCCTTTGGGGGCGCAGTTCGGTCGAGGAACTCCCCGGCGCCGGACCCTCTGACGAGGATTTTCCCCCCCGTTTCGAGGCTGTGGTCTCCGGGTCGTCAGAGGCGGCTCTCTTCTTCTCCTTGAGAGAGGAATCGTCGACTCCTCCCTTCAGAACAACCTCCTTCGAGGAGGCCGTAGTTTCCTTGTCCTCCCTCTTACTTCCCTCCAAAGGCATTATTTTCAACATCCTGACAAGCGCAGGATCTGGCCTGGTTTCGGGAAGGGGGGCCGGACACCTAATCAGCTTCACCTTTGCTATCCTTTCCTGCTTAAAAGGACGGCTCTTTTAGGGGCAAGATTATCATACGGATAGAAGGTCCGGGCACAAGGTTACTTACTTGAGTATCCGGGCGATTGCAGCTTAGGCCCGCGTCCTCGGTTAAATCCGGACACGCTTCTTGCGATCCGAAGAACAGTTTATACATCTCCATGGGCGTTGCGCCCATGAAATTCTAGAGAGCTCGCGGTCCCTCTGGATTGAACTCCCATAGGCGAAGGGAGCGACGTTTGCCGGGCAATACTCGGTGAATCAACATGACCTACGTCACCTTGACCAGGCTGAGGTCTCCTTCCAAGAGATCCTTAATACGGCCCTGCAACAGAGGTACGTCTTTGGGTAAACCCCAATCTAACCCTCTGTTGACCCATGACGCTAGCCGTGGTGGGGGACCCGAGCGAAAGGCAGGAGGTGCCACCCACTTGGAGTCCCGAGGAGCGGTGATATAAAACCACTCCCGTTGCCACAAGCCTAGCTCCTGTTGAAAAGAGCCCTCGGGCCATGGAGCACCGACATTTTTGCTTATGACAGCGCCTCCGCACTCTGCGTGCCGTCCCTCGATCATCATCGGCTCCACTTTAAAGGTCTTGAGCCATAATCCGAAGTGAGGGGTAACATGGAGGAACGCTTCACACACGACGATGAATGAGGAAATATGGAGGATGGACTCCGGAGCTAAGTCGTGAAATTCCAGCCCATAATAGAACAGCAGCCCCCTCACAAAGGGATCCATTGGGAAGCCCAACCCCCGAAGGAAGTGAGATATGAACACCACGCTCTCACCAGGCTGGGGACTGGGAATAACCTGCCCTTGAGCAGGCAGCCTGTGTGAAATTTTGCCGGTCAGGAACTTAGCCTCCCTCAACTTTAGTACGTCCTCCTCCATGACGGAGGAGGGCGCCCATTGGCCTTGAAGGTCAGAGCCGGACATTGTCGAAGGTCCGAAGCGCCTGGAATCTGGAGCCTAGGGTGTTGGAACTCGAGGCGACGGGCGAACTTGCTTGAGATTGAAGAAAAAGGGAGTAAGGCCTTGGTCTCTTTATAAGAGGTCGAATACCAAGAGCCCTCCCCGTAACCGTTTAGGACTCGCCTTAAATCGACGAAACGTGCTAACGGGCACGATTGGGTTACCCACGTCCGTATTGATGAGAATCCCGTAAAAAGGGCACACGATCTCTGCTTTGACAAGACGTGCCAAGGAAACTGCCTCGCAAAATGTGCTGAGGTTGAAAAGTAAAAACAATTCGAGTAAAAGGACTTGGCCGTAGTGTGATGATACACTGCGGAATACGTCAGCAGATTTGATTTGTGTTAATATTATTTTCTCTATGGCAATATGTGGAAACTTGTTTTGCAGAGCCGGACACTATTCTTGGTGTTTATAAATCTTCTATGAAGGACTTGGAGGAGGAACCCGCCATGCAATGTCGAAGACAATCTACACGCCAGACTCGTCGTCATTGAAGCTGTCGGCGTTATGGGAACGGGGGTCCCCAGACTTGCCTGCCTGCGGCCTGCGGCGTGGCTCGAGTGGGGGCCCAACGTGGCCCATCTTCATCAACACAAGGCTCAAGACCCTCGCGAGGGGCCAAGCCTCACGAGGCGGATGACATGGAGCTTCCTCCAGCACGGCCTCCTTAGGCTGGCTCGTGAGGAGGCGGAGAGATCAAGGTGGGGTACCTCACGAGGTGCCCATGACGCAAGCCATGACGACCAGAGGTGCCAGGCAGGCGCCAGCCCGCGCAGTGTCCTCCCTTTCCTCTTTGGTGCAAAGGGGGCAAGCCCAGGCGAGATGATCAAGCAAAGGCACCCATTTCGGTGCAACGAGACCAAGACCAACTCCACGACAAGGAGGAAGTCACTGTGGAGCCCAAGCCGGCGTCATCACCAGAACCTTTGGTAGGGGAAGACCAACTTTAGTCAGGATAAGTGTGCCCGATGTCCCCCTTCAAAACGGCCAATTGTTGGCGCCCTTCCCGCTCAAATATTTGGGAAGAGGCCCAGGGCCTTTGCCTATAAATAGGACTAGCCACCCCCAGGGTAGGGACACACACACAGAGAGGAATCCAATCTGATTCAGGACCTAGGGCAAGTAGAGAGAGAGGGAAGGGCGGTCGAACTCCTCCTAGCAGTTCATCCCCTAGCAGAGAACAGACCCTCGCGAGGTCGTTCTTCCTTGTACTGTTCTTCCTGATCAACCCAAGAGGCAATCCACCCACCAAAAACTAGAGTAGGGTATTACACCACAACGGTGGCCCGAACTAGTATAAACCCTGTGTCTCTTGTGTTGTTCTTGCAGTAGTTTAGGTCCCTACGAGACGGAGAGGTAGAGGGCACGATCTCCACGCGCACCCCAGAGTTCGAACCTTAAGGGTCTGCCGGAACCCGTGATCCGACATTTGGCGCGCCAGGTAGGGGTGCGCCAGAATCCGCCTTCCCATCACTCCGTCTCCCGTTACGTCGTCGTCACCATGTCCGGCGACCAGGCGGGCAACCAAGGCCCATGGGCGGCGTGGCCCGTCTGCGCGGAGCCTCCCGCTCCGGGCAGCCCCGCGCCACAGGCAGCTCGCGGTCTGCTGGGCGCTGCGGGCCGCGGGCGACGCGGGCAAGCTTCTGCGACCCTCACACCGCGACAGGCGCGATCGGCTGCGAGGGCCTCCAACCACGCCGCGGCTACGACACCGTACACCCGCCGAGAACAGGCAAACTCAAGGGCCGCGCTCACGGTAGCGCGGGAGCTGTTACAGTGCAGGCTACTGGAAGGCGGCCGCGACGTGCTGCTGGAGCGGGTCGCCGAGCTCCAGGGCTTCGCCGCTTCGGGGGCTCACCCATTCTGCGTCCAGCTTCCACCCCAAGTTCAGGGCAGCGCACGAGGGAGCCCCGCGCACCCGCGCGGACCTCAAGACTACCCCAACACCGGCGAATCCGCTGGCACCAGGCTGGCGGTGGCACTACCCCCGCCCCCGGCACGTGAAGGAGAGGGGCTCAGTGCGGCCCACGGCGCCAGCGGCCAGCCGCGCTACCACCACACGGTGGGAATGACAAGCAACGTTGCATGGCGCATGGAGCACTACAGCACGACATTCGGGGTGGCGGCGCCAGAGGAGTACGTGCCCCACATGATGGACCAAGGACACGCTCACGAGGGCGAACAGGGGTCGCTCTTCAGCCCCAGCTGGGAGGACGAGACGCCAGAGGCCGAGCCCCTCCAGGAACCCCGGGACGGCTCCATCGGTCACACTGGAGGCAACAACTATCGGGTACCATTAATTCCTCAAGAGCAGGCATACGCTAATCATGGGTCACAGGAGGTGCAGGTAGCCGCGACAAGCAGCTGCCCCGCCCTTGCGGTCTCCTACCCCTCGAAAGGAGGACGCAGGGGGCTGCAGGAAAGGGGCAGAGATCCTACCTCACCACCGCGGCATTCGGAGCAAGGCGTTCTTAGAAGATAGGCCCTCCGCTGGGGAGGCGCCTGAGGGCCTGCCCCTGGCGGAGGACCCGTGGTCGTCGGGGGAACTGCCAGCGACCGCTCTACCCCACCGGCGGCGTCCTGGTTTCTGGTCGTCGTTGGTGGCACTAGAGTGTGGCGCAAGGCGGGGCCCTCGTATGGCGATATGAAGCAAGGCCGGTTCCTGTGAAGAAGGCCCAGTGCCTGTGAAGCTCGCCGCCCCGTGACACTCTCACGTAATAATGAGTGGGGCTGTACACGCCCCGGAGTCTCAGGGGTGCCGGCCTCAGGCCCTGGGGCTCCCTCCCACGCCCAGTGGACAGCACTTAGCTCCGCGCTGGTGAGAAGACGTCGAAGACTAGATTAGGTGTCGGACGCGGCCTTTTGTTTGCTTTCATTGCCTTCTTCCTTTGGTTGTAACCTTTTTCCCCGCTGGATTTAAGTTGAATTCGAATTTGAGCTTTGCGTGTGTTCAGGGAAGGGGTGCTTGGTCTTATTTGAATCGTTTCCCGCGTTCTGGTCACCATCTCATCACAGCTGCCTCCCCTCGCGAGCCGGGCCAGGCCTAGCTTAAGCACGATCCAGATTGCCGTTGCTGCTCCCTCGCGAGGTGACCATTGGTGCCTACGGAGATCGTTTTCTCATGAAGGCCCGGAGCCTGTGAAGAAGGCGAACGCCTGTGAAGCCATCCCCCTCGGGAGAAGGCCCGGAGCCTGTGAAGAAGGCGAATGCCTGTGAAGCCATCCCCCTCGGGAGAAGGCCTGGAGCCTGTGAAGAAGGCGAACGCTTGTGAAGACATCCCTCTCGAGAAAAGGCCCAGAGCCTGTGAAGAAGGCGAACGCCTGTGAAGATGTCTTGCTCGATAAAGGGCACGGAGCCTGCGAAGACGGCCCAAGCCTGCGGGGTTTCCTGCCGGCAACGACCCCGCCTCCCGAGGTTTCAACTACCCAGCGCCTGGGACGTGACGCCCTCCAGAAGGCAGCTCCGGAGTCAGCAAGGAACAAGGGCGAACCAGCCTACCGTTAGACGCGTGTACGATTTAATCACTGCAGATAGATTAGATACAAGTTCATACATGAGGGGCTTCCCCTCCCAAAATGCTCTCACAATCGTCGGGCCAAAGCCTGAGTTCTATGTATGCAGGGTAAAAGACGAGGATAGTACATGGTCAATCTGACAAATCCCCCAATGCGTCCTCAGAGGCGCCTCCCGAGCTGTCGCTGGCGTCGCTGAACTCACCTTCGTTGTTTGCGCCCCCATCAGCGGCATTGGGGTCTTCCACCACGCCACCTCCGTCGGCACCCACGACCACGTCGTCGTCATCCGAAGTGAAGGCCCGGACGAGAGCATCTACGTTGCTCTCCACCCACTCAGCCAGGTCGCCTCGAACAACTTGGGGAACTGGGGCGATGGCGGCGTCGAAGTCGAAGTGGGGATCCATGTTTCAAAGATGGTTGAAGACGTGGGAGAAGGCGCGCCCGAGCAAGGCACGGATCCTCTCCCAACCTATCAGCTCTGGCCGACCGTGCCTCCAGCTGTGTCACCACGGTGGTGAAAAACTGCAGTTTGCTGGCGTAGTTGATCGTGTGCGGCTCGCCCACGGCAGCCTCACAGATGTTGCCCAGGGCAATGTTAGCCTTATCCCGGAGTTTGGTGAGCATGGGGCCATGCTGGTGCTCCAGGACTTGCCGCTGGCGTATCTCGTCAGCATTCTGACGCTCGACGGCCACAGCCGCTTCCACACGCTGGCGTAGGCAGAGCACCTCGGCCTGGGAGGAGGCCAGCTCTTTCTGCGCTGCCTCAAGGGCGACCCGGGGGGCGTCCGCTCGTCGCGTCGCCTCATCCTGCTGGAACCTCAAGGCGGCGGTTCTGCCCTCGGCCTCGACTCGGATCATCCCCAGCTTCCCCTCGAACTCACGCTCGAGGCCTTGGCGTGCTGTCGCCACCCGACGGCAAACCTCTTCTAGGACGCGCGTCTCTCGCGTCGCGACATCGTTTTCCGCCTGCGTCACCAGGCGCTCCCTCGTCTCCAGCTGCTCGAGCTCGCGAGCGCGTTCGGCGGCCTCCAGCACCAACGCTTCCTCGCGCTTCCGAAGCTCAGCCGGGTCGCCAGAAGCCACCTCCATCGATGGAGGGGCTGCCTCGCGCAGCTCCGCTTGCTCCTCCAACGAGCGACACTAGGCCAAGAGCTCCTGAGCCTGTTCTTCCGCTGCTACTCGCCGCCGGTCTGCTCCCCGGGCCTCCTCAACGGCCTGAGACCGAGCCGCCAGAGAGGCCTTCAGCGACGCCTTCGCCTCTTCGTCATCAAGGACGCGCTGACGACGCGCGAGGGCAGCGGCTGCCTCTAGCTCGCGTCGCTCGACGGCCAGGCGCAAGCCCTCAGCTTCCAGGCGCGCGTCTTCCTCAGAAAGCTCCTGCCCAAGCAGGTCTACGGCGCCACTCGCCCTCCGAAGGAATTCGTGGCGACGGGCACGGTGCTCCCGAGCACGCTCAAGCACGTCTGTCGCGTCATCATCCGCCCCAAGCAGGCGTCGAGAACCTTGGATCATCGCTCCGGCCCCGGGCGGGGTGCTGGGGGCTGGCGCCTTCCCGACGGACGGCCGCGCCACATCCGAAGACCGACTTGAGTCCCACCTGACCTCAGGAGAAGGGCCCCGGAGGAGCCTCAGCCGGTCGCAGCCCGCGACCAAACGGGGAGCCCATGGCAGGATGCCTATGTCGAGGGAAGGCCCACGGAAGGAGATTGCAGGGGCGGGGGAGTCGCCGCGCGCTACGCGGCGGTCCGCGCCGTCACCTGCCCAAACCACAAGGGCAGTGCCGCTCGAGACACCCAAGGGTGGTGGAGGAGACGGAGTCAAGGAGGGCGTCGGCCTGACGACTTCATCGAGCTCAGTAGGCAGAGGCCTGCAGGGCAAGGAACAGCGGATGCGGCAAGCAGGATAAGAAACAGAAAAGGAGAAAACTTACTCATCATCAGCAAAGTACTTCCGGCGCTTCAGTAGTCGACACGGGAAGTCGTCGCCCAAGGCCTCCCTTTTTCTCCGGAGGGCCTCAAAGTCCACACGGAAACAACCCAGGAGAGGTGCGCAGGAGCCAACCTGCGAAGAGGACGGAGCGCCAGGGTCACTCGCGTCAAGGGCGCATGCCTGGAACGCACGGGCAGTTGCCTCTTCAGAAATCCCGGCTGGGGGCTCAGGAGCCTCGGCCTCAAGCACCGGAGGCGGCGGCGCCTCGCCCGTAGCCTCAGGAGCGCGGACCTTGTGAGCTGCCCCGTCAAGAGCGTCGCCAGGTGCGGTCACATCGCCTGCGGCTCCCTCGACCCCTATTGTCTCCTGCCTCCTTGCGCCACCACTCGAGGAGGATTCACCCAGGCCAACCGGAAGGGAAATCACCACCACGGGGTTCTCGCGAGGCCCCTGGAGCCCGACAGGGCGTAGCCCCCACTCGTCGAAAGGGGGCATCTGCCTCACGAAGTCGTCCCTATTATGGCAGAGGTACAACAAGGCTCCCCCTTGCCGGACACCCCCGGGGTTGGGATCGCCTGTCAAGACCAAGAGCACCCTCCTCAGCACCTCGGGCGCTAGGTCCTCTCCCTGAAGCCTCATGCGATCACCATGCCCGCTGAAGGCCCACATTCTACGAGAATGGCGTTGGAGAGGGGCAATGCGGCGCGATAGGAACTCCTTCACCACTTTGGGCGCCGTTACGCCAAGCTTCTTCAAAGACATGAAGCGATGCCAGATGAAGGCGAGCCGGGGACTTGCGAGCATCTCCTGGCCCTAGCCCGAATTAGGAACAACAGGCGATGTCAGCTTCGCAAGCCGGGGGCTGGGCACCCCGACATCAATGTACAACCACCGCTCACGGAACTCGGCAGAACGTGGAGGAAGGTTGAAGTCGATACCAGAGGTTGCGGTCTCGGACGAAGCTACGAAGCTCACGCATGCCGAGCATTGCATGGGGTCAACAAGATGCAAGGAGAAGAAGTGGCGCAGCAGGGCAACAGAAGGGGGGATGCCCACCATCGCCTCACAAACAAAAGCGAAGACAGAAAGAAGAGCTATGGACTCAGGACCCATGTGCATCATGTGGATCTGATAATGATCAAGGACGTCGTTGAAGAAATCGGAGAAGGAAGGCACCAAGCCCGCCCACAAGGCATCGGCAAAGTGAGGGACCTCGGTGATTATCCTATCAGTGGGGAGGTGACACGTAGGCCACGCCGTCGTCCTCCCGCACTCGTTGAAGGCAGTGGCCAGAGACGGATTGAGCTTGTCCAGGCACTCCAGGTTGAGTATGATCGAGCAGCCGACGGCAGGCGCCACCGGCGGCAGCGGGCGAGATGGAGCCGCGGGCTTCTTCCCCTTCCCTTTCTTTGGAGCCATGGCAGCGGGCGGAAGAGAGAGGATGTGAGATGGGATTGGGAGCAAGAGTCTGAGTTCGAAGGGAGGAAGAACAGGAGACGGTCAGGCAACAGGGAGAGGGGCGGCTATGTACAACGGTGGGGCAACCTAGCACGACGCAGAATAAGGGAGCATGGGTAAACGGTTCCACCCACGTCCAATCAACCGCCACACGGCGCCCGAGGCCGCAGGCTGTTAGGGCCCGCGGCACTTCGCCCTTACCCTTTCGCTTCACAGCACGGCCAAGTCCATGCGCGCCTTGGGCCCGGGGACTACTGTCGGCGTTCTGGGAACGGGGGTCCCCAGACTTGCCTGCCTGCGGCCTGCGGCGTGGCTCGAGTGGGGGCCCAACGTGGCCCATCTTCATCAACACAAGGCTCAAGACCCTCGCGAGGGGCCAAGCCTCGCGAGGCGGACGACATGGAGCTTCCTCCAGCACGGCCTCCTTAGGATAGCTCGTGAGGAGGCGGAAAGATCAAGGTGGGGTACCTCACGAGGTGCCCATGACGCAAGCCATGACGACCAGAGGTGCCGAGCGGGCGCCAGCCCGCGCAGTGTCCTCGCTTTCCTCTTTGGTGCAAAGGGGGCAAGCACAGGCGAGAGGATCAAGCAAAGGCACCCATTTCGGTGCAACGAGACCAAGACCAACTCCACGACAAGCAGGAAGTCACTGTGGAGCCAAAGCCGGCGTCATCACCAGAACCTTTGGCAGGGGAAGACCAACTTTAGTCAGGATAAGTGTGCCCGATGTTCCCCTTCAAAACGGCCAATTGTTGGCGCCCTTCCCGCTCAAATATTTGGGAAGAGGCCCAGGGCCTTTGCCTATAAATAGGACTAGCCACCCCCAGGGTAGGGACACACACGGAGAGAGGAAACCAATTTGATTCAGGACCTAGGGCAAGTAGAGAGAGAGGGAAGGGCGGTCGAACTCCAACTAGCAGTTCATCCCCTAGCAGAGAATAGACCCTCGCGAGGTCGTTCTTCCTTGTACTGTTCTTCCTTATCAGCCCAAGAGGCAATCCACCCACCAAAAACTAGAGTAGGGTATTACACCACAACGGTGGCCCGAACTAGTATAAACCCTTTGTCTCTTGTGTTGTTCTTGCAGTAGTTTAGGTCCCTACGAGACGGAGAGGTAGAGGGCACGATCTCCACGCGCACCCCAGAGTTCGAACCTTAAGGGTCTGCCGGAACCCGTGATCCGACAGAAGCCTGGTTGAGGGGCTACTGAGGGAGTCCTGGATTAGGGGGTGTTCGGGTAGCCGGACTATACCTTCGCCGGACTCCTGGACTATGAAGATACAAGATTGAAGACTTCGTCCCGTGTCCGGATGGAACTTTCCTTGGCGTGGAAGGCAAGCTAGGCGGTGCGGATATTCGAGATCTCCTACCATTGTAACCGACTCCGTGTAACCCTAACCCTATCCGGTGTCTATATAAACCGGAGGGTTGTAGTCCGTAGGACAATCAGCTCCATACACAACAATCATACCATAGGCTAGCTTCTAGGGTTTAGCCTCCGTGATCTCGTGGTAGATCTACTCTTGTGCTACCCATATCATCAATATTAATCAAGCAAGAGTAGGGTTTTACCTCCATCGAGAGGGCCCGAACCTGGGTAAACTTCGTGTCCCTTATCTCCTGTTACCATCCGGCCTAGACGCACAGTTCGGGACCCCCTACCCGAGATTCGCCCGTTTTGACACCAACACCAGGATCCTGGGGCTGCCGCTTGGATGCTCTCCTGGCGATGTCATCGGCTTCCTTGTTGGTGCCCCGGGGCACATGCTGCACCTCCAGTCCCATGAACTGTTTTTCCATCTTACGCACCTCTGCGAGGTAAGCCTCCATGTGCTCGTCCTTCGGCTCGTACACTTTGTTGGAGAAGTTGATGAGGAGCTGCGAGTCGCCCCTAACAAGAAGTCGCTTCACCCCGAGAGCCGATGCGTCCTTCAGGCCAGCTATGAGGCCCTCGTACTCTGCGATGTTGTTGGAGACCTTCTCGCCCTGCTGAAAGCAGAGCTGCACGCCATAGTAGAGCTTGTCTTGAGTGGGCGAGATGAGTACTGCCCCAGCCCCCGCGCCCTGATGCGCGAAGGCACCGTCGAAATACATGACCCAGCCGTCTGGCACCTCGCTTCCCGGTGAGGTGGACCGGTCTTCGCCTACTTCAAGTGCCGGGGCATCTATCCATTCTGCCACGAAATCAGCAAGCGCCGCTCCCTTGATGACCCGGGTAGTGCTGAACTCCAGCTGGAATGCTTGCAGCTTGTTGTTCCACTCAGTGACCCTTCCAGCAAAGTTCGGGCTCCTGAGCACTCTCTCCAACGGGTAGGCTGAGACGACCTTGATGGGGTGGCCCTGAAATTAGTGCGGCAACTTGCGCGAGGCCACCAAGAGCGCGAGCAGGAGCTTCTGAGGCATGCGATATCGTGCCCTTGCATCCCGCAACACCGTGCTGACAAAATACACCGGGTGCTCGACAAGGGTTGGCGTGTTGGTGAGGCTTGTGTCTTGCGGGGGCCCGGACGTCTCCTGAGGTGGTGGAGCTCCTAGTGCCTGGCCGCCTAAGGGGGTCTCTATGACGTTGTCCTGCCAAGCTTGGTCTTCTGTTGCCGCCGCTACGGCTCCCGCGGTGCCTTCCCGATCTTGCTTCATTTTAGCTCTAGCTTGGCACAGCGCGCCCTTGACTTGGTGCTCCTCCCGAACCACCACCAGCGCTGCGCTGGCAGAGTATGGGGTAGCGGCCAGTTAGAGCACCATGGGCTCGAGAGGCCGTGGCGCCACCATCACCGGTGGGCTAGTTAGGTACCTCTTCAGGTCTTGGAAGGCTTGGTCGGCCTCCGGGGTCCATTCAAACGGGCCTTTCTTCTTCATCAGCTTGAAGAAGGGCAAGGCGCATTCTCCTAGCTTGGAGATGAAGCGTCCCAACGCAATCACCCAACCGACCAACTTCTGCATTTCTCTGAGGGTCTGCGATGGGCTCATGTCCTCAATGGCTTTGATGTTCTCCGGGTTCGCCTCGATTCCTCCGTGGGACACGAGGAATCCTAGCAACTTGCCGGAAGGGACGCCGAACACACACTTCTCTGGTTAAGCCACAAGTTCACCTGGTGCAGGCTCTCGAGGGTCTCTTCCATGTCATGGATCAGGGTCCTCGCCTCCCAAGATTTCACCATGATGTCGTCGACGTAGGCCTCTGTGTTTCTTCTAAGCTGTCGCCCTAAGGTGATGTGCATCAGTCGCTGAAAGGTTGCGCCCGCGTTGCGCAATCCAAAGGGCATGCAAGTGTAGCAGTACACCCCACATGGGGTCAGGAAGGCTGTCTTCTCCACGTCTTCTACCGCCATCTTGATCTGGTGATATCTTGAGAACGCGTCCAAGAAGCACAGCAGGTCGTACTCGGCGGTGGAGTCGACGATCTGGTCGATGCGTGGGAGCGGGAACGGATCTTGGGGGCAGGCTTTGTTGAGGTTGGTGAAGTCGACGCAAATCCATTCCTTCCCGCCTTTCTTCGGCACTACGACGGGGTTTGCCAGCCACTCGGGATACCGAACCTCGCGAATGGCACCCGCCGCCTCCAGCTTGCGGGTCTCTTGGACGATGAAGGCCTGCTTCTCATTGGACTGCCGTCTCGCCCGCTGCTTTACAGGGCGTACATTGGGGCATGCCCTTAAATGATGTTGAATCACCTCTCTCGAGACTCCTACCAGCTGATTGGGCTCCCACACGAATATATCCTTGTTTGCGTGCAAGAAGTTTACCAATGCTTCCTCTTGCCCTGGGTCGAGGCTGGCACCTATGGTAAAGGTGGCTCCTGAGGGCATGTCCTCGCTGACCGGCACCTGCTTGGTTTCCAGCTTGTCTTGTGTGAACAACTGCTTCTTCTTGGTCGGCATGGCTCCCTTGGGCTCAGAGGCGCCCGCGTCGGCAGGCTGCACCGCCGCGGAGGTCTTGAGGGCGAACCTGAGTGCCTTCACAGCCTCCTTGGTGTCCCCCTTGATGGTGAGGATGCCTTTGCTCCCAGGCATCTTCATGAGGTTGTAGGCCGGATGAGTCGCCGCCATGAACTGGGCGAGAGCTGGGTACCCGAGGATGGCGTTGTACGGGAGGCCGATGCGGGCGATGTCGAAGTCTGACCAGCTCGGTGCGGTAGTTGTCGCGCGTGCGGAAGGTGACGGGGAGGCGGATCCGTCCCAGAGAGTGGGCAGTGCTGCCACCAACTCCCGAGAAAGGCTTGCTGAGACTGAGCCACTCGAGTGGCACATGAAGAAGGCTGAAGGCCTCTACGGAGAGCAAGTTGAGGCCTGCACCGTCGTCGATGAGGGTCTTGGTAACAGCCACGTTGCAGATGGTGGGTGTGCAGAGCATTGGGAGCCTGCCCGAGCCGGCGGTAGAGTTGGGGTGGTCTTCTGAGCCGAAGGTGAGGTCGCCCTTTGGTGCAGCCCAACCCGGCGGAGTCCCCGGGTGCTTGGAAGCGGCACCAGGCTGACGGAGGAACGGCTTGACGTGGCGATCTGAAGGCGGTGCTTGAGAGCCGCCCAGCAGGGTTGCAACCGCGTGGTGTGCTGGCACCGCGTAGCGAGCAGCGAAGAGGTCGCGGAGTTCCCCCCAGGACGCCACCGTGGATCCAGGGAGGTTGAGCAGCCAGGTGCACGGCTCGCCGGCGAGGGCCATGGGGAGCCAGTTGGCCATGACCTTGTCGTCGCCCCCAGCCTCGAGGACGGCCTCCTCATATGCCAGCAGGAACGCCGTCGGGTCCGCCGCGCCGTCGTAGCGCGGCGGCATCTCCGGCATGAACTTGGGTGGCCATCGCACCTGCCGAAGGGCGGGGGCCAGGGCTCGGAGCCCCCTGGCCCCGTCGTCAGCACCGGCTATTGGAGCCGGTGACGGGGTGCCTTCCATGAGGAGAAGCTATGGCACACCCCTACCTGGCGCGCCAAATGTCGGATGTGGGGTTCCGGCAAACCCTTAAGGTTCGAACTCTGGGGTGCGCGCGAAGTTCTTTCCCTCCTACCGATCCACGCCCTAGCTCGCTAAGATCTCGCAGATGAACTCGAAGAACTAGCAACACAAAGACACAAGATTTATACTGGTTCGGTCCACCGTTGTGGTGTAATACCCTACTCCAGTGTGTGGTGGTGGATTGCCTCTTGGGCTGATGAAGAATAGTACAAGGGGAAGAACAGCCTCCTGAGGTTGAGGTGTTCTTCTACTTGTCAAACTTGTGTGGGTGAGGACTCGATGCCCCCTACTGCGGTGGCTAGTTCTACTTATATAGGCCCTAGTCCTCTCCCCAAATATTGAGTGAGAAGGGAGCCAACAATGGCGGGCAATTTGAAAGGGGACAACTAGTACAAGCTATCCTGACAAAAGCAGTCTTCGCCTGCGAAAGGATCTGGTGGTGACGCCGTCTTGGGCTTCACGGTGACCTCCGTCCTGCCGTCCTGCTTATCTTCAGTCTCCTTGCACCGATATGGAAACCTTTGTCTGATGCCTCGGTACTCCGTGCCTGCGCTTGCCCCCTTGACACCAAAGAGGAAACAAGGACGATGTGCGCGCTGGCGCCCGCCAGGCGCCTATCTGATCCTGATCATCATGGCTCACGCCACGAGAGCCTCGCGAGGTTTGCCTCGCCTTGATATCTCCGCTCCTCATGAGCCTGCCTAGAGAGGCCGCTCCTGAGGAGGTCTTGCATCGTCCGCCTCGCGAAGCTTGGCCCCTCACGAGGGTCTTGAATGCCTTGCTGATGAAGATGGGTCGTCCCGACCTGCTCGCATAGCCACGCCGTGGGCCGCAGGCAGGCAAGTCTGGGGACCCCCGTACCTAGAACGTTGACACTCTCTGTGGGTAGGCTGAGATGACCTTGATGGGGTGGCCTTGAAAGTAATGCTGCAGCTTACGCGAGGCCACCAAGAGCGCGAGTAAGAGCTTCTGAGGCATGGGGTACCGTGCTCTTGCATCCCGCAACACCGTGTTGACGAAGTATACCGGGTGCTCGTCGAGGGCATGTGTGCTGATGAGGCTTGCACCTTCTGGAAGCTGGGGCGCCTCCTGAGGTGGTGGAGCCCCCAACGCCTGATCGCTTGTCGGGGTCCCTGCGGGCTCAGGGGCGTCGCCCTGCTGAGCCTGATCCTCTGCTGCCGCAGTTGCGGCCTTTCCTTTGCGGCACCCTCCTGGTCCTGCACCGTCCCTGCTGGGGGCGTAGCTCGGCGTGATGCGCCCTTGGCTTGGCATTCTTCCTGAACCGCCAGTATAGCCGCGCTGGCGGAGTAGGAAGTGGTGGCAAGGTAAAGCACTAGGGGCTCGAGAGGTCGCGGTGCCACCATCACTGGAGGGCTGGTCAGGTATCTCTTGAGGTCTTGAAACGCTTGGTCGGCCTCCAGGGTTAACTCGAATGGGCCCTTCTTCTTCATCAGCTTGAAGAAGGGTAGGGCGCGCTCTCCCAGCTTGGAAATGAAGTGTCCCAACGCAGTCACCCGTCCAGCAAGCTTCTGCATTTCCTTGAGGGTTTGCAGTGGACTCATGTCTTCAATGGCCTTGACCTTCTCTGGGTTGGCCTCGATCCCCCTGTGGGACACAAGGAAGCCCAACAGCTTGCCCGAAGGGACGCCAAACACGCACTTCTCCGGGTTGAGTCGCAACTCCACCTGGCGGAGGCTTTCAAAGGTCTCCTCCAGGTCTTGGATCAAGGTCCTAGCCTCCTGAGACTTCACCACGATGTCGTCGACGTAGCCTTTAGCGTTTCTCCCGAGCTGCCGACCCAAGGCGATGTGCATGAGCCGCTGGAAGGTTGCGCCTGCGTTGCGCAACCCGAAAGGTATGCAAGTGTAGCAGTACTCTCCGCACGGGGTTAGGAAGGCTGTCTTCTCCACATCTTCTACCGCCATCTTGATCTGGTGATATCCTGAGAACGCATCCAGGAAGCACACCAAGTCGCACTCGGCGGTGGAGTCGGCGATCTGGTCGATGCGTGGAAGCAGGAACGAATCTTGGGGGCAGGCCTTGTTGAGGTTGGTGAAGTCGACGCACATTCGCTCCTTTCCGCCTTTCTTGGGCATGACGACGGGGTTCGCCAGCCACTTAGGATACCAAACCTCGCGAATGACACCCGCAGCCTCCAACTTGCGGATCTCTTGGACGATGAAAGCTTGCTTCTCTGTGGACTGCCGCCTCACCCTCTGCTTTACGGGGCGTACGTTGGGGCACACCTTCAGGTGGTGCTCTATCACCCCTCTTGGTACCCCTACCAGCTAATCAGGCTCCCAAGCAAACACTTCCTTGTATGCGCACAAGAACTTCACCAGCGCCTCCTCCTGACCAGGCTCGAGGTTGGCGCCTATGGTAAAGGTTGCCCCCAAGGACCCGTCCTCCTCGACTGGCACTAGCTTGGTTTCTGCCTTGTCTTGAGTGAACAATTGCTTCTTCTTCTTCTTTGGTGCGGCTCCCTTGGCCTTGGAGGTGTCCACGTCAGCGGGCTGCACCGTCGCGGCGGTCTGGAGGGCAAGCTTGAGTGTCATCAGGGCTTCCTTAGCGTCCCCAACTACTTGAGGATACCCTTGCTCCCACATCTTCATGAGGTTGTAGGCCGGATGGGTCGCCGCCATGAACTGAGCCAGGGTCAGGTACCCGAGGATGGCGTTGTACAGGAGGCCGATGCGAGCGATGTCGAAGTCGACTAGCTCAGTGCAGTAGTTGTCGCGCGTGGCGAAGGATACAGGGAGGCGGATCCGCCCCAGGGAGTGGACGGGGCCTCCACCAACCCCTGAGAAAGGCTTGCTAGGGCGGAGCCGCTCGAGCGGTACGTGGAGAAGGCTGAAGGCCTCGACGGAGAGCACGTTGAGGCCGGCGCCGCCGTCGATGAGCATCTTGGTGATGGACACGTTGCAGATGGTGGGTGTGTAAAGCATTGGGAGCACACCCGAGCCGACGGTGGAGACGGGATGATCCCCTGAGTCGAAGGTGAGGTTGGCCTCGGGCGCGGCCCAGCCCGGCGGAGCCCCCGGGCGCTTGGAAGTGGCGCCGATCTGGCGAAGGAATGGCTTGACGTGACGATCCGAGGGTGGTGCTTGTGAGCCGCCAAGGAGGGCCGCAACCACGTGGTGTGCCGGCACCGCATAGCAGGTAGCGAAGAGACCGCGCAACTCCTCCCAAGATACCATCATGGATCCGGGGAGGTCGAGCAGCCAGGCGCGTGGTGCGCCAGTGAGGGCCATGGGAAGCCAGTTGGCCATGACCTTGTCGTCGCCCCCGGCCTTAAGGACGGCCTCCTCATATGCCAGCAGAAAAGCCGACGGCTCCGCCGCGCCATCGTAGCGCGGTGGCATCTCCAGCTTGAACTTGGGTGGCCACTGCACCTGTCGCAAGGCGGGAGCAAGGGCCCGGAGCCCCCAGGCGTTGCCGTGGGCGTCCGTAGATCCGGTCGGAAGAGCGGCACCAGCCATGGAGGATGGGCGCAAGGATGGTGGAGCATGAATCAATGGAAGGAAAACTCCGGCGCACCCCTACATCTTGCGCCAAATGTCGGATCTCGGGTTCCGGCAAAACCCTCAAGGTTCGAACACTGGGGTGCACACGAAGATCTCCCCCTACCAAATCATGCCCTCAACCTCGCCACAATCTCAAAGGCTAGCTCGACGAACTTGCAGCACAAGAGACACAAGATTTATACTGGTTTGGGCCACCGTTGTGGTGTAATACCCTACTCCAGTGTGGTGTGGTGGATTGCCTCTCGGGCTGAGGATGAATAGTACAAGGGGAAGAACAGCCTCCTGAGGTGAGGTGTTCTTGTGCTTGGTGGGTGTGAGGATGGGTTGGATCTAGTCCAAGATGAGATGGCTGAGGCTCCGTTGCCTCCTACTGTGGTGGCTAATCCTATTTATAGAGGCCCTGGTCCTCTCCCCAAATATTGAGCGGGAAGGGATGCCACAACGGCCAATTTGAAAGGGGACAACTAGTACAAATTATCCTGACAAAAGCAGTCTTCGCCTGCCAAAGGCTATGATGGTGACGCCGCCTTGGGCTCCATGGTGAACTCTGTCTTGTCGTCCTGCTGGTCTTGGTCTCGTTGCACCGATATGGAAACCTTTGCTTGACGCCTCGGTACTCCTCGCCTGTGCTTGCCTCCTTAGCACCAAAGAGGAAGCTAGGACACTGCGCGCGCTGGCGCCTGCCTGGCGCCCACCTGGTCTCGATTGTCATGACTCACGTCATTGGAACCTCGTGAGGTTTGCCTTGCCTTGATCTCTCCGCCCCTCGCGAGCTAGCCTGGTGAGGCTGCTCCTGAGGAGGTCTTGTGTCGTCCGCCTTGCGAGGGTCTCGAATGCTTGTTGGTGAAGATGGTTCGTACGGGCCCGCTTGCAGAGCCACGCCATGGGCCGCAGGCAGGCAAGTCTAGGGACCCCCGTTCCCAGAACACCGACAAACATGGCCACGTAAATCACAAGCTAAAGTGTAATACCATTATACTTATATCCCGATGCAAAAGGTTGAGTACATGTCCGAAGAGTAGAGTCGCACACATGCACTCTGTCTCTCAGAATCTCACACACATACCAGTTACCTGACACCCCCTAAGCAGACTCATATGTTACAATTTGTGCACCTGCAAGTAAACGTGATGGTGCGCATTTATTTAAGCCGGACGGTGAACCCAAACAGTAGCTGCATTCATTCCCCTCCCGCCGCCTCTTCTCTAGTCACCGTTGCCTGATAGACATGGCCGGGCCGAAGGTAACAACATACGCCATACTCCCGCCGAAGTGGCACTTTAATCTGGAGGCGACGCGGAGCCCGTATCACAGCCACCCTACCTCCGTTGTCCGGACTAGCCGGAGCCAGACGAGGAGGCATTGGAGGCGGAGCAGCACACGGAGCCAGATGAGGCGGCATTGGAGGCGGAGCAGCACACGGAGTGGGAGGAGGAGAACGACGACGCAGAGCCGAAACGTGAGGACAAAGATGCGGGCGAAGCGGAGCCGCGGGAGGACGATGATTTCCATTATACTCAGACTTAAAGGGCTTTGAGTTTCACAACACATTTATTTCATAGAGACAAGAGAAAGGAAATTTTAGCGGTCATGCATGCATCTTTTTGTGCCAGCACTCCTATATAAGGGTTGACCGGTCGCTTCCCGCGAATGTGCGCAGGCGGTGGAAGAGGAAGGAGAAGGGAAGTGGGATGTGGAGTACGCCAGTTGCAGCACGAGCTCCAAGGAACGTTCGTGCCAAACAATGCATAGGTGTACGGTATAGTCCAACGGTGTATGAATTGGCCTTTAGGTTGCGTGTGGATGACATGGTTGCAACATGCAGGTTACAGTTTGATAGCCTACCGCTCCGCTTCGCACGGTTTGGTCATGCAAGATTTGCATGCACGCATGTCATGCACGTAATTGTCGAAGGCATGCTTGAAAAAGGACGACCAGGTCCGCTAGTCTGCGTTGGTCCATGCGCCCGGAAAACAACCAATCCCAGTCACTGTAAATGTCGTGCGTGCTTTAATTCCGGGCTAGTGGATGGACGCGAACATGTCGTACAACGAACCGCCCGCCAGCTCCCTAATCTCTGTCTCTACTCTTATAATAATAATAATCTATCTATCTCTATCTCTCTTCTACTACTCTTATAAAAAAGAGGTTGTGATGATGGTGTGCCTGCCATCCTGCAAGATAGGCCGTCTAATTTATATCTGACGGATAGGAAGGAAACTATGGCAATTTTGCAAAACGATACCCACACCCCTCTCCATATTTGCAAATAAGGCCTTCCCTCGTTCATCCTTTTCTCTCACAAGATAAACTACTCATACAAATGCATCTTCATGTTACGTGCAATGCACGGGCATCATGCTAGTAATAAATAATAATCTACCCTTATAAAAAAACAGATTTGGTGATGATGGTGTGCCTGCCCTCCTGCAATATAGACCGTATGATTTATATCTGACGGATAGGAAGGAAACTATGGCAATTTTGCAAAAAGATACCCCCACCCCTCTCCACATTTGCAGATAAGGCCTTCCCTCATTCATCTTTGTCTCCCACGAGATAAACAGCTCGTATAAATGCATCTTGATGTTACGTGCAATGCATGGGCCTCTTGCTAGTCTCAAATATAAATTGCACTAGTGCGCACCCGCAGAACATCCTTTTCGAAGGGACGAAGCCCTGCAGTTACCATCTCCTCTCGTGTAAACCAGCTCCACAACGGACAAAGCAGTTGGTCGCCATTGCCATGGATTCGCAAGATGGTGGTGCTTCTCGTCCTCGTCGAGGTTGGGAGACCTTGGATGACGATCCTTTGGGATAAATCGTAAGTCGCTCCAACTTCCTCACATCAGCAAGACTTAGCGGTACTTGCGCTAAATATTTAAGAGGGTGTGTAAATGCATGGGAGAAGGCCATGCTAGTTGGTCTGCCATGCATCCTCGAGGATGAGGATGTTTCTTTGGGGGTCTCTCCAGCGCGGCGTGGCCGTAGTTGCAAGTTGACACCCCTTGAGATGCCTATGTTGAGGGGCACTCAGATTTTGTCCAATGAGCAGGTAAGTGATGAGTTTGATCACGTAGTAAATGTATTCTAAAGACTACTTCCATGTCCATGTCCATTTCCTAATTCGCCCGCTGCCCACCGTTTCACAGGTTAGGCTTGGTGTCAGTGGAGATTGGCTTGCATATGTACGGGAGGGTACCAACGTCAATTTGCACAACATTTACAATGGTGACACCGTTCCCGTAGAACCTTTGTCCAACATTGGGGTCAGCCATGCAATGGGCCATCGCCTGAATTGGTACGATGGAACCACAGTGAGATTGAAGAAGATAGCAATCCCGGAAGCCCTGATAAGGTCATCCGCCAACCAAAATTACACTCTCATCACGGTGTTCGACATCGCGATTGCTTTCACGAACCCTGCACATGGCGGTCAAAGGTGGACCATGCTGTCTGTGGCCGATTTGTTGTCATACGAGTACGAAGATGTTGTGCTCCTTTCTAACCACATCTCCGCGGTGACAAACCAGGGGTGTTGGGGATGTAACTACTAGGTATGACCCACCCAGGAGGGGCCGGGTCATGCCGTTGGCGACTTAAGGATGAAGAGGCCCGATAAGGTCCAAGAAGACATGAAGATGACGGTTCATGGAGCAAGCCTATTGAAGGCCCAAGACCCAAATGCGACTTGAGGCCCAAAGGTGTGAGCCGCCATATGTTAAGCTTGTTCTGTAAGGCAAGCTTAGTTAGAAACCAAGCCGGTCACGTTTGTGTGAGCCGGACGGGACTCTGTAAGCCGCCGGGCATCAACCTGTATATAAAGGGGTGACCCGGCGGTGGGTTAACTCAAGTAACAATCAATCGAGAACTACGTCAAGTGTATTCGCTCCCTGGTAATCGAAATCCAAGCAATACAACCTAAAGCAGGAGTAGGCTTTTACCTCATTCAAAGGGGCCAAACATGGGTAAACTCTCTGTGTCCTTTGTCCCGTTTAACCCCTTCAAGCTAACCTAGTTGTGATGGCTCCACACCTAAGTCCTTTTGCTAGGGCATCTGTGGTGTTAAGTCCACGATAGTTGGCACCCACCATGGGGCCAGCACACGGTGGTTTTGGGTTCTTGAAGGGCAGCTTCTCACGGATTAAGGGATACGCTGTGGGCCGGATGACTAAGAGCCGCCGCGGCAAGCTCTACATCGACGACGTTGGCTGGGGCCCCGAGGCCGGCTCAATCAAGTACGGGTACCGGGTCCCCTTCGGCGGAATCCACATCTTCATCGGTAAGATCGGCGAGTCGGAGCCTGAGCCGGACACCTGCACCGACATCATCGAGACGGCTCAATGTGCACGACCTGCCAGGGTTCAAACCGCCGTGAAGCACACTTTTGTTGGTTTCGTCCATGGGGCGGATCTTGAGGCAGGATCTGTGTCCAATGGAGAGACGGCCATCTACTCTGATGCTGAGTCCTCAACCGGTGAGACCAGTTCAATGTATCAACTACAAGATGGCGGGCTTGGGGGCTATTCCGATGGCAACAGTATTCCGGACCCTTATGAGCCGCCGAACAGAGTCGCGATCTTCATGGCCGTCACACAACCGGTGCTCAATTCATCAACTGATGCGGCTATGACTTCTGGTTCAATGGTTGGTTCTGCGTGCCCGCCGGCTCAAGTTTTATCTGAGCTCTTGGAGGCTTTGGCGACCTCATTAGCTGTAGAGGTAACACGAGAGAATCAAGCACAACATAAGGTGGATGTCGCGAAGCTGCAAGATGACATAGCTCAAGCCAAGGAGGATTTTAATGCAGAGAATGCTAGGATGGCGACAGAACGAGCCGCCTTGGACGCTGCGTCCCAATGATTCAAGCAGAAAATTTCCGGTTAAGCTTGGATCAGAATGCATCTAACGTCATTCTATGAAGGAGGCATCAGAGTCGTTTACCTTTGGAATACGATGCGAGGAATCTTTTCAACACTCCTTGGACTGGACCAAGTAATCCGCCCGAAGTAAATCAGGTTGTCGAGGCGCCCATGACTGGGGCGGCGGTTCAGCCACATGTTGCAGACCCGCCTCATTTGACTTTAACCCCACCTCAGCTGGTGTCGACACCGTCGGGTCATTATTCTAACCCTTTGGACAAAATGATTGCCGCGGCGTCACGGCTGCCAGCTCTTCTCGTTGAAGGCGAGTCTCCTGTGGAAATGGAGATATGAAGGGCAGGGGAGCTTCTTCAGACAGCAGTAGTTCAGCAGGCGGCTTACTCATATAGTCGTGATCAGATTCATTCGACTCCATGCCCTAGTCGGAGTTATAACCGGCATACTGAGTCGCCGACTGTCGGTGTCAAAACCGGCGGATCTTGGGTAGGGGGTCCCGAACTGTGCGTCAAGGTCGGATGGTAACAGGAGACAAGGGACACTTTATTTTACCCAGGTTCGGGCCCTCTCGGTGGAGGTAAAACCCTACTCCTGCTAGATTAATATTGATGATATGGGTAGTACAAGAGTGGATCTACCACGAGATCAAGGAGGCTAAACCCTAGAAGCTAGCCTATGGTATGATTGTGTATGATGATGGTTGTCCTACGGACTACAACCCTCCGGTTTATATAGACACCGGATAGGGTTAGGGTTACACAGAGTCGGTTACAATGGTAGGAGATCTCGAATATCCGCACGCCTAGCTTGCCTTCCACGCCAAGAAAAGATCCTTCCGGACACGGGACGAAGTCTTCAATCTTGTATCTTCATAGTCCTGGAGTCCGGCTGAAGGTACAGTCCGGCTATCCGAACACCCCCTAATCCAGGACTCCCTCAGTAGCCCCTGAACCAGGCTTCAATGACGACGAGTCCGGCGCGCAGATTATCTTCGGCATTGCAAGGCGGGTTCCTCCTCCAAGTCCTTCAAGAAGATTATAAACACCAAAAATAGTGTCCGGCTCTGCAAAATAAGTTTCCACATATTGCCATATAGAGAATAATATTAACACAAATCAAATCTGCTGACGTATTCCATAGTGCGTCATAACCCTATGACCAAGCCTTCTATATAAATTGCTTTCACTGTTCCACCTCAGCTCGTTTAGCGAGGCGGTTTCCTCGGCACGTCTTGTCAAAGCAGAGATCATGTGCCCCCTTTAACATGATTCTCATTAATACGGACATGGGTAACCCAACCACGCCATTTACCACGGCGTTTGGGAGGCAAGTGAGTTTTATTAGGTAGGTGGGGACGCCTAACCGTACCTGCTTATATAAAGGGATAAGGATTCACCTTTTTAACCTACGCCTTCTTCCTCCTTTGCCACTCCATCTCTCGCGAACTCGAGCTCCAGCGCCCAAGTCCGCTCTTCCTTCCTCAACCTTCTCCAACAATGTCCGGAGCGGGAGGCAAGTGGATGGTCTCCTCTGTTACAGAGGCTCAAGTAAAAAAGTTAAGGAAAGCCGGATACTTGTCCAAGGACATCCCGCATCGGCTTCCTGAGAAGGGGCAGCTTCTTCCTACCCCAAGGCCCCATGAGAGGGTAGTTTTTCTTCCCCACTTCCTCCGCGGACTGGGCTTTCCACTTCACCCATTTGTCCGGGGGCTCATGTTCTACTACGGCCTGGATTTCCATGATCTGGCCCCGAACTTTGTCCTCAACATCTCGGTGTTCATCGTCGTGTGTGAGGCCTTTCTCCGCGTCCGCCCCCACTTCGGCCTCTAGCTCAAGACCTTCAACGTCAAGCCCAAGGTGGTGTCCAGCACCCAGGCGGAGTGCGAAGGCGCTATGGTTGGCAAGATAGCCAACGTCCTCTGGTTCGATGGCTCCTTCGTGGAGTCCCTAAAGGGGTGGCAGGCCGGGTGGTTTTACATCACCAAGCCCCGTGATCCGAAATGGGTCGCGGCCCCCGAGTTCAGATCCGTACCCCCCACGCGGCTCATGTCCTGGAAAGAGACGGGCCTGTCATGGGGCAACGAGGAAGAAGTGACTGGGCTGCAAACGTGCATCCAGTCCCTGGTGAACAAGCCAATCCGGCTTGTCAATATAGTCCAGGTCATGCTCGTTCGCCTAATCCTCCCATGCCAAGAACGGGATTTTACTTTGTGGGAATTCGACCCGGCGCAGCACCAAACCCTCAGTAGGCTCTTCGACACGACGTATGAAGACGTCTGGAAGGTGCTGACCAAAGGCGCCGAGTCCCCCACATCTGCCTCCGAGGATCGCGGATACAGCTCGCAGCGTAACGCTAGCGAGGTAAGCTATCCATACCTTTGACAGGTTTGTTAAGCTCTTCTTCATAGATTAACTCTATGCGGGATCTAAACTCCCTTTACCTTTGACAGGCTTGGCAGGAGGTATCCGGACAAATTAACTGTCCGGCTCCTCTGCCCGAAGACCCGGCCCCAGCTCTCTTGGTGAAGCTAATGGCTTCGGCACCTTACATGGTGCCGGAGAGGAAGGCCAAGAAGAAGAAAACCACCGGGACTCGAAAAAGTTCCCGCAACATGGTGGTGTCGGAATCGTCATCTGACGAGTCTGCAACGCCCTCCTCTCGTGAAAACGAGGAGGAGGAACAAGGAAGCTACCCCCCCAGTGAGGGGAGCAAAGAGGAAGAACACCGCCCCAACAGGGGAGGCCGAGGGGTCGAGGAAAAGGAAAACCCCTCCGCCGGACTACTCCCGCGACGTCGAAGAGGGCGGAGAGGAGTGGCTGGACCGAACCAAGCGTCCGGCGACATCGTAAGTGTTTACATATCAGAGTGACTCATGATATTCTTTTAATGCGTGGCTTTCCCTAATATCGAGCGTAATTTATGCAGCCCGCCCCGGGCCGGACTCGACGATTCGTCGAGCGGCTCCCTGGATTCGTCGGACGTGAACTCTGTTCCGCCCGCGGTCTCCCCCCGCGGGGCGGACGACGCCGAAGTGGCGCCCCGCCAAGCTTCGAGGCAGGAGGAGATGGTCCTGGAGGAGCCACAAGGCAATCCTCCGGACCCCAGGAGTAAAGGGGATGAAACCCCCCAGGGCTCCAAGTCCGGCTTTGTGCCGGACACCGCGCCGGACTCGACAGTCCCGGTCCGCGGTGGGCGAACTCCTTCCAAGAGGAGTAAGCCGACTAAGCCGGCGGCCTCCATCCAACCGGAGGCGCCGGACAATCTGCTGGAGGTGCTTAAGGGCGCCGCCATCGATGACGAGCACCGTACTGTTATGAGTACGGTGATCCAAAGGATTCAGTCCGCCAAGAGCGGACTGAATGAAGCTTGCGCTAGCCTTCTAACAGGCTTCGAGGTGAGTAAAAATATGTCAAATTATTTACCGCATAGACAGTAGCCCCTGATGCTCTGTTCGGTGTTCGGAAAGAAAAGCCGGATAGAGGATCTAGTAAATTTCGCAGGAGTCTAACAAAAAAGGTCAAATATGTGTATGCAGGCTTCACTGATGTCCACCGCCGCACTGACTGCGCAGGTGGATGTCCTTAAAAAGGACCTCGGGCGGACCGAGCAAGAACTCGTCCTTGCCAAACGGCAGCTCAAGGAGAAGGAAGGTAAGAAATACCTAAAAAAAGAAAAAAGAAAAAAGGTGCCTATAGAGAGGCTTGATTGCAGAAAGAAATAACAGGATTGTACTACTTATTGTAGGGGCCGCAACCGAGGTGGCAACCCTGAAGCAGGCGCTAGCAGAGGCCGAAAAGAAAACGGCCGAGGAGCGCGCCGAGCGAGAAAGGCTTGGGGTTCAGGTCGAGAGGTGCAGCAAGAGCTGCAAGCTCTCATGACAAAACATGAGGGTTTGGAGCTTGAGTCAAAAACGCAAGCATCCGAGCTCGCGTCGGCCGCCGAGACCGCCAAGAGTGCCAAGGCCGAAGCCCAAAAGGCCCTCCAAGAGTTGGAGGAGGTGAAAAAGATAGCAACGGGTAAGGCATTCTCAATGCAAAGTAGGAATATAAAAGTAAACTACCTATTACTTACCCGAATCCGGAGTTCTCCAGGGGCGTTCGCCTATCTTCCCCGCAGCGACGCTGCCGCGTTCTACCAAGATGAAGAGGGCAGCTCGACGGAGAGTGTGTTCTGGTCTCAGTATTCTGAGGCCGGACACCCTGTGCCCTTAAGCGATCAGCTGAAACAGCTGGTCGAGCTCCACAAGGCGGCCGAATAGGCCATGAAGGGCTTACTAGTTCGGTTGTGGCCTGGAGAGGCCCTGCCTGGGAGCTATTTCGGGCTGGTGCGGCGGCTGGTGGAGGCCTGTCCACGGCTTGAGGTCATCAAGCGCTCCATCTGCATTGAAGGTGCCCGGAGGGCCCTTGCCCGTGTAAGGGTACACTTGGGTAAGTTGGACGGAGAGAAGCTGGTGAAGGACGGGCCGCCGCAGGGGAAGGAGCATCGCAAGCCCGAGAACTACTACAAGGAAGTTCTTGCCGGAGCCCGCCTTGTCGCGGATGAATGTACTAAAGATGTAATATTTGAGTGAACTCGCTCGTTTGTATCCTGTGCACTGAAAACTTGTTCATATGCGTAAAGCAATGCTTATTTAATTTAAAATATTATTTTCTGTGCGGCCGTTTATCAAAAATTTGAGAGATGGCCAGTCATCGGCTTCTGCCCCCATGCCACTAGTGCTAGGGTGTTCGGGATAAACCTGAGGGCTCTTGTTCCCATAGTTGGGTCCTTCGAGGGAGGCGCTCAGCACAACGAACCAGGCAATCAGACTATAATGCTTGAACACTCTCACTTAGCCATAGAATGTTATAATTCTAAATTTCGGCGAAGCCCCTCGTTCGGAAGGCCGAATTCGGGGCGCTATCCACGCCTTTGGCCGGACATAGCCAGCTCCTCGCTCAAAGCGGCATAAGCCTTTAAGGACTCGAAAAACCTCTCGAACAGCGATCGGTCTCACGCCTTATCATGACAGTCTGTTTTAGCTTTCTCCACTGAGGTGCTCAACCCACCTAATCTGGGGCACAATCGCAGTGGTTCTCCTAGTGCTACCTTAGCCGATAAAGCGGAACGTAAGGCACCAAAACATAGGAGCCGGGCAAACCCAACATGTGACCAAAATCATGACTCGAAGCCGATGCATATAGTGCTATAAGTTCGGGGTGCCGCACTTGTGAAAGTGTACGGACTTCTCACACCATATAAAAGGGTAATGAAGCCCCTGGCGTGGTTTGCCGTACCATGGTGTACGGGTGCTATCATGTTATGTAATAAATATATATATATTCAAAAGAGGATAATGCAAAAAATAGACAAAAAGCTATGCATTGTTTTATAAAGAGGCTATGTGTCAAAGCCGAACGATACAAGTATTGCGATGAGCAAAAAAGATATTAGACTATTTAACATGTCCTGACCAGGCACAGACCGCGGAATTTAGAAACAGATATATCGCTCGAAATAGAGACCACCTGAGAGTTCTGGAATGCGGCATAGCTTTGTCTGCTTTCCTGGATCTTGCATCGTCTGTGCGGCAACAATGCCGAACAGGTTATCCAGAGTATGGAGTCCTGAAAGTAAAAAAAAGTAAAAAAGAAAAATCCGGCAACCCCTAGTACGTTTGACGCCGTGTTATAGGCATGCCGTTGATGTGCCCCTCCCCCTGTGCCCATGGAATTTTAAGGGCGTAATTGTGTAATCGAGGTACTTGCTCCGCTATGTTGCGATGGCTGGGGTCGGGGCCGTATTGCTACGCTTGCTCTGATCGTGCCAGGTGGTCTTGTTGCAGGTTACTCCGGGCGCGCTTTGCATTGTCCGGTTTTTTAATGGCCGGACTGGAGAGTTGCCTTGAAAGGCTGCTTTGTACTTCCACTGCGAGGGCCGCCGTGTGCTCCTCCGTACGGATGGAGCGTTCTGTGTTTCCGTTGACCGTAATTACTCCTCTAGGGCCTGGCATCTTGAGCTTGAGATATGCGTAGTGCGGCACCGCATTGAATTTAGCGAATGCGGTTCGTCCGAGCAGGGCGTGATAGCCACTGCGGAACGACACTATATCGAAAGAGTTGTGCCTGCTGTGTTCGGCCCGGCCGGATTTATTGTGTCCGGAGTGAAGATCATCACGTGCCGTCGGGCGTCCACGCGATCCATAGATCGATCTTGTTTGCTTTGCTTTATCCTCCAGTATGTCTCGCAGGTCTGGCTCGTTTTCCCGTGCCTTATTTGAACGGCACCGGGGCGTGGCTTGCTTAAGGGTTCGACAGGCCTCTCTGTCGCGGAAAAGGGGTGGCCGATCTGCCGTGTCATATGCTTCCCTCTCTGATTGGGGTAGCGGCCTGCGCTTAGGATAATTTTTGGAGGGGCGCCCGAGTTCATACTCTTCGGCCGCAAGGACTTCAGTCCATCTATCAGCTAGCAAATCTTGATCAGCTCTAAGATGTTGCTGCTTTTTCTTTAGGTTGTTGGCCGTGGCTAGAAGCCTGCGTTGAAAACGCTCTTGTTCGGCGGGGTCTGATGGTGCGACAAATTCGTCGTCGTCGAGGCTTGCCTCGTCTTCGGAGGGAGGCATGTAGTTATCATCCTCAACCTCTTGCTCTGCCGCTTTCTCCTGAGGGCTGGCTTTTCCATCTTCCTGCGTCGAATCTTGCTAGTTCTGGTGTTCTTCGGCGCTGTCCGGGGTAGTATTATCTCCCGTGCCGGAATCACCGTTTCTGCTGTGGCGGGATTTAGAGCGGCGCCGTTGGCGCCGGCGTTTTGGCGGTTTATTTGAGTTGTCGTCTTCCGCTGTTCCATCGCCATCCGCATCCTTTGGAGCATCCACCATATATATGTCATATGACGAGGTGGCAGTCCAGCGCCCTATAGGTGCTGGTTCTTGTTCGTCTCCTCCTTCGTCGTCCATACCATCGAAGTCTTCGGAGCCGAAGTCAAGCATGTCGGTTAAATCGTCGACAGTGGCTATTAAGTGGGTGGTGGGTGGGCTTTGAATTTCTTTGTTGTCCGAATCCCAACCTCGCAGACCATAGTCCGGCCTGGGCTCTCCTGATAAAGAGAGAGACTTGAGAGAATTCAGGATATCACCGAAAGGTGAGCACTGAAAGATGTCAGCGGCGGTGAACTCCATTACAGGCGCCCAAACAGATTTGATCGGCGGGGGCACGGAAGGCCCGGAGTTCGGAGAAGAGTCCGGCTCCTTGGAGTCCTGGGCCGTGCAAAGTACGGGGCTGGCGTTCGGCTCGATCGCCTTTGAGATCGCAGCCCCCGAGGTGACGTCCAACCGTTCATCCTCGGAGAACGCAGCGGGCTCCGAGTCAAGGATCGGGGCCGGAGCGTGTGCGGCCTCCAGGGTACTATTCAGAGTCAGAGCTATATCATGCCCCTCGAAATAGTGCGGCGCGCTTGGCTGTGGCTCGAACCCGTCGAAGATCAAGTCTCCGCGGATATCAGCCGTGTAGTTTAAGCTTCCAAACCTGATTTGATGGCTAGGGGCGTAGCTTTCGATCTGCTCCAGGTGACCAAGCGAATTGGCCCGCAGAGCAAAGCCGCCGAAGACGAAGATTTGTCCGGGGAGGAAAGTCTCACCCTGGACCTCATCGTTGTTGATGATCAAAGGAGCCATCGGGCCTAAAAGCGACGACACAGAGGAACTCTCAATGAAAGCACCAATGTCGGTGTCAAAACCGCCGGATCTCGGGTAGGGGGTCCCGAACTGTGCGTCAAGGTCGGATGGTAACAGGAGACAAGGGACACTTTATTTTACCCAGGTTCGGGCCCTCTCGGTGGAGGTAAAACCCTACTCCTGCTAGATTAATATTGATGATATGGGTAGTACAAGAGTGGATCTACCACGAGATCAAGGAGGCTAAACCCTAGAAGCTAGCCTATGGTATGATTGTGTATGATGATGGTTGTCCTACGGACTACAATCCTCCGGTTTATATAGACACCGGATAGGGTTAGGGTTACACAGAGTCGGTTACAATGGTAGGAGATCTCGAATATCCGCACGCCTAGCTTGCCTTCCACGCCAAGAAAAGATCCTTCCAGACACGGGACGAAGTCTTCAATCTTGTATCTTCATAGTCCTGGAGTCCGGCTGAAGGTATAGTCCGGCTATCCGAACACCCCCTAATCCAGGACTCCCTCACCGGCGGTTTCGAGCAGTGAGCAGAGCGGTAACCAGCCTCATGGGCGTGACCCGCCACATGCTGGCAACTCAGTTAGCGGCTCCTCAGCAACCTCAACTTAACCCGTCGGTGTCTGTGGAGGCTGGGATGACTTCTAGAACCATTGGTGTGCCACACCTAGTGTCAGTTTTGCGTAATGAGCGCCTGCCCAAGAACTTTAAGGGCCCCCACAAGGCACCTAATTACACAACGGATCAACCCCCAGAGGCTTGGACTGAGAGCTATGAGCTAGCCATGGAGATGTTGGATGTTAATGACGTTGTGTGCGCTAAGCATTTCACCATGATGTTGGATGGGCCGGCTCGCACCTGGTTAAAGGAGCTGCCCCCTAACTCCATCAGATCATGGACTGAATTGAAGATGTGCTTTATTTAGAATTTCAAGGACACATGCAAGCAGCCTCTGTCGATTCTTGATTTAGACACTTGTTTCCAGAATGAGGGCGAGTCAATCGCCCATTGGGTACGCCGGATTTCGTGTCAGGACCCCGATCCTAAGCCACATCGATCCAGCGTGTAACACATCATATCACTTTGCGGCCTCACACACGGTACTCCCACGGGTGCCACCTTACCTGGCCCGGGACCGTTTGCGCCTTTTGGCTCACGTATATGATAGTGTCGCTAGCATCCATATGACAGAGAACCCGGGCCGACATGGCTAGTCGTGAACCCAAAGCGGCGCTAGCCTATGAGGACAGGCATACATGAATCACATTGAACATGTCGGTCATCAACGTATTTATTCGGGCTGTAGCACTGGGCTAACAGGACTCCGGTAACCCGGGCTGTAGCAGGCTAGGCAGGACTCCGAATAACAGCGCGTGACATTTCCCCGAAGGGACAGACATAGGAACGACGTGAAACACATGCCGGCCAGTCAAGTGTCCAAGCAGTAGTGCTGGGCTAGCAGGACTCCGGTGAACCGGGCTGTAGCGGACTACTATCGCTCAGAAGCACAAAACTTACATTTCCCCATATGAAAGGCTGCCAAGGATAAACAACTAGATAGTCGGATCCCACCCATACCAAGCATTTCAATCATACACACAATATGCCCGATATGAGTAAATACAACATGGCATCACAACAGTACTCTACGACTCAAGTACTTTATTTAGAAGGCTCCGAGGAGCCATACATATCATCCATACAGATAGGGGTCACATGACCCAACACTCAAGTCATACAAACATACAAGCACATGCGGAAGCAAAGTAGTCTGAGTACAGACACTAGAAAGAAAGAAGGCCTGACGAAGCCTGTCTATCTACAACGACCCTTCACAAGTCTTGGATCACCACCTGGGTGATAAGTCACTCGTCAACCTCGAGGTCTACATAGAACCCATCAGAGGGGTTGGTGCAGTCGTCTGAAAAACATGATTAAAGCAACATGAGTACGGAGGTACTCAGCAAGTCTTACAACAGGAACCTACTATACATGCACATTCTCAAGAAGGTAGTGGGGTTATTGCAGCAAGCCAGCTTTGACTCTTGGCTAAGCTATCCTACGATAGACACCACTTGTAAATCATTTGTCGCACACGAGTCCACTATCACCATCACAATACTCCACCGTGGATCCTCTCTCGCCATCCTGCGAGAGGGCCATCCGCGGTACTCACACTTATCTTGAGATTTTTAGTAGTATCCATTTAACTTGTCTATGAACTGATATAGGCAACCCAGAAGTCCATTACCGCGGACACGGCTATTCGAATAGATCATTTGTAACCCTGCAGGGGTGTACTTCTTCACACATGTTTCCACCACTTAGCGTCTGCACACGACATGTGCTCGGCAGACTTCAAGCGAAAGCCGACGTGGGTGTAGACCACGACCTACCTAAACACTCAAGTCTCTAGTCCAGGTTTATCGCCTATTCGGGTTCCATCCGCAGGGAGTCCGGCCGAGGTTTCCACTAACGGCCCCGAACGATGTGAACAGGGTTCTCGAGACACCAAACGGGCGAGTCGGTACACCGTGCCACGTGCCTACCGCAACACAGCCCACCCCGATGGTCAGCGCCGCGTGCGGCCCCCAGCATACTACAAACACCAGAAACTACTTGCAACTCCTGGACAGAGGACAAGGGTGGATAAGAAGTCGAGCGGGGTCGTATTTCAGGGCCCAATGTGTGGTAGTAACTGTATCATGGATCACAAACACAGATCTCAGTTCTTAAGGACGGCCTCAATGAAACAACCCACCATGTACTCCTACATGGCCTCTCATCGATTCCTTTACCAAATCGTATTCAACACTTCACTCATGTCACCGACACAACCTTTCACTCCAGTTCATCATCCCGATGAGCCAGACCTGACACAACTCTAAGCATAGCAAGCACAGCATGGTAGGAACACACACACATGTATTGGCTCAATCAACTCCTACACATGCTAGTGGGTTTCATCTAGTTACTGTGGCAATGACAGGTCATGCAAAGGAAGTGGGTTCAACTACCGCGACACACAACAGTTTGAAACGCGTTGTCTTAATGCAGTAAACGAGAGCAGAAGCGAGAACATGGGTTTGTATCGGAATGATCAATGGGTTGCTTGCCTGATGGAGTGGTCGTGGGACACTGCCCTTCAGTTGGATACTCGGAGATATCCTCGGAGGCAGAACCTACCACGATGAACACATCGGAACACAATCAATACATGGCAATATGCAACAATATGATGCATGCTATGACATGGCAATATGAATGTGTCCTGACCTAGTGCAAGTTAAACCAGAAGGGAATGAACCCATTTGAACCAAAGATTCAAATGGAAACTCATTTATTAAGATCATATTAGTGTATCATCTTGTAATGCCTAAACAGTGGGTTTAACTTGTTCTGACATGCATGAAACCAGCACCAATGGATAGCTTGGATTTTTCTGATCATTTTTCATATATAGAACTTTGCATTTGGAGTTACAGATAATTTTCTATGAATTTTTGAAGTTGGAACTATTTTCTGGATTTTCCTGTATAAGAATAAATCCAGTAATTAGATAATTGCGTCAGCATGAGATCATGCTGACCTCAGCAGGTCAACAGACCGGTCCAGGTCAAACCTGACGCGTGGGTCCCGCGTGTCAGGGTTATTAGCTTAAGCAAAACAGATTAATCTTAATTCTAGTTTAATTAGCAGGCGGGGCCCACATGTCATAGACTCAGGAGGAGTCAACTGGGCCCACCTGTCCACGTCAGGGGGTCAAACCCTACCGGTCAAAGGTCAAGGCCCGCCAGCGTTTAGCTGCCGGCGAGGCCAGACGCGGCGGCGCATTGCGGGATTCGCCCACAGGGCTCCGTTTGCAGCGCAGAGAGCGGCTACGGGCAGCTGGTGCTCGCCCGCATCTAGCTGTGGTGGTGGCTGGCCTCGGGGTCGCCGGAAACGACACCGGCGACGAGGTCAGGTGGAGGCCGAAGCTCGGCCAGCTCGTGCGCGTGGCTGCAGTGGCTTAGGCGAGGTGGAACTAGCACCTACGGCCTCTACGTGGCGCGTGGGGTGTGACGGGCACAGGCCCGTGACCAAATGGTCACCGGAGCAACGCCGGCGACGTGGCCAGGCGGCGGCGCGTGCAGGTGAGCTGCGTGTGCTCGCTGTGGTGCACGAGAAGCAGAACGGAGGGGATGGGAAGCTAGCTAGGCTCACCGCGGTTGCGACGGAGCTGACGGCGGGGTCGGGGACGAGCCGGAGCAAGCGGGGCGGCGATGGCGATCTGGGCGGCCGAAGGTTGAAGACGAGCTCGAGGAGGTCGTTCGCAGGCTCCCGGCGAGGCGTGGCTTGGTGGAACGCTCGAGGAGGAGGTGGCGGAGCTGCAGGACACAGTGGAGCAGCACGGGGGCGACGAGGGGCGTGGATTCACGGCGGCGTGGGCGCGGCAGCGTCGGCCATGGCGGTGAGGGAGCGAGGGAGAGAGGCAGGGGGGAAGTGGACGTGTCCACGGGGTCGGGGGCACGACGTGGAGGTCGTCCAGCGCGTCGGGCGGCGAAGCGGCGAGCAGGTGGCGTCGTGGCGAGCTCGCGCTCGTCGGCGTCACCACCCTGCCTGCCTGGCGGGGACGAAGCAGCTGGCCGGCTCGGGCCAGCACAGTGCTGGGCCGCCAGGTGGGCCGGCTGGTGGGTTTGGCCAGGTAAGTCTTTTTCTGATCTTTGTTTCCTTTTCTATTTCTTTTGTAACTTTGTAGACTTATTAAAAATACTAAAATAACTCCTAAAATCACCAAACTTCATCTGATCCTTAGTTAGAATAGTTCCAGCAAGGAACATTTTAGTTTGGAGATATCTGAGCATTTGAAATTTTTTATAAATTTGAAATGCCCAAATTCAAATACTTATGCATTAACTCAATGACCTTCTGTTGACCTAGAAAAATATGCACCATTTTTGCCAGAGGTTTCAACCCAAGACAAAGAGAGTGAACATTTTAGAAGGGCATTTCAGGTTCATTGAAAATATTTTTAGTAAACCCTAGTTGATTTCAGGAGGGGTGCTGGGGGTTCTGCCTTCCCCATTTCAAATTTCTGTCAAAAGTAAACATGATGCACACTCTAATGCATGAGCTAGGTGGGATGTGACAACTCACCCCCACTCAAAAGAATCTCGTCCCGAGATTTAGGTTCCTCCGGAAAGAAGGTGGGGTACTCGAGTCGAAGACGATCCTCCCTTTCCCATGTAGCTTCTTGCTCGGAATGGTGTGACCATTGAACCTTGAGAAACTTGATATTGTGGCGTCGAGTGGTACGCTTGGCTTGATCAAGGATACGAACGGGGTATTCCCGATAAGTGAGGTTATCTTGGAGATCAAGCGTTTCGTGGTCCACTCCACGGATAGGATCCGCGAAGCAACGCCTGAGTTGAGAAACGTGGAATACATCATGGACTCTGGAGAGATGCGGAGGTAGTTCCAGTTGGTAGGCAACTTCTCCTCGTTTGGCAAGAATGCGAAAAGGTCCAATGTAACGAGGAGCCAATTTGCCTTTGATACCGAATTGATGGGTTCCCTTTAAAGGTGTAACCCGAAGGTAAGCCATCTCGCCGACTTCATAAGCCATGGGCTTATGCTTGCGGTCATACTGACTCTTTTGTCGGGATTGGGCGGTTTTCAACTTCTCACGAATAATGCGAACCTGCTCTTCTGCATCCTGGATCATGTCCGGGCCAAAGAGTTGTCTCTCGCCGGTTTCTGACCAGTTAAGAGGCGTTCGACATTTTCGTCCATAAAGAACTTCGAAAGGAGCTTTACCCAAGCTAGCTTGATAACTGTTGTTATAAGCGAACTCGGCGAATGGAAGGCACTTCTCCCAATTCATACCGAAAGAGATGACAGAAGCTCGGAGCATATCCTCCAGAATTTGATTGACTCGTTCTACTTGACCACTTGACTGAGGATGGAAGGCGGTGCTAAAGGAGAGACGAGTTCCCAAAGCATTTTGGAAACTTTCCCAAAATCGAGAGGTGAAAAGACTTCCACGGTCTGAGTTAATTTCCAATGGGACACCATGGAGAGACACTATTCGAGAGATGTACAACTCAGCTAGCTGGCTAGCGGTTATACTCTCGCGAACAGGTAAGAAGTGGGCTACTTTGGAAAGACGATCGACAACAACGAAGATAGCATTATTCCCTCTTTTGGTTCTGGGAAACCCGGTAATGAAATCCATACCGATTTTATCCCATTTCCATTCAGGAATCTCCAATGGTTGAAGGGTGCCAGCAGGCCGTTGATGCTCTGCTTTAACACGACGACAGACGTCGCAAGTTGCAATGTATTGAGCGATTTCTCTCTTCATCCTAGTCCACCAAAACCTCTGGCGTAGGTCTTGATACATTTTAGTACTACCGGGATGAATGGTGAGAGGGGATTCATGAGCTTCCTTAAGGATCAATTGTCGTAAATGTTGTTTCTTGGGAACCACCAAGCGGTTCTCGAAGAAGACAACACCTCGTTCATCTATGGAAAAACATTTAGCAACTCCGCTAGCGATGTTTTCCTTAATCCGAGATATGCCCTTATCGCGCTTCTGGGCAGCTATGATTTGATCCGTAAGGTTAGGTTTCACCACCAGGGTGGAAAGGAATCCTCGAGGAACAATGTGAAGGTTAAGTTTACGAAATTCCTCGTGGAGAAGTGGTTGATCTTGTTGTAACATCAGGTTGTTACAATAAGATTTACGACTTAGTGCATCAGCCATGACATTGGCTTTGCCTGGGGTGTAAGTTATTCCTAAGTCATAATCCGAGATCAACTCGACCCAATGTCTTTGCCTGAGATTCAAATCCGGTTGGGTGAAGATATATTTCAAACTTTGGTGATCAGTGTAGATTTCGCAACGATTACCCAGAAGGTAATGTCGCCAGGTTTTGAGTGCATGGACTACTGCTGCAAGCTCTAGATCATGTGTGGGATAATTATCCTCATGTGGACGCAACTGTCGAGATGCGTAGGCAATCACATCACGATCTTGCATGAGTATGCAACCTAGTCCTTGTCGCGAGGCGTCGCAATAGATAATAAAGTCTTTAGAGAAATCTGGTGGTACCAGTACGGGAGCAGATGTCAGGCGTCTTTTCAGTTCCTGAAAGCTAAACTCGCACTGTGGGGTCCACTCGAACTTTTTATCTTTCTTGAGGAGTTCAGTTAGAGGCTTAGCAACCTTGGAGAAATTCTCGACGAAGCGGCGGCAATAGCTCGCCAAACCAAGAAAACTCCGGACTTGCTTGACCGTTTCAGGTGGAGTCCAGTCAAGGACAGCTTGAACTCGCTCGGGATTGACAGCAATGCCCTTACCAGAGATTACATGGCCCAGATAGGTCACTTCTGGCAACCAGAATTCACACTTGGAGAATTTGGCATAAAGGCGATGCTCTCGAAGTTTCATCAATACTAGCCTTAGATGTTCGGCATGTTCTTCCTCATTCTTGGAGTAGATGAGTATATCATCGAGGTATACCACGACGAATTTATCCAAGTACTCCATGAAGATCGAGTTCATTAACCGAGAGAAGGTGGCTGGAGCATTGGTTAAACCGAAGGACATGACGGTGTACTCGTATTGGCCGTAACGAGTAACGAAAGCCGTTTTGGGAATGTCCCCGTTCTTGATTTTGATTTGATGGTAGCCCAACCTCAAATCCATCTTGGAAAAGACTGAGGATCCAGCGAGCTGGTCATACAGGTCGTTGATCCTGGGGAGTGGATACTTGTTCTTGATAGTGACCAAATTGACAGGTCGATAATCCACAACCATCCGATCCGTTCCATCCTTCTTCTTGACGAAGAGGACGGGGCAAGCCCATGGAGATGAACTAGGACGGATGAAACCCTTTTGCAAGGACTCATCGAGTTGTTTCTTAAGCTCAGCTAGTTCTAGGGGTGCCATCTTATAAGGTCTCCTAGAGATTGGGACGGTTCCTGGAACAAGGTCTATCACGAACTCGACATCTCTGTCAGGTGGAACACCTGGCAGTTCCTCTGGAAAGACATCCGGGAAGTCACGGACTACCGGAATATCTTCGAGGTCTGGAAGGGGATTGGCATTTAGAGAGTAGAGCTGACGCTCCAATACTCGGGTCAAAACATTGATTGTCTTGCCCGATGGATGGGTAAGTTGGACGGTTCTAGTTGAGCAATCAATCTGGGCGTAATGAGCTGACATCCAGTCCATACCCAAGATGATGTTTATGTCAGAAGACTTGAGAGCTATTAGTGACGCGAGAAAAACCAATCTGTCGACAAGAATTTCATTTCCATGGCTGATTCTAGAGGTTTGCCACTTAGAACCAGGGGTTTGAATTACCATGGAGGTGGGCATGTCACAAAAGGTGGTGTTGTGCAAACGAGCATAGCTCTCAGAAATAAATGAATGAGATGCTCCAGTATCAAAGAGAACAGTTGCCGGGTGGCTATTAACAAGGAGCGTACCGAGAACGACGTTGGGGTCCTCTTGAGTCTCTTCAGCTGAAACGTAGTTGACATGGCCACGAGCAGTGGTGGCTGGCTTGGCGACAAGCACCTTTGCTGTTGACTTACCACGGCCAACAGACTTTCCGAACTGACTGGGGTTGTTCTGGGGACACTCACGGATGTAGTGGCCCGGCTCACCACACTTGAAGCAAGTTATCGAATTGGGGCGTGGAGCAGCATTGGCAGTGGGGCCACCAAAAGTCTTGGGCGGCACATACTGTTGGTTGGGACGAGGCGCCTCAAAGGATGGCCTCGGAGTATACCTAGGTGGCATAGCAGAATTTGGGATCCAGACTCGGTGCTTCTGAGATCCAGAGCCGGATGAAGAACCATAATCACGGGAGTGTTTGCGTGAAGCTTCAAAATCATTCTGCCCTGTCTCGGCACTGATGGCCTTATTGACTAGCTTCGGAAAGGAAGTGCATTCATGCAGACGAAGGTCACGACGGAGCTCAGGGCTAAGTCCCTTGCGGAACCTTGCCTGCTTCTTGGCGTCGGTGGATACCTCTTCGGGAGCATAGCGTGCAAGTTTTCCAAACTCGCGACTGTATGCATCCACAGTCAGCTTCCCCTGGGTGAAGTTACAGAACTCCTCCTTCTTGCGATCCATAAGACCTTCCGGGATATGATGCTCACGGAAAGCAGCACTGAAATCAGCCCAAGTAGTGAGTTGGCTGACCGGACGCATAGCTTCATAATTCTCCCACCAAAGGCTGGCAGGGCCTTCGAGGTGATAGGCAGCAAAGGTGACTTTATCATCTTCAGCCACGTTGGCAGAACGTAGCTTGTGGGCGATGCTGCGGAGCCAGTCATCCGCATCGAGAGGTTCGATGGAATGATTGAACTTTGGCGGGTACAGCTTGACAAAGTCATTGATGGACACTGAATTGATCCTCTGCTGGCGTGCAGTGTTCTGCTCAATCCGCTCCAACAAGCGGTTGGTGTCGCGCCTGTTGCGCTCTGCCTCCAGCATCACTTCGGCCAGAGAAGGTGGTTGAGGCAGACTTTCCTCTCTAGGTGCACTAGCTTCTCCCTGCTCCGGGGCAGCAGGGTTGCTGCGGGTGTTGACCATCCTAGGAAAACAAAACAATGATTTAAACCAGGATGGCAAAATCTGGCCAGGGAAGTGCGGAATGTAATGGATAACAAGGAATGCAGAGATGATCATCTGTATGACATGGTAATATAGAAACTGCCATATATACACCAACAGTCATACACACCATACATAGTTTAGTACAAGCCCGGCTGAAGTACCACTATGATGAAAGACGTTACATCTCATTGGAGGCATTCCAAGCTCCTATACATTATTTAACTACACCTCCGGCATTGATACACACTAAGTCATATCCCACAAGTCACGCAGGACGGTGGACATACAACTGTTACAATACTAACAAAGCTACTACTAGCTCAGGCAGCTCCGTAGTAATCCTCATAGAAGTCACCACCCAGACCTGGAAGCGGAACATGGTCATCTGGGAACAGACGGTCCTGCGGTGCTTGTGGACCATAGGGACTTGGGTGCGGCCTCGGTCCAATAGATGGCGGCAGAAGAGGCCCACGAGGAGGGGTGATGCCTCCCACCTCACGCCATTCCATGAAGTCTGGCAGACTAGCCCGCACAGGGTACAAGTCCCTCGTGTCCATGTATCCGGCTTACACAGCAGGTGCAAACCTCGTCAAGGTGGCCCAATGATCAGCACGAGCATTAAAGAGCTCCATACGCAAGGCCCGGTTTTCACGGTCCTTATCTTCCAACATCTCAGTAGTGGTGCAAAGGAGTGAGTCCTCATGGGATGCATCACTGTACATGCCCTGAAGGTAACCATGCGCCCCAGGGAGGGATGCTGGCATGTAGCGAAATTCAGTGTTCCTCAACAAGGCAGTTCTAGCTCGCATAATGGTCATCATCGAGTAGGCTGCATCTTGAACGGACATCCCAATAGTGATCCCGAGTCCATAAGAACAGTGGAGTGGTTCCGTGGCTCCGGGGTAAGATGGATATATCCTGACCGTGCACAGATATTGGCTTTGGTTAAAATCTCTAAACTGCTCTTCGACGGTGTATTCAGGGTACCATCGGTAACCTGCCTCAACCATCACTCGAACCAACATGGCGGTATGACCACATATACCGATGCAACGGGTCAGACGAACCACTTGGTTCTGGGGACGGGTAGCCATCTGAAAGCACAAAATAGTGCAAAGGCATTAGAATTTCTGGATGAAATTGGACAGCATAACGGCTGTAAATGCTCAGAAAAAGACTTGAGACATCCACAACAGTTTGCGAAACCACTCAACCACATCATATCAAGGTTCTGGTTCAATTGGCAACATACTAATCTTTAGTAGAACTGAACTGGGTTGTAACCAACAATCCTATAAGTTACTACGGATTTAGTAACACGTGAACCTGATAGAGAGAAGAGAGCCTAGTCCTTAACCCACGTAGAATGAGAAGAGAATGACTCAGAATAGAGGGCATAAGGTAAAGGAGTAAAAAGCCTTATGTTCCCTCCCATAATCAATTCCCCTACATATAACTAAAGCATTTCTAGACTCGACATCGACCAGTTTGGCTTAGTGAACCTACAGGCAGTCCGACTCTAATGCCAACGCTGTCAGGACCCCGATCCTAAGCCACATCGATCCAGCGTGTAACACATCATATCACTTTGCGGCCTCACGCACGGTACTCCCACGGGTGCCACCTTACCTGGCCCGGGACCGTTTGCGCCTTTTGGCTCACGTATATGATAGTGTCGCTAGCATCCATATGACAGAGAACCCGGGCCGACATGGCTAGTCGTGAACCCAAAGCGGCGCTAGCCTATGAGGACAGGCATACATGAATCACATTGAACATGTCGGTCATCAACGTATTTATTCGGGCTGTAGCACTGGGCTAACAGGACTCCGGTAACCCGGGCTGTAGCAGGCTAGGCAGGACTCCGAATAACAGCGCGTGACATTTCCCCGAAGGGACAGACATAGGAACGACGTGAAACACATGCCGGCCAGTCAAGTGTCCAAGCAGTAGTGCTGGGCTAGCAGGACTCCGGTGAACCGGGCTGTAGCGGACTACTATCGCTCAGAAGCACAAAACTTACATTTCCCCATATGAAAGGCTGCCAAGGATAAACAACTAGATAGTCGGATCCCACCCATACCAAGCATTTCAATCATACACACAATATGCCCGATATGAGTAAATACAACATGGCATCACAACAGTACTCTACGACTCAAGTACTTTATTTAGAAGGCTCCGAGGAGCCATACATATCATCCATACAGATAGGGGTCACATGACCCAACACTCAAGTCATACAAACATACAAGCACATGCGGAAGCAAAGTAGTCTGAGTACAGACACTAGAAAGAAAGAAGGCCTGACGAAGCCTGTCTATCTACAACGACCCTTCACAAGTCTTGGATCACCACCTGGGTGATAAGTCACTCGTCAACCTCGAGGTCTACATAGAACCCATCAGAGGGGTTGGTGCAGTCGTCTGAAAAACATGATTAAAGCAACATGAGTACGGAGGTACTCAGCAAGTCTTACAACAGGAACCTACTATACATGCACATTCTCAAGAAGGTAGTGGGGTTATTGCAGCAAGCCAGCTTTGACTCTTGGCTAAGCTATCCTACGATAGACACCACTTGTAAATCATTTGTCGCACACGAGTCCACTATCACCATCACAATACTCCACCGTGGATCCTCTCTCGCCATCCTGCGAGAGGGCCATCCGCGGTACTCACACTTATCTTGAGATTTTTAGTAGTATCCATTTAACTTGTCTATGAACTGATATAGGCAACCCAGAAGTCCATTACCGCGGACACGGCTATTCGAATAGATCATTTGTAACCCTGCAGGGGTGTACTTCTTCACACATGTTTCCACCACTTAGCGTCTGCACACGACATGTGCTCGGCAGACTTCAAGCGAAAGCCGACGTGGGTGTAGACCACGACCTACCTAAACACTCAAGTCTCTAGTCCAGGTTTATCGCCTATTCGGGTTCCATCCGCAGGGAGTCCGGCCGAGGTTTCCACTAACGGCCCTGAACGATGTGAACAGGGTTCCCGAGACACCAAACGGGCAAGTCGGTACACCGTGCCACGTGCCTACCGCAACACAGCCCACCCCGATGGTCAGCGCCGCGTGCGGCCCCCAGCATACTACAAACACCAGAAACTACTTGCAACTCCTGGACAGAGGACAAGGGTGGATAAGAAGTCGAGCGGGGTCGTATTTCAGGGCCCAATGTGTGGTAGTAACTGTATCATGGATCACAAACACAGATCTCAGTTCTTAAGGACGGCCTCAATGAAACAACCCACCATGTACTCCTACATGGCCTCTCATCGATTCCTTTACCAAATCGTATTCAACACTTCACTCATGTCACCGACACAACCTTTCACTCCAGTTCATCATCCCGATGAGCCAGACCTGACACAACTCTAAGCATAGCAAGCACAGCATGGTAGGAACACACACACATGTATTGGCTCAATCAACTCCTACACATGCTAGTGGGTTTCATCTAGTTACTGTGGCAATGACAGGTCATGCAAAGGAAGTGGGTTCAACTACCGCGACACACAACAGTTTGAAACGCGTTGTCTTAATGCAGTAAACGAGAGCAGAAGCGAGAACATGGGTTTGTATCGGAATGATCAATGGGTTGCTTGCCTGATGGAGTGGTCGTGGGACACTGCCCTTCAGTTGGATACTCGGAGATATCCTCGGAGGCAGAACCTACCACGATGAACACATCGGAACACAATCAATACATGGCAACATGCAACAATATGATGCATGCTATGACATGGCAATATGAATGTGTCCTGACCTAGTGCAAGTTAAACCAGAAGGGAATGAACCCATTTGAACCAAAGATTCAAATGGAAACTCATTTATTAAGATCATATTAGTGTATCATCTTGTAATTCCTAAACAGTGGGTTTAACTTGTTCTGACATGCATGAAACCAGCACCAATGGATAGCTTGGATTTTTCTGATCATTTTTCATATATAGAACTTTGCATTTGGAGTTACAGATAATTTTCTATGAATTTTTGAAGTTGGAACTATTTTCTGGATTTTCCTGTATAAGAATAAATCCAGTAATTAGATAATTGCGTCAGCATGAGATCATGCTGACCTCAGCAGGTCAACAGACCGGTCCAGGTCAAACCTGACGCGTGGGTCCCGCGTGTCAGGGTCATTAGCTTAAGCAAAACAGATTAATCTTAATTCTAGTTTAATTAGCAGGCGGGGCCCACATGTCATAGACTCAGGAGGAGTCAACTGGGCCCACCTGTCCACGTCAGGGGGTCAAACCCTACCGGTCAAAGGTCAAGGCCCGTCGGCGTTTAGCCGCCGGCGAGGCCAGACGCGGCGGCGCACTGCGGGATTCGCCCACAGGGCTCCGTTTGCAGCGTAGAGAGCGGCTACGGGCAGCTGGTGCTCGCCCGCATCTAGCTGTGGTGGTGGCTGGCCTCGGGGTCGCCGGAAACGACGCCGGCAACGAGGTCAGGTGGAGGCCGAAGCTCGGCCAGCTCGTGCGCGTGGCTGCAGTGGCTTAGGCGAGGTGGAACTAGCACCTACGGCCTCTACGTGGCGCGTGGGGTGTGACGGGCACAGGCCCGTGACCAAATGGTCACCGGAGCAACGCCGGCGACGTGGCCAGGCGGCGGCGCGTGCAGGTGAGCTGCGTGTGCTCGCTGTGGTGCACGAGAAGCAGAACAGAGGGGATGGGAAGCTAGCTAGGCTCACCGCGGTTGCGACGGAGCTGACGGCGGGGTCGGGGACGAGCCGGAGCAAGCGGGGCGGCGATGGCGATCTGGGCGGCCGAAGGTTGAAGACGAGCTCGAGGAGGTCGTTCGCAGGATCCCGGCGAGGCGTGGCTTGGTGGAACGCTCGAGGAGGAGGTGGCGGAGCTGCAGGACACAGTGGAGCAGCACGGGGGCGACGAGGGGCGCGGATTCACGGCGGCGTGGGCGCGGCAGCGTCGGCCATGGCGGTGAGGGAGCGAGGGAGAGAGGCAGGGGGGAAGTGGACGTGTCCACGGGGTCGGGGGCACGACGTGGAGGTCGTCCAGCGCGTCGGGCGGCGAAGCGGCGAGCAGGTGGCGTTGTGGCGAGCTCGTGCTCGTCGGCGTCACCACCCTGCCTGCCTGGTGGGGACGAAGCAGCTGGCTGGCTCGGGCCAGCACAGTGCTGGGCCGCCAGGTGGGCCGGCTGGTGGGTTTGGCCAGGTAAGTCTTTTTCTGATCTTTGTTTCCTTTTCTATTTCTTTTGTAACTTTGTAGACTTATTAAAAATACTAAAATAACTCCTAAAATCACCAAACTTCATCTGATCCTTAGTTACAATAATTCCAGCAAGGAACATTTTAGTTTGGAGATATCTGAGCATTTGAAATTTTTTATAAATTTGAAATGCCCAAATTCAAATACTTATGCATTAACTCAATGACCTTCTGTTGACCTAGAAAAATATGCACCATTTTTGCCAGAGGTTTCAACCCAAGACAAAGAGAGTGAACATTTTAGAAGGGCATTTCAGGTTCATTGAAAATATTTTTAGTAAACCCTAGTTGATTTCAGGAGGGGTGCTGGGGGTTCTGCCTTCCCCATTTCAAATTTCTGTCAAAAGTAAACATGATGCACACTCTAATGCATGAGCTAGGTGGGATGTGACATTTCGGCTATTATCCACTCATCGAATAGCATCAACGTCGGCTCAGTCGTCCTAATTTTGGAGAAAAATTGTCGGTTCCTTCCCCTCAAACAGAAGCTAGGGCAGCTTAAGCGCCACTGCAATGATATGGGAGAGCTCATGGCAGCTCTTATCAAATACGCCGACTCTGATAACACCAAGGACCCCGAGTCTGATGAGGAGAAGGCTGGCAAGGGGACGAAGAACAGAAATGCAAAGGGACAACAGCATAATAAAGCGGGTCAAGGTAATAATGGTAAACGCAAGCAAACTGACGGTGGTTCAGACTTTGTGGCCAATACCAACACGCAGAGTAACAATCAGCGTCGTAAGGGGAAATCATCAACGCCCCGGTTTGGCGGCCAAAGTTCACCTTGAGGCGATAATGAATCAGCCTTGCCCAAAGCACAGTTCTCAAGAGAAGCCGTCCACTCATCTATGGGAAGATTATTTCATCATGAGGGAGTATGGAAATTCCGGCTTTTATCAGGACAATCATGGCCCACATGGCGGGTCAGGATCCGGCTCTCACGGGCCCGGCTTTGGAGGTGGCGGCTCAAACTCTGGATTTCAAGGCCAGGGCAATCAAGGTGGTTTGAATCAGCAGCCCGGTCAAGGTAATCAACAACACCAATCCAGTTATCAGAGTAATTCAAAGCAGCTGAATAGTGGCCAGTATCACGTTTTACCACGAGTTTATGCAAGTGAGACCAAAAGATTCATAAACGAGCGGTGAGCGCGGTTGAGCCGGTAGTCCCTCGTTACTTGCGATGGTTAGAGCAGTCTATTGTATGGAGCCGTGAGGATCACCCGCCCCGGGTTGACAACCCAGGTCAACTGGCTTTGGTGGTTGCTGCTCAGGTTGGATGATACAAGTTCACAAAGGTGCTTATTGACGGGGGCAGCATCAATATCCTTTATTATGATACTTTTTGTCGTATGAATTTGACTGATAAAGACCTTAAGCCGTCTTCTACTGATTTTCATGGGGTGGTGCCCGGTAAGTCAGCATATCCGGTGGGTAAGATAGCCTTAGAAGTAGCTTTTGGTAATGAGCATGACTACAGGTCCAAGACATTGACTTTTGAAGTGGTCAAGATCAAGAGTCCTTATCATGACTTGTTTGGACGGCCGGCTTATGCCAAATTTATGGCCCGGCCTTGTTATGTTTATCTGTAGCTTAAAATGCCGGGTCGTAAGAGTACCATCACAGTGCATGGTGACATGAAGATAGCTTTGGAGTGTGAAGATGGCGATGCTGCCTATGCTGAGTCTATTTGTGCAACAGAGGAGTTTAAGTTCTACAAAGATAATGTTGGCCCAGCGGATATGACCCCCTTGAAGAAGCCAACCACGGAGCATGACCCTTTGTTGAAGTTTAAGTCGGATGATGACACTAAGCAGGTCGAGTTTGTTCCTGGCAATTCATGCAAATAGTTCAGTGTCAGTGCCAATATGGATCCAAAATACGAAAGCGCGCTCATCGAGTTCATCCGTGAGAACCGATACATCTTTGCATGGAAGCCTTCAGACATGCCAGGTGTACCGAGGGAACTCGTGAGCACACTCTCAATGTTGATCCAAAGTTTAAGCCGATCAAGCAATTCCTTCATCATTTTAATGAAGAGAGGTGCAAGGCCATTGGTGAAGAAGTGGCCCGGCTCTTGGCGGCCGGGTTTATTATTGAAGTTTTTCATCTTGAATGGTTGGCTAACCCGGTGCTATTACTTAAGAAAAACGGCACTTGGCGCATGTGTGTGGATTACACAGACCTTAAAAAGGCTTGTCGGGCTAATCCTTTTGCTCTCCCTCGTATTGATGAGATTATTGATGCCACGGCGGGTTGTGAGTGCTTGAGTTTTTTGGATGCTTATTCTGGTTACCATCAAATCAAGATGGCAGTTAAGGACCAGGAGAAAACATCTTTCATCACTCACTTTGGAGCCTTCTGCTACGTGTCTATGCCTTTTGGGCTCAAGAGTGCCCAGGCAACTTATCAGTGGTGTGTTCAGAATTGCCTCCACAGCTAGATTGGACTCAATGTTCATGCCTATGTGGATGATATTGTTGTGAAATCCAGGAACAAGGAGACTTTGTTTGATGATTTGAAGGAGACCTTTGACAATCTCTGGGTCTACAAGATCATGCTTAACCCGGCCAAGTGTGTCTTTGGTGTGCTAGTAGGCAAGTTGTTGGGTTTTTTGGTTTCTGAGAGAGGCATTGAAGCTAACCCAGAGAAAATGAAAGCTATCACTTCTTTGGCTAAGCCGTCATGTATCAATGATGTCCAGCGTTTGGCGGGTCGTATTGCAGCTTTGAGCCGTTTTATAACCCGCTTCGGAGAAAAGGCTATCCCTCTATACCAGATGATGAAGAAAACAGATCACTTTGTATGGAGTGATGTTGCAGATCAGGCGTTCGAGGCGCTCAAAAAGCAGTTGGTTGAGCCACCGGTTCTTGCAGCTACCATTGATAAGGAGCCCTTGCTTTTATATGTGGCTGCTAACAGCAGAGCCGGTAGCGTAGCAGTTGTTATGGAAGGAAGGAGTCAGGCAAGGAATATCCAGTTCAAAGGCCGATTTACAATGTCAGTGAGGTATTAATTGAATCTAAGCAAAGATACCCACATTGGCAGAAGCTGGTCTATGGAGTGTTCATGGCTAGTCGAAAGTTGAAGCAATATTTCCTTGGTCATCCCATCACTATGGTCCATTCTACTCCTTTAGGGGATATTATTCAAAACAGAGAAGCTACAGGCTGGGTGGCCAAGTGGGCCATTGAACTTGGACCCCATGGTTTGAAGTATATGCCTCGAATAGCAATCAAGTCTCAAGCACTTGTGGATTTCATCAATGATTGGACAGAGTTGCAGATGCCTGAGGAAAAGCCTGATAATACATATTGGACTATTCATTTTGATGGATCCAGGCAATTGGAAGGCTTGGGGATAGAGTTATTTTGGCTTCCCCATGAGGTGATAAGTTTTGTTATGTCTTAAGGCTAATGTTTCCTTGTACTAAGAATGTAGATGAATGTGAGGCATTACTCCATGGTCTTCGGATGGCCAAAGAGATGAGCCTGAGCCAGGTCATGTGTTTTGGCGATTTAGATTTGGTGGCTCAACAAGTCTCGGGAACTTGGGATTCCAAGGACCCGCTCATGGCGGCTTATCCCCGGGTGGTTGATGCTATTGCTGATCATTTCAAGGGTTATCAAGTGGAACATGTTGATCACAGGAAAAATGAGGCGGCTGATGCTTTAAGCCGGTTGGGGTCTCAGCGTAAGCCGGTACCGCCTAATGTTTTTCTTGATATTCTGAATAACCCTTTAGTTAAATTGCCTATGGAGGAGGATCTTGCTACCCTGACCCGGAGGCACAGTTGGTGGTGGCTCTTCATGCTATTCCTGATTGGATAGTTCCATATTTGGCTTATATGACCCGGGGTGAGTTACCTGAAGATGAAACTTTGGCCAGGCAAATAACCCAGCGGTCTAAGTCGATGACCATTGTCAATGGCGAGTTGCACCGATGCAGTGTCACATGGGTGTTTCAGCGTTGTATTTCTCCTGAGGAGGGTCGTGACATTCTACGAGAGATTCATGAAGGAGATTGTGGCCATCATGCCGGCTCTATGTCTCTCGTAGCTAAGGCTTTTCGTCATGGGTTTTATTGGTTGACGGCTCATGCTGATGCAGAGGATCTGGTTAGCAAGTGCGACGGTTGTCAGAAATTTTCCAAACGAGCTCACGTGCCGGCTCAAGAATTGAGGATGATTCCAATTACTTGTCCATTTGCAGTCTGGGGGCTGGATATGGTTGGACCTTTTAAAAGATCCAAGGACAAAAAGTCCCACCTCTTGGTGGCGGTTGACAAGTTTACGAAGTGGGTTGAGGAAGAGTCGGTCAGCAAGTGTGATGCGGCAACGGTGGTTCAATTTATCAAAAAGGTGATTTTCTGTTTTGGCTACCCTCACAGCATCATAACTGATAATGGTACTAATCTGTCTAAGGGTGCTATGAAAGAATTTTGTCAAGGAGAGCATATTCATCTTGACGTTCATCCGTGGCTCACCCCCGGTCCAATGGTCAAGCTGAAAGAGCCAATCAAGAAATCTTGAGAGGCATAAAGCCCCGGCTTATGGTCCCTTTGCAGAGGACGCCGGGTTGTTGGGTTGAGGAGTTACCCTCAGTTCTTTGGAGTATAAATACTACCCCCAACAGGTCCACGGGTTATATGCCTTTCTTCATGGTTTACAGAGCAGAGGCAGTTATTCCCAGTGACATCCATCACGAGTCGCCCCAAGTGGCGGCTTATGTTGAAGCTGATAATGAAAAAGCATGTCAGGATGATCTTGACCTCTTGGATGAGGAGTGTGACCTTGCGGCGGCTCGTTCAGCAATCTACCAGCAAGATCTGTGTCGTTATCATAGTCACTGGGTTAAAACCCGGACCTTTCAAGAAGGTGACTTGGTGCTCCGGCTCATCCAAGATCAAACAGATATGCACAAATTATCCCCGCCTTGGGAAGGGCCTTTTGTGGTCAGCAAAAACCTGAACAACGGGTCATACTACCTCATTTATATTCGAGACCACAAGGACTCACGCACATCGGAGGAAGAGACCCACCGGCCTTGGAACATTGCTCATCGATCTTCGGCCTTATTACACTTGAGCCACTGGCTCTTGTGTTGTACATATTTTCATTAATGTACATATTATGATCAGTATAATAAAGCCGGCATCCCTGATAATTCAGGGCCTTTGTCGTTTCATTTCTGAGTATCTGCGTTTTATTGTCCGTTCATAAGATCACTTGGGGGCTTCCTGCTCACTGAGCATAGCTGTGACTACCCTCTTGATCCAGCTTGCACACCCTGTTACAAATTGCATGGGGGCTTCCTACTCATTGAGCATAACTGTGACTACCCTTTTGATCCGGCTTATATGCCTTATTGCAAATTACTTGGGGTATCTTTCCCAAGTTAAAGGTTACCAAAGAGAACTTGCTGCAGTGTGCAGTTCAAACATAGGTATCCTGCCATTGACGGCTTATTATAGGTCACTTGGGGGCTTCTTGTTCAATGAACATAGCTTTACTTACCCTCTTGATTGGCTTGTATGCTAGGTGTAAAACACCAAAATCCGGGTTATCCTACCTATATGTCGTTGTCACTCCGCCTAGGTAATCTTGGAATGACCCGCCGTACTCTCAACGGTCAATCTTGTAAAAAAAGACCCTGAACTTGTCGAGGTTAAAATGGCGGTAGGTCATGTGAGGGCCGGCTTACGGGTTTGAATGAAGGATTAACTTAGTGGTTGTGCGGCCCATGAAAAGCACTTGAAATTTCGGCTTGGCAACCTATGGAAGCCTTGTTTTTTCTGATTTTTTATTTTCCTTGAACATGGTTTGGACTCATATCCTTGTTCCATATTAACATATGGTTTAAAAACAATTTAGGCCATGTAGCCTTGATCTTTATGACTCATATTTGAGCATATTCTGGGTTTTGATAACCTGTCCTAGCTTTGGATGTTAAGTCGCCAGTATACTCTAATTGAGCAATTGGAATTATGCGCTTATGAATACTTGGGTTGTCACCCTCACTGGATGTGCCGATATAAGCCGGCAATTTGAGCCAATCTTCCAGGTATGTTGTAAATTGTGGGATGAATAGGCGAGGATTGGTAACCCGCCCTGGTTATAGACTTTAAAGTCACCAGAAAATTTTTATATGGGACATCATGACCCGCCCTGGCATAAACCGCCAGGGCACATGTTATCTACTTGTGTGCAGGGAATATGATAATATGAACTACGTGATTGATAATATTATGAGCATAAGCAGCAGATCTTCAACATCAGATCGGCGTTTTAAAGTATTATGCAAATAAACATGCATGATGGCAGATCATTGTTTTCATCTAGCCTATTACAAGGCGTCGGACGGCAGAAATAATAAGTGTTTTCTTCTGCGCACCAATTCTATATGGCAGTTTGCAAACCGGCCCTTTGATCAGTTCTATTGGTCCTGGTGGGTTGCGGATTCTGGGTCGTCCTGCGCCGGTTCTTTGTCCTCGCCCGTCATCTGGAAGTCAGATGTGGCCCAGTTGATCCTAGTCAAAGCTTTAAATATAGCTTCATCATCTATGAGGGTCGACGAGTCAATATCAGGAGCGAAGGTGTGCTTACGTGTTGGTGGGATGAGATTCACCTGGCTCAACACCAACGTCATACTCATGCTTGGGCGTCGAGCTGCTCGACATTAGCCATGGCTCTGCACACGACGCGACGACGTGACTCGGCACCTTGCTCATGTATATCATCCATCACAACGACAATCTATAAAACAACCTAGCTAGAGAGGGTACTATGGTACCTATATATGTATCGTGAGCGACCGATCATAGTGCCACTACACACGAGTGTGTGTTTGATCGATTCATCCATTATTTGTAAGTCATGCATGGTTGTGTGGTATCTAATGGTGGCCGTCGAAGGCTAGCTGGCGACAAGAGTGGTTCCATGGACACCTGGTTGTCTATATGTGCCGCATACGCTTCAAAAGCTCGTCATCCATGAGTTCACATTTTACCACCACGCCAGCGTCTGACCGCCCTGGCCTACTAAAACCCCTTCCATCGCTAGTGCTCGCTACCCGCCTGAAACGATCACCGTCGCTCCAGAATGGCAACGCCGCATTCATGCCCGACACGACCTCTCACTAGCGCCGGCATTTTATCAGCGCGATGGCCGAGAGAGCGCCACCCGCGCGAAATCGCGGTGCAAGCGACTGCTCCGCGTGAACGACGCCACGTCCATGCGTCCATCCTCCATCCACAGTAATTGCATGCGGCTGCCGACGAACCTACTCCGGCGCCAGCCGTCCATCCGCCTCCCGCGGCTCATTGCCATTCACTCGCTATATTAACTTCAACCCCAGCTCCCAGCCATAGTCAAAGACCCACAGTCATTCTCCTCCGGTCCCTTCCTTCTATCGGCACCACTCCAACCATGGCCTCCTGGCGCTCCATCTCTCTTGGACGTATTGTCGCAGGAGCAAACGAAGGATAACGGCGGCTCCGCTCCGGGTGCGCTCCAAAGCTCTCTTGTACGTACTATCGCAGGAGCAAACTAAGGGCATCGCCGGCTCCCCCCAGCCGCCCTCCGCCGTCGCGACCACAAAGCCGGCGCGCATGCGCCGGTGCAACCAGCAGCGAGGAAGAGTAGTACATGGTAGGTCGTCGCCGCTCTAGTCCCAGGAAGGCCACCGCTCCTCCACTCAGTTGACGCCAAGCTTGGTGGGGTAAACATCGGTGGCCGATTAGTGGCTTGACGGTGATGTGGAGGCCGAAATCTTCAGAACCTTGTGCTCCGGAGGAGGAGGTTATTGAGGCGGAGCTGGACAAAGCCGAGGCGGATGAAGAGGAGGCAAAGGCAATAGCTGGAACGTCAATTCTCGGGGCTCATGGCCGGACATGGTGGTCGGGCACCGGCGATCGTTTAGATTAGGTTTAAAGTAGGTTTTAGTACGGTTTGTATGAAATATGTAATGAATTTCATCCAGTTTATAGGAAAAGTTTTTGAAATGTAATGAATTTCATCCGGTTAATTTGAAATTTGCTTTGTTTGCATGAATTTCTTCCGGTTAGTTCATGTAGTTTTCGAAAGGTATGCGGGAACAATTATCCCTCGATCAAAATCAGATCCGCCATGTTTCGCACTCCTCCCATGTAAGAGTGTAGACGCTTGCTTACATAAAAATGGAGCAAGAGGATGGCACTGTAGCATGTCATATCATTCAAACTAGCCCGCCTAACACGTGGGAAAGCCCCGCCCTTGTCATTTTGTTCTGGATTTCTATCGATCGATCGCAGGAAAATGTTACACTTTGTAAGTTCAAAAGGAAAAGGCGGCACACTTAAAGCACGCATATCACGTTCATGTCGCACCACCGACAGTCCGGATCACGCGCCGCTCACCAGAAGGGACACACGTTGTCTTGCATTTTCACTGACATGTGGGACTGCAATTGAATAAACCGTCGATAGCCGAAATCTAATCGCTTGACGGGCGTCGGCTGAGAAGAGAGAGATGGGGGAGGGAGAAGAGATCGCCCGCCTGTCGCGCACGAACTCCAAGAAATATGGTGATAATGTGAGGTGGGCCATGCTGGAGTCCAGACCACTTCCAAGCCCGCTTATGACCGCCCTGGCCCACCAGAAAACCCCTCCCGCGCGCTCCCCCTCATATGCCAGCTGCCCACATCCATAGCAAGTACAATACTAGGCTATAAGCCCACTTATATGGAGGAGATAGAAGCATTGACAAAGTCAAGGAGTGGGCTCTGCTAGAGCCCGTCTCTACACGTGCTCCTAGGTATAAAACACTAATTCTAAAAAAGAGGTATAAAAAATAATTGTGTCTAAAAAAGAAGGTAAAAAACATTTGATAGGAAATAGATAGAGAGAAAGTGGGAAAAAGTTGTAACCTTATAGCCAACCTTATAGTCAATATATGGTACATGAGGAAGGAGGGAGTTGTGGAAATGCCAAGTTCCTTGGGTTGCCGTGTTTCACACTATTCCGTCGTAACAGTGGAGATAATAGCTTTCATAAAAAATAAACAATGAATACTCGTTGCTCGTCCTCGATATCAGAAAGAATACTTTCATTCGCCGACATGTGGGACGTCGACCATCCTGGTCCACTTTCCATGCACAAAATTATCCTGGTCCACCCCGGTCATAGCGCAGGCCCAACCTTTCCAACTGTAAGTTGGTCGGACGAAGGAACCATCCTGACTTCGTTGAATTCCGCTTCTTCAAGAAAACTTACTGTACCCGCAATACTGCTACCACACGCGAAGACTGGACGGCACTGTAGCACATCATATCACTAAAACCCACTAGGCCAAACTAGCCCGCCTAGGATTTGTACGTCTCTGTACTGCTATGATTTTGTGTTCTAAAAAATATTCTTTGTCAATCTAACGATTAGGAGTAGAAAGAGGGTCTTTCTAGCACATGTACACACTCTCTGTAGCCACTTCGAAAGTACGACGTCACTACACATTCATGCTTCCAACAAAAAAAATTATACATTCACGCATGCTACAAGTACGTGCCAATTTTGCTAGCTATTAATGTGAGGCCTCCTTTGGTTTGGAGGAATCTTGTAGGAATTTCATAGGATAGGATTTATATAGGAAAAATTTCTGTAGAGCCCTTTGGTTTATAGGAATGGAATCATATTCCTATGGAGGAATTCTTCCTATCCTCCACATTTCATAGGAAAATAAACATTAGCAAGACTCAATGGAAAAAATCATATGATGTGAATCAAGGGGCATCTCCTTTCCTATTCCTACTCATAGGATTTAAGACACATGTCATCTCATTTCCTATGACTTTCCTATTGCTACGATTTTCCTAACCTACGAACCAAATGAGGCTTGAATGTATCTGTGAACCAACTCTTTGAGTTTGATGTGAATTAATGTATAATTGTGGACTATTGTCTGATCGATCGCTAAGCCTACAATTTTAGGAGCTTGGGCTATTGGCCGATTGACGACGGATCAGACCTATAAGTGTACCACGAGCTCATCAGCCCCAACGTTTGTCTTTGGTGAGTGTTTTGCAAGTACTATAGCTCACACAGTAGCTAGCCTACTAACACCAAGAATCATCAAACAAGCCCTGCTGATATGATAAACAGTTCAAACTTACATATAAGCATGCCATATGAGGGAGTCCTGGATTAGGGGGTGTTCGGGTAGCCGGACTATACCTTCGCCAGACTCCAGGAGTATGAAGATACAAGATTGAAGACTTCGTCCCGTGTCCGGATGGGACTTTCCTTGGCGTGGAAGGCAAGCTAGGCGATGCGGATATTCAAGATCTCCTACCTATGTAACCGACTCTGTGTAACCCTAAACCTATTCGGTGTCTATATAAACCGGAGGGTTGTAGTCCGTAGACGAACAATCATACCATAGGCTAGCTTCTAGGGTTTAGCATCCTTGATCTCGTGGTAGATCTACTCTTGTACTACCCATATCATCAATATTAATCAAGCAGGAGTTGGGTATTACCTCCATCGAGAGGGCCTGAACCTGGGTAAAAACATCGTGTCCCTTGTCTCCTGTTACCATCTGGCCTTGACGCATAGTTCGGGACCCCCTACCCGAGATCCGCCGGTTTTGACATCGACATTGGTGCTTTCATTGAGAGTTCCTCTGTGCCATCGCGATCAGGAAGGATGCCTCTTCCCGTCTTTAAAGACGGCGCCATTACTAAGGGAGCCTTGGCTGTCGGCCAAACCCTCCGGCTAGGTGGTTTTCTCACGACTGCCTGTTCGGCCGTTGCGCCGACGGTGACCTCTCGGGTCATCGATAGCAACCTTCACGTCAGCTCAGAACTCGCCGAGCAGCTGGATCCAATGGAGCTCTCTTCCGTAAACGAGCTCTTGGACCGCATCGCCGCACTAGGGGTCGCTACAAATTACGACCAGGTTGGGCTTAAACCCGATCTAAGAGAAATTAACTCTCCCCAAGTCACCCACCACATTGACGTGGTAGAGGCGCAGTGCGGCGACCCTTCATCTATTCTAAGGACTAGCTACGTCCGAATTCCCGAACCCTCCAGGCCGGATACCCGCGGAGGGGAGGATACAATCCAAGACCTGAGCTTAGAATCAGGCAACGGGCTAGATTCATTGGACAACATCCAAGACTCCGGACTTCAGAGTTCGGAAGCTCTTCGGCCTCCGAATCTTAAATGGGGTGAGGTCTCAGATTCAACGCCACCCGCTCGCCCGAACATAAGCAATCTTTCCCAAATCAGGCAAAAGCCTAAGGAAACAGTACATCACTACTGGGCCAGATTCCTCCTGGTTATGAACCGGACAAAGGACTGCCGCGAGGGAGACGCAATTTCAATCTTTTGCAGTAACTGCACGGACGAGGGAATACTCAATGCCATAAGTCGTCGTGATATTACACGCTTCGCTGACTTGGCGTCCATAGTACAAAAGTACTGTGCGATGGAAAGCTCTTGGAAAACCAAAATAAAATTTTGGGATAATCCGGCCTTGAATAGCAATCCCGTCCGAACTAAGAGGGTGCACCACAGTAAGACACCCGGATTAAATATCAAAAAGCCAAAACCCTCTACAGGGCATGGAACTGTACTAGAAAGGTGGCTAGATGGACCCCGTAGAATTCATGGTACAGAGGACGCCACACCAACTCACAGCCTTCGAGCATGTTGGATACTCTGGCAGGTGGCCAAAATTGGCGAGGGCCTCCTAATTTCAGAGGCCGAAGAAAGCCAGCCCGAGGACACCAGTACCGTTCTCACAGTCTTCGAGACTTTCGCATCAAATAATATGCGAAAAAGAACACTTCGCAGCCTCACCGAAGTCTATCAAGTAGCAACAATAAACCCATGGAGCGACACTGCTATCACCTTCAACGCGAGTGACGAACCTAAATTTCAAACAGCCCGAGCACCAGCCACATTGGTCCTCAGTCCCATAGTGGACAGCTCTCGCCTCACAAAGGTACTCATGGATGGAGGCAGCGGATTGAACCTCATTTATGAGGAAACCCTCCAAAAGATGGAAATAGACTGGAACCGCATCGAGCGAAGCAGCACAACCTTTAGAGGAATAATCCCCAGTCAGGAAGCGCGCTGCACAGGAAAAATCACACTAGATGTGGTGTTCAGCACGCCGGATAATTACAGGTCCGAAGAAGTCACGTTCCAGGTGGCCCCGTTCAATAGCGGATACCACGCTATATTAGGACAGGAGGCATTCACAGTCTTCCAAGCCATACCCCATTACGGGTACATGAAGCTCAAGATGCCTGGGCCAAACGGAATTATCACTCTCGCTAGTGATCCGGACATAGCACTCCGCGCCGAAAACAAGACAGTCGCATTGGCCCTTGAGGCACTATCCGAAGCCTTAGCGGCCGAGGAACTGGCTGCGCTGCGCTCCACGGTTAATAGGGATGATGTGATACTCGACAAGAGATCCAAATCCACATCCTTCAAACCAGCGGACGAAATAGTCAAATTCCAGGTCCATCCAACGGACACCAATAAAACAGCTTCCATCGGGGCACGACTGAACCCTGATGTAGACGCCGCACTGCGAGAGTTCTTACGAGAGAACTAGGACATTTTTGCTTGGCACCCTTCAGACATGCCAGGAATCCCACGCAGGTTGGCCGAACACAGCTTAAATATCCAGAAAGGATTCAAACCTGTCAAACAAGCCCTTCGGCGCTTTTCCGAACCGAAGAGACAGGCTATGGGAGAGGAGCTAGCCAAGTTATTGGAGGCCGTATTCATTAGAGATATAAAACATCCGGACTGGCTAGCAAACCTGGTGATGGTACCAAAGAAGGACAAATCCTGGCGCCTGTGTGTCGATTTTAAAGACCTTAATAAGGCCTGCCCAAAGGATCCCTTCCCCCTCCCTCATATAGATCAAATTATCGATGCGACTACAGGACACGATTCGTTGTGTTTCCTCGACGCATACTCCGGTTACCATCAAATCAAGATGGCAGAATCAGACCAAGCCGCAACGGCATTCATCACACCATACGGCCCATTCTGCTTCAACACAATGCCCTTCGGGCTAAAAAAATGCCGGCGCAACATATCAGCGCATGATCCAAACATGTCTGGCAAACCAGATTGGCAAAACAGTGGAGGCGTACGTGGATGATGTGGTCGTCAAATCAAGACATGTTGAATCTCTAGTAGACGACTTGAGGCTTACATTCGATAACCTACGAAAATACGACATCAAGCTCAATCCGGAAAAATGCGTTTTCGGCTTCCAGCCGGAAAGCTCTTGGGCTTCATTGTATCCGGTAGAGGAATCGAAGCAAATCCAGCCAAGATCCGAGCTTTGTCACAATTGGATGTCCCAAAAGACCTCAAACAAATACAGAAATTAACCGGATGTGTGGCGGCTCTAAGCCGCTTCATCTCCCGCCTGGGAGAAAAGACGCTGCCCCTTTACCGCCTCCTACGGCGCATCGAACACTTCGAGTGGACGGATGCCACCATGGCCGGACTCGATGAAATAAAAGCCATATTGGCAACAAACCCAGTCCTGGCCGCGCCAAACACCGGCGAGCCAATGCTATTGTACATCGCGGCAACCCATCAAGTTGTCAGTGCAGTGCTCGTCGTCGAGCGGGAAATGGACGGACACAAATTCCCCCTTCAAAGGCCGGTCTACTACATGTCCACTGTCCTCACTCCATGCAAATCACGGTACCCACACTATCAGAAAATTGCATACGCGGTATTCATGGCATCCCGGAAGCTACGACACTACTTTCAAGAGTGTTCGATTACAGTAGCCTCGGAAGTACCACTCAATGACATTATCAATAACCGCGATGCAACAGGATGAATCGCAAAATGGGCCATTGAGCTCCTCCCGTTCGACATAATCTATAAGCCACGGCGAGCTATAAAATTGAAGTGTTGGCCGAGTTCGTCGCAGAATGGACGGAGGCCGAACTCCCTAAAGAGTACGGTACATACTCAAAATGGATCATGCATTTCGACGGCTCCAAAATGTTGGCCGGACTAGGGGCTGGCGTCGTTTCGATGTCCCCCACAGGAGACACAGTCCAATATGTACTCCAAATTATGTACACGGACTCCAACAATGCAGCCGAATATGAGGCCCTCCTACATGGTCTCCGGATGGCAGTATCTATGGGCATTCAACGCCTAGAGGTACGCGGGGATTCGAACCTCGCGATCTCCCGAATAAATGGCGACTTCGACGCCAAGGATCCAAAAATGGCAGCTTACCGCAATGCCGTCCTAAAAATGTCAGCTCGGTTCGAAGGGCTGGAGTTTCACCATAAAGCCCGCGAAAATAATCAAGCAGCGGACGTCCTAGCACGCATCGGAGCAAAACGCGATGCAGTCCCCCCCCCAACATCTTTTTGGAAAGATTGTTCAAGCCATCCATAACATGGGAGGAGGAACCCGCAATTAACAGCCCGAACGCAGCCGCACCACTCGACACCGAACAACCTGACATAATTGGAGGTCCTGCCAACGAAATTACACCTTCAGCCCACGTAATAATGGCGGTTATCGCCCCATGGACAGAACCATTCCTAGCCTACCTTACTAGGTAGGAACTCCCAGAGGACCAAACTGAGGCCCGCTGCATAGTGCGGCGATCTAAAGCCTACAAAGTCCACGAGGGGGAGCTTTATAAGAAAGCACTATCGGAGTCCTTCATAGGTGCATCTCCAAAGAGGAAGGGCGGAATCTTCTGGCCGAAATTCACGCCGGACTCGGTGGTCATCACGCTGCTGCTCGGTCCCTTGTTAGCAAGGCTTTCCGCACAGGCTTCTATTGGCCGACGGCCCGGGCAGACGCTCAGGACCTAGTCCAACGATGCGTCGGTTGCCAACTTTTTGCCAACCAAAGCCATATGCCACCCACCACACTCCAAACTATACCCATCACCTGGCCCTTTGCGGTCTGGGGGCTTGACATGGTCGGACCCCTTAAAGGTGGAACCCATAAGAAAAAATACTTACTGGTCATGGTGGATAAGTTCACCAAATGGATAGAAGCCAAGCCTGTCAAAACGGCTGAATCCGGACCCGTGATAGACTTCATATCCGGGGTGGTACAATGTTATGGCGTCCCCCACAACATCATAACCGATAATAGTACAAACTTTACAGCCGACGAGGTAAAACTCTGGTGCAAAAACATGGGCATCAAGCTCGATTATGCTTCAGTCTATCACCCACAAACCAATGGCCAGGTCGAACGTGCAAATGGTCTCATCATGAGCGGCATCAAACCCAGACTAGTGCGGTCCCTCAAGGAATCTAACACGCACTGGGTAGAGGAGCTCGACTCCGTACTCTGGGGGCTGCGGACCACGCCAAATCGCACCACCGGATACACACCATTCTTTATGGTGTACGGCGCAGAGGCAGTTCTGCCCTGCGACATAATTCATGACTCACCTAGAGTGCGCATGTACGAATAAAGAGAAGGCGAGCTCGATCGGCAGGACAGCCTGGACACCTTGGAGGAGGAGCATGACGTGGCGAAAGGCCGTTCCGCATTTTATCAACAACAGGCCCGAAGATACCAAAGCAGAGAAGTACGGGCCAAAAATTACAATGTTGGCGAACTAGTTCTACGCCTGCCGGATAAGAAAAAGTACAAACTCAAGCCCAAATGGGAAGGTCCATTTATAATCGACCAAGTCCTGACTGGTGGAGCGTACCGCCTGCGAGATGCGTCGAATAACCGACTCGAGCCGAACCCGTGGAACGCCACACGTCTCCGAAGATTCTATGCCTAGCGCCGGACTCCGTGTTCGTCTCCTTCCCCTGCCCATTTTTTACATTTTTCTGTCCTATATTTCTCTCCTTCCCTTCTTTTTCCTTTATAGCCCTTACAAGGCTCACTACATGACGCGCCACTTGCACTCATTTAACCTGGGGGCTTCCTTAACAGAAGCTTATTTATACGGGCTTCATACCCCACACATGTGTCAAACTTCCGCATGTACCTTTTTCTTCACCATTATATGCATCGATATGACTTAAGTTTTGGCCAAGCTGGGTTGCCTGGCTCCTGTGCTTACCCCTGCGTTCTCGATTGTTCGGCTAGGCGGTAAAGGGAGCACCTCTGCGATTGTTACTGCCGGGTCAGCCGGATGTGTACCTCGGACTGGGTGAAGCCGAAAGCTAGCGTTCTTAAGGGAATATTCGGTTGGTGAAATAAAAGATGATCTTTTTATTAATTTTTATGCGCCCCCAGATGCTTTTTCTGCGTTTTTTTACGCAGTCCGGACATGCACTTTAGGGCATGCCTCCCCAGCGAAAGGAACCCTTAACGGAACTATTCTCTCAGGAAGATGTTTCTTACTAACCATGTAATATAACATAACTAGTTGGGCACTTGTCTGATAAAGCACTAATGACCCCTACGCCTGGTCTCCACACATACCACGGTTCTTGTATAACCGCTATGGTATTCAGACACACTCCGGACCGTCAGGTCACGAGGTTGAAGCGAAAAGGTCGGCAACGACAAACGATCTACAATCTGGCTAGAAGGCATTACATATGTCAATTCAAAAGTACACAGTCATTTCAACTGATTGTATTCCTCCTCTATACCATCTAACAGGCTGTCTAATTTACAGTCCTGCTGGGAATACTTTGCGGCCAATTCTACTTGGCCGTACACTAAGCTTACAGGGATCTCCTTCCCGTCAGGCCCCACCGGTCCGACCTCGGCCATATGGTTTGGGTCAGACTTTGTAAAACGGGTCTTCACCATAGCCCAGGCCTCCCTAGCGCCTTGTCGGCAGGCCGATATCTTCCACAACCGGAAGCGCCGCCGAGCTCCCTTCAGCTTCTCCGCAAGCTCTCCAAGGCCCTCAGGCGTGGAGTGGGCAGGCCATAAGGCTTGGGCAACACCTTGCATTGCCTGCCGAATTCGCTCGTGCAGTTGCAGGAGTTCGGGAAGAAGGTCACCCGTAGAACCGGGCATCTCCTCTGTAGGACGACCTGTGAGCATACCTACAGACAATACTCTGTTATTCGACTTCCTCGCCGAACTCATTTTTCAAAGTTCGTTCAAGCACTTACTAAATATGCCGCATCGAAGCCGCTGGTTCTCCTTCGTGGAGTCCGACAGCTGGCCATGAATGTCCTTAAGTTCAACGTCCAGCTTGGTGTTGGCATCCTGGAGATCATTCTTCTCTCGCCTCACCTTTGTCAACGTACTCTCACCGGCCTTTAATCGGCATAAGAGTTGTTGCTTCTCCGGATCAAGTCCGGCGCCATCTGCAACATTAATTGTCAGATTTGCGCCCAAACCGCACAACACTAATCTTTCGAAGTGTATCTTACCTGAGGGGGTCCCTTTAGGTTCCCCTGCTGCGGCTAGTGCGGCCTCTAGTTGGGCCTTGCACTTTTCCAGCTCCTGGGACAGCACGGTGTTCTTCTAGGTAAGAACCTGCATGTTATATGATCCTTAAATCAGTTACTTTAACTGTTTCAAGTCTCGGGGGCTACTAGTATATATATATTTAACCAAAATTTTCTTACCCGTATGTCTTTCACATACTGCTCCGTGGCTCTGGCTAAACCGTCTTGAGCGGCACGGAAGTACGCATCTCCCGAATTAAAGGCATCTAAAGCCTCTTGGGAGAAACAAGCGTCGCGTAAAACTGTCCGGCGATGCCTGTGGTTCATGGCACTCTCCACTTCGGAATTTGTGGCGGACAGCCTGTCCGCATCCTCTGTCGGAGGAGTGCCCGGTGCATGCCTTGTGCTCGCCTCCGCTTCCTGGCCGGTCACTGGAACCCGGCTGGTGGAAGCGCGATATGCAGCCTCTCCGGATATAGTCCGGTGAGGTCTATTTGTCCTGAAGAAGGCACGAACGTTAATATGCCCTGGCGGAATAACGCCGCGGAAACGGAGGGTGCGTAATACCTTTGCACCCACATCTCGGTCCAAACTGCATTTCTTTTTTCCCCACGGGGCCCTGCGGCCCCTCGTTGGCTAGCCGCCGCAGGACCGGCTTCCCGCCTCGGAAATCTCCCCTTTGAAACACGGTTGTTGTTAGAAACGCCGGAATACGGAAAAATGGAATCCCCCTCAAGGGAATAAAGACTCCGGTTTCTGTCACCTCGGAGGCCGGGATTAACCCGGGGTAATCAGCCACAATAGCGACCAAGGTGTTGTCCTTGCTAAGCTGATGAAACACCCCGTCGATAAGCTCCACCGATATGTCCGGATCCTCTTCAGAGTCCGGATCGAGGGACCGTTCTGGGTCCTCAGGTTGTGGAGGGCGGCTTCTTATATCTTTCACTTCCTGTCGCAGTTCCTGCATTGAAGTCGTCAGACTATGTATCTGACCATGGAAGTATAAAATAAATGGGCAAGCGCAATTGTTCGCTTACCCAACTTGGAGGTTCATACATAGTGAATCTGGCCCGCGGGTTAACGCGGAGGAACTCCTCCTTTTCTCCCTTGTACAAAGAGGACATAATCTTTATTAGGGCGGCAGCCGAGTCCGGCCCCTTACGGCCGTAACGCGTGGCGTCATCCTCCCCATTGAAATCCCACATGGGGCGGCCTCTGTACTGAAGCGGCTGCACCCCTCGCATAATACATGTGGCCATGACTCCAATCATGGTCAGTCCGGAATGAGCCAACAGTCTTATCTGGCCGATCAGGTAAAGGACGTCTCTTTTGCTTTCTTTCTGAGAGCTCCGCGGACGCCAGCTCAAGTGTTTCTTCAAGGCAGCACTGTTGAACTCAGGGAGACCGGCCCGGATAGGGTCCGGCAGCGGGACATCGTCTATGTAAAACCATTCTAAAGGCCTGTCCTCGGACGCCTTCTTCAGGGTTCCGGATAGGTATCCGGTCCCGGTGATGTGCCATACTTCGGCTCCGCCCACTTGGTATATAGACCCCTCTTGAGAACGGGGCACCGGGCAGAATATCTTCTTCCACAGCGCGAAATGAGCCTCAACGCCTAAAAATAGCTCGCAAAGGGCAACGAAGCCCGCAATATGTAACACGGAGCCGGGCGTGAGATGATGCAGCTGGAGGCCGTAGAACTCCAGAAGCCCGCGAAGGAATGGGTGAATTGGAAATCCCAGTCCCCTCATCAGATAGGGAACAAGGCACACCCATTCTCCTTTAGAAGGATTGGGGGTGTTCTCTGCTTGTTTTCCGCCACTGTAGGTGGCGAGACCGGCTCGGACCGGGACCATGTATGCCTGAGGAAGAAATCCCTTGGCCTGAAGCGACACTAACTCACTATGCGAAATGGTGCAACTCTCCCAGTCCCCGGGCTTAGGACCGGAGGAGCGAGGGGAGGAGCTGCGACGGCTGGCCATGTTGGAATGGAACTTAGCTGGGAAAGCTCTGGTGATAACTCGCGGAGAGGAGAAGATGCGGTTTGGATCTAAATCTTCATCCCGTTAAATAGGTGGCTCATTTGTATGGCTAGGGGTGTGGATGTAAGAACGCCCCGGGGTTTTCACATTCGTTCAACACGTGGAAGACAGCCATTATGGGGCGTAGAAGCCGAGGAGCGCTACAAAAATCGGACATTATTCGTACAGGTACATAGAATTCGGGAAAGAACCCGCCTTGCAATGCCGAAGACAATTTGCGTGTCGGACTCGTCGTCATTGAAGCCTGGTTCGGGGGCTACTGAGGGAGTCCTGGATTAGGGGGTGTTCGGGTAGCCGGACTATACCTTCGCCGGACTCCAGGACTATGAAGATACAAGATTGAAGACTTCGTCCCGTGTCCGGATGGGACTGTCCTTGGCGTGGAAGGCAAGCTAGGCGATGCGGATATTCAAGATCTCCTACCTATGTAACCGAATCTGTGTAACCCTAACCCTATCTGGTGTCTATATAAACCGGAGGGTTGTAGTCCGTAGTCGAACAATCATCATACACAATCATACCATAGGCTAGCTTCTAGGGTTTAGCCTCCTTGATCCCATGGTAGATCTACTCTTGTACTACCCATATCATCAATATTAATCAAGCAGGAGTAGGGTATTACCTCCATCGAGAGGGCCAGAACCTGGGTAAAAACATCATGTCCCTTGTCTCCTGTTACCATCCGGCCTTGACGCACAGTTCGGGACCCCCTACCCGAGATCCGCTGGTTTTGACACCGACACCATATTACATCAAAAGCTGCTAAGGATACATTTGTTTCCATAACTTGGAAAGGGTTCGCATGATTCACTATCAAACAAAAGTAGCAAGTACTGCCCACACAAGACAATGCACTAGACCTAAGATGGTTTGATAACATGCATCATTCTAGTAATTAAACACAATGCAAACTACCTTGAAGGATTAGCGCAACCAACTATTTCTTGTCATCGATATCTCGGGCATTGACCACAGCACGTACAGTGGCATGGGAATCGATCTCTGGGGCGATGTCCATAGGATGGACCGCGACATCAAAATCGATCTCTGGGGCGATGTCCACAGGACGGACATCGGCATCGGAATCGATCTCCGGGGCGATGTCCACAGGACGGACCGCGACATCGAAAACGATCTCTGGGGCATTGTCCACAGGATGGATCGCGACATCAGAATCATCAAGGACGTCCACCGGCACCTGCACAACCCTAACATATTAGCAAGCACATTGCAAATAATCAAAAACCACAACTATGGTAAGCCATGTTTTTACCTTGTGCAGCTCACCGGGGGATCTCATCCCTCCAGGGGCCATCGCCTTGCGAGGGAAATACTGCTTCTCAACGGCGACTATCTCCTCAAACTTGGCCTTGAGCCTCTCATAGGTGGACATTAGAGTTTCTGGGGTAGGCATGGTGGGGCCTTGCGGTTCTTCCAGCTTTTTTTGAGGAGTTCATCCGCCAACATCGTCAACTCTTTGGCCAGTGCTTGTTTGTTGGAGTTCTTCGTTTTCATGGGTTGGTCCGACAAAATGGCCAACTCATTGGTCCGTGCTAGCTTCTTGGATATCTCTGTCTCAAGTGGATTGGCTGCCAGGAACTCTTTGCCTAGTGCTCCAGGATCCATCAATAAAGTGACAAACAAAAAGCAATCGAAACGAAACCACAATCGCAATGAAAACGGGAAAAGAATAGGCTGTGAGAATCGGTCGGTGCTTCGCAAAAAGAAGATTCTTGGAATGAAAATATAGTAGCATCACTGATTCTCCCACCTTTCCTTCGTCGGTACAGAAGAAAAATGGTAGAAGTGAGTAGCCTGGAGTGAGGTTTTCTTCAAGGGGAGAAAGGGCTTCAATGAGCATTCCAGTGAAATGATGGTTGCTTCGTCCAGTCCAACTTCGAGGCCACTTTACCACTTCTGGTAAAGGTGTGGGTTTTGTGATATGAAGGGTCATGACGGCCACACCGGGGTGATCGGTGAGTCTCGACTATAGCACCTTGTTGTGATTTGGTGGATGGCATGCGAGCCCGGATGCTTGATGTCTCGCATGTGGATAGAGCAGCTAGTGATATACAGTAGTAGTTTGGACGACAGATGAGGAGCTCTGTCATGGTTTATTGGTCCCTATGATAATTTGTGCCAAATTTTGACTATAAATTTAACTAACCAAATGTTCATGCATGTCACAAAAAATTACATCATTCAAAACTATGTTCAAATATGAATCCAAGGATATATTTTTTGTTAACATGCACTAATATTTTGCCAGTTAAATATTTGGTCAAAATTTAGCACAAATTACAATGGGGCCCAATAAAGATTGTACTCTCACATTTTGTTACTCCCACATAGAAAATATAAATAGTAATGCATGTTGGGGCAGCCCACGTTTTCGATAATTTTAGCCGTGGGCTTGTTCACAATTTTTATGAGGCGGTGGTTTTTCACTTAATGGAGGGTCTAGTACCAGACTTGAACGATACAAAGTGGTACCTCACACACCGTAACACCACTTGCAATAAGCGGGTAGTTATATCAAAAAACAATCAACAACTCAAAAAATGGTGACCTAGCACGTACACAATTTTAAGCGATTGTTTTGATGGAGTGAAAAAAGAAAACTACCCCACTATACGTATATATATAGGTCGGAGCCTCCGCGCTTGCTTGCTAGGGTTGTCTATTCACACACTCTCAGCCTCTCCAGATCTAATCAAGATAGCGGTGGTAACGCTGTATTTCTATCCTCGCCACTGGTTACAGATCCGGACGTATCCCCCTCCGCCGGTGAAGGGGAGGAGGGGCAACATTTAGGCTGTCGTTGACAGCGAGGGAGGAGACCCACTGCCGGCCACACCATTATCTCTGGTCGAGCGCCCGCGCTGGAGGTCCTCTGATCCCTTCTGTTGACACACGAACACGTCACGTGTACCCTCGACGCCGGGGGTGATGCACCGCAGCTCACGTCGAAGGAGACCCGACCGACAGCGCGATACGCAAGACAGTCGACGGGCGCTTTTGCAGACCCGAAAACCCCACACCCCCGGAAGGGACCCCGTCAGGGAGTGCGGCGGCTATGGGCTGCCCTAGGTCGATTCGCTCGCCCCTAGAGCCTCGGGATTTGTAGCTCTCAAACACGAAGAACAGCGAAGAACGAGAGAGGAAAACGGTGGAGAGATAAAACGTAGATGAAAAAGTAGTATATTGATTTGTTCGATTGTGTGTTGTTCAATCGGCCGTCACCCCCAACATACATAAGAGGCGGCTGGACTTCCCGTACAAGAAAAGGATTCATCCAGGCTTTCCTTACAATAAAATTGCATCAATTCACGTTCAAAACCCTAGTCAAATTCGGACTGATTTTATCCGAACTTTCCAAAATGGTTCGGTTTACAACCTGGCTGCACCTTGCGGGTCATGTTTGAGGCAGGAAAAGACCTTGGATGGAAACGAGTCCAAAAGCAACCTTGACCGTTTCGACGAGACGAAAAACTTTTGTGTTGAACACTTTTTCATCCAAAGCCATCTTGATAAGTATTTGAGCCCATCTTCAGCATCTGGTCGGATTGACCCGACAGTTTCTACTGTTCACGGCGGCAAGCCCGGCAAGGTTACTGTTCACGGCGGCAAGCTTTCCCCGGCAAGGTTTACTATTCACGGCGGCAAGCTCTCCCCCGGCAAGATTACTGTTCACGGCGGCAAACTTTTCCCGGCAAGGTTACTGTTCACGGCGGCAAGCTTTTCCCGGCAAGGTTACTGTTCACGGCGGCAAGCTTTTCCCGGCAAGGTTTTTGAGGCAGTAAATGACCTCGGATGAAAATGTGCCCAAAAGCAAAGTTGACCGTTTTTACAAGACAAAAAACTTTCGTGTTGAACATTTTCCGATCCGAGGCAATCTTCTGGGCCAAAACACTCACGTATTACTTCAGACACTTGCCAAGACATGTCTGGTCTCCCGCGTCATATTTTGCCTCTTGACAGGGTTGTATTCAGATAGCTCTAACTTTTGCATACGAACTCAGATTGAGATGATTTTTATATCAAAATCGACCGACTCGACGAGACGAAGACAATTCATGTAGAGCATTCCTTCATCCGAGGTTGTCCTGGTGGCGTAATTGACCAAAGAGCACTCAGAACACCTAAACATGACAATCTGAGCGTAGCTTTGGTCTTTGATATGATGCCGAATGATTATGGTCTAAACATCAAAGTTGTTCCACTCGGCAATGTGAAATTTCTCATTTAGAATATTTTGTCATTTGAGGCCATCTCCATTGCATTCTGCATTGTGTCAAAATCAGGTGTCAACACATGCCTCCCTATTTTTCGGCAAAGCTTGCATGCCGAAAAATAATTTGCACCATGTTTGTTCCAAGGACGATGTCAACACTCCATCGGCCATCTATTTTTGTTAGGGCGATAATTATGTATCGGCCATGTTTGTGCTAAGGGCGATAATCGTACATCGGCCATTGCCTACTTAGGCTTCCTGCCAGACACTAGGGTGGTATTTCTTCAAATATTTGCCATTGAGAGCTCGAGGTAACAATGCCCCTTGTACTGATTCCACCAAATATGAATTTCCGGGAACAACTCTTGTAATCCTAAAAGGACCTTCCCAACTTGGAGACCACTTCCCGAATTTTCTATCTCTTGAACCAATCGGCAGGATCACTTTCTAGACAAGATCACCAACTTGAAAATTCTTCAACTTAACTTTCTTATTGTAAGCCCTCGCCACCCTCAACTTATCTCTCTATGGCATTCAAAGCAGCCAAACGTCTATCAGCAACCTCGTCAATGTTGTCCATCATCAAGTTATAGAAGTCTATTGCCGATAAATCATTTTGTTTGGCTATTCTCAAAGCATTCAAATTTACTTCCACCGGTAAAACAGCCTCCTGACCATATACTAGCTCATATGGAGTCACTTTCGTAGCACCATGCCTTGAGATTCTATGTGCCCATAATGCCTCAGACAACAAGTCATGCCATCTCCTTGGATTATCCTCAATCTTCTTCTTGATGAGCTTGATTAAAATTTTATTGCTAGACTCAGCTTGTCCATTAGCTTGGGCATAGTATGGGGAGGAATTGAGCAACTTTATGTTATAAGATTCGGCAAACTCTCTGACTTGGTGTGACATAAAAGATGAACCTTGATCTGTAGTTAACGTTTGAGGAACACCGAATCTATGAATAATGTGCTCGGTTATGAATTGAATTACCTCCGTATGTGTCATGTTCTTGAGAGGTATTGCTTCAGACCACTTGGTGAAATAATCGGTTGCCACCAACACGAACCGATGCCCCTTAGAGGAAGATGGATGAATTTGCCCAATGAAATCTAAACTCCATCCTCTAAAAGGCCACGGCTTAATAATAGGATGTACCATAGCAGCAGGAGCCAATTGAATATCACCAAATTTTTGACAAGCTTCACACCCTTTATAATACCTGAAGCAATCATTGATCATAGTCGGCCAATAAAATCCAGCACGTCGCAATAACCACTTCATCTTGGGAGCCGACTGATGAGTACCACAAATGCCTTCATGTACCTCTCCCATAGCAACTCTTGCTTGGTCCTCGTCCAAACACTTCAAAAGAACATCTTCAACTGTTCGGCGATAAAGACCACCATCTCTTATTGTATATTTGAAAGCCATACGCCGAACAGTCCTATCCACCCTTTTACTCGGATCACGCAAGTAATCCATAATGGGCTTCCTCTAGTCATGATTCTCACCTGCACTAGATTTTTTGTTAGTGGCCGAATCAGTGGGTTCTGGTTCGGCCTCTTCTATACTGGTAAGACAAGACATCGGACTTTGAGAAATATGAAACATGCCATGATCAACATGATATCCAGATGCTTGTTGTGCCAACTCATTTGCTTTCCAATTGTCATGTCTAGATATATGTGCAATGCTAAAACAATCCAAAGTAGAGATTATATCTAGACATTTATCAAGATAAACATTAAGTGATTCGTCCAAACACTGAAAGACTTTGGATATTTGCTGCACCACTAGTAACGAATCACCATAAGCCTCAATATGTGTAACACCTATAGCAAGTAACATTTCTAGGCCGAATAACAATGCTTCATATTCGGCCTGATTGTTTGTGCAAAAATATTCTAAGCGGCATGAGGCTTCAAAAACAGCACCATGAGGAGATATAAACAATACCAACACCTTGGCCATTGCTGCAAACTGAACCATCAAAGTATAATCTCCATGGTACTAATGAAACAAGGTCTATATCAACATCATTCTTGTCATTAATCCGATGTTCAACAATGAAATTAGCAACAATTTGGCCTTTCATGGATTTTAGAGATTCATAGGCCAAATCATATTCAATTAAAGCATAAGCCCACTTGCCAATTCTACCACTAAGAATTAGCCTATGCAACATGTATTTAATGACATCGGTTTGACAAGCTACTACACAAGTACTCGGCACTAAATAATGTCTCAGTTTTGTGCAAGCATAATATAAGCATAGACATAATTTTTCAATAAATGCATACCTTGTCTCGGCATACAATAAACGCCTGCTCAAATATGTAATAGCATGCTCTTTTCCTTCGGTTTCTTGTGTCAAAACAGCACCAATAACTCCTTCCTCTGCTGCAATGTAAAGCCTGAAGGGTTCTCTATGCTTGGGTGCTTTCATCACCGGAGGAGTGCACAAATAATTCTTGATCATATCAAATGCTTCTTGCTGTTTTGCCCCCCAAGTGAAATCAGCATCATTCTTTAACCGAAGGATGGGAGTAAATGCATCAACTTTCCTTGACAAATTAGCTATGAACCTTCTCAAATAATTGATCTTGCCAAGGAACTTTTGCATATCTCTCTTGCATTTTGGAGCCTCCACTTTCTGTATGGCTTCTATCTTTTTGGGATCAATCTCTATGCCATCTTCATGAATAATGAAACCCAAGAACTTACCAGCTGACACACCGAATGCACACTTCAAAGGATTCATCTTTAGTCCATACTTTTTCATTCTTTCAAAAGCTAAACGCAAATCGGCCAAGTGAGATTCAAAAGCGTCCGATTTGACAACAATATCATCAATATAGACCTCAAGTATGACACCGAGCAAATCATGAAAAATCAAATTCATAGCTCTTTGATATGTGGCGCCAGCATTCTTTAATCCGAATGTCATCACTGTCCATTCGAATAAACCAAGAAAACCAGGGCAACGAAAAGCTGTCTTGGACATGTCCTCTTCGGCCATAAAAATTTGATTGTACCCGGCATTACCATCTAGAAAGCTAATAAACTTATGTCCAGAAGCATCATTAATAAGCATATCAGCTATTGGCATGGGATACTCATCTTTGGGTGTAGCCCTATTTAAATCTCTGAAGTCAATGCACACCCTCAACTTGCCGGATCCTTTCTTCTCCACTGGGACAATGTTAGAAATCCACTCGGCATACCTGCAAGGTCTAATGAAATTAGCTTTAAGCAAACGACCGATCTCTTCCTTGATTCGGTCATATGTTTTTGGATTAAACTTTCTGGCCGATTGTTTATATGGTCTAAAACCAGCTTTTATAGGCAAGCGATGCTCCACTAGCTCTCGGCTTAAACCTGGCATCTCATGATATTCCCATGCAAAGCAGCAAACATATTCTTTCAACAGCTCGATCAACTTAGCTTTATGATCGGCCCTTAAATTTGCATTTACAAATGTCGGCCTAGGAGTCAAACCATCTCCTATATCTATCTCTTCTAATGGATCGGCCGATGTAAAACCTTGTCCTAATTTATCCATATCATCTAACTCTTCTATGGACTCATATATATCGTTCTCATTGGACCGATATTCTACAAGTCGCTTTTGTAACCAATCTGAGTTAGGATCCATTTAAACATATCATACCTTGGAGCCGATTGCACTCAGTCGGCTTTAAAGAAACGGGCACGAAACCATTCTTGGTTGCGCTGAGAAAATCGAACTCTGACAAGTCACGTCCCGTCAAGCAACTAGCATTTGGGTGTTGCCAATCCACCGATGCCTCGGCCAAAGCAACACAGGCCGAGTTATCCGCATGAATGACCTCCACTTCATCATCAACCCACTGGATCAAAAACTGGTGCAGAGTGGATGGCACGCACTGGTTTGCATGAACCCAATCACGGCCTAGTATGATGTTGTAGTTACCTTGCACCTCAGCGACAAAGAATGCAGTAGCCAAAGTTTTACTTCCCACCGTGAGCTCCACATACATCACACCTTTGGCTTCAGTTTTCTCTTTGCCTTCAAATCCATTGAGCACCATGTTGGTCTTTATCAACTCTTCATCATGCAGCCCTAACTTTTTGAAGACCGAATACGGCATAAGATTTACCACAACACCACCATCAACAAGCATCCGAGTGAGCGGTGACCCATTGATATGACCTCTGAGATATAACGGTTTCAGATGCGTTACTGGGTCTTTTGGCTTCTCGAATATTGCATTTTTAGGGCCAAAATCTAGCTGAGCCACCTCCCCTTCCTCATCTACAGCACGAAACTCAGCGGGTAAGTAATACACCATATTAATATCCATACCTTCATGAACCGGTGTAGACTCGTAATCTAACATATCAGCCTCCTCGTCGAGTGTATCCACTGATTCTGAAATTTGTCCGAGTGAAGAAGAAGCAATAGGTAACATAGACGATGCAATGATTGAGTCGTCCTCTTTTGGTGGTGCAGGTGCTGCTGTGATAGGTGTAGAAGCCACTGCATCTTGTATTTGTTTGGGCCTCCACACTTGTTTTGTAGGTAACATAGGCCGAGTGTCATTGAACAACTTATCCCTTTGCTTCTCGGCCTCTTGTTCTGCCATCTCTTGACTCCTTAACCTCTGTAGTTTCCTCTTTTGTGTCTTTGTTAGCCCCGGAGGACACCACTTTGGCTGGGTGTATTTAGGATCTCTCGTTTTTACTTGGCTGGTGCTTGTTTCATGATCATTAGCCGAGTGCTTTGGCGTGATAGCAAGTATCAGCTTAGTCGGATTGCTATGCATAATCGGCTGTTGTATGGTGAATGTTTCGGTGCCCAAGATGAGTGAGTCGGCATCGGTTTTTTCCTTGCCTTTGCTTGACTCGACCGTTACAGCACTTGGCGACTTAACACGCCATTCTTGCTTGCCGACCCCTTTTTGATTATCTTGCACTGGCCAATTGACACCATTGTTCAAACGGCCTCGTGTGGGATAAGAAAGTCTCTCATGAACGGGCCTCCTTGGCTCTGCCCAACCCGGATGAAAAGCATAAGGGGCCATTGGGGGCTGCCACCATCCTCCATTGAAGTCTCCCATGTAGTATGGCACATAGGGGGGTGGCGGCACCCATGGTGCCGGCGCCCACGACCCATATGGCCTTGCATGATGCTGAAATTCTTCCCGAGGAGGTGATCTTGAGCGCTTCAGATTTGATGACCGGTTGGAGCTAGAACCGGCTGCATGACTAGCATACTTGGACAGCAACATATCAAAAGTTGGCTTGATTTTCTTGCGCTGCACTTTAGCTTCATTCGTTTTCCACTTGCCAACTTCTGGACTCCTAGGCTTGACAAATTTAACACGAGTATTTCCTTGCACTTGCGGTTGCCCCCCGAGTGTAGGGTTCTTGATGGTGATTTTGATCACTTCCTTGCCATCGGGTTGCTTATCAAGCACAACTTGTCTCCCCAAGACCTTGCTGTCCTCCTTGTCTTTCCTGGGCTCACCAACAATGACATTAGCTTTATTAGCAGATTCGGCTACCTCCGGCCGAATGAGTAGCTTCTTCCCCTCCAAATCCATGGTATTCATTGGAAAAGGTTGTTTATCAACTTGCATCTCAGAAAAGTTCAATCGTCCGTCATTAATGGCCGATTGTATCTGTTGTCGAAAAACATTGCAATCATTAGTAGCATGAGAAAAATAATTATGATACTTGCAATAAGCGCGCCGCTTCAGCTCTTCAAACAGCGGTAAAGTATGAGATATTCTAATAATCTTAGCCTGCAGCAAAGCATCAAATATTCTATCACACTTAGCAATGTTAAAAGTAAACTTCATCTCTTCATCACGATTCTTATGAATCGGTTTCAGATCATTGCAAGTAAAGGGTTTGGCCTTAGATGGCCAAACAAATTCAGTAGCAAAAACATCACCCTCATCGTCCGAGTGATCACTGTCATATTCCACCATATTCACCTTTGGACGATCGGCTTTGTATCTATGCATTTCTTTGAGGTCTTTGCTTCGGCTTTCTTGAGCCAAAGCCCTTTGTAAGACTTGGTTGATATTTAAGAACTCGTAGCCTTCTAGCTGTTGGGGAACGTAGTAATTTCAAAAATTTCCTACGCACACGCAAGCTCATGGTGATGCATAGCAACGAGAGGGGAGAGTGTTGTCTACGTACCCTTGTAGACTGAAGCGGAAGCGTTGACTCAACGTAGAGAAAGTAGTCGTACGTTCTCCTCACGATCCGACCGATCACAGCACCGTTACTCCGGCACCTCCGAGTTCTTGGCACACGTTCATCTCGATGACGATCCCCGGGCTCCGATCCAGCAAAGCGTCGGGGAAGAGTTCCGTCAGCATGACGGTGTGGTGACGATCTTGATGTGTTACCGGCGCAGGGCTTCGCTTAAGCACTGCAACGATATGACCGAGGTGGAATATGGTGGAGGGGGCACCGCACACGGCTAAGGAACGATCACGTTGATCAATTGTGTGTCCAAGGGGTGCCCCTTGCCTCAGTATATAAAGGATGGAGGAGGAGGAGGCCGGCCAAGCCAATTGGTGCGGCCAAGATATGGAGTCCTACTAGGACTCCAAGTCCTAGTAGGAGTCCACCAAGAGGGGAGGAAGGGAGAAGGAATAGGAGGAGAAGGAGAGGTGGCCGCCCCCCTTTTCCCTAGTCCAATTCGGACTAGAGGGGAGGGGGGCGCAGCAGCCTTTTTTCCTTTTCCCACTAAAGCCCATCAAGGCCCATTACTTCTCCCGTAATCCCGTAACTCCCCGGTACCTCCGAAAATACCCGAACCACTCAGAACTCTTCCGATGTCCGAATATAGTCGTCCAATATATCGATCTTTACGTCTCGACCATTTCGAGACTCCTTGTCATGTCCCCAATCTCATCCGGGACTCCGAACTCCTTCGGTACATCAAAACTCATAAACTCATAATATAACTGTCATCGAAACCTTAAGCGTGCGGACCCTACGGTTCGAGAACAATGTAGACATGACCGAGACACGTCTCCGGTCAATAACCAATAGCGGGACCTGGATGCCCATATTGGCTCCTACATATTCTACGAAGATCTTTATCGGTCAGACTGCATAACAACATACGTTGTTCCCTTTGTCATCGGTATGTTACTTGCCCGAGATTCGATCGTCGGTATCCAATACCTAGTTCAATCTCGTTACCGGCAAGTCTCTTTACTCGTTCCGTAATACATCATCTCACAACTAACACATTAGTTGCAATGCTTGCAAGGCTTATGTGATGTGAATTACCAAGAGGGCCCAGAGATACCTCTCCGACAATCGGAGTGACAAATCCTAATCCCGAAATACGCCAACCCAACATGTACCTTCGGAGACACCTGTAGAGCACCTTTATAATCACCCAGTTACGTTGTGACGTTTGGTAGCACACAAAGTGTTCCTACGGTAAACGGGAGTTGCATAATCTCATAGTTAAAGGAACATGTATAAGTCATGGATAAAAGCAATAGCAACATACTAAACGATCGGGTGCTATGCTAATGGAATGGGTCATGTCAATCAGATCATTCAACTAATGATGTGATCTCGTTAATCAACTAACAACTCTTTGTTCATGGTTAGGAAACATAACCATCTTTAATTAATGAGCTAGTCAAGTAGAGGCATACTAGTGACACTCTGTTTGTCTATGTATTCACACATGTATTATGTTTCCAGTTAATACAATTCTAGCATGAATAATAAACATTTATCATGATATAAGAAAATAAATAATAACTTTATTATTGCCTCTAGGGCATATTTCCTTCAGTCTCCCACTTGCACTAGAGTCAATAATCTAGATCACATCACCATGTGATTAACATCAATAGTTCATATCATCATGTGATTAACACCCATAGTTCACATCGATATGTGACCAACACCCAAAGGGTTTACTACGGTGTGATCATGTTTTGCTTGTGAGAGAAATTTAGTCAACGGGTCTGCCACATTCAGATCCGTTATGTATTTTGCAATTTTCTATGTCTACAATGCTCCGCACGGAGCTACTTTAGCTAATTGCTCCCACTTTCAATATGTATCTAGATTGAGACTTAGAGTCATCTAGATTAGTGTCAAAACTTGCATCGACGTAACCTTTTACGATGAACCTTTTTGTCACCTCCATAATCGAGAAACATATCCTTATTCCACTAAGGATAATTTTGACCGCCGTCCAGTGATCTACTCCTAGATCACTATTGTACTCCCGTGCCAATCTCAGGGTAGGGTATACAATAGGTCTGGTACATAGCATGGCATACTTTATAGAACCTATGGCAAAAGCATAGGGAATGACTTTCATTCTCTTTCTATCTTCTGCCGTGGTCGGGCTTTGAGTCTTACTCAATTTCACACTTTGTAACACAGGCAAGAACTCTTTCTTTGACTGTTCCATTTTGAACTACTTCAAAATCTTGTCAAGGTATGTACTCATTGAAAAAACTTATCAAGCGTCTCGATCTATCTCTATAGATCTTGATGCTCGATATGTAAGTAGCTTCCCCGAGGTCTTTCTTTGAAAAACTCCTTTCAAATACTCCTTTATGCTTTACAGAATAATTCTACATTATTTCCGATCAATAATATGTCATTTACATATACTTATCAGAAATGTTGTAGTGCTCCCACTCACTTTCTTGTAAATACAGGCTTCACCGCAAGTCTGTATAAAACTATATGCTTTGATCAACTTATCAAAGCGTATATTCCAACTCCGAGATGCTTGCACCAGTCCATAGATGGATCGCTGAAGCTTGCATATTTTGTTAACACCTTCAGGATCGACAAAACCTTCTAGTTGCATCGTATACAACTCTTCTTTAATAAATCCATTAAGGAATGTAGTTTTGTTTATCCATTTGCCGGATTTCATAAAATGCGACAATTGCTAACATGATTCGGACAGACTTAAGCATAGATACGAGTGAGAAACTCTCATCGTAGTCAACACTTTGAACTTGTCGAAAAACCTTTTTTCGACAATTCTAGCTTTTGTAGATAGTAACACTACTATCAGTGTCCGTCTTCCTCTTGAAGATCCATTTATTTTCTTTGGCTTGCCGATCATCGGGCAAATCCCTCAAAGTCCATACTTTGTTCTCATACATGGATCATATCTCAGATTTCATGGCCTCTAACCATTTCGCGGAATCTGGGCTCATCATCGCTTCCTCATAGTTTGCAAGTTCGTCATGGTCTAGTAACATGACTTCCAGAACAGGATTACCGTACCACTCTGGTGCGGATCTCACTCTGGTTTACTTACGAGATTCGGTAGTAACTTGATCTTGAAGTTACATGATCATCATCATTGGCTTCCTTACTAATTGGTGTAGTAGTCACAAGAACAGATTTCTGTGATGAACTACTTTCCAATAAGGGAGAAGGTACAATTACCTTATCAAGTTTTCTACTTTCCTCCCACTCACTTCTTTCAAAAGAAACTCTTTCTCTAGAAAGTTTCCGAACTTAGCAACAAAAGTCTTGCCTTCGGATCTGTGATAGAAGGTGTATCCAACAGTTTCCTTTGGATATCCTATGAAGACATATTTCTCCGATTTGGGTTCGAGCTTATCAGGTTGAAGCTTTTTCACATAAGCATCGCAGCCCCAAACTTTAAGAAATGACAGCTTAGGTTTATTGCTAAACCATAGTTCATATGGTGTCGTCTCAACGGATTTAGATGGTGCCTCTTTTAACGTGAATGCAGCTGTCTCTAATGCATGATCCCAAAACGATATTGGTAAATCGGTAAGAAACATCATAGATTGTACTATATTCAATAAAGTACGGTTATGACGTTCGGACACACCATTATGCTGTGGTGTTCCAGGTGGCATGAATTTGTGAAACTATTCCACATTGTTTTAATTGAAGACCAAACTCGTAACTCAAATATTTGTCTCCGCGATCAGATCGTAGAAACCTTATTTTCTTGTCACGATGATTTTCACTTCACTCTAAAATTCTTTGAACTTTTCAAACGTTTCAGACTTATGTTTCATCAAGTAGATATACCCATATCTGCTCAAATCATCTGTGAAGGTTAGAAAATAATGATACTTGTCGCGAGCCTTAATATTCATCGGATCATATACATCAGTATGTATGATTTCCAACAAATCTGTTGCTTGCTCCATTGTTCCGGAGAACGGCGTTTTTAGTCATCTTGCCCAAGAGGCATGGTTCGCAAGCATCAAGTGATTCATAATCAAGTGATTCCAAAATCCCATCAGCATGGAGTTTCTTCATGCGTTTTACACCAATATGACCTAAACGGCAGTGCCACAAATAGGTTGCACTATCATTATTAACTTCGCATCTTTTTGGTTTCAATATCATGAATATGTGTATCACTGCGATCGAGATCCAATGAACTATTTTCATTGGTGTGTATGACCATAGAAGGTTTTATTCATGTAAACAGAACAACAATTGTTCTCTAACTTAAATGAATAACTATATTGCAATTAACATGATCAAATCATATTCATGCTCAACGCAAACACCAAATAACACTTATTTAGTTTCAACACTAATCCCGAAAGTATAGGGAGTGTGTGATGATGATCATATCAATCTTGGAACCACTTCCAACACACATCGTCACCTTGTCCTTTAACTAGTCTTTGTTCATTCTGCAACTCCCGTTTCGAGTTACTAAATTTTAGCAACTGAACTAGTACCAAATACTAAGGGGTTGCTATGAACACTAGTAAAGTACACATCAATAACATGTATATCAAATATACTTATGTTCACTTTGCCATCCTTCTTATCTGCCAATCACTTGGGGTAGTTCCGCTTCCAGTGACCAGTCCCTTTGCAGTAGAAGCACTTAGTCTCAGGCTTAGGACCATACTTGGGCTTTTTCACTTGAGCAGCAACTTGCTTGCCATTTTTCTTGAAGTTCCCCTTCTTTCCTTTTGCCCTTTTCTTGAAACTAGTGATCTTGTCAACCATCAACACTTGTTGTTTTTCTTTGATTTCTACCTTCGCTGATTTTAGCATCGCGAAGAGCTTGGGAATATTTATCCCTTGCATATTATAGTTCATCACGAAGTTCTACTAACTTGGTGATGGTGACTAGAGAATTCTGTCAATCACTATCTTATCTGGAAGATTAACTCCCACTTGATTCAAGCGATTGTAGTACCCAGACAATCTGAGCACATGCTCACTAGTTGAGCGATTCTCCTCCATCTTTTAGCTATAGAACTTGTTGGAGACTTCATATCTCTCAACTCGGGTATTTGCTTGAAATATTAACTTCAACTCCTAGAACATCTCATATGCTCCATGACGTTCAAAACGTCTTTGAAGTCCCGATTCTAAGCAGTTAAGCATGGTGCACTAAACTATTAAGTAGTCATCATATTAAGCTAGCAAAACGTTCATAATGTCTGCATCTGCTCCTGCAATAGGTCCGTCACCTAGCGGTGCATCAAGGACATAATTCTTATGTGCAGCAATGAGGATAAACCTTAGATCACGGATCCAATCCGCATCATTGCTACTAACATTTTTCAACACAATTTTCTCTAGGAACATATCAAAATAAACATAGGGAAGTAACAACGCGAGCTATTGATCTACAACATAGATATGCTAATACTACCAGGACTAAGTTCATGATAAATTAAAGTTCAATTAATCATATTACTTAAGAACTCCCACTTAGATAGACATCCCTCTAATCCTCTAAGTGATCACGTGATCCAAATCAACTAAACCATGTCCGATCATCACGTGAGATGGAGTAGTTTCAATGGTGAACATCACTATGTTGATCATATCTACTATATGATTCACGCTCGACCTTTCGGTCTCCGTGTTCCGAGGCCATATCTGTTATATGCTAGGCTCGTCAAGTATAACCTGAGTATTCCGCGTGTGCAACTGTTTTGCACCCGTTGTATTTGAACGTAGAGCCTATCACACCCGATCATCACGTGGTGTCTCAGCACGAAGAACTTTCGCAACGGTGCATACTCAGGGAGAACACTTCTTGATAATTAGTGAGAGATCATCTTATAATGCTACCGTCAATCAAAGCAAGATAAGATGCATAAAAGATAAACATCACATGCAATCAATATAAGTGATATGATATGGCCATCATCATCTCGTGCTTGTGATCTCCATCTTCGAAGCACCGTCATGATCACCATCGTAACCGGCGCGACACCTTGATCTCCATCGTAGCATCGTTGTCGTCTCGCCAATCTTATGCTTCCACGACTATCACTACCGCTTAGTAATAAAGTAAAGCATTACATCGCGATTGCATTGCATACAATAAAGCGACAACCATATGGCTCCTGCCAGTTGCCGATAACTCGGTTACAAAACATGATCATCTCATACAATAAAATTTAGCATCATGTCTTGACCATATCACATCACAACATGCCCTGCAAAAACAAGTTAGACGTCCTCTACTTTGTTGTTGCAAGTTTTACGTGGCTGCTACGGGCTTAAGCAAGAACTCGTCTTACCTACGCATCAAAACCACAACGATAGTTTGTCAAATAGACTCTGTTTTAACCTTCTCAAGGACCGGGCGTAGCCACACTCGGTTCAACTAAAGTTGGAGAGACAGTCTTCCGCAAGCCATCTATGTGCAAAGCACGTCGAGGGAACTGGTCTCGCGTAAGCGTACGCGTAAGGTTGGTCCGGATCGTCTCGTCCAACAATACCGCTGAACCAAAGTATGACATGCTGGTAGGCAGTACGACTTGTATCGCCCACAACTCACTTGTGTTCTACTCGTGCAAATAACATCAAACCATAAAACCTAGGCTCGGATGCCACTGTTGGGGAACGTAGTAATTTCAAAAATTTCCTACGCACACGCAAGATCATGGTGATGCATAGCAACGAGAGGGGAGAGTGTTGTCTACGTACCCTTGTAGACTGAAGCGGAAGCGTTGACTCAACGTAGAGAAAGTAGTCGTACGTTCTCCTCACGATCCGACCGATCACAGCACCGTTACTCCGGCACCTCCGAGTTCTTGGCACACGTTCAGCTCGATGACGATCCCCGGGCTCCGATCCAGCAAAGCGTCGGGGAAGAGTTCCGTCAGCACGACGGCGTGGTGACGATCTTGATGTGTTACCGGCGCAGGGCTTCGCCTAAGCACTGCAACGATATGACCGAGGTGGAATATGGTGGAGGGGGCACCGCACACGGCTAAGGAACGATCACGTTGATCAATTATGTGTCCAAGGGGTGCCCCTTGCCTCAGTATATAAAGGATGGAGGAGGAGGAGGCCGGCCAAGCCAATTGGTGCGGCCAAGATATGGAGTCCTACTAGGACTCCAAGTCCTAGTAGGAGTCCACCAAGAGGGGAGGAAGGGAGAAGGAATAGGAGGAGAAGGAGAGGTGGCCGCCCCCCTTTTCCCTAGTCCAATTCAGACTAGAGGGGAGGGGGGGCGCAGCAGCCTTTTTTCCTTTTCCCACTAAAGCCCATCAAGGCCCATTACTTCTCCCGTAATCCCGTAACTCCCGGGTACCTCCGAAAATACCCGAACCACTCAGAACCCTTCCGATGTCCGAATATAGTCGTCCAATATATCGATCTTTACGTCTCGACCATTTCGAGACTCCTCGTCATGTCCCCAATCTCATCCGGGACTCCGAACTCCTTCGGTACATCAAAACTCATAAACTCATAATATAACTGTCATCGAAACCTTAAGCGTGCGGACCCTACGGTTCGAGAACAATGTAGACATGACCGAGACACGTCTCCGGTCAATAACCAATAGCGGGACCTGGATGCCCATATTGGCTCCTACATATTCTACGAAGATCTTTATCGGTCAGACCGCATAACAACATACGTTGTTCCCTTTGTCATCGGTATGTTACTTGCCCGAGATTCGATCGTCGGTATCCAATACCTAGTTCAATCTCGTTACCGGCAAGTCTCTTTACTCGTTCCGTAATACATCATCTCACAACTAACACATTAGTTGCAATGCTTGCAAGGCTTATGTGATGTGCATTACCGAGAGGGCCCAGAGATACCTCTCCGACAATCGGAGTGACAAATCCTAATCCCGAAATACGCCAACCCAACATGTACCTTCGGAGACACCTGTAGAGCACCTTTATAATCACCCAGTTACGTTGTGACGTTTGGTAGCACACAAAGTGTTCCTACGGTAAACGGGAGTTGCATAATCTCATAGTTAAAGGAACATGTATAAGTCATGGATAAAAGCAATAGCAACATACTAAACGATCGGGTGCTATGCTAATGGAATGGGTCGTGTCAATCAGATCATTCAACTAATGATGTGATCTCGTTAATCAAATAACAACTCTTTGTTCATGGTTAGGAAACATAACCATCTTTGATTAATGAGCTAGTCAAGTAGAGGCATACTAGTGACACTCTGTTTGTCTATGTATTCACACATGTATTATGTTTCCAGTTAATACAATTCTAGCATGAATAATAAACATTTATCATGATATAAGGAAATAAATAATAACTTTATTTTTGCCTCTAGGGCATATTTCCTTCACTAGCTTTTCTCTAATGGGAGTTCTCAAACCACTCAGCACTAGGTCCGCCAAGTCCCTCTCGGTTATCACCAAACTAAAACACCGGTTTTTTGTTTCTCTGAATCTCTTGACGTAATCAGAGACCGATTCATCATGCTTCTGTTTAACCGATGTTAGATGTGACAATTTGAGTTCATTGTCGCCGCTATAAAAGTGATCATGAAATTTCTGCTCTAGCTGCGACCAAACTCGAATGGAACCATGTGGTAAAGAAGAAAACCATGAAAATGCGGTACCAGTTAATGATAGAGGAAATAAGCTCACTTTCAACTCATTTAGTGAGCCTGCTTCACCTAATTGTGCCAAGTATTGGCTAACTTGCTCCCATGTGGTTTTTGTGCCCTCTCCATTGAATTTGACAAAATCTGGAATCTTATATCCCGGAGGGCACTGGATGGCATCAAAGTACTCGGGATACGGCTTTTGGTAAATCCGATTCCGAGGTAACTCAACTCCAAAATTCTCTCGAAGCATCTTAGCCATCTCCTCTCTAAGATTAGCTAGACCATCATCCATAGTGGACGATGCAACTTGTGGCAGCGGCATAGGAGGAGTAGGACTACTAGCAGTAGATATGAACTGTGGCATGTATGCCGAACTATAGTTCGGTAATGGCCGAGTGGTTGTAGTTGTAGGTAGGGTTTGGTTCGGCGTTGCCACCGAACCTGGCATGCTCATAATAGGATTAATGGGTGCAGTCACAATCTGATTTATTTGAGTAGGATAATAAGTCATCGGCATGGGAGGCGCCGATGAGATAGGTAAAGCCATATTAGGGTTTTACACACTAGCAGCTACACCATCATTACCACTAGATGATTGAGATATATTTTTCTGAGCATTGGTATTTTCTATGAAAGTTTGATAGACCAGATTGTTACCATCAGCAATACGACTCTCAATCTCAGCCCACTGCTCAGGAGAAAAGGTAGTACTCACAGCGGGTTTAACCTGCTCGGCTTGAAGAGGAGGGAACTTGATTTCTTCAATTGGAGTGATGTTGCCTTGGCGATCCTTCTTGAATTTTGCAAGGAACTCCTGCAAATCCTTCTCTTCGCGCGCCTTCTTGTACTCCTCATAGACTTGGCGATGATCGGCCGATATCTCATCAAGACTAGGCTTAATGATGTTATCGGCGTCTACCTCAGATGGCTTGGGAAGATCGGACATGGTGGATGATGATGATTGATCTTCTGTCCCCAGCGGAGTCGCCAAAAAGTGTGTTGACACACGAACACGTCACGTGTACCCTCGACGCCGGGGGTGATGCACCGCAGCTCACGTCGAAGGAGACCCGACCGACAGCGCGATACGCAAGACAGTCGACGGGCGCTTTTGCAGACCCGAAAACCCCACACCCCCGGGAGGGACCCCGTCAGGGAGTGCGGCGGCTATGGGCTGCCCTAGGTCGATTCGCTCGCCCCTAGAGCCTCGGGATTCATAGCTCTCAAACACGAAGAACAGCGAAGAACGAGAGAGAAAAACGGTGGAGAGATAAAACGTAGATGAAAAAGTAGTATATTGATTTGTTCGATTGTGTGTTGTTCAATCGGCCGTCACCCCCAACATATATAAGAGGCGGCTGGACTTCCCGTACAAGAAAAGAATTCATCTAGGCTTTCCTTACAATAAAATTGCATCAATTCACGTTCAAAACCCTAGTCAAATTCGGACTGATTTTATCCGAACTTTCCAAAATGGTTCGGTTTACAACCTGGCTGCACCTTGCGGGTCATGTTTGAGGCAGTAAACGACCTCGTATGGAAACGAGTCCAAAAGCAACCTTGACCGTTTCGACGAGACGAAAAACTTTCGTGTTGAACACTTTTTCATCCGAAGCCATCTTGATAAGTATTTGAGCCCATCTTCAGCATCTGGTCGGATTGACCCGACAGTTTCTACTGTTCACGGCGGCAAGCCCGGCAAGGTTACTGTTCACGGCGGCAAGCTTTCCCCGGCAAGGTTTACTATTCACGGCGGCAAGCTCTCCCCCGGCAAGATTACTGTTCACGGCGGCAAACTTTTCCCGGCAAGGTTACTGTTCACGGCGGCAAGCTTTTCCCGGCAAGGTTACTGTTCACGGCGGCAAGCTTTTCCCGGCAAGGTTTTTGAGGCAGTAAATGACCTCGGATGAAAATGTGCCCAAAAGCAAAGTTGACCGTTTTTACGAGACGAAAAACTTTCGTGTTGAACGTTTTCCGATTCGAGGCCATCTTCTGGGCCATAACACTCACGCATTACTTCAGACACTTGCCAAGACATGTCTGGTCTCCCGCGTCATATTTCGCCTCTTGACAGGGTTGTATTTAGATAGCTCTAACTTTTGCATACGAACTCGGATTGAAATGATTTTTATATCAAAATCGACCGACTCGACGAGACGAAGACAATTCATGTAGAGCATTCCTTCATCCGAGGTTGTCCTGGTGGCGTAATTGACCAAAGAGCACTCAGAACACCTAAACATGACAATCTGAGCGTAGCTTTGGTCTTTGATATGATGCCGAATGATTATGGTCTAAACATCAAAGTTGTTCCACTCGGCAATGTGAAATTTCTCATTTAGAATATTTTGTCATTTGAGGCCATCTCCATTGCATTCTGCATTGTTTCAAAATCAGGTGTCAACACCTTCATAACATGATGCATTTGTATGAGGAGTTTATCTTGTGAGAGAAAAGGATGAACGAGGGAAGGCCTTATTTGCAAATGTGGAGAGGGGTGTGGGTATATTTTTGCAAAATTTCCATAGTTTCCTTTCTATCTGTCAGATATAAATCGGACGACCTATATTGCAGGATGGCAGGCACACCATCATCACCAACTCTGTTTTTTATAAGAGTAGAGTAGAGATAGATAGATAAATGCAGCAGAGTAGTACTTGGCTTGACGACACATAATACTAATTAACTAGACTCTGGATGCATGTGTGACCCAGCTCTACATGATCAACAGTGCCAAGGTGATCTTGCTGAAGCCGAGGCCTCAGTTGAGGCCATTCAAGTGCTCCGACAACATCTCCCTTACATGCAAGATGGTCCTCCGGGGAGCCCTTCCACTTCTGTTGTCTCTCCTGCAAGGTCACTTAATTAATTAGGAGTACTTAAGTAGCACTAATTTATTGCTGCCTAATTTTCCTGTCGGAGTTAAACAAATCTTTAGTAGCACCCTATGCTGAATCATGTACGTGTGTATGTTTGTCTGTGGAGGTGAATCATGTGGTGGAGCAGGGAGGGAATCTTGGTAGTGTCATGACATAATAATGCTATTGTTTTGCATGTCAATTTATTGCCATTGGTTCAATGAGGCAATGTTTTGCGTATTGTCCATCATGAATTTGATGCTACTATTAAAGTAATATGCTAATGTCTTTCTATCCTTTCCACTAAGCTAATGAAGGTTTCACCCTGTTCCTACTTGTGCAAACAGGGATCATGTTGTGCCAATCGTACATTTTAGTGGAACTGTACAAGTGAATATAATGAACTGTATCCCAGCTAGTGCTTTAACTCTGCTAGAATTCTTGATAATCTTTCGATATAATCTCACCACTGGTAAACAAGAATTATTTCAACCATACATTTGAAGTGCACAAAAATATATACTATTGGGTGATTCTAGTGAGTGCTTTATCTTCTCTTCTGGGACTACTTGAATAAGCTTTTTTGCTCAGGTTGGTACCAGCCTAAGGCCTTCATCCATATTACTTTGCTGTCATCTCTATTTGTATCATGCTACTGTCATGAGAAACTCCTTTATCTTTGCACGTTAAAGTTTTGCAACCTATGATACATGGAAATGCTTTGAGTGTTGAGCTAATTGGCACTGTTAAATAAACTAATACCTCTCTAACTTTACCCATTAAGATAATGAGGGTGCTTCTATTTGTTAGCGTACGTTTCATCAACTAGTCCCACTATTACAGTAATCTCACTCTGTCAATATATGTGCCAACAGGGATGCTCGATTTTGGTGGAACTGCACAGAAACTTTGGGTGCTTCATTGCCTCGACTGCTTCCATCCTTTCCTGTCAGTTGCTTATCTCAGCTTCCAGTCAAAGGAAATAGTAATTGATATGCTACCTCATGCAGGTTGGTGCCGGTCTTTATCTTGATTATTGTGCTTGTCATATGTATTGGTAATTTGGTATTGTGCTACTGTTTGTTGATACGTATCCAACGTATCTATAATTTTTTATTGTTTCGTGCTGTTATATTATCATTCTTGGATGTTTTACAATCATTTCATAGCAACTTTATATCATTTTTTTGGGACCAGCCTATTGACATAGTGCCAGTTGCTGTTTTTTGCTTGTTTTTTACTATGCAGAAAATCAATACCAAACAGAGTCCAAATGCAGCGGAACTTTTTGGTGATTTTTTCTGGACCAGAAGACACCTGTTGGGCCAAGAAAGTACCTAAGGGGAGCTCCAAGGGGAGCAAAACCCACTAGGGCGGGCCTGGGGGCCCAGGCGCGCCTAGGTGGGTTGTGCCCACCTCGGTGGCCTCCCGCACCGCCTCTTTGCTCTATAAATACCCCAATATTCCGGAAACCCTAGGGAAGTCGACGAAAATCAATTCCAGCCACCGCAAGTTCCAGAACCACCAGATCCAATCTAGACACCATCACGGAGGGATTCATCATCCTCATTGGTTCCTCTCCGATGATGCATGAGTAGTTCATTGTAGACCTACGGGTCCGTAGTTACTAGCTAGATGGCTTCCTCTCTCTCTTTTGATTCTCAATACAATGGTTTCTTCGAGATCTATTTGATGTAACTCTCTTTGTGGTGTGTTTGTTGGGATCCGATGAACTTTGAGTTTATGATCAGATCTATGTTTTTATCCATGAAAATTATTTGAGTCTTTTGATATCTTATATGCATGATTAATTATAGCCTTGTATTTCTTCTTCGAATCTTTGGTTTAGTTAGGCCGACTAGATCGATTTTCCTTGCCATGGGAAGAGGTGCTTTGTGATGAGTTCGATCTTACGGTGCTTGACCCCGGTGGCAGAAGGGGAACCGACACGTATGTATCGTTGCTATTAAGGATAACAAGATGGGGTCTATTTCTACATAAATAGATCTTGTCTACATCATGTCATCGTTCTTGTTGCATTACTCCGTTTCTCCATGAACTTAATACACTAGATGCATGTTGGATAGCGGTCGACGTGCGGAGTAATAATAGTAGATGCAAGGAGGAGTCGGTCTACTAATCTTGGATGTGATGCCTATATAATGATCATTGCCTGGATATGGTCATGATTATTTGAAGTTCTACCAATTGCCCAATAGTAATTAGCCACTAGTGAAATCTACGCCCCCCGGGTCTCATCATTATTATATTTGCCTTCATGATCTATTTTTATTTGCTTTTATTTACAGATCTATTAATCCAAAAATACAAAAATATCTTGCTGCAATTTTTATTTATTTATTTTATCTCGCGTTCCCGTGAGATCTACTTATCCAATCTACTACAATTTTACCTATCTTTTTACCCGTGAGGGATTGATAACCCTTCTTTTATGTCGGGTTGCAAGTATTTGTTATTTGTGTGTAGGAGCTGTTTATGTGGTGTTGCGTGGTTCTCCTACGGTTCGATAACCCTGGTCTCGTCACTAAGGGAAATACCTACCATAGTTGTGCTCCATCATCCCTTCCTCTTTGGGGAAATACCGACGTAGTTCAAGCCGCATCAAAAGGAATTTCTAGCGCCATTGCGGGAGATACATCATAAACATCTACCAGGTTCCTAATCACGAATCTCATCTCCTTACAATTTACATTATTTGCCATTTGCCTCTTGTTTTCCTCTCCCCCACTTCACAAAAAATTTCCATTTTTATTTGCCCCCTTTTTCGTTCGCCGTTTTCTCGTCGAATCTCTTACCTTGCTTGTCAATATGAGTGATTTTGGTATGGCAGAAAGAGATGATGGCCTGACTCCTAAAATTGGAAGATCAAGCAATCTGGATGCTAAAATCTTTGTTTTGGGACAAGGGAATATTATGGGGAAAGAACATATCCAAGAGTTCTTTAATTGTGTTGGAAATTTGACTCTTGATGACACCCCGATACTCAAAAGAACAAAATCTTATGCAGAAGCTATTTCAGCACTAGTTCTGAAACTTGAAAATAAATTTATCCATACCCATCCTACCTTGCAAAGATTGTTTTATGAGTTACCCTTTATAAAGAATCCTAAAGCAAAAAAACTGGCTACCATTGTTCTTATGAATGAATTTGATTACATAATACGGGAAGCTAGGGAAATCTTTTATTTTTATGGTATGAATCGTGAAAAGTCCATGATAGATGAAATTCTTTATAATAGTGATTATGCGTTGAGGCATTTGCTTGGGAATAATCAAATCTTTGATGATAATCTTAAAAAGCAAGTCCCTGTTTTAGATATAATCCAACAAGATTTCAATGATGTCAATCAACACTATTCTTGGATTGTCGTCAGAAATCAAAGGGGATATGATGATAAGCAACTTGTTAGCGCTAAAGTTTCTATGGATAATGTGTTGTATGTTTTTTTTGCAAAACCTCCTGACAGAAAATCCTCGAAGGAAAACAAAAACAAAGATGACAATACTTAGATCCTTTGCATTATGCCCGGCTAGGGGCGTAAAACGATAGCACTCATTGGGAGGCAACCCAACTTGTATCTTTTTGCATTTTGGTTTTCTTGTTGTTTTCAATAAAATACCCAATTATGCCTCTGTTTAGATGTGTTTTTGTGGTCTAAATTAGTGTTTGTGCCAAGCAAAGCCTTTGGGATGATTTGGGTGATAGTTGATTCGCTCTTGTTGAAAAAACAGACACTTTTGCATCCAGTAACATAATTTTTAAAAATCACAGAAGCAATGAAAAATCATGAATTTTTTTACATAAGATTGATATACAAATTGCCCATGTTGTCCTAATTTTCGGAATTTTTGGAGTTACAGAAGTATTCGAAATAGTCAGATTGCTATAGATTGTTCTGTTTTTGACAGATTCTGTTTTCGTTGTGTTATATGCTTGTTTTGATGATTCTATGGTTTCCTTTGAAGAGTTTTTGCCATAGAAAAGTTGGAATACATTAGATATAATGCAAAAATAAAATATGAATGGGTTTGCAACAATACTTATAGTAGTGATTTGCTTTCGTATACTAACGGATCTCACAAAGTTCTGTTGAGTTTTGTGTGATTGAAGTTTTCAAGTTTTGGGTGAGATCGTGATGGATTTAGGAATAAGAATTAACAGAAGGCAAAGGTTGGGGAAGCCCAAGGCACCCCAAGATAATATTCAAGAAGTATCAAGCAACTTAGCTTGGGGATGCCCCCGAGTGGCATCCCCTCTTTCTTCTAACAACCATCAGTATTTTACTTGAAACTATATTTTTATTCGTCGCATATTATGAGTTTTTCTTGGAGCATATTTTATGATATGAGTATTTGTTTTTTATTTTCATTTTTAATAAGAATCCTTGCTATAAACAGCTATTTTGGAGGGCCAAATTATGCTATGATTGCTCCTATGCTTCACTTAAAAATTTAGAGCCTTGGAATTGCTCTGGTGCTTCACTTATATCTTTTTGAGCACGGTGTGCTTTGTTATCTTTGAAGAAATTCTCTCATGCTTCACTTAGATTAATTTGAGAGAAATAAATATGATGCTCATGTTCTTCACTTATATTTGTTTGATCTTATTAAAAGCAACATATGAAAATAGGTCCAAAGTGATAGATATCCAAGGAGGGTATAATAAAAACTTTCATGGAGATCATTGGAAAAAATAAACTTGATTCTTTGTAATAGTTTTGAGATATGATGATAGTGATATGTGAGTCATGTTGATGAGTAATTATGCTTTAGTAAGAATGTTGGTGTTAAGGTTTGTGATTCCCTATGCAAGCATGAAAGTCAATAGTTATGCAATGAAATTACATCCTACTTGTGGTGCATTATTCGGTGTTAGTTATGCTTAATGCTCGCTTAGGAGATTTTTTGTTTCTTGGTTGGATGCTTCTCGATCTTTTGCTAGCCTTCATTTGCACTAAGTACGATCACTATTTGTGCATCCAAAATCCTTAAACCAGTTTTGCCATATGAGTCCACTATACCTACCTATATGCGATATTCTTTTGCCGTTCTAAGAAAATTTGTATGTGCCATCTCTAATTTTCCAAATAAATTTCTCTTTTGTGTGCTTGTACCGCTCATGAAACGGTAGGGGGTGGTTGATATATTTCCATGATAGATGTGTTATTCTCAAGATGAGTGTTTATTCACTTGTCATTGCACGAGAGTACGGCAAAGGTACTAGGGATGCCCAATCCTGAAATGAAAAATGAATTTACTTTATGTTGTCAAAAAATAATTCCTTGGAAAGTGTTGGTATGGAATACACCCGTGGATATGGTTAGCCATGGAAAGTGAAAGTATGGTGGAAACATGAATGAACTTTATTTTCTGTTTGGGAACCGCCTATAATATATCTAGCATTGTCACATCCTAGTTAGACCATGCATTAGAGTGTGCATCATGTTTACCTTTCATCAGAAACTTGAAATGGGGAAGGCAGAACCCCCAGCACCCCCCTGAATTCAACTAGGGTTTACTAAAAACATTTTCAATGAACCTGAAATGCCCTTCCAAAATGTTCACCCTCTTTGTCTTGGGTTAGAACCTCTGGCAAAATAGGTGCACAATTTTCTAGGTCAACCAAAGGTCACTGAATTAAATCATATGTATGATGATTTTGGACATTTAAATGCTAATAAATATTTTAAATGTTCAAATAATTCTGGAAATAAGTCAGGGCTGTTAGGAATAATCCCAACAGAGCCCACAATTATTTCCAGGATTTTAGAAAGTGCCTAGGTATTTTAAATAATGTCACAAAGTTACAGAATAATAGAAAAAGAAAACAGAAACTAAACAATTAAGGGAAAAGGGCTAACATGGCCGTAGCCACCAGCCGGCCCACCTGGCGGCCCAGCACTGTGCTGGCCCGCACCAGCCAGCTGCTTCGTCCCCGCCAGGCAGGCAGGGAGCTGACGCCGGCGAGCGCGAGCTCGCCACGGTGCCAGCAGCTTGCCGCTTCGCGCGCCTGGACGCTGGGCGACCTCCACGTCGCCCTCCCGACCCCGTGGACATCTCATTCACCCCCCTGCCCCTCTCCCTCGCTTCCTCACCGCCATGGCCGACGCCGCTGCGTCCGCGCCGTCGTGAACCCACGCCCTCCGTCGCCCCCGTGCTGCTCCACCGTGTCCTGCAGCTCCGCCACTTCCTCCTCGACCGCTCCACCAAGCCACGCCTCGCCGGAGACCCGCAAACGACTCCACCGGGCTCGTCTTCAACCTCCTGCCGACCAGATCGCCTCCGCCTCCCTGCTTGCTCCGGCTCGTCCCCGACCTCGCCGTCAACTCCGACGTAACTGCCGTGAGCGTAGCCACCTCCCCATCCTCGCCGTTCTTCTTCTCGTGCACTAAAGTGAGCACATGCAGCTCACCCGCACGCGCCGCCGCCTGGCCACGTCGCCGGCGTTGCTCCGGCGACCATTTGGTCACGGGCTTGTGCTCGTCACACTCCCTGCGCCACGTAGAGGCCATAGATGCTAGCGCCACATCACCTGAGCCACTACGGCCACGTGCACGAGCTGGCCGAGCTTCGGCCTCCGCTAACCTCGTCGCCGGCGAAGCTCCGGCCACTCCCCGGCCAAGCCACCACCACGGCTGGATGCAGGCGAGCCCCAGCTGCCCGTAGCTGCTCTCCGCGCAGCAAACTGAGCCCTGTGGGCGAATCCTGCAGCACGCCGCCGCGTCTGGCCTCGCCGGCGGCTAAACGCCGGCAGGCTTTGACCCGTTGACCGGCAGGTTTGACCCTGACGTGGACTGGGTGGGCCCCGGTTGACTCCTCTGAGTCAATGACAAGTGGGGGCCCCCCTCTGCTAACTAACTGGTTTAGTTTTAATTAAAGTTAATTAGTTTAACTAATTACTGACATGTGGGACCCACTGGTCAGTTTAACCTGGACGACCCCGTTGACATCTGATGTCATCCTGACGTAGTGCTGACGCAGTAATTTAATTACTGGAATTATTTTTATACAGGAAATTCCAGAAAATAGTTCAAACTTCAAAAATTCATAGAAATTAATCTATAACTCCAAATGCAAAGATTTATATATGAAATTTGATCAGAAAAATCCAATCTATCCATTGGTGCTGGTTTCATGCATGTCAGAACAAGTTAAACCTGCTGTTTATACAATACAAGGTGATGCTCCATAATGGCTATGTTAAGTGATCTAACACTTGAACCTTTGGTTAAAATAAGCACTTTCCTCCCTGTTTTAGCTTGCATTAGGCCAAGACACTCTCATATTGCCATGTCATAGCATGCATCATATTGTTGCATATCGTCATGTGTTGATTGTGTTCCGATGTGTTCTTCGTGGTAGGTTCTGCCTCCGAGGATATTCAAGAGTATCCAACTGAAGGGCAGTATCCCACCACCACTCCATCAGGCAAGAAACCCATTGATCATTCCGATACGAACCAATGTTCTTGCTTCTGCTCTCGTTTACTGCATTAAGACAACGCGATTCAAACTGTTGTGTGTCTTGGTAGTTGAACCCACTTCCTTTGCATGACCTGTCATTGCCACAGTAACTAGATGAAACCCACTAGCATGTGTAGGAGTTGATTGAGCCATATGTGTGTGTGTTCCTACCATGCTATGCTTGCTATGCTTAGAGTTGTGTCAGGTCTGGCTCATCGGGATGATGAACTAGAGTGAAAGGTTGTGACGGTGTCGAGAGTGTGAAAGTGTTGAATACGATTTGGTAAAGGAATCGATGAGAGGCCATGTAGGAGTACATGGTGGGTTGTTTCATTGAGGCCGTCCTTAAGAACTGAGATCTGTGTGTGTGATTTAAGATTCAGCTACTACCACACATTGGGATCCTTAATTGACTCTCTTGACTTATTAACCACTCTTGTCCTCTATCCGGGAGTTGGAAAGTAGTTTCTGGTGTTTGTAGTATGCTGGGGGCCGCACACAGCGCTGACCATAGGGGTGGGCTATGTTGCGGTAGGCACGTGGCACGGTGTACCGATTCGCCCGTTTGGTGTCTTGGGAACCCTGTTCACATCGTTCGGGGCCGTTAGTGGAAACCTCGGCCGGACTCCCTGCGGATGGAACCCGAATAGGTGATAAACATGGACTAGGGACTTGTGTGTTTAGTCAGGTCGTGGCCGACACCATCGCTGGGCTTCCGCTTGAAGGTTGCCGAGTACACGTCGTGTAACAGCGATAAGTGGTGGGAGCGTGTGTGAAGAAGTACACCCCTGCAGGGTATGAAACTATTCGAATAGCCGCGTCCGCGGTAAAGGACTACTTGGTCACCTATGCAGTTCATAGACAATTAAATGGATACCACTAAAAGCCTCAAGATAAGTGTGAGTACCGCGGATGGCCCTCTCGTAGGATGACGAGAGAGGATCCTCGGTGGAGTATTGTGTTGGTGATAGTGGACTCGTGTGCGACAAATGTATTATAGTTGTGTCTGTCGTAGGATAGCTTAGCCAAGAGTCAAAGCTGGCTTGCTGCAATAACTCCACTACCTTCTTGAGAATGTGCATGTATAGTAGGATTCTGTTGTAAGACTTGCTGAGTACCTTCGTACTCATGTTGCTTTAATTAATGTTTTCAGACGATAGCGCCAACCCCTCCGATGGGTTCTATGTAGACCTTGACGTTGACGAGTGACTTATCACCCAGGTGGTGATCCAAGACTTGTGAAGGGTCGATGTAGATAGACAGGCTTCGTCAAGCCTTCTTTCTTTCTAGTGTCTCTACTCAGACTACTTTGCTTCCGCATGTGCTTGTATGATTGTATGACTTGAGTGTCGGGTCATGTGACCCCTATCTGTATGGATGATATGTATGGCTCTTCGGAGCCTTTTAAATAAAGTACTTGAGTTGTAGAGTTTTGTTGTGATGCAATGTTGTATTTACTCATATCGAGCATATTGTGTGTATGACTGAAATGCTTGGTATGAGTGGGATCCGACTATCTAGTTGTTTATCTTTGGCAGCCTATCATATGAGGAAATGTAGTCTAGTGCTTCTGAGCGATAGTAGTCCGCTACAGCCCGTTTACCGGAGTCCTGCTAGCCCAGCACTACTGCTCGGAACACATGACTGGCCGGCATGTGTTTCACTTCGTTCCTGTGTCTGTCCCTTCGGGGAAATGTCACGCGGTGTTATCCGGAGTCCTGCCTAGCCTGCTACAGCCCGGGTTACCGGAGTCCTGTTAGCCCAGTGCTACAGCCCTGATTTATACGTTGTTGACCGACATGCTCGATGTGATTCATGTATGCCTGTCCTCATGGGTTAGTGCCGCCTTGGGTTCACGACTAGCCATGTCGGCCCGGGTTCTCTGTCATATGGATGCTAGCGACATTATCATATATGTGAGCCAAAAGGCGCAAACGGTCCCGGGCCAGGTAAGGTGGCACCCGTGGGAGTACCATGCGTGAGGCCGCAAAGTGATATGATGTGTTACATGCTGGATCGATGTGGCTTAGGATCGGGGTCCTGACAGCGTTGGCATCAGAGCCGGACTGCCTGTAGGTTCGCTAAGCCAAACTGGTCGATGTCGAGTCTAGAAATGCTTTAGTTATATGTAGGGGAATTGATTGTGGGAGGGAACATAAGGCACTTTTACTCCTTTACCTTATGCCCTCTATCTTGAGTCATTCTCTTCTCATTCTACGTGGGTTAAGGACTAGGCTCTCTTCTCTCTATCAGGTTCACGTGTTACTAATCCGTAGTAACCTATAGGATTGTTGGTTACAACCCAGTTCAGTTCTACTAAACTTTAGTATGTTGCCAGTTGAACCGGAACCGTGATATGATGGTTGTTGAGTGGTTTTGCAACTGTTGTGGATGTCTCATCTCCTTTTTCCGAGCATTTACAGCCGTTATGCTGTCCAATTTCCCCTAGAAATTCTAATGCCTTTGCATCATCTTGTGCTTTCAGATGGCCACCCGTTCCCAGAATCAAGTGGTTCGTCTGACCTGCTGCATTGATGTATGTGGTCACACAGCTATGTTGGTTCGAGTGATGGTCGAGACAGGTTACCGATGGTATCCTGAATATACCGTCAAGGAGCAGTTTAGAGACTTTAATCAAAGCCAATATCTGTGCACGGTCAGGATATATCCATCTTATCCCGGAGCTACCGAACCGCTCCACTGTTCTTATGGACTTGGGATCACTATTGGGATGTCCGTGCAGGATGCAGCCTACTCGATGATGACTATTATTCGAGCCAGAACTGCCTTGCTGAGCAACACTGATTTCCGCTACATGCCAGCATCCCTCCCTGGGGCGCATGGTTACCTTCAGGGTATGTATAGCGATGCATCCCATGAGGACTCACTCCTCCGCACTGTTGGGGAACGTAGCATAAATTCAAAATTTTCCTACGTGTCACCAAGATCTATCTATGGAGAAACCAGCAACGAGGGGAAGGAGAGTGCATCTACATACCCTTGTAGATCGCTAAGCGGAAGCGTTCAAGTGAACGGGTTTGATGGTGTCGTACTCGTCGTGATCCAAATCACCGATGACCAAGTGCCGAACGGACGGCACCTCCGCGTTCAACACACGTACAGCCCGGTGACGTCTCCCATGCCTTGATCCAGCAAGGAGAGAGGGAGAGGTTGAGGAAGACTCCATCCAGCAGCAGCACAACGGCGTGGTGATGATGGAGGAGCGTGGCAATCCTGCAGGGCTTCGCCAAGCACCGCGGGAGAGGAGAAGGACTTGGGAGAGGGGGAGGACTGCGCCAGCACAATGGTGCGGTTGCCCTCCCACCCCCTTCATATATATAGGGGCAAGGGAGAGGGGGGCCGTCCCCCTCAGATCCAATCTGAGGAGGGGGCGGCGGCCCAGGGGGGGTTCCTTGCCCCCCAAGGCAAGGGGGCGCCCCCCCCCTTTAGGGTTCCCCCAAACCCTAGGCACATGGGCCCTAGGGGGGAGGCGCCCAGCCCACTAAGGGGCTGGTCCCTCTCCACATACAGCCCATAGGCCCCCCCGGAGCAGGTGGACCCTCCCGGTGGACCCCGGAACCCCTTCGGTGGTCCCGGTACAATGCCGGTAACCCCCGAACTCTTCCGGTGACCATATGATGACTTCCCATATATAAATTTTTACCTCCAAACCATTCCGGAACTCCTCGTGACGTCCGGGATCTCATCCGGGACTCCGAACAACATTCGGTAACCACATACAAACTTCCTTTATAACCCTAGCGTCATCGAACCTTAAGTGTGTAGACCCTACGGGTTCGGGAGACATGCAGACATGACCGGGACGTTCTCCGGTCAATAACCAACAGCGGGATCTGGATACCCATGTTGGCTCCCATATGTTCCACGATGATCTCATCGGATGAACCACGATGTCAAGGACTTAATCAATCCCGTATACAATTCCCTTTGTCTAGCGGTATAGTACTTGCCCGAGATTCGATCGTCGGTATCTCGATACCTTGTTCAATCTCGTTACCGGCAAGTCTCCTTTTACTCGTTCCGTAGCACATCATCCCGTGATCAACTCCTTGATCACATTGTGCACATTATGATGATGTCCTACCGAGTGGGCCCAGAGATACCTCTCCGTCACACGGAGTGACAAATCCCAGTCTTGATTCGTGCCAACCCAACAGACACTTTCGGAGATACCCGTAGTGCACCTTTATAGCCACCCAGTTACGTTGTGACGTTTGGCATACCCAAAGTATTCCTACGGTATCCGGGAGTTTCACAATCTCATGGTCTAAGGAAATGATACTTGACATTTAGAAAAGCTTTAGCATACGAACTACACGATCTTGTGCTTGGCTTAGGATTGGGTCTTGTCCATCACATCATTATTCTAATGATGTGATCCCGTTATCAATGACATCCAATGTCCATGGTCAGGAAACCGTAACCATCTATTGATCAACGAGCAAGTCAACTAGAGGCTTACTAGGGACATGGTGTTGTCTATGCATCCACACATGTATCTGAGTTTCCTATCAATACAATTCTAGCATGGATAATAAACGATTATCATGAACAAGGAAATATAATAATAACCTATTTATTATTGCCTCTAGGGCATATTTCCAACAGTCTCCCACTTGCACTAGAGTCAATAATCTAGTTCACACCGCCATGTGATTGCAATGATTCCAACACCCATGGGGTTTGATCATATCTTGCTTCTGAGAGAGGTTACTAGTCAACGGGTCTGAATCTTTCAGATCCGTGTGTGCTTTACAAATATCTATGTCATATCCTAGATGCAGCTACCACGCTTTATTTGGAGCTATTCCAAATAACTGTTCTACTATACGAATCCAGTTTACTACTCAGAATAATCTGGATTAGTGTCAAAGCTTGCATCGGCGTAACCTTTTACGACGAACTCTTTTACCACCTCCATAATCGAGAAAATTCCTTAGTCCACTAGTTACTAAGGATAACCTTGACCGTTGTCCTGTGATCCATTTCTAGATCACACTTGTACCCCTTGACTGACTGATGGTTTGGCACACTTCAGGTGCGGTACATAACATAGCATACTTTAGAGCCTACGACTAAAGCATAGGGGACGACCTTCATCCTTTCTCTCTATTCTGCCGTGGTCATGTCTTGAGTCTTGCTCAATACTCACACCTTGTAACACAGCCGAGAACTCCTTCTTTGCTGATCTATTTTGAACTCCTTCAAAATCTTATCGTGGTATGTGTTTGTTTGAAAGTACTATTAAGCGATTTTGATCTATCCTTATAGATATTGATGCTCAATGTTTAAGTAGCTTAATCCAGGTTTTCATTGAAAAACATTTTTCAAACAACCCTATATGCCTTCCAGAAATTCTACATCATTTCCGATAAACAATATGTCAACAACATATACTCATCAGAAATTCTATAGTGCTCCCACTCACTTCTTTGGAAATACAAGTTTCTCATAAACTTTGTATAAACCCAAATCTTTGATCATCTCATCAAAGCGTACATTCCAACTCCGAGATGCTTACTCCAGTCCTTAGAAGGATTGCTGGGGCTTTGCATACTTGTTAGCATCTTTCAGGATCGACAAAACTTCTGGTTGTATCACATACAACCTTTCCTCAAGAACAAGGAAACAATATTTTGATATCCTATCTGCAAGATTTCATAAATAATGCAGTACCTGCTAATTCCAACAGACTCTTAGCATCGCTACGAGTGAGAATGTCTCATCGTAGTCAACTCCTTGAACTTGTTGGAAAACATCTTAATGACAAGTCGAGCTTTCTTAATGGTGACATTTACCATCATTGTCCGTCTTCCTTTTAAAATCCATCTATACTCAACAGCCTCACGACCATCGAGCCATTCTGCCAAAGTCTACACTTTGTTTTCATACATGGATCCTCTCTCAGATTTTTATGGCCTCGAGCCATTCATCGGAATCCGGGCCCACCATCACTTCTCCATAGCTCGTAGGTTCATTGTTGTCTAGCAACATGACTTCCAAGACAGGATTACGTACCACTCTAAAGTAGTACGCATCCTTGTCATCCTACGAGGTTTGGGAGTGACTTGATCTGAAACTCTATGATCACTATCATAAGCTTCTACTTCAATTGGTGTAGGTGCCACAGGAACAACTTCCTGTGCCCTGCTACACACTAGTTGAAGTGACGGTTCAATAACCTCATCAAGTCTCCACCATCCTCCCACTCAATTCTCGAGACAAACCTTTCCACGAGAAAGGACCCGATTCAAGAAACAATCCTTATTGTTTTTGGATCTGAATTAGGAGGTATACCCAACTGTTTTGGGTGTCCTATGAAGATGCAGTTATCCGCTTTGGGTTCGAGCTTATCATCCTGAAACTTTTCCATATAAGCGTCATAGCCCCAAACTTTTAAGAAATGACAGCTTAGGTTTCTCTAAACCATATTTCATACAATGTCATCTCATCGGAATTACGTGGTGCCCTATTTAAAGTGAGTGCGGTTGTCTCTAATGCCTAACCCATGAACGATAGTGGTAATTCGATAAGAGACATCATGGTACGCACCATATCCAATAGGGTGCAACTATGATGTTCGGACACACCATCACACTATGGTGTTCCAGGCGGTATTAGTTGTGAAACAATTTCCACAGTGCCAAACTCGTAACTCAGATATTCATTTCTATGATCATATCATAGACATTTTATCCTCTTATCACGAAGATCTTCAACTTTATTCTGAATATTACTTGAACCATTCAATAATTTAGACTTGTGTTTCATCAAGTAAATATACTCAGTATCTACTCAAATCATCTGTGAAGTAAGAGCATAACGATATCCACTGCGTGCCTCAGCACTCATTGGACTGCACACATCAAAATGTGTTACTTCCAACAAGTTGCTTTCTTGTTCCATTTTACTGAAACCGAAGCTTTCAGTCATCTTGCCCATGTGGTACGATTTGCATGTCTCAAGCGATTCAAAATCAAGTGAGTCCAAACGGTCCATCTGCATGGAGTTTCTTCATGCGTACATACCAACAGACACGGTTCACATGTCTCAATCTTTTCAGAAATGAGTGAGTCCAAAGATCCATCAACATGGAGCTTCTTCATGCGTTTTATACCAATATGACTTACATGGCAGTGCCACAAGTAGGTGGTACTATCATTACTATCTTATATCTTTTGGCATGAACATGTGTATCACTATGATCGAGATTCAATAAACCATTCATTTTAGGTGCAAGACCATTGAAGGTATTATTCAAATAAATAGAGTAACCATTATTCTCCTTAAATGAATAACCGTATTGCAATAGACATAATCCAATCATGTCTATGCTCAACGCAAACACCAAATAACAATTATTTAGGTTTAACACCAATCTCGATGGTAGAGGGAGCGTGTGATGCTTGATCATATCAACCTTGGAAACACTTCCAACACATCTCGTCAGCTCGCCTTTAGCTAGTCTCCGTTTATTCCGTAGCTTTTATTTCGAGTTACTAACACTTAGCAATCGAACCGGTATCTAATACCCTGATGCAACTAGGAGTACTAGTAAAGTACACATTCACATAATGTATATCCAATGTACTTCTATCGACAGCCTTCTCATCTACCAAGTATCTAGGGTAATTCTGCTCCAGTAGCTGTTCCCCTCATTACCGAAGCACTTAGTCTCGGGTTTGGGTTCAACCTTGGGTTTCTCCACTAGAGCAGCAGCTGATTTGCCGTTTCATGAAGGATCCCTTCTTGTCCTTGCCCTTCTTGAAACTAGTGGTTTCACTAACCATCAACAATTGATGCTCCTTCTTGATTTCTACTTTCGCGGTGTCAAACATCGCGAATATTTCAAGGATCATCATATCCATCCCTAATATAGTTCATCACAAAGCTGTAGCAGCTTGGTGGCAATGACTTTGGAAAAACATCACTATCTTAACTGGAAGATCAACTCCCACTCGATTCAGGTGATTGTTGTACTCAGACAATCTGAGCACAAGCTCAACGATTGAGCTTTTCTCCCTTAGTTTGCAGGACAAGAAAATCGTCGGAGGTCTCATACCTCTTGACGTGTGCACGAGCCTGAAATCCCAATTTCAGCCCTCGAAACATCTCATATGTTCCGCGACATTTCAAAATGTCTTCGGTGCCTCAATTCTAAACCATTTATCATTACCGAACTATCATGTAGTCATCTTAACGTGTATGTCAGATGTTCGCAACATCCACAGACCACGTTCGAGGTCCAGCACACCGAGCGGTGCATTAAGGACACAAGCCTTCTACTGTCCGCATAATTGCTACTATCAACTTTCAACTATATTTTCTCTAGGAACATATCTAAAACAGTAGAACTAAAGCGCGAGCTTACGACATAATTTGCAAAGATCTTTTGACTATGTTCAGGATAATTAAGTTCATCTTATGAACTCCCACTCAGATAGACATCCCTCTAGTCATCCAAGTGATTACATGATCCGAGTCAACTAGGCCGTTTCCGATCATCACGTGAGACGGACTAGTCAACGTCAGTGAACATCTTCATGTTGATCGTATCTACCATACGACTCATGCTCGACCTTTCGGTCTTCTGTGTTCCAAGGCCATGTCTGTACATGCTAGGCTCGTCAAGTCAACCTAAGTGTTTGCATGTGTTCCGAGGCCATGTCTGTACATGCTAGGCTCGCCAACACCCATTGTATTCGAACATAACAATCTATCACACCCGATCATCACGTGGTGCTTCGAAACGACGAACTTTCGCAACGGTGCACAGTTAGGGGGAACACTTTCTTGAAATTTTAATGAGGGATCATCTTATTTACTACCGTCGTTCTAAGCAAATAAGATGCAAAAACATGATAAACATCACATGCAATCAAATAGTGACATGATATGGCCATCATCACTTTGCTCCTTTTGATCTCCATCTTCGGGGCTCCATGATCATCGTCGTCACCGGCATGACACCATGATCTCCATCATCGTGTCTTCATGAAGTTGTCACGTCAACTATTACTTCTACTACTATGGCTAACCCTTTAGCAATAAAGTAAAGTAATTACATGACGTTTATGTTGACACGCAGGTCATAAATAAATTAAAGACAACTCCTATGGCTCCTGCCGGTTGTCATACTCATCGACATGCAAGTCGTGATTCCTATTACAAGAACATGATCAATCTCGTACATCACATATATCATTCATCACATCCTTTTGGCCATATCACATCACATGGCATACCCTGCAAAAACAAGTTAGATGTCCTCTAATTGTTGTTTGCATGTTTTACGTGGCTGCTATGGGTTTCTAGCAAGAACGTTTCTTACCTACGCAAAACCACAACGTGATATGTCAATTGCTATTTACCCTTCATAAGGACCCTTTTCATCGAATCCGATCCGAATAAAGTGGGAGAGACTGGCACCCGCTAGCCACCTTATGCAACTAGTGCATGTCAGTCGGTGGAACCTGTCTCACGTAAGTGTACGTGTAAGGTCGGTCCAGGCCGCTTCATCCCACAATGCCGCCGAATCAAGATTGACTAGTAACGGTAAGCATATTGAACAAAATCAACGCCCACAACTACTTTGTGTTCTACTCGTGCAAATAATCTACGCAATAGACCTAGCTCTGATACCACTATTGGGGAACGTAGCATAAATTCAAAATTTTCCTACGTGTCACCAAGATCTATCTATGGAGAAACCAGCAACGAGGGGAAGGAGAGTGCATCTACATACCCTTGTAGATCGCTAAGCGGAAGCATTCAAGTGAACGGGGTTGATGGAGTCGTACTCGTCGTGATCCAAATCACCGATGACCAAGTGCCGAACGGACGGCACCTCCGCGTTCAACACACGTACAGCCCGGTGATGTCTCCCATGCCTTGATCCAGCAAGGAGAGAGGGAGAGGTTGAGGAAGACTCCATCCAGCAGCAGCACAACGGCGTGGTGATGATGGAGGAGCGTGGCAATCCTGCAGGGCTTCGCCAAGCACCGCGGGAGAGGAGAAGGACTTGGGAGAGGGGGAGGACTGCGCCAGCACAATGGTGCGGTTGCCCTCCCACCCCCTTCATATATAGGGGCAAGGGAGAGGGGGGCCGGCCCCCTCAGATCCAATCTAAGGAGGGGGCGGCGGCCTAGGGGGGGTTCCTTGCCCCCCAAGGCAAGGGGGCGCCCCCCCTTTAGGGTTCCCCCCAAACCCTAGGCACATGGGCCCTAGGGGGGAGGCGCCCAGCCCACTAAGGGGCTGGTCCCTCTCCACATACAGCCCATAGGCCCCCCCGGAGCAGGTGGACCCTCCCGGTGGACCCCCGGAACCCCTTCGGTGGTCCCGGTACAATGCCGGTAACCCCCGAACTCTTCCGGTGACCGTATGATGACTTCCCATATATAAATCTTTACCTCCGGACCATTCCGGAACTCCTCGTGACGTCCGGGATCTCATCCGGGACTCCGAACAACATTCGGTAACCACATACAAACTTCCTTTATAACCCTAGCATCATCGAACCTTAAGTGTGTAGACCCTACGGGTTCGGGAGACATGTAGACATGACCGAGACGTTCTCCGGTCAATAACCAATAGCGGGATCTGGATACCCATGTTGGCTCCCACATGTTCCACGATGATCTCATCGGATGAACCACGATGTCAAGGACTTAATCTATCCCGTATACAATTCCCTTTGTCTAGCGGTATAGTACTTGCCCGAGATTCGATCGTCGGTATCTCGATACCTTGTTCAATCTCGTTACCGGCAAGTCTCCTTTTACTCGTTCCGTAGCACATCATCCCGTGATCAACTCCTTGATCACATTGTGCACATTATGATGATGTCCTACCGAGTGGGCCCAGAGATACCTCTCTGTCACACGGAGTGACAAATCCCAGTCTTGATTCGTGCCAATCCAACAGACACTTTCGGAGATACCCGTAGTGCACCTTTATAGCCACCCAGTTACGTTGTGACGTTTGGCATACCCAAAGTATTCCTACGGTATCCGGGAGTTGCACAATCTCATGGTCTAAGGAAATGATACTTGACATTTAGAAAAGCTTTAGCATACAAACTACACGATCTTGTGCTTGGCTTAGGATTGGGTCTTGTCCATCACATCATTCTTCTAATGATGTAATCCCGTTATCAATGACATCCAATGTCCATGGTCAGGAAACCGTAACCATCTATTGATCAACGAGCTAGTCAACTAGAGGCTTACTAGGGACATGGTGTTGTCTATGCATCCACACATGTATCTGAGTTTCTTATCAATACAATTCTAGCATGGATAATAAACGATTATCATGAACAAGGAAATATAATAATAACCTATTTATTATTGCCTCTAGGGCATATTTCCAACACGCACCACTACTGAGATGTTGGAAGACAAGCACCGTGAAAATCAGGCCTTGCGTATGGAGCTCTTTAATGCTCGTTCTGATCACTGGGCCACTTTGACTCGGTTTGCCCCTGCAGTGCAAGCCGGATACATGGACATGAGGGACTTGTACCCTGTGCGTGCCAGTCTGCCAGATTTCATGGAGTGGCGTGAGGTGGGAGGCATCACCCCTCCTCGTGGACCTCGTCTGCCGCCGTTTGTTGGACCAAGGCCACACCCAAGTCCCTATGGTCCGCAAGCTCCACAGGACCGTCTGTTCCCAGATGATCATGTTCCGCTTCCAGGCTTGGGTGGTGACTTCTATGAGGATTACTACGGAGCTGTCTGAGCTAGTAGTAGCTTCGCTGGTATTGTAACAGTTGTATGTCCACCGTCCTGCGTGACTTGTGGAATATGACTTAGTGTGTATCCATTCCGGAGGTGTAGAAAAATAATGTATAGGAGTTTGGAATGCCTCCGATGAGATGTAACGTCTTTCATCATAGTTGTACCTTAGCTTGGGCTTGTACTAAACTATGTATGGTGTGTATGACTGTTGGTTAATATATGGCAGCTTCTGTATTACCATGTCATACGGATGAACATCTCGGCATTCCTTGTTATCCATTACATTCCGCACTTCCTTGCCCAGATTTTGCCATCCTGGTCTAAATCATTGTTTTGTTTTTCCTAGGATGGTCAACACCCGCAGCAACCCTGCTGCTCCGGAGCAGGGTGAAGCTAGCGCAGCTAGGGATGAGAATCTGCCTCAACCGCCTTCTCTGGCCGAAGTAATGCTGGAGGCAGAACGAAACAAGCGCGAGACTAACCGCTTGCTGGAGCGGATTGAGCAGAATACTGCACGCCAGCAGAGAGACATTCCAGTGTCCATCAATGACTTTGTCAAGCTGTATCCACCAAAGTTTAACCATTCCATCGAACCTCTCGATGCGGATGACTAGCTTCGCAGCATCGCCCACAAGCTACGTTCTGCCAACGTAGCCGAAGAGGATAAAGTCACCTTTGCTGCTTATCACCTCGAAGGCACTGCTAGCCTTTGGTGGGAAAATTATGAGGCTATGCGCCCAGTCGGCCAAATCACTACTTGGGCTGATTTCAGTGCTGCTTTTCGTGAGCATCACATTCCGGAAGGCCTCATGGATCGCACGAGGGAGGAGTTCTGTAACTTCACCCAGGGTAGACTGACTGTGGATGCATACAGTCGCGAGTTTGGGAAGTTAGCACGTTATGCTCCCGAAGAGGTATCCACCGATGCCAAGAAGCAGGCAAGGTTCTGCAAGGGACTTAGCCCCGAGCTTCGCCGTGACCTTTGTCTGCACGAGTGCACCTCTTTTCCGAAGTTGGTAAACAAGGCCATCAGTGCCGAGACAGGGCAGAATGACTTTGAAGCTTCACGCAAAGACTCCCGTGACTTTGGATCTTCATCCGGCTCTAGATCTCAGAAGCGCCGGGTCTGGATCCCAAACACTGTTGTGCCATCCAGGTTCACTCCGAGGCCATCCTTTGAGGTGCCTCGCCCCAACTAGCAGTATGTACCGCCCAGGACTTATGGTGGTCCCGCTGCTAATACTGCTCCACGCCCCAATATGATAACCTGCTTCAAGTGTGGAGAGACGGGCCACTACATCCGTGAGTGTCCCCAGAACAACCCCAACCAGTTTGGAAAGTCTGTTGGCCGTGGTAAGCCAACAGCAAAAGTGCTTGTCGCCAAGCCGGCCACCACTGCTCGTGGCCATGTCAACTACGTCTCAGCTGAAGAGACTCAGGAGGACCCCAACGTTGTTCTCGGTACGCTCCTTGTTAATTGCCATCCGGCAACTGTTCTCTTTGATACTGGAGCATCTCATTCATTTATTTCTGAGAGCTATGCTTGTTTGCACAACACCACATTTTGTGACATGCCCACCTCCATGGTAATTCAAACCCCTGGTTCTAAGTGGCAAACCTCTAGAATCAGCCATGGAAATGAAATTCTTGTCGACCGATTGGTCTTCCTCGCGTCACTAATAGCTCTCAAGTCCTCGGACATAAACATCATCTTGGGTATGGACTGGATGTCAGCCCATTACGCTAAGATTGATTGCTCTACTAGAACTGTTCAACTCACCCATCCATCGGGCAAGACAGTCCATGTTTTGACCCGAGTGTCTGAGCGTCAGCTCTACTCTCTAAATGCCAACCCCCTTCCAGACCTTGAAGATATTCCGGTAGTTCGTGACTTCCCGGATGTCTTTCCAGAGGATCTGCCAGGTGTTCCACCTGACAGAGATGTCGAGTTCGTGATAGACCTTGTTCCAGGAACCGTCCCAATCTCTAGAAGACCCTACAAGATGGCACCCTTAGAACTAGCCGAGCTTAAGAAACAACTCGATGAGTCCTTACAGAAGGGTTTCATCCGTCCTAGTTCTTCTCCATGGGCTTGCCCCGTCCTCTTCGTCAAGAAGAAGGATGGAACGGATCGGATGGTTGTAGATTACCGACCTGTCAATTTGGTCACTATCAAGAACAAGTATCCGCTCCCCAGGATCAACAACCTGTATGACTAGCTCGCTGGATCCTCAGTCTTTTCCAAAATGGATTTGAGGTTGGGCTACCATCAAATCAAAATCAAGAACGGGGACATTCCCAAAACGGCCTTTGTTACTCGTTATGGCCAATACGAGTACACTGTCATGTCCTTCGGTTTAACCAATGCTCCATCCACCTTCTCTCGGTTGATGAACTCGATCTTCATGGAGTATTTGGATAAATTCGTCGTGGTTTACCTCGATGATATACTCATCTACTCCAAGAATGAGGAGGAACATGCCGAACATCTAAGGCTAGTATTGACGAAACTCCGAGAGCATCGCCTTTATGCCAAATTCTCCAAGTGTGAATTCTGGTTGCCAGAAGTGACCTATCTGGGCCATGTAATCTCTGGTAAGGGCATTGCTGTCAATCCCGAGCGAGTTCAAGCCGTCCTTCACTGGACTCCACCTGAAACGGTCAAGCAAGTTCGGAGTTTTCTTGGTTTAGCGAGCTATTGTCGCCGCTTCGTCGAGAATTTCTCCAAAGTTGCTAAGCCTCTAACTGAACTCCTCAAGAAAGATAAAAAGTTCGAGTGGACCCCACAGTGCGAGTTCAGCTTTCAGGAACTGAAAAGACGCCTGACATCTGCTCCCGTACTGGTACCACCAGATTTTTCTAAGGACTTTGTTATCTATTGCGACGCCTCGCGACAAGGACTAGGTTGCATACTCATGCAAGATCATCATGTGATTGCTTACGCTTCTCGACAGTTGCGTCCACATGAGGATAACTATCCCACACACGATCTAGAGCTTGCAGCTGTAGTCCATGCACTCAAAACCTGGTGACATTACCTTCTTGGTAATCGTTGCGAAATCTACACTGATCACCAAAGCTTGAAGTACATCTTCACCCAACCGGATTTGAATCTCAGGCAAAGACGTTGGGTCGAGTTGATCTCGGATTATGACTTAGGAATAACTTACACCCCAGGCAAAGCCAATGTCATGGCTGATGCACTAAGTCATAAATCTTATTGTAACAATCTGATGTTACAACAAAGTCAAACACTTATCCACGAGGAATTTCGTAAGCTTAACCTTCACATTGTTCCTCGAGGATTCCTTTCCACCCTGGTGGCGAAACCCAACCTTACGGATCAAATCATAACCACTCAGCGGTATGATAGAGGAATATCCCGGATTAAGGAAAACATTGCTAGCGGAGTTGCTAAATGTTTTTCCATGGATGAGCGAGGTGTTGTCTTCTTCGAGAACTGTTTGGTGGTCCCCAAGAAACAACATCTACGGCAACTGATCCTTAAGGAAGCTCATGAATCCCCTCTCACCATTCATCCAGGTAGTACTACAATGTATCAAGACCTACGCCAGAGGTTTTGGTGGACTAGAATGAAGAGAGAAATCGCTCAATACATTGCAAATTGCGACGTCTGTCGTCGCGTTAAAGCAGAGCATCAACGGCCTGCTGGCACCCTTCAACCATTGGAGATTCCTGAATGGAAATGGGATAAAATCGGTATGGATTTCATTACCGGGTTTCCCAGGACCAAGAGAGGGAATAATGCTATCTTCGTTGTTGTCGATCGTCTTTCCAAAGTAGCCCACTTCTTACCTGTTCGCGAGAGTATAACCGCTAGCCAGCTAGCTGATTTGTACATCTCTCGAATAGTGTCTCTCCATGGTGTTCCATTGGAAATTAATTCAGATCGTGGAAGTCTTTTCACGTCTCGATTTTGGGGAAGTTTCCAAACTGCTATGGGAACTCGTCTCTCCTTTAGCACCACCTTCCATCCTCAGTCAAGTGGTCAAGTAGAACGAGTCAATCAAATTCTGGAGGATATGCTCCGAGCTTCTGTCATCTCTTTCGGTATGAATTGGGAGAAGTGCCTTCCATTCGCCGAGTTCTCTTATAACAACAGTTATCAAGCTAGCCTGGGCAAAGCTCCTTCCGAAGTTCTCTATGGACGAAAATGTCGAACGCCTCTTAACTGGTCAGAAACCGGCGAGGGACAACTCTTTGGCCCGGATATGATCCAGGAAGCAGAAGAGCAGGTTCGCATTATTCGTGAGAAATTGAAAACGGCCCAATCTCGACAAAAGAGTCAGTATGACCGCAAGCATAAGCCTATGGCTTATGAAATCGGCGAGATGGCTTACCTTCGGGTTATACCTTTGAAGGGAACCCATCGATTCGATATCAAAGGTAAGTTGGCCCCTTGTTACATTGGACCTGTTCGCATTCTCGCTAAACGAGGGGAAGTTGCCTACCAATTGGAACTACCTCCGCATCTCTCCAGAGTTCATGATGTCTTCCACGTTTCTCAGCTCAGGCGTTGCTTCTCGGATCCTATCCGTGGAGTGGACCACGAAACGCTTGATCTCCAAGATAACCACACATATCGAGAATACCCCATTCGTATCCTTGATCAAGCCGAGCGTACCACTCGACGCCAGAATATCAAGTTTCTCAAAGTTCAATGGTCGCACCATTGCGAGCAAGAAGCTACTTGGGAAAGGGAGGATCATCTTCGACTCGAGTACCCCACCTTCTTTCCGACGGATCCTAAATCTCGGGACGAGATTCTTTCAAGTGGGGGTGAGTTGTCACATCCTAGTTACACCATGCATTAGAGTGTGCATCATGTTTACCTTTCATCAGAAACTTGAAATGGGGAAGGCAGAACCCCCAGCACCCCCCCTGAATTCAACTAAGGTTTACTAAAAACATTTTCAATGAACCTGAAATGCCCTTCTAAAATGTTCACCCTCTTTGTCTTGGGTTAGAACCTCTGGCAAAATAGGTGCACAATTTTCTAGGTCAACCAAAGGTCACTGAATTAAATCATATGTATGCTGATTTTGGACATTTAAATGCTAATAAATATTTTAAATGTTCAAATAATTCTGGAAATAAGTCAGGGCTGTTAGGAATAATCCCAACAGAGCCCACAATTATTTCCAGGATTTTAGAAAGTGCCTAGGTATTTTAAATAATGTCACAAAGTTACAGAATAATAGAAAAATAAAACAGAAACTAAACAATTAAGGGAAAAGGGCTAACCTGGCCGCAGCCACCAGCCGGCCCACCTGGCGGCCCAGCACTATGCTGTCCCGCGCCAGCCAGCTGCTTCGTCCCCGCCAGGCAGGCAGGGAGCTGACGCCGGCGAGCGCGAGCTTGCCACGGCGCCAGCAGCTTGCCGCTTCGCGCGCCTGGACGTTGGGCGACCTCCACGTCGCCGTCCCGACCCCGTGGACATCTCATTCACCCCTTGCCCCTCTCCCTCGCTTCCTCACCGCCATGGCCGACGCCGCTGCGTCCGCGCCGCCGTGAACCCACGCCCTCCGTCGCCCCCGTCCTGCTCCACCGTGTCCTGCAGCTCCGCCACTTCCTCCTCGACCGCTCCACCAAGCCACGCCTCGCCGGAGACCCGCAAACGACTCCACCGGGCTCGTCTTCAACCTCCTGCCGACCAGATCGCCTCTGCCGCCCCGCTTGCTCTGGCTCGTCCCCGACCTCGCCGTCAACTCCGACATAACTGCCGTGAGTGTAGCCACCTCCCCATCCTCCCCGTTCTTCTTCTCGTGCACCACAGCGAGCACACGCAGCTCACCCGCACGCGCCGCCGCCTGGCCACGTCGCCGGCGTTGCTCCGGCGACCATTTGGTCATGGGCTTGTGCCTGTCACACTCCCCACGCCACGTAGAGGCCGTAGATGCTAGCGCCACATCGCCTGAGCCACTGCGGCCACGTGCACGAGCTGGCCGAGCTTCGGCCTCCGCTGACCTCGTCGCCGGTGAAGCTCCGGCCACTCCCCGGCCAAGCCACCACCACGGCTGGATGCGGGCGAGCCCCAGCTGCCCGTAGCTGCTCTCCACGCAGCAAACAGAGCCCTGTGGGCGAATCCCGCAGCACGCCGCCGCGTCTGGCCTCGCCGGCGGCTAAATGCCGGCAGGCTTTGACCCGTTGACCGGCAGGTTTGACCCTGACGTGGACTAGGTGGGCCCTGGTTGACTCCTGTGAGTCAATGACAAGTGGGGCCCCCCTCTGCTAACTAACTTGTTTAGTTTTAATTAAAGTTAATTAGTTTAACTAATTACTGACATGCGGGACCCACTGGTCAGTTTGACCTGGATGACCCCGTTGACATCTGACGTCATCCTGACGTAGTGCTGACGCAGTAATTTAATTACTGGAATTATTTTTATACAGGAAATTCCAGAAAATAGTTCAAACTTCAAAAATTCATAGAAATTAATCTATAACTCCAAATGCAAAGATTTATATATGAAATTTGATCAGAAAAATCCAATCTATCCATTGGTGCTGGTTTCATGCATGTCAGAACAAGTTAAACCTGCTGTTTATACAAGACAAGTTGATGCTCCATAATGGCTATGTTAAGTGATCTAACACTTGAACCTTTGGTTCAAATAAGCACTTTCCTCCCTGTTTTAGCTTGCATTAGGCCAAGACACTCTCATATTGCCATGTCATAGCATGCATCATATTGTTGCATATCGTCATGTGTTGATTGTGTTCCCATGTGTTCTTCGTGGTAGGTTCTGCCTCCGAGGATATTCAAGAGTATCCAACTGAAGGGCAGTATCCCACCACCACTCCATCAGGCAAGCAACCCATTGATCATTCCAATACAAACCCATGTTCTCACTTCTGCTCTCGTTTACTGCATTAAGACAACGCGATTCAAACTGCTGTGTGTCTCGGTAGTTGAACCCACTTCCTTTGCATGACCTGTCATTGCCACAGTAACTAGATGAAACCCACTAGCATGTGTAGGAGTTGATTGAGCCATATGTGTGTGTGTTCCTACCATGCTATGCTTAGAGTTGTGTCAGGTCTGGCTCATCGGGATGATGAACTAGAGTGAAAGGTTGTGACGGTGTCGAGAGTGTGAAAGTGTTGAATACGATTTGGTAAAGGAATCAATGAGAGGCCATGTAGGAGTACATGGTGGGTTGTTTCATTGAGGCCGTACTTAAGAACTGAGATCTGTGTGTGTGATTTAAGATTCAGCTACTACCACACATTGGGATCCTTAATTGACTCTCTCGACTTATTAGCCACTCTAGTCCTCTGTCCGGGAGTTGCAAAGTAGTTTCTGGTGTTTGTAGTATGCTGGGGGCCGCACGCAGCGCTGACCATAGGGGTGGGCTATGTTGCGGTAGGCACGTGGCACGGTGTACCGATTCGCCCGTTTGGTGTCTCGGGAACCCTATTCACATCGTTCGGGGCCGTTAGTGGAAACCTCGGTCGGACTCCCTGTGGATGGAACCCGAATAGGCGATAAACCTGGACTAGGGACTTGTGTGTTTAGTCAGGTCGTGGCCGACACCCTCGCTGGGCTTCCGCTTGAAGGTTGCCGAGTACACGTCGTGTAACAGCGATAAGTGGTGGGAGCGTGTGTGAAGAAGTACACCCCTGCAGGGTATGAAACTATTCGAATAGCCGCGTCTGCGGTAAAGGACTACTTGGTCACCTATGCAGTTCATAGACAATTAAATGGATACCACTAAAAGCCTCAAGATAAGTGTGAGTACCGCGGATGGCCCTCTCGTAGGATGACGAGAGAGGATCCTCGGTGGAGTATTGTGTTGGTGATAGTGGACTCGTGTGCGACAAATGTTTTATAGTTGTGTCTGTCGTAGGATAGCTTAGCCAAGAGTCAAAGCTGGCTTGCTGCAATAACTCCACTACCTTCTTGAGAATGTGCATGTATAGTAGGACTCTGTTGTAAGACTTGCTGAGTACCTTCGTACTCATGTTGCTTTAATTAATGTTTTCAGACGATAGCGCCAACCCCTCCGATGGGTTCTATGTAGACCTCGACGTTGACGAGTGACTTATCACCCAGGTGGTGATCCAAGACTTGTGAAGGGTCGATGTAGATAGACAGGCTTCGTCAAGCCTTCTTTCTTTCTAGTGTCTGTACTCAGACTACTTTGCTTCCGCATGTGCTTGTATGATTGTATGACTTGAGTGTCGGGTCATGTGACCCCTATATGTATGGATGATATGTATGGCTCTTCGGAGTCTTTTAAATAAAGTACTTGAGTTGTAGAGTTTTGTTGTGATGCAATGTTGTGTTTACTCATATCGAGCATATTGTGTGTATGACTGAAATGCTTGGTAATAGTGGGATCCGACTATCTAGTTGTTTATCCTTGGCAGCCTGTCATATGAGGAAATGTAGTCTAGTGCTTCTGAGCGATAGTAGTCCGCTACAGCCCGTTTACCGGAGTCCTGCTAGCCCAGCACTACTGCTCGGAACACATGATTGGCCGACATGTGTTTCACTTCGTTCCTGTGTCTGTCCCTTCGGGGAAATGTCACGCGGTGTTATCCGGAGTCCTGCCTAGCCTGCTACAGCCCGGGTTACCGGAGTCCTGTTAGCCCAGTGCTACAGCCCGGATTTATACGTTGTTGACCGACATGCTCGATGTGATTCATGTATGCCTGTCCTCATGGGTTAGTGCCGCCTTGGGTTCACGACTAGCCATGTCGGCCCGGGTTCTCTGTCATATGGATGCTAGCGACATTATCATATACGTGAGCCAAAAGGCGCAAACGGTCCCGGGCCAGGTAAGGTGGCACCCGTGGGAGTACCGTGCGTAAGGCCGCAAAGTGATATGATGTGTTACATGCTGGATCGATGTGGCTTAGGATCGGGGTCCTGACAAGCATGGAAAGTATTGGGAACTATTCGATTGTTTTTGTTGACAGGAAAAGCATGCCACCCAAAATAAATTATCTCTATCTTTTTCACTTTGAGCTCGGCTCCTCTACAAATGCCTACTTCCCTCCACGAAGGGCCTTTCTGTTTACTTTATGCAATTTTTATTTTTACTTGAGTCTCCATCTTCTCTTATAAAGCACCAACTAAGGGGCACTATGATCGTACTTGAGCATTGGGTGTAGCTAATATGCGAGTGTGTTTCATGAATGGATCAATGATTAAGCATAATGGGCTAGGGATAACTTGCTTTAGTGTTGATATTTTTAAAGACATGGTTGCTTGTTGATGTGCTTGAGTATTAAAGTCCTCATGTCAAAACTAGACTATTGCTTTGAACCATATAAAAGTCCAAATGTCCATGCTACAAAGAAAAGAATGTGTGATGAACATGTTAGGCAACATTCCACATCAAAAATTCTGTTTTTATCATTTACCTACTCGAGGTCGAGCAGCAATTAAGCTTGGGGATGTTGATACGTCTCCAATGTATCTATAATTTTGATTGTTCCATGTTGTTATATTATCATTCTTGGATGCTTTACAATCATTTTATAGCAACTTTATATCATTTTTTGGGGCTAACCTATTGACATAGTGCCTAGTGACAGTTGTTGTTTTTTTGCTTGTTTTTTACTTCACAGAAAATCAATACCAAACGGAGTCCAAACGCGGCAAAACTTTTTGGTCATTTTTTCTAGACCAGAAGACACCTGTTGGGCCAACAAATTACCTAAGGGGGCTCTGAGGGGAGCACAACCCACCAGGGCACACCTGGGGGCCCAGGCGCGCCCAGGTGGGTTGTGCCCACCTCGGTGGCCTCCCACACCGCCCCTTTGCTCTATAAATACCCCAATATTCCAGAAACCCTAGGGGAGTCGATGAAAATCAATTCCAGCCGCCGCTAGTTCCAGAACCACCAGATCCAATCTAGACACCATCACGGAGGGGTTCATCCTCCTCATTGGTGCCTCTCCGATGATGCGTGAGTAGTTCATTGTAGACCTACGGGTCCGTAGTTAGTAGCTAGATGGATTCCTCTCTCTCTTTTGATTCTCAATACAATGGTCTCTTAGAGATCTATTTGATGTAACTCTTTTTGCAGTGTGTTTGTTGGGATCCGATGAACTTTGAGTTTATGATCAGATATATGTTTTTATCCATGAAAGTTATTTGAGTCTTTTGATCTCTTATATGCATGATTACTTATGGCCTCGTATTTCTTCTTCAAATCTTTGGTTTAGTTAGGCCGACTAGATTGATTTTTCTTGCCATGAGAAGAGGTGCTTTGTGATGAGTTCGATCTTACGGTGCTTGATCCCAGTGACAGAAGGGGAACCGACCCGTATGTATCGTTGCTATCAAGGATAACAAGATGGAGTCTATTTCTACATAAGTAGATCTTGTCTACATCGTGTCATCGTTCTTATTGCATTACTCCGTTTCTTCATGAACTTAATACACTAGATGCATGTTCGATAGCGGTCGACATGTGGAGTAATAGTAGTAGATGCAGGCAGGAGTCGGTCTACTAATCTTATACGTGATGCCTATATAATGATCACTGCCTGGATATCGTCTTGATTATTTGAATTTCTATCAGTTTCCCAAAAGTAATTTGTTTACCCACCATATGCTATTTTTCTCGAGAGAAGCCACTAGTGAAATCTACAGCCCCCGGGTCTCTTCTTTTAGCGACCCGACCACGAGCAGTCAAGTCTCTGTGCTTCAGTGTCATCCCTGGATCGGTAATCCTGAGACACACAGTACTCGAAGGATTTATAGCAGAGTAGCAATCACACACGTATTACATCGAATGTCTCAAAAGAGAACTTATTACAATAATATGGCTTAAGGCCATCTAATATGATAACAGCGGAAGGCTTGGAAGATAAAGTGAGCCCATCAACTCCAACGCCATAGCTGAGCTGCACGGCAACGACCTAACGAGCCTTACTCCTCGTCTGAAAAGTCTGCAACATAATACGTTGCAGCCCGAAAACGGGTCAGCACATGGAATATGCTGGCAATATAACACAGTAGAGCATAAACAGAATAATGCTATCACTACATGCATATTTGGCTGGTGGAAAGCTCTATGGTTATAGTTTTTGCGAAAAGCCAATTTTTCCCTACAACAAAGGAATAGATTTTAATTTAACTATCATGGGTTGAAACATTGAGAAGGTACCCCCAACTCAATCCCAATTAAAGTAATTAATAACCCAACAGTATTAATTAAGAGTGATGAGATACATGTGATAACCCAAGTACTAGATACTCAAGATTGTCCATAACCGGGGACACGGCTAACCATGAATAGATTGTACACTCTGCAAAGGTTTGCGCACTTCTCCCCACAAGACTCGGTCGCCTCCGTTGGATTTCTCGCGCTACATGGTGTTTGAGAAACGGATGACCGAGACACAGTCTTTCAAAAACATTAACTCTCTACTCCGGGTAGACCATACCAAACCTACAAAACCCACTACCTGTTGATCTACCTCTTCAAGAGATTCACGTAACTTACTCAACTATGCTAGAGGCCATAATAGCTTGTGGCTGCACACGGAAGTTTATAGCATGAATCATCTCAGTTCCCTTTGAGCCTGGGTGGCGGTCCATAGGAACATCACATGGGCACCCTGGGATTTCCAAAAAAAATACAGACAACACTGGGTTCCCCAGGTGCCTCAATCCACCCAGATGTTAATTTAAGTTTCCACCTTAAGTTGAACCATTAAATAACAATCTCACATCTGTCATGGATTTCACTCAAACCCAAACCACGTCTACGAGCATAGCAAAGCAATAAGCAATGCGTAGAAGTAACTCCCAAGAGTTTGATAGTAACAGGGCAATAGGTTCTACCTCAAAACTACTTCCCAACCCACAAGTTAATGACATCCTAATCATGCAATGTTTGGGGATTGGAACTAATGCATAAAAACTAGGTATGAAAAGAGTATGATCAATGTGTTACTTGCCTTGCTGACGATCCGCGAATCCTAGGGACTCGTAGTAACACGCTTCGCACTCCGGGAATTCTATCGCAAACAAACAATAGCATACATAAGCAACAAGCAAAGATGCACAAAAAAACTCAAATAAGAGATGTTGACCAGAAAGTTCAACTTAAGAACTCCGGTTTGCAAAAAGAATCAAATCAAACGGAGCAACGAAACTCAAATGGCAAAAGAAACAAGATCCGTTTACTAATCTAATCTAAGGTCAAATTTTACAGTATCAAAATCTTGTTTAAGTTGGTTAAACAGAAATAGGGTCTCGAGACAAAGATCCAGACGCTTGAATCGCCTGATTCCGACTAACGAGCGAAAAGAAAAACAGAAACAAAAATCGGATCAGAGATCACGATCGAGAATAATCGCGGAAAAATCTGATAAAAGAAAACTGACGAACAGACTAACGAACGAGTGTTCGTTAGCTGTAACTAACGGGTGAAAACCGTTCGTTTAAATGAACGTACGGATGAACGTCCGCTAATTAGAAGAACCGAGAAAAAACCGGCGAACCGATCTAAAAAACGATCTAGGGTTTAAAAAAACCGAACGGTTTAAAAAAACCGGCGGCTCGGATCGGCGCGTTACCTCTCCGGCGAGGCAACTCCGGCGAGGCGGGGCTCGGGCGGCGGGCTTGCGGGGCGGTGGCGCGGCTCGGCGGCGCGGCTTGGCAGCGCGGGGTAGGCGGCGCGGGCGGCGGCAAGCGGGGGCGCGGGCGGCTGCAGGCGGCGGGGCTGGCGAGGGGCTGTGGCGGCGGTGCTGGCGAGGGGCTGTGGCGGCGGTGCTGGCGAGGGGCTGCGGCAGCAGCGACTTGGGGCTCCAGGGGGGCCCGAGGTGGTATTTAAAGGGGGGGCAGCGGCTCCGACTTGGGGAGGGGGTCAGGACGGGGACGGCGGCTCGGACTCCTCCGAGTCCGGCGGCGGCACGGGACGGGGAGGCGGTGGCGCGGGGCTGGGCCGGCCTGGCTCGGCTGGGCTTCGGCCCAGTCGGGCGGGGAAACTTTTTTTTAGAATAATTTTGCCGAACAGAAAAAAATCCTAGAAAAAAATAAAATAAAATTCTAAAAATGCCAAAACAAATTTTCACCGTCCAAATGAAATATTTAGGATGAGATGAACATTTTCTTGGCCCTAAAATGCAATTTTGAAAACATGCAATTTTTCTAATGCAAATAAAATCAAATAAATGATTTTAATATTTTTCTTCCAATATTTCAATTATTTTGGAGAAGTCATATTATCGCCTCTCATTTATTTTAATATGAAATATTTTTCGGAGAGAAAAAAATCAAAATCAAAATCCTCGTTTCATTATTTGATAAAAATCAAATATGAAAACCGGGAAATCCCCAACTCTCTCCGAGGGTCCTTGAGTTGCTTAGGATTTTAAGGATTGCAGAATGAGAAATGCAATAAAATAAGATATGCAAGAATGACCTATGTATAACATTCCAAATTGGAAATTTGGGATGTTACACTTCTTTATTATATTTGCCTTCGCGGCCTATTTTTATTTGCTTTTATTTTCAGATCTATTAATCCAAAAATACAAAAATATCTTTCTGGAATATTTATTTATTTATTTATTTATTTATTTATTTATTTTATCTCGCATTCCCGCAAGATCTATTTATCCAATCTACTACAATTTTACCTATCTTTTTACCCGTGAGGGATTAACAACCCCCCTCTTATGTCGGGTTGCAAGTGTTTGTTCTTTGTGTGCAGGAGCTGTTTACGTGGTGTTGTGTGGTTCCCCTACTGGTTCGATAACCTTCGTCTCGTCACTGAGGGAAATACCTAGCATAGCTGTGTTGCATCATCCCTTCCTCTTTGGGGAAATACCGACGTAGTTCAAGCCGCATCATTTGCCAATTTCACAAAGGAGTAACTTGAAGCCTGAACTCGCAGCCAAATCACTACATTGGGCAATTTCAGTAGAACTGCACAAAAAGATCAGAAGGACAGATACTTATGCTGCTGCTATGTACTCTAAAGTTCACTCAGACAAGCATCGATGTTGACAAGAAGAAGTGTCTATATTCATTTGAGTATCAATCAAACTCCAAGTATTAGGAGAGTGAACACAAAAAATATTGTTTGGTGCATAGCCCAGAAAAACTCAGTCCAGTCTTTTTTCCCAACTTGTGGCTTTTGGTTATCGGCACATATGGTAGCAAACTGTATGTCATGGAGTCTAAAGATTCGAGACAAGTTGGTTGACGCGTTTATTCATCTGGCACTTAAGCAGTCTGCACGCCATGGATGATTGATACGTCTTTGTCATATCTTTAATTTTTGATTGTTCCATGCCAATATTATTCAACTTTCATATACTTTTTGGCAACTTTTTATACTATTTTTGGGACTAACATATTGATCCAGTGCCCAGTGCCAGTTCCTGTCTCTTGCATGTTTTGTGTTTCGCAGAAACCCCATATCAAACGGAGTCCAAACGGGATAAAAATGGACGGAGAATTATTTTGGAATATTTGTGATTTTTGGGAAGTAAAATCAACGCGAGATGGTGCCCGAGGTGGCCACGAGGGTGGGGCCCATGCCCTCCCCAAGAGGGCGCGCCCCCACCCTCGTGGGCCCCTCGTAAGGCAGTTGATGCTCTACTTTTGCCGCAAGAAAGCTAGTTTTTGGAAAAAGATCTGGGCGAAGGTTTCAATCCAATCAGAGTTACGGATCTCCATATATACCCGATACGGTGAAAGGGCAGCAGACAAGAACGCAGAAATAGAGAGAAACAGAGAGATAGATCCAATCTCGGAGGGGCTCTCGCTCCTCCCATGCCATGGAGGCCAAGGACTAGAGGGGAAACCCTTCTCCCATCTAGGGAGGAGGTCAAGGAAGAAGAAGACGAAGGGGTCCCCTCTCCCCTTCTCTTCCGGTGGCGCCGGAACGCTGCCGTGGCCATCATCATCATCCCCGCGATCTACACCAACACCTCCGCCATCTTCACCAACATCTCCATCACCTTCCCCCCTCTATCTACAGCGGTCCACTCTCCCACAACCCGTTGTACCCTCTACTTGAACGTGATGATTTATGCTTCATATTATTATCCAATGATGTGTTTTCATCCTATGATGTCAGAGTAGATTTTCGTTGTCCTATCGGCGGTTGATGAATTGCTATGATTGGTTTAATTTGCTTGTGGTTATGTTGCTGTCCTTTGGTGCCCATCATATGAGCGCGCGCGTGGATCACACCATAGGGTTAGTTGTATGTTGATAGGACTATGTATTGGAGGGCAAGAGTGACAGAAGCTTCAACCTAGCATAGAAATTGATGCATACGGGATTGAAGGGGGACCAATATATCTTAATGCTATGGTTGGGTTTTACCTTAATGAACGTTAGTAGTTGCGGATGCTTGCTAATAGTTCCAATCGTAAGTGCATAGAATTCCAAGTCAGGAATAACATGCTAGCAGTGGCCTCTCCCACATAATACTTGCTATTGGTCTATAAAGTAGTCAATTGCTTAAGGGACAATTTCGCAACTCCTACGACCACTTTTCCACACTCTCTATATTTACTTTATTGCTTCTTTACTTACAACAGCCCCTAGTTTTTATTCTCACGATCTTTATCTTCTTGCAAACCTATCCAAAAACACCTACAAAGTACTTCTAGTTTCATACTTGTTCTAGGTAATGCGAACGTCAAGCATGCGTAGAGTTGTATCGGTGGTCGATAGAACTTGAGGGAATATTTGTTCAACCTTTAGCTCCTCGTTGGGTTCTTACTTATTGAAAACTGTTGCGATCCCCTATACTTGTGGGTTATCAAGACCTTTTTCTGGCGCCGTTGCCGGGGAGTCATAGCGTGGGGTGAATATTCTCGTGTGTGCTTGTTTGCTTTATCACTAAGTAATTTTTATTTGCTGTTCTTAGTTGTTCTCTATCTTTAGTTATGGATACGGAACACAAAATACCAAAAAAAATTAGGTGTACTTGCTGCTCATGGAGATGGGGAACCTCCTAAAACCCTCGATGCTCAATATGTGAAAAATATTATGTACCACTTTGATAATCCTGAGAAAACCTCATTCAATTTGGTAATGGGAGTAACGTTGGATCAACGTGAATACTTTAGGGATTATCGCTTGACACAAAAAGGGAAACTATTATGGGATCAAATTTATATATTGAAGTGGTATGCTCGGCAAGTATGCTTGAGTTATGACTATACTTGTTGCTCTAGGATGAAGGCTCCACACCTTCCCTTTTCATGCAAATTTAATGATAATGAAACCTTGGCTTCTTATGCTATAGGTATATATGATTACTATGATGTGGAACAAATAGAAGAATTTGTTGCTTTTAAGGGTGCTTATGAAATTGAATCTTTGTTTGAAAAGTATGAAGCTTTTGATGATGATGTTTATAGGCCTGAAAATTTAGCTATCCTAAAATATTGCTATGATAATTATGAATATAATGCCTATATTAATGCACTTATTGAGAAAGTCTCCGCTGTCCAAGAAGAGACTAATATTTTGCAGGAGTCTATGGAAGAAGAAATTGATGAAACTGTGAGCTCATTGGACGAAAAAGATGAGGAGGAGAGCGAAGAACAAAAGGAAGAAGAGTGGATTAGCTACCCGTTCCCACCTTCTAATGAGAGTAACTTTGCAACTCATACATTGTTTAATTTCCTTTCGTGCTTACCGAAGGATGATTGCTATGATGATTGTTATGATCCCATTGATTCTCTTGAAATATTCCTTTTTGATGAAGCTTGCTATGCTTGTGGCCAAGATGCCAATATGAATTATGCTTATGGAGATGTACTTGCTATAGTTCCTTATGTTAAACATGAAATTGTTGCTATTGCACCCACGCATGATAGTCCTAGTATCTTTTTGAATTCTCTCGATTATACTATATCGGAGAAGTTTGCTCTTATTAAGGATTATATTGATGGGTTGCCTTTTACCGTTGCACATGATGATTTTGATAGATATAATATGCATGTGCTTGCTGCTCCTACTTGCAATTATTATGAGAGAGGAACTATATCTCCACCTCTCTATGTTTCCAATACAATAAAATTGCAAGAAACTGTTTATACTATGCATTGGCCTTTACTATGTGTGCATGAATTGTTCTTTTATGACATGCTGATGCATAGGAAGAGAGTTAGACTTCTTCATTGCTTGATATATGTTGCTTTGTGCTCACTACTAAATGCCAAATCATTGCTAATTAAAATTGGCTTTGATATACCTTGGGATCCGGGTGGATTCACTACTCGAGCACTATATGCCTAGCTTAATGGCTTTAAAGAAAGCGCTGCCAGGGAGACAACCCGGAAGTTTTAGAGAGTCATTTATTTCTGTTGATTGCTTTCATTTAGTTTAAAAACAACAAAAATAAAGAGGGGAACCCAAAACTTTTTCAAAAAGGAAAGTGAAAGTGAGAAAGATAAGCATTGTTGAAGTGGGAGAGCTCCTTGAACTTTGTTCATGCTCACGGCAACTTTGTGAATCTTGATTACAGAAACTTTTCAAAATAATAATTATTATTCCCTTATACAATTCTATTGTTTTATAAAAATAATGTGCTAAGGTTTGCCTTTAGGATGTGTACAATGCTTGTTGGTTTGTGCGGTGCAGAGCAGAAACTTTGGCTGTAGTGCACGATTTTACATTTTTTTACTGGAACGTCAAATGGTTCTGATTATTTTTGCACTGTCTTTCTGTACAAATTGTTTATTTTTCCTAATTTTGGTAGAATCTTTCAAGTGCCGGAAGTATGGTGAATGTTCAGATTATTACAGACTGTTCTGTGTTAGACAAATTCTGTTTTGATGCATAATTTGCTTGTTTTGATGAAACTACCAACTTATATCAGTGGATTAAGCCATGGAAAAGCTATATTACAGTAGACACAATGCAAAAACAAGATATGAATTGGTTTGCAATAGTACTTAGAGTAGTGATTTGCTTTATCATACTAAGGGATCTTACCGAGTTTTCTGTTGAAGTTTTGTGTGGATGAAGTGTTCGATGATCGAGAAGGTTTCGATGTGAGAAGAAGGAAGAGAGGCAAGAGCTCAAGCTTGGGGATGCCCGAGGCACCCCAAGTAAATATTCAAGGAGACTCAAGCATCTAAGCTTGGGGATGCCCCAGAAGACATCCCCTCTTTCTTCAACAAGTATCGGTATGTTTTCGTATTCGTTTCGTTCATGCGACATGTGCAATCTTGGAGCATCTTTTGCATTTAGTTTTCATTTTTCTTTTATGCACCATGCTTGTCGGATCACGGGTTCCGGCAGACCCTTAAGGTTCGAACTCTGGGGTGCGCGCGAAGATGATGCCCTCTACCTCTCCGTCTCGTAAGGATCTAAACTACCGAAAGAACAGCACAAGAGACGCAGGGTTTATACAAGTTCGGGCCACCATTGTGGTGTAATACCCTAATCTAGTTTGTGGTGGGTGGATTGCCTCTCGGGCTGATGATGATGATGAACAGTACAAGGGAGTACAGCCTCGCGAGGGCCTGTTCTTGGCTAGGGGGATGAGCTGCTAGGGGGAGTTTGATCGCCCTTCTCTCTCTCTCTCTCTCTCTCTCTCTCTCTACTTGCTCTACACTTGCTCTGAATACTCGATCGTCCTCCCCTACCCTGGGGGTGGCTAGTCCTATTTATAGGCAAAGGCCCTGGGCCTCTTCCCAAATATTGAGCGGGAAGGGCGCCAACAATTGGCCAATTCGAAGGGGAACATCTGGTACACTTACCCTTACTGAAGTTGGTCCTCGCCTGCCAAAGGCCCTGTAGTGACGCCGTACTGGGCTCCATGATGACCTCCTTCCCACCGTTGGACTGGTCTTGGTCTCGTTGCGCTGAAATGGATGCCTTTGCTCGATCCTCTCGCCTGCGCTTGCCCCCTTTGCACCAAAGAGGAAAGGGAGGACACTGTGCGGTCTGGCGCCCGCCTGGCACCCTTGGTCGTCATGGCTTGCGTCATGGGCACCTCGCGAGGTACCCTACCTTGATCTCTCCGCCTCCTCGTGAGCCAGCCTGACGAGGCCGCGCTTGAGGAAGCGCCGTGTTGTCCACCCCGCGAGGCTTGGCCCCTCGCGAGGGTCTTGGGTCTTGTGTTGATGAATTTGGGCCGTGCTGGGCCCCCTTTGAGCCACGCCGCAGGCCGCGGGCAGGCAAGTCTGGGGACCCTCGTTCCCAGAACGCCGACAGTAGCCCCCGGGCCCAAGGCGCGCCCGGACTTGGCCGTGCCGAGAGGCGAAAGGGCAAGGGCGAAGCGCTGCGGGCCCTAATAGCCTGCGGCCTTGGGCGCCGCGTGGCAGTTTGACAGGACATGGGCGTCTCCGCTTCCCCACGACGCCTTGGCAACTGCGTGACTTGACTAGTCCCTGCATGCGTAGATACGGGTCATTATTACCTACGATCATGGTGCTCGACGGTTGGCCTTTTCCAGCTATAAGTACGGGGCCGCGTAAGCTCCGCCAGTCCACCCCTTCCTGCTTCTCTTCTTCTTCCTCTCCTTGGCCACCCGCCGCTCGCATGGCTCCAAAGAGGTTCTCAGCCGTGGAGAAGGGGAAGGCCAGTCGGGCGGGGCCCGACTCCCCTCCGGCCAAGCGTGGCCGGGGTCATCCCCGCAAGCATCCCGCGGTCCCCGTTGCGGCTCCCCGTGGCCACAAGGATGGTTCCCCGCGTGGTGGTGAGCGCTAGGCTGCCAAGGGGAGGCAGGCTGTGACTGCGCGGCCCCCCAGGCTGCGCTTTCGCTCGGCGGAGGTGCTGCCAGAGTTCGTCGTGTGGTTGGCGGACCCGACCAACACCTGGCTCCAGCTCCCTCGCTTCTTCATCGGCGAGCTACCGACCAGCGCCCGGTGCGGCTTCTGGCTCCAGGCTGACGGTTGCTGCAGCAGGGCCTCCTGGGTTTCACTTGAGGTCTCCCCTTCTGGGAATGGGGCCTTGACTCGCAGCTGGCAAACATTTGCCCGCGTGCGCGGCCTGGGCCAGCGGTGCACCCTGCACTTTAAGTTCGACGGCGACGACACCCTCTATGTGAGGGTGTTTGGGGAAGATGGTCACCGCGCAGGATGCTGCCCCGAGGGCGACGACCGTGGCCAGGGGCCTCGCTCCGACGACGATGGAGGAGACAGCGCCCGCTCGGATGGCGGCGCCCGACGCTCCCCAAGCTCCACCAACTCTTCTTCAGGCGGCTCCTCCAGCGGTGGCTGCAGCCAGCCCCCTTGCCGTCGCGCTTGCTTGGGGGGTGGCTGTTCATCCGCCCGTCGCCGCGCCCCGGTGAAGCGCGAGAGGGAGTCCGCCTGAGCCTCGGAGGCATCCCGTGTCGCCTCTGCAGGCCGATGTGAGGCGCGCCGCGCCGGGCTCGCCTTTTCCTTTTCCTTTTGTTTCCTGTGTAAGACAAAACAGCTGCATGGAGCCCCGCGGGGGCGTGTTGAGAATCATTGCCGTTGTAGCTATTATCTTGACTTTGTTGTTGCGCTTCTCAACTATTTGCCCTCGCGTAGGTAGTTTTCAGCCCCAGCCGGGGGGGCGACCGACCCAGGCCCTGTGCGCGTGTCGCGGTGCCCGAGGGGCACGGACTAGAGGGGTGCTCCTGTAGAGAGCCCGGGCCGTGAAACCTTTAAGCGGCTAGGGAAGAAGCGCTCGCGAGGGCGTTCGAGTTCCATCCCTCGCGAGGCCTTTCACGAGAGAAATCAAAACGAGGAGCGAAAATCAACGAACCACAAATCAACGACGACAATAGTTTTGATAAGACTTTAGATGCAAATAAACACGTCAACTGCGGAAAGCAAATAAAAAAGCCGCGTCCGGCACCTAATCAAGTCTTCGACGTCTTCTCACCAGCTCGGAGCTAAGTGCTGCCACTGGGCGTGGGAGGGAGCCCCAGGGCGTGAGGTCGGCGCTCCTGAGACTCCGGGGCATGTACAGCCCCACTCATTATTACGTGAGAGTGTCACGGGGCGGCGAGCTTCACAGGCTCCGGGCCTTTCTCCCTAGAGGTGATCAGCTTCACAGGCACTTGCCTTCTTCACAGGCTCTGGGCCTTTTCCAAAAAAGGGAAGGTCTTCACAGGCGTTCGCCTTCTTCACAGGCTCTGGGCCTTTTCCAAAAAGGGAAGGTCTTCACAGGCGTTCGCCTTCTTCACAGGCTCTGGGCCTTTTCCAAAAACGGAAGGTCTTCACAGGCGTTCGCCTTCTTCACAGGCTCTGGGCCTTTTCCGAAAAGGGAAGGTCTTCACAGGCGTTCGCCTTCTTCACAGGCTCTGGGCCTTTTCCGAAAAGGGAAGGTCTTCACAGGCGTTCGCCTTATTCACAGGCTCTGGGACTTTTCCAAAAAGGGAAGGTCTTCATAGGCATTCGCCTTCTTCACAGGCTCTGGGCCTTTTCCAAAAAGGGAAGGTCTTCACAGGCGTTCGCCTTCTTCACAGGCTCTGGGCCTTTTCCAAAAAGGGAAGGTCTTCACAGGCGTTCGCCTTCTTCACAGGCTCTGGGCCTTTTAGGGGTAGAACCTCCGGAGGTGCTAGATGTTCCACGCGTTCTGGATCGGCTCCCCCTCTTGAGTCTCCAAGCGCACGGAGCCTGGCCTGGAAACATGAACAACCTTGAACGGGCCCTCCCACATGGGAGAGAGCTTGTGCAACCCCTCCCTGAAGAGAACCCGTCTAAGCACAAGGTCTCCTACCTCGAGGGTCCTGGGGCAGATGTTGCGGTAGTGATATCGTGGCAGCGCCTGTTGGTACCTTGCCGCTCGCAACACGGCTTCCCGGCGGCGTTCCTCCCCCAGTACGAGGTCCATCCCCCGCATGGTGTCCTGCTGCGCTTCGTCGAACACTAGGACCCGCACGGAGAGACGCCTAACCTCGTGAGGGAGGACTGCTTCAGCTCCATAGACCAGGAAGAACGGGGTCTCCCCAGTTGGTTTGGTCGCGGTCATGCGGATGGACCACAACACGGACTATAGCTCGTCGTACCAACCTCTGCCGCAGGCCTCCAGCTTCTTCTTGAATGTCCTGGTCTTGAGGCCTCTCAGGACCTCCGCGTTGGCTCGTTCGGCCTGCCCATTGCTTCGCGGGTGTGCCACCGAAGCGTAGCATATCTGCGTCCCAAGGTTAGCATAGTATGTTTTGAAGAGATTACTGGTGAACTGCGAACCGTTGTCTGTGATGATGCGGTTTGGCACCCCGAATCGGCTCACGATACTCCTGATGAACTTGACCGCGGAACCAGCGGGGATGGTACGGACGGCCTCCACTTCTGCCCACTTGGTGAACTTGTCAATGGCGACGTAGAGGTAGCGGTAGCCCCCTGGCACCCGAGGGAATGGGCCCAGAATATCCAACCCCCAAACTGCGAATGGCCACGAGAGGGGTATAGTCTGCAGGCCCCCCGCCGGTTGATGAATCTGCTTAGAATGAAACTGGCAGGCCTCACAAGCCTTTACTAATTCAACTGCGTCGTTGAGCGCGGTGGGCCAATAGAACCCGCTACGGATGCCTTGCCGACGAGGGTTCGTGATGATGAGTGATGTCCGCAGTCTCCACCGTGTATGTCCTCCAGTAGTTCCTTTCCTTGCTCCCGGGAGATGCAGCGCAGAGATACATCATTTGGTCGCTTCCGGTAAAGCTCTCCAGCTCTGATGCAGTATGCTGTGGCCTGTCGCGGCACACGCCCCGCTTCCTCTTCCTTTTCCGGTAGGGCCCCTTGTGTTAAATACCTCCGGAGTTCTATGATCCAGCACTCCTCCCGAGGTTCCATCGTCAGGAGTAGGCACGCTCCTGAGGTCGGTCCATAGATCGGGGCTCCCGAGGCTGGCGGCCGAGGGAGCTCCTCTCGTGGCTGAGCGATGTTTGATAACGTCGGCTGCGCTGAAGGTTTGAAGAGCCGCTCTTCGAAGACGCCTGGTTCCGGCGGCAACCGCCTGGATGCCCGTCCAGCTATGTTGTCAGCTTCCTGATTGGTGCCACGGGGCACATGCTTCAGCTCCAACCCCCAGAACTGCTTTTCCATCCTGCGGACTTCCGCTAGATAGGCCTCCATATGCTCATCCTTCGGCTCGTACACCTTGTTGGAGAAGTTGACAAGGAGCTGCGAGTCGCCCTTGACGGTGAGGCGCTTCACCCCCAGAGCTGTTGCGGCCTTTAATCCGGCTATCAGACCCTCATACTCTGCTATGTTGTTGGAGACCTTTTCACCTTGCTGGAAACAGAGTTGTACGACATAGTAGAGCTTATCCTGAGTGGGTGATATCAGCACCGCGCCAGCCCTCGCGCCGTGCCTGGAGAACGCCCCATCGAAATACATGACCCAGCCTTCCGACGCCTCACTCCCTGGAGAGAGGGACCGATCCTCATTGTCCTTGAGGCCTAGTGCCTCCGCCCATTCAGCCATGAAATCTGCTAATGCTGCTCCTTTGATGACCCTAGTTGTGCTGAACTCGAGCTGAAACGCCTGCAGCTTTATGTTCCACTCGGCGACCCTTCCAGCTGAGTTAGGGCTCCTGAGCACTCTCTCCAGGGGGTACGATGAGACGACCTTAATGGGATGGGCCTGGAAGTAGTGATGCAGCTTGCACGAGGCCACCAGTAGCGCGAGGAGGAGCTTCTGAGGCATTGGGTACCGTGCCCTCGCGTCCCGTAGGACCGTGCTAACAAAGTAGACTGGATGCTCAACAAGGCTGAGAGCATCTGGGGTTGCGGCGCCCTCGGGGGGTAAGGGCGCCTCACGAGATGACGTGGCCTCGGGAGGTGGACCATCCGGGCTTGTGGCTTCTCCTGCCTCCGGCGCACTCTTCGGCAGCTGACCCTCCTAAACTGCGGTTGTGGCTTCTGCAGGCTTTCCTTGCTCCCGTTTTGCCTTGCCTTGGGTTGCCGCTGCGATCTTGACTTGGCGCTCCTCCCTAACCGCCACCAGGGCTGCGCTGGCGGAGTAGGGAGTGGTGGCGAGGTAGAGCAGCAGGGGCTCTTGAGGGCGCGGAGCCACCATGACTTGGGGACTGGTCAGGTACCTCTTGAGATCTTGAAACGCCTTATCTGCCTCTTCGGTCCATTCAAAGGGCCCCTTTTTCTTCATCAGCTGAAAGAAAGGCAACGCTCGCTCCCCTAGTTTGGAGATAAAGCGCCCTAGCACGGTCACGCGCCCAGTGAGCTTCTGCATTTCTCTGAGGGTCTTTGGCGGACTCATGTCCTCGACCGCCTTGACCTTCTCTGGGTTGGCCTCGATGCCACGATGGGATACGAGGAAGCCCAAGAGCTTGCCCGAGGGGACGCCAAACACACATTTCTCCGGGTTGAGTCGCATGTTTATTGTGTCGAGGCTCGCGAAGGTCTCCTCCAGGTCTTGTATCAGGGTCTTGGCCTCCCGATATTTCACCACAATGTCATCAACGTAGGCTTCGACATTCTTTCCGAGTTGCGGGCCCAAGGTGATGTGCATCAGCCGCTGAAAGGTCGCCCCTGCGTTACGCAGTCCAAACGACATGCATGTATAGCAGTATACCCCGCACGGGGTCAGGAAGGCGGTCTTCTCAACGTCTTCTACCGCCATCTTGATCTGGTGATATCCGGAGAAGGCGTCCAGGAAGCATAGCAGGTCGCACTCCATGGTGGAATCGACGATCTGGTCGATGCGGGGGAGCGGAAACGGATCTTGCGGGCATGCCTTGTTGAGGTTGGTGAAGTCGACACACATGCGTTCCTTCCCCCCTTCTTGGGCACAACGACGGGGTTGGCCAACCAATCCGGGTATCGGACCTCGTGAATGACCCAGCGGCTTCTAGCTTGCGGGTCTCTTGGACAATGAAGGCCTGCTTCTCTGTGGACTGCCGCCTGGCCTTCTGCTTCACGGGGCACACATTTGGACACACGTTGAGGTGATGCTCGATGACACTCCTAGGGATCCCTGCCAACTGATCGAGCTCCCAAGCGAACACCTTCTTATTCGCGCGCAGGAACCTGACCAAGGCCTCCTCCTGCTCAGGCTCAAGGTTGGCGCCTATGGTGAAAGTGGCACTGGAGGACCCGTCCTCGTCAACGGGTATCTGCTTGGTTTCTGCCTTGTCCTGGGCAAACAACTGCTTTTTCTTGGCGGGCGCAGCCCCCTTGGGCTCAGGGGTCTCCACGTCGGTGGGCTGTGCCGATGTCGCCGTCTTGAAGGCGAGCTTGAGTACTCGCAGGGCGTCCCCGGTGTCTCCGTGCACGGTGAGGGTACCGCTGCTCCCGGGCATCTTCATGAGGTTGTACGTCGGGTGCGTGGCGGCCATGAACTGAGCCAGTGCCGGGTAACCGAGGATGGCGTTGTAAGGGAGGCCGATGGGGGCGATGTCGAAGTCGACCATCTCCGTGCGGAAGTTGTCGTAGGTGCCGAAGGTTATCGGGAGCCGGATCTGTCCCAAGGAGTCGGATGATCCGCCCCCGACGCCCGAGAAAGATCGGTTGGGCCGCAGACGCTCCCGGGGTATGCAGAGGAGGTTGAAGGTCTCGACCGAAAGCACATTGAGGCCCGCGCCGCCGTCGACGAGGGTTCTGGTGACGGCCACCTGGCAGATGGTGGGGGTGCACAACAAGGGGAGCGCGCCCGAGCCGGCCAAGTTGGTGGGGTGGTCCTCCGAGCTGAAGGTCAGATCGTCCTCGCGCGCCGCCCGGTCCGAGGAAGCCCCCTGCCGTGCGGAAACGGTGCTGACCCGGCGGGCAAACGGCTTGACATGGCGACTCGTGGGCGGTGCTTGCGAGCCGCCCAGGAGGGCCGCAACGGCCGAAGGTGTCGATGTTGTGGCGTAGTCACCTTGTCGCATAGGCGGATGCTGGGGTGGTGCTTGCTGCTCGTTTCCCGCCAGGCGGGTGGCGGTGTTGACGGCGGGCGATGGGGGACGACGAGAACGCCCACCGGCGAGGGCTGCTGGGGCAACGCGGGCCCGACCGGCACCGTACATGGGTGCGGCGGCCGAAGAAGGACGGAGCGGTGGAAGACAGATTCCGGCGCACCCCTAACTGGTGCGCCAAATGTCGGATCACGGGTTCCGGCAGACCCTTAAGGTTCGAACTCTGGGGTGCACGCGGAGATGATGCCCTCTACCTCTCCGTCTCGTAAGGATCTAAACTACCGAAAGAACAGCACAAGAGACGCAGGGTTTATACTAGTTCGGGCCACCATTGTGGTGTAATACCCTACTCTAGTTTGTGGTGGGTGGATTGCCTCTCGGGCTGATGATGATGACGAACAGTACAAGGGAGTACAGCCTCACGAGGGCCTGTTCTTGGTTAGGGGGATGAACTGCTAGGGGGAGTTTGATCGCCCTTCTCTCTCTCTCTCTACTTGCTCTACGCTTGCTCTGAATACTTGATCGTCCTCCCCTACCCTAGGGGTGGCTAGTCCTATTTATAGGCAAAGGCCCTGGGACTCTTCCCAAATATTGAGCGGGAAGGGCGCCAACAATTGGCCAATTCGAAGGGGAACATCTGGTACACTTATCCTGACTAAAGTTGGTCCTCGCTTGCCAAAGGCCCTATAGTGACGCCGTACTGGGCTCCACGATGACCTCCTTCCCACCGTTGGACTGATCTTGGTCTCGTTGCACCGAAATGGATGCCTTTGCTCGATCCTCTCACCTACGCTTGCCCCCTTTGCACCAAAGAGGAAAGGGAGGACACTGCACGGTCTGGCGCCCGCCTGGCACCCTTGATCGTCATGGCTTGCGTCATGGGCACCTCGCGAGGTACCCTGCCTTGATCTCTCCGCCTCCTCGTGAGCCAGCCTGACGAGGCCGCGCCTGAGGAAGCGTCGTATCGTCCGCCCCGCGAGGGTCTTGGGTCTTGTGTTGATGAAGTTGGGCCGTGCTGGGCCCCCTTTGAGCCATGCCGCAGGCCGCAGGCAGGCAAGTCTGGGGACCCCCGTTCCCAGAACGCCGACAATGCTGGTATGAGATAGTCCTTGGTTGATTTATAGAATGCTCTTTGCACTCCACTTATATCTTTTGAGTATGGCTTTATAGAATGCTTCATGTGCTTCACCTATATCATTTGAAGTTTGGATTGCCTGTTTCTCTTTACTTAGACAACCGCCATTTGTAGAATGCTCTTTTGCTTCACTTATATTTGTTAGAGCGTGGGCATATCTTTTGTAGAAAGAATTAAACTCTCGTGCTTCACTTATATCTATTTAGAGAGAAGACAGGAACTGGTCATTCACATGGTTAGTCATAAAACCCTACATAAAACTTGTAGATCACTGAATATGATATGTTTGATTCCTTGCAATAGTTTTGCGATATAAAGGTGGTGATATTAGAGTCATGCTAGTGGGTAGTTGTGGATTGTAGAAATAATTGTGTTGAAGTTTGTGATTCCCGTAGCATGCACGTATGGTGAACCATTATGTGATGAAGTCGGAGCATGATTTATTTATTTATTGTCTTCCTTATGAGTGGCGGTCGGGGACGAGCGATGGTCTTTTCCTACCAATCTATCCCCCTAGGAGCATGCGCGTAGTACATTGTTTCGATGACTAATAGATTTTCGCAATAAGTATGTGAGTTCTTTATGACTAATGTTGAGTCCATGGATTATACGCACTCTCACCCTTCCATCATTGCTAGCCTCTTCGGTACCGTGCATTGCCCTTTCTCACCTCGAGAGTTGGTGAAAACTTCGCCGGTGCATCCAAACCCCGTGATACGATGCGCTCTATCACACATAAACCTCTTTATATCTTCCTCAAAACAACCACCATACCTACCTATTATGGCATTGCCATAGCCATTCCGAGATATATTGCCATGCAACTTCCATCATCATCATATACATGACTTGAGAATTCATTGTCATATTGCTTTGCATGATCGTAAGATAGCTAGCATGATATTTTCATGGCTTGTCCGTTTTTTTGATATCTTTGCTACGCTAGATCATTGCACATCCCGGTACACCGCCGGAGGCATTCATATAGAGTCATATCTTTGTTCTATATATCGAGTTGTAAAGTTGAGTTGTAAGTAAATAAAAGTGTGATGATCATCATTATTAGAGCATTGCCCCAGTGAGGAAAGGATGATGGAGACTATGATTCCCCCATAAGTCGGGATGAGACTCCGGACTTTAACAAAAAGAGGCCAAAGAAGCCCAAATAAAAAAAGGCCAAAGAAGCCCACCAATAAAATAAAAAAAAGGAAAAAATGAGAGAAAAAGAGAGAAGGGGCAATGTTACTATCCTTTTACCACACTTGTGCTTCAGAGTAGCACCATGTTCTTCATAGAGAGAGTATCATATGCTTTCACTTTCATATACTAGTGGAAATTTTCATTATAGAACTTGGCTTGTATATTCCGATGATGGGCTTCCTCAAATGCCCAAGGTCTTCATGAGCAAGCAAGTTGGATGCACACCCACTTAGTTTTCAGTTTGAGCTTTCATACACTTATAGCTCTTAGTGCATCTGTTGCATGGCAATCCCTACTCCTCACATTGATATCTATTGATGGGCATCTCCATAGCACGTTGATACGCCTAGTTGATGTGAGACTATCTTCTTCTTTTTGTCTTTTCCACACAACCTCCACCATCATATTCTATTCCACCTATAGTGCTATGTCCATGGCTCACGCTCATGTATTGCGTGAAAGTTGAAAAGGTTTGAGAACATCAAAAGTATGAAACAATTGCAATATATAGGGGTTGTGCATGATGTGAAAATTTTGTGTGGTGAAGATGGAGCATAGCCAGACTATATGATTTTGTAGGGATAACTTTCTTTGGCCTTGTTATTTTGAAAAGACATGATTGCTTTATTAGTAGGCTTGAAGTATTATTGTTTTTATGTCAAATGATAGACTATTGCTTTGAATCACTCGTGTCTTAATATTCATGCCATGATTAGACATATGATCAAGATTATGCTAGGTAGCTAGCATTCCACATCAAAAATTATCTTTTTTATCATTTACCTACTCGAGGACTAGCAGGAATTAAGCTTGGGGATGCTGATACGTCTCCGTCGTATCTATAATTTTTGATTGTTCCATGCCAATATTATTCAACTTTCATATACTTTTTGGCAACTTTTTATACTATTTATGGGACTAACATATTGATCCAGTGCCCAGTGCCAGTTCCTGTCTCTTGCATGTTTTATATTTCGCAGAAACCCCATATCACACGGAGTCCAAACGGGATAAAAATGGACGGAGAATTATTTTGGAATATTTGTGATTTTTGGGAAGTAAAATCAACGCGAGACTGTGCCCGAGGTGGCCACGAGGGTGGGGCCCACGCCCTCCCCAGTAGGGCGCGCCTGTCACACCCCTAGAATTGGGTGTAACTAGTTGCACAAGCATTCATGCATCATGTATATATTTATGAAAGTTGAATTGGGGAAAGTGGAAAGCCTCACAAGTCTTTTACAAAAATGATCAACATTAAAAAATGTTTCAAATAAACCCAAGAAAATGTTCCTGTCAAGCTATAACAATATTGGCAAGAGGTAAAACTCAAAACAATATTTTTGGAGTCTCAGAAATATTTATTTTGGGCATTTTGAATTAATTCAATAACCATTTGAATTGGATTTATATTTATTATATGTATAAATATATGTTCCATAATTCTGGAAATTGTTGTGTGGCTTTGTATAAGTCCACTTAGCTGACACAATTATTTTCATGAAGTTTAAAATTGATTTAGTATTTTACTAATTCAGAAACAAATGTCAGAAAATAGAAAATAGAAATTAAATAACAGAGAGAGAGATTTTACCTCGGCCTTACCTGGCGCTCACCTGTAGCAGAGCCGGCCCAGCTTCCATTCTGGCCCAGCCCACCACCGCAAACCCCCTCACCCGTCGTCTACCTCTGCCTACTGGCACAGGCGTGTCGACGCGCCCACGCGCACGCGGAGGCCTCCACCTCCTGCTTCGCCGTGGCAGCCTCCCCGACCTCCTCGCGACGCCACGGAGACGCCCAGGGCCCACTCCCTCACTCTTCCCCGAGGCCCTCCTCCCCTCTGCTCCCTCTCTCTTGCCCGAACCCGAGCACCACCGTCGCCGCCGCTCGTTGCTGTCGCGCCCACCGCCGATGCCTTGCCTCCCCGATCAGTCCAGCACCTCCGCCACCTTTCACCACGCCTCTCCATCGAGGAAAGCCAACGCAGAGGCCTATGGAGCCGCCATCGTCGCCATCATCCTCGTCTCTGTCCGATGATCGCCGTCGTCGATTCGCCGCACACAGGATGTCCCCGAGCTTGCTGACTGCCCCCTCGAACCCGCTGTGAGCTCCTGCGCCTTCCCCCTTGCTCACCCCCTCCGTTCTCGTCCGTTAGCCGCCGCCCCGCGAAACCGAGCTCCGGCCATCGCCATGGCCAGCGAGCCCCGCGCTCCTGAGCTCCTCTGCTCGCCCTAGTAGCACCCGCCTGCTAACCGTGCTCTCAGGAGCCGAACGCACACACCTGCTCCTTCCCCCGTGCACCGCAGCACCGTCCTCACTGACGCCGAACTCCGGCCGCCGCTAAAGCTCGTCGCCGGCCACTCCCCGGCCGCGCCACCCCCCTGGTTGGATGCGGACGAGCGTCCGCATCCCGTAGTTGTGCTCCGCGCGCCAAACGGCGCTCTGTAGGCCAATTCCGCAGCGCACCGCCGCGTCGGGACTCGCCGGCGGCTAAACGCCGGCGACTGCTGACCGTTGACCAGCGTGGGTTGACCCCACTGCCCGGTTTGACTTCCCCCTCTCCCTCGCTGACATGCGGGCACCGCCCGCTAACTAATCCAGGATTAGGATTAATCTAATTTAGTTAAACTAATGGCCCTGACACGCGGGTCCCACAGGTCAGGTTGACCTGGACCTGGCGTGTTGACCTGCTGATGTCACCCTGTTGTCATGCTGACGCAATAAACTAATTTCTGGATTTAATTTAATTCAGAAATTCCAAAAAATGTCTAAAACTTCTAAAAATCATAGAAATTAATCTATAGCTCCAAATGAAATAAGTTATATATGAAAAATTATCAGAAAAATCCAATCTATCCATCTGTACCATTTTCATGCATGTTAGAACAACTTATGGCTGCTGTTTAGGACAAACTAAGTGAATGGCATTTGAATAATCACATATGGAGTTGAATTTGAATCTTTGGTTCAAACCAGCTTCATTTAATCTGGTTGCTAGCTGCATTAGCTCAAACCACATCATATTGCCATGTCATGATCACGCATCATATTGTTGCATTGCATTGATTGTATTCTTTCTCTATTGCCGGTGACTGTCCCCTCTCGGTAGGCGTATCCCGATGATGAGTTCGATGACACCGATGAAGAACTATAATATCTTCAGAAGTGCCAGGCAAGCAAAACCCCCTTGTTCATTCCGATACAATCCCACTCTCTCGCTCCTGCTCTTTTTACTGCATTAGGACAACAACGATTCAACTGTTACTTGCTGCGGTAGTTGAACCCCTTATCCTCTGCATGACCTGTCATTGCCACAGTAAATAGATGAAACCCACTAGCATGAGTAGGAGTTGTTTGAGCCCTGATGTGCCTACTCATTCATGCTTGTTGTCATGCCTGCTACTGCTTAGAGTTGAGTCGGGTCTGATTCATCGGGAATGAATTGGAATGTGGTGAACATGTCCTACTGTTGAGAGCTAAGTCTGTGAACACGATTTGGTAAAGGTAGCGGTGAGAGGCCATGTAGGAGTACATGGTGGGTTGTCTCATTGCAGCCGTCCTCAGGAACTGAGTTCTGTGTTTGTGATCCATGGACAGTTACTACCACACATTGGGTTCCGGTAACTCGACCCCTCTCGGCTTATTAACCAACTCGATCTCTGTCCAGGAGTTGCAACTAGTTTCTGGTGTTTGTAGGTAGTGTTAGTAGTCTACCAAGTGGCACCCGGTACAGGTGGGCTTGGGACAGACTAGGCACCGTGGCCGGGTATGCCGAGCGCCGCCCGTTTGGTGGGCTTGGGAACCCTGCACACATCGTTTGGGGCCGTGAGCGACACCCCGGCCGGATCTCCTTGCGGATGGAACCCGAATAGGCGATAAACCTGGACTAGAGACTTGTGTGGTTAGTCAGGTCGTGGCCGACTCCCTCGCCCGGCTTCCGCTTGAAGGTTGCCGAGGTACATGACGTGTACAGGGCGATAAGTGGCGAAAGCGTGTGTGAAGAAGTACACCCCTGCAGGGTTATCATTATCTATTCGAATAGCCGGATTCCTCGGATATGGAAACTTGGACCCCTTGCATAGTTCATAGACAAGTGAAAGTGGATACTCTAAAATGCGCAAGATAAGCGTGAGTGCTATGGGTGGCCTTCTCGTAGGGAGACGAGAGCGGATCCATAGTGGTGTATTGATATGGTGAATATGTGGACTCGTGTGCGCCACCTCAAAAGAGTTACTTGCAGTCGTAGTTCAGGATAGCCACCGAGTCAAAGCTGGCTTGCTGCAGTCAAACTCCACCACCCCCTTTGTTGATACCGATGCATATGTAGTTAGTTCTGATGTAAGTCTTGCTGGGTACATTTGTACTCACGTTTGCCTATTTTATGTTTTTGCAGAGAGACGTCAGTCTCGCTAGTAGTTCCGTGTGGACTTCGACGTTTAGCTTGATACCTCAGCTACGATCTTGTGCCCTCGGCAGGATCTAGTAGATAGTCAGGCTTCTCAGCCTTTTTCATTTGTAGATGTCTGTACTCAGACATGCTAAGCTTCCGTTTGTGCTTTGATTGGTATGCTCTGAATGTTGGGTCATGAGACCCATGTTTGTAATATCTCGCTCCCCGGAGCCTAATGAATAAATACTTTGAGTCGTAGAGTTATGTTGTGATGCCATGTTGTATTTACTCATATCGGGCATATTGTGTGTATGATTGAAATGCTTGGTATGAGTGGGATTCGACTATCTAGTTGTTTATCCTTGGCAGCCTATCATATGGGGAAATGTAGTCTAGTGCTTCTGAGCGATAGTAGTTCGCTACAACCCGGATCACCGGAGTCCTGCTAGCCCAGCACTACTGCTCGGAACACTTGACTGGCCGGCATGTGAATCACTTCGTTCCTGTGTCTGTCCCTTCGGGGAAATGTCACGCGGTGACTTCCAGAGTCCTGCCTAGCCTGCTACAGCCCGGGTTACCGGAGCCCTGTTAGCCCAGTGTTACAGCCCGGATTCACACGTTGATGACCGACATGCTCGATGTGTTTCATGTATGCCTGTCCTCATAGGTTAGCGCCGCTTTGGGTTCACGACTAGCCATGTCGGCCCGGATTCTCTGTCATATGGATGCTAGCGACACTATCATATACGTGAGCGAAAAGGCGCAAACGGTCCCGGGCCAGGTAAGGTGGCACCCGTGGGAATACCGTGCGTGAGGCCGCAAAGTGATATGATGTGTTACATGCTAGATCGGTGTGAATTAGGATCAGGGTCCTGACAGCGTTGGTATCAGAGCCTGACTGCCTGTAGGATTACCAAGCCAAACTGGTCGAAGTTGTGTCTAGAAATGCTTTAGTTATATAAGGGAATTGATTGTGGAAGGGAACGTAAGGCTCTTTTTACTCCTTTACCTCATGGCCTTCTGATCTGAGTCAACCTCTTCTCTTCTACGGGGATTAAGAACTAGGCTTCTCTTTTATCTCTCAGGATGACGTGTTACTAAATCGTAGTTGCCTAGGATTGTTGAGTTTAAGCCTCAATTCAGTTCCTACTACTTCCATATGTTCATAGCTGGCCTCAGAACCTTGATATTGTGATATTGAGTGGTTATGCCACCATTTTGCAGGATGTCTCAAATCTTTTTGAGCATTTACAGCCGTTATGCTGTCCGAGTCATCCCAGGTCTCTAAATAGTCGGATGCATTTGCAAATCCTTTCTCTCCATTCCTGATGTCCTTTTTGGTCAGAACAAGCACACTAATCGGTGAGTTGAGGTACTCTATTGCCTCGACATGTATGTTGGAGTTAGTATTATGACCCTAGGTGTCTTATGAAACCATCTAGTAATCTGTCCATGTTTTGTGTTCCCAGTGTGATGAATCTGGCCACCATTCTCGAAAGCATCCCGTGATGCCAATTAGTAGTAGGTATTCTACTCCTGGGTTTTCGAACCCGTGATTCACCCTACTTCATGTTGTTAGTATTTGCTAGTTCCCTTAGGATATTAGTAACCTTTGCGATAGTCCCCGAGGTCCGTGGTACTTCCTTCTTCCAAATACTACGAACCGCTTATGGCAGAAGTTCTTTGAACCAAAAGATCACAACCAGGGTGTTCTTGAGGAGTACTCCATTCATATTGTGACTCTGCCAGTTCTATCATTCTGCATGGGTTATCCGGAAGAAAATTTGTTGAACTCGTTTGACATACTAACCTATGCATCCACAACTCAGGAAGTTATATGCTCCTCGAGTTGTTTTCCTTAGTTGTCTTCTGACCCTCGTCCATCAATTGATAGTCAAGAGTATGTGTGCGATCATGTTCATCGATGCCTATTATTCTTGTGGTCCGTTAAGCCATTCTAGTCCAGAATGACTAGGAGAAACAAGCTCCAGTACCTCATCCATTCCTCTGATTGGGTCAAAGAAATTGTATTCCGCAGATCAAAATGCCAATCCAGCTTTTGATTCTGTTCTACCCTGAAGTATTGCCCTCTTTATGTCAGGATTATCGTAGGAGTTGCACAACACCCTATGAACTCTTGATACAGTGATACCTCTCGCCATCATCGTTCATTCCTCGGTCTCCGTGTTATTGTAACCGGATTGCCGACAAGTGAAATGTGATGTGTGAAATCAATACGCCGAGCAACTCGTTGCCTTGTAGTAAATGGACAATATTCTCATTCTTAGCGTGCTGGTTACTAAATCATCATCCTAAGATTGATCGTGCTACCTAGTCCTTATTTATGGTGCACTCTCGATCAATGAGTTAGGATTATTCAATTCCTTGCTTATTTGATCATATCGTCTTGCCCTGAAAAGCAAGATTGTTCTCGAGCTTAGTAACATACCGGTGGTTCGTGATATTCTGAATATCTTCTCGGAAGTATCACCAGGTTGTCACCTGACCGCTATGTTGAGTTCGTGATCATGTTGGTTTACCTCCAAACCACCCCTTCTCCAAGAATCTGTGCTGGATATCCCTGAGCTAGTTGGTTAAGCTAGACAACAACTTGGAGAGTTGGAAGGTAAAAGCTTTGCTTAACTTAGTTCATCTCTAAGGGATATCTTCTGTGTGTGTGTTGAAGAAAGATGATATCTCCACCGATTGGTCCTCGTGATCAGTTGATTGGATCTATTGCCTTGTCAAAACTTTGACTTGAGTATGGGCCATCATCAAGTCAAATCAGAACCAACGATGTTCGTAATGCTATCTTACTCGTGGTTGATTCCTCGAGCATACACCATTACATCTTTTGGTCTGACCAATGCTATCACCGTGTTCACATGATGGTGGAAGTCCAGTGATATGGAAATTGCGATGAGGTGTTGTTGAGCCCATCAGCAGCATTTTGTCTCCCCCATGATTCATGTTGAACGCTACACTAGTATTGGAAACTTTGTAAGCAATGCCTTCGTGTTCCGTTCATGAAGCCTATGCTTGGATGGAAGAAGTGACTTCCTCGAATTCATGTGCTTTAGGTGTAAGTTGCCGCCCTGAATTTGAGAAAGGTTTGTTTTGCTTCCCCTGGAATCATCCCAAGTCAGTTATGCACGTGCGAAGTATTCCGTGGTCTGTTAGACTGATCATCTTCATTCCATATGAATTCCCTAGCACACCAAGCCACTAACTGATTTGTTCCAGGAAAAGGAATTCCTTCATAAGAGCTAATCCGGACTTATGCAAGGACTTCGATATCCCTCGTTGATGGTTCCCCACCTGAACTCGGTAGTGCTTTATTATAAGACTACTATGTGGTCATACTTGTCTGGGACAACGTGTTCACATGTTGTAGCAGAACCAGCTCATGTTTTGGAGCTTGCTATCGCAGTTCATCTCCCGAGAGTCCCGCAACGTTTCTTGTCGACTTGTGTTGCAACCTTTCCTTTTTAGACATGTTGTCTGAAATATCCTGACACCAACCAGATCTAAATCTCAGGCAGATATGATGGTTGGAACATTCCCGACATTTGCATTTTGTTCCCAGCTTGCACCTCCTTGTGCCAACTTTCCATGGGCTGCCCTTCTCAGCAATTGCTGTCCAGGATCATCTTCAACGTGGTCCTGTCATGGGTCCCATCCATTTTCGACGATAAGCAAAATCATCCATTGCGTTATCTTCAACAAGATAGTCCACATCATCCATCTTAGTCCGAGTATGCCATTTCTTCGAGCTCTTTCAATCGATCAATTGTAAATTGCCTTAAGATGGTATGAAGAGTTTCAATGATCTATGGATCAAAAGTAATTCTTTTTGCCACTTAAGGGAACAATCCAATGAGTCACCTTCCCCGAGGTGTCCCGTTATGGTATCATGGGCAACTTAACTCCTCGCTACTCTGAAACCCCCCTCACCATCTATTTAAGCGTCGAATTGTTGCCTATAAAATTGAACCTTTGCTATCAGTTTCTTTCCATCCGTCTTGATGTGTGTTGTGCGTCTCAACTCGAGATATTTCAACATCTCATTCTGCGAGTTGATCTTGAATAGTTCGATCTTTAAGAAGATCAATTATAGTAGAGTTTCTTCCCATCGTCATCTCGTGGATGAAGATCTCAAAAGCAAAGACGTCAGGATCAATATGATGCAATGAATCAACATCTTCGAGAAGGACAGTTGGATCTTGGAAATCTTGTTAGCTTGTGTCCCTCTGTCTTCTTACTTCACGTCTTGAATCTCGGGTCGAGATTCTTGTTTAGTGGGGGTGAGTTGTCACACCCCTAGAATTGGGTGTAACTAGTTGCACAAGCATTCATGCATCATGTATATATTTATGAAAGTTGAATTGGGGAAAGTGGAAAGCCTCACAAGTCTTTTACAAAAATGATCAACATTAAAAAATGTTTCAAATAAACCCAAGAAAATGTTCCTGTCAAGCTATAACAATATTGGCAAGAGGTAAAACTCAAAACAATATTTTTGGAGTCTCAGAAATATTTATTTTGGGCATTTTGAATTAATTCAATAACCATTTGAATTGGATTTATATTTATTATATGTATAAATATATGTTCCATAATTCTGGAAATTGTTGTGTGGCTTTGTATAAGTCCACTTAGCTGACACAATTATTTTCATGAAGTTTAAAATTGATTTAGTATTTTACTAATTCAGAAACAAATGTCAGAAAATAGAAAATAGAAATTAAATAACAGAGAGAGAGATTTTACCTCGGCCTTACCTGGCGCTCACCTGTAGCAGAGCCGGCCCAGCTTCCATTCTGGCCCAGCCCACCACCGCAAACCCCCTCACCCGCCGTCTACCTCTGCCTACTGGCACAGGCGTGTCGACGCGCCCACGCGCACGCGGAGGCCTCCACCTCCTGCTTCGCCGTGGCAGCCTCCCCGACTTCCTCGCGACGCCACGGAGACGCCCAGGGCCCACTCCCTCACTCTTCCCCGAGGCCCTCCTCCCCTCTGCTCCCTCTCTCTTGCCCGAACCCGAGCACCACCGTCGCCGCCGCTCGTTGCTGCCGCGCCCACCGCCGATGCCTTGCCTCCCCGATCAGTCCAGCACCTCCGCCACCTTTCACCATGCCTCTCCATCGAGGAAAGCCAACGCAGAGGCCTATGGAGCCGCCATCGTCGCCATCATCCTCGTCTCTGTCCGATGATCGCCGTCGTCGATTCGCCGCACACAGGATGTCCCCGAGCTTGCTGACTGCCCCCTCGAACCCGCTGTGAGCTCCTGCGCCTTCCCCCTTGCTCACCCCCTCCGTTCTCGTCCGTTAGACGCCGCCCCGCGAAACCGAGCTCCGGCCATCGCCATGGCCAGCGAGCCCCGCGCTCCTGAGCTCCTCTGCTCGCCCTAGTAGCACCCGCCTGCTAACCGTGCTCTCAGGAGCCGAACGCACACACCTGCTCCTTCCCCCGTGCACCGCAGCACCGTCCTCACTGACGCCGAACTCCGGCCGCTGCTAAAGCTCGTCGCCGGCCACTCTCCGGCCACTCCCCGGCCGCGCCACCCCCCTGGTTGGATGCGGACGAGCGTCCGCATCCCGTAGTTGTGCTCCGCGCGCCAAACGGCGCTCTGTAGGCCAATTCCGCAGCGCACCGCCGCGTCGGGACTCGCCGGCGGCTAAACGCCGGCGACCGCTGACCGTTGACCGGCGTGGGTTGACCCCACTGCCCGGTTTGACTTCCCCCTCTCCCTCGCTGACATGCGGGCCCCGCCCGCTAACTAATCCAGGATTAGGATTAATCTAATTTAGTTAAACTAATGGCCCTGACATGCGGGTCCCACAGGTCAGGTTGACCTGGACCTGGCGTGTTGACCTGCTGATGTCACCCTGTTGTCATGCTGACGCAATAAACTAATTTCTGGATTTAATTTAATTCAGAAATTCCAGAAAATGTCTAAAACTTCTAAAAATCATAGAAATTAATCTATAGCTCCAAATGAAATAAGTTATATATGAAAAATTATCAGAAAAATCCAATCTATCCATCTGTACCATTTTCATGCATGTTAGAACAACTTATGGCTGCTGTTTAGGACAAACTAAGTGAATGGCATTTGAATAATCACATATGGAGTTGAATTTGAATCTTTGGTTCAAACCAGCTTCATTTAATCTGGTTGCTAGCTGCATTAGCTCAAACCACATCATATTGCCATGTCATGATCACGCATCATATTGTCGCATTGCATTGATTGTATTCTTTCTCTATTGCCGGTGACTGTCCCCTCTCGGTAGGCGTATCCCGACGATGAGTTCGATGACACCGATGAAGAACTATAATATCTTCAGAAGTGCCAGGCAAGCAAAACCCCCTTGTTCATTCCGATACAATCCCACTCTCTCGCTCCTGCTCTTTTTACTGCTTTAGGACAACAACGATTCAACTGTTACTTGCTGCGGTAGTTGAACCCCTTATCCTCTGCATGACCTGTCATTGCCACAGTAAATAGATGAAACCCACTAGCATGAGTAGGAGTTGTTTGAGCCCTGATGTGCCTACTCATTCATGCTTGTTGTCATGCCTGCTACTGCTTAGAGTTGAGTCGGGTCTGATTCATCGGGAATGAATTGGAATGTGGTGAACATGTCCTACTGTTGAGAGCTAAGTCTGTGAACACGATTTGGTAAAGGTAGCGGTGAGAGGCCATGTAGGAGTACATGGTGGGTTGTCTCATTGCAGCCGTCCTCAGGAACTGAGTTCTGTGTTTGTGATCCATGGACAGTTACTACCACACATTGGGTTCCGGTAACTCGACCCCTCTCGGCTTATTAACCAACTCGATCTCTGTCCAGGAGTTGCAACTAGTTTCTGGTGTTTGTAGGTAGTGTTAGTAGTCTACCAAGTGGCACCCGGTACAGGTGGGCTTGGGACAGACTAGGCACCGTGGCCGGGTATGCCGAGCGCCGCCCGTTTGGTGGGCTTGGGAACCCTGCACACATCGTTTGGGGCCGTGAGCGACACCCCGGCCGGATCTCCTTGCGGATGGAACCCGAATAGGCGATAAACCTGGACTAGAGACTTGTGTGGTTAGTCAGGTCGTGGCCGACTCCCTCGCCCGGCTTCCGCTTGAAGGTTGCCGAGGTACATGACGTGTACAGGGCGATAAGTGGCGAAAGCGTGTGTGAAGAAGTACACCCCTGCAGGGTTATCATTATCTATTCGAATAGCCGGATTCCTCGGATATGGAAACTTGGACCCCTTGCATAGTTCATAGACAAGAGAAAGTGGATACTCTAAAATGCGCAAGATAAGCGTGAGTGCTATGGGTGGCCTTCTCGTAGGGAGACGAGAGCGGATCCATAGTGGTGTATTGATATGGTGAATATGTGGACTCGTGTGCGCCACCTCAAAAGAGTTACTTGCAGTCGTAGTTCAGGATAGCCACCGAGTCAAAGCTGGCTTGCTGCAGTCAAACTCCACCACCCCCTTTGTTGATACCGATGCATATGTAGTTAGTTCTGATGTAAGTCTTGCTGGGTACATTTGTACTCACGTTTGCCTATTTTATGTTTTTGCAGAGAGACGTCAGTCTCGCTAGTAGTTCCGTGTGGACTTCGACGTTTAGCTTGATACCTCAGCTACGATCTTGTGCCCTCGGCAGGATCTAGTAGATAGTCAGGCTTCTCAGCCTTTTTCATTTGTAGATGTCTGTACTCAGACATGCTAAGCTTCCGTTTGTGCTTTGATTGGTATGCTCTGAATGTTGGGTCATGAGACCCATGTTTGTAATATCTCGCTCCCCGGAGCCTAATGAATAAATACTTTGAGTCGTAGAGTTATGTTGTGATGCCATGTTGTATTTACTCATATCGGGCATATTGTGTGTATGATTGAAATGCTTGGCATGAGTGGGATTCGACTATCTAGTTGTTTATCCTTGGCAGCCTATCATATGGGGAAATGTAGTCTAGTGCTTCTGAGCGATAGTAGTTCGCTACAACCCGGATCACCGGAGTCCTGCTAGCCCAGCACTACTGCTCGGAACACTTGACTGGCCGGCATGTGAATCACTTCGTTCCTGTGTCTGTCCCTTCGGGGAAATGTCACGCGGTGACTTCCAGAGTCCTGCCTAGCCTGCTACAGCCCGGGTTACCGGAGCCCTGTTAGCCCAGTGCTACAGCCCGGATTCACACGTTGATGACCGACATGCTCGATGTGTTTCATGTATGCCTGTCCTCATAGGTTAGCGCCGCTTTGGGTTCACGACTAGCCATGTCGGCCCGGATTCTCTGTCATATGGATGCTAGCGACACTATCATATACGTGAGCGAAAAGGCGCAAACGGTCCCGGGCCAGGTAAGGTGGCACCCGTGGGAATACCGTGCGTGAGGCCGCAAAGTGATATGATGTGTTACATGCTAGATCGGTGTGACTTAGGATCGGGGTCCTGACAGCGCCCCCACCCTCGTGGGCCCCTCGTAAGGTGGTTGATGCTCTAGTTTTGCCGCAAGAAAGCTAATTTTTGGAAAAAGATCCGAGCGAAGGTTTCAATCCAATCGGAGTTACGGATCTCCATATATACCCGAAACGGTGAAAGGGCAGCAAACGAGGACGCAGAAATAGAGGGAAACAGAGAGATAGATCCAATCTCGGAGGGGCTCTCGCCCCTCCCATGCCATGGAGGCCAAGGACCAGAGGGGAAACCCTTCTCCCATCTAGGGAGTAGGTCAAGGAAGAAGAAGACGAAGGGGTTCCCTCTACCCTTCTCTTCCAGTGGCGCCGGAACGCTGTCGTGGCCATCATCATCATCACCGCGATCTACACCAACACCTCCGCCATCTTCACCAACATCTCCATCACCTTCCCCCCTGTATCTAGAGCGGTCCACTCTCCCGCAACCCGTTGTACCCTCTACTTGAACATGGTGATTTATGCTTCATATTATTATCCAATGATGTGTTGCCATCTTATGATGTCAGAGTAGATTTTCGTTGTCCTATCGGTGGTTGATGAATTGCTATGATTGGTTTAATTTTCTTGTGGTTATGTTGTTGTCCTTTGGTGCCCATCATATGAGCGTGCGCGTGGATCACACCATAGGGTTAGTTGTATGTTGATAGGACTATGTATTGGAGGGTAGGAGTGACAGAAGCTTCAACCTAGCATAGAAATTGATGCATACGGGATTGAAGGGGGACCAATATATCTTAATGCTATGGTTGGGTTTTACCTTAATGAACGTTAGTAGTTGCGGATGCTTGCTAATACTTCCAATCGTAAGTGCATAGAATTCCAAGTCAGGAATAACATGCTAGCAGTGGCCTCTCCCACATAATACTTGCTATCGGTCTAGTAAAGTAGTCAATTGCTTAAGGGACAATTTCGCAACTCCTACCACCACTTTTCTACACTCGCTATATTTACTTTATTGCTTCTTTACTTACAACAGCCCCTAGTTTTTATTCTCGCGCTCTTTATCTTCTTGCAAACCTATCCAAAAACACCTACAAAGTACTTCTAGTTTCATACTTGTTCTAGGTAAAGCGAATGTCAAGCGTGCGTAGAGTTGTATCGGTGGTCGATAGAACTTGAGGGAATATTTGTTCTACCTTTAGCTCCTCCTTGGGTTCGACACTCTTACTTATCGAAAACTTTTGCGATCCCCCATACTTGTGGGTTATCAAGAATGCTCCATTTCAGTTGAACTGCACAAAAAATTGGGTTGTTCATTTTATCGACCGCCTCCTTTCTTGTGTTCAGTGTAGAATTTTGGCGAGCTACAGGACGAAGATGAGCCAGTAAACTAGTTGGATGAAAGTAGTGGCCAAGTTGCTCAACCTCCCTCGGCATCGAGGCCACTATCTTGAGCATAAACCTACAAGCAAAGTTTAGATTGTTTGTGCTACCTCTTATGTACTCGAAAGTTTACTCGTACAAGCATTAATTTTAGCAAGAAGTGCCACCGACTGAACACCATTTACCAATTTGTACCCTAGGTAATTAAAGTTTGTCCATGGTTGATATTGGTTGTGATCTTAGTCATTTGGATGCATAAACATACTAAGAATGTGTATATCTGAATCTTTTGGTGAATTATCTATGAATATTGTCTTGTGATCTATCAATCATTTGGATGCATAGACATGTTGAACTTGTGTATATATGAATATTTTGAGTTGTTGATTGTGAATGTTGGCAATGAATATGAACTTGTCCTGTGAACCTGAGGTTGATACGAATGTTTACCTTTTTTGTTGTACTTGTGTGTGAACTTGTTAGTATGTCTACTGTGGGATTGTGACGTGTGGGTGTCAACGGCACACCTTCTTCCCGAGAAGAATTACACCTGCCTGTTAGGGTAGGAACGGTGCATCAGCTCTTTTTTATCTTTTTGCTCTGTATTCCCCCTCCCCCGCTCACCCCTGCCGTAATGTTTTTGGCCTCAAAACAAACATAGTACTTCATTGTTTTTGGGGCTTGATGATAAATTGAGTGTTGCTTTTTCTAGGTTGGCCCGCCCAACAAATGGACTGCTGGTCCACCATGGACTGGGAGGCCAAAAATACAAGTTGTATGGTGCAGAGGCAAGTAAAAAACGTCATCGAGAGCCATCCACTGAAAAAAATCGCGTCTGATGTGCTTCTTCAGTCATGCCGCCGGCCCCCTCTTTAATCCAGTTCGCTCTATTCCCCAACCGGCAGCACGGGGCGGAAGTTTATTTCCCCCTCACACTGCCGGGGATTGAAGAAGCGCGGCATCAAATCCAACACAGGTGATGGTTGTTTGTCCAAGTGATTTTTAGATAAGAAACTGTATGTTTCAGAGGCAGAGCATTTAAATCAACAGGCAACATGGATAACAGAATCTTGGAAATTTTATTCATGGTAAAAAATGGAACTAACAACAAGTTAACATCATGTTGATCAACAATCATGTATAGCACATCTTCATATTATGCAAAGTCAAAAAGATATGCTATTTTCGTGTGCGAAAAACAGGGTAAACTAGGGACGAAATTTTGGCAAGTGTTAGATATTTTTCGACTGCACTAGTTGGAATCGAACCCAGGTAGTAAAGCTTTTGGGTGAGAGGGCTGCAGCCACCAGGCTAGTGTGGTATGTTTGAAAGAATGAAGGCGTCATCCCTAGCTCCGTTTCTTTCCCGTCTGTGTGCGCTCGCTGTGGCGCCGCCGTATGCCATTTCCAACATGCTCAACAAACGAGAGGAATCCGAAGAGGACTGTACGCCGAGAGGCTGGCGGTGGGGACCCACCAGGTCCAAGCCGTACGCAAGCAAGTGCCTCATTGGAAAAAAGCTTCCTCCAAATTGTATACTGACGTTGGGGCCCACGGGTTTGTCAACCTAGTCAATAATCGAAATAAATTTCCAACGATGACTATCATCGGGGAGCTTTTTTTTCAAGGGTATCGGGAATCTTTTTTGTTGTTGTTGTTGTTGCGGGAAAGGGGTATCATGGATATAGCTGGTATCATTTTTTTCCAGAGGGCAAACAAGTATTAGCTAGCCCCCGACATACCGAGACAGTGGTTTCAACTTATTTTTTGAGGTCCATCATGTACGAACCGGCCTATGGGCCTCCCAACGTAGGTTTTACTTTTTCTTAAAGATCAGCAGCCCAATGTAGTTTTTTTAATAAAACACAAATCTCGGTTCTATTTATCTATATATAAGAATAATAATGTTGTGTACAATTTATGTTTTCCCTTCTAATCACATTATATATATTTATATTATTACTATTATCATATATTTAATAGAGACTTATATATACATTATAAAAACATCCCACATCTTATTAACTTATAAACGTAAATGTCTAACAAAAGTTGGCAAGGAAAATCTGGATTGTTTTTTACTCACAGGCAAGGAAAATCATGGTGATTGCGCACAAAAGCTTGCAAATATTTTAAGGACCAATGTAATAATAACGCGCTTATTTTTCTTTTGAGCAATAACTCACTAATTTATTAATTTTATATATAAAAAAATGTGTCTCTCCGGTTTATTTTTTTATATTAATTGCTCCTTCTAACCTAACATTATATATAGAACAAGCCCAGCTAATTCGTGTATTTCAAGAACTGCAAATGGGCTGGGATTTCTTAGAAAATATCAAATGGGACGCATTGACGCGAAATTATTTGTTCACCCAGCCCTGCAAATGGACTGTAAATTCTAGAAAAGATGGGTTAAATATATGCCACATTTTTGCAGACTGACATGTGGGCCAATAGGTTGAAGCCTACACAAGGCGTTGTCAACTTAGTCAACAAATGATTCTGACATCCACATCCATTGGATTTATATCCAACGGCCGGCATGCATCTTAAATCTCTCGTCTTCTTCCTCCAGTGTCACTGGGACCGCCTGCTCCAGCCTACAGCGGCTAGTGGCTCTGCTTAGCCCACATCGCTACGAAGAGCTACCCCACAGCCGACAGGCTATCCCTCCACCCCTCCACACCTCCTACTATTCTCCACCGACTGCAGCCCCATGCCGCACCAGAACCAGTTATAACCCTTGTACTCCTCCCAATCTACGACTCCACTAACGCGTCTTCCCATCTCCGGGTTGTTCCCGTCCGGGGCCTCGCTGTCGTCCACTGCCTCGTTGCGCTTGGCGCGGCGTGGTCAACACACGAGAGTCATTGGAATAGGACTGTACGTGGAGAGCCTGACAGCTGGGACCCATGAGGTCCATGGTCTCATGCAAGGAAAGTTCCTCCTTATTAAGCTGAAAAAAAGGTTTCCTCCCCCTGACAGTTAGGACCCACCGGTTGTATCTTCGGACGGAAGGAAGTGCCTCCTTGTTATGCAAAAAGAACTATTCCTCCCAATGACAGCTGGGACCCGGCAGATTTGGTGGCTGACTTGTGGGCCTACTAAGTTGACGCGTATGTAGGGGTTTGGCAACTTAATAAACAAATGATTCTAGCAGCTGGACTGTTGGATGTTAATCCAATAGCCGTGCTGCTTCTTCAACCTTTGTTCTTGCCCCTGTCTCCCGTGGGCGACAGTGCTGTCGCGCACCCGAACCAGTCAAGTTTCCCACTCCTCTCCATCTGAAACTCACTGTCGCATCGTCCCCATCTCCGGGTCGTTCCAGTTTGGGGCCTCGCCATCGTCCACCAGCCTTGTTGCGCTCGGCACGGTGTGGTCAACGTGGTCAACAAACGAGAGTCATCGGAAGATGACTGTATGTGAGAGGCTGACAGTGGGGACGCACCATGCCCATGGACGCATACATGCAACTGCATGCATTTTACCTTGAAAAATAATGTTTTCTCCCCCTAACAGCTGGGACCCACCGGCTACATCTTCGCATGCAAGGAAGTGCGTCCTTATTACGGGCAAAAAAATTAGTCCCCCCCTTGACAGCTGGGACCCAGCAGCTATATCTTCGCACACAAGGAAGTGCGTCCTTATCCTCCTTGACAGCTGGGATCCACCCAGTTGAAGCGTGCATAGCGTTGTCTATCTTGTCGCGAACATGTACGTACATACTAGTCGATCGGTCGCCCTGCAATGATGAACCGTGGCCGAGTAAGTAGCGCCACATGTCATAGTAGAGCCCCACACATAGCAGTTCGGGATGTCCCGTCTAAACCGTGTACACGTACATACAGTCACACGCCAAAAAATACGGCCACGTACATACATATGAGCGGGGTCTCGAAACGCATACTCACGCTTACGGACGGCCAGGGCTCGTGTACATGGAGAGGCAACGGACGGCAGCGACATCGTCATGTACATCTTCAACTAACCGGCTGGGTTGGAACGGAGGAAACAACGTCGTGTTCACCGGGAGCCAAGTGGCTGGGTCGGAACGTGTCCTGTTCATCGGGAGGCAACAGACTGGGTCAGAATGGGTCGTGTTCAATGGGAGCTAACTGGCTTGGACGGTACAGCCGGAACGGGGTCTGGCGTACCGCAAAATAGAGGAAAACAGCCTTCTGTTCAACCGTGTACGGTCGAAACGGGGTCCTGTTCATCGGGAAGGGTCCGGCGTACCGCACAACGGAGGAAGCGGACTTGTATTCGAGCTCCTATGGTCGAAACGGGGTGTTGTTGATCGGGAGGGGTGTGGCGTACCACAAAACAGAGGAAACGGACTTGTGTTGGAGCGCCTACGGTTCAAACAGGGGTCCTGTTCATCAGGAGGAGTGTGGCGTACCGCAAAACGGGACTCCACGGGCTACTGTTCATCCACCATCTACTGCCTCGCTGCAGCCTCCATGGGCTACTGTTCATCTACCGTCGACTTCCTCTAGCTTCCACCTGCTATTATTCATCCACCGTCGACTTCCTCTAGCCTCCACCAGCTACTTTCACCATGGGGTCTTCATCCAACCTACACCGGCTACTGTTCAACCAGCCCTCCACACGGGGTCCTGTTCAACCAGCCCTCCACGGGCTACTGTTCATCTAGCCCTCCACCGGCTACTGTTCAACCAGCCCTCCATGGGGTCCTGTTTATCCACCCCCAACCGGCTCGATCGGGGTCCTATTCATCCAGCGGCAATGGCCTATCCTGCCACGGGGTCCTATTCATCCAACCCCGACCGGGAAATGTTCATCCAACCCCAACAACACTCATTGTTCATAAGGAGGCAGCAGGTTCGATTGGCTTCAGTTAGCAACAGTAGCTAAGGAATAGCTCGAGTTTAGTTAACAGCGAGGGATCGATCGCTCGGGTTCAGTAACGTAGCAAGTGCAATCGCTCGGGTTCAGTAAGCGAACGCCTCGCTCGAGTTCAGTTAGAGCCCAACACCTCGCACACATGCGCGTCTGTATACGAGAGAAAACGTGCAAACCTCCGTGCATCACTCTGCCCCGATCACCCACCGTAACCGGGAATTCCCCGATATTTTCCTCGCCCTCGCTTCGACCATGATTTTTTTCCTTCATGGACGGCCCAAAGAATGTCATGCAACTACGTCTCCGTCCTGCCCAGGATGAAACGCACATTTTCTGTCATGATTTTTTATCATAGAAGTAGGATCCCACCACATCTATGATGATACCGTGTTTTGTCACAGTTATCGTCATAAAGTGTCATAAGCATGCCAAAAAAATCGGCCCAAAATGTCATGGATGTGTCTTTTTTTTATTGATGGCCAGGAGGCGAGGAAGGTTTTCATACAACACCCACGGTTCAATATTGAAGTGTTTCCTGAAGAGGACGAACGATGGACGGTCAATCATCCACAGGCACTGGCCTAAAGTTGCAAAGACCTTCAACATCAATGAAGGCTCAATATTCGCCTTCCGCTTCAGCAGTTTTCCAGATGAGATTCATCTATCTTTGTTCCGTCTATGATGCTAATTTCAAAAGGTTGTAGATGTTGCATCTGAAACTTGGTGCTAGTGCAGCTGTGTAATGGGGTAGCTGAGTGCTGAAGTTATATGATGTTGTACTCTGATGTATTTCAATTATGAAATCATGCTTCCTTAATATGGAAATGAAATATATTGTGTGCATAATATGAAATGTCAATTAGATTAATAAATGGATTATTAATAATAGGACAATTAGCATGCTAATTGGGTTTTTCTATTGCAAACGGTTATTGAGAAAACACCGTGGGCGATGACCTCAGACAACGCACATAGTTTCTAGGAATAAACCGTGTTGGATCAATGAACAATCACACACAACATCCTCTTGAAAACTGTTTGCATTAGGCCACCTTGCGCAAACGGTTACCACATAAAAAGTGTGTGTGATGGACAGCCTTTGCCACACAGTTTCTTCCATGCACCGTGTGTGATGTACATACTAACGGAAACGTATTCCTTGGATTGATTGTGTGGAATGTACATACGAACGGAAACGTTTAGTGGGGACTGACTGTGTGGGCCGTCCTTATGGAAGGAAACGATTTCGCTTGTATAATTGTATTTTTTAGCACTACTGTACGTATAATTGTATTTGATAGCTCGCCGACGCACACGACCACATTTTGCCGAGCGTGTGTGCCAGGAGGGCATATCCCCAATGGTTTTTGGGTCGTGTGGGAAGGACCCCCCCCCCCTATCGCAGTCCCTCACTAGGCGACTGTTCCAAATGCCGTTGTGGAAAGGGGTTAAAAACCGTTTGTATAGCACCTCGATGTACCAGTGTTGGGTCCAGCTTTGGGCTTCTTCACAGGAGCGGCAACTTGCTTGACGTTCTTCTTGAAGTTCCCTTTCTTTACCTTGCCCTTTTTCTTAAAATCGGTGGTCTTGTTAACCATCAACACTTGATGCTCCTTTTTGATTTCTACCTTCACTGATTTCAGCATCGCGAAGAGCTCAGGAATCGTTTTCGTCATTCCTTGCATATTATAGTTCATCATGAAGCCTTTGTAGCTTGGTGGCAGTGACTGAAGAACTCTATCAATAACACTCGCAATTGGAAGAAATTCCCAGCTGAGTCAAGTGGTTGTGGGACCCAGACATTTTGAGTATGTGTTCACTAACAGAATTATTCTCCTCCATCTTACAGCTAAAGAACTTGTTGGAGACTTTATATCTCTCAACCCAGGCATTAGCTTGAAATATTAACTTCAGCTCTTGGAACATCTCATATGATCTGTGGCGTTCAAAACACTTTTGAACTCCCGGTTCCAAGTCGTAAAGCATGGCACACTGAACTATCGAGTAGTCCTCAGATCAAGCCTTCTAGACATTCACAACGTCTTCATCATCTCCTGCAGCAGGTCTGCCACCTAGCGGTGCATCAAGGACATAATTCTTCTGTGCAGCAATGAGGATAACCCTCAAGTTACGGACCCATTCCGTGTAGTTGCTACCATCATCGTTCAACTTAGCTTTCTCTAGGAACGCATTAAAATTCAACGGAATGGTAGCACGGGCCATTGATCTACAACATAGATTTGCAAAGACTGTTAGGACTAAGTTCATGATAAATTTTAGTTCTAATAATCAAATTACTAATGAACTCCCACTGAAACTAACATCCCTCAAGTTGTCTAAGTGATACATGATCCAAATTAACTAACTCATGTCCGATCATCACGTCAGAAGGGGAGTCTTCAATGGTGAACATCTCTATGTTGATCATATCTACTATATGACTCACGTTCGACCTTTCGGTCTCCAGTGTTCTGAGACCATCAATACTGCAGGATCGTCCTAACGTGACAGTGCGATTAGAGACCCTTCAACGAAACTGTGTGCGATGCATTAATCGCCAACGTTGTTGTAAGAAAACCGTCAAAAATGAGACAAACTATTTGCGATGGCGGAGACATCAAACATGATTCAGACTATAGTTTCGTGTGTGATGCTCGGCATATGGTTCACTCAAATGAACTATTTGCGATGATTGAAACAACAGAAACGGTCATCCACATGAAGGTGTGTGCAATATACGGCATATAGTTCACTCGGATGAACCGTTTGTGATTAGGCAACACAACAGAAACAGATATCCAGATCAAGGTGTGTGCGATATAGGGCATCTAGTTTACTCTGATGAACTGTTTGCGATGAGCCAAGACAACAGAAACAATTCAACTTAACAAGATATGTGTGATACGCGGCAAACAGGTCAGTAATCAGAAATGTGTGGGAAGACTGATAATAACACAGACGATTGCTACTAATAATTAACCCGTGTCTATTGTGGGCAAACGCTTGCTGGTATGCAATTGTCAGTGATTGACAAAATCATCACTGACAGGTTCCCTAGTTTACTCCGTGTGCGATGTGTTTGCTCTGTCTTCAGATGAACAACATATATAACCAAAAATAAACATCTAATTACATAAGTGACTATACAAAACATTTGCACACACCTCAATAAACAATTACATGTATTATAAACTAGGAGGAACGATCATCTAATCATCTACTTCTTCTGAGGCTGCCGCCACTGCTCCGTGGCTCGATCCCTCGTTGGGGCAGGACGAAGGTACTTTCTCATGTCAACGATCCGCCTATACATCTCGTAGCTTGGTTACGCGTCCTTGGTCGTGTACATAACGTGTTCTTCATCCATTCTATACTCCCATGCACTGTGCCACGCAATCTTGTTCTTGTTGCATGCATCCTTCATGTTCTTGTAGTATGGGTTGGTGATGGCCGAGGTGAGGTCAACCAGGGAGTTCCGCTTGTTCTTTGGGCTGCCCCAGCCCCTGTAGTGGTGACGGATGTCGACAAGGTCCTGGCAGGCCAAGCCCGAAACCTCGAGCGCTTTTAGATCATTGATGATGTCCAACGTAGAGAAACTGTAGTCTTGGTTCTTGATAAACTTGCCGAAATGCTCGCAAGGCCTTGTGGCCAGGCAATAGTGGTAGATGAGGACGTGATGGTGCACACACAACTGGGCGACGACAACCTTCTGATCATGCCCGACACGACCGCCGGTGAACTCAAGGTTGAAGCCGACCACATGGTACTTGTCCTCGGCAAGCAACTGCTCCATAGTTTGGATGGAGCTCTCCACCGAGATCGGCTTGTTCGTATACACCACCGAGAGGTCCTTCCCCTCACGTGGGTGTCCACTACTTGAGTCAAGGTGAACTGTCGTCCATTGTCGTCATCAGCCACGAGGAGCGTCATTGGAGCCACGGGGAGTGACATTGGAGCCGCTAGATATCCTATCAGTATGTGTTTTTGCAGTGGGTAACTGCATCGTCGTGTCATGCCCAATGCAACCGCATACATAATGGTAGCACGAACAAACATGATCATGCGCCAGCCCCAAACACTGGCACCATGCATGGAGGGACGCGAGAGCAGAGCACGTGTGGCGGGATGCAAGCAGAGCGCGCCGCAGCCGCCTCAACCGCGAGCAATCACACACATAGAGCAGTTCGGCCTGCAGTTGCGAGCTGGCAGCATGATGTGAAACTACGTCGCATTCCACATCACACGATATTCGAACAATCGTTCGCGACGTGCATATAGAGCGGTCATGTGCTATGATACGTCTCCAACGTATCTATAATTTTTTATTGTTCCATGCTATATTATATTCTATTTTGGACATTATTGGGCTTTATTATACACTTTTATATTATTTTTGGGACTAACCTATTAACTAGAGGCCTAGCCCAGAATTGCTGTTTTTTTCCTTTTTCAGAGTTTCGCAGAAAAAGAATATCAAACGGAGTCCAAACGGAAAGAAACCTTCAGGAATGTGATTTTCGGAACGAACATGATCCAGAGGACTTGGACCCTACGTCAAGACACCAACCAGGAAGGCACGAGGTAGGGGGCGCGCCTACCCCCCCCCCCCCCAGGCGCGCCCTCCACCCTCGTGGGCCCCATGTTGCTCCACCGACGTACTTCTTCCTCCTATATATACCTACATACCCCAAACTACCAGATACGGAGCAAAAAACCTAATTCCACCGCCGCAACCTTGTGTACTCGTGAGATCCCATCTTGGGGCCTTTTCCAGAGCTCCGCCGGAGGGGGCATTGATCACGGAGGGCTTCTACATCAACACCATAGCCTCTCCGATGATGTGTGAGTAGTTTACCTCAGACCTTCTGGTCCATAGTTATTAGCTAGATGGCTTCTTCTCTCTTTTTGGATCTCAATACAATGTTCTCCCCCTCTCTTGTGGAGATCTATTCGATGTAATCTTCTTTTGCGGTGTGTTTGTTGAGACCGATGAATTGTGGGTTTATGATCAAGTTTATCTATGAACAATATTTGGATCTTCTCTGAATTCTTTGATGTATGATTGGTTATCTTTGCAATCTCTTCGAATTATCAGTTTGGTTTGGCCTACTAGATTGATCTTTCTTGCAATGGGAGAAGTGCTTAGCTTTGAGTTCAATCTTGCAGTGTCCTTTCCCAGTGACAGTAGGGGCAGCAAGGCATGTATTGTATTGTTGCCATCGAGGATAACAAGATGGGGTTTATATCATATTGCATGAGTTTATCCCTCTACATCATGTCATCTTACTTAAAGTGTTACTCTATTCTTTTGAACTTAATAGTCTAGATGCATGCTGGATAGCGGTCGATGTGTGGAGTAATAGTAGTAGATGCAGGCAGGAGTCGGTCTACTTGTCTCGGACGTGATGCCTATATACATGATCATACCTAGATATTCTCATAACTATGCTCAATTTTGTCAATTGCTCAACAGTAATTTGTTTACCCACCGTAATACTTATGCTCTCGAGAGAAGCCACTAGTGAAACCTATGGCCCCCGGGTCTATTTTCCATCATATTAATTTTCCAACACGTAGCTATTTTTATTGGCTTTTATTTTACTTTGCATCTTTATCATAAAAAATAGCAAAAATATTATCTTATCATATGTATCATATCTCACTTTCGTAAGTGACCGTGAAGGGATTGACAACCCCTTTATTGCGTTGGTTGCGAGGATTTTATTTGTTTGTGTAGGTGCGAGGGACTCGTGCATGCACTACAAAAAAATACACTTCTGTGATGATACGTGTTTGTCACAGTAGGTCGCGTTTTCTGTCATGCATGTACACCCATGACAAATTTATGACAGAATCAAGATAGTCATACATGTGCTGTCGTAGAAGTGTTCCATGACATTGCCAAAATTATCATCACGGAAGTGTCCACTTCCATGACGACACATGGCATCCACCGTAACGGAACGCCGTTAAGCTATCGGGTCGGATTTTGGATTCGATAACCCTTTAACAGCCACGACCAATGCCGATTTTCCACGTGTAAAATTCTCATTGGCTGATGGATCCACGCGTCAGCTCCGCGTTGGCACAGGTGTCACTCATCCAACGATCGAGATGGGCCTATGATATGAAGACATGTGGACCGGCCCAAAAGTGGCCCACCAAGATTAAATGGGCCGGCCCAACCGAAGGCCCATAAGATTTAGCGGACCATAATGGGCTAGCCCAGCTAAAGGCCCACAAAATTTACCGGACCATAATGGGTCGGCCCAGTTAAAGGCCCACACGATTGTGCAGACCATAATGGGCTAGCCCAGCTAAAGGCCCACAAGATTTTGCGGACCACAATGGGCTGGCCCAGCTAAAGGCCCACAAGATTCTGCCGACCATAATAGGCCGGCCCAGCTAAAGGCCCAACATTCTCTGTCAAATTGGCCCGTCAACGGCCTGTCCTAAACTTGTCATCAACGCGGCCCATGGTCACTTCTGGCCCGTTAACAGTCCCCTAAGTAATTGGGCGGAATTACGACCCGGTGTATTTCCGGCCTGTTAAAGGTTCGGCTTTATTTGGGCCCATTTACAGGCCATCAAAACTTTCGGCCCATAAACGACCGTGAAGGATTTGGGTCATATTCGGCCATGTCAGACATTCGGCCTGTTAGAGGCCCACTATAGCTTTGGGCCACTTTCGGCCTGTTGTCATTTTCGGCATGTTAACGCCGGACGTAAACCATGGGCCATATGTGGCCCAACGTCATATCGGGCCCATTAACGGCCCATATAAAAATGACGATAATCTAGCCCGACCGAAGTTCCGGCCTGTTAAAGGCCCGTGTATTAGGTCGGCGCATTTACGGCCCGTCCGAATTTCGGCTTGTTAAAGTCCAGTGGGTTATTTGGCACAATCAGGGCCCAATCTCACTTTCGGTCTATTAAAGGCCCATGTATTTTATGGGCTCGAGATATTTACACCTGTAAACGGCCTATTTTTACTGAGGGCCCAAATTATGTTTAGGCCTGTTAAAGGCCCACTATGGGCACAAGACTACCAGAAAAATATGAAAGCTTATGCTGATTTAGGCCCCGATATTTTTAGTGGGCTACATGCCAATTTCGGCCCGTAATCGTTTTTAGCCCAATTGGAATGGGCCCGGCGAATGTTGGCATGATGGGCTCCTACAAAGCTTTCGGCCGAATACATTACTAAGATAAACCTACACTACACAAAAATAGCGTCGTAATTACTGCAGCCTGAGGCAGCATCATAAATGTTGTATCACAACAAAATAAATTCCAACCATACAACTAAAGGCCTGTTGGCATAAAGTTTGCGGTCCTTCCAGATATAAGCACCATTAGATGTATAGAAGCACAGATCATTTGACCTGAGTGCTAATGTTTCAGGCTGTAGAATCTGATGGAGCAGCACGATCTCCACCTTTTTTCCGCCATTGCTCTTGAACAATGAAGCGAATGTCTGATAGTCTGGTTTCAAAACCATTCATATCTTGACGACATTTCTCAACCACTATTCTTGTTTCCGACAACGTCCATTAGGGATTGGACTTGTGTCTGGAGCACAGATATATCACTCTGTCTAGCAGGAAGATTCTGTTCAGTAGGCGATTTGGACGAGGTTACCTTGACAACCAACCCAAAATTATGCAGGAAGGTGCTTTTTGCACTGTTAGTGGAGAGATACTGATGCACTGCAGCAAGAGGTGACATTGTGCCTGTGGTAGCCTCGTCACCTTCAGGTGGTTGTGGTTGTTCATTCATTTGTTCCGTAGCTTCCTGAAAGTTTGAACTTGTAGATTAGTGTACCAGATAAGTTACTAATGAGAAAAAACAAACAAAATAGGTTAAACATTTATACATAACTTATTTTGGTGAACTACTGTAATACATTAGCATGTATTGTAGTGCCAACTACATAATAAAATCACTTTCGGAACATATGTCCATGTAGCATGCCTACTGTATTGTCTATTTCCTCACATTCGTTGACATCTAAGGATAAAGAGACATGGTTTAAAGTAGGACGAACATAGTATGACATCATTCATATCATGGGCAAGCAGATATAAAACAAACAGGCTATTTTATCATTGTCTGCGCACATGAACATAACAACTAGACTACAGATCAAGACCAAAAGAATATCCTTCGTCTCTTTTAAACCATGTAAGGTGAAATGATACGTTAAGACAACTTTGAATAAAAGTGAACAGAGTAACTGACATTGGCTGCAAACCAAGTAGTTAAATGAACACATCACAGTACCAATCAGTTCAAGGCAGGAGGAGTAAGGACTTACAACAGCGGCTTGAACTGGTGTGCTCATGCCCTTCATCTTGCTGGTGTGGCAATCCTTGAAGATTTGCACTGCATTCGGTTCAGGTTCTTTTTGGTCCGCACGGGATTTCCTCTGTATTTGGAACAAGTCAATATAGATACGATAATATGGCACAAAAAAGAAGAAGGAAGTAGCAGATATTTACAAGAGCCTCGCAGTGTGCAATATAGCTACGAGATCCTATTGTCTCTTGGAATTTCACTTTAGAACGGTTGGTTTTGTTCTTCAAACAGTTAGCCTAGAAGAAGATACACTTGTAAGGCACATACATATACACAAGTTCAATATGTGGTCTGATCAAATACATATAGCCTACCTGATACTTTGGATCATACCAGTGTTTAACGAGGGTTGTCTAGTCTTCATCCGTAATATATTCCACTGGAGATGTTTGGGCGATTTCATTGTTAGCCTTGCCTTCAAAGTGAGATTTTCTAAGGTGGTATCGATACTGTCGCAGAGCGGACTGAAAAACATGAGTGCATGCTTGTCTAGTTGCATCATCTTTCGGATCCAACTTGAAACTCATCTGTTGAAAAAAAGAATGTGAGTCTTATTAGGAGGAAGCTAGAAAGTATGGGACAGAGCAAGACAATATTACTAATTGCGATGAATAACATTACTTACAGATAAATGGTCAAGGAAGGTGTTAAACTGGGTATTGTCTTTCTCATTCCTGTACTGGATCCACGTTGGGAGGATACGTGCATGACACCTAACGGCAACGGCTGCCTCTGATACTAACTTGGTTGACTCTATAGCATCACCTTGCCTTTTTAAACCTGCCTCAAAATGGATCTCCATTCTTCCTCCTTTAGATTTTGTTGATCTGTCAAGCATAATCCCTAATGTCTGTTTCCGCTTGCACCGTGGTGCTAGTTCAACAACGAATATGGAAAGTGTTAGTGTACATCAAACTGTGAGAGTACATATAAAGGAGCATGCAACTACAACTTGACTCGGTCAGGTACCGTCTTGGTGTTGATGCTCATGAGGTTCATCTGATCTTGGCAAGTCCTGTTGTGTCAGCAGTGCTTCGGAAGTAGTGTTAGGTGTGAAGGCAGCTTGGGAACTGGCCAGTTCCGGAGCAAACAAACGAGTAACTGGTTGAGATGCTGGTACAGTTGAAGCGGATGTTGCAGCTGGTGGAGCAGGTGATACTGTGTTTGTAGATTTAGCCGGTGGACTTGGACCTTCTACTGCACTATAAGTACCAGCAAAATCTCGACGGCAGAACCTTTTCCGTTTCACCCGACGAGTAACAACACTCCCTACTATATTATTTTCCTTGCTCTTTTTTGACTTTGCCATGTCAAGCTGTACCCACAACACAAAAGAATAAAATCACTCTTCAGAACTCATTGATTCATGATACAGACAAGCAATACTTTTATGTAAGACAACCGTATGAGGATGGAATATGTAAGAAAAACAAGACGGCATGACATATTCATAGCTACGATGTGCAAACTAAGCAGAAGGATTTTCAAGAAAATAGAAGTAATGCAAGCTAGACACCATATGAAAGATGCAACCAATATTACTCTGCCAAGTTAAAAGTGTCTTGTCATAAGTGGCAATTCAAAAAATTAGAAGCAGTACAACGTAGAAATCAATGCAAGATGCAACCACTATCAAACTGCCATGTTAAAAGCGTCCAATCATGAGTGATTGATGCGGGATACACAACAGCAGTACTTTGATGTAAGAACATGGTATGATAGATAGATGCAGTGTATTCTAGACACAGAAAGCCATGCCATATGCACATGTATAACGTATAAACTCAGCAGGTGCAATTTAATCAAAATAGAAGAAATACAGGCTAGACAACATATGCAACATGAAACCAATTATCACACTGTCAACTTAGAGCAAGCACTTGCGATGGTGGACTAAGGGAGATGAACTCATCATGTAGACTTGGAACTTCAACTTCATTAGCAGTAGCAGTGGCAAATATAGAGAGTCTCTGTTTGCGTCGGTGCGGAGGACCACCAACATCCCCTAACTTACTCGTTTCCTTCCTATTTTCTGATATTGCCTTATGAAGTCAAAACCACAAGAAGATGAATAAAATTAGCTCTGCATAACTGGTTGATGCATGATACAGACGAACACTACTTTGATGTAAGGCAAGCGCAGGATAGGAGGATGGAATATATACAAAAAAAATACAGCGTTTCATATTCACATGTACGATAGCGTGTCTTATGGGTAAGTGATCGTTGCAGGTATAAGTTGTAAGCTACGCAGATGCAATTCAACATAATCAGAAGCAATACAAACTAGACATCATACGGAAAACGCAACCACGTATAACAGTTCCAAGTAAGAGCAAGCACCTGTGATGGTGGAGTAGGGGAGATGTGCTCATCATGTACATGTATGTTCTAGAAACAGGAACACGTGTCATATTCACAAGCATTATGTCTAAAGTATGCAGATGCAATTCAAGTTAGAAGCAATACAAGCTAGACATCATACGCAACATGCAACCACATATAATAGTGTCAAGTTAGAGCAAGCACCTGTGATGGTGGAGTAGGGGAGATGTGATCATCATCTACACAGCTACGTTGACTATCCAGCCTTGTGTTGTCTTGCGAATCTTGTTGGGAGGATGGCGGAGTAGAATCTGTAGAGACCCCCTGTTTGAGTTGCTCTGAAGGACCACCATCGTCCATTGCCGGACTAATTTCCTTCAGCTGTAATGATTTTGCATTGTGAAGTCAAACCGATAAGAAAAAGGAATTAGAAACACTGCAAGACACCATAAGGAAGGTGCAATCAATATCACTCTGCCAAGTTAGAACTGTCTCGTCATAGGTGGCGTTCATCAAACTAGAAGCAATACATGCTAGAAATCATATTCAAGACGCAAACCAATATCACACTGCCAACTTAAAGGTGTCCCATCATAAGTGACTGATGCAGGATACACAAGAAGAGTAGTTTCATGTAAGAACATGGTGTGATAGACAGATATAGTATGTACAAAAAAAGGAAAGCATGTCATATTCACATGTATCATGTGTAAGCTAAGCAGATCCAGTTTACACTAATTAGGAGCAATACGAGCTAGACACCATATGCAACATGAAACCAGATATCACACTGCCAAGTTAGAGCAAGCACCTTGGATGGTGGAGTAGGGGAGCGGAGACATGGACCTTGTAATGCACTATCAGTACAAGGAGAATCGGTACAGATGCTCCGTTTACGTTGCTACAGAGGACCACCATCATCGCCTTCCTTAATCTTTTCCTTCCTCTTTCTTGATTTCGCTTTGTCAAGTCAAACCCACAAGAAAAAGGAATAAAATTTGCTCTTCAGAACTCATTGATGCATGATACTCTACTTTCATGTAAGGCAGCCGCATGATAGGAGGATGGAATATGTATGAAAAACAGGACGGCGTGACACATTGACATGTATGATGTATAAAGTGTAAACTAAGCACAAGGTGCTTGAACTTGTTAGAATCGATGCAAGCTAGAAACCATATGAAAGATGAAACCAATATCACTCTGCCAAATTAAAAGGGTGCCCTAACAAATGTATTTGACCAAATTATAAGCAATACATGGAAAAAGGCTAGAAATAATATGCAATATGCAACGAATAAAGGTGACTCATCGTAAGTGATTGATGCAGGATACAGAAGAGAGGTAGTTTCATGTAAGAACAAGGTTAACACATAGATGTAGTGTGTGCCAAAAATAGGAAGGCATGTCATATTCACAGGTATAGTGTGTAAACTAAGAAGATGCAATTTACCCTAATTAGAAGCATTACAAGCTAGACACCATATGCAACATGCAACCACATATCACATTGCGAAGTTAGAGCAAGCACCTGTGATGGTGGTGTAGGGGAAGTGCGGTCTTCGGATACAGAGCTACATTCAATATCTTCATTTAGGCTTGCTGTTTCTTGAGAATCATGTGGAGAGGATGAAATTGCATTCTTTATAAGAGTATTGCGTCTCATATTAACCAACACGCGTGACTGTCTCATCATAAGCAATAGATGCAGGATACACAAGAACAGTAGTTTGATGTAAGAACATGGTGTGATAGGCAGATGTAGTATGTACCAAAAATAGGAAGGCATGTCATATTCACATGTATAATGTGTAAGCTAAGGAGATGCAATTTAACAAATTAGGAGCATTGATGAGGGATACACAAGAAAAGTAGTTTGATGTAAGAACATGGTTAATAGAAAAACGTAGTATGTACCGGAAACAGGAAGGCATGTCATATTCACAGGTATAATGTGTTAACTAAGCAGATGCAATTTACCCTAATTAGAAGCATTACAAGGTAGACACCATATGCAACATGCAACCACATATCACACTGCCAAGTAAGAGCAAGCACCTACGATGGTGGTGTGGGGGAATTGCGGTGATCAACTAGAGAGCTACGTTGACTATCTTCATTTAGCCTTGCTGTTTCTTTAGAATCATGTGGGGAGGATGACACTGCACTCTTTAAACGAGTATGGCGTCTCACAGTAACCCACCCGGGTGATTGTCTCATCATAAGTGATTGACGAGGGATACAAAAGAGCATTAGTTTGATGTACAAACATGGTTAATAGACATATGTAGTATGTATCGAAAACAGGAAGGCATGTCATTATCAAAGGTATAATGTGTAAAGTAAGCAGATGCAATTTAACCAAATTGGAAGCAATACAAGCTAGACACCATATGCAACATGCAACCACATTTGACAGCGCGAAGTTAAAGCAAGCACCTGGGATGGTTGTGTGTGGCAATTGAGATCATCAACTGCAGAGCTACGTTTACTGTCTCCAACTGCTGACATTGCACCCGTTAGAGCGCTGGAACGCTTAGTGCTTATCTTCGAATTACATTGGAGCGACTTCTGTCTTTTCTTTTCTGCATTCATCAACACTGCGTCAGAGTCTGAAATACCCATGCATCAAAAAAACAATAGTGTGAGTATGGGTGAAGTGTGTGCATAATTAGTACAGTGTAAAGGTTACAGATAGCAGGTCGGTGAGAAATAAATGATGGGAGACATATGATAGCTCTACAACATGCATGGCACACTAAAATACTACAGGATTCTATGAAAATAACAGTCGACTGAAAGCAAATAGGTCAGTCCATTTTTTCTACACCGTCCGATGTACAAAGAACGGGAAGATCGCCTTCATCTACCTCAACCAAGTCAGTGTTGACGATCTTCCTCAAAACGCCAGCGACCATCGGCCCAGTATTCCTCCCCTGCCTGCGCCCTCCCCTCGACCTCATTGCACCGCCATGCTTGGCACCCCCCCCCCCGGCCATCCATTCAAGCCCCGCCGACCTCCAGATCGGGCGCAAGCAGCTCCTGCGCCCCACACCCCGCTTCCCCGGGGAACAGGCGGACTAGGTGCTCCGCGCGCCTAAGCGGGTGCTACTTCTTTTAATTGCGGTTCGACTGACCCTGAATTGAAATCCAGGTGGGCTACTGACCTCTAGCAAAGGTGAAATAGTAAAAGGGAGGAAACCTTGTGCATTTAGTATCACGAAGAAGATGTGGTCAGAAGCGCTCAACTAGTTTCTTTCGTGGGATGAATACGGTGTGAGCGGAGACGTAAGATTTGCACGAATAAGGGAAGAGGAGTACCTCTTTCTGCTGGCAGTGCTGTGTCCTCCTTCTGTTTTTCCGACGATCTTCTTGTTGTTCGCCAGAAACCAGAAGTTGTGGAGGACACTGCAGCCTTGGACGAACCCATGGCCAAGTTGTTGAGTGTGGTGCGGTGGCCGTCTGTCGGCGGCGGGGAAGCAGATCCGAGGCGGCGAATGACGGCGTAGCGGGAACAGCTCCGGTGCGATGGACGGTGGCGACAGTGGAGCCGCAGCAGTGAGGCGCAGGACGGCATGGTCAGAGTGGTTCTAGTACGGCGCACGCCGGCGTCGGTGTCGTGATGGCAGCTCTGCCTCGGCTTCAGCTGCTAAGTCCTTGAGGGTGTTGCGGTTGCGGTTGCGGTTGCGGTTGCGTTGGACGACGACGTCGGGGTACCGGCTCCGGCGTGATGGAGGAGGGCGGCGGTGGATTGGCCGCTATGGGGTGGAGGACGGAGGAGGCTGGGGTTTCGCGGCTGGTGGAGAGGGCGTTTTCGCGCCCACAGAGTATGAATGGGGAAACGGAGAGAGGCGGGGAACTAAGGGGGAACAATGTTTCGGTTTGAGACGCGCTTGTTTGAAATTTGGGAAAAGTTACAAACTTTCCCCCATCTAAAATTTCGGACATATTGCGGGTTGGGGGTAGGACAGTCATGTCAGGTGTCCCAAATGTGGGCGGGATAGATTTCCGCCGAGTGCATGGGTAGGCGCCCACGGCGTATGAATGCTTCTCTAGCGTCTTGGTAAAGTTACAACCCTACCCCGGTTTAGACCTTTGGACATCGGACCGATAGGCTACACGGGCTAGAGTCAGGACAGTAATTTCCTACCACCAAAACATTAGTCTTGCGCGGTTTCGGGTGACCAGAGGCCTATTTGGCGCTTCGTTCAATATTTGGGAGCAGAAGCATTAACGTTTTCGGTTCTCTTGAATTGAACTTTCAGGATTTGTCGAACTTCACAAATCTTTACTCTTGAAAATCCTAAAGCTACGATTATTTTGGAATGGACGGGGTACATTTGAATATACATTGTACACGAGTATATATTAAAAAATATTCAACTTACCTCAGTTCATGCATGGTTCCAGATATAATCTCCTTGGTTGCAAAAAAAAGTTAGGTATGCGTATGAATATATATAGCATGTTCAAACTCACAACAAAGATTGATGCCCCCTTTTACATCTAATTTAAAAATGCCATTATCTCGGGTTCAAATAGATGAATGCACTTCCTATGAATTCAAATCTTCGAAACCCCCTTTATGTTGAATTCGACATGTATTATATTCCGTAGCTAGCAATTTGGAATGTATCCATGCAAGTGACAAATGTATAAAGTGCTTCACACTAACAACATGGAGTGCTCTAATTAATGTTTATATATGAATTGCAAAAGCATCCATTGCCTGTATTTCAAACCACTCTCACTCTATGGATCGATAATATGAAATAAACACATGCACATGCTAGAATTCAATTGCAGTTGAAGAAAGAGCCTACTCCTGGTACTGTATATTAGTGATAGCGGTGTGTACAAAGTACACGTGAATACCAGGCATTGTGCGTGTGTGTATACTATCGACGAACTAGCCCCCAAGCTTGTATAACATACTAAGGGCCTAGGGTTACAAATCATATATAGTCGGCTTATCACCAGTGGGGATAGAGTCCTCCGTGACTCTGGTAGCTTCGTGTTGTACGCCGAGTCCTCCACATGGGTCTTCGTATAACACATCTCGGTCCAACCTATATGTGGCGCAGGATGGAACCGGCCCATGAGTATTCATGTTGACCCACCACAACTAGAAATGATGTGCCCACCACACCACACACGCAATCGGCCACTAAGAAAATAAGCATATACAATATTACAACGGTATCTAGCTCACGATACGTCTCCATATTTTGTTGATGACACTGATGGACTTTGCATTTGATGCGTGCTCCGTATTTTGTTGACGACACTTACGGTCATTGTATTTGAAGCGAAAGCACGATATGGTCACTGGACTTCAGAATAAGCTCATCACGGTCACCACATACATTTTGTCGTGCTAACCAACATGTGGTTGGATGGTTAGAGGACAGTGGTTTCTCGAGCCCACCAAGGTTAAAGTCCCGGTGCTCGCATTTATCTTGTGTTAATTTCAGTATTTTCCGGCGACGTACATTCAGTGGGAGGAGACATTCCACTCGACTACGAGACACCTATGGTGACTTCGTAAAATCTCAAGATCATATATGCTGGCCCACTCTCTTGAAGGTGCTCATAGGGGTAGGGTTCGCGTGTGCGCGCTTATAGCGGTGAGTGCTTGCGCGTATATATGGGCCCTTGCATCTGTACCGTGTTAAACAAATACATATCATGATTATACGATCACTGGCTCACCCGTACAACTCCGTATTTTGTTGATGACACAATCAATTGACCAGTCAAACATTCCACGCGGCGCAACTAGTGTTGCACCATCGGGGCGCGTAACCGTGGGGCCCACCTGTCAGCCTGTATATGAAAGAAAGAAATAGTAGCTTGAGTGTGTACTGTGTTAATAAAACAGGAGTACATTTTAGGGTGATCATACGGTCATTGGCTCACCATACAGCTCCGTAATTTGTTGATAACACGATCAATTGACCAGTCAAACGGTCCACATTCAGCAGCGCACACTACCATAGGGCCCACCCGTCAGCGCGTATATGAAGGACAGAAATGGTAATAAACTAGTGGTCGGTGGGTATTCGAAGTCGTGAGACCTCTGGTTGGCAGTCACCGGCGGTTGGGGGCGTTCATTGGGCGGTGGGGTGGGGATCCCTGGAGAAAAAACTCGGCGGGGGGGCTAGAGGGATGGCCGGTGCGGCGGCGGACCGGCGGTGGGGAGTGGTTTCAGGGAGGGCGGGCCGGCCGCGGGCGGCGGGGGCTGGCGGTTCGGCCGGTGGTGGCTGGCGGCTCAGGAGGGTGGAGTTCGATGATAAACTGGAGGCCCTTGATTTCGTATCCAACGGCTGGAAAATCTAATGACCAGAGATGAAAAAGTCAGTCGACTGACGTGTAGCCTCACCCCGCACGTACACATGCACGCACGCAAGACACGTACTCAAGACATGCACGCATGTAGGCATGCAACACTAACACGTACACACGCGCGCATGCTGGCGTGCAACACTGACACGTACACATGCACTCACGAACACACGCACGTACGCACCCATGCATGCAACACTGAAACGTACCCTTGCACGCACGCAACACTCGCACGCCCGCATGCACACAACACATGACGCAAGACACACGTTCAACCTATACGTGCATGCACCCTTTGTTAAGGACATGGATTGTTACGGGTATTAATCAATCTTATCTGTGATAAGCAGAACATTGATGTTTGCAGCGGTCTTTATGAATCACAACGTATCGAACGGGCTATCAACATAGTAGGATTAGAGCAGGTACAATAGTACACAGTCAGCAGGCTATTAGTAGTTCCACGTCATCAAATTCATAGCTGGAAGAGAGAGAATGAAGAGAAAAGGAGGGAGCGGGCGCTTGAGCTATCGCCGGCTCGAGCGCAAGAAACAAGAAATCGAACCTGCATGCAGCCCGCATGCAGCCGTGTGAGCCTGCGCGCCTCTCCTTTCCACCAATGAGCATGTGCCTTCTTTTCTTCTTTCACATGCAAGCATTAAATACCAGTAGCTAGTTTACAGCCCATTTATTATATTAGCTGGCTATTATAAAGGCTCCAAGCGACATGGCATTGGTATATAGCCAGCAGCTGGCTTTCTTATTAACCATGCCCTTATCTACATGAAAAAAGATGACGTCACACTCAATGAACAATCATCGGTTTATGAAATGCCCGCTTCTGACCACCCTGGGCCACCAAAGGTTCCTCTGCTGTGCGCTGCCTGTGTTGGGTCACTGACATGCATGCCATGCACCCAAAGAGCACACATGTCAGTGGAAGAACGGCGCGGTGTCCTAGGTCAGAGTCGAGGGCGCCACTCGCGGCACGCCCAGCTGAACACGCCTCCGTGCCGCATTCAAACGCCTCCATGAAACCCGCCCGTGTGGAAGCCGAGAAACCCACTCTGGACACACGTCCATTCATGACCGGGCCAGCGTTAAACGCAACGCCGGCCGAGCTCCTCCCGTCCGCCATCTATTTAATCTCGTATTTAAACAAGACCAAACGCCGTCCAAGAATCGCACACCTCCGCCGCTCCCCTATCTCCTCCACCATTTTCTCCACTCTTACAATGGCTTACGAAGAGTAGTTATTTCGCATCCAAGCCGGCTAGGTAGCCCGCCGGATACGAGCTATGCAGCTCGCTGATCCACCTCCCTCCCCTCGCCCGATGGAGCCAGTTGCCGCCCCAAGCCGGCGCGCGGTTCAGCAACTTGCAGCTCCAGGCCAGCTCGACGAGGAGCGGCGCACGGGCCTCGCTGCTGCCGTCCACGCCGCCGCCTCATACGGCATCTCCCGTTTCTATGGCCGAGACTCCCATGTTGGCGGCCGCGCCATGCAAGCAGCGACAGAAGCTGGGTGCGCGGAGAGTGACGAGTCGGTGGCCAGCGCCTCCGCGTCCGTCACCATCATCGAGGAGAAGTAGAACACGGGAGGCCGCCGCCGCTTGGGTCCCATGATGGCCACCGCGGAGGCACCGCCGGCGTACATAGCAGGTGTCTTGCCGGATCCTTTTGTTGCGAGGACCTTCGTCGACCCCGCATGGGCTCCACAAAAGAGGGCAATGTTAGGATGAACTCGAGCCGGTGCCGGCCATGGCGAAGTAGTCGCCAATATTTTGGCTACCCCAGGCAAGATCCAAATAGCCCCTCCTAACAGATTCAAATCCCTCGTTCACCATGGAATTTTCCCATGTGTTGTTTTCATGGACTAGCAAGATGCACGTGCATTGCACTGAACATCAAAATGCATTTTTTTACAAACTCCCACATGCATGCAAGGGATAATTAATGTCCTCCTTTGCTAGTACCACGAGGCAAACACCACTAATATTGCATCGATTAGTGTTAGTGGCCTTGTATATCTGCAAATTGTAATTTTGAGTGGCCCCTTGTATATAAAAATGGAGGGAGAAAGATGAGAGATAAGGTGAGGAGGAGTGGGGCGTGGTGGTGACTGGTGGTCGGACTGGGCGGAGGCATGCGGATGGACGGCGCATTATGTCTAGGTTTGTATCTCTCACACACGCCCACGTAGGTGGGGGCGTGCACGAAGAGAAGAGGTGCACGCACGGCGCACGTATTCCCGTCTCTTTCCCAACCACACCCGCGCGGGTACACGGTGGAGCTCATTTCTGTACGAAAAAGGCAGCCCACGTGGTAATTTGGCACGTGTACTGGTTGTCCACTTGGTGGAGGGAGGATCGTCTACCATGGGTGAATAAACAAATTGTGACTTGACGCGTTATGTTAAATTAAAAAAAAGAGGCAAACCATGTGGGGCCTACCTTAGAGGCAATGCTCTATACACTGGAGTACTTTTGATGTGTCCCGTCAACTCGCAGAACGAGGAGAAGCTTGCTTAGTACGGCGTCTCCCCCGCCCACGGGCGCGGTGGCTCGCAGGATGAGGTGAAGCTTGCTTACTACGCCTTACGCCCGCTCCCTCGCCCACGAGCGTGGTGGCTCGCAGCACGAGGAGAAAATTTTACTACTCCCTCCGTTTACTCCTCGTCCCTACTAGTACGTACTTTGGTTAGTACTCCCTCCATTTACTTATACAAGGCCACTATAAAAAAAATACATTTTGCTTCTATACAAGGCCACAAATAGTAATCGAGACAAAAGTTACTACTCCCACCTTTCCAGTTTATGGCTCAATTTCAAAATCTCTCCAACCAAGGTAGACGATGAGTGGTCGAATTAATTTCGTAGTTTGCACAAGTAATTAGTATGCTAGTTTTTCTCTAGAAGTTATGTTTACCGAGGCATTAATTAGAATGAATGCATGAATGACCACTAAATTTCCATGAACTTGTACATGCATTGGTTAGTTTCCTCTTGACACTGCTTGCGTCGGGTGATCTAACGCACCTCGAAATCCAACATGTAATGGTACTACTACTAGTATAGTAGAATTGAGACTCATCAAATGGAAAAACGGATGTTTTTTAGATGAGCCCGATAAACCCTAGTGGGTACATACTCCGTAAAAACAGATTTTTCCAAAACTAAGTCGTTCCCTTTCATGAATTCTGTAGTATACTCCTCCGTCGACGCTCCCTTTCATGAATTATGTACTTCCTGTCGCCGACATGTGGGACATATAGCAACCGGGTCGACGTGTCAAGCACCAAATAACAGTGCGGAACAGCAGGGGGACGCACCCCACTCGTACCGGCCTAGTAGTAGTAATGTGCAATGAGACGTCAAATCACAATGCCGCACTTTCCCAGACGGACGAAGCAACCATTATTTCACACTTCAGTTCGCCATCATCTCAAACCACGTACTAGTATTGCTTCTGCCTCAAGAGGGACACGCACATTGCCTTGGTACATCATGACACGTGGGACCGCATGACAGGCCATGCTCCCCCGCCGATCGCTCGGTAAAATCACCTCATTTTTCCTATACTTCCTCCGTATCGGTTTACTACATGGCATGCACATCGTTCTAGGTTGAGAATTTAACTCGCTATATATGTGATGAACAGTACTCTAGCCTTTTATAAAATGTATACTTTTGTACAGTAGTACTATCGATGGATTGTGCCATGGAGCAAAAACTGAAATTAAAAAAAAAGGTGGTACATATAGAGAGCGCTCGTCGCCAAATTATGCATATAGTACTATTAAAAAAGCTAGTATGTGCTTAATTGGGGTGCTAAATTCTATTAAAGAAATACTAGTAGTATGTACATACTGAAGAGTTAAAGTAACGAAAGGAAACATAACATAGTTCTGCTGGGGGCTCAGCACAACACACCCCTCAAATTAAACTAAGCACACCTGAAATTAAACTATGCAACTAATCCGGTAGACACTGCATTAGAAATTTAGAACCACCATGAGCAATGACACTGCCACCTTACTCGGAGTCCTCGTCCATGTCCTCGACTTCGTCATTGTCCCTATTCCTCTTGGCCGATACTTCTTTGCTTGAACCGCACACTTGGCTGTTGCTCTTCATCCAACCCTTGTAGATATTGAAACAAAGGTAGCCATCCATTGCAGCGTAGTGGATGTGGTCTATATCTAGTACATTATGCTGCCATGCATGACGATGAAACGTGTATGGAGGTTTCACCAGTTTACCTTACAAAGGATGAACCATGGCTCCTGCCAGGGTCAACATTGAAGGCTGACAAGAGGGCACCAGCCGATTCTTCTGGAGGTCGAAGGGGTTGCCTACAACGAGGCCTATCCGACCCAGGATTTCTTCATCGTTCGTAAAGTCTACAGTAACGAATTTCACTGTTTTTTCCTTGAGGAAGTTCTTAAAATCCTGGCACTCAACGTCGGCATGGCATATGTGGTAGACCAAGCAAACGTTATGTACGCAAACCTGGATCACGGCGGGCTTCTTCATCTCTTTGTCCTTTAGATCCTTCTCTCGTCCCAGGACTGCGGTGTACTCAACATCTAGCCCAGCGACCCACTCATCATCTGAGTTTTCGAACATGCGTCTGAAGCGAGAAAGGCATCCTTTCACCGTCGCAGAAGAACGGGTGTAGATGACGTCGAACTCATCGCTGGTGATGGTTCTAACCTTGTACTTACCGCCGATCATGGAGATTTGGGACGCCATGGATTTGGGAGGAGGGTTAGGATTAGTGGAACTGCCGTAATGTGAATGGACGGGACGACTAGGAGCGAACCGCCGTAGTATTGAAGGATGTGCAGGGATGAGTAGGAGCGAACTGCCAGCATGCGAACGGCAGGGTAGTGGCTTTCCATTCTCCCATGATACGGGCTTCCGAGAGCCCTTGGATCTGAGATCGAACGGTTGCATGGCGTGATTCTAGATCTATGGGTGAATATCCTATCCTGGAGGGTTATTCTGCAAATTTTCAGCAACTTAGCATGCGACCGTTTGATCTCAGATGCAAGGGCTGCCAGTAGCCCGTATCATGGTCGCGCCTGCCACGACCGTCGCGTCGCTCGCGCGGTCGCGCCCTTGGAGATTTAACACGGTGTGTTAGGCTATCTGATGTTGGCATGTCATACATAGTCATCACTTAGTCACTCATACTACAACAAGGTTGGCTATAAGTGTATTTTTTTTTACTCCTCTCTATCTCTTTCTTCATACTCAAGGAAGAAACGGTGCTAGTAAGCGCGTGTATTTATTGCATTTGCCAAGGAGTGACCTCTTCCAATGAAATGGTGTTGCTAAGTTTGCTTCATTTAATTAGCTATAGACTCAAAATTGTCTTTTCACCTAGGTACATGCGCTTAGCACCGTTTCTTCCTTGGGTCACCAAACTAGTCTCTCTCTTCTTGATTAACTTGTCACATCATACTTTATGCCTATGTGGCAATCTTAAGCACCTGTAGGAGCAAGTAAAAGTAAGTACAATAGTGCGCTTTACATGGCATTTTTGCATATGTGGAGGAAATAGAGGCAAGGAAAAAAGTGGAGAAGTGGGCTCTCATGCAAGAGCCAGCCTCTACTACATGGTGGAGCATTGGGAGAGGCACCTGTATGGAGGTGGTCAGGAGTCTGGGAGACTCACGCCGGTCGTAGCGCCGCAGTAAAAATGATAATGGCAAGTCAAATCACGGGGCCCCACCTATCCAGCAGTAACTCGCTATCAAATCACACAGCCCTACGTTTGCGGCGGCCTACTCCCTCGTCTTCTCGCATCTCTGTCGAACCGACTAGGCGGAACTGCCCCGCCGCCTACCGCGCAGGAAAAGCCCCGCCCTCGACTTTTAAATACAACTACATCCGCTTAAGAATCCAATGATATACTTTTTGTGACATAGTAACTCATATTTAGTTAGTCAAATGGATGACCTAGAACTACGTGTAGGCCCTATAAACCGAGACGCCTAAAAATAAAAAACTGAGACGGAGAGGGTAGTTCAGCACGTATCTTTTTAGATCAATATATAGTCGGGATTCACCAAGGAGCAAAACCAAGTGGTAGGTTGCTCATGTCGTGTTGGCGTAGCAACTCAAGCAGGGTCAGTCCGCACACGAAATGGCGACACACTTAACAGGACCCCTTTGGCCGACATGTGGCTCATCCACCGTCTTGTTCCATGTGCGATGCACCAAATTACAGTTCGGAGCAGCGGTTGGAATTGGAGGCACCCCGGTCGTAGCGCCGCAGTAGTAGAAAATGAGCGACGAGGGGTCAAATCGCAAAGCCCCACCTTTCCCGCATTAAGCTGGACGGACGAAGCAACCATCATTTCACTCTAGGGCGCAAGAGCATAAAGAAAAGAGAAAACAATGATGCGTGCGGTAGCTACCTATGGCACCCTAGGGTAGGGGTCTCCACTACAGATCCTTTTTTTTAAAGCGCCTCCACTACAAATCGGCTTCTCCCTCGTCCCCTTGAAGAAACCCGATGATGAGTGCAGCGGTAGGGTTTGTAGGAGTACTACGGCGTGCGGGGCCATGCCGTAGTAAACGGCTTCGAGGCGACGCCTTAAATATGTGTGGGCCGCTTGGTTTTACGGGAACGAGGCAGCATTTTGGTTTCGGGGACCAGTGGAGATATAGTACGTACAAAAAATTGTGGACGTAGGTTCGACCGAAAGGCAATGATGCATGGGCCCTGCATTTTGATATACCCGGGGCCATGTGAAATTTGCTACTCTACTCAAAACTAGTAAGGTACACATGTATTGAACGCATGAGATTTCAAAACCAAATTATGAATAAATACACACTATAGCATGTAAAGCTTTGAGTCATATATGCATGATGTAGATGTTCGTTTAGTTCCTATAGTTCATCTCATTCAAAATCAATAAGTTTTATAAAAATGTTAAAATTCATGGGGTTGTGCATTGTACTCCCTCCGCTCCAAAATAGATGACCCAACTTTGCACTAACTTTGTGCAAAGTTGGGTCATCTGCTTTGGAATGGAGGGAGTAAATCATAAAGTAAAAAACAAATAATGGCAATTCACTTAGAAAAAAATAATCAATTATGATACAGAAGATTCTAGAACAAAGGATAAGTGCTTGTGTTTTGAGGTTTGTGCATTATGCTTAAGTTCAACCATGGAGTCTTCTAAATTGTACATGTTGCAGATCTAGTGGAATGGTGATGATATACAACAGCCAGTAGTGCTCTGATTTGCCTATCTCTGCACTGTCGGGTGCTTCATCCAATGACCATCTTTCAAAGTTATTGGCACACTATATAGTTCTTGTGCCATAGTTGCATGTTTTGGAAAAAAGCTACTAGTGGGTTGTACTATCTATTTAGGAATAGAAGATGTATACATGGAAGTTGTAGGGAAAGAGATGACATGGAGCATCTCAATTCCTATGAGTAGGGATTGGAAAAGAGATGTCATTTGGTTCACATCATAGGAACTTTTCTATTGAATCTAGAGATGACATGTATCTCAATTCCTATGAGGAGGGATTAGAAAAGAGATGTAATTTGGTTCATATCATAGGAACTTTTCTATTGAATATACGCTAATGTTTATTTTCCTTTGAAATTAAGGGACTATAGGAATCCATTCACATGAACCAAGTGGCTCTAAAGCTATAGAAATGATATCATGTTTATTTCCTTTGAAATGCGGAGTATATGAATCTATTCCTATGAACCAATTGGCTCTAAAGGAAAAAATCCTATAAAAATCATATCATATAGAGTTCCTATGATATTCCTCGACACTAAAGGATGCTTAAAATTGCTGCGGGTAATACGATGGTCTTTCTTTGTAGACTCCTCACCCAACTTTATAGTTACCTCTCGAAGATGAATGAAATGATATATACATGGTATTCTACATGTGCAATTTGGTACACGAAAACTCGGTAAAAGTTTGCGAGGTCCGAATTTTCAATAAAGCTATATGCACTGCATTTCAGAACGGAGGTAGCATACGGCAGTTGCTAACACTCACGTGGAAGATTTGTGTGTAGGAGGAGTGGCTGTTCTGTTAAATGACATGGCAAAACTGACACTGCGGATGCCGATCTAACGGTTCTTACGGCGTTCGTCAGGAAAAGGCTTGTGGCGAACGTTTGTCGGATAATGATTTACGGACACATGCATTGCATTGATATGTGCCCCCCTCTCTCACGCACACGCACCCTCACGAGTCACGACTCTCCCAAGTCCTCTCGCAGACTCGCACGTCGCACCCACCGTCTATCTGCAGGTAGACGTCACGCACATATGTGCTCTTCACACCCTACCCTCAGAACTTCTGAAAAAACAAAAGACGGCGCGCACATTTTATTTTAGCTCACACATCACACATTTGTACTATTACTCTTGCGGCGAACGTTCTTTGGGCATAGTATATTGTACTCTCACGAAGAGAAGCAGTGCACGCATGCACTAGTTCTCTCACACCCACTTGCGGGTACACGTAGGAGCACATTTTTTTGAAGCTGGTACAACAAAATCACTCCACTATATATAAAAGCAGGAGCCTTAGTGCTTGCTTTACTAGGGTTCCTCTCTTTCACTCTCTCATGCTCTCCAGATCTAAGCAACACATAGGTGGCCACACTATCTCTCAGCTCACGGCTGGTCACAAATCTGGCCAGACAACCTCGACCGGGGCAGGGGTGTAGGTGCATCGTTCACACTGTCGTCGGCGGCGAGGGGGGAGACCAACGGCTGCCCACGCGTCCCGATCGGCGGCCGTGCCGTTCTCTCCGAGAGAGCGCCGGCTCGGGAGGGCCTCCGACCCCTTCTTCCTCCCTGAGGTATTGTGGCCAAGATGCGGCCTCCCGACGCCGTCTTTGCGACATGCCGACGACCCTCAGGTATATATTCCTTCGAAACCTGCCTTGCTCTACTGCCCCAGCTCCCTTCGTGTGGATCCTTTTCTACTTCGTCCGCTGTTCCAAAGCCACCTAGACTTCTACTATTATTAGAAGTAAAGCTATTTAATATAGTCGACTCAAAGCGTTGGTTCAAATAGGGAAGAAAGTGGGAAAGCTGTAGCATGAATCTAGGACTTGGTTCTAAGAGGAAACGGGGGGAAGTAGTAATATCTGTCACTGTTTAAATAACTGTATTTCTTATTTGTGCAAACAGGGATGTATATCTCCATATCATTTCGGGATGTTTGTCTCCGTATCGTTTCTATCCGCGCAATCAATAGCACACACCTCAGTTTTAGTACAACTGCGCAAAATGAGATGGCTATCCCTCGCTGCCGTCGTCTAACCTCCCGTCTTCAAGGTATCCCTACATTGGTAGTAACTAAGGTAGAATGACCAACGCAATCTAAAAGAAGCTGATTCGTACGTTTTACTTCCAGATTGCAGTGCAGGGACGAGCGAAAACAACTGCATCCTAGTCCGGAATGCACTTTCTACCAGTTCATCCATGGACCAAGGACTAGCTGGCACGACTGCACGGCGTTTTTTTGGACAGGTGCGCGGACAAGAGGCATTGTGGTTTGCTTATTTCTGCAAATAGCAGTGCTTAAATTTAGTGGAATCAACAAGACTTTCAGCTGGTCAGTACACTGCATGGTTCAGTTCAGCATTCCAGCTGAGACCACAATTATAATTGGTTATTCTGGAATGAGAGAACCTAACCCTGAATGGTGGCAACAAGAAAAAACCAGAGTGAACTCCAGGAAATTTAAGCCTGCCGGGAGGCCCTTTGCTTAGAGAGAAGCCTTGCTTGTTTTTTCCTGATTTGTAAACCTTCTCACAACTTTGTCTTTTGCTGTGAACTAGTATATGTTTTTATGTTCTATGAATCATTGAGATGTATAAAATTGCTTAACTTATGCTTTTCAAGTTTTTTATGAAGACGAGTTTAATGTGAGTGTTCCACATGAGCGCTGGACTAGCGTGTGAACGTTTGGAATTTATTACATTGTGGCCTCAATTAACTGCATGAACCACTGTAACAAGATACATAGTTGCTTATATGTTAGACAGCAGATTGTTGATTATTAGCTGGTCGATAGCCTAGTGTTGAAGCGAGCTGAGCCAATGTGTCGTATTTTGCACAACTGCTTACAAGTGGGGTAGCACCAATAGTGTTTACAAGTACTTATGTATACGTCGGCACACGGTTCTCGAACGAGTGCTCTATTTCATCAAAACACACACTGCTCGTATGATAAACCGTGACAACTTATGTCTTACCATGCCATATTCATGAAAAAACTAGTGAGGACGCATCTGTTTCGGCAACAATTACGATGGTTCTCACATGATTTAGGGCACACAAAAGTAGCAGCAGTACCCATAGACGGATTCAAACAGAGTACTAGCCCCAGAGGGGTCGATAACAGGTAAGGTTCGGATAATTAGACTCAATCCAAACTACTATTAAACACTAGCTGGGGCAACTATTTCATGGCTCGATCTAATTTGGGCTGGACACAAGACGGACCTTGCCATGAACATCATCGAGGACGTCATGCAGCAGCTCAATCCTGTGAACCTTCATGAAGACAACCTTGTGGCCTTGCCATTGATAAACTTGTTTGTGGAGGCATGCCACGTCATCTTCCTGCGTAAGCTTGAAAAGAACAGTATTCCTCACAAACGAAGGAGTAGCTTTGAACTTCTTGTGCTTCAGTACACCCTGGACAACACGCTTGACAACAGTGAGGCTGGAATACAACTCTTCATTGGTATAACCGCAAATGGCTTCCAGGATCCAACAGCCTAAGAACTTTGTTTTCCCAGTGCGTATATTCAAGTCGTCCGCCTCATAGCGAGTGACATGTACAACCACACAATCCTTGTCTGCATCAGGGCTATAATTGAAACAGAAACAAATTCTGAATTACTTTTCAGTATAAGAAACACAAGTTATTTAAACCACTACGTATACCATGGCATCGAAGCTAATAAAATTTTGCATTATTAATCACCACATACTTCCTTTTCTAAAAAAATCACCACATACTTAGATGAAAAACCACAATCGAGATCGGCAAAGAAGGAAATCACCTTGGGTAGCTCAGCGGGGGGGACACATCCTCGAAGGGGGGAAACTGCTCCTGCAGTGCCACGGGGGGCTGTAACATCAAACAGGGCGTTGACCATCTCAGTATCTGGGGTCGCCTCGGTGGTTGCCTCCATCTTCTTGGAGCTCTCTGTCTCGTGGGGATCAGCCTCCCACGTCTGCTCCAATATCGGCAGATCTTTGCCTGGTTCTCCTTGGTCCATCATGAAACCGACGAATACTAGGAGACCACTGAAAGGAAAACACAATCGCAATGACAATGAAACAAAAAAGAGAGTGAGAATCGGTTACTGCTTTGCAAAAGTTCTTTTTTTCCTCTGAACGAAAATATACCAACATCACGGATCCGCTTACCTTCCCTTTGTTCGGAGAGAAGAACAGTGGCAGGTGCAAGTTTTGCCTTTCTTGAAGACGGTGAGGGAGAAGGGGATTCAGCGAAGAGTGAAATGATGGTTGCTTTGTCCGTCAAACTTAGACTGCGGGGATGTGGGGTTTTGTGATACGACGGCTCGTTACTGCCGCGCTACGACCGGGGTGACTCTCCGCCTGCATACTGCCTTCTAATTTGGTGGATGGCATTTGGGCCCGCGCGCTGCATGGCCCACATGTCGGTGAACAAAAGTATAACGGCATTCAGTAGAGGGAGACGTTTCAATGACCTAGGAGGAGCCAGAAGCGGTAGTGTCTCCACTGTACTAGTAGTAATTGTTTTTCTGGGTAGCTGTAGAGTGTCTCCACTTACTAGTAGTAATTGTTTCTCAGGTCCCAAGACAAAACAGCCCATCCACACTAGTAAATTGTTTTTCTTCCTCCTCGCTCCCACCCACCTCACGTCAGCTTGCTCCACTCGTACCCCCAAATTCCTCACCTCACTCCTACAGAAAACCCCAGCTCCCCTTCTTCCTCACTCCTACAGAAAACCCCCAGCTCACCTTCTTCTTCGCTCGCACTACAACTAGGCTCATCATTCGTTACTCTGCTCAAATCCGTGAGCGCGACGCGACGCCCTTGAGGAAAATGGAGTCGGCTGACCCCAGCGCCAAGAAGATGAGGCTCCCGCCAGCGGCGACGCCTGTTGTAGATCCCGCACCCGGCAGCGCGGGGAGAAGCGGTGACCCCGCCCCCACCGGATCCCAGGAACCCGTAGAATCTCGGGTGGACCGCATCAGCGATCTCTCGGACGCCATCCTTGGGGAGATCATCTCGCTTCTCCCCACCAAGGATTGCTGCCGCACCCAAGTCCTCTCAATTCGGTGGCGCCCTCTATGGCGCGCCGTTCCCCTTAATCTCGACTGTCGTCATCTATCTCTCTTCAATGATTTTGAAATCCCCAGAGCCATCATCTCCTCCCACCAGGGCTCCGTTCAAAGCCTCTGCATCCCGTCATGCTACCTGAGCAAGCATACCATGCCCTGCACGGTGGACGCCTGGCTGGAATCCCCTGAATTCACAGAACTACAGCTGCTTGAGTTCTACTATTCCCCTGGAAATCACATACCACATACCGAATGCCATGAACTTGTGCCCTCAGCACCGATGTCCATCTTGGGGTTTTCGTCCTCTCTCCACACCGCCACCTTTGCGCAGTGCCACCTACCAGACAATCTGGTACTAAACCTTTGACTCCCATTTCTCAAGAAACTTTCACTTGTGCGGGTTCGTATATCGGAGGCCTCATTGCACAGCATCATCCACTCCAGTTGCCCTGCGCTGGAGTGCTTGGTGCTTGTTTTCACAGTTAGAATCGGTTGTCTCCAAATAAAGTTGCCTAACCTTGTAAGAATTGGAATTTCTTTTGACGGAAGGCAGCTCATCATCCAAGATGCCCCTTCACTTCAAAGGTTGATCCTTGATTCTAGTTATTCACCGTTGCAAATAACCGTCCTCTCTGCGCCTAAACTGGAGACCTTGGGTGTAATACATGATCTCTATGCTCATTTCAATATGGTGTTTGGCTCCACAATTCTTCAGGTACTTTATATTATCGTCTACACTTGTAACCATAAGCTGCATTTTAAATTTCTGCGCATAATTTATATATCATCTTGGAGTACACATTTTGTACTAATATTATGTTCTATGCTCAATGAAGAGTTTCTCCATGGATGGCCTATCAATGGTGCTGGATTCTGTCAAGATCTTATATATCCAAATGAATAGTTTTGCTCTGAACAAGATTATTGACTTGCTGCAATGCTTTCCATGTCTGGAGAAGTTGTATATAAAGGTGATAATTTCACGCACATTGGAAGCCCGCATATAGTGTACTATAATTAACCGTTCAACTGTTGCTCTTTCGACACTCTTCTTGTAGACCTTAACTGTTTTCAATCTTCATGTCTATTTAGGCAACAGGACGGGGTAAGAAAGTTATAACCAATCGGTGGATTCGTAAGCATCGGGATTTTCTCACTTCTCATGAGATTCGATTGAAGACAATAACGCTAGAACGATATGTAGCCAACCGTGCAAACACAAGATTTGTCACATTCTTCCTGCTGAATGCGAGGTTACTATTGTCCATCGGGCTTAAGTTTATCAGCAGCATGGTTTTGACGGATGGGTATGTCGAATAGAAAAAAAAGGAGTTTCAGGTGGGCAAAAGAGCTTCTAAACGTGTCGGGCTTCTATTTACAACATATTGTGGTCATAATCTGGTAAATTTTATGACCCAGGATATTCATTCTATGGACCTGACCGATCCATTTGACTGTGACTGCCGAAAACAGTGCTGGAGTTAGATGTTGTTGCCCTTTTCAATCTGGTTTTTTTGTAAACCTGATGAACAATTAACCCTCGTGCTTTTGTACAGTTTGTAAGCTGGAGTTAGATGTTCCTGCCCTTTTCAACTCGGCTGTGACTGTCATATTTTCTTTGAAACAAGGCAAATGGCTTGCCATTCGTTTAATTTAGAGTGAAATATTGTAACAAATCCAAACCAAGGGAAATAACATCACTCTCTCCGGCTGCTTGAGCTCACTGTGCATTACAGAAGCCAAGTGATTAGCCCCCACCAGCACCCACAAACTTATTTTGAACTAGCACATCAAATGGGCTGTAAATTTTCATAGGAAAGGCTGGACATATGGGGCTCACGCCATTGTCAACATAGTCAATAAACGAGAGAATTACACTACGAGCGGCTGACACCAGGGACCCAGCAAGTCGCGCAGTTTTTTTTGAGGAACAAGCAGTTGTTATCTATACTAGTTTTAGCGATGGTTCAGGGTAACAACGGGGTTGTGCGGGGGCTGTGGCCCGTCTAGTCGGGGTTTTATTTAAGTTTACCACATCATGAGCCCACTTGTGTTTTTTTCTTGCTGAAAACGGCTAGCCCAGTTCTATTTTTTTTAAGAAATACCCAAACAAGGCCTACTTGCTTTATCGGCCTTGCTGGGCTGCAAATCATTCAAGACGAGGAGAGTTTCATTCGGTTTACCCAGAAATGGGCTGTACATTTTTAAAACACATCAAACCGGGAATTAGTTTCACTTTTTTTTCATTACAAGATCTTAAATTCCATTGATTTTTATGCATGGACAATTATTTGGATTTTATATTTATATAAATTATTTTTCAAAATAGTTTGAATGTGAATCGATATTTCTGGATTAAAAATAGTTGACCGCACCGAAATATGCAAAATTTCGTATACTTTTTAACCACGGCCACAATATGGGGTGTGATGCTAACAAAAAGAAGATGGGCTCCAAAAAAATCTTAAGAATTAGCAAATGGGCTGTACATTATTAGAAATAATGGCAGATGGGTTGTATGCTGTTTTCCACAGATTTGAGGCTGACTTGTGCGCCTACTACAGGTTGACGCGTATGCTTTCATAAAAAAAGGTTCATGCACACGCAACGCCCTGTCAACTTAACACACGAGAGCAGTGACTGTTGGATGTCCATCAAACGGCTGTCGTGCTTCTTCAATCTCTGCTTTTCATGCTCAAACCGCTCAAACAAGCGTCGGCGGGACTGCCTGCTCCCTCCTCCCGCGGCCGGCTATGCTGTCGTGCAGGCCTCACGGCCCCACCGTACTCCCATCGCTGGCCTAGCCATCCCTCTACTCACCCACACATGTTGTTATTCTCCGGCGACGGCAGACGGACTAGTAAACCCTTGTACTCCTCCGCATGGGAAACAACTGACAAGTATTCCCTGGCTCCGTGTCATTCCCTTCCTAGGCCTCGCCGTCGTCCACCGCCCTGGTGCTCTCGGCGCGGCCTGGTCAACATGGTCAATGAATGATATCCATCGGAAGTGGACTGTACGTGGAGAGGTTGACAGCTGGGTCCACGGCCACACGCAAGGAAATGCCTCCTTATTACGCGCAAAATAATGATTCCTCCACCTGACAGCTAGGACCCACAGGAAGGGCCTCTGTATTTCGCGAAAAAAATGTTACCCCCACTGACAGGTCGGAGCCACCAGCTATATCTTCGCACGCAAGGAAGTGCCTCCTTATTACGCCCAAAAAATGAATACCCCCTGCTAGCTGGGACCCACCATATTGTTGGGCTGACTTGTGGGCCTACTAAGTTGACAGGGACGGAGAGCTTTGTCAACTTAGTCAATACTCCAATGACCATATGATGTCCATCCAACGGCCACAGTGCATCTTCAACCTCTGGTCTTCTTGCTCCAGCCGCCCAAACCAGCGCCGGTCGTGCCGCCTGCTCCTGCCTTCCGTGGCCGGCTGTGCTACCGCGGAGGCCTCACCGCCCCCATACTACTCCCACCACTGGCCAAGCCATCCCTCCACTCACCCACACCCCCTGTTATTCTGTGGTGACGGCAGCCTCACACCGCAGCCGAACCAGTGAACGCTCGTACTCCTCTCCATGTGGGCATCCACTGCCGCGTCTTGCACGGCTCCGCGTCGTCCCCTTCCTAGGCCTCGCCGTCGTCCACCGCCGTGGTGCTCTCGGTGCGGCGTGGTCAATGTGGTCAACGACCGACTTCCATCGAAAGAGTATTGTACATGGAGAGGCTGACAGCTGGGTCCACGGCAGCCGCAAGGAAGTGCCTCCTTATTACGCAAAAATAATTATTCCTCCACCTGACAGCGGGGACCCATCGGAAGGGCCACCAGTATTTTGTGAAAAAATCGTTTCCCCTGACTGCTGGGACCCACCGGACGGGCCACCGTATTTCGCGAAAAAAACGTTCCCCCCATTGTCAGCTCGGACCCACCAGAAGTGCATCCTTATTACGCACAAAAAAATGAGTACTCCCCCGGCTAGCTGGGACCCACCTTGCTGGGAGGCTGACTTGTGGGCCTACTAAGTTGACGGGGACGAAGGGCTTTGTCAACTTAGTCAATATGAACGATTCTTGCTCCAGTGACCGTACGATGTCCATCCAACAGCCGTAGTGCTTCTTCAACCTCTGGTCTTCTTGCTCCAGTTGCCGAAGCAGCGCCGGTCGTGCATATGCTCCTGCCTCCCGTGGCCAGCTGTGCTGCCGCAGAGGCCTCACCGCCCCTACTATTCCCACCGCTGGCCAGGCCCTGCGGCGACGGCAGCCTCACACCGCAGCCGAACCAGTGAACCCTCGTAGTCCTCTCCGCGCGGGCTTCCACTGTCGCGTCGTCCCCTTCCTAGGCCTCGCCGTCGTCCACCGCCATGGTGCTCTCCGTGCGGCGTGGTTAACGTGGTCAAGGAACGACTTCCATCGGAAGAGGACTGTACGTGGAGAGGCTGACAGCTGGGTCCACGGCCACAACCCAGTTTTTTTGTGATTTGCCAAGTAAGTCGCTTTGTCAGGCCTGTTGGGCTGCAAATCTTTCAAGACGAGGAGAGCTTTCATTCGGCTGGCCGAGAAAATGGCCCATCAGTAATGAGAAATGGGTTGTACATTTTTAAAACAAATCAAACCGGCAATTAGTTTCAAATATCTTTTTTTTCATTTCAAGATTTTAAATTACATTAATTTTTATGCGTGGAGAATTTGTTGGATTTTATATTGATATACATTTATTTTTAAAATCAGTTTGAATGTGAGTCAAAATTTCAGGATTAAAAACAGTTCGGTCCGCACCGAAATATGCAAAATTTCGTATAATTTTTTAACCGTTGCCACAATATGGGCTGTAATGCTAACAAAAAGAATATGGGCTCCAAAAAAAAACTTAAGAATTAGCAAATGGGCTGTAAATTATTAGAAATAATGGCAGATGGGTTGTATGGTGTTTTCCATAGATTTGAGGCTTTCCTAAAAAAGGTTGACGCACAAGCAGTGGCTGTTGGATGTCCATCCAACGGCCGTCGTGCTTCTTCAATCTCTGCTCTTCCTGCTCCAGCCGCTCAAAAAAGCGCCGGCAGGACTGCCTGCTCCCTCCTCCCCGCGGCCGGTTGTGCTGCCGCGCAGGCCTCACCACCCCACCGTACTCCCATCGCTGGCCTAGCCATCCCTCTACTCACCCACACCTGTTGTTATTCTCCGGCGACGCAAGACGAACCAGTAAACCCTCGTACAGTCGTACTCCCCTCCGCGTGGGAAACAACTGCCGAGTCTTCCCTACCTCTGTTTCGTTCCCTTGCTAGGCCTCACCGTCATCCACCGCCCTGGTGCTCTCGGCATGGCCTGGTCAACATGGTCAATGACCGACATGCATCTGAAGTGGACTGTACGTGGAGAGGCCGACAGCTGGGTCCACGGCCGCACGCAAGGAAATGTCTCCTTATTACGCGCAAAATAATGATTCCTCCACCTGACATCAGGGACCCACTGAAAGGGCCTCAGTATTTCGCGAAAAAAACGTTACCGCCGCTGATAGCTCGGACCCACCAGCTATATCTTCACATGCAAGGAAGTGCCTCCTTATTACGCACAAAAAAATGAATAACCCCCCTGTTAGCTGGGACCCAGTATAGTGGCAGGCTGACTTGTGGGCCTACTAAGTTGACGGGATGGAGGGCTTTGTCAACTTAGTCAATATGCACGATTTTAGCTCAAGTGACCGTACGATGTCCATCCAACGGCCGTAGTGCTTCTTCAACCTCTCGTCTTCTTGCTCCAGCCGCCCAAACCAGCGCCGGTCGTGCCACCTGCTCCTGCCTCCCGTGTCCGGCTGCGATGCGGTGGAGGCCTCACCGCCCCCATACTACTCCCACCGCTGGCCAGGCCATCTCTCTACTCACCCACACCCCCTGTTACTCTGCGGCGACGACAGCCTCACACCGCAACGAACCAGTGCCCTCGTACTCCTCTACGCGTGGGCATCCACTGCCGCGTCTTCCCCGGCTCCGCGTCGTCCCCTTCCTAGGTCTCACCGTCGTCCACCGCCCTGGTGCTCTCGGCGCGGCGTGGTCAACATGGTCAAGGAACGGCTTCCATCAGACGTGGACTGTACATGGAGAGGCTGACAGCTGGGTCCACGGCCGCAGCAAGGAAGTGCCTCCTTATTACGTGCAAAATAATTATTCCTCCACCTGATAGCGGGGACCCACCGGACGGGCCACCGTATTTCGCCCCCCTGACTGCTGGGACTCACCAGCTACATCTTCGCAGGCAAGGAAGTGCGTGATAGTCGGGACCCACCTGGTCAAAGCGTACGTAGAGTTGTTATTCTGGTCGCGAATGTGTACGTACATATATACTGGTGGATGTAGAGGCGCGCACGTGTCGTAGTAGAGGCGCGTACTTGTCGTAGTAGAGGCGCGCATGTGTACGTACATATATACTGGTGGATGTAGAGGCGCGCACGTGTCGTAGTAGAGGCGCGTACTTGTCGTAGTAGAGGCGCGTACTTGTCATAGCATTGTCATTCTGGTCGCGAATGTGTACGTACATATATACTGGTGGATGTAGAGGCGCGCACGTGTCATAGTAGAGGCGCGTACTTGTCGTAGTAGAGGCGCGCATGTAGCATGTACACGTACGTATAGCAGCCAGGGTGCAAGAAAGAAAATATGGCCACGTACGTACATACGGGCAGGGTCTCAAACGCCCACTCGCGCATACGTACGGCCAGGGCTCGTCTACATGGCTGGGTCGGAACGGAGAAACAGCATCGTCGTCGTGTTCATGGGGAGGCAACGGAATGCGTCGTGTTCATCGGGAGGCAACGGAACGCGTGGGAGCCAACCGGCTGGGTCGGAACGGAATGCGTGGTCGTGTTCATCGGGAGGGCTTGGACGGAACAGGTGATGGAAACGAGGCCTGGCGTACCGCACAACGGGAGAAACCACACAACGGAGGAAACGGACCTCCTACGTTCGGAACGGGGTCCTGTTGATCGGGAGGGGTCTGGCGTACCGCAAAATGGAGGAAATGGACCTCCTACGGTCGAAACGGGGGTCCTGTTGATAGGGAGGGGTGTGGCGTACCGCAAAACGGAGGAAACGGACTTGTGTTGGAGCGCTACGGTCGAAACAGGGGTCCTGTTCATTGGGAGGGGTGTGGCGTACCGTGAAACGGGACTCCACGGGATACTGTTCATCTCCACCGTCGATCCCCTCCAGCCTCCACGAGCTACTGTTCATCCACCGTCGACCTCCTCCAGCCTCCACGGGCTCCTGTTCATCCAGCCTCTACCGCGCGCTACTCCACCGGCTACTGTTCAACTACCCCTCCACCATCTACTGTTCATCCATCCCTCCACACCACGGGGTCCTGTTCAACCACCCCTCCACGGGCACCCCTCCACCGTCTACTGTTCATCCAGCCCTCCACACCACGAGGTCCTATTCAACCACCCCTCCACCGTCTACTGTTCATCCAGCCCTCCACACCATGGGGTCCTGTTCATCCACCCGTCCACGGGCACCCCTCCATCGTCTACTGTTCATCCAGCCCTCCACCACACCACAGGGTCCTGTTCATCTAGAGGCAACACCACCGCTCACTGTTCATCCACCCCCCCCCCCCAACGCTCACTGTTCATCCCATCGATCGGCTTCAGTTAGCAGCAGTAGCGAAGGAATCGCTCGACCGGGTTCAGTTAATAGCCATCGATCGATCGCTCAGGTTCAGTAACGCGTAGCCTGCAGTGCAATCGCTCGGGTTCAGTTAGAGCCCAACACCTCGCTCGGGTTCTCTTAGAGCCAACGCCTCGCACACACACGCGTACGTGTACGAGAGAAACGCGCACCGCTCGGCCCCCGACCTCCCACCATAAGCGGGAACTCCCCGAAATTTTCCTCCCCCTCGCTTCTACCACGGTTTTTTCCGTCATGGACGGCCCAAAGAATGTCATGCAGCTGCGTCTCCGGCCCGCCCAGGACGAAAAGCCCATTTTCTGTCATGATTTTTTGTCATAGAAGTAGGAGCCCACCACATCTATGATGATACCGGGTTTTGTCACAATTATCGTCATAGAAGTGTCATATGTATGACAGAAAAAAAATCGTTCGGCCCAAAATGTCACGGATGTGTCTTTTTTTTGTAGTGATGGCCTCCTACTGGATTGATACCTTGGTTCTCGAAAACAGAGGGGAATACTTACGCTACTTTACTGCATCACCCTTTCCTCTTCAAGGGAAAACCAACGCAGTGCTCAAGAGGTACCAACAAGGATTTCTGGCGCCGTTGCCGGGGAGTCTACGCAAAAGTCAACATACCAAGTACGCATCACAAACCCTTATCTCCCGCATTACATTATTTGCCATTTGCCTCTCGTTTTCCTCTCCCCCACTTCACCCTTGCCGTTTTATTCGCCCTCTCTTTTCTGTTCGCCTCTTTTTCGCGTGCTTCTTGTTTGCTCGTGTGTTGGATTGCTTGCTTGTCACGACGGCTCAAGATAATACCAAATTGTGTGACTTTACCAATACCAACAACGATGATTTCCTTAGCACTCCGATTGCTCCTCTTATCGATACTGAATCTTGTGAAATTGATGTTGCTTTGTTGAATCTTGTCATGAAAGATCAATTCGCCGGCCTTCCTAGTGAAGATGCCGCTACCCATCCAAATAGCTTCGTTGATTTGTGTGATATGCACAAGAAGAAAGATGTGGACAATGGTATTGTTAAATTGAAGCTATTTCCTTTTTCGCTTAGAGATCGTGCTAAAGCTTGGTTTTTGTCTTTGCCTAAAAACAGTATTGATTCTTGGAATAAGTGCAAAGATGCTTTTATCTCTAAGTATTTTTCCTCCCGCTAAGATCATATCTCTTAGAAACGATATCATGAATTTTAATCAACTTGATCATGAACATGTTGCACAAGCTTGGGAGAGGATGAAATTAATGATGCGTAATTGCCCTACACATGGTTTGAATTTGTGGATGATTATACAATATTTTTATGCCGGATTGAATTTTTCTTCTAGAAATCTTTTAGATCCGGCCGCGGGAGGCACTTTTATGGAAATAAATTTAGGAGAAGCTACTAAACTCCTAGATAATATTATGGTTAATTATTCTCAATGGCACACTGAAAGATCTACTAATAAGAAAGTGCATGCGATAGAAGAAATTAATGTTTTGAGTGGAAAGATGGATGAACTTATGAAATTATTTGCTAATAAAAGTGTTTCTTCTGATCCTAATGATATGCCTTTGTCTACTTTTATTGAGAATAATAATGAATCTATGGATGTGAATTTTGTTGGTAGGAATAATTTTGGTAACAACGCGTATAGAGGAGACTATAATCCCAGGCCGTATCCTAGTAATTCCTCTAATAATTATGGTAATTGCTACAACAATTCTTATGGAAATTTTAATAAGATGCCCTCTGAATTTGAGACTAGTGTTAAGGAGTTTATGAATTCGCAAAAGAATTTCAATGCTTTGCTTGAAGAAAAATTGCTTAAAGTTGATGAATTAGCTAGGAACGTTGATAGAATTTCTCTTGATGTTGATTCTTTGAAACTTAGATCTATTCCACCTAAGCATGATATCAATGAGTCTCTCAAGGCCATGAGAATTTCCATTGATGAGTGCAAAGAAAGAACCGCTAGGATGCGTGCTAAGAAAGATTGTTTTGTGAAAGCGTGTTCTTGTAGTTTCTATGAAAATAAAGATGAAGATCTAAAAGTTATTGATGTGTCCCCTATTAAATCTTTATTTTGCAATATGAATCTTGATAATGATGGTACTGAATATGATCCACCTTTACCTAGAAGGCGTTCCAAAAATTCAGAGTTTTTAGATCTTGATGCAAAAATTGGTAAAAGCGGGACTGAAGAGATCAAAACTCTAGATATTAATGAACCCACTATTTGGGATTTCAAGGATTTTAATTATGATAATTGCTCTTTGATATATTGTATTTCCTTGTTGCAATCCGTGCTAAATTCTCCACTTGCTTATAGTCAAAGTAAATCCTTTACCAAACATATCGTAGATGCTTTGATGCAATCTTATGAAGAAAAACTTGAGTTGGAAGTTTCTATCCCTAGAAAACTTTATGATGAGTGGGAACCTACTACTAAAATTAAAATTAAAAATCATGAATGCTATGCTTTGTGTGATTTGGGTGCTAGTGTTTCCACGATTCCAAAGACTTTGTGTGATTTGCTAGGTTTCCGTGATTTTGATGATTGCTCTTTAAACTTGCACCTTGCGGATTCCACCATTAAGAAACCTATGGGAAGAATTAATGATGGTTTTATTGTTGCAAATAGGAATTATGTGCCCGTAGATTTTATTGTTCTTGATATATATTGCAATCCTTCATGTCCTATTATTCTTGGTAGACCTTTCCTTAGAACGATTGGTGCAATTATTGATACGAAGGAAGGAATTATTAGATTCCAATTTCCGTTAAGGAAAGGCATGGAACACTTCCCTAGAAAGAAAATAAAATTAACTTATGAATCTATTATGAGAGCCACTTATGGATTGCCTACCAAAGATGGCAATACCTAGATCTATCCTTGCTTTTAAGCATAGCTAGGGGCGTTAAACGATAGCGCTTGTTGGGAGGCAACCCAATTTTTTTTTTCTTCTTGCTACTGTTTAGGAATAAATATTTGATCTAGCCTCTAGTTAGATTTGTTTTTATGTTTTAATTAGTGTTTGTGCCAAATTTAACTTATAGGATCTTCTTGGATGATAGTTATTTGATCTTGCTGAATCGTTTCACAAAAAACGAAGTAGGACCCTATTTCAAGTGCAAGGAACTTGAACCGAAAAAAAAGGCACTTTTCCTATCTTTTCGCGTGAACGCGGAGCAGTCAGGTAACGAACTGGAAACCAGCTAATGTTACTTTTCCTTTTCAGCTTCGGAGTTGCAAACCGGCAGACCTTACTTTTTGAAAAAGAAAGAAGTACAGAAACTGATCCTATTTCAGATCTCTAATTTCATTCAAACTTAGGCCGTTATGAATTGACATAGCTTGACCTGTGAACTCTCAGCGCGTATGACAGTTGCTTCGACAAACATTCGGTAGACTAGCTTTCGAAGTGCCACGATCCTATCGAGTAAAATCATCTCCCCGGGATAAATTCCAGAAACTTTCTGTTCACGAAAATAATTGTTAAAAATCACCAGAACGTGATAAAATATTGATTCCAATTGCTGCTGATCAATAAACAAATTTTCTAGGTCTTCCTATTTTGTCTGAAGTTTTGGAGTTCCAGAAGTTTGCGTTAGTTACAGATTACTACAGACTGTTCTGTTTTTGATAGATTCTGTTTTTCGTGTGTTGTTTGCTTATTTTGATGAATCTATGGCTAATAAAATAGTTTATAAACCATAGAGAAGTTGTAATAAGGTAGGTTTAACACCAATATAAATAAAGAATGAGTTCATTACAGTACCTTGAAGTGGTGTTTTGTTTTCTTTCGCAAACGGAGCTCACGAGATTTTCTGTTAAGTTTTATGTAATGAAGTTTTCAAGTTTTGGGTGAAAGATTTGATGGGTTATGGAACAAGGAGTGGCAAGACCCTAAGCTTGCGGATGCCCATGGCACCCCAAGATAATCTAAGGACACCTAAAAGCCAAAGCTTGGGGATGCCCCGGAAGGCATCCCCTCTTTCGTCTACTTCCATCGGTAACTTTACTTGGAGCTATATATTTATTCACCACATGATATGTGTTTTGCTTGGAGCATCTTGTATTATTTGAGTCTTTGTTTTTTAGTTTACCACAAAAATCCTTGCTGTACACACCTTTTGAGAGAGTCACACATAAATTGGAATTTATTAGAATACTATATGTGCTTCACTTATATTTTTTGAGCTATATAGTTTTGCTCTAGTGCTTCACTTATATCTTTTAGAGCACGGCGGTAGATTTGTTTTATAGAAACTATTGATATCTCATGCTTCACTTATATTATTTTGAGAGTCTTAAAACAGCATGGCAATTTGCTTTAATTATAATATCATGAGAAATTTGATACTAGATAATTGTTTTGAGATATAAAAGTGGTAATATCATAGTTGTGCTAGTTGAGTAATTGTGGAATTGAAAAATACTTGTGTTGGAGTTTGTGATTCCCGTAGCATGCACGTATGGTGAACCGTTATGTAACGAAGTCGGAGCATGAGGTATTTATTGATTGTCATCCTTTCTGTGGCGGTCGGGATCGCGCGATGGTTAACTCCTACCAACCCTTCCCCTAGGAGCATGCGTAGTAGTACTTTGCTTCGAGGGCTAATAATTTTTTGCAATAAGTATATGAGTTCTTTATGACTAATGTGAGCCCATGGATTATACGCACACTTACCTTTCCGCAAATTTTCTAGCCTCTTCGGTACCGTGCATTGCCCTTTCTCACCTTGAGAGTTGGTGCAAACTTCGCCGGTGCATCCAAACCCCGCGATATGATATGCTCTACCATACATAAACCTCCTTATATCTTCCTCAAAACAGCCACCATACCTACCTATTATGGCATTTCCATAGCCATTCCGATATATATTGCCATGCAACTTTCCATCGTTTCGTTTATTATGACACGCTCCATCACTGTCATATTGCCTTGCATGATCATGTAGTTGACATTGTATTCGTGGAAAAGCCACCATTCATAATTCTTTCATACATGTCGCTCTTGATTCATTGCATATCCCGGTACACCGCCGGAGGCATTCACATAGAGTCATATTTTGTTCTAAGTATTGAGTTGTAATTCATGAGTTGTAAGTAAATAAAAGTGTGATGATCATCATTAGAGCATTGTCCCAAGTGAGGAAAGGATGATGGAGACTATGATTACCCCACAAGTCGGGATGAGACTCCGGACTAAAAAAAAGATGCCATAAAAAAAGGAGAAAAGGCCCAAATAAAAAATGAGAGAAAAAGAGAGAAGGGACAATGTTACTATCCTTTTGCCACACTTGTGCTTCAAAGTAGCACCGTGATCTTCATGATAGAGAGTCTCTCATTTTGTCTCTTTCATATACTAGTGGGAAATTTCATTAATAGAACTTGGCTTGTATATTCCAATGATGGGCTTCCTCAAAATGCTCGAGGTCTCCGTGAGCAAGCAAGTTGGATGCACACCCACTTGGTTTCTTTTGTTTGAGCTTTCATACACTTGTAGCTCTTGTGGATCCGTTGCATGTCAATCCCTACTCCTCGCATTAACATCAATTGATGGGCATCTCCGTAGCCCGTTGATTAGCCTCGTTGATGTGAGACTTTCTCCGTTTTCTTTTCTCTTCCCTCATAACCCCTACCATTATACCTTATTCCACCATAGTGCTATATCCATGGCTTGCGCTCATGTATTGCGTAAGAGTTGAAAAGGCTGAAGCGCGTTAAAAGTATGAACCAATTGCTTGGCTAAAACCGGGGTTGTACATGATATGAATATTTTGTGTGGGGAAGATGGAGCATAGCCAGACTATATGATTTTGTAGGGATAACTTGCTTTGGCTATGTTATTTTGATAAGACATAATTTCTTAGTTAGCATTCTTGAAGTATTATTATTTTTATGTCAACATTAAACTTTTATCTTGAATCATATTAAATCTGAACATTCGTGCCACAATAAGCAGAATTATATTGAAATTATACTAAGTAGCATTCCACATAAAAATTCTGTTTTTATCATTTACCTACTCGAGGACGAGCAGGAATTAAGCTTGGGGATGCTTGATACTTCTCCAATGCATCTATAATTTTTTATTGTTCCATGCTATATTATATTCTGTTTTGGACATTAATGGGCTTTATTATACACTTTTATATTATTTTTGGGACTATCCTATTAACCGGAGGCCTAGCCCAGAATTGTTGTTTTTTGCCTATTTCAGAGTTTCGCAGAAAAAGAATATCAAACGGAGTCCAAACGGAATGAAACCTTCGGGAACGTGATTTTCGGAACGAACGTGATCCAGAGGACTTGGACCCTACGTCAATACATCAACCAGGAGGGCACGAGGCAGGGGCGCTCCTACCCCCACCCCAGGCGTGCCCTCCACCCTTGTGGGCCCCACGTTGCTCCACCGACATACTTCTTCCTCCTATATATACCTACGTACCCCCAAACTACTAGATACGGAGCCAAAAACCTAATTCAACCGCCGCAACCCTCTGTACCCGTGAGATCCCATCTTGGGGCCTTTTCCGGAGCTCCGCCGGAGGGGGCATCGATCACGGAGGGCTTCTACATCAACACCATAGCCTCTCCGATGATGTGTGAGTATTTTACCTCAGACCTTCGGGTCCATAGTTATTAGCTAGATGGCTTCTTCTCTCTTTTTGGATCTCAATACAATGTTCTCCCCCTCTCTCGTGAAGATCTATTCGATGTAATCTTCTTTTGCGGTGTGTTTGTTGAGACCGATGAATTGTGGGTTTATGATCAAGTTTATCTATGAACAATATTTGAATCTTCTCTGAATTCTTTTATGTATGATTGGTTATCTTTGCAAGTCTCTTCGAATTATCAGTTTGGTTTGGCCTACTAGATTGATCTTTCTTGCAATAGGAGAAGTGCTTAGCTTTAGGTTCAATCTTGCGGTGTCCTTTCCCAGTGACAGTAGGGGCAGCAAGGCACATATTGTATTGTTGCCATCGAGGATAACAAGATGGGGTTTATATCATATTGCATGATTTTATACCTCTACATCATGTCATCTTACTTAAAGCGTTACTATGTTCTTATGAACTTAATACTCTAGATGCATGCTGGATAGCGGTCGATGTGTGGAGTAATAGTAGTAGATGCAGGCAGGAGTCGGTCTACTTGTCTCGGACGTGAGGCCTATATACATGATCATACCTAGATATTCTCATAACTATGCTCAATTCTATCAATTGCTCAACAATAATTTGTTCACCCACCGTAATACTTATGCTCTTGAGAGAAGCCACTAGTGAAACCTATGGCCCCCGGGTCTATTTTCCATCATATTAATCTTCCAACACTTAGCTATTTTTATTTCCTTTTATTTTACTTTGCATACTTATCATAAAAATACCAAAAATATTATCTTATCATATCTATCAGATCTCACTCTCATAAGTGACCGTGAAGGGATTGATAACCCCTTTATTGCGTTGGTTGCGAGGATTTTATTTGTTTGTGTAGGTGCGAGGGACTCGTGCGTGGCCTCCTACTGGATTGATACCTTGGTTCTCAAAAACTGAGGGAAATACTTACGCTACTTTACTGCATCACCCTTTCCTCTTCAAGGGAAAACCAACGCAGTGCTCAAGAGGTAGCATGCTAATACCTCTGTCCTTGTTTATTAGTCCCCTTTATATTCTGTGCCATATTTTGACCTTAAATTTAACTAACAAAAAGTTAATGCATGTTATAAAAAATAATATAATTGGAAACAATGCTAAAATATGAATCCAAGGATATAATCTTTGGTGACATGCATTCATATTTTATTAGTTTAATCTCTAGTCAAAATTTAGCACAAGAATACAAACAGGACTTATAAAGCAGGACGGAGGTAGTAGGTAATTAAATCGCAAATGTTTTTTATTTATTAACCATTGTGTACGTGTCGTTTCATCCTCCTCTCGTACGTCTTGTCACCCCGCTACCGCAGACGGCCTCGAGCGCAAGCTTGAGCACTGCGCAGGCGTTCTTTTGGCCAAACAGTGGCTCAAAGTGGTGCCAATGAATCGCCGGTGAGCCCGTTCCCGCGCAAGCGCGCAAGCTTCCCGCCCGAGTCCGGTGTCGCATTTTCCCTTCCCTCCCTGTAGCTTATCTAGTCTGCTTCTCCCACAATCCCTAATGGCACTGGTCCGTCGTTGTCACTCAGCCACTCCGCCGTCACCAGAGGACAGCTCCACCTGGGAGGCTACACTGCGGCGGCGGCACAGTCCCCAGCGTATTGTAGTGTGCGTGGTGTCCCTCTTGGGTGTGCGTGGAACACCCACCACACGCTCCGCCACCACTGCCCGTCGGCAGCTGTTGCCAGCCGCCATTGCCGCACCCCACCGTCTGTCGCCATGACTGCCACACCATCGTCGAAAGCCAGGGCCATCGCCCGCTCCGCTGCCGCGGCCCGAAGGCGGGAGGTGGTCGTCGTGGCTGCCACTCCACTATCATCCACCGTGGCCATCACCCGCTCTGCCACCGCGGGCCGAAGGCAGGAGGTGGTGGTCGTGGCCGCCACCCCATCGTCGGCCGCCAGCCCACCGTCGACCCCCGAGGTCATCACCCGCTCCGCCACCACCGCCCGAAGGCGGGAGGCGGAGATAGAGGCCCGCACGTGCGTCAGCGACCTTGCATGCTACATCGAGTTCCAGCGGGAGGAGGAGGAGCGCCTCATCGAGCACGTAAAGAGATTTACCACCGCCGTGGCCGCAGCACGCGCCGCCAAAGAGGTGACGAATCAGGAGATCTACGAGGAGTCCCGCCACTTCGAGAGGGGTCATCTGGAGCAGCACAGGGCGTTCGAGGTGAGCGTCACTGAAGGTGCAGCAGCGGCAGGCACCGTATTGCAGTTGTCCAGCTCGTCGGTAGGCTCCTCCTCCTCTACCTCTTACTAAGCGCGCCCGGTAGAGGAGAGGCTGCTGGAAGTAGTACAAAGCCCCTCCATAGTAGTACTAGTATTTAGGGGCTATTTTGTTCAGTTCATCTGACTATAGATGTGGTTGAACTGTACAACTTACTTAAAATTAGCTAGTATATATAGTTGAAGTAGCTATTTTAGTGCGTGGTTGGAAACAATTGGGGAAAAGTTTGGTCGGTTTAGCTGTCGAGTTGAACTATTTGTATAAAGAACGACTCTTAATCTATGAATGAAATCTATGATTAATTACTGAATTTAGTTGCAAAAATTAGATAGTGCTAGTGATTTTTAGCTGTAAATTTTGACAAATGGCAGTGTTACAAGGTTGACAAAGGGCAATATTACTAGATCAACAAATGTCAATCTTTCTAGTTTGACAAATGTCAATATACCCAATATGACACATGCAAATCTTACCAAATTGTCTGTACGTGGTTGCACACGGGTCATCCGTAAAAGCCATTTGCGTTGAAGGGATGTAAAAATCATGCGTGCCAGATTTTCTCTTGGCTTAGGGGCAAAGGAACCATAGCTCTCTCTTTGCATACCGTACACAATCAACTATTTGCGATCAAGGGATGCACAAATCCTACGCGGTAAATTTTTCCCGTGGCTTACTGGGGAAGACCGTGGCTCTCGCTTTGCGTATGGGTGTTCTATCTAAAACGTTGGCGATGAAGAGCTCCACAAATCCTGCTCGACACATCTTCCCTTAGCTTAATGGGGAGGTTGTCTGTTTGCATACGGGTGGCGTCGCGTGAATGGTTACCAGCACGCCCATGATTTAAATTGTACAAATGTTGGAGATATAATGAGGCAACTATTTGTTTTCAAAATACCTTTGTTGGTTGTTAATTCATGCGCCTTCTATCAAATTGAACATGAAAAATGACACAACATGTGGTGCCATTCCATGGCAGCACATGCCAGGTTTCATGAATTTCAGACGAGTTTTGGATTTACTAGAATTTGAAAACCAGGTATCTCAATTTTATCGACCGAGCCACGATGCCCAGGTGTTTGAAGTTCATTCGCATTTCTTGCATGGGCCTAAGCATGCACCCAAGGACACACATATGATTTTTCATCCCAATTTGCTACATTGGAGCATGTACCTGTAGTTCAAATTTGAATTATGCACATAAAATGCCTAGAAAACTCGGTTAATATATAAAAACGTCCAAACGAACCCCCAATAATACCAAAATTTAACATAACCCTCCTGTCAGTGTGTGTTGTATCTAGAAAAAAATCAAGGCAAGAAGGGGCAACAGATGTTGTTTCGTCCAAAAAGGTGACACACCTTCCCTACCGGACCACATGGCTTCTTGTGAGAACCTCTAGATTGTGAGGGTTGTATACCATAACCTGCCCCGAATGGGACAATTTTTCACCATGGCATGTTGGTGCCATTCCATGATAGCATGACAAGTTTCATTAATTTCAGACGAGTTTTGGATTTACTAGAATTTAAATACCAAGTATCTCAATGTTTGTCGGCAAGCAAAGGCGCCGAGGTGTTTGAAATTCATTCCCATTTCTTGTATGAGCCCTGAGCATGGACCCAAGGACACACATTTGATTTTTTTTTTCACCCATTTTCTGCACAGGAGCAAGTGCATGAAGTTCATATTTGAATTATGCGCATAAACTGCCTAGAAAACTCAGTTAATGTATAAAAATGTCCTAATGAATCCAGAAAAATTGCAAATTTTAACAGGACACTCCTGTTGGTCTACGTTGCCACTAGGCAGAAATTTGAAATCAAAAAGAGGCAACCAGTATTGTTTTGTCCACAAAGGTCATAAGTTCCCTACCGAAACCAAGAGGCTTCGTGTGAGAAGCTCTGGTTTTGTTAGAAGCTTATACCCAAATCTGCCCCAAATGGGGCAAATTTTCTACCGCAACATGTTGATGCCATTCCATGATAGCATGCCAAGTTTTATGAATTTCAGACAAGTTTTGGATTTACTAGAATTTAAAAACCATGTATCTCAATGTTTGCGGCTGAGCGACAGTGCCGAGTGATACGTCTCCAACGTATCTATAATTTTTTATTGTTACATGCTATATTATATTTTGTTTTGGGTGATTAATGGGCTTTATTATACACTTTTATATTATTTTGGGACTAACCTATTAATCAGAGGCCCAGCCCAAATTGTTGTTTTTTGCCTATTTCAGTGTTTCGCAGAAAAAGAATATCAAACGGAGTCCAAACGGAATGAGACCTTCGGGAACGTGATTTTTGGAACAAACGTGATCCAGAGGACTTGGAGTGGACGTCAAGTAACAGACGAGGAGGGCACGAGGTAGGGGGCGCGCCTACCCCCCCCCCCCAAACGCGCCCTCCACCCTCATGGACCCCTCATGGCTCCACCGACCTACTTCTTCCTCCTATGTATACCTACGTACCCCCAAACCATCAGAGGCATCCACAAAAATCTAGTTCCACCGCCGCAACCTTCTGTACCCGTGAGATCCCATCTTGGGGCCTTTTCCGGCGTCCTGCCGGAGGGGGCATTGATCACGGAGGGCTTCTACATCAACACCATAGCCTCTCCGATGATGTGTGAGCAGTTTACCTCAGACCTTCGGGTCCATAGTTATTAGCTCGATGGCTTATTCTCTCTCTTTGGATATCATTACAAAGTTCTCCTTGATTCTCTTGGAGATCTATTTGATGTAACTCTTCTTTTGCGGTGTGTTTGTCGAGACCGATGAATTGTGGGTTTATGATCAAGATTATCTATGAACAATATTTGAATCTCCTCTCAATTCTTTTGTGTATGATTGGTTATATTTGCAAGTCTCTCCGAATTATCAGTTTGGTTTGGCCTACTAGATTGATATTTCTTGCAATGGGAGAAGTGCTTAGCTTTGGGTTCAATCTTGCGCTGTCCTTTCCCAGTGACAGCAGGGGCAGCAAGGCACGTATTGTATTGTTGCCATCAAGGATAAAAAGATGGGGTTTATATCATATTGCATGAGTTTATCCCGCTACATCATGTCATCATACTTAAAGCATTACTCTGTTCTTATGAACTTAATACTCTAGATGCATGCTGGATAGCGGTCGATGTGTGGAGTAATATTAGTAGATGCAGAATTGTTTCGGTCTACTTGTCACGGACAGGATGCCTATATACATGATCATACCTAGATATTCTCATAATATGCTCAATTCTATCAATTTCTCGACAGTAATTTGTTCACCCACCGTTATACTTATGCTATCTTGAGAGAAGCCACTAGTGAAACCTATGGCCCCCGGGTCTATCTTCCATCATATTAATCTTCCAACACTTAGCTATTTCTATTGCCGTTTATTTTACTTTGCATCTTTATTTCTCCTTATCATAAAAATACCAAAAATATTATCTTATCATATCTATCAGATCTCACTCTCGTAAGTGACCGTGAAGGGATTGACAACCCCTTTATTGCATTGGTTGCGAGGTTCTTATTTGTTTGTGTAGGTGTGTGGACTCGAGCATAGTCTCCTACTGGATTGATACCTTGGTTCTCAAAAACTGAGGGAAATACTTATGCTGCTTTACTGCATCACCCTTTCCTCTTCAAGGGAAAACCAACGCGGTGCTCAAGAGGTAGCACCGAGGTGTTTGAAATTCATTCCAAAATCTTGCATGGGACCTAAGCATGCACCCGATGACACACATTTGATTTTCCAACCCATTTTTTGCACTAGAGCATGTGCATGTAGTTCAAATTTGCATTTTATAAACATAAAACGCCAAGAAAACTCAGTTAATGTATAAACATGTCCTAACAAACCGCGAAAAAGTACAAAATTTAAAATGGCACTCCTGTTGTTCTATGTTGACAGTAGATAAAAATTGAAAGCAAGAAGAGGCAACGAATATCGTTTCGTCCACAAAGGTGATACATTCCCCTACCGGAACCATGAGGCTTCTTATGAGAAACTCTAGTATGTGACAATCTTACACCCAAATCTACCCCAAGTGGGATAAATTTTTTTACCACATCATTTTTGTGCCATTCCATGATAGCATGCCAAGTTTCATGAATTTCAGACGAGTTTTGGATTTACTAGAATTTAAAAATCATGTATCTCAATGTTTGCGGCCGAGCGACAGTGTCAAGGTGTTTCGAATTCATTCCCATTTCTTGCGTGGGACCTAAGCATGCACCAAAGGACACACATTTGATTTTTCAACACATTTTTCTGCACTGGAGCATGTGCATGTAGTTCAAATTTGAATTATGCACATAAAATGCCTAGAAAATTAGTTAATTTATAAAAATGTCCAAACGAACCCCCAAAAATTACAGAATTTAAAATGACACTCCTGTTGTTCTATGGTGACACTAGATAAAAACTGAAAGCAAGAAGAGGCAACGAATATCGTTTCGTCCACAAAGTTGACACGTTCCCCTACCGGAACCATGAGGCTTCTTATGAGAAACTCTGGTTTGTGCGAAGCTTATACCCAGATCTGCCCCAAATGGGACAACTTTTTATCACAGCATTTTCATGCCATTCCATGATAGCATGCCAAGTTTCATGAATTTCAATCGAGTTTCCGATTTAATGGAATTTCAAAACCAAGTATCTCAATGTTTGCGGCTGAGCGATGGTGTCGAGGTATTTCATATTCATTCTCATTCCTTGCATGGTACCTAAGCATGCACCGAAGGACACACATTTGATTTTTCAACACATTTTTCTGCACCAGAGCATGTGCCGGTAGTTCAAATTTGAATTATGCACATAAAATGCCTAGAAAATCAGTTAATTTATAAAAATGTCCTAACAAACCCCCAAAAATTACAGAATTTAAAACGATACTCCTATTGTTCTATGTTGACACTAGGAAAAAATTGAAAGCAAGAGGAGGCAACGAATATCGTTTCGTCCACAAAGGTGACACGTTCTGCTACCGGAACCATGAGGCTTCTTATGAGAAGCTCTGGTTTGTGAGAAGCTTATACCCAAATCTGCCCCAAATGGGACAATTTTTTTACCACATCATTCCGTGCCATTCCATGATAGCATGCAAAGTATCATGAATTTCAGACGAGTTTTCGATTTAATAGAATTTCGAAGCCAAGTATCTCAATGTTTTCCGTTGACACACGGTGTCGAAGTGTTTGAAATTCTTTCCCATACTGGTGTGCGTTGGTCCTAAACAAACGGTTTTTAACCTCTTTCCGCGACGGCATTTGGTACCGTCGCCAAGTGAGTGTGTGCGATAGGGGGGTCCTTCCCACACGACCCAGAAATCGTCGGGGATAGGCCCTCCTGGGACCCAGGCTGGGGCCGTGTGCGATCGGGCGAGGCATCGAAACCCAATCATTTTCGTAGGTATGTACATCCCACACGGTAATCCGAGAAAATCATTTCCATAGGTATGTACATCCCACACGGTGAATCCCAGAAATAGAGTTTTGTAGGTATGTATATCACACACAGTCAATCCAGGGAAAACGTTTCTGTCCGTATGTATATCACACACAGTCAATCCAAGGAATATGTTTCCGTTCTTATGCACATCCCACACAGTCAATCCAGGGAAAACATTTCCATTCGTATGTACATCCCACATAGTTTTATGTGTAGGTAACTATCACACACGGTCTACCTTGGTTAACTGTTTGCTTTTATCAACTATATCACACACGATTTGATGAACAAAACTGTGTGGAATTGGGCTATCCATCGCAAGCACTTTTATTGCTAAACCATTTGCAAAGGTCCATGACACATTTAGCAGGTTTATTAGTTTACAATTAATAATTCCAGTATTACGCAAATTCACATTTCATATCAAACAGTTGTTTGCCAATTTTATATCAAGCACATAAATATATTATAACATCACAGTACGGTAGCTACATGAAAACAGCACAGTACAGCATATAGCTAGTTCAACTTCATAAGAACAATATATTCATTTCCCTAATCGAGATCATCCAGGATCGCCTTATCCAACTCTGCTTTCTGTTCAGTAAGAACCTGTTTTGCACAGGCCAACTGGGAAAGTGCCTCCTCCTTCGCCAACACCATCTTAGCAAAGTCTGATTTTAAAAATCTGAGCTCATTCTCCACCTTCACCTTTTTATCCCGCAACTTGAAATACTCTTCAGCGTTGACAACAGTTTCTCTAAGCCTACATCTATTCTCTTCCTCATACATGCTCCAGAGCTTCGCTAGGCACATCTTCAAAGACTATAGCCACTCTTGATCAACCCACTCCAAGTAAGAACACTTCCATTCATCCTATAATATTTAAAACTATATCAGTAACAATTGTAGGGGAAATGGGTTTATAGCAACATAGAAAATCACCAATGCTTATTTTGAAAAAACTAAAGAGACATGTTAATTATGACATATCTTCTAAAAAAGATCAACGTGCAAATGAAATAATTGATACTGAGACAACAACCAAATTCTGGAACATCAAAAGCTATAATTAACTACAACGACCCTACAAGTTCTTACTCATGTACAATAAATAACAAATTGAACATTTTATGAGGAAGGTAAATATAACTGCAACATCATAGCGACAGTGTTTGGATGACAGCAAATTGATACTAACAGGTGTGTACATGCACAAATTTAGTAACATAGAACTAATAGCACTAAGGCCGTCGACTATGTATGCCAAAACTGGGGTAAAGACAATTGTTGCTACATCTCGCACCGGTGCACTGCACTGGCGAGCCGATGCAGCGGAAAAAAATCAGGGACCCGGACTCCGTAGCACGTAGTTGCTCCGATGCCCAGTTCCTTCGTGCCATAAAGATTTAGTATTTTACTGCTTGGCTACTCGGATGTGTGGACCAAAGTTGGCTACACAAACTGCTGAAGCGGTGCCAAATAATTTTCTAATGGCACCGCTGATGAGATGGCAAAAATTTAAGATACTAGATACAAAGTGTGACACTGTCTTAGGATGCGTTTGGTTGAAGGTGTGGTATGAACGGGTTGGGACCGTGACAGTGTCTGAATCACATCTAACAAATGATTTGTAACAACGAAAGAGGGTCTAACCTTCTCTCCACATGCCAGAAACTTCCTCCCACTATCCACAGAATCAAACGCAACTAGCTTCACGCATGGAGATTGATGGTGACAATGAGCAGATAGATCTTCAGCCACCCCGCTCCATTCGCTGCCACTGATGGTCCTAGGGAGCTACAAGAGGAAGAAATCACTCAAATCGGCCGCCAAGGAAAAATACTTCATTCCAAGTCATAGCCCGAGAGAGAGAAGAGAGGCATACCCGGGTGGTGAAGAAGTAGTCGCCGGAGGAGGAACCGCTGGAGAGGTCTTTGAAGAAGACCATGGCGACCCCGGCGGTAGGATGCGAGATGGGAGAGCGAGGAAGCGGCTATAGCTTAGCAAGGAAGGAAGCAAGGAGGAAACAGGGGAAATGTGACTTGTGGTTGGGGAGAAAAGCGGGTGAGGAAGGGGGAAGGGGGCAGGGGTAGATATTTTGGCGGTAGGCCAAAATTTTGGAGATGTGGAGGGAAACTTTGCGCGTGGTGCCACTGGACCATTCACTTTGAACGATTGTGTGCATCGCAAATGATTCTTCTGCTTTAAGCGCATGGGATGAGTTTGATAATTCAAATTTTGGTGGAAATTTCCCCGGGTACGTCATTGCATAATTTAACATCGCTTTCTAATTTGGGCACACAAAAGAGCATACAGCAGATAGACCACACTTGCTGAATCGAGCAATTTTAGTAATTAAACAGAGCCAGTTGACCTAAACATTGCTCTAATAAAGACCAGCATTAAAAACAAAGCCTAAGTACGCATAATTTTAACAAATCTGCCGCCACGCCGGCCTATGCATCGCCGGGGTGAGATGAGACGTTGATGACTTGTCCTGGCGACATGTCATCGTTGGTGGACTCCGCGTCCCCCCTGCTGAAGTCGACCGCGTCCTCGTCCTCGTCCTCGGTGCCGCCCTCAAGGTTGTAGTACTCATAGTAGTGGCTGCGGCAGAGCTCGCGTTGGTACTCCACCGCTAATTCCTCAACGGACAGATTCTTCTCTACCTCGACCTCGGCCACCCGCAACTCCTCCTCCCGACGCTCCTCGATCTCCGCCGCCTCCTGCATCTCCAGCTCCCGCTCGGCGACCTCATGAGGAAGCAGGTGCTCCATGCCCACTGCCGCCTTTTCAGACGTGGGTTGCATCCTGGAGTCTGAGGTGGCCTGGAATATCTTGGCGTGTGCATCCTCGATCTTGGCGTGGATGGCCTCGACCCGGGCCATGGCGATATCAGCGGCATGGACGGCATCTCGAGCACTCTCGGTGTTTGTAGCCGCCGTCGCAGCTGCTGCTGCTGCCGTCTCGGCTGCTGCAACTGCCTTGTTGGCTGCTGCAGACGCCCTCTCGGCGGAAGCGACCACGCTCAATGCGGATGCGGCGGCACTCTCGGCGTAGGCGGTCGCGCTCTCGGTGCAGGCAGTGGCGCTCGGGGGGGGCGCGGCCATCATACGGGCCTTCGCGAAGCGTTTCCACGGCGTCATCTTTGCAAGAAGGGGGCGCGGGAATGGGGATCGGGATTCATGGATTCGGGGGTTGCCGGCACTGGAGCAGACGAGCCGGCGAATCTTAAGGAGGGAGACTTAAATAGACCCACAAATTTTCATCGCAAACGGTCCCTAGAAAACAACTGTGTGTGATGTTGTAGATATTTTTTATTAGCTGTAAAAGACAAATTTGGAGTAAAGTGCCAACGAATGGTGTTTAAAATGAATGAGAAATTTTGTAGTACTAATACAACTGTCATGTCAAATTTTGGAAAAATTCAGGGGTCATTTGACCTTTTAAGACATTTAAGTGATTTTCTAGCCATTTAATGACCGTAATTGAAATTTGAACTACATGTGCATGCAACAGCTAACCATAAAGGTTTGAAAACTCATATTTCGTGTACTTGTGTGCGATTTAATACCATGTGCAGTAAATTGGAAGGAATTTTCAAACATATTAGTCTAACGGCTAAGACACAATTAAGCATGGAGAAACATGGCATTTTAATTACAAAAAATAAAAAAATAAAAAACACATGAAACATTGGTTTATGTAATGTCATGCCATCAAGATGATGTGGTAAAGAAATTAGCATGTTTGACGAAAGTTTGGACACACACGCCTCACAAACCGGAGCAACTCACTAGAAGGCTCGTGGTTCCGAGAGGGAACAATGCATGTTTGATGACGAACGAGAGATAGCTTCCTCTTACGGCCTTCAATTTTTTTTCTACGTCTAACGTGCACTACTACAACTGTAATGTGAAATTTTGGAAAATTCTAGGGGTCGTTTGACTTTTTAAAGACATTTAAGTGATTTTCTAACCATTTAATGACCGTAATTCAAATTTGAACTACATCTACATGCAACGCCTAACGAAAACGGTTTGAAAAATCATATCTGTGTACTTGTGTGCGAGTTAATTCCATGTGCAGTAAATTAGAAGGAATTTTCAAACATATTGGTCTCACGACATGGACACATGCATAAGTATGCATGGAGTGACATGGCATTTTAATTCCAAAAAATAAAAAATGATCAGAAAAACATGAAACCTTGGTTGACGTAATGTCATGCCACCAAGATGATGTGCTAAAGAAATTGGCATGTTTGATGAACGTTTGGACACACACCCCTCACAAACCGGAGCAACTCGCTAGAAGGTTTGCGGTTCCGAGAGGGAACAATGCATGTTTGATGACGAACGGGAGATAGCTTCCTCTTATGGCCTTCAATTTTTTCCTACGTTTAACATGCACTAATACAACTATCATGTGAAAATTTGGAAAATTTCAGGGGTCATTTGACCTTTTAAAGACATTTAAGTGATATTCTAACCATTTAATGACCGTAATTCAAATTTGACCTATATCTACATGCAACGCCTAACCATAACGGTTTGAAAAAACTTATTTTTTTGTACTTGTGTGCGAGTTAATTCCATGTGCAGTAAATTATAATGAATTTTCAAACATATTGGTCTCAAGGCATGGGCACATGCATGGAGTGCCATGGCATTTTAATTCCAAAAAATAAAAAAAATGATCAGAAAAACATGAAACCTTGGTTGATGTAATGTCATGCCAGCAAGATGATGTGGTAAAGAAATTGGCATGATTGACGAACGTTTGGACACCCCCCCTGACAACCGGAGCAACTCGCTAGAAAGTTTGTGGTTCCGAGAGGGAACAATGCATGTTTGATGACGAACGGGAGATAGATTCCTCTTACGGCCTTCAAATTTTTTCCTACGTTTAACATGCACTAATACAACTGTCATGTGAAAATTTGGAAAATTCCAGGGGTCATTTGACATTTTAAAGGCATTTAAGTGATATTCTAACCATTTAATGACCGTAATTCAAATTTGAACTACATCTACATGCAACGCCTAACCATAACGGTTTGAAAAATCATATTTTTGTGTACTTGTGTGCGAGTTAATTCCATGTGCAGCAAATTAGAAGGAATTTTCAAACATATTGGTCAAGGCATGGGCACATGCATGGAGTGCCGTGGCATTTTAATTCCAAAAAATAAAAAAATGATCAGAAAAACATGAAACCTTGCTTGATTTAATGTCATGCCACCAAGATGGTGTGGTAAAAATATTGGCATGTTTGATGAAAGTTTGGACACACACCCCTCACAAACCGGAGCAACTCACTAGAAGGTTCGTGGTTCCGAGAGGGAACAATGCATGTTTGATGACGAACGGGAGATAGCTTACTCTTACGGCCTTCAAATTTTTTCCTACGTTTAACGTGCACTAATACAACTATCATGTGAAAATTTGGAAAATTTTCAGGGTTCATTTGACCTTTTAAAGACATTTAAGTGATATTCTAACCATTTAATTACCATAATTCAAAATTGAACTACATCTACATCCAACGCCTGACCATAACGGTTTGAAAAATCATATTTTTGTGTACTTGTGTGCGAGTTAATTCCATGTGCAGTAAATTAGAAGGAATTTTCAAACATATTGGTCTCAAGGCATGGGCACATGCATGGAGTGCCATGGCATTTTAATTCCAAAAAATAAAAAATGATCAGAAAAACATGAAACCTTGCTTGCTTTAATGTCATGCCACCAAGATGATGTGGTAAAAAAATTGGCCTGTTTGACGAAAGTTTGGACACATACCCCTCACAAACCAGAGCAACTCACTAGAAGGTTCGTGGTTCCGAGAGGGAACAATGCATGTTTTATGATGAACAAGAGATAGCTTCCTCTTACGGCCTTCAAATTTTTTCATACGTTTAACATGCACTAATACAACTGTCATGTGAAAATTTGGAAAATTTCAGGGGTCATTTGACCTTTTAAAGAAATTTAAGTGATTTTCTAACCATTTAATGACCGTAATTCAAATTTGAACTACATCTACATGCAACGCCTAACCAAAACGGTTTGAAAAATCATATTTTTTGTGTACTTGTGTGCGAGTTAAAAAAATCATCAGACGATGTAAACATCTGGTGTTCAAAAAAGAAAATGTAAAGATCTGGCAAGACAACCGGCCCCCACACAATTGGCACTCTATCTCGCGGCTTGAGGTTTGGTAGGTGAGTGGCGGGGATTATTAATCAGACACGGTTCTGTATTGGAAACCGTCAGCTATTATGTTCACACATGGATTTTGCTGCGGGAAACGTGTGTAATTCAAACTACAGTACTCGTAAATTCCGGCGACCGGCGTGTGTACTGTCCCCGCTGATCTTGATTCCGGCCACCAATAAATACTACCTTGCTCATGTCGTCCCGCCTGCATTCTCATCTACATCCTCCCCTCGCTCGCCCTCTCTCTCTCTCTCTCAAATCTCTGTCATGGCGCCGCCGGTCTGCCCACGCGCCGATGAGGTGTCGCCGCCCCCCGAGAACGCTCACTCGATTAGCAGCGATGAGGACCCCTACGCGCCGCTTGACGAGGTTGCGTCGGACCCCCCAACTTTGGATTTGTTTTGGGGGCAGTACAATCTTTGTCTGTGGAAGTCGTTGCCGCCGGCTGAGAAAGCCAGGCAAGTGGCGTCTAAGAATGGGATGCGGAGGAGGAAGCCAGGCACCAGGCGGCCTGTGAAGCCCGTGATGCCGCCTGGAAAAAGGAGGCGCCGGAGCTTTATGGCCGGGCGGGTCGTCGTGCCGAGGAGGTGTACGAAGACAGGTACTTCGCGAGGAAGGTCATAGGCGCTGGGCGCCTCATCGCTACATGGAGGTGGGCCGATAAGCTCTAGCGTGCCACCGACGAGGAGCTCCGGTGGGCGCCCAACAAAATGGCAAGACCGGCTGCGCGCGTCCGCCAGCAAGAGGCAGATAGGTACGTCAAGCAGTGCGAGCCGGAGATGGTGGAGTACTGCCTCTGCACTGGGAAGACGTCGCGCACCAGGGAGTTGCTGGCGAGAGGCTGCAGGAATACTGGCCCCAAGAGGGATTATTAGTTTTAGTATTGCTCATTTTCAATTTTATGCATTGTACCTAGTAGTTAAGTATCATCACGTATATGTGATGATATTATATATATATATATATATAATGTGATGTACTAATGAACAATTAATATATATATATATATATATTATGAATTCCATTTTCTATTTGTTTTTGTATACTAATTTGAATCTAGCTGTTATCATCCACATATACAGAATGGAAAGCGTATATACACACATTGAAACAGAACATATAAAAAGGGAAAACAAAGTACACACATTGAAACAGAGCAATACTATGATTGCTGTGAATACATCGCTATCCACATCGAAACGACTTTTCAAAATAAAACGCGTCCATGAGACCATGACCAGCAGCCCTTGCCTACGGTAGCTCTTGGCTCTGCCTGAACTCGTGCAGGCGTTCGTCCAAGTGAAAGTGCAACTATCCCTAGGTGGTTTTGGTAATTACTAACAACATATAGCTCATTGAACTAATACTATTTCAATATGATCATTTCAGAAAAATGATTGGCATGGCATGGATTAGGAACGTGGACCCCTCAAAATGCTAAGGACACATATTGGCTCAAGATCAAGACTCTACATTTTCATTTTAGTGATCCAAGATCACATTGAGCCCATAGGAAAAACCAATACTATTAAAAGGGGATGAGGTGTTGCTTAATGGCTTACTTGCTCAAAATTCTTAGTGATATGCTCCAAAAACCCTCAACCACTTTCTCATATCCACATATGTCCCAAACCAAAAGTCAAACTCATCCCCAACAAAATGTTCTATCCGGCGCCACCAAGTTCATTTGACATAGCCACTTCTAGAAACCCTAGTCACTTCAATCTCACCGAGATGGGATTGCAAACTCTCTGTTTCCCTTCGTAACGTTTCCGTCCAACCGAGATGAGTGATCGGTCCCACCGAGTTCGCAATGCAAACTCTTTGTTTCCCTTGCGTAACGTTTTGGTCTCACCGAGATGAGCGAATCGGTCCCACCGAGTTTGCCTGAATGACTCTCTGGTTAGCTTATTACCAAAGTCAGTCCCATCGAGTTTGTGTAATCAGTCTCACCAAGATTACGTTATGCCCTAACCCTAATGAAATCGGTCCCACCAAGTTGACATGTCGGTCCCATCGAAAAGCCTAATGTTCACATTTTGAACTGAATCGATCTGATCGAGTTTTCTGATTCGGCCCTGCCGAGTTTGGTGAATTGTGTGTAACGGTAGATTTTGTGTGGAGGCTATATATACCCCTCCACCCACTCTTCATTCGTGGAGAGAGCCATCAGAACGTGCCTAGACTTCCAGCATACATTTTCTGAGAGAGAACCACCTACTAATGTGTTGAGACCAAGATATTCCATTCCAACCACAAGAATCTTGATCTCTAGCCTTCCCTAAGTTGCTTTCCACTCAAATCATCTTTCCACCAAATCCAAATCTGTGAGAGAGAGTTGAGTGTTGGGGAGACTATCATTTGAAGCACAAGAGCAAGGAGTTCATCATCAACACACCATCTATTACCTTTTGGAGAGTGGTGTCTCCTAGATTGGTTAGGTGTCACTTGGGAGCCTCCGTCAAGATTGTGAGTTGAACCAAGGAGTTTGTACGGGCAAGGAGATCGCCTAGTTTGTGAAGATCTACCCTAGTGAGGTAAGTCCTTCATGGGCGATGGCCATGGTGGCATAGACAAGGTTGCTTCTTCGTGGATCCTTCGTGGGTGGAGCCCTCCGTGGACTCGCGCAACCGTTACCCTTCATGGGTTGAAGTCTCCATCAACGTGGATATACGATAGCACCACCTATCGAAACCATGGGAAAAAAATCTCTGCGTCTACATTGCGTTTGCTCCCTCCAAACTCCTCCCTTTACCTTCATATGCAATGTTTTACATTCCGGTGCTATACTCTTACACTTGCATGTGTAGGTTGATTGCTTGACTTGTTCTAAAGTTGCTAAAATCTGCCAACACTTAAAATTGGGAAAAGGCTAGATTTTTTTTGGTCAAGTAGTCTAATCACCCCCCCCCCTCTAGACATACTTTTGATCCTACACCAAGCGGTCTACACGCTCGCGGTACAACTGGAGCGCGATCTCGAGCTCCAAGTTGGCTATTTCATCGGAGATCACCAGCTCGAGGATGCGACGGCCATGTTCCTCTACTACGCCCAGGTGGACACCTGGCCAAGGAGGCGGTCGAGCCTACGGACCAGCGCGTTGGCATCCAGCAGGCCATGGACAAGGCGAACGGCGGCACCCATGCGAACGGCGCGGCGGGCATCCGGTGCAAGTACGGCATGGCCGGCCTCTAGTGCAAGTACGGCGTTGAGGGCCTCTGCCCACTCCTGGCGAGGAATGGGGGTACTGATGGGATGTGTACCCAGCTGTGACGCCATGTTAACAGTAGGCAAGCGTCGATGGATCCGCTCTTGCTATGCAGCGCGCCGCGCCTCTCGCTCTGCTGCACTCCGGTGGTCTCGCCGTGCAGCGAGCCGCAGCCTATCGGCGCGGATGCACCTAGCTTGCTCTGCGGCGCGCCATCGATCATGTTGTGCGGCGAGCTGCAGCTTGCCGGTGCTGACAAGCCTATCTTGATCCACAGCGCTCAAGCGCCATGCGCCAAAGGTCTGCTCAACCCTGGCGATGACGCGCATCATGGCGTCGTCCATCGCGTTGCCGGGGAGCGCCTCGGCCTCGACGATCCGTGGCGCCTGCTCGTTTTCCTCGTCGATGATGACAGAGGCGGCGCTTTGGTGGGTTGGCATTCTTGGAAAAGGTGGATGTGCTACAGGCTGCGCTTGTCGCCTCCGTGCGTCGCGCCCTGCATATGCGCAATATCGCTGGGTGGCGGGAAACAGGTGAGGAAATGGCGGGAAACACTGGCATGTTCATAAAACGCCATCAATTAATGGAAACTTAGCATAGAAGGAACATCGAGCTAGCACAAGAAGTAGATGATGATCAGATGAACACGGACCACACTAGGGAACCCGTCGGTGATGAATTCATCAATCCCAAATGGTTGAATACTAGCAAGTGTTTGCCCACAACACACACGGCCTATTCCATCACAAACAGATCGGATGGATCAACTGTATATCACGTATCGCACATTGTCAAAAAGTAATGCGGTAGACCTTCTTTAACATGTGTTAAAAAAACAAGGCCCTCGAGGTTAAATTAACTCATGGGATGGGTCGTATTAGTCATTTAATTTGAAAGATATGCTCCAGCCTGAGCACACTTAACTTGAGAGTTTTCTTACATGAGCTACTGGTGGAACAGCTAGTCCTTCCTAATAGGATCCCTCTTCGCATCCTTATGGCGTATCCGGATGACCGCCCGTCCCCCAATGGCCAATAGATGTTGTGTAGACAGAGCATATCACATACATCTTATTAGAAGCAATCGTCCGTGTTATTATCGGTCTTCGCACACAGTTCTGATTACAGACCTGTTTGCCGCGCATCACACACATCTTGTTATATTGAACCGTTTCTGTTCTCTTGTCTCAATGCAAACAGTTCATCCGAGTGAACCGCATGTCATATATCGCACACACCTTCATCTGGCTGCCCGTTTCTTTTGTGTTGCCTAATCACAAACAGTTCATCCGAGTGAACCGTATGCTGTATATCGCACACACCTTCATCTGGCTGCATGTTTCTTTTGTTCCTCCTTATCGCAAATAGTTAATTGAGCTGAACAGTATGCCCTGCATCGCACACGCAACTAAAATCTAAACCGTGTTTGATGCATCCTCCATTGCAAATGTTTTGCACCTTTTTTGACGGTTATTTTACACCACCATTTGTGATTATGGCATCCCACACAGTTTCGTCGAAGGGTCTCTGATCGTAGTTTCTCATTAGTAGCAACCTGCAGTAGTGCCATTTCTTGCATTGTACATAAGCATCCAGCCATGGACACATATATGATTTTACAACCCATTTTGGTGCAACGGAGCATGTGCATATAGTTTAATTTTGAATTATGCACCTTAAATGCCTAAAAAACTTAGTTAATGTATAGAAATGTCCAAATGAACCCCAAATTATATCAATTTTTTAACTACACTCTCATATTTGCATGTTCATTGCAGATAAAAGTTCTAGCAATTCAAACACCCTCCTTTGCCGCTATGACACCATTACGTATTTCAAATCGAGACGAAAAATCAAGTTGGTCACACGCATTTTATTATCACCAACCGTGTGTGATGCAGTACACAATATCTTTGACCACCGTCGAAGTAGTATATGGCTTACGCAAGAAGGTTCGTCGACTTTGCACGCCAGTTTCTTTGCTACACCGATCCAAAATTTTAGAATTCCACGGAAATATCTACCCCCCTCCCCCTTGCCAAAAGCCACATTTCCCCTGTTCCCGCCTTCCTTTCCAAGTTCAAACCTTCACTCCTTGCTTGCAGCGCTGCCTCCTCGCTGGCATCCCTCCTTCACACTGCTCGGCCTCGTCGATCCAGGCAGGTAATCCACACCCGACTCCCATCCTCCTCCTCCTTCCACATCCCACATGCCCCGACCGTTGGCACGACACCTTCCACCCAAATCACCGACCCCTCCCCCAAATAAGTGCTGCCCTAAGCCATGATGCACGCAGTATATCCAAGAACTCGAGGAGCATTTGGCAACGGAGAAGCAAATCACGGCCGCACGCGCGGATGAGGTCGCGATGGCTGCCATTCGTGCCGACCCCTAGATTTTGGAGGGGCACCTCCCGTCGAGGCCACCGTCGATGCCTCGCGCTTCGACACCGCGGCGCGGTTGGCTGCTTTAAACGACAGTTCGTGGCGTTTTCTCAAGGCCACCGTCGGTGCCTTCGATGAAGACTACGAGGTGTTTTCTCTGCGTGCCCATGCTTACCTCAAATCGAGAGCCAGCAGGTTGGTGCGTGGAGCGGCTCAGGCAACTCACCACTACGAGGAGGGCACCCATGATGTGGAGGCCTCGCCCTCTTCCATGTCCAGGGAGCCAATCATAATCGATATCTCTGGCGATGAGGAGTAGCTTGTCTTATTAGCTCACTATAAGGACCTATGTTCAGCATGCTCGGTTTACCCGTTGCATGTGCTACTCTTGCCTTTCCTTAAAAAATTCTAGTGAGTTATCCTATCTACTTTTACCATGCAATCTATTGCTCTAGTGTATATGTTATATATGTCATGCAATGTGGTGCTCACTTATTAACTGTTTGGTTAATTAGTTGTTATGTTCAGTTTACTGTTTGGTTCAATTCTCCAATGTGATGTTTAATTTTTCAGGGTGCAATTTTGTATTATCTTCCATGTGAGAAATAAATCAAATTTATTTGTACAAAATACATGAGAAACAAATGAAATTGTTATATTTCCAAGTTGTCAAGCACCCTTGGTTCGCTTAACTGTCTAATCTTCGAGTATGTTATATATTGTGCAATGTGGTGCTCACTTAATGTTTGGTTCATTTGTTGTGGTGTTTAGTTAACTGTTTGGTTCAAGTCTGCAATGTGATGTTCAATTGTTGTGGGTACAATTTTTTATTGTTATGTGTGTGACGAATAAATTGAATTTGGTTGTACTAAATACATGAGAAACATATACAATTGCAGCATTTCCTAATTGTTAAGCATGCTTGGTTTGATAAATATTCTGGTCTTCTATTAGGAGTACTCCCTCCATTCTCTTATACAAGGCCACTATCGAAAATACATTTTGCATCAATACAAGGCCACCAACAGTAATCGAGGCAAAAATTAATGATGTTTCCTCGTACTAGCAACTTTTTAATACTTACATGCATGTAGTCATAATGACACTCAGCTACTTCCTTCCCATTCATTTGTTGCATGCTTATGGTGTATTAATGTTCCCGGTTGACGAAAAGAAAAGTTGACTTGCAAAGGAGTCATTAAATTTTATCTTGGTACCTGTAATATGAGTTTGTGGCCTTGTATAAGGGAATAGAGAGAGTATGTTATATTGTGCAATGTGGTGCTAAGTTAATGTTTGGTTCATTTGTTGTGGTGTTTAGTTAACTGCTTGGTTCAATTCTACAATGTAATGTCCAATTGTTGTGGGTAGAATTTTGTATTGTTATGCATGAGAGGAATAATTCGAATTTGGCTACAGTTAATACATGAGAAACATATACAATTGCAGCATTTCCTAGTTGTTAAGCATGCTTGGTTTCGATAAATGGCTTTTCCATGTGGCTCGAATTAATCTGCTGAATTTGCAATGTGTTTGTTTTTCATCAACATATTTTACTGATAGTATGCCAACCCTAACTTAACCTAATCAATATCTACCTTATAGGTGTTGCAGGGAAACAATGGGAAGCACTAAGGTTTACAATCGAGGTGTGCATATGCATGGTCATTGTCTAATAGCACATTATTGTGCAATTGCAGGAACCATTCTGATATTTAGGTTTTTAACAATTTGGTCTTGCACATGTAGGTCCTGCTGTCAGAGGTTTTGACCCACTGTTCGACCCATTTTGCATATGAGGAAATGAGTTGTCCATGAATATCAGGCAAGTCAAGAAACTAAGAAAGATTGTTAGGATAAAGAAACTAGCGACGAGGAACAATAAGATCTTTGTCTGCAAAATGAAGAAGACATCAGTGCACCATATGATGGTACTAACTATTATACCTTGTCTTTTTTATTCCTTTGCGCCATTTCCGAATTCAGAGAAGATATTTATGCATATATTTGTTTTCAGGCTTTTCCAAAGCAGATCACTGATGATTACCTCTCAAAGCACATGTATGGTTAGGAGGCAAGGAAGGTATTCATACAACACCCACGGTATAATATTGAATTCTTCCTCAAGAGGACAGACGATGGACGGTCAATCATCGACATGCACTGGCCTAAAAGCTTCAACATCAATGAAGACTCAATATTCGCCTTCCGCCTCATCAGTTTTCCAGATGAGATCCATCTGTCTATCTACCGTCTCTTATGCTAATTTCCAAAGGTTATAGATGTTGCATGTGCAACTTGGTGTTGGTGCAGTTGTCTAATGGGGTAGCTAGCTATATGCCTATATGGTGTAACTGCGTGCTGAAGCTAAATGTACTCTGATGTATTTCAATTATGAAATCCTGGTTCCATAATACGAAAATGAAATATATTATGTGCTTAATATGAAATGTCAGATTGATTAATAAATGAATTACTAATAATAGGCCAATTTTCATGCTAATTGTGTTTTTTCTATTGCAAACGGTTATTGAGAAAACACCGTGGGCGATGACGTCAAACAATGCACACAGTTTCTAGCAAGAAAACGTGTTGGATCAATGAACAATCACACATGACTTCCTCTTGAAAACTGTTTGTGTTATGCCACCATGCGCAAACGTTTATCACATAAAAGTGTTTCTTTTACGCGTCGTATGTGATGCATTCAATAACTCAAACGGTAAAATTGTTAATATCGTCTGCAATAGCAATGCTATCACAAACGATTTAATGAGGAAAATTGTGTGTGATGTACGTACAAACGGAAACGTTTTCCCAGGATTGACTGTGTGGAATGTACATGGGAACGGAAACGTACTTTTTGGATTCACTGTGTGGGATGTATATACGAAAGAAAACGTATTCCTTGGATTGACTGTGTGGAATGTACATACTTACGAAAACGTTTGTCTGGGACTGACTGTGTGGGATGTACTTATGACCGAAAATGATTTGGCTTGTATAATTGTATTTTTAACACAATTGTACATATAACCGTATTTCATCGCTCGCCCGTCGTACACGACCTCATTTTGCCCAACGTGTGTGACCAGAGGGCCTATCCCCGACGGCTTTTGGGTTGTGTAGGAAGGACCACCCCCCCCTTATCACACACACTCACTCAGCGATTTGTATAGTACCTTGCTATACCAGTGCATGTCTGTACATGCTAGACTCGTCAAGTTTAACCCAAGTATTCTTCATGTGCAAAACTGGTTTACATCCGTTGTATGTGAACGTATAGTCTATCACACCCGATCATCACGAGATGCTTCGAAATGACGAATTTTAGCAATGGTGCATACTCAGGGAGAACACTTTTATCTTGAAATTAAGTGAAGGGATCATCTTATAATGCTACCGTCGTTCTAAGCAAAATAAGGTGCATAAAGGATAAACATCACATGCAATCAAAATATGTGACATGATATGGCCATCATCATCTTGTGCTTTTGATCTCCATCTCCAAAGCAATGGCATGATCTTCATCGTTACCGGCGCGACACTTTGATCTCCATCGTTGTGTCGGGGTCGTCTCACCAACTATTGCTAATGCATAGGGATAAAGTAAAGCAATTACATGGCGCTTAGTGATTGACACATAGGCAGGGGCGGGCCCAGGATTTAAAGAGAGTGTATTCAAAATTTCAACAGCTATTTAAAGCCTATAAATCCTTGTTCTTGGCGTGTTTAATTGATTATAGCACCATATTTATACTAACTGTATATTATATAAAAGATATAACATAATATAATAGAATCGTAAAATTGGTCATGCTTCGAAATTGTTCAATAGATAGAAATACTAATTAGTCAACATATCAAAGTGACAACATCTTAAGATATAGGAGTTCAAATGATAGGAAGTAGAAAATGATTAGGAAAAACTTACAAACTATAGAACTAAATTTTATAAATAATGCTCATTGTAATAACTCCCCAATTTATAAACATTCCCACATTGTAATTCATGTGGAAAATTGCAAATCATCATGTCTAAACAATTCATAATTCATTTCAAATGAATTTCTAATTTTAAAATACTATAATAGAAATCCAACTAACCAAGTTAACTTACTATTGTGAGTCGATGTTGGACAACAAAAGGAGAAGACAACGCGTTGACACCTGCAGATCCAAATTTTAACAGTCGGACGATTAATATGTTAAGAAACACGAACACCTCAAATTATCAATCAAATTTTGAATGACTGAACTTGTGGCTTTGGAATTGGAAACCTACCGAGAGCCTTCGATGCGGTGATGCCTGATGCTGCCAACTGTCGAGATGGATTAAAGATGAAGTGAAGCTGTGAGGGTTGAGGGATGGATGCCGTCAGATGCTTGCGTTGTCGCCGTGCCTACCTGTACCGCCGTGCGCGCGTGTGTTCAGGGGACAGTGATCAGCCCTGCCACCATGCCCTACCCACGACTCCACGAGTGCGAACATAATTGGGAGGTGCCCGTTCGTCTCGTACAATATGCCATTTTAGCGAAGCACATGCAGGCCCTGCATCTTGCTGCAGCGATTTGGGCCACTTGGGCCATGCCGGGGTGGTGAGGACATAAAGAGAAGTGGGCTAGTCTTTGTTTCCGGGCAGGAATCCTTAGCTGGTATTTCCTGCATCTATTTCGCTTTCCCCTGCGTACAAATGAAATACACTATATATATAAAGTTTTTTTGCCAAATATTATGGGTATTCAACCGAATACCCTTGAATTGAACTGGCCCGCCCCGCAGATCATACAATAAGTAAAGACAACCCTAAGGCTCCTGCCGGTTATCGTACTCATCGACATGCAAGTCGTGAACTTATTACAAAACATGATCATCTCATACATCAACATATATCATATCACGTCTTAACCATATCACATCACAACATACCCTACAAAAACAAGTTAGACTTCCTCTACTTTGTTGTTACAAGTTTTACGTGGCTGCTACGGGCAACTAGCAAGAACCGTTCTTACCTACGCAAAACCACAACAGTAATTATCAAGTTGCTATTTAACCTTCTACAAGGACCGCCGTAGTCAAATTATATTTAACTAAAGTGGAAGAAACAGACACCCGCCAGCCACCTTTATGCAAAACAAGTTGCATGTTAGTCGGTGGAACCGGTCTCATGTACGTGGACATGTAAGGTTGGTCCGAGCCGCTTCATCCCACAATACCGTCGAATCAAAATAAGACATAAGTGGTAAGCAATATGAACATCACCGTCCACAACTCATGTTTGTTCTACTCGTGCATATCATCTACGCACAGACCTGGCTCATGATGCCACTCTTGGCAAACGTTGCATGGAAAACAAAAACAATTCTACTCACACCCAAGATCTATCCATGGAGATGCATAGCTACGAGAGGGGGAGAGCATCTACATACCCTTGTAGATCGCTAAGCAGAAGCGTTTATCAATGCGGTTGATGTAGTCGTACACCTTCACGATCCGTTCCGATCAAGCACCGAACATACGGCACCTCCGCGTTCAGCACACTTTCAGCTCGATGACGTCCTCGCCTTCTTGATCCAGTAAGAGGGGCGAAGTAGTAGATGATTTCCGGCAGCACGACGGCGTGTGACGGTGGTGGTGAAACTATTTCCGCAGGGCTTCGCCAAGCACAACCGATTTAGAGCGGAGGATGAACTAGAAGGAGGGGGGCGCCGGCACACGGCTTGGTGAATCGTGGTGTGTTCTACGGGCTAGCCCTGCTCCTCTATTTATATGTTGAGCCCAGGGGTCGTTACTTGAAGCAAGAGCCTCCCCGAAGTCGGTTTGAAATGCAAGGACCATTCTCGGATTCCAGCACCAGACGTCTGGTCCCTGACATCCGCAAAACTTCCTTTTGCATCGACCTAAAGCCACGTGGGCCTTACCCCTTGGCCCAACCATATCATACTACATATCAATCTTTACCTCCGGAGCTTCTTGTCATGTCCATGATCTCATCCGGGACTCCGAACAATATTTGGTCACCAACATACATAACTCATATAATACTATATCGTCAACAAACATTAAGCATGCGGATCCTACGGGTTCGAGAATGATGTAGGCATGACCAAGACGCTTCTCCGGTCAATAACCAATAGCGGGACCTGGATGCCCATATTGGTTCCTGTATATTCTATGAAGATCTTTATCGGTCAAACATTTATGACAACATACATAGTTCCATTTGTCCGTCGGAATGTTACTTGACCGAGATTCGATTGTCAGTATCTCCATACCTAGTTCAATCTCGTTACCGGTAAGTCTCTTTACTCGTTCAGTAATATGTCATCTTGTAACTAACTCCATAGTCACTTTGCTTGCAAGCTTCTTATGATGCTGTATTACCGAGAGGGCCCAGAGATACCTTTCCGTCATACGGAATGACAAATCCCAATCTCGATCCATGCCAACTCAACAGACACCTTCGAAGATACCTGTAGAGCACCTTTATGATCACCCAGTTACGAAGTGACGTTTGATACACACAAGGCATTCCTCCGGAGTCCGGCAGTTGCATGATCTCATGGTCGAAGGAACATGTATTTGACATTAAGAAAGCAGTAGCAAAAACTGAACGATCATATGCTATGCTAACGGATGGGTCTTGTCCATCACATCATTCTCCTAATGATGTGATCCCGTTATAAAACGACAACTCATGTCTATGGTCAAGAAACCTTAACCATCTTTTGATGAACGAACTAGTCTGTTATAAACTTACTTTTGTATTTGTTTATGTATTCACACATGTATTAAAGTTTCCGATCAATACAATTATAACATGAATAATAAACCTTTATCATGATTAAGAAAATATAATAATAACCATTTTATTATTATTGCATCTACAGCATATTTCAACAGTTAGTTGTAGTAATATTCCTTAGGGCTAGCTTGGAAGTTGGAACATATGCAAAACAATGTTCTTCTCCAGTATTAAGTTAACATAGTAGATCTTTCTCTCAACACGTAAATTGTCATCTCAACATACTTATGCACAGAAAAAAGACCCATTCACCATGCAACCATGCATTTTATTATGGTGCTTATATTAGAAAATATTTACAACTATACAATAAATCATACGTATTTTCAGTCACAATTCAAATATAATTAATCCATATATCCATGTTACATGTAACCAAATCTCATTGATTATATATTGCTATCAAGTCCTGCAGCAAGGTGTGGGATATCATCTACTCCCTCCATTCGCAAATATAAGATGTTTTGCATATTTCGATATGGACTACATATGAACTGAAATGAGTGAACAAACATACTAAAATGCGTCTATATACATCCGAATCAAAAAAAACTTATAGTAGTGAACGGAGGGAGTAGTTACTATAGTAATAGTAAAAACAAACATGAAAGATTACTTCCATTCAAGTTCTTCAAAGTTACTTCCCACATTCTTCCAAGATTATTCAAGTTCTTCAAAGTTACTTCCCACATTCTTCCATTCAACAAATAATTGCAACAGGGGAATGCTCAGCGCGAGAACTTTGATGGCAAGTCCCTCCATCTGAACCAGTCACATGTTAAGTCAGACGTTTTGCTTCATGGTTCTTGTGGAAGGGTAAAATAATCTCCATAGTTTACCACAAACCCTTGAACCATCTCAAGGACATCTCCTATCAGAATAGCAGCAACCTGCCATGGTCGGGGGATGAACACCGAGACCTCCTCTTAGCAGGTGGTTCCGAATTGCACCCTGCCAGCAGAAGGAACACGGAAAAGCATTAGTTATCTCGGAATCCCGAGGCATTTTGCATGGGTTCAGCTTGGGCTTGAAAGCCGAGAAGCCTGTATACACCATAAATCAGGATGGACCTTGAAGCCGTTGTAGCTCTGAGTTGGTTACGCCGCAGATAGAACCATCCTGCCAAAGATCATGGGCTCATCAGTGCAAGTATACTGGCAGAAAATTAAGACTTCAAGGTGCCAAGACTGTCCTTAGGCTTTGTCCACACACTGGAAAATGGGGCAGTAATGAGAAAAACATGATGTTGGATTAGCTTCTGAGGAACATAGAATGCCTCGTGCAAGGTTTAGCACAGCTTCCTCAACAGCACGAGGTACAAGCCAACATCAGCTTGCCAATAGTTGTGTCTCAAGGCTTTCAATATATGTAACATCCCAAAAATTTGAAATGTTAATAAAGTAATTAAATAATATTATTGATTGAGTTGCTTGAAATTTAGAAGGAATTAATTTTTTTGAGTACTTTAAACCTTTCAAGCCATGACAAACAAGTTGGATTAATATAACTATCCAACAAATATAATTTTTGGCTCGAAGGAGTTATTTAAACTTAAAAGGATTTAGTATTTTCATTTGGATATTTTCAAACCATATTTCAATAAGTGGGAATAATATGACTTTCCAATATAGTATTTGGATTTTAGTTGGATGTTGATCCTAACCAAATAAGAGAGGAGATAAAATGACATCTCCCAATGGACCCTACCAAGTTTGAAGTTTAAATCATTTTGGGTATTTATAAAACCCTAAAACTATTTTTAGGAATTTATAATACCCTTAAATGATTTTGCCGATGTGCATTTTTTTAAGGAAATGGCTTGATATTTTAAGTATCAAAATCATTTCTACAAATAGAACTAGAAAAGAAATAACCAGAAACAGAAACTCTAGCCTACTGGGCCAAATCTGGTCGGCCCATTCCTATCTCTCTATTCCCTGCGTTGTGTGCATCCCAATCGAGGCCCAGCCCAGTTAACACCCCTCTCTCACTGAAGAGCGGGCCCTGCCGTGTCATCTTCAACCCCAGCCAACGGCGGCCGACAGCGGCGACACCATGATGGCTGCCGTTTCCCTTCCTCTCTCAGGCCTGAAGAACCCTCCAGAAGCACCCGTGCACTGCCGCTACCTCTCCCCTCCATACTACTATCTCCGTCCTGGTTCATTAGTCCCCCTCGTATTTAGGGTCATAATTTGACTACGATTTTAACAAATAAAATATAAATTATACATAACAAAAATAATATCAGAAACTATGTTCAAACACGAATCCAACGATATAGTTTTTGGTGACATGCATTAACATTTTATTAGTTAAATATATGGTCAAAATTTGGCAAAAAACACGAAGGGGGCCAATAAACCCGAACGGAGGTAGTACGCCTTAAAGGCGCATTAATGGCCGCGGATTGAGCACGCCATTAATGTCCACCACCGAGCTCCACCGCCTCACACCGAACCGACCTCCCCTGGAATAAAAGGTGCACTCGGGCACGCCCCATTCCTGGCCTTGTCTTTCCCATCAAACCACGACGAAGCTCCGCCTTATTTCTCCTAGAATCACTCGCCAGACTTTGAGCTCTGCCACGGCATCAGAAGAAGCTTGTCTCGACATCCGACGAAGCTTGCCTTGACATCCGACGAAGCTTGCCTCGACGTCATAGCAGCCCTTGCCCTTGTATTTCCTCCTTTCTCTCTACCTCACCCGTGCACACGCTTTGACACCTTGGTTTCTCCACATACGACGAAACCCGAGCCCCGCCTCTCTCCTATTTCCTCCTTTCCCTCTATCTCACCCATGCACACACGTTTGATACCTTGGTTTCTCTCCAGGATGTCTTGGAGCATGGAGCACGCAAACCACAAAGCCCGAGCTCCACCTCCGCTCCGGCGAACTCCAGTCACTCTTACCCGGCACCAGAGGACCTCCCAAGTTCTCTAAGAGGAGCCTAGACCTTGCCATCCCATTCCATACCTCGTCCACGAGCGCATCGTCGTTATTGACCGCTCGGTTGATGACATCAAGGACTCCCGAGCCGCGTGCTGCTGTAGTTTTCCTCTCTGGCGAGTCTCTATGGCCCATTCATCCACTGTTGTACGATTCCTCGCCGAGGGCCAGATTAGATCACTTAAACAGAGATCGCCAAATCAACACCCCCAGTTAACTCACTTAACCGAATCGGTACCGCGAATCAGATGCTGCCGGGTAACACGGTGAAGCAAATCAAAGTCTGTAAACTAAATGGCCCGTTGCTCAATCAAAATTACCAAATTTTAACTACTACAGGATATGTAGAAGGTTCTACTAGAGTCTATTAGCATATTCCCTCTAAAAATAGTCTATTAGCATGTCAATGTCATACCATTACAACATTTCAAAGTATCATTGGGACATCGAAGTGGGTTGAACTGGTAATAAGCTGCAAAGACAACTAGATCTGGAGTGCCGACAAATAAAAACACCAAATGGCTTGTGACATTGTGATACTTGGTAATTTAACTTCACATAACTAGCTCTTATCCAGACAAGATACATAAATTTCTGAGTTGACTGCAAAACTTATAACTCATACCAGATGCATAAAACCAAAACAAACATCTATGGACATGGTTATGCAGTTACTAACCGCGTCATACATAATATTTTGTGTTCCTGGATCCAAACGTGGAACTATCAGTCGACCTGAAAAGAATGTCCCTTTCCTGTATCAAAATAGATAAATGATTTGTACAAATAGACATTCAGAAACCAAACCTGATCTAGAGCTTCTCAGTTTGGGAGTTTCGGGCGTGGCAACAGATAACACCTTATCCTTATTACGAGGAAGTGGAGATCGTCCCTTTTAATGAATAAATCAATAAGATGTTAGAAATCATCATAGCATTTCCAATGCAAGCAAAAAATAATACGTTCAAACATAAATTGATTCATAATATACACACGGCTTGACTGCAGGTAGTATTCTGATTTCAAAGTCAGCATAGTTTCAGATAGTGTAGCCTTTGCAGAAGTTGCTTGGTTCATTGAGTATAATTTATTTATTTTCAAGCAATTATTTTTGAACTGACAGCAGCGTGATTGATTGGGGATCCATATTTTAGTATGCTGATAAAACATATAAATATACAGGCAACACTCAGAATCAATTAGTACCACAAGAAGTAGGCACATTTCCAATACTTACATATGGTATTGGAGTTTTGATCATTTGTGATGGTGTGCTCGGCAACGCTTTACCTGCAGAACTTTGCTTCACCAATGGGGAGATAGGTACTTCTGCCTGGTAAATAGCTCACTTCAGTATGCACACTTCACTAATAAGGCTGAATTTATGTATTTATTTGCCTTGTTATGGCACTGTTTTTTAGGGTATGTTAAGCTACTGTGATGCAGTGCTAAAGTTGAATTTGGAGTTCCAAAAACCTACAGGAATTGATTTTGTTTCGCAACATAGCACAGTTGTCATATGTTGCAGCTAAGAAGCAATAATTTCAACACAGCGTCACATTCAAGAACCAAATGATATAGCCACTATTGAAGGCAATGTTCATTTCAATAAACACATGAACTTCATTGGTAGTCCGGAATGAGTGAAAACAGAGGAGCTATTCACAAAATAGTGAGATCCCCCCCCCCCCAACCCCCCAAGCGGATTGAATGATGGTCCATTGCGGAATCCAAATACTAACCACCACATGACAAGATTAAGGTTCTTATAGAGGGAAAGTCTAGTATGAACCCATGTCCATATGCACCCGTTTGTTCACATTAGACTTTTCCTGTATATTAGAAAACAAGAATAAACCATGACCTATTTTTAGCAACCACACATCTGCCAGTCATGGACAAAGCTGTCCGGTAACAGTGACAAGAATGACCAGTTATGTTGTTACTAACCACGTCATAGATAATTTTTTGGCTTCCTGAATCCAACCGTGGAACTACTAGTTGACCTGAAAATGAGTTTTCTCTTTCTTGGGTAAATATGGATTATGGATAAATGGTTTACAGAAACAAGTTCAAAAACCAAATGCTTCACCTGATCTGGCGTTTCTCAGTTTGAGATGTTCAGGTGTGGAAACAGCCATAGCCTTACTGGGACTGCGGGTAAGCGGAGATAGCACCTGATGTTTTGAATGAACAATTCACCAATTAAATGTCAGGTTAGGTTCAATCATAAAAATTACATACATAAGCAAGATAAAACATAGTGAGACATCAATCGAGTCACAATACACATACAACCTGACTGCAGGCAAAATACTAGAGTTTTAGATGTTGCAGCATTTGCACAACTTGATCGGTTTCTTTAATGTATCTTCAAAATTTTAATTTCAAAATGACAGCAGCATGACTTATGGTGACAAAGTTGGTGCAGAGCCCTACTGCATTCACCCAGTAAGGTGCCGGCTTTTATAAGGAACTGAGCAATCAGTCTAACCAATTGTATTCCCCGAGATTAAGATTGGATTTAAGTTACTTATACACTATAAGTTGTCCAAAACATTCAAAATTACCTTAAGCAAATGGTTATCACCAAGAAAACGTGTAGGGATGTGCTACACTGGGGCATCCAGAGATTAGCTTATTCAAGATTGCATTGATCTAGCTTAAAGTGTGTGGTAGCTCTATATAAATGTAACATCAGATTAAAGTCATTTATATGCTCTGGATGATTGAACAAGCAAGTAAAACATATACTTATTGTCTGTTTGTTGCTTCTATCAGTCCACATAAGGACGAGAGAGAGAGGGAGGGACAGGGATTTGCTGAACAATCATTTTAAGGCTGAGAGTGGAGAAATATTATTTCATTTTTTGAGATGCAGAGTTCGGAACTCACCGTTTTAGGATGTTTCACATCTGGAGAGGCTGAAGTTCCAGTTGGCACCATCGCCTGAATTGATGCTTTCTCATTAGTTATTCTCCGCTCGGCTTGTCTCCTTAACAAAGCTTTAGGGGTACTTTCACAACCTCTCACATCCAAAGGACCAGACGCTGCTCTATCTGCATTTGGTATCATTTTATAGTCCTCTGAAGCCTCAGGACTGCTTCTACAACCTAAATTAAGCTCACCGTTGATCAATTGCTCGTAAGCATCGCAGTGAAACAAATTATTTCCAGAAGGAACACTGTGCGGTCTCAACTCTTTGCTCTTATGTGTATCCCTGGCTGGACCACGTTCCAAACCCTTAGCAACCACAGCGTCTGTAGAACAGTTCTCTTTAGGTGATACTGTACTAGATAAGCCCTCAGAAATCACATTCGCTAATCTTCTAACAGTGTTGACAATATTTCCCATGAGAAAGGATCCAAGCAAATTGGTAATGTTGCTTGCAGGAGCTTCTCCAAGGACACTCGAGTTGATACAGGTGACAGAGGAGCTAGTTCAAGGTTCTATCTGCAAACTTGCTGTCTCAGGATACAAACAAGTGCGGCTACCCCCTACTCCAGACTAAAAGTCCACTCAAATAGTGGTTATAAACCTGCAGGCATGGTATGCAGCAAAGACAAAGTCATTCATAATTTGTACCAGTGGCAATAGAGTAAAAGCACCGTTTGATAACCTTTTTGAAACCAAAAAGGTGTACGTGTTACCAAATTCAGAAAGTTCATCTATTTAGCTCAAGCTTCGAATCTCCAACATTTTTTGTTGCCTTTTGAAGGAAAAACTACATAGGCAGCTTCGACAAGATGTGCAAATAGTGCACTGGACAGAGGCTGGGTTTTTTTTTTCAGCTTTACATTTCTACAGAGAAACTGATTGTGTGCACAATGGAAGCAAGAAAATGAGAATCTCATTTATGCACGCAAGAACTATAAAGTGAAACCTGAATTAGACCATGATCCTACCTTCAGTCTCAAGAGTAGAAAAATAGTTACACCTCATTATGTGCGTAGGAGGGCATCAGGTGTAAACGAACATTCATAGTTTTATTCCTACAAGAAAAATACATAAGAAATTCAATCAACTGAAGAAACAAAAATATGCACCTATAACCCGGCCTCCTAGACGATAGATACATTTACAGGCAAAAAACTTAATCTTTTTTATAACAACATAATAAAGCTTATAAAATCCCTCTTTGTTACTAGCCGAAGATTGGATGGGTGAACCTGTTTTGATTCACCAAAAAACAATTTGTTCTGATGTTTTGCTTTATGAATAAGCATAAGTAAAATTTGGAAAATTGGACTACAGAACATGCATTGACACCGCCCGTGTTGGTTTCAGCAGATGGAGTTTGATACCATAAGTCTTAGCCCTTGGTGGAATGAAACCAAAAAAAACAAAGCTATGATGTCTAACTAGATCCAGGATAAATTAAATGAACCAGGGAGCACCATGCATCGTGCGGTTGTTCTGGTATGATATTAACAGCTTCTGCTGCTGACATGCACTAGAACCTAGACTGCAAAGGAAGGCACTGCACATAAATTATATTATGCTGAGTTTGCATAAAAAAAAGCTATGTATTTCCAAGTGCATGAGCATGCGGGCTATTATTAAAATTCTTATTTTGTCACACACGAATCTCAAAGCAAGCATTGATGGTCCAGATTGCTCTATGTGCCTTCACTCCTGTGCACAAAATATGCCTTCATAAAATGCTGGGTAATAAAAAACTGAGGCGGCATATGGCATTAGTAACCGTAGGACATGGGAATGAAATATAGCTGCAACATCCTGGTTCAGGTCAACCGAGTAGCTTGCAGGCTATATGACAAGTTTCTAGTTATTTCATCAGTATATTAAGCTATTTTACTTATACAATTTCAGCAGACAACCAATGAGGCAATGAGGTTTCAACATTTTACCCACCTAAGTGCTACAGAGGTGCAAGTTTGGATAAGCAGAAACAGAATTTACTCTAAATTAACTAATGTAGTAAAATACGTAATCTCATCACTGAACCAGAGAATCAGTATCCATGTTTTGATTGTCCAATTGGTCCACCGTGGATCTAAATGGTAGACACTAGTTGAATAATTGGTAGGACCACTCAAAAGTTAACGCAAAGTACTTTTGAACAGATCCAAGTGTCTGCTTCTCCTGTTGTATTTGAAAACGTTGCCTAATTCATAGGATGATCCTACTCTCTGTCTCTCCCGTTGTAACACACTAATACTTGAAAACATGTACCAATTAGTTTCACTGAGTCACCAGCACTATTTCGACCCTACTCCCCGGTACTGCATTTCACACTTTCAGTGCAATGAGCCAGTGTTTCTGTATATTAACAATACGTCCAAATCGCAGTACAAGAAAAGGAAGAAGAAGAAAATTTAAAAATAAAGAAACATACTTTTGTGATGAACTTCAAATCAAAGTCAAACGGACAAAATAGAAGGGTCCTGCCACTCTGAAAAAGGCCCTCTCGTGCAAGCCCCGCCCCCCCAAATCACACCACAGCAGCTAAGGATGCGATGGTGTCAAGCAAATCGGAATCTAAATAGAGAATAAAGGTCTGCGAAGCATACGCAGGTCCGTCCAGAGGCGGCGTGGGGAACAGGGACCTTGAAGGGCGGCTAGGGTTCTTGCTCCCGGCGGTGGAGCTTGGAGTGGAGGTTGGTAATGTCAATTCGCGTTGGGGCTTGGAGTGGAGGTTGGTGCTGTCAATTCGCGGCCAAATGGATTCAGAGGGTGCTTGGATACTTTTAGTCTCATGACTAAAACTTGCTAGCCTCACATATACTTGGATCCAAATACCAAAGAGACTAAAATCAAGTTACTGAGCATTTATTATCTTCCAAACCATCTAAAACTCCCATGTGTTGAAGTAGAGGAATTAAATGAGGAGAGAGTAAGCTAATGCACATTTTAGTAGGTTTCGTATGACTAAAAAATTTTAGCCTCAAGACTAGTCCTAGCCTCTTTTTAGTCAGGGGTGCTTGGAACTTTAGCCTCTAAAAGAGACTATTTTTAGTTAGACTAAAAATAGTCCCTTGGATCCAAGCATCCTCTCAGCTAGCTATACTACTAGTACCAGGGAGATGTCATCCGCGAACTGATGATTTGCCCGACCTTTACTGTGCCTCGGCCAGAATGCCCATCTTACTTTGCAATTTCAATTGATAATACTATGTGACATGTTTTGTTGCTTTGCTTCTAGACAAAATTCCACATGTTAAAAATAACTATCTGAATCCTTTGCTGCCGAGTAACTATTTCGACCCTACTCCCCGGTGCTGCATTTATTATGAACATTATATAGTACTCCTTTTTCTAAAATATACTCCTATAAAAGATGTTGGCGTGCTCTGCACCGTCCGATCTGCCCCGTGCACCTCACGCCGATGCTTGTATGCCGCTTTCCCCGTCATTTTGATCGGTCCATGATGTGTGGGTCGAAGGCGTGCCCGAGCCTCCTTGTCTGTCGGTCATTCCCCAAGCCTTGTGTGCACGTTGTTTGGTCCGCATACGACTGCTGAGCCCCGTGGGCAGAGTGAATTGCAAAAAACCACCACATTTGAAGTTCAAGCATCAATTTGCTACCACATTTCTAGTGCGTCCCAAAAATCCACCACTTTACTTTAAATTTTTTCAATAAAAACAAATCACCGGTTTGCCGCAGTTAACACGATTTCTGACAGGGCTGGCCCACCCGTCAGGCGCCACATGGGAGAGGCCAGGCGGCGAGTGGTTGACGGCCGTTAGGGTTGTCAGTACAAAACAGAGCCCCCACTCCCCGCCGCTCACACTCCACTCCACTCGCTCACTCTCTCACTCTCACTCCTCTGCTCTGTCCCCTGTTGTTGCCGCCGCCGGAGGCACGGTTCCCTCCCCGCCGTAGAAGATGCCGTCGTGGAAGGATGGAGAGGAGAGCAGCGAGGAGGAGGAGCTGGTCGGCATGGATCTGGAGCAGCACTGGGTAAGATATCGATTTGAGACCATGTTTGGAGCAGTTGCTATTTTTTCTGTGGTTCACTAGTGTGCTACAATGCAGGCGAACCCTGGCACCACTATAGATGCATCCTTCTGTGGTAGAGCTGCAGATGCAAGCATCACATGTAGACTGCACTTGGCCCCATGCATGAAATATGTTGCATTTGAAGGAAAGGACACTGGGAGGAGGTTGTATGGATGTGTTGTTCCTCAGGTCAGTGTTATCCAACTAGGGTTTGTGTTAGTGGTAGTTAGTCTGCAGATGGTTGGAATTGCTGTCAGTAAATTCATTTAATTTGAACTGTCCGCAGTTGCAAGAATCAAATTATGTCAGTAAATTCACTTAATGAAACATGATTTGTACTGTCTGTAGATGGAAGCATTAATTCCTGTCAGTAAATTAAGTAAATGAAACATGTTTTGTACTGTGGTAGGGCTGCAGATGCAAGCATCAATTTCTGTAAGTAAATGAAACATGTTTTTAACAGTGATTTTGCAATTCAGTTAATGGTAGTATTGCTCTTGTCATATAAGCTTAGCTTGAACTTCAAGTTTCCTGAATGTCTGATGTATTTGCAAGTAGGACTGAATCACTGGATATCTCATCTACTTTATTTTTGAAGTTAGCATATTTATTTTCTAATACTTGATGCAGGATGGTATTGACTGTGAAGTTGCTCAGTGGGTTGATGCCCCATGGCCTTCTATTCCGCAAAGATGTTTAGTGAAGATATGGGAGATGTTTCGTGAGGAGAACCATGGCAGAATGATTGACCATGAGGAGTATAAGAAAGAGTTGGACAAGGTGAACAAGCAGTTGGATACACTTGGGGATCAGTACAGTCAGCTGGTTGAGGATGTCACCAAGATGTTTGATTGGGCAGATCAGAACAACAGGGTCATGAGTGATGAAGAGTTCAAGCAGAAGCAGATGGATGTGGACAAGGACATGGAGAAGCTAGCTATCAGTAAGGAGAAGGAGAGTGCTGACTTTGGCAAGATGAAGGAGATGGAGAAGCTGGCTCAGGAGCTCAAGGAGATGAAGTGCATTCTTAGATCTCGGGGAGAGATCATTAGGAACACCAGGAAGGAGAGGGGTGAGATGAAGAAAGAGAGGGACTGGCTGATAGAGGAGAAGAAGAAGCTGGAGTTTCTGGTGGGTGATCTTATGGAAGCTGGTCATGGCAACAAGGACAAGCTTGCTAAGATCAAGTCAATCCTTGATGAATGAACAATGATGTTCATCACCTCAGTTATGTTAAGCTAATATGTGGCCTTGGAACAATATAGCTGGCCTTGGGGTTGTATATTTTGGGAATCCCCTAGTTATGTAATGACTGTGATGATTATCTACAAAACTACCTCCAGTTAAGTTATGTAATGTATGTAATGACTAGCTGCAAAACTACCCCGGTTATGTAATGTTGTTAGCTTTCTATAGTAAGAGCTATGCTATTATGAATATTAATATGCTTCTTTGGACTAAATGGTGAATGGTCAAGACCAACTGGGCATGGCCAAATTGGGCAAATGCTTACAGAAGGTAAATTGTTGATCACATAAACCACAAAGAAAAACTATGCATAGTGCACTCACCACCTAAACCTTTAATTTAATTTAGTCTTTAGGGTGGATCGGGCTCGACAAAACCAACGGCTCATTTAGTCTTTAGGGTGGATCGGGCTCGACAAAGCCAACTAAACTACTCATTTAGTCTTTAGGGTGGCTTCGGCTCGACAAAGCCACCTAAACATATCATTTAGGCTTTAGGGTGGCTCGGGCTCGACAAAACCACTAAACCACCCTTTAGTCTTCAAGGTGGCTTGGGCTCGACAAACCCACTAAACCTATTACTTAGGCTTTAGGGTGGCTTGGGCTCGACAAAGCCACCTAAAACTATCATTTAGGCTTTAGGGTAGCTTGGGCTCGACAAAACCAACTAAACTACTCATTTAGTCTTTAGGGTGGCTTCGGCTCGACAAAACCACCTAAACATATCATTTAGGCTTTAGGGTGGCTCGGGCTCGACAAAACCACTAAACCTATCATTTAGGATTTAGGATGGCTTGGGCTCGACAAAACCACCTAAAACTATCATTTAGGCTTTAGGGTGGCTTAGGCTCGACAAAACCACCCAAACCACCATTTAGTATTCAAGGTGGCTTGGGCTCGACAAAGCCACCTAAACTACTCATTTAGGCTTTAGTGTGGATCGGGCTCGACAAAGCCAACTAAACTACTCATTTAGTCTTTAGGGTGGCTTTGGCTCGACAAAACCTTAGCATCAAAACCTTAGGTGGCTTTAGGGTGGGTCTTTAGTCCAAACTCAACATCAAAAGCCAAAATCTTGTAGAATACAAAAAGCATCAAATCAAACAAGTAAATTGTTGATGACACAAACATGTTCTCAACCATAAAAGTTCTCATCCATAATAGTTCTCAATCTTAGCATGCTAACACAAACAAGTTCTCAAGCTAAATACCGATTACACATAGCAGTTCACACATAGCAGTTCACACATAGCAGTTTACACATAGCAGTTCAGACATAGCAGTTCTCAGGCATAGTTTCTGAAATTTAGAAATACTTAAGGCATGCAGTTCAAAAGACAACAACCAAATTGTGCACTGACTATGTCATGCTCTTCCTCCTCAATGATTTCATCTTCCTTCTCAATGATCTCATCTTCCTCCTCACACCGGTTCAAATCAACAAACACTTCATCATCAGAGGGGCCAACATCTTCCTGTAATTTCTCTTTGCCCTTTACTTTTTTCAAATTCATGCTATGTTGTGTGTTAATATATGCAGACTCTTCACCTGGCTCTACAACAGCAATAGGCACATCATAGAGCTCTTTAACTGTGTCTTCAACAGCAATAGGGAACAATACTCCTGCCTCATCTATAGAAATAATGTTGGAATCCCCACATTACTTATAGGCACTTGTTCCTCCACAATATTTGACCTGTTAAACTCTCCTGGATTAGGCTCATTAGCCTTAATTACAGTTATGTTGAGCACCTTCTGCTCAGCATAATGGTCTAGCATCTCTTCCACACTATCTTCATTGTCAATAACCTGCATCCCTGCTGCCCTCGTTCCTTCTTCTTTCATATAGAACATGTAGTCAGCTTCAGTATATCCCTCTTCAGTCTCTAGCAGTGCTAACATGTTAATGTAAGTAATTTCTGACAAAGAAATGGTCCTCTCCAAGTTGTCTCTCCCTTGAAAATGGTACCTTATTTCCCATATCTCATCATCCAAACTACAGAAAATTGAGGAGAATTAGTGCTTGATTGATTCTGTTTTAATAATGTAACATGTTATTCAGACAAGATATTAGCACTATCTTCACTATCAATAAGGAGTAAACAAAGCATTCATGCATAAAACCATAAACCCAGAGCTATATTTCCTACTGTAACATGTTATACAGAAAAGATATTAACTATATGTTGGGGATATATAACTATTTGTGTAAGCCGCCCAGGAGGGGCCGGGTTATGCAAAGAGAGGTTCATCAGAAGCCCAAGACCAAGCATGAAGAGGACGGGTCAATAAAGGGTCTAAAGGCCCATAGGCGATTTAAGGCCCATAGTGACGAACCGCCATAATGGCATGACTTGTAACATAAGGTAGAAGTAAATAGTCACCGAGCCGGACACTGTTTATGAGCCGGCCGGGACTCTGTAGGCCGCAGGGCGTCGACCCGTGTATATAAGGGGACGACCCACCGACGGCTTAGGGCAAGAAACAACCCATCGAGAGCCGGGCATAGCGTATCTCGCTCCCTGGTCATCGAAACATCAAGCAATACCAACCCAACTAGACGTAGGCCTTACCTTCACCGTAAGGGGCCGAACTAGTATAAAACCTCTCGTGTCCTTTGTCCTGATTAATGCCTTTAAGATTCCTAGCTGCGATGGCTCCACGACTATGTCCTTGCGAGAGGACATCTGCCGTGACAATTCCACGACAGTTGGCGCCCACTATGGGGCCAGCGCACGGTGGATTTGAGTTCTTGAAGGGCAGCTTCGAAGGGCTCAAGGGATACGCAGTCGGCCGGATGACCAAGAGTAGTCGCGGCAAGATCTACATCGACGATGAAGGCTGGGGCCCCGACGCCGGCTCAATTGAGACGGTTACCGGGTTCCCTTCGGCAGAATCCACGTCTTCACCGGACGGATCGGTGAGCCGGGCCCTGAGCCGGACAACTGTACTGACCTCATCGAGACGGCTCAGCGCGCGAGACCTGCCCGGGCTCAACCCGTCGTGAAGCGTGCCTTCGTGGGCTGCATCCACGGAGGGGAACTTTCTGAAGGATCTTAAGGTGATGGTGAGACGGTCATCCTCTCTGACGGTGATTCGTCCGCCAGTTCAACAGATTCTCTGTATCCAGTGCGAGATGGCAGGCTTGGGGGCTGTTCTGATGCCTCCAGTATTCCGGGCCCCTATGAACCGCCAAGCTGGGCAGGAGTCTTCATGGCTGGTACTCAACCCGGCCAAAATTCCATAGCCGCAGCACCCATAACGTCCGGGTCAGGAGCAGCCGGGGCAGGAGGCCCCGTGCGCCCGCTGATGTCTACTACACAACCTTCTTCTTGTAGACGTTGTTGGGCCTGCAAGTGCACAGGTTTGTAGGACAGTAGCAAATTTCCCTCAAGTGGATGACCTAAGGTTTATCAATCCGTAGGAGGCGTGAGGATGAAGATGGTCTCTCTCAAGCAACCCTGCAACCAAATAACAAAGAGTCTCTTGTGTCCCCAACACACCCAATACAATGGTAAATTGTATAGGTGCACTAGTTCGGCGAAGAGATGGTGATACAAGTGCAATATGGATAGAAGATATAGGTTTTTGTAAATTGAAAATATAAAAACAGCAAGGTAACAAGTGGTAAAAGTGAGCGTAAACGGTATTGCAATGATAGGAAACAAGGCCTAGGGTTCATACTTTCGCTAGTGCAAGTTCTCTCAACAATAATAACATAGATAGAACATATGACAAGCCCTCAACATGCAACAAAGAGTCACTCCAAAGCCACTAATAGCGGAGAACAAACATAGAGATTATGGTCGGGTACGAAACCACCACAAAGTTATTCTTTCAAATCAATCCGTTGGGCTATTCCTATAAGTGTCACAAACAACCCTGGAGTTTTTACTAGAATAACACCTTAAGATACAAATCAACCAAAACCCTAATGTCACCTAGATACTCCATTGTCACCTCAAGTATCCGTGGGCATGATTATACGATATGCATCACACAATCTCAGATTTATCCAACCAACATAAAAGTACTTCAAAGAGCGCCCCAAAGTTTCTACCGGAGAATCAACAACGTGTGCCAACCCCTATGCATAGGTTCCCAATGTCACGAAACCCGCAAGTTGATCACCAAGACATACATCAAGTGTTCTCATAAAGACTCAATCCGATAAGATTACTTCAAAAGGGGAAACTCAATTCATCACAAAGGAGTAGAGGGGGAGAAACATCATAAGATCCAACTACAATAGAAAATCTCGGGATACATCAAGATCGTGTCATAGAGGCACACGAGAGTGAACATGAGAGAGAGAGAGATCAAACACATAGCTACTGGTACATACCCTCAGCCCCGAGGGTGAACTACTCCCTCCTTGTCATGGAGAGCGCCGGGATGATGAAGATGGCCACCTGTGATGGACCCCCCCCCCTCCGGCAGGGTACCGGAAAGGGGTCCCGATTGGTTTTTGGTGGCTCTGGAGGCTTGCGGCGGCGGAACTCTCGATCTATCTTCTGTTCTGGAAGTTTTAGGGTACGACGGTATATATGGATGAAGGGGGAACGTCTGTGGAGCTACGGGGGCCCCACGAGGCAGGGGGTGCGCCCAGGGGGAGGGTGCATCCTCCACCCTCGTGACCGCCTCGTGGCTCTTCTGACGTGGGGTCTGTAAGTGCATCTAGTGCCCCTTAGTGATTTTGGTGTATTGAAGACTTATAGGTTAAGTATCTAATGCGTTTATGAGTGTACACAGGTCTATAAGTCTATGAGGAGTTTGATATTTACAGAGAAAGTCGACCCCTAAAAATGAAGTTCTTCGACTGAAGACTTTGATATACTGAAGACTTTCTGAAGACTTTGAAAGTGAAGAAATTGGTGTGACCCTGAAGACTTGGTGTTCATTCGAGGAACATGAAGCGTGAAGACTCTTGTTTTCGTAGTTTCATTTTCTCTTTCTTGAGTCATAGGAAACACCGTACTGTTAAAGGGGGTCGAGGAAATACTAAGGAGAAAATTTCCATGTGATGCTCAACTCAAATCCTACACCTACCAATCCCTTCGAGTGAAGCCATTGGAAATCTCATACAGATCAGTCAATTTCTTCAGTGACAGAGACTCAGTTCTTCTGGTCACTGAGGACTTTGCTCTGACTGAGGAGTTAGGAATTCGCCAGTGCGAATTGCCTACACAGTGAGGAACATGATAGCCCTGAGGAATTTGTACCTCAAATTTTCGACCGTTGCTGTGCTACACGCCAGCTGTCCCAAAATATCTTGTCCACCTAACGGTCATATCATTGAAGGGCATTTATGTCTTATCATGTCGAGCTACTCCCTAGGCTATAAATAGCCGCCCCCTACAACCACTAGCTGGTTGGCTGCTCCGCGAGAACTTGACACTTGTCATTTGAGAGCAACCCATCCTCCGAGGACTTTGAGCGAAAATCATCAAGTGAGGAAAAACCAAACCCAAACCCAAAACACCTACAAACCCAAAGTGATTGAGCATCACTGAAGAGATTGATCCTGCGTGGCTCCGACGCTTGTTACCTTTGAAGACTGTGCTTCTTCCAGACGGTTAGGCGTCATGGTCTAGAGCATCCAAGAGGAATTGTGGATCGCCGAGTGACCTAGTCTGTGAAGGTTTGGAAGTCACCTGAAGACTTACCACGAGTGATTGGGCGAGGACTGTGTGTCCTTAGTTCAAGGAGAACACGGTGAGGATTGGTGTCCCGAGCTGCGTGCTTAGGACTGGGTGTCCGGGACTATGTGTCCTCGAGTTTAAATACTCAGCCGCTCCAACCAGATGTACAACTGAGACAACAGTTGGAACTGGTCTACCAAATCATTGTCTTCGCCAAGCTTACTGGTTCTATTTCCTCAACACTTTCATTTCCTCATTACTGTGTTGTGTGTTTGTTCATATCTGTGTTTGAAGACTTTGACTGAAGACTTTCTCAATTTCCTCAGATCAAATTCTTTAGTCTATTTGTCTTCATCTTGTGTTATCCTGTGTTTACGCTTTCTGTACTCTGTGTCTGTCTTCATTTCTTCATGATGACCATGCATGTAATCTGCTATGTTTACTTCTGAGTACTTATTCCGCTGCTAGTAGTTCTTCGCTAAGGAATTTCCTCACTAGCAAATTCCTCAGTGAAGAATTTCATAAAAATCGCCTATTCACCCCCCCTCTAGTCGATATAACGCACTTTCAATTGGTATCAGAGCAAGGTACTCCCTTGTTCTGTGTGATTTTGGTTTAACCGCCTGGAGTTTTAGATATGTCGACCGCAGATATGAAGAAAGTGCCATGCCCCATCTTTGACGGTCACGAGTATCCCAAATGGAAGGCTTTTGAAAGGGTTCAAAATATGCTAGACAAAAGTGATGATATGTTGGGTGAAGAATTGGATCGCACTAAGGTCTTAACTGAAAATCTTCAGAGACTTCAGACTAGGTTTGACAACCTTCAAAGTCATCATAACACTCTCTTATCTGATCATGAGAAGCTTTCTTATGAATATCTTCAAAAGAAGCAAGATCTTGAGAAGCTAAGAGTGAGTTATGAAGATCTTTAGAAGGAGCGCGATTCATTACTTGCTCAACAAATCAGCACTGCTCAGGAAGAATTTATTCCTCCATGTTTAAAATGCATTGAACGAGAATCTACTAATTCCTCACCTGAATGTTAAAATGCTTCAAATGTTACAAATTCTTCACCTGCCTCTGCTATCACTAATTCCTCATCTGAGGACGTTGCTAGTATTACTGATGATGCAGGACTGAAGAAATTGTACATGACAGGCATGTACAAAAGCCTCAAAGGGCATCAGACTCTTTGTGATGTGCTTAAAAAGCAGATCCTCAATAGGAACCCTAGGAAAGAGGGTATTGCCTTTGAGAGGAAACTCAATGCTGATGGTACATATTGGAAGCCTGAGCAGTACCCCAAAACCTCATGGGTTGCTGCAAAGGGACCTCCAGTTGATCCATCTAATTTATCTGGCTATACATGTGAATCTTCTCATTCTTCTGATGAGTCATTTGACTCCAACTATAAACTGTTCAAAAATCAGAATGGTGAAGTATTTGCTAGATATGTTGGCACTAACTGCAGGAACGGTTCCCCTGTGAAGAAAATCTGGGTTCCCAAAAGGTGCCTTGAAAGTCTTCAGGTGAATGTCCTCATGACACCACCTGTGAAGAAAAGGAACCTCAGATCAAATTCTTCATATGGACCAAATTCTTCATATGGATCCAAGTCCTCATATGGACCAAATTCCTCACATGGATCAAAGTCCTCATATGAACATCATCGTGCTAACAACTCTGTTTCGCAGGGAAGAGCCAAGGGCTATGAATATGAGCATTATTCCGTTCATAAGTCCTCGAAGAATTTCTCTGCTTATGCATATGCTTACCCTAACCCCTCTTATGTGAAACGAAATGGTTTGGCTGCTTTGCCACCATTCTCATATGGAGCTCGCAGAGTGATGAACTCTTTGCCACCCCTTCAGATGTGGGTGGTGAAGAAAAAGAACTAATCTCTTCTGCAGGGTCAGGTCTCCAGACGTATTGTCACGTCTGAAGAATTTGCTGGGGACCTGACAAATTGCCTGAAGGGACGCAGGCTAACCATGATGAAATGAACTTTCATTTCACACGTCCTCCCTCTGTTTTATCTGTCTACTACTTGATGAAATTGATCTGATGAATTGTGATATCATATTCTTCACTGCTGAAGTATATGAGGTCGTAAGTTGCACTAATTCATCTGCAGGATGATCAACCCAAAGCCACTGAATGGGTACTTGATAGTGGATGTTCAAATCACATGACCGGTGACAGGAATCTGTTGATGGATGCTCCCTTATCAGCGTCACACATGAAGCATATCATCTTCGCTGATAAAAGCAAAAGTCAGGTATTGGGTCTAGGTAAGGTTGCTATCACAAAGGATCGACACATGGACAAAGTCATGCTTGTTGAGTCCTTAGGATACAATCTTATGTCTGTCTCAATGCTTTGTGATCTGGATATGGTTGTTGTCTTTGGCAAGTATCGTTGTGTTGTGATTATGGAAGCTGACAATTCCAAAGTCTTCGAAGGCTTTAGGAGAGGAGACTTGTATATTGTTGATTTCTCTGCAGACTCACAACCAGCCGTGTGCCTGTTGGAAATATGCCCTAGAGGCAATAATAAAAGCTTTATTATTATATTTCCTTATTCATGATAATTGTCTTTATTCGTGCTATAATTGTGTTATCCGGAAATCGTAATACATGTGTGAATAACAGACAACAACGTGTCCCTAGTAAGCCTCTAGTTGACTAGCTCGTTGATCAATAGATAGTCATGGTTTCCTGACTATGGGCATTGGATGTCAATGATAACGAGATCACATCATTAGGAGAATGATGTGATGGACAAGACCCAATCCTAAACATAGCATAAGATCGCATAGTTCGTTTGCTAGAGTTTTCCAATGTCAAGTATCCTTTCCTTAGACCATGAGATCGTGTAACTCCCGGATACCGTAGGAGTGCTTTGGGTGTGCCAAACGTCACAATGTAACTGGGTGACTATAAAGGTATACTACGGGTATCTCTGAAAGTGTCTGTTGGGTTGACACGGATCGAGACTGGGATTTGTCACTCCGCTTGACGGAGAGGTATCACCGGGCCCTCTCGGTAATGCATCATCATAATGAGCTCAATGTGATCAAAGTGTTTGATCACAGGATCATGCATTACGGTACGAGAAAAGTGACTTGCCGGTAACGAGATTGAACGAGGTATTGGGATACCGACGATCGAATCTCGGGCAAGTAAAATACCGATTGACAAAGGGAATCGTATACGGGATTAATTGAATCCTCGACATCGTGGTTCATCCGATGAGATCATCATGGAGCATGTGGGAGCCAACATGGGTATCCAGATCCCGCTGTTGGTTATTGCCCGAGAGCCGTCTCGGTCATGTCTACATGTCTCCCGAACCCGTAGGGTCTACACACTTAAGGTTCGGTGACGCTAGGGTTGTGAAGATATGTATATGCAGTAACCCGAATGTTGTTCGGAGTCCCGGATGAGATCCCAGACATCATGAGGAGTTTCGGAATGGTTTGGAGGTAAAGAATTATATATAGAAAGTGCTGTTTTGGCCATCGGGACAAGTTTCGGGGTTATCGGTATTGTACCGGGACCACCGGAGGGTCCCGGGGGGTCCACCGGGTGGGGCCACCTACCTCGGGGGCCACATGGGCTCTAGGGGTGCGCCTTGGCCTACATGGGCCAAGAGGAACCAGCCCCTAGAGGCCCATGCGCCTAGAGGGGGGGAAACCCTAAAGAGGGGGGGCGCCCCCTTGCTTGGGGGGCAAGCCCCACCCTTGGCCGCCGCCCCCCTAGGAGATTGCATCTCCTAGGGCCGGCGCCCCCCTAGGGGGCTATATAAAGGGGGGGAGGGGAGGGGGGCAGCGCACCCTTGCTCCTGGCGCCTCCCTCTCCCTCTCCAACATCTCCTCCTCCTCCGTAGGGCTCGGCGAAGCCCTGCCGGAGTACTGCAACTCCACCATCACCACGCCGTCGTGCTGCTGCTGGAGCCATCTTCCCCAACCTCTCCTTTGCCTTGCTGGATCAAGAAGAAGGAGACGTTACGCTGACCGTACGTGTGTTGAACGCGGAGGTGACGTCCTTTCGGTGCTAGGATCTCCGGTGATTTGGATCACGTCGTGTACGACTACGTCATCCCCGTTCATTGAACGCTTCCGCTCGCGATCTACAAAGTGGTATGTAGATGCAATCTCTCTCCCATGACTCGTTGCTAGATGAACTCATAGATGGATCTTGGTGAAACCGTAGGAAAAATTTTAATTTTCTGCAACGTTCCCCAACAGTGGCATCATGAGCTAGGTCTATGCGTAGTTCTCTATTGCATGAGTAGAACACAATTTGTTGTGGGCGTAGATGTTGTCAACTTTCTTGCCGCTACTAGTCTTATCTTGCTTCAGCGGTATTGTGGGATGAAGCGGCCCGGACCAACCTTACACGTACTCTTAGGTGAGACCGGTTCCACCGACTAACATGCACTAGTTGCATAAGGTGGCTGGCGGGTGTCTGTCTCTCCCACTTTAGTTGGAGCGGATTCGATGAAAAGGGTCCTTATGAAGGATAAATAGAAGTTGATAAATCACGTTGTGGCTTTCACATAGGTAAGAAAACGTTCTTGCTAGAACCCTAATTCAGCCACGTAAAACTTGCAACAACAATTAGAGGACGTCTAACTTGTTTTTGCAGCAAGTGCTTTGTGATATGATATGGCCAAAGTTGTGATGAATGATGAATGATCTATATGTGATGTATGAGATGTTCATGCTATTGTAATAGGAATCACGACTTGCATGTCGATGAGTATGACAACCGGCAGGAGCCATAGGAGTTGTCTTTATTTTTTTTGTATGACCTGCGTGTCATTGAGAAACGCCATGTAAATTACTTTAATTTATTGCTAAACGCGTTAGCCATAGTAGTAGAAGTAATAGTTGGCGAGCAACTTCATGGAGACACGATGATGGAGATCATGGTGTCAAGCCGGTGACAAGATGATCATGGAGCCCCAAGATGGATGTCAAAGGAGCTATGTGATATTGGCCATATCATGTCACGTTTATTATTTGATTGCATGTGATGTTTATCATGTTTTGCATCTTGTTTACTTAGAACGACGGTAGTAAATAAGATGATCCCTCATAATAATTTCAAGAAGTGTTCCCCCTAACTGTGCACCGTTGCGACAGTTTGTTGTTTCGAAGCACCACGTGATGATCGGGTGTGATAGATTCTAACGTTCACATACAACGGGTGTAAGACAGATTTACACATGCAAACACTTAGGTTGACTTGACGAGCCTAGCATGTACAGACATGGCCTCGGAACACAGAAGACCGAAAGGTCGAGCATGAGTCGTATAGAAGATACGATCAACATGAAGATGTTCACCGATGTTGACTAGTCCGTCTCACGTGATGATCGGACACGGCCTAGTTGACTCGGATCATGTAATACTTAGATGACTAGAAGAGGGATGTCTATCTAAGTGGGAGTTCATTAAATAATTTGATTAAATGAACTTTATTATCATGAACTTAGTCTAAAAATTTACAATATGTCTTGTAGATCAAATGGCCAACGTAGTCCTCAACTTCAACGCGTTCCTAGAGAAAACCAAGCTGAAAGACGATGGCAGCAACTATATGGACTGGGTCCGGAACCTGAGGATCATCCTCATAGCTGCCAAGAAAGATTATGTCCTACGAGCACCGCTGGGTGACGCACCTGTCCTCCCTGCAGAACAAGACGTTATGAACGCTTGGCAGTCACGCTGCGATGATTACTCCCTCGTTCAGTGCGGCATGCTTTACAGCTTAGAGCCGGGGCTCCAAAAGCGTTTTGAGGGACATGGAGCATATGAGATGTTCAAAGAGCTGAAAATGGTTTTCCAAGCTCATGCCCGAGTCGAGAGATATGAAGTCTCCGACAAATTCTTTAGCTGTAAGATGGAGGAAAATAGCTCTGTCAGTGAACACATACTCAAAATGTCTGGGTTGCACAACCGCTTGACTCAACTGGAAGTTAATCTACCGGATGAAGCGGTCATTGACAGAATCCTCCAGTCGCTTCCACCTAGCTACAAGAGCTTTGTGATGAACTACAATATGCAGGGGATGGTAAAGACCATTCCTGAGGTATATGCTATGCTGAAATCAGCAGAGGTAGAAATCAAGAAGGAGCATCAAGTGTTGATGGTGAATAAAACCACTAAGTTCAAGAAGGGCAAGGGTAAAAAGAACTTCAAGAAGGACGGCAAGGAAGTTGCCGCGCCCGGTAAGCAAGTTGCGGGAAGAAGCCAAAGAATGGACCCAAGCCCGAGACTGAGTGTTTTTATTGCAAGGGAAGTGGTCACTGGAAGCGGAACTGCCCCAAATACTTAGCGGACAAGAAGGCTGGCAAAACAAAAGGTATATGTGATATACATGTAATTGATGTGTACCTTACCAGTACTCGTAGTAGCTCTTGGGTATTTGATACCGGTGCAGTTGCTCACATTTGTAACTCAAAGCAGGAGCTGCGGAATAAACGGAGACTGGCGAAGGACGAGGTGACGATGCGCGTCGGGAATGGTTCCAAGGTCGATGTGATCGCCGTCGGCACGCTACCTCTACATTTACCTACGGGATTAGTTTTAAACCTCAATAATTGTTATTTAGTGCCAAGTTTGAGCATGAACATTGTGTCTGGATCTCGTTTAATTCGAGATGGCTACTCATTTAAATCCGAGAATAATGGTTGTTCTATTTATATGAGAGATATGTTTTATGGTCATGCTCCGATGGTTAATGGTTTATTCTTAATGAATCTCGTACGTGATGATACACATATTCATAGTGTGAATACCAAAAGAGTTAAAGTTGATAACAATAGTCCCACATATTTGTGGCACTGCCGCCTTGGTCACATAGGTGTCAAACGCATGAAGAAGCTCCATGCAGATGGACTTTTAGAGTCTCTTGATTATGAATCATTTGACACGTGCGAACCATGCCTCATGGGTAAAATGACCAAGACTCCGTTCTCAGGAACAATGGAGCGAGCAACCAACTTATTGGAAATCATACATACCGATGTGTGCGGTCCAATGAGTGTTGAGGCTCGCGGTGGCTATCTTTATGTTCTCACCCTCACTGATGACTTGAGTAGATATGGGTATGTCTACTTAATGAAACACAAGTCTGAGACCTTTGAAAAGTTCAAGGAATTTCAGAGTGAGGTTGAAAATCAACGTGATAGAAAGATCAAGTTTCTACGATCAGATCCTGGAGGAGAATACTTGAGTCACGAATTTGGCACGCACTTAAGAAAATGTGGAATAGTTTCACAACTCACGCCGCCTGGAACACCTCAGCGTAATGGTGTGTCCGAACGTCGTAATCGCACTCTATTAGATATGGTACGATCTATGATGTCTCTTACCGATTTACCGCTATCTTTTTGGGGCTATGCTTTAGAGACTGCCGCATTCACTTTAAATAGGGCTCCGTCGAAATCCGTTGAGACGACACCGTATGAATTATGGTTTGGGAAGAAACCTAAGCTATCGTTTCTAAAAGGTTGGGGATGCGATGCTTATGTCAAGAAACTTCAACCTGAAAAGCTCGAACCCAAGTCGGAAAAATGCGTCTTCATAGGATACCCTAAAGAAACTATTGGGTATACCTTCTACCTCAGATCCGAAGGCAAGGTCTTTGTTGCCAAGAATGGATCCTTTCTAGAGAAAGAGTTTCTCTCGAAAGAAGTAAGTGGGAGGAAAGTAGAACTTGATGAAGTGTTACCTCTTGAACCGGAAAATGGCGAAACTCAAGAAAACGTTTCTGAGGTGCCTGCACCGACTAGAGAGGAAATTAATGATGATGATCAAGATACTTCTAATCAAGCTCCTACTGAAATTCGAAGGTCCACAAGGACACGTTCCGCACCAGAGTGGTACGGCAACCCTGTCTTGGAAATCATGTTGTTAGACAATGGTGAACCTTCGAACTATGAGGAAGCAATGGCGGGCCCGGATTCCGACAAATGGCTGGAAGCCATGAAATCCGAGATAGGATCCATGTATGAAAACAAAGTATGGACTTTGACTGACTTGCCCGTTGAGCGGCGAGCCATAGAAAATAAATGGATCTTTAAGAAGAAGACAGACGTGGATGGTAATGTGACCATCTATAAAGCTCGGCTTGTCGCTAAGGGTTATCGACAAGTTCAAGGAATTGACTACGATGAGACTTTCTCAGCGGTAGCGAAGCTGAAGTCCGTCCGAATCATGTTAGCAATTGCCGCATTCTACGATTATGAAATATGGCAAATGGACGTCAAAACGGCATTCCTTAATGGTTTCCTTAAGGAAGAATTGTATATGATGCAGCCGGAAGGTTTTGTCGATCCTAAGAATGCTGACAAGGTGTGCAAGCTCCAACGCTCGATTTATGGGCTGGTGCAAGCATCTCGGAGTTGGAACATTCGCTTTGATGAGATGATCAAAGCGTTTGGGTTTACGCAGACTTATGGAGAAGCCTGCGTTTACAAGAAAGTGAGTGGGAGCTCTGTAGCATTTCTCATACTATATGTAGATGACATACTTTTGATGGGAAATGATATAGAACTCTTGGACAGCATTAAGGCCTACTTGAATAAGAGTTTTTCAATGAAGGACCTTGGAGAAGCTGCTTATATATTAGGCATCAAGATCTATAGAGATAGATCGAGACGCCTCATAGGTCTTTCACAAAGCACATACCTTGATAAGATATTGAAGAAATTCAATATGGATCAATCTAAGAAAGGGTTCTTACCTGTGTTACAAGGTGTGAAATTGAGCTCAGCTCAATGTCCGACCACGGCAGAAGATATAGAAGAGATGAGTGTCATCCTCTATGCCTCAGCCATAGGTTCTATTATGTATGCCATGCTGTGTACCAGACCTGATGTAAACCTTGCCGTAAGTTTGGTAGGAAGGTACCAAAGTAATCCCGGCAAGGAACACTGGACAGCGGTCAAGAATATCCTGAAGTACCTGAAAAGGACTAAGGAAATGTTTCTCGTTTATGGAGGTGACGAAGAGCTCGTCGTAAAGGGTTACGTCGGCGCTAGCTTCGACACAGATCTGGATGACTCTAAGTCACAAACCGGATACGTGTATATTTTGAATGGTGGGGCAGTAAGCTGGTGCAGTTGCAAGCAGAGCGTTGTGGCGGGATCTACATGTGAAGCGGAGTACATGGCAGCCTCGGAGGCAGCACATGAAGCAATTTGGGTGAAGGAGTTCATCACCGACCTCGGAGTCATACCCAATGCGTCGGGGCCAATCAAACTCTTCTGTGACAACACTGGAGCTATTGCACTTGCCAAGGAGCCCAAGTTTCACAAGAAGACCAGGCACATCAAGCGTCGCTTCAACTCCATTCGTGAAAATGTTCAAGATGGAGACATAGAAATTTGTAAAGTACACACGGATCTGAATGTCGCAGATCCGTTGACTAAACCTCTCCCTAAGGCAAAACATGATCAGCACCAGAACTCTATGGGTGTTCGATTCATTACAATGTAACTAGATTATTGACTCTAGTGCAAGTGGGAGACTGTTGGAAATATGCCCTAGAGGCAATAATAAAAGCATTATTATTATATTTCCTTATTCATGATAATTGTCTTTATTCGTGCTATAATTGTGTTATCCGGAAATCGTAATACATGTGTGAATAACAGACAACAACGTGTCCCTAGTAAGCCTCTAGTTGACTAGCTCGTTGATCAATAGATAGTCATGGTTTCCTGACTATGGGCATTGGATGTCAATGATAGCGAGATCACATCATTAGGAGAATGATGTGATGGACAAGACCCAATCCTAAACATAGCATAAGATCGCATAGTTCGTTTGCTAGAGTTTTCCAATGTCAAGTATCCTTTCCTTAGACCATGAGATCGTGTAACTCCCGGATACCGTAGGAGTGCTTTGGGTGTGCCAAACGTCACAACGTAACTGGGTGACTATAAAGGTATACTACGGGTATCTCTGAAAGTGTCTGTTGGGTTGACATGGATCGAGGCTGGGATTTGTCACTCCGCTTGACGGAGAGGTATCACCGGGCCCTCTCGGTAATGCATCATCATAATGAGCTCAATGTGATCAAAGTGTTTGATCACGGGATCATGCATTACGGTACGAGAAAAGTGACTTCCCGGTAACGAGATTGAACGAGGTATTGGGATACCGACGATCGAATCTCGGGCAAGTAAAATACCGATTGACAAAGGGAATCATATACGGGATTAATTGAATCCTCGACATCGTGGTTCATCCGATGAGATCATCGTGGAGCATGTGGGAGCCAACATGGGTATCCAGATCCCGCTGTTGGTTATTGCCCGAGAGCCATCTCGGTCATGTCTGCATGTCTCCCGAACCCGTAGGGTCTACACACTTAAGGTTCGGTGACGCTAGGGTTGTGAAGATATGTATATGCAGTAACCCGAATGTTGTTCGGAGTCCCGGATGAGATCCCGGACGTCATGAGGAGTTTCGGAATGGTCCGGAGGTAAAGAATTATATATAGAAAGTGCTGTTTTGGCCATCGGGACAAGTTTCGGGGTTATCGGTATTGTACCGGGACCACCGGAGGGTCCCGGGGGGTCCACCGGGTGGGGCCACCTGCCTCGGGGGACACATGGGCTCTAGGGGTGCACCTTGGCCTACATGGGCCAAGGGGAACCAGCCCTAGAGGCCCATGCGCCTAGAGGGGGGAAACCCTAAAGAGGGGGGGCGCCCCCTTGCTTGGGGGGCAAGCCCCACCCTTGGCCGCCGCCCCCCTAGGAGATTGCATCTCCTAGGGCCGGCGCCCCCCTAGGGGGCTATATAAAGGGGGGAGGGGAGGGGGGAAGCGCACCCTTGCTCCTGGCGCCTCCCTCTCCCTCTCCAACATCTCCTCCTCCTCCGTAGGGCTTGGCGAAGCCCTGCCGGAGTACTGCAACTCCACCATCACCACGCCGTCGTGCTGCTGCTGGAGCCATCTTCCCCAACCTCTCCTTTGCCTTGCTGGATCAAGAAGAAGGAGACGTTACGCTGACCGTACGTGTGTTGAACGCGGAGGTGCCGTCCTTTCGGTGCTAGGATCTCCGGTGATTTGGATCACGTCGTGTACGACTACCTCATCCCCGTTCATTGAACGCTTCTGCTCGCGATCTACAAAGTGGTATGTAGATGCAATCTCTCTCCCATGACTCGTTGCTAGATGAACTCATAGATGGATCTTGGTGAAACCGTAGGAAAAATTTTAATTTTCTGCAACGTTCCCCAACAGTGCCTACTTGCAAAAGCTTCAGAAGGATGGCTATGGCATCGATGACTTGGTCATGCAGGCATGAGGAATTTGAACACGCTTGCAAAGAAGAAGCATGTCATTGGCATTGAGAATGTCATATTCCTCAAGGATCACCTGTGCGGTGCCTGTGAAGCTGGAAAGATGACAAAGGCCAAGCATCCAGCGAAGACTATCATGACCACCACTCGTCCATTTGAATTGCTTCACATGGATCTCTTTGGTCCTAATCATTATTCCTCTGTTTCAAATTAAGCATCTCAATATGGCTTTGTTATTGTTGATGATTACTTCGTTATACATGGGTACACCTTGTCTCTTACAAAACTGAAGTGCAGGAAGTCTTCAAACGATTTTCCTCGAGGGCTTCAACCAACTTTGGTGTGAAGATCAAGCACATCAGAAGTGACAATGGCACTGAGTTCAAGAATTCGGGTCTCGATGACTATCTTGATGAACTTGGTATTACTCATGAGTTATCTGCTCCCTATACTCCTCAACAGAATGGCGTCGTGGAGCGCAAGAACAGGACTCTTGCTGAGATGGCTCGCACTATGCTCGATGAGTACAAAACCCCTCGTCGTTTCTGGGTTGATGCAATTGATACTGCGCGCCACATCATCAACAGAGTATATCTTCACAAATTCTTCAAGAAGACTGCCTATGAACTCCTCACTGACAAGAAACCCAATGTGAGTTATTTCAAAGTCTTCGGTGCTAAATGCTGGATTAGAGATCCTCATCACAACTCTAAATTTGCACCAAAAGCACATGAAGGTTTTATGCTTGGTTACGGAAAGGACTCGCACACCTACAGAGTCTTCAACAATGTTCTTCACAAGATTGTTGAAACTGTAGATGTGCGGTTCGATGAAACTAATGGCTCGCAAAGAGAGCACCTACCTTCTGTGTTAGATGAACCAGCACCTGAGGATTCTATCAAGCACAAGGCTACTGAAGATGTCATTCCTACTGAAGAATCTGCTGAAGAATTCATTCCAGAACATGAAGAACGTCGAGATGATGCACCTGAAGAAAATGCTGAGGAAATTGATGCTGAAGAAAATGCTGATCAAATTCCTCAACGACAACCAGCTCATCCTCGCGTTGCAAAAGAAGTGCAAGTGGAGAAGATCATCGATGACATTAGAGCACCAGGTCCTCTCACACGCTCAAAAGCTTCACATCTATCTAACTTTTGTGGGCACTTTGCTTTTGTCTCTATCACAGAGCCCACTAAGGTAGATGAAGCATTTCTAGAGCCTGAGTGGATTCAGGCCATGCAAAAAGAATTACATCAGTTCAAGCTCAACAACGTATGGGAACTAGTCAATCGTCCCGATCCTCGCAAGCATAACATCATTGGCACAAAGTGGATCTACCGCAACAAACAAGATGAAAATGGTGTTGTGGTGAGGAATAAGGCACGACTAGTAGCTCAAGGCTACACACAGGTTGAAGGAATTGATTTCGATGAAACTTTTGCACCTGTTGCTAGACTTGAGGCTATTCGCATATTGCTTGCTTATGTTAACCATCATGATATCATCTTATACCAAATGGATGTAAAAAGTGCATTCCTCAATGGTAAGCTTGAGGAATAAGTATATGTTGCTCAACCCCCAGGTTTTGAAGATCCAAAACATCCTGACAAAGTCTTCAGACTTAACAAGGCCCTCTATGGCCTCAAGCAGGTCCCACGGGCGTGGTATGATACATTGAAGGAATTCTTCATGAAGAAAGACTTCACACCCGGTTCACTCGATCCCACTCTCTTTACTAAATCTTATGATGGTGAACTGTTTGTGTGCCAAATATATGTTGATGATATCATCTTTGGTTGTACTGACCAACGTTATAGTGATGAATTTGCCTATATGATGAGTGAAGAATATCAAATGTCTATGATGGGAGAGTTGAAATTCTTCTTAGGTCTTCAAATTCGTCAACAGCGCAATGGCATATTCATATCTCAGGAGAAATACCTCAAGGATGTCCTGAAGAAATTCGGCATGCAAGACTGCAAAGGCATCAAAATTCCTATGCCCACAAATGGTCATCTATGCACTGATGAAAACAGTACTGACTTCGATCATAAGGTATACCGCTCCATGATTGGTTCTTTATTGTACTTATGTGCATCTAGGCCAGATATAATGCTTAGTGTTTGCATGTGTGCACGATTTCAAGCTGCACCGAAGGAATCACACCATAAGGCTGTGAAGCATATTCTTCGATATCTAGCTCACACACCAACACTAGGATTATGGTATCCCAAGGGCTCGGATTTTGATCTCATTGGATATTCAGACTCTGACTATGCTGGTGATTGTGTGGACCGCAAGTCAACATCTGGTACTTGTCATTTCCTCGGACGATCCTTGGTCTGTTGGTCCTCGAAGAAACAGAACTGCGTATCACTATCTACTGCTGAAGCTGAGTACATTGCTGCTGGTTCTTGCTGTGCTCAACTGCTATGGATGAAGAAAACACTCAAGGACTATGGCATCAACGTGAAGAATGTGCCTCTCCTCTGTGACAATGAGAGTGCCATCAAGATTGCTCACAACCCAGTTCAGCACTCGAAGACAAAGCACATTCAGATTCGTCATCATTTTCTTCGTGATCATGTGTTGAAGGGCACCATTTCTATTGAGCATGTGAAGACTGAAGAATAGCTAGCCGATATCTTCACTAAGCCCTTGGATGAGAAGAGATTTAGCAAGTTGCGGTGTGAGCTAAATATCTTAGAATCTTCGAATGTACTTTGAAAAGGCACTCATCCTAACACTTATGCAAAATTGATGACTTAGATGTGCAACACATGAAGACACGTTTTTCTTCAATCAATGAAGAATAACACTCTAAGTGTGACGAAATTAATGAAGAATTTGATTCTCAGAACCCTACGACAATTGTACGCGGTGTCTGCAATCATCATTCTTATACGGTGGGACACGCCACCACAAAAGTTGAAAATCTTCAGTTTGAGTTTTTCCTCAACTTTTGAAATTCTTCAGTTTTTGAAATTCTTCAACTTTACAAAGTCTTCACTTGTGCCGTCGTTTTTCTTCATTGGCTATATATATATATATATATATGAGTTTATGTCCTCTACAGCATTCACTTATAGCTATTTCTTCAAGTTGGATCTTTTCTGCTAAGTGAATGTGATCGGACCCTTCCCCTCTATGCTATACTCAATCCAATCTGTTCACAAATTCTTCATGTGCGTTCTATTTGAAACTCGTTCAAATTCTTCAGTGTGTCCTTGTCAGCTGAAGAAATTGCGAACGGAACGCTAAAACTAATCTTATCCAAACTTTCGGTTTTGCCGCTCAAACTGTTCCGCATCCCACGATGCATTATTTTATCCACCCACGATCCTACACGATCTCCACTACACAATACATGGGTGACACATGTCGCGAGAAGGAGAACGGCCAGGGGCACGTTCGTCCTAAATCTTCGGACGAGCAGTTTTTCACCGCGGCTATAAATACCCCTATCGCCGTCCTCACTTCCTTTACCCCGCTCGATCTCACTCTCCTGCTCGAGCTTCCAAACCCTAGCGCTGCCGCTACTCCATCGTCGCCGGTGAGGAAAAGCTTCACTGCCTCGACCTCATCGCCGTCGAACTCGCGCCGACTGCGGAAATCTTCACCTCCGCCGCCGCCGTAGACGTCTTCCTCCGCCAAGTTAGGGCGTGGAAGATCTGCATCGACGAACTTCACTGTTCCAACTCCCAGTTCGCTGTGTTCTTCATTCAGGGTAATTAACAGCTAATTTTACTGCCCTCTTTGATTCGAAACTTTTCTACAAAATCTTCAAAGGTGTTTTATTCTTCAAATTCTCACACACAAAACACCTCACAAGTTATCTGTTCTTGATTCATTTCCCTAAGCATCAATTTCTTCAAGATTCCTGAATTGTGTGGATCCTCGATCTATACAACTCTGGAACCTAAGATATAGCGCGCTTAGTGAAATTCCTCAAGACGAATCTGGTCAAATTCCTCAAACTTGTTCTTTATGAAAAACCCTCTGAGAACGCATATGACCTCTTCAAATTCCTCGCAACTATAATCTGTTCACAGGTACACATGTCCGCTGCTGAATCATTAGGTTCTCATCAACTTAACTCATTTGCAGCGTTCCTCGAAGAAAAGTTGCATACTTCTTCAGAGAATTCAATTGTTCAAATTCCTCATCTGAAGAAGATGGCTGAAGGTAAAAGGCCACAGAAAGGAGGAAAGAAGCTTGAGGTCATGACTGCTTTTGAAATCCCAAAGGATATTTACAAAGAGTACTACACGCCTGATGAAGCCAAGTTTGGCAAAGAAGATAAAAATCAGCGTAAGGTGCGAATCTAGAGGATTGAACGGAGATGGGCACGTGAATGGAGGGAGTACAGATATGTTACTCCAAAGTACATGAAGAAATTCGCACTTAACCCTCCATGCCCAAGAGCCCCATTGGCACCTGGCCAAGTGGCTGATCCCACTAGCATCAAGCGTGGTGAGGATTTTCCTGAAGAATGGGCCAAGCGCCAAGCTAAACTGGCAAGGCAAGCCAGAGAAGCAGTGAGGAAATTCAATGAAGACTCTGTTGCTGCTGCCACTGAGGCTTCTGTCAAGCCGAAGAAAGCGATGCTCAAGAAGCCCGCTCGCAAGCCAAGTGCTTCAACATCAATGCCCTCACGGCCAGAATCTTCAAAATCTTCAAAGCAAATTCCTTATGTTGCTCCTGCTCCACCAAAGTCCTCAGCTCCTCCTCCACAGTCCTCAGCTGTCCCGACTAAGTCCTCAGCGCCTGTGCATCTGGCCTCGTGCCAAAGGACTACTGGCACCTCAATTGCCTCTGGTGTCTCAGCTAGTTCCTCAGCTGCACCAAATTCTTCAGCTGGACTCTCTTTGCTGAAGAAAAAGGCTACTGCTGGACGCGGCACTCGCCCAAGTCCTCAGAAGAAGCAGGTAGTCTTCACTGTGCCATCTGATGATGATGAAGCTGATGAAGAAGAACTTACTGAAATCATCAGGGACCGCCAAGAAAGGGCGGCTAAAGCTAAAGGCACACCTGTGCCCCTGCTATTGGATCCGAGGGCGATCCTAGATTATATTGATCTCTGGCATAAGGACCCTAACACACCTATGCCTGATTTCAAGCTGACACCTGGCCAAAGTCACATGTTGACTCACTTCATCCAAGAGGAGAAGTGGAAATATGATAAGGCCAGAGAGATCAAGAAATCGCAGTACCGCAAAGAGATGCTACTGAGGAAAAATGTTCTCACAATGAAGCCTGAAGAACTCATCAAGATGCAGGCTGAGATCAAAGCCCTCAGCGACAACTTTGACTCGTACTATGCTGATTGGCAAGGAGCCAAGGTCAGATTTGTGAGGCTGACTGATACCTTAACCAAGGGTGCAGCCTCAACACAACAAATTCCTCAAGCTGAAGCATCTGTTCAGCCCACTGAAGAACATGCAAGCACCGCTGATGAAGTTCAGGCTGCTGAAGAAAATGCAAGTTCCAAGGCTGATGACTCTACTCCAGCCGCTGATGAAATTGCCAGGGCATCCACTAGTGGTGCGCCTGAAGAGATTGAAGAAACCAGGGCAACTGCATCAGTTGCGCCTGAGGAAAATCAACTAGATTCCTCAGCTCCACCTGCGCCTACACCAACTCCTATCCTTCCATCCGCATTGGATGTGAAGAAGACAAAGGCTGCAGAGCGAGCTGCAGTGAAGAAGAGGAAAGCATCACAAGCTTCAGAATCTTCAGCTCCCAAGAAGATGAAGCCCATGACCAGCTCGTTTGCTAATCCAATTGATGTTGTTCCTATCTCCTCCATGCCATCAAAGGACCTTGTTCCTTTTGGTGAAGATTATGAGATCCCAAGTGGATCAGATGAAGAAACTCAATCTGCTGCTTCGTCAGAGCAGATTGATGAAGAAATTGAAGCGGATGCAATCCCTTCAACCCCAATGGTCTCATCACCAATGCCTCAGTTTGATGCTGAAGAGGCTGGTGTTGAAGAAATTGAAGATGAAGATGTGGATATTGGCAGCACAACTCCGTTGATGAATGATGACTTTTGGGAAAGTCAGCACCCCAATTCCCCACTCTTCACCCCACTGCAGCAGATTCCTCACTCCCCTGCACAAAATGTTCAAATGGGCTCTGAAGAAACTCATCCCACTGCATCTGTGAATGAAGAAATTCCAGCCACTAGTGCTGAAGAAACTGCTGCTGAAACTGACAAGGTGACTGCACCTGAGGAACATCCTGAAATTCCTCAGCCTGAAGAACCTGAGATTGTGATTCCTGAGGTCGTAATGCAACTCACTGACACTCCTCTGCCAAGGCCAAAGGATCCGTTCTCACGCAAACAGAAATTCAAGGCTGAAGACTTCTATGGCGAGCACGTGTTCTTCACTGAATACAACCCATATGACTCTGCTCGCATAAGGAAGAGGCGTTTCTGGACAGCCAGCCAAGCCAATTTATATTCCTCAGTGCTTTATAACAAAGACAAAGTCTTCGACCATGCTCATATTCCTCACGTGGATATGGAGTCTTTGCCGTGCTTCACGCCAGTCCTCAGTGTTCTTCATGATGCTGGGCTGCTCAATTTCTGCACTGACATATGCGATTGGAATGAAGAACTCATTCTTCAGTTCTATGCAACACTGCACATCACCGGCAACTCTGAAGATGTGAATTCGTGGGTTCTAGACTGGATGACTGAGAACACACATCATAAGGCCCCAGCATCTGAATTGCTTCGGGTCCTTCCTCTGAGTCCACCCATTGAAGATGCACGTTGTATGTACAATGAACCTGAGCTTTCAAATCACTATATGCAAGTGCTGATGAAGCCTTTGAAGCCAGGGAAAGCTCCTAGAACCAAATTCCTCGTCAAGGAATTGTTGTATGTGCCAAGGACGGTCTATTGCATTCTGACGAAGACAATGAGTCCCATCAAAGGCCACGACTCGACTGATGAAGAAGTCGTTGGCATCATGAAAAATCTGCTTTTCAACATCATTCATGGCGTTCCCGTCAACTTCCATGATTTCTTCATGAGGACTCTGGCCCACATTGCTATGTCACCATTTGAGCTGAAGCCTTATGCACCTTGGATAATGAAATTCACCAGGACAAGGTCTTCACTCAACTACAAGGCTGAAACGCTCAACCACTGCAGCTACTTGCCTCCCATTGAAGTCCTCAAACGGACATTTTCCTCAGCTGAAGAAAAGGGCAAGGCCACTGCTGTGATCGATGAAGGCATTCGTCCATTGGATGGTCAATTTCGCAAGGCCGCTTCTTATTCCACCAATGATGACTCTGCCACACATGACACTGCCGCCAACACTGCCAAGCCAAATCCTCAAGCCACAGCACCCAGGGTGATGACTGACCATGAGTTACTCCTCAGTCTTCATCAAAAGGTTGATCGCAATCACAAATGGGTCAAGCGTCAGTTTGGTTCAATTCTTCACAACATGACTTCCACACACAATGCAGTGAAGAAAAACCACTACTACCTTCATGAAACCCTCAACCGCACCTGGTTTGTTTTATCTTAAGTCTACAACGCTGATGATTTGAAGCAAATGGGTCTCAACGAAGAATTTTCCTAGTCTGCACCTCCTCCGAAGAAATACAAGAAGGTCCCAGTTCCTTCTTTGGTGGCCAGTTCATATTCTTCATCGCGTGAGACTGATGAAAATGAAGACTTGGACGACACCGCGGCAGGCCCTACATCAATGACTGACCCCAACAACGCTGGCGCTCCTTCATCAACTTGAATATCTTCAGGGGCGTTAGTCCTCAGTTTCGATCCTTTTGGTCATTTGATGACAAAGGGGGAGAAATCTGAGTTAGTCTTCAAGCGGGTCTATATTTAGGGCATATTTGTTTTTTGCTAAGTTACAACTCTCGTTCTTCCGAAACTTTTATTGGATCGAGTTGTAATCTTAAACCCGATGGTGCGCTGATACTTTTGTTGCACTATGCTTTGATACCTTGATGCGCTATTCTGCATGCTTATTCCTTGTTAATATTATCGCACGCATGCTGAATTACATCAAGCACCATATTTCATCATGCATTTCAAATTCTTCATACTATATATCAAATGCGTGTATGAATTACAAGATATAGGGGGAGATCTCCATGATTCAACTCTTCAAGTGTGCATTGCCTCAAAAGCAAATTCCTCACTATGCACATCTTCAAGGGGAGTTCCTCTATATCTTGCAATCAAATTCCTCAATATCACTATTTACACTTCATATATTTATCGCCGTTGAAAACTTAACCTATGTTGTCATCAATCACCAAAAAGGGGGAGATTGTAAGTGCATCTAGTGCCCCTTAGTGATTTTGGTGTATTGAAGACTTATAGGTTAAGTATCTAATGCGTTTATGAGTGTACACAGGTCTATAAGTCTATGAGGAGTTTGATATTTACAGAGAAAGTCGACCCCTAAAAATGAAGTTCTTCAACTGAAGACTTTGATATACTGAAGACTTTCTGAAGACTTTGAAAGTGAAGAAATTGGTGTGACCCTGAAGACTTGGTGTTCATTCGAGGAACATGAAGCGTGAAGACTCTTGTTTTCGTAGTTTCATTTTCTCTTTCTTGAGTCATAGGAAACACCGTACTGTTAAAGGGGGTCGAGGAAATACTAAGGAGAAAATTTCCATGTGATGCTCAACTCAAATCCTACACCTACCAATCCCTTCGAGTGAAGCCATTGGAAATCTCATACAGATCAGTCAATTTCTTCAGTGACAGAGACTCAGTTCTTCTGGTCACTGAGGACTTTGCTCTGACTGAGGAGTTAGGAATTCGCCAGTGTGAATTGCCTACACAATGAGGAACATGATAGCCCTGAGGAATTTGTACCTCAAATTTTCGACCGTTGCTGTGCTACATGCCAGCTGTCCCAAAATATCTTGTCCACCTAACGGTCATATCATTGAAGGGCATTTATGTCTTATCATGTCGAGCTGCTCCCTAGGCTATAAATAGCCGCCCCCTACAACCACTAGCTGGTTGGCTGCTCCGCGAGAACTTGACACTTGTCATTTGAGAGCAACCCATCCTCCGAGGACTTTGAGCGAAAATCATCAAGTGAGGAAAAACCAAACCCAAACCCAAAACACCTACAAACCCAAAGTGATTGAGCATCACTGAAGAGATTGATCCTGCGTGAATCCGACGCTTGTTACCTTTGTAGACTGTGCTTCTTCCAGACGGTTAGGCGTCATGGTCTAGAGCATCCAAGAGGAATTGTGGATCGCCGAGTGACCTAGTCTGTGAAGGTTTGGAAGTCACCTGAAGACTTACCACGAGTGATTAGGCGAGGACTGTGTGTCCTTAGTTCAAGGAGAATACGGTGAGGATTGGTGTCCCGAGCTGCGTGCTCAGGACTGGGTGTCCGGGACTGTGTGTCCTCGAGTTTAAATACTCAGCCGCTCCAACCAGATGTACAACTGAGACAGCAGTTGGAACTGGTCTACCAAATCATTGTCTTCACCAAGCTTACTGGTTCTATTTCCTCAACACTTTCATTTCCTCATTACTGTGTTGTGTGTTTGTTCATATCTGTGTTTGAAGACTTTGACTAAAGACTTTCTCAATTTCCTCAGATCAAATTCTTCAGTCTGGTTGTCTTCATCTTGTGTTATCCTGTGTTTACGCTTTCTGTACTCTGTGTCTGTCTTCATTTCTTCATGATGACCATGCATGTAATCTGCTATGTTTACTTTTGAGTACTTATTCCACTGCTAGTAGTTCTTCGCTAAGGAATTTCCTCACTAGCAAATTCCTCAGTGAAGAATTTCATAAAAATCGCCTATTCACCCCCCTCTAGTCGATATAACGCACTTTCAGGGTCCAAGTCCATCAGGTGGGTTTCCTTCCAAAAATAACTTCTCCAGTTGATTTCGTTCCATTTTGACTCCGTGTGATATTCCTTTTCCTCGAAATACTGAAATAGGCATAAAACAGCAAATCTAGGCTCGGCCTCCGGTTAATAAGTTAGTCCCAAAAATAATATAAAAGTGGATAATAAAGCCCAATATTGCCTAAAACAGTAGATAAAGTAGCATGGAGCAATCAAAAATTATAGATACGTTGGAGACGTATCAAGCATCCCCAAGCTTAATTCCTACTCGTCCTCGAGTAGGTAAATGATAAAAAGAAGAATTTTTGATGCGGAGTGATACTTTGGCATAATTTCAATGTAAATCTTCTTAATCATGGTATGAATATTCAGATCCGGAAGATTCAAGATAAAATTTCATATTGGCATAAAAATGATAATACTTCAAGCATACTAATCAAGCAATTATGTCATCTCAAAATAACATGGCCAAAGGAAGTTCATCCCTACAAAATCATATAGTTAGGCTATGCTTCATTTTCGTCACACAAAGATGTTCCCAACTTCTATACCCCCGATGACAAGCCAAGCAATTGTTTCATACTCAAATAATCTCAAACCTTTTCAGCCTTCACGCAATACATGAGCGCGAGTCATGGACATAGCACTATGGGTGGTATAGAATATGATGATGAGGATTGTGTGGAGAAGACAAAAAAGGAGAAAGTCTCACATCAACGAGGCTAATCAATGAGCTATGGAGATGCCCATCAATTTATGTTAATGCAAGGAGTAGGGATTGCCATGCAACGGATGCACTAGAGCTAAGAATGCTCAACAAAATAAAACTAGTGGGTGTGCATCCAACTTGCTTGCTCATGAAGACCTAGGGCATTTTGAGGAAGCCCATCGTTGGAATATACAAGCCAAGTTCTATAATGAAAAATTCCCACTAGTATGAACAAGACAACTTATGAAATTCACTATATGAAAATCATGGTGCTACTTTGAAGCACAATATATGAGACTCACTACATGAAGAACAAGGTGCTACTTTGAAGCACAAGTGTGGAAAAAGAAATAGTAGCATTGCCCTTTCTCTTTTTTTTTGGGCCTTTCCTTTTTTTTCTTTTTGGCCTTTCTCTCTTCTTCTTTTTGATTGGGCAATGCTCTAATAATGATGATCATCACACTTCTATTGATTACAACATAATGATTACAACTCGATACTAGAACAAGATATGACTCTATTATGAATGCCTCCGGCGGTGTACCGGGATGGTGCAATGAATCAAGAGTGACATGTATGAAAAATAATGCATGGTGGCTTTGCCACAAATACGATGTCAACTACAAGATCATGCAAGGGCAATATGACAAAAGTAAAGCATGTCATGATGATGATGATGATGGTGGAAGTTGCATGGCAATATATCTTGGAATGGCTATGGAAATGCCATGATAGGTAGGTATGGTGGCTGTTTTGAGGAAGATATAGGGAGGTTTATGTGTGAAAGAGCGTATCATATCACGGGATTTGGATGCACCGGCAAAGTTTGCACCAACTCTCAATGTGAGAAAGGGCAATGCACGGTACCGAAGAGGCTAGCAAATGGCGGAAAGGTAAAAGTGCGTATAATCCATGGACTCAACATTAGTCAAAAGAACTCATATAATTATTGCAAAAATTTAGAAGTCATCAAAAATCAAGTACTACGCGCATGCTCCTAGGGGGATAGATTGGTAGGAAAATACCATCGCTCGTCCCCGACCGCCACTCATAAGGATGCACAAGCCAGGTACACTTCATGCTTCAAATTTGTTGCACAACTTTAACCATACGTGCATGCTACGGGACTTGCTAACTTCAACACAAGTATTTATCAAATTCACAACTACTCAACTAGCACGACTATGATATTATCACCTCCATATCTCAAAACAATTATCAAGCATCAAACTTATCTTAGTATTCAACCCACTAAAAAGAAAGTTTCACATATCTTGAATACCAAGTATATTAACATTAAGCAAATTACCATGCTATTAACGACTCTCAAAATAATATAAGTGAATCATGAGAGTTCATCTATTTCTTCAAAATAAAACCACCATTGTGCTCTAAAAGATATAAGTGAAGCACTAGAGCAAATGACAAACTACTCCAACAAGATATAAGTGAAGATCAATGAGTAGCTAAATAATTATTATGCGACTATGTTAAGACTCTCTTTCATTTAAAAATTTCAAATCTTGGTATTTTATTCAAACAGCAAGCAAAGCTAAAGAAAATAAAATGACGCTCCAAGCAAAACACATATCATGTGGTGAATAAAAATATAGCTCCAAGTAAAGTTACCGATGAACGAAGACGAAAGAGGGGATGCCATCCGGGGCATCCCCAAGCTTAGGCTCTTGGTTGTCCTTGAATATTACCTTGGGTTGCCTTGGTAATCCCCAAGCTTAGGCTCTTGCCACTCCTTATTCCATAGTCCATCGAAGCCTTACCCAAAACTTGAAAACTTCACAACACAAAACTTAACAGAAAACTCGTGATCACCGTTAGCGAAAGAAAACAAAACACCACTTCAAGGTACTGCAATGAACTCATTCTTTATTTATATTGGTGTTGAACCTACTGTATTCCAACTTCTCTATGGTTTATAAACTATTTTACTAGCCATAGATTCATCAAAATACGCAAACAACACAATGAAAACAGAATCTGTCAAAAACAGAACAGTCTGTAGTAATCTGTAACTAATGCAAACTTATGGAACTCCAAAATTCTAAAATAAATTGTTGGACCTGAGGAATTTTTCTAGTAATCATCTGCAAAAATAATCAACTAAATAGCACTCTGCAGTAAAAAGTTCTAGCTAATCTCGTGAGCGCTAAAGTTTCTGTTTTTTACAGCATGATCATAAAGACTTCACCCAAGTCTTCCCAAAGGTTCTACTTGGCACAAACACTAATTAAAACATAAAACCACATCTAAACATAGGCTAGATGGATTATCTATTCCTAAACAGAACCAAAAAGAAAGAAACTAAAATAAAATTGGGTTGCCTCCCAACAAGCGCTATCGTTTAACGCCCCTAGCTAGGCATGATGATTTCAATGATGCTCACATAAAAGATAAGAATTGAAACATAAAGAGAGCATCATGAAGAATATGACTAGCACATTTAAGTCTAAACCACTTCCTATGCATAGGGAGTTTGTGAGCAAACAACTTATGGGAACAAGAACCAACTTGCATAGGAAGGTAAAGCAAGCATAACTTCAAGATTTTAAGCACATAGAGAGGAAACTTGACATTATTGCTATTCCTACAAGCATATATTCCTCCCTCATAATAATTTTCAGTAGCATCATGAATTAATTCAACAATATAACCAGCACCTTAAGCATTCTTTTCATGATCTACAAGCATAGAAATTTTATTACTCTCCACATAAGAAAAATTCTTCTCATTCAGAATAGTGGGAGTATCATAAGAGACTTGAATACTATAAATTGCTTCCACATTAAAAGAGTAATGTTCAGAGAAAGGATACTCATAATCATGACAAGTTTTATAAATATAATCATCACTACTTTTTATAGCATAAGTTTTATCACAATAATCATCATAAGTAGCAACTTTGTTCTCATCATAATCACTTTGCATATCAATACATGGAAGGCTAAAAATATCATCATTATTAAACGTAGCATCCCCAAGCTTGGGACAAACATTAATTGCAGCAATATATTCTCAAATATGTCATCCTCATCAAACATAGCTTCCCCAAGCTTGGGCCTTTTCGTGTCATAAGCATAATCACTCTCATCATTAATAGTATGGATAGCACCAATAGTATAGCAAACATTATTATCATATTCTTCCAAGAAAGTGCCAAAAAGATTTTCAAGATCATAAGGAGTATCATTATCTTCCCAATCATAATCATCACAACAAGCAATAGGCATAACGAGATCATCATCAAGTGTATCATCTTCATTTTCATGGGGCATAGCAATAATAGGAGCAACTTTATTTGGGAGAGATACCTTTTTACCTCTCTTCCTTTTTATTTTCTTCTTCTTCACCACATCTTTTGTGGGTTCAATCCTCTTTTTGGAGCTCCTTATTAATGCGATTGGTTGAATAGAAGGCTCCTCCTCGTTACCTGATTCATCATAAGAAATAATAGGAGGATATTGGGAAGTCTCTTCCCTTTCGTTAGTATTCTCTTCATCCTCTATTTGTTTTCTTTTCTTTATGTAATTGGCAATATAAGGATTTTCAATGCAATTCACCGCACAATACATATAAATTTCTTCTAGATCAATATCGAGGAATTTCTTGAGGTTATATTCTGGAATATGCTTAGTTTGACATTTCAATTCTTCATAACCCAAAAGGAAACTTAGTTCATTATAATGTGCAAGGGAAATCAAGTCATCACAATTTTTGGACACGATTCGATCATGAAACAATTTGCAATTGATATTTAAATGACCATGTTCGTTACAAATTTCACAAGTACGGCTAATATATCTTAAATTATCAGCACTAGCATTTAGCCTTTCTTGGACCTCTTTAGTTTCTAAGCACTTATGCCTCTTGCAATATCTATCTTCCCTATTTGGTGTGTCCTTGCAAATTCAATGCACTCCACAAAAATTGACATGCTTATAGTAGACATTTTCATCATAACTAGTGTAATCATGATTAGCATCATGGACATTCAAAGAATTCGTACTGACAACATTGCAATCATGCTCATCATTCAAATATTTAGTGCCAAACATTTTATAGATTTCTTCTTCTAGCACTTTGTCACAATCTTCCTTTCCATCATACTCACGAAAGATATTAAAAAGGTGAAGCGTATGAGACAAACTAAATTCCATTTTTTTGTAGTTTTCTTTTATAAACTAAACTAGTGCTAAAACAAGAAACAAAAAGATTCGATTGCAAGATCTAAAGATATACCTTCACTTACCTAGCCTCCCCGGCAACGGCACCAGAAAAGAGCTTGATGTCTACTACACAACCTTCTTCTTGTAGACGTTGTTGGGCCTGCAAGTGCACAGGTTTGTAGGACAGTAGAAAATTTCCCTCAAGTGGATGACCTAAGGTTTATCAATCCATAGGAGGCGTGAGGATGAAGATGGTCTCTCTCAAGCAACTCTGCAACCAAATAACAAAGAGTCTCTTGTGTCCCCAACACACCCAATACAATGGTAAATTGTATAGGTGCACTAGTTCGGCGAAGAGATGGTGATACAAGTGCAATATGGATAGAAGATGTAGGTTTTTGTGAACTGAAAATATAAAAACAGCAAGGTAACAAGTGGTAAAAGTGAGCGTAAACGGTATTGCAATGATAGGAAACAAGGCCTAGGGTTCATACTTTCGCTAGTGCAAGTTCTCTCAACAATAATAACATAGATAGAACATATGACAAGCCCTCAACATGCAACAAAGAGTCACTCCAAAGCCACTAATAGCGGAGAACAAACGTAGAGATTATGGTCGGGTATGAAACCACCACAAAGTTATTCTTTCAAATCAATCCGTTGGGCTATTCCTATAAGTGTCACAAACAACCCTGGAGTTTTTACTAGAATAACACCTTAAGATACAAATCAACCAAAACCCTAATGTCACCTAGATACTCCATTGTCACCTCAAGTATCCGTGGGCATGATTATACGATATGCATCACACGATCTCAGATTTATCCAACCAACATAAAAGTACTTCAAAGAGCGCCCCAAAGTTTCTACCGGAGAATCAAGAACGTGTGCCAACCCCTATGCATAGGTTCCCAATGTCACGAAACCCGCAAGTTGATCACCAAGACATACATCAAGTGTTCTCATAAAGACTCAATCCGATAAGATTACTTCAAAACGGGAAACTCAATTCATCACAAAGGAGTAGAGGGGGAGAAACATCATAAGATCCAACTACAATAGCAAAGCTCGGGATACATCAAGATCGTGCCATAGAGGAACACGAGAGAGAGAGAGAGAGAGATCAAACACATAGCTACTGGTACATACCCTCAGCCCCGAGGGTGAACTACTCCCTCCTTGTCATGGAGAGCGCCGGGATGATGAAGATGGCCACCTGTGATGGACCCCCCCTCCGGCAGGGTACCGGAAAGGGGTCTCCATTGGTTTTTGGTGGCTCTAGAGGCTTATGGCGGCGAAACTCTCGATCTATCTTCTATTCTGGAAGTTTTAGGGTACGACGGTATATATGGATGAAGGGGGAACGTCGGTGGAGCTACGGGGGCCCCACGAGGCAGGGGGCGCGCCCAGGGGGAGGGCGCGCCCTCCACCCTCGTGACCGCCTCGTGGCTCTTCTGACGTGGGGTCCAAGTCCATCAGGTGGATTTCCTTCCAAAAATAACTTCTCCAGTTGATTTCTTTCCGTTTTGACTCCGTCTGATATTCCTTTTCCTCGAAATACTGAAATAGGCATAAAACAGCAAATCTAGGCTGGGCCTTCGGTTAATAGGTTAGTCCCAAAAATAATATAAAAGTGGATAATAAAGCCCAATATTGCCTAAAACAGTAGATAAAGTAGCATGGAGCAATCAAAAATTATAGATACGTTGGATACGTATCAAGCATCCCCAAGCTTAATTCCTACTCGTCCTCGAGTAGGTAAATGATAAAAAGAAGAATTTTTGATGCGGAGTGATACTTTGGCATAATTTCAATGTAAATCTTCTTAATCATGGTATGAATATTCAGATCCGAAAGATTCAAGATAAAAGTTCATATTGGCATAAAAATGATAATACTTCAAGCATACTAATCAAACAATTATGTCATCTCAAAATAACGTGGCCAAAGGAAGTTCATCCCTACAAAATCATATAGTTAGGCTATGCTTCATTTTCGTCACACAAAGATGTTCCCAACTTCTATACCCCCGATGACAAGCCAAGCAATTGTTTCATACTCAAATAATCTCAAACCTTTTCAACCTTCACGCAATACATGAGCGCGAGACATGGACATAGCACTATGGGTGGTATAGAATATGATGATGAGGATTGTGTGGAGAAGACAAAAAAGGAGAAAGTCTCACATCAACGAGGCTACAATGAGCTATGGAGATGCCCATCAATTAATGTTAATGCAAGGAGTAGGGATTGCCATGCAAGGGATGCACTAGAGCTAAGAATGCTCAATAAAAGAAAACTAGTGGGTGTGCATCCAACTTGCTTGCTCATGAAGACCTAGGGCATTTTGAGGAAGCCCATCGTTGGAATATACAAGCCAAGTTCTATAATGAAAAATTCCCACTAGTATGAACAAGACAACTTATGAAACTCACTATATGAAAAGCATGGTGCTACTTCGAAGCACAATATATGAGACTCACTACATGAAGAACAAGGTGCTACTTTGAAGCACAAGTGTGGAAAAAGAAATAGCAGAATTGCCCTTTCTCTTTTTTTTGGGCCTTTCCTTTTTTTTCTTTTTGGCCTTTCTCTCTTCTTTTTTTTTGATTGGGCAATGCTCTAATAATGATGATCATCACACTTCTATTGATTACAACATAATGATTACAACTCGATACTAGAACAAGATATGACTCTATTATGAATGCCTCCGGCGGTGTACCGGGATGGTGCAATGAATCAAGAGTGACATGTATGAAAAATAATGCATGGTGGCTTTGCCACAAATACGATGTCAACTACAAGATCATGCAATGGCAATATGACAAAAGTAAAGCATGTCATGATGATGATGATGATGGTGGAAGTTGCATGGCAATATATCTCGGAATGGCTATGGAAATGCCATGATAGGTAGGTATGGTGGCTGTTTTGAGGAAGATATAGGGAGGTTTATGTGTGAAAGAGCGTATCATATCACGGGATTTGGATGCACCGGCAAAGTTTGCACCAACTCTCAATGTGAGAAAGGGCAATGCACGGTACCGAAGAGGCTAGCAAATGGCGGAAAGGTAAAAGTGCGTATAATCCATGGACTCAACATTAGTCAAAAGAACTCATATAATTATTGCAAAAATTTAGAAGTCATCAAAAATCAAGTACTACGCGCATGCTCCTAGGGGGATAGATTGGTAGGAAAATACCATCGCTCGTCCCCGACCGCCACTCATAAGGATGCACAAGCCAGGTACACTTCATGCTTCAAATTTGTTGCACAACTTTAACCATACGTGCATGCTACGGGACTTGCTAACTTCAACACAAGTATTTCTCAAATTCACAACTACTCAACTAGCACGACTATGATATTATCACCTCCATATCTCAAAAAAATTATCAAGCATCAAACTTATCTTAGTATTCAACCCACTAAAAAGAAAGTTTCACATATCTTGAATACCAAGTATATTAACATTAAGAAAATTACCATGCTATTAACGAATCTCAAAATAATATAAGTGAAGCATGAGAGTTCATCTATTTCTTCAAAATAAAACCACCATTGTGCTCTAAAAGATATAAGTGAAGCACTAGAGCAAATGACAAACTACTCCAACAAGATATAAGTGAAGATCAATGAGTAGCTAAATAATTATTATGCAACTATGTTAAGACTCTCTCTCATTTAAAAATTTCAGATCTTGGTATTTTATTCAAACAGCAAGCAAAGCTAAAGAAAATAAAATGACGCTCCAAGCAAAACACATATCATGTGGTGAATAAAAATATAGCTCCAAGTAAAGTTACCGATGAACGAAGACGAAAGAGGGGATGCCATCCGGGGCATCCCCAAGCTTAGGCTCTTGGTTGTCCTTGAATATTACCTTGGGTTGCCTTGGGAATCCCCAAGCTTAGGCTTTTGCCACTCCTTATTCCATAGTCCATCGAAGCCTTACCCAAAACTTGAAAACTTCACAACACAAAACTTAACAGAAAACTCGTGAGCTCCGTTAGCGAAAGAAAACAAAACACCACTTCAAGGTACTGTAATGAACTCATTCTTTATTTATATTGGTGTTTAACCTACTTTATTTCAACTTCTCTATGGTTTATAAACTATTTTACTAGCCATAGATTCATCAAAATACGCAAACAACACAATGAAAACAGAATTTGTCAAAAACAGAACAGTCTGTAGTAATCTGTAACTAACGCAAACTTCTGGAACTCCAAAAATTCTAAAATAAATTTTTGGACCTGAGGAATTTGTCTAGTAATCATCTGCAAAAATAATCAACTAAATAGCACTCTGCAGTAAAAAGTTCTAGCTAATCTCGTGAGCGCTAAAGTTTCTGTTTTTTACAGCATGATCATAAAGACTTCACCCAAGTCTTCCCAAAGGTTCTACTTGGCACAAACACTAATTAAAACATAAAACCACATCTAAACAGAGGCTAGATTGATTATCTATTCCTAAACAGAACCAAAAAGAAATAAACTAAAATAAAATTGGGTTGCCTCCCAACAAGCGCTATCGTTTAACGCCCCTAGCTAGGCATGATGATTTCAATGATGCTCACATAAAAGATAAGAATTGAAACATAAAGAGAGCATCATGAAGAATATGACTAGCACATTTAAGTAAAGCCCACTTCCTATGCATAGGGAGTTTGTGAGCAAACAACTTATGGGAACAAGAATCAACTTGCATAGGAAGGTAAAACAAGCATAACTTCAAGATTTTAAGCACATAGAGAGGAAACTTGACATTATTGCTATTCCTACAAGCATATATTCCTCCCTCATAATAATTTCCAGTAGCATCATGAATTAATTCAACAATATAGCCAGCACCTGAAGCATTCTTTTCATGATCTACAAGCATAGAAATTTTATTACTCTCCACATAAGCAAAATTCTTCTCATTCGGAATAGTGGGAGTATCATAAGAGACTTGAATACTATAAATTGCTTCCACATTAAAAGAGTAATGTTCAGAGAAAGGATACTCATAATCATGACAAGTTTTATAAATATAATCATCACTACTTTTTATAGCATAAGTTTTATCACAATAATCATCATAAGTAGCAACTTTGTTCTCATCATAATCACTTTGCATATCAAAACATGGAACGCTAAAAATATCATCATTATTAAACGTAGCATCCCCAAGCTTGGGACAAACATTAATTGCAGCAATATATTCTCAAATATGTCATCCTCATCAAACATAGCTTCCCCAAGCTTGGGCCTTTTCGTGTCATAAGCATAATCACTCTCATCATTAATAGTATGGATAGCACCAATAGTATAGCAAACATTATTATCATATTCTTCCAAGCAAGTGCCAAAAAGATTTTCAAGATCATAAGGAGTATCATTATCTTCCCAATCATAATCATCACAACAAGAAATAGGCATAACGAGATCATCATCAAGTGTATCATCTTCATTTTCATGGGGCATAGCAATAATAGGAGCAACTTTATTTGGGAGAGATACCTTTTTGCCTCTCTTCCTTTTTATTTTCTTCTTCTTCACCACATCTTGTGTGGGTTCAATCCTCTTTTTGGAGCTCCTTATTAATGAGATTGGTTGAATAGAAGGCTCCTCCTCGTTACCTGATTCATCATAAGAAATAATAGGAGGATATTGGGAAGTCTCTTCCCTTTCTTTAGTATTCTCTTCATCCTCTATTTGTTTTCTTTTCTTTATGTAATTGGCAATATAAGGATTTTCAATGCAATTCACCGCACAATACATATAAATTTCTTCTAGATCAATATCGAGGAATTTCTTGAGGTTATATTCTGGAATATGCTTAGTTTGACATTTCAATTCTTCATAACCCAAAAGCAAACTTAGTTCATTATAATGTGCAAGGGAAATCAAGTCATCACAATTTTTGGACACGATTCGATCATGAAACAATTTGCAATTGATATTTAAATGACCATGTTCGTTACAAATTTCACAAGTACGGCTAATATATCTTAAATTATCAGCACTAGCATTTAGCCTTTCTTGGAACTCTTTAGTTTCTAAACACTTATGCCTTTTGCAATATCTATCTTCCCTATTTGGTGTGTCCTTGCAAATCCAATGCACTCCACAAAAATTGACATGCTTATAGTAGACATTTTCATCATAACTAGTGCAATCATCATTAGCATCATGGATATTCAAAGATTTCGCACTGACAACATTGCAATCATGCTCATCATTCAAATATTTAGTGCCAAACATTTTATAGATTTCTTCTTCTAGCACTTTGTCACAATCTTCCTTTCCATCATACTCACGAAAGATATTAAAAAGGTGAAGCGTATGAGACAAACTAAATTCCATTTTTTTGTAGTTTTCTTTTATAAACTAAACTAGTGCTAAAACAAGAAACAAAAAGATTCGATTGCAAGATCTAAAGATATACCTTCACTTACCTAGCCTCCCCGGCAACGGCACCAGAAAAGAGCTTGATGTCTACTACACAACATTCTTCTTATAGACGTTGTTGGGCCTGCAAGTGCACAGGTTTGTAGGACAGTAGAAAATTTCCCTCAAGTGGATGACCTAAGGTTTATCTATCCGTAGGAGGCGTGAGGATGAAGATGGTCTCTCTCAAGCAACCCTGCAACCAAATAACAAAGAGTCTCTTGTGTCCCCAACACACCCAATACAATGGTAAATTGTATAGGTGCACTAGTTCGGCGAAGAGATGGTGATACAAGTGCAATATGGATAGAAGATATAGGTTTTTGTAAACTGAAAATATAAAAACAGCAAGGTAACAAGTGGTAAAAGTGAGCGTAAACGGTATTGCAATGATAGGAAACAAGGCCTAGGGTTCATACTTTCGCTAGTGCAAGTTCTCTCAACAATAATAACATAGATAGAACATATGACAAGCCCTCAACATGCAACAAAGAGTCACTCCAAAGCCACTAATAGCGGAGAACAAACGTAGAGATTATGGTCGGGTACGAAACCACCACAAAGTTATTCTTTCAAATCAATCCGTTGGGCTATTCCTATAAGTGCCACAAACAACCCTGGAGTTTTTACTAGAATAACACCTTAAGATACAAATCAACCAAAACCCTAATGTCGCCTAGATACTCCATTGTCACCTCAAGTATCCGTGGGCATGATTATACGATATGCATCACACAATCTCAGATTTATCCAACCAACATAAAAGTACTTCAAAGAGCGCCCCAAAGTTTCTACCGGAGAATCAAGAACGTGTGCCAACCCCTATGCATAGGTTCCCAATGTCACGAAACCCGCAAGTTGATCACCAAGACATACATCAAGTGTTCTCATAAAGACTCAATCCGATAAGATTACTTCAAAAGGGAAAACTCAATTCATCACAAAGGAGTAGAGGGGGAGAAGCATCTTAAGATCCAACTACAATAGCAAAGCTCGGGATACATCAAGATCGTGCCATAGAGGAACACGAGAGAGAACACGAGAGAGAGAGAGAGAGAGAGAGAGAGAGAGAGATCAAACACATAGCTACTGGTACATACCCTCAGCCCCGAGGGTGAACTACTCTCTCCTTGTCATGGAGAGTGCCGGGATGATGAAGATGGCCATCGGTGATGGATGCCCCCCCTCCGGCAGGGTATCAGAAAGGGGTCCCGATTGGTTTTTGGTGGCTCTGGAGGCCTGCGGCGGCGGAACTCTCGATCTATCTTCTGTTCTGGAAGTTTTAGGGTACAACGGTATATATGGGTGAAGGGGGAACGTCGGTGGAGCTACGAGGGGCCCACGAGGCAGGGGGCGCGCCTAGGGGGGAGGGCGCGCCCTCCCCCCTCGTGACCGCCTCATGGCTCTTCTGACGTGGGGTCCAAGTCCATCAGGTGGGTTTCCTTCCAAAAATAACTTCTCCAGTTGATTTCGTTCCGTTTTGACTCCGTCTGATATTCCTTTTCCTCGAAATACTGAAATAGGCATAAAACAACAAATCTGGGCTGGGCCTCCGGTTAATAGGTTAGTCCCAAAAATAATATAAAAGTGGATAATAAAGCCCAATATTGCCTAAAACAGTAGATAAAGTAGCATGGAGCAATCAAAAATTATAGATACGTTGGAGACGTATCACCCGCCGGCTCTGGTGCTGATGGATCTCATGGATAAACTTACGGCCATGTTAACCACCACAGTCATCCCTGCGAATTAAGATGAGCATAATGCAGAGGTGACACAGGTTCGTGAGGAGATAGCTCAGGCCAAGGAGGCCTTAGCAGCTGAGGACGTCAGGTTAGCCACAGAACGGGCGGCTTTGGATGATCGGGCACAGCAGCTCCAGTGAGAGGCTTTCCAGCTTACCATGAGCCTGAACGCTTCTAACGAAGTGATGAGGAGAAGGCATAAAAAACTCAGTCCCGTTTACCTCCGGTTTACGATCCACGGAACCTCTTCGCGATGCCCGGAGCTGGTCCAAGTAACCCGCCGGAGGTCAATCAGTTCATGACAGCCGGGGGTCCGGTTCAACCTCAGGAGATGCCACCTCTTTGTGGAAACATGGCACCACCCCGTTACGTGCCGATACCACCGGGTCACTTCTTCAACCCCATGGAGAACTTAATTGCAGCGTCAGCACGCTTGGCGGCTCTTCCAGTGGACGGTGATGATCCAACAGCAGTGGAGACCCGGAGGATCAGAGATCTCGTGCAGACGGCCCTGGCTCAGCAAGAAACCTATTCTTATAGCCGAGACAGGATTCATTCAACCCCACCGCCCTAGTTAGTTTCGACTCGTCCAAACCGGAGCCCGAGTTACAGCAGGCACATGGAGTCAGAGGCCTTATCAAGCAACGCCCAGCGCCGTAACCAGCCTGGCGGGTATAACCCGGTGCAGGACTGAATACGTCAGGAGGACGAGCGAGCGGCTCAACTGGTGGCTTAGCTGACGGCTCAGGAGGCCCTTCCGGATTACCAGACGACTTCTGTTGAGGCGGGAATAGCCACCCGAACAGGCGGTGTCCCTTGTTTAGTGCTAGCTCTGCGTAATGTGCGTCTGCCCAAGAACTTTAAGGGGCCTCGGAAGGTGCCAAACTACACAGCTGACTTATAGTTCGGAGCGTGGATTGAAAGTTACGAGATGGCCATGGAGCTATTGGAAGTCAGCGACGCAGCAATGGCTAAGTACTTCACCATGATGTTGGATGGAACAGCCCGGTCTTGGTAAACAAACAATAATCTTCAGTCCCTAAAATCTAACAACCCTAAAATTTCCTAAAATCTAACAGCCCATTAACAACCCTACTGTAACATGATAGGTTTATATGCAATCTAATAGCCCTAAAATTTCTAGTGAATCCAATGAAGAGAGGGGTGGAGGGGGAAGAAATCTTACCACACGCTGCCGAACCCTGAAGCCCACTGATAGCCTTCTCCCACGCCGGAAGCCCTGATCTTGCGTGCTAGGGCCACCGCCGCACGACGCTCAATATCCCACTCCGGCGGCGAGGGGGCGAAGGGGATCGCTCCGGTGAAGTAGCCCGCTGCATCGGCAAGCTACTGCTGCCGAGCCAGTTGTCCACCTCCGAGAACCCATCACCATCGCCTCCAGTCCCTCCGCCGCCTGCTGACTCGCCGCCGCCGCCGCTAGGTTTAGCCGCCGCCGCCATCGCTAGACAGAGAAAGAGACGGGGGAAAGAGGGGAGAATGGGCGAAGCAGTCAGAGCCGCGAGCGCTTTGACCACGCGCGTGCCCTAACGCCCGTCAACCCACTCGCCGTCTGGCCTCGTCCACGTGGCACCTGATGGGTGGGCCAGCCCTGTCAGAAATCGTGTTAACTGCGGCAAACCGGTCATTTGTTTTTTTTGAGAAAATTACAAGAAAAGTGGTGGATTTTTGGGATGCGCTAGAAATGTGGTGGCAATTGGATGCTTCAACTTCAAATGTGGTGGTTTTTTGCAATTCACTCCGTGGGCATGTCGGCCGCTCGGTGAGGGTGTCCGTATTTCCTTCTATGGATGGTGGGGTCTAATGGGGGGCGTTGTGGGGACACTTTCACCCGTTGGCCTTTATTCGGATGCGGAGGGGCTTTATCTACCCGGCCTCATGTCGTACTGGCGGGTTGACGTGTTTTGGTCCCTGTGGGGTGCTTTCACCTGTTGGTCTCCTTCGGATGTGGATGGGCTTTGGCTATGCGGCCTCTTACTGTTACGGCCCCTGGCCGGACGTCATATGTTATGTAATGTCTGCTGACTGGTGTGTGTGTGTGCGTGCGTGCGTGCGTGTGTGTGTGTGTGTGTGCGCGCGCGTGTGTGTTTGTGTGTGTGTGTGTGTTGTTGTTGTTGTTGTTGTTGTTGTTGTTGGGTTCGACACGCTTATTTATTGAAAAGGCTATAGTCGATCCCCTATTTACTTGTGGGTTATCACCTGCTTAGGGGCACGACGGGGGCGGTCCTTAGAGACGACAAAGGCATATTTATCGTGGGGGGGGGGGAGATTGACTACTGCGCGAATGTCTTGATGGTTGAAGTATTGGCTCTCAATTCGGTCTATCGCTGGCGCAAAGGTCGAGATGTAATCGCATTATTAGCTCCTCACACAACCTGGAGGTGATCGATGCCATGAAGTATGGAGGACGGTCGGTGGGTGCGGCGGCGGCAATCTTCGACGATTGTTTTTGTTATACTTGTGATTTTATATTACTAGGTTCGAACATTGTAATAGAGAAGCAAATAAAGTTGCACATCAGCTTGCTAGATTAGGTAGATTTTTTATAACTTTTGATTGGTTTGAGGAACCCTTAAATAAAATTGTAATGATCCTCATAAACAATGTATTGGTTATTTCTATTAAATAAATGTTGGGCTGTGTCTTATCTGTATTTCAGTGTGTGTGTGTGCGCTTATGGCCCATGTGGCCCATGTGTCCCATGTGGCCCATGTGGCCCATGTAACCCTGCAGCCTATATATGTGCTGCCCCCTTGTACAGGAAACCCTAACTCCAATAGAATACAATACCAGACCATCTTTCTATCCCAGCCGCCACCCCTCTCTCCCCTGATTCTACAATAAAGTTTCTAATTTATTTCAAAAAAAAATACCCAGACATCAAATTGTTATACTACTAAAGAGTAGTTTATAGGCATTCCTTCAAAAATTACCTATCCTCGAACACTTATCAAAAGGCAGAACAAATTTACGAGCATCTTTAAATAAGGTAGACCAATAAAATCAGATTGTAGTACCTTGTGTGCAGCTTTGTCTTCAATGTGATGTCCTTCATAAGCACTCGAGTGACACCTTCTCAATACATCATCCGAAAGGTGGCTTCTGCCAAGCACAATCTTTGCAAATTTCAGTAATGAGGAGCATGGATTGCTGTTATGGATTGTATGACAAACGCAATGTTGTGCTCCGGCTTGACATTCTCCCCTTTGACTGCTTCCCGACATTCCCGCCAAATGTATCAAGCTCCAACTGCAATAGTTTCTTGTAAACCCATGTGACCAAACACTGGTGTTTTCCCTGGAGGACTACGAAGGATCTCCTCAAGTAAAGCCTTCTTGATTATATCCTCAAGCCCCAAAGAACATAAAGCCTTCTTGATTATATCCTCAAGCCCCAAAGAACATAAAGCCTTCTTGATTACATCCTCAAGCCCCAAAGAAGCCCACACTTGTTTTGCTCTCTGACATACATATTAGATCCACACTTGTTTTGCTTTTTGACATGTACTACATATTAGATGTCTGATGTCCTCTGGACCGCACACAGGGTATTGGGGAGGAACTTTGATATGCTTATTAAGCACATCATCGCTCTCATAATATAAGAGCGTTTTTTGACCATACAGAAGTATTTAAGATACACATTCCTAGGATAATGACTTTACTCGTGTATGCAAGTTCTATAACCGTTGCCATACTGGATTTATTAACGAGCTTTCCGGCGCTTCCGTGGTCAACCTAGGACCAAACTGATGCTCCCACTCGACATAATACGCACAACGGACCCACTCTACGTAATACGACCCATTTATTTTACAGGTGTAAATTACCGGTCACCTCTTGGTTCCTGCCTGGAATGAAAACGACAGGAGGGGGTCCGTATCCTAAACCGGCCAGAAACAAGCTGAAACGCTAATCCAATCGGGGCCTAAGATTTTGCAGCACTCCGGTAAGATTTACTTCCTCTGTAAACTAATATAAGAGCGTTTAGATCACTAAAGTAGTGATCTAAACGCTCTTATATTAGTTTACAAAGGGAGTACTAGTTAAGAGCAAGACATGTCATGTTTGTGGCACTCCAGTAAGATTTAGTTAGTTAGGGCATGGGACACACAAAATGGAAATAAAGGCTGCCCACATCTGCTGTTACAAGGTTCTAATCAGCAAATATCCAGCAGAGATGTTCTACCGTACAAACAAGTGGATCTTATACTGCCGCCGACCGCTTGGTGCTGGTGCTGGTGCTGGTGCCTTTGCCTTGGGACTTCCATGTCGAAATTCCAGGTTGTTAGCTTCTGGACAGTCCAAGAGGTCACTCAGAGAGGCCCCCTTGTCTTCCTTCCAGGTCTCGCTGACTTGTTCCCTATCACCCAAGGACACACGTGATTATTATGCTTACCGAGGGAAAGCTATATAGGTAGTACTCCCTCCGTCCCAAGATAAGTGTCTCAACTTTGTATTAACTTTAGTACAAAGTTGCACTAGAGTTGAGACACTTATTTTGGAACGGAGGGAGTATATGACATGCAAATTTGGCAGGGGAGCTTCTCAACAAACCAGTCACAGGAGCGACGCCTGAAATCAACCCATCCTGCACAACAAACGGAATACAATTAGGAGGCAGTGTCAATTCCCTCATGTCATTAGCAGATAGATCTAAGGGGAAAAAAAGACAAGTTATGCATCCATATCCTACTAAAGATTGAAAATTAAGTACATCATACGATAAGCATCTTCACTGCACTTCTACCTGATAAGTTATGCATTGCTTTATCCAGATCAACTCGCCGTTTCAGATTAGTGCCAACAATAATTTACAGTGCGAAACACTAGGAAGGAATGGTGAATATTCAGATTATGCATGCATTACCCTAATACGTTTGATCAGTCTCTTCCGAGTCCTAGCAATATGATTATATACCGTGGACAATTCCACCGTAGAGCTTATAGACTGACACTTTCGTTATATGGAAGCCTTTGCAGGAAACTCTTCTTGCATCATTCACTGTTTAGTTTTGGACTTTAGTGCAATGAACAAGACCAAACTAGGATAACTGAAGCATTAACAAATTAGCTAATCATGGACACAAACACACAATCATATAAGATATAACATTGAAATATATTTCTTTACTAACGTTGTCATAGACAATCCTACTGCTTCCTGGATCCAATTGGGGTACTACCACTCGACCTGAAAAAAGAAGAAGAATTCCCTTTATCCAAGGACAATTGGTAAATTATTTAAGTAGCAGAATCCAACCAAAGACATTGTACCTGATTTGGTTCTTCTCATTTTGAGACACTCGGGTGTGGAAATAGATAATGACTGAGCCCTAGAACGAGTAAGCCGAGATTTATGCCCCTAAAGTGTTTCAAAGGAACATTGCAATAAGTACAGATACAAATGGGTCAAAATCTTGGCTAGCACAGTTTTTGCCAGCTGAGTCAAGTAACAGAGAGTGGATTAAACATATGGGACGCCAAGACAGGCTATATATATGAGTAAGACTTAAGAATTAAGGAAGAAGGTGGCATCAGTCAATCTTGATCACAGTAAGCGGCATGGCATACTTTTCTGCTATTTCATATGAAGTGAGCACAAAAGATGACTGGGGTAACTACAATTGGTAGAATATTGGTCCGTCATAACAAAAACTATGCTAAAATCATTACAAGTTTACTCCTGCATGTTTTCGAAGATAAAAATAAAATCATTACTACTTTGTCCAATAGCCTCATAGCGAAGTGGTGTGATATCGGCTATTCCTATTTTTCATACTAAAATCTGCTATAAAATTGGCAACTTTACATCAATAGTTTGTGCATTATACGGATGTTAAAGAATGTCCAAGATAATGAACCATCATTCAGTAACAGCTGGATCACATGGCAATTGCAGAAGCTATGGAAGCTAACACATTGTAGATTTCTTTAACCATCAGCATTTAACAAGTGTTATAAAATAGTATTACAATGTTTTAAATTGTTTAACAACAGAAAAGGGTATGGAGAAAATTTGCATACTTACATATGGAGCTGAAGTTCTGGTCATTGGCGATCTAGTAGGACGCTCCAACACTTGCTTTGCAGATCTTCGCTTCTCTGCTGAACCTACAGTCTGCTTTTCCACGTAAAAGGCTATCAAGTTCACTATGTAAAATGAGGAACACAACTAAGATCACTAGCTTAAATGTGCTAAATATGAACTTGGCATCATAAAAAAAACTAAATACTGTATGATGCACCTTACCCTGGATGTTAAGGAATTTATTGGATCATTTTGGTTTTACACATCTTATATGTAAGGTACAGATCAATCTATGAAATTCCTTAGAACGATTATTAATTACGAATTACTAAGAAAAAAAATATGTACTAGCTACATAACATATTTGGACATACAGTAAACAAAATCTGAAGCCACAACGTTGAACCTAAAGATGCTGGAATCTGTTTCATCCCAGTAATCAGGTAATGCTATAGAAATAGTGTCATTGCAAATGATTAATCATGAAATGTCACAAAGGGCACAGATTGGAAACATGCTATCACAAGTTTTCTGTGGACTGCAACTATATTAATTGGGTTAGATTTACTAAAGATGCTATATTACATTGACGGTGTATCTGACTTCAGTTTAAGATGCAGGCATGTAGAATTGAGTCGTTACAATTGTCACTCTAGTGACAATTATATGCCTGATTTTTGTAACATAGCTATGCTTCTCTTGAGTACAAGAATCTCCATTCAGAGCACCCAGCAGTACCTGATAAAGCTAAATCGAGAATGTCCTAATTGGAGGAGACAATAACAATAAAAGGGAAACTAACAGAGGTGGTAGTTGCATATTAACTATTTTAGCAAATAAACTGGTAGAAATACTATAGTAACACAAAACGGAGTTCAAAGACTGATTACTTGATCTAATTTTTTAGCTTTGGGATTTATAACTCACTTTTTCCTGAGATTGCACATCTGAGTGAATTGAAGATGGTGTATCTTCATTTGATACTGCCTTCTGAGTCAACGTGATGTGCTCAGTTGTTTCCAAGCAGTGTTGATTCTTCAATGAGGCCACTGGAGTACTTTGATAACCTAAATTAAATAATAGTCACTCTCTTAGAAACATCAAGACAAAATGAAATATCCGCAGGAGAAAACTTAACCAGTGTCTTAACAATTTGCTCCTGCACATACTTGAGGGTTCAACACTTTGAGAAGCACCAGGAATCTCTGAGCAGCAATTAGCACTTTCAGGCGGTACTATGGCTAAACGATATTTAGCCAGCAGTTCTACTGAGTTTTCAGCACTGGTGGCATTTCCACCTTCCGAGTCATTGGGCATATTATCAGGGGACATGGTGGCATTTTTAGCACTGGTGACATTTCCACCTTCCGAGTCGTTGGGCATATTATCAGGGGACATGGTGGCATTTTCAGCACTGGTGGCATTTCCACCTTCCGAGTCATTGGGCATATGATCAGGGCACATAGTGCAAGTCCAATCGGAGTTGAAAAGATGGCTACCAGCATCGTCTTCCCTTGCATCTGGATGCATAGTGTCATTCTGATTTCCTGCCTCTTTGCAAGTTTCATCACCAGTATATGTTTCTGCAGGAGCAAGAGATACATTACACTCAATGTCCACATGATCTCTTTCTTGTGAAATGCTGCTCGCAGTCAAGCCTATTTCCACATTAGCTACAGTTGCGGGTCTGGCATCATCTGAAGCAGCAGAATTTTCCTTGGTTGGAGCATCATTTCCACAGTTGTATTCCTGGAATCTTGAACTCTCTGTGAATGCATCGAGATGGTCGATTGGGAAATTTTTAGCATTATTAAGAAGGTCCTCGATGAATGAGGGTCCAAACTTTTGAATAAAATTGCCTAGCTGGAATTTCTCCAGGTAAAACTGAGCTGAACCCTCTCGTGGATCAATAAAACAGTTTGGGTAAGACTCCATGTGCGAATCCCAAGTCTCCCACCAGGACGGAAATCCAATCATGAATTGTTCGCATATCTGCACGCATGGTTTTTTTTACCAGAGCAGTAGATTAGAATCATGACTAAATGGTCTTTCTGCACATGAATAAGCTTTTTGCTTGAATCTGGGCTGACTTTCCATCATCGTTCATGAACAGAATAGATAAAAGAAGAAACACAGGAGAGAATATGCATACCTGCACAGAAAATCCATTTTCACGCATTCGCAATAAGTTAATTGAACCATGAAGGAGCACCACAACCCCACCTTCATCCTGGAGCGTGAGAGGCTCATAACGATGTGCTATGGGTGCAGAAGTGAATGCGTCATTCCTGTCAGAAGCAAGGTCAGTCAGAGTGGGTTCTACTGGCTGGAATCGTAGAATCAGTCCACCAAATTTGGATCGCAAAGTGGTAGAAAGAAGAAACGCGCATACCTTTCAGTGAAGCCGGAAACAGCAAGCTTCCGCTCTTCCCCTTCCACCCTCACCGGCCACCATTCCCACAGCGTGACCTAACCAAGCACCAAATCGAATCAAACTACCACCCGTCTAGGAAGAAAAGAGGAAGAAGATGTGGAAAGGAAAGGGGGAGGGAGGCAGTACGCATGGGTGCTCGACGGGGGATGAGGAGGCGGCGGTGGCGGCCGCCGCCACCGCCGCCGCAGCAGCAGCAGCGCCAAGGCGGGTGCGCAGCGGGGCAGGGGAGAAAGGAGGGCTCAGAGCGGCGGCTGGGGTTGGCGACGTCGGCGCCGCGCCCCGGCGAGATCTTGCCCTCGGCGGAGGGCTGGGGGTCTTTTTTGCCATGTCGGGAGCGGAGTGAGACTGTGAGAGTCACACGACGGAACGAAGGGCGGTGTTGGGGGGAAACGGCGAGACGAGCTAGAGAATACTAGAAACGTCGGACTGGGCCTTATCAATTGACACCGAGAAGTTGTGCAGGCAAGGCAAGCTCAATGAAGCATATGAAGTATCGATTTTTTTTTCATTTTTTTCTTTTCTTCTGTTGGACTAATTTACGTTTTTTATTGTCTTTTCACGCTGTATACAACTACACTTGCAAGATTTTTTTTTCTTCATTTTTTTCTTTTCTTCTGTTGGACTAATTTACATTTTTTTTGTTTTTATTGTCTTTTCACGTTGTATACAACTACACTTGCAAGCCAATCCAGCCCAGCATAACTTCAGTTGCATGCACATTGCCTTATAGGTTTTTCTCTCAACTGGCAAAAATGCCCGTGCGTCACAACGGGAGATACGATAGTTATATGATTAAATGAATTCGTATGGCTCATGAATACCTTACTGCATCACCATCTTCCTCTTTTTTCGAAGGGTGTCGTCGACTCTGATGGTGCGGCAGATCTAGGTGTCACGCATGTTTGGAAGGTAGGTGTTTTTTCAACTATGATGGAGATTAGAGGGGTAGCTAGCTCTGCTCCATCCACCAGTGTGTGTTGCACGCTCGAGGCCTACTCCCAAGCGACCACCTGAAATTGTTGCCACGGGACTGTGCTAGTGTGTGGTTTAATAGACACTGCATGATGTGGAGGATCAAGTTGTACGGCAGGCAAACACCATCGTCATCATCATGGGGTCACGTCCATGAAGATGAGATGTGGAAGCGGAATGATTTTGTAAAAATAGTATAGTTGGAGTTTGTAACCGAGTCCCATTAAAGACATGCGTAGAAGCTATGTATCATATGATATAGAATTTGAAAAGCCATGTATCTGCACTGCATGCGAGCGTGGGATAGAAACATTCCTCGATACATTTGTTAGCAGTTCGAGCGCATATAAAACCAGAACAGTACAAATGAGAAACATACAAAACAAAACCAGGGCATCTCACGGGCTGCTCGGAGCAAGCCCAGGAGCTAATCGCACCTAAGAACGGAACTAAACCGTCTTGGAATGAAAGAACGAGGCAAGGTGCAAAGAGTATTTTTTTCCTCTTGAGGAAGCCGAGGTATGAAGAATGTCTCACACGCGAATAAATAAGCGGAAGGAGTATATTTTAGTTATTTCTACGCGGTGCAACTACACTTGCAAGCCCGATAAGCACAAACCGCAGTTGCATCCTGCGTATTGGTAGCCTTCTCGTTGCAGTCTGGCCCGTGGAGCCTGGCTCAACGGAGCATGTTTAAGGGTATACAGGCAAAAACTAACATATGCACCTAGTTTGGTTGCCTGCATACCCTCTAGCTTGCATGGGGTGTAAAGAAAGGTAGCCTGTTTGGTTGCCCGCTTGTGTATGCGCAAACACAAGGCATGTTGTTTGGTTCCATGCAACACATGTTGTTTGGTAACCTCTTCGGCGAGGTGGTGAGGTTACCAACACACAACAGCGTGAAGAATAAATCATACACACACAACAGAAGATAGTTGTAAACCATAGCAGGCAATTTTAAATACAGTGCCACACTTAAACATATCAGTTCAAAAGCAAAGCAGTATGATAAGAAACTAAACCAACTAGAGCATAGGAAGGCTTATCCTAGACGTTCACGGCGAAGGCGTCGTCTTGGTCACCACTTTAATGCTTCGTTGTTGAAGGCGATGAGCTTGAGCGTGTCGGGAGTGAGCAGCTAAAACATCACCATGTAGCCGATCTTGATCTGATGGACTTGCGGCGAAGGGGGCCCAACCCTGATTGAGGGTGACCCTGCCGTCCATCAGCCAGACAGTGACCCTCCATGAGCAGCCGGTGTTCGTCCTGAACTTGAACTCTGTCGGCATGGTCGGGAAGTGCTTGGTGAAGTCCAGGGGCATCAGGATGTACTCAAGCTGAGGAGCAAGGATCGCCATGCAGAAGTGAGTTAGACCACCCTCCTCATGGTAGTGCCCCTAGTTCCGACGCTTCCCGCTAGGGGGCTCCTCCGATACCACGTCATCATCCATGGCCACCTCCTCAAGCATTGGTTGGCACAACCTCCTCCATGGGCGGCACCACCTTCTTGCCCTTATCCATGGGCGGCACCACTGTCGGATTACGGGTTCCAGCAAAACCCTTGAGGTTCGAACTTTGGGGTGCGCACGAAGATCTCTCTTCCCCTAGCTCACACTCTCACCGCGATCTCAAAGCCTAGCTCGCCGACCCGAAGAACAAGGGACACAAGAGTTTATACTACTTCGGGCCACCGATGTGGTGTAATACCCTACTCCAGTGTGGTGTGGTGGATTGCCTTGTAGGCTGGGATGAACAAGTACAAGGGAAGAACCACCTCCTGAGGAGAGGTGTTCTTGAGCTCGGTGAGCTTGTGTGTGTGTGTGGATGGAATGGATCTAACCCAAGATGAGTTCCCTTCTACGGTGGTGGCTAGTCCTATTTATAGAGGCCCGGGTCCTCCTCCCAAATATTAGGCGGGAAGGGATCCCACAACGGCCAATTTGAAGGGGGACAACTAGTACAAGCTATCCTGACAAAAGGTGGTCTTTGCCTGCCAAAGGCTCTGGTGGTGACGCCGTCGTGGGCTCCGCGATGACCTCCATCCTGCCGTCCTGCTGGTCTTGGTCTCGTTGCACCGATATGGAAACCTTTGCCTGACGCCTCGGGACTCCTCGCCTGCGCCCGCCTGGCCTTGGTCGTCATGACTCACGTAAAGGGAACCTCACGAGGTGCCCCTCGCCTTGGTCTCTCTGCTCCTCACGAGCCAGCCTAGTGAGGCTGCCCCTAAGGAGGTCTTGTGTCGCCCGCCTCGCGAGGCTTGGCCCCTCGCCAGGGTCTTGAGTGCTTGCTGGTGAAGATGGGCCATACCAGGCCGCTAGTGGAGCCACGCCGCGTGCCGCAGGCAAACAAGTCTGGGGACCCCCATTCCCAGAACGCCGATAGTAGCCCCCGGGCCCAAGGCGCGCTCGGACTTGGCTTCGGGGCGAAGCCAAGGGGCAAGTGCGGAGCGCCGTGGGCCCCAACCGCCTGCGTCCTTGATTGACGCATGGCGATTAACAGGACGTGGGCGTCTCCACTTCCCCACGCAGCCTCTATTTGCGCCTAGCTAGGCGGCCATCGCTGCCTACACAACTCTGCCCCCATTCACCTACAGCACGCCCCGCAACTCCTTCGCTTTCCAAAAGACAGTGAATCCCTCCCCTCCATTGACCTGACACCGAGTCTCCCTGCTGCCATGGCACCCAGCCAGAAGAAGAAGGGGAAGAAAGAGTCCCGTACCACGGTCCCCACGGTGCCGGTATCCGAGCCCGCCGTCGAATGGTCGGTGGTGCTCAACCGGGAAGCGATGGACAAGGTGCGCCCAGCACTCACCGCCGATTCCAATGAGTGGGGGCGACGGTGGCCTGGCCCGCTTCCCGTGCGGCGATTGACAGGACGAGGTTCCCATCCATCTTCACGCCCTCTGGGCCGGTTTGATTCCTTCCTTCTCCGGCTTCTTCAATGCGGTACTCTCGCATTACCAGATCCATGCACTACACCTCGATCCCCAATCCATCCTCCTCCTTGTTGTCTTTGCCTATGTCTACGAAGCTATGGTGGGCATTGCTCCTTCTGTGGCCCTGCTTCGCCACTTATTCTCACTGCACCTGACAGATGCTTCTCAGTGCTCGGGGTGTGTATCCCTTCAGGCTGTTGCGGCGGCGGCCGGCTCGGGGATCGATTTTGAGCTTTCGTCGGTCGTCGAAGGCTTCTAGAAGAGGTGGGTGTTCATGGATGTTGGTGTGCGCAGCCCCCTGCTGCAGCTCCCGCAAGCTCCGGCTATCCCAAGCCCCGGCTGGGGGAACGCGAAGTCCGCGGACCGGCGGCTTGCCCACGTCTGGCTCTGGCTGGCCAGGCTGAAGAGTCTCAGGGCGATAGCTCCAATGGTGGTGAAGGAATTCATCCAGTGTCGCATCGCTCCGCTTCAGCGCCACTCCCAGCCGATGTGGACCTTCTCTGGCTACCGGGACCGCATGAGGCTTCAGGCGCCAGCTCTTGCTCCTGAGGCGCGGTACACGATGTTGAAGCTCCTGACGGGCGACCCAATACCCACCAGCTTGCCGGAGGAGGGCTGCCTTCTGTACTGTTGCTTGAACAAGGTGGAGTTTGTGAAGCAGATGCCTTCTTTTGATGAGTGGGACTGAGCCTAGCTGGCCTTGAAGGGCCTAGCGAGAGCCCTGTCTTCGTGGCTCCCTTGCCCACCACCGCCACGGTGACCTCCCCCGAGGTGGACGCAGGGGGGCGATCGCTGCCGCCTGCGGGCGACGCGGCTGCTGAGGAACTGACGCCGCCCGGGGCTCCTGAAGGGTCGCCCAGTGGGCCCCTTGGGAGCCGTCTTGAGGAAGCGACCGGAGGGACGACGCAGCCCGATACTCCTGAGGCTGCAGCCCCCGAGCCCCCGACGGGTCGCCGCGAGGCGGAGGCCAAGGTCTCCACGCAGTCCAGCACCCCTGAGGTCGCCTCCTCAGGAGCGACCCCAGTCGCGCCCAGAGCTAGTGATCGTACCTTGGGCTTCGGCCGGCTCCGACTGAACTTCGACGCGCTTCGGAAGAGGAAGGGGTCTCGAAGCTGCAGCGGTGATGTCTTCCGGCCATTGAAACAGAGGAAGTATATCGCCATAGACGAGTGAGTACCTTATCTTTGTAATTTCTCGAGTGTTGCTTCCTCTCCTGACTGTGGCTCCTCAGGGTCCCTTCTGCTAAGGCGGCGAAAAACCCCGAGAAGCAACCTCCTCCTGCTTCGATTCCCCTGCTGGCCTTGAGCGCCCCAAGCCAACGTGCCGCACTTGGCGCGAGGTTGGCCGGAGAGGCAAGTGCGCCAGCCTGGCGCCTCGAACCCGCGTTCTTGTCGTTTCTCCTTCGTGGCCTTGCCTGGGGTGCGGAAGGTGTGCCAAGGGCTCCTCCTCTGGTTGTCAACTGCGGCTGGTGGCCTCAGCCCTGGCCTCTTCTTCAGGCAACGAGCCGCTTCCCCCCTGTGCTCCCGACAGGGCCTGAAGGGCGCCTGGCAAAGCACCGGCCCCCAGCCCCCTACTAGGAGGAGGCGAGCCACCTCGGACCTCTTCAACGACTTCTGGCATGGGGGACGGGCCCAGTCACGCATTCGAGCTCACGCGCAAGCGGGGTGCCGTCCGCCACGAGCTCTTCCGGGAGGCGATGGGTGCGCTGAGCCGGCTTGGGGAAGAGCTCATGGATGTCGACGCCCACCTTGAAGCTAAGGGTCTCCAGCTGGTGGACGAATGGCATCAACTGAAGGTGGCCATCAACCTCGGGCACCTCCAGCGCGAGAACGCCAATGCGAAGGCCGAGGCATCCCTCGCAACCTCGTACGAGGCCAGCGCCCAGGCCTTGGAGGAGGCCAGGGAGGCAGACCACCACCGCGAGGTCGCCGAGAGGCGCAGGCAGGAGCTCTTGGCCCTGAATGCCTCCCTGGAGCAGCAAGTGGAGGCACGCAGAGCTGCCTTGGCATCGATGAAGGGGGCGCCATCTGATGAGGAGGAGATCTTGAGGCGTGAGGAAGCGCTGATGCTGGAGGCCACGAAGCGCATCCTCGAGCTTGAGCGGTTGGAGACGAGGGAGCGCCAAGTTGCCGAAGCAGAAGACGCTGCCAGCACGCGCGAGGCCAGGACCCAGGAGGAAGTTGACCGCAGGGTGGCCGAGGCTCGTGCTGATCTTGCCAACAGGTACGACCTGAAGCTGAAGCTCGTGGAAGCCGAAGCTGAGGGCAGGACCGCCGCCCTTAGCTCAAGGTTGGCCTAGGCGGAGCAGCGCGAGAAGGCCGCCGCAGGTGCCTTGATCTCCATGCAGGCCGAGTTGGCCTCCGCCCGTGCCGAGCTGCTCCCGCTTCAGCGGCGAGTTACCAACGCCGAGTCCTTCACGCAGCAGAGCAGGGAAGAGGCGCTCTGCCGGCAGACGTTACTGCGCGAGCACACTCCCATGCTTCGGGACCTCAGGACGAGGGCAAATCAGGCGCTAGGCGCCATCTGCGACGAGCAGGCCCCTCACCCCCATGCCGAGGACTATGCCAGACACCTTCGCTTCTTCACCGATGTTGTGACGCGCTTGGAGACCGGGTCGAGAGGGCTCGCGAGCTCGTGGACAAAAAGAGCCAGGGCCTCCTCGGGCATGCATTCTCCCGCGTCTTCAACCATCTTCAAAATGCCAACCCCAACTTCGATTTTGACGCCGCCATTGCCCCAGTGCCCGGGGCTATCTGGGATAACCTGGCGCGCTGGGTGGATGATAATGTGGATGCTCTGGTCAGGGCCTTCACCTCCGAGGACGACGCGGTGGTGGTCGTGGCGGACGAAGGCGGCGTGGTTGACGATGGCAGGGGCGACACATGCGATGACGATGGTGCCAGCAGCGCGTCCGGGGACGACTTGGAAGACGTTGCTGATATGTCTCCAATGTATCTATAATTTTTTATTATTCCATGCTATTATATTATACATCTAGGATGTTTTATATGCATTTATATGTTAATTTATATGATTTTTGGGACTAGCCTATTAACTTAGAGCCCAGTGCCAGTTTTTTTCCTTGTTTTTGAGTTCTACAGAAAAGGAATACCAAACGGAGTCCAATTGACCTGCCAGTTTTTGTGGATTTTTTATGGACCAAAAGAAGCCCTCGGAGTAAAAGAGTTGGGCCATAAGAGTCCCGAGCCGTCCACGAGGGTGGGGGCGCGCCCTACCCCCTGGGCGTGGGCCCCTATCTCGTGGATGACTCGGAGCTCCCCCTGACGTGAGACCGACACCAAAAATTCCTATAAATACAGAAACATCCAGAACATAACCTAGATCGGGAGTTCCGCCGCCGCAAGCCTCTGTAGACACCAAAAACCAATCAGGACCCTGTTCCGGCACCCTGCTAGAGGGGGAATCCCTCACCGGTGGCCATCTTCATCATCCCGACGCTCTCCATGACGAGGAGGGAGTAGTTCACCCCCGGGGCTGAGGGTATGTACCAGTAGCTATGTGTTTGATCTCTCTCTCTCTCTCTCTCTCTCTCTCTCTCTCTCTCTCTCTTGTGTTCTTGATTTGGCACGATGTCGATGTATCGCGAGCTTTGCTATTATAGGTGGATCTTATGATGTTTCTCCGCCTCTACTCTCTTGTAATGGATTGAGTTTTCCCTTTGAATTTATCTTGTCGGATTGAGTCTTTAAGGATTTGAGAACACTTGATGTATGTCTTGCATGTGCTTATCTATGGTGACAATGGGATATTCACGTGATCTACTTGATGTATGTTTTGGTGATCAACTTGCGGGTTTCGTGACCTCGTGAACTTATGCATAAGGGTTGGCACACGTTTTCGTCTTGACTCTCCGGTAGAAACTTTGGGGCACTCTTTGAAGTTCTTTGTGTTGATTGAATAGATGAATCTGAGATTGTGTGATGCATATCGTATAATCATACCCGCGGATACTTGAGGTGACATTGGAGTATCTAGGTGACATTAGGGTTTTGGTTGATTTGTGTCTTAAGGTGTTATTCTAATACGAACTCTATGATAGATCGAACGGAAAGAATAGCTTCGTGTTATTTTACTATGGACTCTTGAATAGATTGATCAGAAAGGATAACTTTGAGGTGGTTTCGTACCCTACAATAATCTCTTCGTTTGTTCTCCGCTATTAGTGACTTTGGAGTGACTCTTTGTTGCATGTTGAGGGATAGTTATATGATCCAATTATGTTATTATTGTTGAGAGAACTTGCACTAGTGAAAGTACGAACCCTGGGCCTTGTTTCAACGCATTGCAATACCGTTTACGCTCACTTTTATTACTTGTTACCTTGCTGTTTTTATATTTTCAGATTACAAAAACCTATATCTACCATCCATATTGCACTTGTATCACCATCTCTCCGCCGAACTAGTGCACCTATACAATTTACCATTGTATTGGATGTGTTGGGGATACAAGAGACTCTTTTTTATTTGGTTGCAGGGTTGTTTGAGAGAGACCATCTTCAACCTACGCCTCCCACGGATTGATAAACCTTAGGTCATCCATTTGAGGGAAATTTGCTACTGTCCTACAAACCTCTGCACTTGGAGGCCCAACAACGTCTACAAGAAGAAGGTTGCATAGTAGACATCAGCTGCGAGCAACATGTCCGATTAGGCCTGCGCTCCTTCGTTTTAAACCTGAGTGCAAAAGTTTGCGCGTGGCCCTTCAAGATGTGAGAGCATTTTTGGGGGAGGGGGATGTTGGGTAACGTAGCAGAAATCAAAAATTTTCTACGCGTCACCAAGATCAATCTATGGAGTTCTCTAGCAACGAGAGGGATATGAGTGCATCTACATACCCTTGTAGATCGCGAGCGGAAGCGTTCAAGAGAACGAGGATGATGGAGTCGTACTCGCCGTGATCCAAATCACCGATGACCAAGTGCCGAACGGACAGCACCTCCGCATTCAACACACGTACGGTTGGGGAAGACGTCTCCTCCTTCTTGATCCAGCAAGGGGAAGGAGAGGTTGATGGAGATCCAGCAGCACGACGGCGTGGTGGTCGATGCAGCGAGGATCTCGGTAGGGCTTCGCCAAGCTCAGCGAGAGGGAGAGGTGTTGCGGGAGGGAGAGGGAGGCGCCAGGGCTTGGGTGCGGCTGCCCTCCCTCCCCCCTCTTTATATAGGGGTCCAAGGGGGCGCCGGCCCCCTAGAGATCCATCTCAAGGGGGGGGGGCGGCCAAGGGGGGACTTGCCCCCCAAGTCAAGTGGGGCGCCCCACCCCTAGTGTTTCCAACCCTAGGCGCAGGGGGAGGCCCAAGGGGGGCGCACCAGCCCACCAGGGGCTGGTTCCCCTTCCCACTTCAGCCCACGGGCCCTCCGGGATAGGTGGCCCCACCCGGTGGACCCCCGGGCCCCTTTTGGTGGTCCCGGTACAATACCGATAACCCCCAAAACTTTCCCGATGGCCGAAACTGGACTTCCTATATATAAATCTTTACCTCCGGGCCATTCCGGAACTCCTCATGACGTCCGGGATCTCATCCGAGACTCCGAACAACTTTCAGGTTGCTGCATACTAATATCTCTACAACCCTAGCGTCACCGAACCTTAAGTGTGTAGACCCTACGGGTTCGGGAGACACGCAGACATGACCGAGACGACTCTCTGGTCAATAACCAACAGCGGGATCTGGATACCCATGTTCTCTCCCACATGCCCCTCAATGATCTCATCGGATGAACCACGATGTCGAGGATTCAAGTAATCCTGTATACAATTCCCTTTGTCAATCGGTATGTTACTTGCCCGAGATTCGATCGTCGGTATCCCAATACCTCGTTCAATCTCGTTACCAGCAAGTCACTTTACTCATACCGTAATGCATGATCCCGTGACCAAACACTTGGTCACATTGAGCTCATTATGATGATGCATTACCGAGTGGGCCTAGAGATACCTCTCCGTCATACGGAGTGACAAATCCCAGTCTCGATCCGTGTCAACCCAACAGATGCTTTCGGGGATGCCTGTAGTATACCTTTATAGTCACCTAGTTACGTTGTGACATTTGGGACACCCAAAGCACTCCTACGGCATCCGGGAGTTACACGATCTCATGGTCTAAGGAAATGATACTTAACATTGGAAAAGCTTTAGCAAACGAACTACACGATCTTGTGCTAGGCTTAGGATTGGGTCTTGTCCATCACATCATTCTCCTAATGATGTGATCCCGTTATCAATGACATCCAATGCCCATAGTCAGGAAACCATGACTATCTGTTGATCAACGAGCTAGTCAACTAGAGGCTCACTAGGAACATGTTGTGGTCTATGTATTCACACATGTATTACGATTTCCGGATAACACAATTATAGCATGAACAATAGACAATTACCATGAACAAGGAAATATAGTAATAATCCTTCTATTATTGCCTCTAGGGCATATTTCCAACAGTCTCCCACTTGCACTAGAGTCAATCTAGTTACATTGTGATGAATCGAACACCCATAGAGTTCTGGTGTTGATCATGTTTTTCCCTAGGGAGAGGTTTAGTCAATGGATCTGCGACATTCAGATCCGTATGCACTTTACAAATATCTATGTCTCCATCTTGAACATTTTCACGAATGGAGCTGAAGCGACGCTTGATGTGCCTGGTCTTCTTGTGAAACCTGGGCTCCTTGGCAAGGGCAATAGCTCCAGTGTTGTCATAGAAGAGAGCGATCGGCCCCGATGCATTGGGTATGACTCCTAGGTCGGTGATGAACTCCTTCATCCAGATTGCTTCATGTGTTGCCTCCGTGGCTGCCATGTATCCGCTTCACATGTAGATCCCGCCACGACGCTTTGCTTGCAACTGCACCAGCTTACTGCCCCACCATTCAAAATAAACACGTATCCGGTTTGTGACTTGGAGTCATCCAGATCTGTGTCGAAGCTAGCGTCGAGTAACCCTTTACGACGAGCTCTTCGTCACCTCCATATACGAGAAACATGTCCTTAGTCCTTTTCAGGTACTTCAGGATATTCTTGACCGTTGTCCAATGTTCCATGCCGGGATTACTTTGGTACCTTCCTACCAAACTTACGACAAGGTTTACATCAGGTCTGGTACACAGCATGGCGTACATGATAGACCCTATGGCTGAGGCATAGGGGACGACACTCATCTTTTCTCTATCTTCTGCCGTGGTCGGACATTGAGCTGAGCTCAATTTCACACCTTGCAACACAGGCAAGAACCCCTTCTTGGACTGATCCATATTGAACTTCTTCAATATCTTATCAAGGTATGTGCTTTGTGAAAGACCTATGAGGCGTCTCGATCTATCTCTATAGATCTTGATGCCTAATATATAAGCAGTTTCTCCAAGGTCCTTCATTGAAAAACACTTATTCAAATAGGCCTTAATGCTGTCCAAAAGTTATATATCATTTCCCATCAAGAGTATGTCATCCACATATAATATGAGAAATGCTACAGAGGTCCCACTCACTTTCTTGTAAACGCAGGCTTCTCCATAAGTCTGCATAAACCCAAACGCTTTGATCATTTCATCAAAGCGAATGTTCCAACTCCGAGATGCTTGCACCAGCCCATAAATGGAGCGCTGGAGCTTGCATACCTTGTTAGCATTCTGAGGATCGACAAAACCTTCTGGCTGCATCATATACAATTCTTCCTTAAGAAAGCCGTTGAGGAATGCCGTTTTGACGTCCATTTGCCATATCTCATAATCATAGTATGCGGCAATTGCTAACAAGATTCGGACGGACTTCAGCTTCGCTACGGGTGAGAAGGTCTCATCGTAGTCAACCCCTTGAACTTGTCGATAACCCTTAGTGACAAGTCGAGCCTTATAGATGGTAACATTACCATCCGCGTCCGTCTTCTTCTTAAAGATCCATTTATTCTCTATCGCTCACTGATCATCGGGCAAGTCTGTCAAAGTCCATACTTTGTTTTCATACATGGATCCTGTCTCGGATTGCATGGCTTCAAGCCATTTGTTGGAATCTGGGCCCGCCATTGCTTCTTCATAGTTCGAAGGTTCACCATTGTCTAAGAACATGATTTCCAGGACAGGGTTGCCGTACCACTCTGGTGCGGAATGTGTCCTTGTGGACCTACGAAGTTCAGTAGCAGCTTGATATGAAGTTTCATGATCATCATCATTAACCTCCTCTCTAGTCGGTGGAGGCACCACAGAAACATTTTCTTGAGCTGCGCTACTCTCCGGTTCAAGAGGTAACACTTCATCAAGTTCTACTTTCCTCCCACTTACTTCTTTCGAGAGAAACTCTTTCTCTAGAAAGGATCCATTCTTGGCAACAAAGACCTTGCCTTCGGATCTGAGGTAGAAGGTATACCCAATAGTTTCTTTAGGGTATCCTATGAAGACGCATTTTTCCGACTTGGGTTCGAGCTTTTCAGGTTGAAGTTTCTTGACATAAGCATCGCATCCCCAAACTTTTAGAAACGACAGCTTAGGTTTCTTCCCAAACCATAATTCATACGGTGTCGTCTCAAAGGATTTAGACGGTGCCCTATTTAAAGTGAATGTAGCTGTCTCTAGAGCGTATCCCCAAAATGATAGCGGTAAATCAGTGAGTGACATCATAGATCGCACCATATCCAATAGAGTGCGATTACGATGTTCGGACACACCGTTACGCTGAGGTGTTCCAGGCGGCGTGAGTTGTGAAATGATTCCACATTTCCTTAAGTGCGTACCAAATTCGTGACTTAAATATTCTCCCCCACGATCTGATCGTAAGAACTTGATTTTTCTGTCACATTGATTCTCAACCTCACTCTGAAATTCCTTGAACTTTTCAAAGGTCTCAGACTTGTGTTTCATTAAGTAGACATACCCATATCTACTCAAGTCATCAGTGAGAGTGAGAACATAACGATAGCCACCGCGAGCCTCAACACTCATTGGACCGCACACATCAGTATGTATGATTTCCAATAAGTTGGTTGCTCGCTCCATTGTTCGGGAGAATGGAGTCTTGGTCATCTTCCCCATGAGGCATGGTTCGCACGTGTCAAATGATTCAAAATCAAGAGACTCCAAAAGTCCATCTGAATGGAGCTTCTTCATGCGTTTGACACCTATGTGACCAAGGCGGCAGTGCCACAAGTATGTCGGACTATCATTATCAACCTTACATCTTTTGGTATTCACACTATGAATATGTGTAACATTATGTTCGAGATTCATTAAGAATAATCCATTCACCAGTGGGGCATGACCATAAAACATATCTCTCATATAAATAGAACAACCATTATTCTCGGATTTAAATGAGTAGCCATCTCGCATTAAACGAGATCCAGATACAATGTTCATGCTCAAAGCTGGCACTAAATAACAATTATTGAGGTTTAAAACTAATCCCGTAGGTAAATGTAGAGGTAGCGTGCTGACGGCGATCACATCGACCTTGGAACCATTCCCGACGCACATCGTCACCTCGTCCTTCGCCAGTCTCCGTTTATTCCGCAGCTCCTGTTTTGAGTTACAAATATGAGCAACCGCACCGGTATCAAATACCCAGGAGCTACTACGAGTACTGGTAATGTATACATCAATTACATGTATATCACATATACCTTCAGTGTTGCCGGCCTTCTTGTCCGCTAAGTATTTGGGGCAGTTCCGCTTCCATTGTCCCTTTCCCTTGCAATAAAAGCACTCAGTTTCAGGCTTGGGTCCATTCTTTGGCTTCTTCCCGGCAACTGGCTTACCGGGCGCGGCACTCCCTTGCCGTCCTTCTTCTTACCCTTGCCTTTCTTGAACTTAGTGGTTTTATTCACCATCAAGACTTGATGTTCCTTTTTGATCTCCACCTCCACTGATTTCAGCATTGAATATACCTCAGGAATGGTCTTTTCCATCCCCTGCATATTGAATTTCATCACAAAGCTCTTGTAGCTTGGTGAGAGCGACTGAAGGATTCTGTCAACGACCGCGTCATCCGGGAGATTCACTCCCAGCTGAGTCAAGCGGTTGTGCAACCCAGACATTTTGAGTATGTGCTCACTGACAGAACTATTTTCCTCCATCTTACAACTGTAGAACTTGTCGAAGACTTCATATCTCTCGACCTGGGCATGAGCTTGCAAAACCATTTTCAGCTCTTCGAACATCTCATATGCTCCGTGTTGCTCAAAACACTTTTGGAGCCCTGGTTCTAAGCTGTAAAGCATGCCGCACTGAACGAGGGAGTAATCATCAGCACGCTGCTGCCAAGCGTTCATAACGTCTTGGTTCTCTGGGATGGGTGCTTCACCTAGCGGTGCTTCTAGGACACATTGTTTCCTGGCAGCTATGAGGATGATCCTCAGGTTCCGGACCCAGTCCGTATAGTTGCTGCCATCATCTTTCAGCTTGGTTTTCTCTAGGAACGCGTTGAAGTTGAGGTTGACATTAGCGTGGGCCATTTGATCTACAAGACATATTGCAAAGTTTATTTAGACTAAGTTCATGATAATTAAGTTCATCTAATCAAATTATTTAATGAACTCCCACTCAGATTAGACATCCCTCTCGTCATCTAAGCGATACATGATCCGACTCAACTAGCCCATGTCCGATCATCACGTGAGACGGACTAGTCATCATCGGTGAACATCTCCATGTTGATCGTATCTTCCATACGACTCATGTTCGACCTTTCGGTCTCTTGTGTTCCGAGGCCATGTCTGTACATGCTAGGCTCGTCAAGTCAACCTAAGTGTTTTGCTTGTGTAAATCTGGCTTACACCCGTTGTATGTGAACGTTAGAATCTATCACACCCGATCATCACGTGGTGCTTCGAGACAACGAACTTTCGCAACGGCGCACAGTTAGGGGGAACACTTTCTTGAAATTATTGTGAGGGATCATCTTATTTACTACCATTGTTCTAAGCAAATAAGAAGCATAAACATGATAAACATCACATGCAATCAAATAGTGACATGATATGGCCAATATCATATTGCTCCTTTGATATCCATCTTCGGGGCGCCATGATCATCTTCGTCACCGGCATGACACCATGATCTCCATCATCGTGTCTCCATGAAGTTGTTCGCCATCTATTACTTTTACTACTATGACTAACGGTTTAGCAAAGAAGTAAAGTAATTACATGGCGTTATTCAATGACACGCAGGTCATATAATAAATAAAGACAACTCCTATGGCTCCTGCCTGTTGTCATACTCATCGACATGCAAGTTGTGATTCCTATTACAAGGACATGATCAATCTCATACATCACATATATCATTCATCACATCTTTTGGCCATATCACATCACACGACACATGCTGCAAAAACAAGTTAGACGTCCTCTAATTGTTGTTGCATGTTTTTACATGGCTGCATTAGGGTTCTAGCAAGAACGTTTCTTACCTACGTCAAAACCACAACGTGATATGCCAATTTCTATTTACCCTTCATAAGGATCCTTCTCATCGAATCCGATCCAACTAAAGTGGGAGAGACAGACACCCGCTAGCCACCTTATGCAACTAGTGCATGTCAGTCGGTGGAACCTGTCTCACGTAAGCGTACGTGTAAGGTCGGTCCGGGCCGCTTCATCCCACAATGCCGCCGAATCAAGATAAGACTAGTAACGACAAGATAATTGACAATATCGACACCCACAACAGCTTTGTGTTCTACTCGTGCATAGTAACTACGCATAGACCTAGCTCATGATGCCACTGTTGGGTAACGTAGCAGAAATCAAAAAATTTCTACGCATCACCAAGATCAATCTATGGAGTTCTCTAGCAACGAGAGGGATAGGAGTGCATCTACATACCCTTGTAGATTGCGAGTGGAAGCGTTCAAGAGAACGGGGATGATGGAGTCGTACTCGCCGTGATCCAAATCACCGATGACCAAGTGCCGAACGGATAGCACCTCCGCGTTCAGCACACGTACGGTTGGGGAAGACGTCTCCTCCTTCTTGATCCAGCAAGGGGAAGGAGAGGTTGATGGAGATCCAGCAGCACGACGGCGTGGTGGTGGATGCAGCGAGGATCTCGGCAGGGCTTCGCCAAGCTCAGCGAGAGGGAGAGGTGTTGCAGGAGGGAGAGGGAGGCGCCAGGGCTTGGGTGTGGCTGCCCTCCCTCCTCCCTCTTTATATAGGGGTCCGGGGGGGGGGGGGGGGCGGCCCCCTAGAGATCCATCTCAAGGGGGGGCGGCGGCCAAGGGGGAGACTTGCCCCCCAAGTCAAGTGGGGCGCCCCCACCTCTAGGCTTTCCAACCCTAGGCACAGGGGGAGGCCCAAGGGGGCACACCAGCCCACCAGGGGCTGGTTCCCCTTCCCACTTCAGCCCATGGGGCCCTCCGGGATAGGTGGCTCCACCCGGTGGACCCCCGGGACCCTTTTGGTGGTCCCGGTACAATACCGATAACCCCCAAAACTTTCCCGATGGCCGAAACTACTTCCTATATATAAATCTTTACCTCCGGACCATTCCGGAACTCCTCGTGACGTCCGGGATCTTATCCGGGACTCCGAACAACTTTCGGGTTGCTGCATACTAATATCTCTACAACCCTAGCGTCACCGAACCTTAAGTGTGTAGACCCTACGGGTTCGGGAGACACGCAGACATGACCGAGACGACTCTCCGGTCAATAACCAACAGCGGGATCTGGATACCCATGTTGGCTCCCACATGCCCCTCGATGATCTCATCGGATGAACCACGATGTCGAGGATTCAAGTAATCCCGTATACAATTCCCTTTGTCAATCGGTACGTTAATTGCCCGAGATTCGATCGTCGGTATCCCAATACCTCATTCAATCTCGTTACCGGCAAGTCACTTTACTCGTATCGTAATGCATGATCCCGTGACCAAACACTTGGTCACATTGAGCTCATTATGATGATGCATTACCGAGTGGGCCCAGAGATACCTCTCCATCATACGGAGTGACAAATCCCAGTCTCGATCCGTGTCAACCCAACAGATGCTTTCGGGGATGCCTGTAGTGTTGGAAATATGCCCTAGAGGCAATAATAAAAGCATTATTATTATATTTCCTTATTCATGATAATTGTCTTTATTCGTGCTATAATTGTGTTATCCGGAAATCGTAATACATGTGTGAATAACAGACAACAATATGTCCCTAGTGAGCCTCTAGTTGACTAGCTCGTTGATCGACAGATAGTCATGGTTTCCTGACTATGGACATTGGATGTCATCGATAACGGGATCACATCATTAGGAGAATGATGTGATGGACAAGACCCAATCCTAAACATAGCATAAGATCGCATAGTTCGTTTGCTAGAGTTTTCCAATGTCAAGTATCCTTTCCTTAGACCATGAGATCGTGTAACTCCCGGATACCGTAGGAGTGCTTTGGGTGTGCCAAACGTCACAACGTAACTGGGTGACTATAAAGGTATACTACGGGTATCTCTGAAAGTGTCTGTTGGGTTGACATGGATCGAGACTGGGATTTGTCACTCCGCTTGACGGAGAGGTATCACCGGGCCCTCTCGGTAATGCATCATCATAATGAGCTCAGTGTGATCAAAGTGTTTGATCACGGGATCATGCATTACGGTAACGAGAAAAGTGACTTGCCGATAACGAGATTGAACGAGGTATTTGTATACCGACGATCGAATCTCGGGCAAGTAAAATACCGATTGACAAAGGGAATCGTATACGGGATTAATTGAATCCTTGACATCGTGGTTCATCCGATGAGATCATCGTGGAGCATGTGGGAGCCAACATGGGTATCCAGATCCCGCTGTTGGTTATTGCCCGAGAGCCGTCTCGGTCATGTCTGCATGTCTCCCGAACCCGTAGGGTCTACACATTTAAGGTTCGGTGACGCTAGGGTTGTGAAGATATGTATGTGCAGTAACCCGAATGTTGTTCGGAGTCCCGGATGAGATCCCGGACGTCACGAGGAGTTCCGGAATGGTCCGGAGGTAAAGAATTATATATAGGAAGTGCTATTTTGGCCATCGGGACAAGTTTCGGTGTTATCGGTATTGTACCGGGACCACCGGAGGGGTCCCGGGGTCCACCAGGTGGGGCCACCTGCCTTGGGGGGCCACATGGGCCTTAGGGGGTGCGCCTTGGCCCACTTGGGCCAAGGGGAACCAGCCCCAAGGGCCCATGCGCCAAGGAAACTTGGAGGAGGGAGAGTCCAAAGGGGGGAAGGCACCTCCGAGGTGCCTTGGGGAGGATGGACTCCTCCCCCCCTCTTGGCCGCACCCCTTCCTTGGAGGAAGGGGCAAGGCTGCGCCCTCCCCCCTCTAATGCATCTATATAAAGGTGGGCAGGGGTGGGGGCAGCACACCATATGCCCTGGCGCCCCCTCCTCCCTGCAACACCTCCTCCTCCTCCCGTAGTTGCTTAGCGAAGCCCTGCCGGAGTTCTGCTACATCCACCACCACACCGTCGTGCTGGATCTTCCTCAACCTCTCCTTCCCCCTTGCTGGATCAAGAAGGAGGAGACGTCTCCCATCCCGTACGTGTGTTGAACGCGGAGGTGCCGTCCGTTCGGTACTAGATCATCGGTGAATTGGATCACGGCAAGTACGACTACCTCATCCACGTTCACTCGAACGCTTCCGTTGCAATCTACAAAGTGGTATGTAGATGCTATCTAATCTGAATACTCGTTGCTAGATGAACTCATAGATGGATCTTGGTGAAACCGTAGGAAAAATTTTAATTTTCTGCAACGTTCCCCAACAGTGGCATCATGAGCTAGGTCTATGCATAGTTCTTCTTGTGCGAGTAGAACACAATTTGTTGTGGGCCTAGATGTTGTCAATTCTTCTTGCCATTACTAGTCAATCTTGATTCAGCGGTATTGTGGGATGAAGCGGCCCGGACCAACCTTACACGTACGCTTACGTGAGACCGGTTCCACCGACTAACATGCACTAGTTGCATAAGGTGGCTGGCGGGTGTCTGTCTCTCCTACTTTAGTTGAATCGGATTCGATGAACAGGGTCCTTATGAAGGGTAAATAGAGATTGACAAATCACGTTGTGGTTTGAACGTAGGTAAGAAAACGTTCTTGCTAGAACCCTAATTCAGCCACGTAAAACTTGCAACAACAATTAGAGGACGTCTAACTTGTTTTTGCAGCAAGTGCTTTGTGATATGATATGGCCAAAGTTGTGATGTATGATGAATGATCTATATGTGATGTATGAGATGTTCATGCTATTGTAATAGGAATCACGACTTGCATGTCGATGAGTATGACAACCGGCAGGAGCCATAGGAGTTGTCTTTATTTTTTGTATGACCTGCGTGTCATTGAGAATCGCCATGTAAGTTACTTTACTTTATTGCTAAACGCGTTAGCCATAGTAGTAGAAGTAATAGTTGGCGAGCAACTTCATGGAGACACGATGATGAAGATCATGATGATGAAGATCATGGTGTCAAGCCGGTGACAAGATGATCATGGAGCCCCAAGATGAAGATCAAAGGAGCTATGTGATACTGGCCATATCATGTCACGTTTATTATTTGATTGCATGTGATGTTTATCATGTTTTGCATCTTGTTTACTTAGAACGACGGTAGTAAATAAGATGATCCCTCATAATAATTTCAAGAAAGTGTTCACCCTAACTGTGCACCGTTGCTAAGGTTCGTCGTTCCGAAGCACCACGTGATGATCGGGTGTGATAGGTCCTTACGTTCGCATACAACGGGTGTAAGACAGATTTACACACGCAAAACACTTAGGTTGACTTGACGAGCCTAGCATGTACAGACATGGCCTCGGAACACAGAAGACCGAAAGGTCGAGCATGAGTCGTATAGAAGATACGATCAACATGAAGATGTTCACCGATGTTGACTAGTCCGTCTCACGTGATGATCGGACACGGCCTAGTTGACTCGGATCATGTAATACTTAGATGACTAGTAGAGGGATGTCTATCTAAGTGGGAGTTCATTAAATAATTTGATTAAATGAACTTTATTATCATGAACTTAGTCTAAATATTTACAATATGTCTTGTAGATCAAATGGCCAACGTAGTCCTCAACTTCAACGCGTTCCTAGAGAAAACCAAGCTGAAAGACGATGGTAGCAACTATACGGACTGGATCCGGAACCTGAGGATTATCCTCATAGCTGCCAAGAAAGATTATGTCCTAAGAGCACCGCTGGGTGACGCACCTATTCTCCCTGCAGAACAAGACGTTATGAACGCTTGGCAGTCACGCTGCGATGATTACTCCCTCGTTCAGTGCGGCATGCTTTACAGCTTAGAGCCGGGACTCCAAAAACGTTTTGAGAGACATGGAGCATATGAGATGTTCGAAGAGCTGAAAATGGTTTTCCAAGCTCATGCCCGGGTCGAGAGATATGAAGTCTCCGATAAATTCTTTAGCTGTAAGATGGAGGAAAATGGCTCTGTCAGTGAGCACATACTCAAAATGTCTGGGTTGCACAACCGCTTGACTCAACTGGAAGTTAATCTCCCGGATGAAGCGGTCATTGACAGAATCCTCCAGTCGCTTCCACCTAGCTACAAGAGCTTTGTGATGAACTACAATATGCAGGGGATGGTAAAGACCATTCCTGAAGTATATGCTATGCTGAAATCAGCAGAGGTAGAAATCAAGAAGGAGCATCAAGTGTTGATGGTGAATAAAACCACTAAGTTCAAGAAGGGCAAGGGTAAAAAGAACTTCAAGAAGGACGGCAAGGAAGTTGCCGCGCCCGGTAAGCAAGTTGTCGGGAAGAAGCCAAAGAATGGACCCAAGCCCGAGACTGAGTGTTTTTATTGCAAGGGAAGTGGTCACTGGAAGCGGAACTGCCCCAAATACTTAGCGGACAAGAAGGCCGGCAAAACCAAAGGTATATGTGATATACATGTAATTGATGTGTAACTTACCAGTACTCGTAGTAGCTCTTGGGTATTTGATACCGATGCAGTTGCTCACATTTGTAACTCAAAGCAGGAGCTAAGGAATAAACGGAGACTGGCGAAGGACGAGGTGACGACGCGCGTCGGGAATGGTTCCAAGGTCGATGTGATCGCCGTCGGCACGCTGCCTCTACATTTACCTACGGGATTAGTTTTAAACCTCAATAATTGTTATTTAGTGCCAAGTTTGAGCATGAACATTGTGTTTGGATCTGGTTTAATTCGAGATGGCTACTCATTTAAATCCGAGAATAATGGTTGTTCTATTTATATGAGAGATATGTTTTATGGTCATGCTCCGATGGTTAATGGTTTATTCTTAATGAATCTCGTACGTGATGATACACATATTCATAGTGTGAGTACCAAAAGAGTGAAAGTTGATAACAATAGTCTCACATATTTGTGGCACTGCCGCCTTGGTCACATAGGTGTCAAACGCATGAAGAAGCTCCATGCAGATGGACTTTTAGAGTCTCTTGATTATGAATCATTTGACACGTGCGAACCATGCCTCATGGGTAAAATGACCAAGACTCCGTTCTCAGGAACAATGGAGCGAGCAACTAACTTATTGGAAATCATACATACCGATGTGTGTGGTCCAATGAGTGTTGAGGCTCGCGGTGGCTATCGTTATGTTCTCACCCTCACTGATGACTTGAGTAGATATGGGTATATCTACTTAATGAAACACAAGTCTGAGACCTTTGAAAAGTTCAAGGAATTTAAGAGTGAGGTTGAAAATCAACGTGATAGAAAGATCAAGTTTCTACGATCAGATCGTGGAGGAGAATACTTGAGTCACGAATTTGGCACACACTTAAGAAAATGTGGAATAGTTTCACAACTCACGCCGCCTGGAACACCTCAGCGTAATGGTGTGTCCGAACGTCGTAATCGCACTCTATTAGATATGCTGCGATCTATGATGTCTCTAACCGACTTACCGCTATCTTTTTGGGGCTATGCTTTAGAGACTGCTGCATTCACTTTAAATAGGGCTCCGTCGAAATCCGTTGAGACGACACCGTATGAATTATGGTTTGGGAAGAAACCTAAGCTGTCGTTTCTAAAAGTTTGGGGATGCGATGCTTATGTCAAGAAACTTCAACCTGAAAAGCTCGAACCCAAATCGGAAAAATGCGTCTTCATAGGATACCCAAAAGAAACTGTTGGGTATACCTTCTACCTCAGATCCGAAGGCAAGATCTTTGTTGCCAAGAATGGATCCTTTCTGGAGAAAGAGTTTCTCTCGAAAGAAGTAAGTGGGAGGAAAGTAGAACTTGATGAAGTGTTACCTCTTGAACCGGAAAATGGCGAAACTCAAGAAATCGTTCCTGAGGTGCCTGCACCGACTAGAGAGGAAATTAATGATTATGATCAAGATACTTCTGATCAAGCTCCTACTGAAATTCGAAGGTCCACAAGGACACGTTCCGCACCAGAGTGGTACGGTAACCCTGTCTTGGAAATCATGTTGTTAGACAACGGTGAACCTTCGAACTATGAGGAAGCAATGGCGGGCCCAGATTCCGACAAATGGCTAGAAGCCATGAAATCCGAGATAGGATCCATGTATGAAAACGAAGTATGGACTTTGACTGACTTGCCCGTTGAACGGCGAGCCATAGAAAATAAATGGATCTTTAAGAAGAAGACAGACGCAGATGGTAATGTGACCATCTATAAAGCTCGGCTTGTCGCTAAGGGTTATCGACAAGTTCAAGGAATTGACTACGATGAGACTTTCTCACCGGTAGCGAAGCTGAAGTCCGTCCGAATCATGTTAGCAATTGCCGCATACTATGATTATGAGATATGGCAAATGGACGTAAAAACGGCATTCCTTAATGGTTTCCTTAAGGAAGAATTGTATATGATGCAGCCGGAAGGTGTTGTCGATCCTAAGAACGCTGACAAGGTGTGCAAGCTCCAACGCTCGATTTATGGGTTGGTGCAAGCATCTCGGAGTTGGAACATTCGCTTTGATGAGATGATCAAAGCGTTTGGGTTTACACAGACTTATGGAGAAGCCTGTGTTTACAAGAAAGTGAGTGGGAGCTCTGTAGCATTTCTCATATTGTATGTAGACGACATACTTTTGATGGGAAATGATATAGAACTCTTGGACAGCATCAAGGCCTATTTGAATAAAAGTTTTTCAATGAAGGACCTTGGAGAAGGTGCTTATATATTAGGCATCAAGATCTATAGAAATAGATCGAGACGCCTCATAGGTCTTTCACAAAGCACATACCTTGATAAGATATTGAAGAAGTTCAATATGGATCAATCTAAGAAAGGGTTCTTACCTGTGTTACAAGGTGTGAAATTGAGCTCAGCTCAATGTCCGACCACGGCAGAAGATATAGAAGAGATGAGCGTCATCCCCTATGCCTCAGCCATAGGTTCTATTATGTATGCCATGCTGTGTACCAGACCTGATGTAAACCTTGCCGTAAGTTTGGTAGGTAGGTACCAAAGTAATCCCGGCAAGGAACACTGGACAGCGGTCAAGAATATCCTGAAGTACCTGAAAAGGACCAAGGAAATGTTTCTCGTTTATGGAGGTGACAAAGAGCTCGTCGTAAAGGGTTACGTCGACGCTAGCTTCGACACAGATCTGGATGACTCTAAGTCACAAACCGGATACGTGTATATTTTGAATGGTGGGGCAGTAAGCTGGTGCAGTTGCAAGCAAAGCGTCGTGGCGGGATCTACATGTGAAGCGGAGTACATGGCAGCCTCGGAGGCAGCACATGAAGCAATTTGGGTGAAGGAGTTCATCACCGACCTCAGAGTCATACCCAATGCATCGGGGCCAATCAAGCTCTTCTGTGACAACACTGGAGCTATTGCACTTGCAAAGGAGCCCAGGTTTCACAAGAAGACCAGGCACATCAAGCGTCGCTTCAACTCCATTCGTGAAAATGTTCAAGATGGAGACATAGAAATTTGTAAAGTGCACATGGATCTGAATGTCGCAGATCCGTTGACTAAACCTCTCCCTAAGGCAAAACATGATCAGCACCAGAACTCTATGGGTGTTCGATTCATCACAATGTAACTAGATTATTGACTCTAGTGCAAGTGGGAGACTGTTGGAAATATGCCCTAGAGGCAATAATAAAAGCATTATTATTATATTTCCTTATTCATGATAATTGTCTTTATTCGTGCTATAATTGTGTTATCCGGAAATCGTAATACATGTGTGAATAACAGACAACAATATGTCCCTAGTGAGCCTCTAGTTGACTAGCTCGTTGATCGACAGATAGTCATGGTTTCCTGACTATGGACATTGGATGTCATCGATAACGGGATCACATCATTAGGAGAATGATGTGATGGACAAGACCCAATCCTAAACATAGCATAAGATCGCATAGTTCGTTTGCTAGAGTTTTCCAATGTCAAGTATCCTTTCCTTAGACCATGAGATCGTGTAACTCCTGGATACCGTAGGAGTGCTTTGGGTGTGCCAAACGTCACAACGTAACTGGGTGACTATAAAGGTATACTACGGGTATCTCTGAAAGTGTCTGTTGGGTTGACATGGATCGAGACTGGGATTTGTCACTCCGCTTGACGGAGAGGTATCACCGGGCCCTCTCGGTAATGCATCATCATAATGAGCTCAGTGTGATCAAAGTGTTTGATCACGGGATCATGCATTACGGTAACGAGAAAAGTGACTTGCCGATAACGAGATTGAACGAGGTATTTGTATACCGACGATCGAATCTCGGGCAAGTAAAATACCGATTGACAAAGGGAATCGTATACGGGATTAATTGAATCCTTGACATCGTGGTTCATCCGATGAGATCATCGTGGAGCATGTGGGAGCCAACATGGGTATCCAGATCCCGCTGTTGGTTATTGCCCGAGAGCCGTCTCGGTCATGTCTGCATGTCTCCCGAACCCGTAGGGTCTACACACTTAAGGTTCGGTGACGCTAGGGTTGTGAAGATATGTATGTGCAGTAACCCGAATGTTGTTCGGAGTCCCGGATGAGATCCCGGACGTCACGAGGAGTTCCGGAATGGTCCGGAGGTAAAGAATTATATATAGGAAGTGCTATTTTGGCCATCGGGACTAGTTTCGGTGTTATCGGTATTGTACCGGGACCACCGGAGGGGTCCCGGGGTCCACCAGGTGGGGCCACCTGCCTTGGGGGGCCACATGGGCCTTAGGGGGTGCGCCTTGGCCCACTTGGGCCAAGGGGAACCAGCCCCAAGGGCCCATGCGCCAAGGAAACTTGGAGGAGGGAGAGTCCAAAGGGGGGAAGGCACCTCCGAGGTGCCTTGGGGAGGATGGACTCCTCCCCCCCTCTTGGCCGCACCCCTTCCTTGGAGGAAGGGGCAAGGCTGCGCCCTCCCCCCCTCTAATGCATCTATATAAAGGTGGGCAGGGGTGGGGGCAGCACACCATATGCCCTGGCGCCCCCTCCTCCCTGCAACACCTCCTCCTCCTCCCGTAGTTGCTTAGCGAAGCCCTGCCGGAGTTCTGCTACATCCACCACCACACCGTCGTGCTGGATCTTCCTCAACCTCTCCTTCCCCCTTGCTGGATCAAGAAGGAGGAGACATCTCCCGTCCCGTACGTGTGTTGAACGCGGAGGTGCCGTCCGTTCGGTACTAGATCATCGGTGAATTGGATCACGGCAAGTACGACTACCTCATCCACGTTCACTCGAACGCTTCCGTTGCAATCTACAAAGTGGTATGTAGATGCTATCTAATCTGAATACTCGTTGCTAGATGAACTCATAGATGGATCTTGGTGAAACCGTAGGAAAAATTTTAATTTTCTGCAACGTTCCCCAACATGTAGTATACCTTTATAGTCACCCAGTTACGTTGTGACGTTTGGCACACCCAAAGCACTCCGACGGCATCCGGGAGTTACACGATCTCATGGTCTAAGGAAATGATACTTAACATTGGAAAAGCTTTAGCAAACGAACTACACGATCTTGTGCTAGGCTTAGGATTGGGTCTTGTCATCACATCATTCTCCTAATGATGTGATCCCATTATCAATGACATCCAATGCCCATAGTCAGGAAACCATGACTATCTGTTGATCAACGAGCTAGTCAACTAGAGGCTCACTAGGGACATGTTGTGGTCTATGTATTCACACATGTATGACGATTTTCGGATAACACAATTATAGCATGAACAATAGACAATTATCATGAACAAGGAAATATAATAATAATCCTTTTATTATTGCCTCTAGGGCATATTTCCAACAGGGGAGCCCCTCATGTAACCAGACTATTGTTTTATCCCTTGAGCCAGACTTAAAGCGTGCTTTTGTGAGTCCTTAAGTTCTTCCGCTAGCTTGCTGTAGCAACTTACCTCAGTCCAGACAGACCTCGGACCGGTCTTGTGGTTGTCGGTGTGTATTTCTCCCGAGGGGAGTCCTTTGTGGGCCACAAAGTGTTGGGCTCCTGAGGAGCCTACTAGTCCTCCCAAGAGGGCCTCGCGAGAAGCAAGCGCGTGAGCGCGGCAGGATGCGCGCGTATGCCACACCCAGCCCCCGCTCGCGAGGTGGTCGTGAGGGAGGGGTAGCAGGCGCGGTCCTTAAAAGTAAGGCGCAAAAGACGCCCCCGCACTTGCCAGCGAAAATACAAATTCGAGTTTAACTCCGAAAAGGCAACAAAATGAGCTACAAAAAAGAGGGGTTGAAAGCAAATGGTCGCGTCCGGAACCTAGCTAGTCTTCTTGTCTTCCCACCAGCGCGGAGCTAAGTGCTTTCACAGGCCGTGAACATAGTCATTGGGGGATAGTGTCGACAGCCAGCGCGGAGCATGGTGCTTCCACTAGGACGTGGGCGGGAGCCCCCGAGGCTCGAGGGCGGCTCTCCGGAGACTCCGGGGCGTGTACAGCCCCACTCGTTATTACGTGAGAGTGTCACGTGCGGAGACCTTCACAGGCGCGAGCCTTGCTTCATATCGCCAGACGAGGGCCCCTCCTTGCACCGCCCTCGACCATCGTTGGGGCGTCCGGAAACTAGGACGATGTCAAGGGGCAAAGGGGACGCTAGCGGCGCCCTCGACGACCACGGGCCCTCTGCCGGGGAAAAGGCTCGCTGGTGCCTCCCCGACAGAGGACCTACTTCCGGGCAACACCTTGCTTCATGCAACGCGGAGAGGGGCCTTGCTCCAGGCCCCTCCCGCGCAGCCCCCAGTGCGCTTCCCTTGGTTGAAGTGAGGTTGCCGCGCTGGGGTCGCCGTCCACTGCTGTGACCTGGTCCACCTGTGACCCATGGTTAGCGTAAGCCTGTGTGACACCCCAAAAATTTTAACCTTGTTTTATTAATTAAAATTTTGCCAGGGAATTTAAACTTTATTTTCTGGATTTTCTTTTGATTTCAGAGCCATTCTTTACCTTATTATTATGGAGTTTTTACCTCTAGTAAAAAAATTTCCAAATATAGTATTGGACTTGTATGCCTTTCAAGAATAACATTTCTATTGTTAGTAGAATTTATTGGCACAATTGTTTCTCTCTCAGCTTTATTCCTTAAAATGATTTTTCATTAGTTTTGGAGCTCTTTTTGAACTACAACCACTTGACAATTCACTTAAATTTCCAACCAAAATTTGGAGATGTCATGTCATGTTTTTAAATCACTTTTATGCAAAAACCTGTTTTATTCATGGGATGTTTTGAGCTCTACCCCAAGTTTTCAAAACTGGTCCAGATGGCAGTATTGCACTACAACCCATTTAAATATTTATTTCTAGCTTCCACCAAAATTATGGGATGTTAATAGGAGTATATTATGCAACTTTATGGAAAAACCCTTTTATGTTCTTTGAAAAATTTGAGTCGTGTATAATCCTGCATAATCTCGAATGTTATCAGTTCCGGTAAGTAGACCAAATCAACCTCATTTTCATTCTGACCCAGTTGGGTGTTTTCTACTGCATCCCTATTTAATTTTGCTCTAGTGCCCTTAAGCTTTTTCCTACTTATAGACCACCCTACAAAACCCTTAAGTCCAGGAGAGTGGACTCATTGGAGGATTTTTAGTGCATGCAATTATGCCCTTTTGTTTCTGTCCAGAATTAGTTTTCCCACAAACTTGCACTAACAAGTTTTTGCTTTTGACAAACTAACCTCACCACCCTCTGTATCATCTAAAGAGACCCCAATCTGGAAGATTTGGCCACCCCAAGAGTTGCCTAGATGCAAATGGCATTCTGTCAAACACCTGGTGTGCATGGCCAGTTTTGGCATGGTTTTTAGTTTGCACACTGGACCTGCTTGCCTTGCCTAACCAGCATGTCCCATGGCTTTACCCTAGCCTATAGCCCCTCCCTGCTTAACCTCTTGCGTATTGAAGCCCCCTGGCATGACTTGGCATTTTGCCGAACACCTGCCGTGCGTGCACTGGGCGTGCCCAGAGCGCACGTTTTGCACGCGCGCGCAACGAGCCGCCGCGTCGCACGGCCGCCTCCCCGCGCCCGCTCTGGCCTCTCCCCACTCACAGCCAGCACGCCCGCCCCCTCCCTCGCTGCAGAGCCGCCCCTGGAGCTCCACAGCGCCGCCGTCAGGTCGGCCGTGGCGGCTAGCGGCCGACCACAGCAGGCCCCGGCCATGGCGGCGCCACCCGAGCCACTAGCGCTCGTCAGCTGCCCCCTTGAGCAGCTTGAGCTCATCCACAAGCTTGTCCGCAAGCACTCATCGCCGCCACGTCCCCCTGCTACTACAGAATGGCGGTCGCCGACGATCTTATCCATGACCACCGTCGGAACCGACCATGATCGCCTATTTAAGGACCCCCGAACTCGTCCAGGCCCTCAAGCAACCTCATACCACCTCTCTCACTCCCTCACTGATCCTCCCATAGCAGTAGAAAGATCATAGATGGTCGTCTTCTTCTTCTCTGGCAACCACAGCCGCCGCCTAGTTCTGGTTCATTCTGGCACCAACAGGGCCTCCCCCTCTCCACTCTCTTCACTAGAGGCTCTCTCTTCATCTCGTGAATCCATCCCCCTGCTCGATTACGATCAGGAGCCGCAAGAGGCAAGAGCCCCACCCTTCCCGACGGCCACCGTCCGCTGCAGAGCTCGCCGCCGGCGACTCCGTCCACCCCAGGGACCATAGCGACCACCGAAAGGACCGCCTCGACCCCCTGAGGCCGCGGATGGACTCAGTTTGTCGAACGGTGCTGCCGTTCGCCGGCAAGCATCGCCGGAGTCCCGCCTCCGCTCGAGCAGAGGAAGAGGAGGGAGAGACTGTCGGCGTTCTGGGAACGGGGGTCGATCGACTTGCCTGCCTGCGGCCTGCGGCGTGGCTCGAGTGGGGGCCCAACGCGGCCCATCTTCATCAACACAAGGCTCAAGACCCTCGCGAGGGGCCAAGCCTCGCGAGGCGGACGACATGGAGCTTCCTCCAGCATGGCCTCCTTAGGCTGGCTCGTGAGGAGGCGGAGAGATCAAGGTGGGGTACCTCACGAGGTGCCCATGACGCAAGCCATGACGACCAGAGGTGCCAGGCGGGCGCCAGCCCGTGTAGTGTCCTCCCTTTCCTCTTTGGTGCAAAGGGGGCAAGCGCAGGCGAGAGGATCAAGAAAAGGCACTCATTTCGGTGCAACGAGACCAAGACCAACTCCACGGCAAGGAGGAAGTCACTGTGGAGCCCAAGCCGGCGTCATCACCAGAACCTTTGGCAGGGGAAGACCGACTTTAGTCAGGATAAGTGTACCCGATGTTCCCCTTCAAATCGGCCAATTGTTGACGCCCTTCCCGCTCAAATATTTGGGAAGAGGCCCAGGGCCTTTGCCTATAAATAGGACTAGCCACCCCCAGGGTAGAGACACACAGTCACACACATAGAGAGAGAGAAGGGCGATCGAACTCCACCTAGCAGTTCATCCCCTAGCTGAGAACAGACCCTCGCGAGGTCGTTCTTCCTTGTATTGTTCTTCCTCATCAGCCCAAGAGGCAATCCACCACACCACACTGGAGTAGGGTATTACACCATAATGGTGGCCCGAACCAGTATAAACCCCGTGTCTCTTGTGTTGTTCTTGCAGTAGTTTAGATCCCAGCGAGACGGAGAGGTAGAGGGCACGATCTCCGCGCACACCCCAGAGTTCGAACCTTAAGGGTCTGCCGGAACCCGTGATCCGACATTTGGCGCGCTAGGTAGGGGTGCGCCGGAATCCGCCTTCCCATCACTCCGTCTCCCGTTACGTCGTCGTCACCATGTCCGGCGACCAGGCGGGCAACCAAGGCCCATGGGCGGCGTGGCCCATCTGTGCGGAGCCTCCCGCTCCGGGCAGCCCCGCGCCACAGGCAGCTCGCGGTCCGCAGGGCGCTGCAGGCCGCGGGCGACTCGGGCAAGCTTCTGCGACCCTCACACCGCGACAGGCGCGGTCGGCGGCGAGGGCCTCCAACCACGCCGCGGCTACGACACCGTACACCCGCCGAGAACAGGCAAACTCAAGGGCCGCGCTCACGGTAGCGCGAGAGCTGTTACAGTGCAGGCTACTGGAAGGCGGCCGCGACGTGCTGCTGGAGCGGGTCGCCGAGCTCCTGGGCTTCGCCGCTTCGGGGGCTCACCCCTTCTGCGTCCAGCTTCCACCCCAAGTTCAGGGCGGCGCACGAGGGAGCCCCGCGCACCCGCACGGACCTCAAGACTACCCCAACACCGGCGAATCCGCCGGCACCAGACTGGCGGTGGCGCTACCCCCGCCCCCGGCGCATGAAGGAGAGGGGCTCAGTGCAGCCCACGGCGCCAGCGGCCAGCCGCGCTACCACCACGCGGTGGGCACGACAAGCAACGCTGCATGTCGCATGGAGCACTACAACACAGCATTCGGGGTGGCGGCGCCAGAGGAGTACGTGCCCCACATGATGGACCAAGGACACGCTCACGAGGGCGAACAGGGCTCGCTCTTCAACCCCAGCTGGGAGGACGAGACGCCAGAGGCCGAGCCCCTCTAGGAACCCCGGGACGGCTCCGTCGGTCACACTGGAGGCAACAACTATCGGGTACCATTAATTCCTCAAGAGCAGGCATACGCTAATCATGAGTCACAGGAGGTGCAGGTCACCGCGACAAGCAGCTGCCCCGCCCCTGCGGTCTCCTACCCCTCAGGAGGAGGACGCAGGGGGCTGCAGGAAAGGGGCAGAGATCCTACCTCACCACCGCAGTGTTTAGAGCAAGGCATTCTTAGAAGATAGGACCTCCGCTGGGGAGGCGCCCGAGGGCCTGCCCCTGGCGGAGGACCCGTGGTCGTCGGGGGAACCGCCGCCGACCGCTCTACCCCACCGGCGGCGTCCTGGTTTTCGGTCGTCGTTGGTGGCACTAGAGTGTGGCGCAAGGCGGGGCCCTCGTCTGGCGATATGAAGCAAGGCCGGTTCTTGTGAAGAAGGCCCAGTGCCTGTGAAGCTCGCCGCCCCGTGACACTCTCACGTAATAATGAGTGGGGCTGTACACGCCCCGGAGTCTCAGGGGTGCCGGCCTCAGGCCCTGGGGCTCCCTCCCACACCCAGTGGATAGCACTTAGCTCCGCGCTGGTGAGAAGACGTCGAAGACTAGATTAGGTGCCGGACACGGCCTTTTGGTTGCTTTCATTGCCTTCTTGCCTTGGTTGTAACCTTTTTCCCCGCTGGATTTAAGTTGAATTCGAATTTGAGCTTTGCGTGTGTTCGGTGAAGGGGTGCTTGGTCTTGTTTGAATCATTTCCCGCGTTCTGGTCACCATCTCATCACAGCTGCCTCCCCTCGCGAGCCCCTCGCGAGCCGGGCCAGGCCTAGCTTAAGCACGGCCCAGATTGCCGCTGCCGCTCGCTCGCGAGGTGACCATTGGTGCCTATGGAGATCGTTTTCTCATGAAGGCCCGGAGCCTGTGAAGAAGGCGAATGCCTGTGAAGACATCCCCCTCGGGAGAAGGCCCGGAGCCTGTGAAGAAGGCGAATGCCTGTGAAGACATCCCCCTTGGGAGAAGGCCCGGAGCCTATGAAGAAGGCGAATGCGTGTGAAGCCATCCCCCTCGGGAGAAGGCCCGGAGCCTGTGAAGAAGGCGAATGCCTGTGAAGCCATCCCCCTCGGGAGAAGGCCCGGAGCCTGTGAAGAAGGCGAATGCCTGTGAAGCCATCCCCCTCGGGAGAAGGCCCGGAGCCTGTGAAGAAGGCGAATGCCTGTGAAGCCATCCCCCTCGGGAGAAGGCCCGGAGCCTGTGAAGAAGGCGAACGCCTGTGAAGACATCCCTCTCGAGAGAAGGCCCAGAGCCTGTGAAGAAGGCGAACGCCCGTGAAGACGTCTCGCTCGATAAAGGGCACGGAGCCTGCAAAGACGACCCAAGCCTGCGGGGTTTCCTGCCGACAACGACCCCGCCTCCCGAGGTTTCAACTACCCGGCGCCCGGGACGTGACGCCCTCCAGAAGGCAGCTCCGGAGTCAGCAAGGAACAAGGGCGAACCAGCCTACCGTTAGACGCGCGTACGATTTAATCACTGCAGATACATTAGATACAAGTTCATACATGAGGGGCTTCCCCTCCCAAAATGCTCTCACAATCGTTGGGCCAAATGCCTGAGTTCTATCTATGCAGGGTAAAAAGACGAGGATAGTACATGGTCAATCTGACAAATCCCCTAATGCGTCCTCAGAGGCGCCTCTCGAGCTGTCGCTGGCGTCGCTGAACTCACCTTCGTTGTTTGCGCCCCCATCAGCGGCATTGGGGTCTTCCACCACGCCACCCCCGTCGGCACCCACGACCACGCCGTCGTCATCCGAAGTGAAGGCCCGGACGAGAGCATCTACGTTGCTCTCCACCAACTCAGCCAGGTCGCCTCGAACAACTTGGGGAACTGGGGCGATGGCCGTGTCGAAGTCGAAGTGGGGATCCATGTTTCGAAGATGGCTAAAGACGCGGGAGAAGGCGCGCCCGAGCAAGGCGCGACTCCTCTCCTCCACCAACCTATCGGCTCTGGCCGACCGTGCCTCCAGCTGTGTCACCACGGTGGTGAAAAACTGCAGGTTGCCGGCGTAGTTAATCGTGTGCGGCTCGCCCACGGCAGCCTCACAGATGTTGACCAGGGCAATGTTGGCCTTATCCTGGAGTTTGGTGAGCATGGGTCCATGCTGGTGCTCCAGGACTTGCCGCTGGCATATCTCGTCGGCATTCTGACGCTCGACGGCCACGGCCGCTTCCACACGCTGGCGTAGGCGGAGCACCTCGGCCTGGGAGGAGGCCAGCTCTTTCTGCGCTGCCTCGAGGGTGACCCGGGAGGCGTCCGCTCGTCGCGTCACCTCATCCCGCTGGACCCTCAAGGTGGCGGTTCTGCCCTCGGCTTCGACTCGGATCATCCCCAGCTTCCCCTCGAACTCACGCTCGAGGCCTTGGCGTGCTATCGCCACCCGACGGCAAACCTCCTCCAGGACGCGCGTCTCTCGCGCGGCGACATCGTTTTCCGCCTGCGTCACCAGGCGCTCCCTCGTCTCCAGCTGCTCGAGCTTGCGAGCGCGCTCGGCGGCCTCCAGCACCAACGCTTCCTCGCGCTTCCGAAGCTCAGCCGGGTCGCCAGAAGCCACCTCCATCGATGCAAGGGCTGCCTCGCGCAGCTCCGCTTGCTCCTCCAACGAGCGACACCAGGCCAAGAGCTCCTGAGCCTGTTCTTCTGCTGCTACTCGTCGCCGGTCTGCTCCCCGGGCCTCCTCAATGGCCTGAGACCGAGCCGCCAGAGAGGCCTTCAGCGACGCCTTCGCCTCTTCGTCATCAAGGACGCGCTGACGACGCGCGAGGGCAGCGGCTGCCTCCAGCTCGCGCCACTCGACAGTCAGGCGCAAGCCCTCAGCTTCCAGGGGCGCGTCTTCCTTAGCAAGCCCCTGCCCAAGCAGGTCTACGATGCCACTCGCCCTCCGAAGGAATTCGTGGCGACGGGCACGGCGCTCCCGAGCGCGCTCAAGCACGTCTGCCGCGCCATCATCCGCCCCGAGCAGGCGTCGAGAACCTTGGATCATCGCTCCGGCCCCGGGCGGGGGGCTGGAGGCTGGCGCCTTCCTGACGGACGGCCGCGCCACATCAGAAGACCGACTTGAGTCCCACCTGACCTTAGGAGAAGGGCCCCGGGGGAGCCTCAGCCAGTCGCAGCTCGCGACCAAATGGGGAGCCCATGGCAGGCTGCCTACGTCAAGGGAAGGCCCACGGAAGGAGATCGCAGGGGCGGGGGAGTCGCCGCGCGCTACATGGCGGTCTGCGCCGTCACCTGCCCAAACCACAAGGGCAGTGCCGCTCGAGACACCCAAGGGTGGTGGAGGAGACGGAGTCAAGGAGGGCGTCGGCCCGACGACTTCATCGAGCTCAGTAGGCAGAGGCCTGCAGGGCAAGGATCAGCGGATGCGGCAAGCAGGATAAGAAACAGAAAAGGAGAAAACTTACTCATCAACGGCAAAGTACTTCCGGCGCTTCAGCAGGCGGCAGGGGAAGTCGTCGCCCAAGGCCTCCCTTTTTCTCCGGAGGGCCTCAAAGTCCACACGGAAACGACCCAGGAGAGGTGCGCAGGAGCCAGCCTGCGAAGAGGACGGAGCGCCAGGGTCACTCGCGTCGAGGGCGCATGCCTGGAACGCACGGGCAGTTGCCTCGTCAGAAATCCCGGCTGGGGGCTCAGGAGCCTTAGCCTCAAGCACCAGAGGCGGCGGCGCCTCGCCCGTGGCCTCGGGAGCGCGGACCTCGTGAGCTGCCCCGTCAAGAGCGTCGCCAGGTGCGGTCACATCGTCTATGGCTCCCTCGACCCCCCCTGTCTCGTGCCTCCCTGCGCCACCACTCGAGGAGGATTCACCCAGGCCGACCGGAAGGGAAATCACTACCACGGGGTTCTCGCGAGGTGTAACGCCCTCGATGCGGCTATATCTCCCACGTGTCGAGGCACGACTTAGAGGCATAACCGCATTGAAAGCAATGTCGCAAGTGAGGTAATCTTCACACAACCCATGTAATACATAAGGGAAAGAGATACATAGTTGGCTTACAATCGCCACTTCACACAATACATAAATAAACATTCATCATCCAGTTTACACTCAAGGTCCGACTACGGAACCAAAATGAAAGAAGACTACCCCAAATGCTACACAGATCCCCGATCACCCCAACTGGGCTCCACTATTGATCATCTGGAAAAGACACATAGTAACGGCCACATTCCTCGTCGAACTCCCAAGTGAGCTCGGTTGCGTCATCTGCACTAGCATCGTTGGAACCTGCAACTGTTGTGGTAGAATCTGGGAGTCACGGGGACTCAGCAATCTCACACCCGCGAGATCAAGACTATTTAAGCTTAAAGGTAGGATAGGGTTGTGAGGTGGAGCTGCAGCAAGCGACTAGCATATATGGTGGCTAACAACGCAAAAGAGAGCGAGAAGAGAAGCAAAGCACGGTCGTGAAGCTAGAAGTGATCAAGAAGTGATCCTAGAACAACCTACATCAAACATAACTCCAACACCGTGTTCACTTCCCGGACCCCGTCGAGAAGAGACCATCACGGTTACACACGCAGTTGATGTGTTTTAATTAAGGTCAACTTTGGGTTTTCTACAACCGAACATCAACAAATTCCCATCTGCCTCATAACCGCGGGCACGGCTTTCGAAAGATAATACCCTGCAGGGGTGTCCCAACTTAGCCCATTATAAGCTCTCACGGTCAACGAAGGATATTCCTTCTACCGGGAAGACCCGATCAGTCTCGGAATCCCGGACTACAAGACATCTCGGCAGTAATAAAACAAGTCCAGCAAAGCCGCCCGATTGTGCCGACAAATCCTGATAGGAGCTGCACATATCTCGGTCTCAGGGCACATCCGGATAAGCTAAGCGTACAGGAACCAACATAACCCAAGTTGCCAAGGGACGGTCCCGCACGGTGCTCTAGTTTGGACCAGCAATCGAAGGAGAACTGGCCCGGGAGGGTTAAAATAAAGATGACCCTTGAGTCTGCAGAACCCAAGGGAAAAAGGCTTAGGTGGCAAATGGTAAAACCAATGTTGGGCCTTGCTGGAGGAGTCTTATTCAAAGCGAACTATCAAGGGGGTCCCATAAATCACCCAACCGTGTAAGGAACGCAAAAATCAAGGAACATAACACCGGTATGACGGAAACTAGGGTGGCAAGAGTGGAACAAAACACCAGGCATAAGGCCGAGCCTTCCACCCTTTACCAAGTATATAGATGCATTAATTAAATAAGAGGTATTGTGATATCCCAACAAGTAAACAAGTTCCAACAAGGAACAACAAGTCCATGTTCCAACAAGGAACAAATTCCATCTTCACCTGCAACTAGCAACGCTATAAGAGGGGCTGAGCAAAGCGGTAACATAGCCAATCAACGGTTTGCTAGGACATGGATGGTTAGAGGCTGTCATGGCAATATGGGTGGCATGATATAGCAAGTGGTAGGTATCGCAGCATAGGCATAGCAAAAGAACGAGCATCTAGGAAGCAAAGATAGAAGTGATTTCGAGGGTATGGTCATCTTGCCTGCAAGGTTCTCAGAGTTGTCGAAAGCTTGGTCCTCGAAAGCGTTCTCAACAGGTTCCTCGTTCACGTACTCGTCTCCCGGCTCTACCCAAAGCAAGAACACAAGCAAAGGGGACAAACATCAATCACGATGCAATGCACAACCAACATGATGCAAAACATGGCATGATATGCGAGATGTGATATGCAATGCATATGCGTGCTCCGGAAGGACAAAGATGAACAAGGCATAATCTTGGCAAACCAAGTATGCCACTGGATAGGTGAGGTGATTTCGGTTGAAATCGATATAAAGATCACCGGAAACGGATGCACGGTTTGCAAATGACAAGCAAAACAAGAATGACAAGAAACTGCCATTAACAGCATGATGCTACTTAGCAAGCAACAAGAAATTAAGCTACTGCACCCAAACATATCAACAAAGCATATGACAGTAATCTACTCGAGATGCTTGACAAAATATGAACACTGAGCTACGGCTAAATCACACCACAACAGGTTCAAACAAGCATTGCAAAAGTGCAAAAGATAACAGGTTCACAGACTTAGTGAAAATACTATCATGCCAGAAATTAACATCAGGATGACATGTTTAGAGCAAGGAAACAACCTGCTACAGGAACACAATATAGCAAAACAAGGCATGGCATGAATCTACTCAAAGCACCTAATAAAAGTCCCTTACTGACCATAGGCCAAAAAGGATCGTAAAATAATATAACACCCATGTCAATTAAGCAAGTTTCATTACAGGTTTCAGACTTAGCAGAAAACTGGACATGTCAAAAACAGATAACAAGTAGGCATGTTCGTGAGCTCGATGCACTCACTACAGAGCATAACATGATAAACTAAGCATACATACATCAAGAAGACATGGCAGAGAAGCTAGACATGGAAAGAACAACATCATAGCATGCAAGCATCAACTACACCAAGCTTGGCAAAATCGAATAACATGTAAACAATCTGCCAGTAACATTTTATAGCAAAAGTAGAGCTCGATTGACTCAAGCTATGGCACCCCATAAATACAAACAAAGGCATGGACGGATAGAGAAAATCCATATGATCAAATCACTCTTACTGATCATGCTCCAAAGAGGCATAGATCTCTCTGAAACAACATGAACACATGGCATAAAAATAACAGCAGCCAGGGACTTAGTGAAATTACTCTCTGAAATCAGCAACATTAAGTACCCTAGTTTGCATGCTTGTGCTAATTACCACAAAGACCACAAAAATACATGGCATAGTTCTATGGAGAGATGGCATGGCATATTACAAAACACATGTAGGACTCAACTTCATAGGGTGCACACATCAATCATGGCAAAAATGACAAAAGTGCATGTTCTGATAAGAATCAGAAACTAACATCACATAGCCCTCTTCCAACAGCATTTCGGGCATCAAGATGAACTCAAATGAAAATGATGCAATGAGATGAAATGATGTACTCATCGAGGCAAACAATTTGACATATCATACGCACGAAACGGAGCTACGGATGCAGAGATATGATGCGATGAACATGTGACGACAATGCAAAATATTATGACAGAAGAAAAAAATGAGAGGGGAAGAAGTCGACCCGCGTGCACGCGAACCGAGGCGGGCGGCGCGGAGGCCGGAGAAGGACCGGAGACGGCGGGGCCGGCCGAATCCGGGCTGCATCGGCCGGATCCGGGGCCGGGCAGCGCGGGCTCGGCGGAGGAGGCGACGGCGGCGGCGTCGCACGGCGGCGCGGAGCGCGCGCGGGGCGGCGAGGCGGAGTCTCGGGCGGCGCGAGGTCGGCGGTGGTCGGCGCCGGAGATGGCGTCGCGGGGCGGCGCGGCGAGGGCGACGGGGCGCGGGCGGACGCGGGAGGAGGGCGCGGCCGCGGGGGAGCTGCGGGCGGCGGCGGGCCGGGGAGGGCCCCGCGCGGGCCCGAGCGGGCCGGCGGCGGCTAGCGCGGCGAGGTGGGCGCGCCTGCCCACGTGGCAGCGCGTGATTGGCCGCAGACGGCGGCGGACGGCGTCCGGCGCGGCCCGGACACGTCCGGCGGCGGCGGAGGGGAAAAATGCTAGGGTTAGGGTGGTTTGGACCCGGGATTTCGGAGGGGGAGGTATATTTATAGGTAGAGGGGGCTAGGAAGCTCCAAATGGAGTGCGCTTTTCGGCCACGTGATCGTGATCGAACGGCGAAGGACATGGGAGTGTCTTAGATGGGTTATTGGGCTGTTTTGGAGGGGTTTTGGGCTGCAACACACACGAGGCCTTTACGGTTACCCGGTTAACCGTTGGAGTACCAAACGACCTCCGAATGACCCGAAACTTGACAGGCGGTCTACGGGTGCTATACCAAGGCCGCTTGACAAACCTCGGTCCATTCCGAGAAGGTTTAATACCCGCTCACGGAAAAAGGTAAAAGGGGACGCCGGAGGACGTAGGAGCGCCGGATTGCAAAACGGACAACGGGGAAAATGCTCGGATTCATGAGACGAACACGTATGCGAATGCGATGCACATGATGAAATAATATGAAATGCATGACATGACCAACATGCAAAAGGAAGGAAAACCCAACCACGGAGGAAATATTATATCACATTGCCGAAAAAGGCAAGAGTTGGAGTTACAGATATGGCAAGTTACATCCGGGGTGTTACACGAGGCCCCTTGTAACGCCCTCGATGCGGCTATATCTCCCACGTGTCGAGGCACGACTTAGAGGCATAACCGCATAGAAAGCAATGTCGCAAGTGAGGTAATCTTCACACAGTCCATGTAATAAATAAAGGGGAAAGATACATAGTTGGCTTACAATCGCCACTTCACACAAGTACATAAATAACATCCATCAAACAGATTACACTCAAGGTCCGACTACGGTACCAAAATGGAAGAAGACTACCCCAAATGCTAAACAGATCCCCGGATCACCCAACTGGGCTCCACTACTGATCATCTGGAAAAGAAACATAGTAACGGCCACGTTCCTCATCGAACTCCCAAGTGAGCTCGGTTGCGTCATCAGCACTGAAATCGTTGGTACCTGCAACTGAGGTGATAATATCTGTGAGTCACGGGGACTCAGCAATCTCACACCCGCGAGATCAAGACTATTTAAGCTTAAAGGTGGGAAAGGGCAGTGAGGTGGAGCTGCAGCAGGCGACTAGCATATGGTGGCTAGAGCGCAAAAGAGAGCGAGAAGAGAAGGCAAAGCACGGTCGAGAAGCTAGAAATGATCAAGAAGTGATCCTGAACAACCTACGTCAGGCATAACTCCAACAACCGTGTTCACTTCCCGGACCCCGCCGAGAAGAGACCATCACGGTTACACACGCGGTTGATGTGTTTTAGTTAAGGTCAACTTCGGGTTTTCTACAACCGGACATCAACAAATTCCCATCTGCCTCATAACCGCGGGCACGGCTTTCGAAAGATAATACCCTGCAGGGGTGTCCCAACTTAGCCCATGATAAGCTCTCACGGTCAACAAAGGATATTCCTTCTACCGGGAAGACCCGATCAGTCTCGGAATCCCGGACTACAAGACATTTCAACAGCAATAAAACAAGTCCAGCAAAGCCGCCCGATTGTGCCGACAAATCCTGATAGGAGCTGCACATATCTCGGTCTCAGGGCACATCCGGATGAGCAGTCCGTACAACTAAAACCAGCCCTCGAGTTGCCCCGAGGTGGCGCTGCAAAGGGCTCTAGTTTGGACCAGCAATCGAAGGAGAACTGGCCCGGGGGTTTAAAATAAAGATGACCCTTGAGTCTGCAGAACCCAAGGGGAAAAGGCTAGGTGGCAACTGGTAAAACCAATGTTGGGCCTTGCTGGAAAAGTCTCATTCAAAGCGAACTGTCAAGGGGGTCCCATAAATCACCCAACCGTGTAAGGAACGCAAACTCCGGGAACATAACACCGGTATGACGGAAACTAGGGTGGCAAGAGTGGAACAAAACACCAGGCATAAGGCCGAGCCTTCCACCCTTTACCAAGTATATAGATGCATTAATTAAATAAGAGGTATTGTGATATCCCAACAAGTAAACATATTCCAACAAGGAACAACAAGTCCATGTTCCAATCAAGGAACAAACTTCATCTTCACCTGCAACTAGCAACGCTATAAGAGGGGGCTGAGCAAAGCAGTAACATAGCCAAACAACGGTTTGCTAGGACATGGATGGTTAGGGGCTGACTTGGCAATATAGGTGGCATGATATAGCAAGTGGTAGGTATCGCAGCATAGGCATAGCAAAAGAGCGAGCAATCTAGCAAGCAAAGATAGAAGTGATTTCGAGGGTATGGTCATCTTGCCTGCAAGGTTCTCAGAGTTGTCGAAAGCTTGGTCCTCGTAAGCGTTCTCAACGGAATCCTCGTTCACGTACTCGTCTCCCGGCTCTACCCAAGACAAGAGAACAAGCAAAGGAACCAATATCAACCACGATGCAATGCGCAAGCAACATGATGCAAAACATGGCATGATATGCGATAGGTGATATGCAATGCGAATGCATGCTCCGGGAGGACAAGGATGAACAGGGCATAATCTTGGCAAACCAAGCATGCCGCTGGATAGATGAGGTGATTTCGGTTGAAATCGATATAAGAACACCGGAATCGGATGCACGGTTTGCAAATGGCAAGCAATACAAGAATGACACGAAACTGCCATAAACAGCATGATGCTACTTAGCAAGCAACAAATAATTAAGCTACTGCACCCAAACATGGCAACAAAGCATATGAAAGTAATCTACTCAAGATGCACGACAAACGATGAACACTGAGCTTCGGCTAATTCACATCATAACAGGTTCAAACAAGCATGGCAAAAGTACAACTAATAACAGATTCACAGACTTAGTGAAATAACAGCAAGTCAGGAAAACAACATCAGGATGACAAGTTCAGAGCAACGAAACAACATGCTACAGGTTCAGAACATAGCAAAGTAAGGCATGGCATGAATCTACTCATAGCACTTGACAAAAGTCTCTTACTGACCATAAGCCAAAAAGGATCAGAAAATATGATTACACCCATGTCAATTAAGCAAGTTTCGTTACAGGTTTCAGACTTAGCAGAAAACTGGACATGGCAGGACACTGTTAACGACTAGGCATGTTCGAGAGCTCGATGCACTCACTACAGAGCATTTCATGATTAACTAAACATACATACATCAAGAAGACATGGCATAGTAACTAGACATGGCAAGTATAACATCATATCATGCAAGGATCAACTACACCAAGCTTGGCAAAATCGAATAACATGTAAACAATCTGCCAGCAACATCTTGAAGCAAAAGTAGAGCTCGATTGACTCAAGCTATGGCACTCCATAATTGCAACCAAAGGCATGGATGGATTAAGCAAATATTCAAGTTCCAAACACCCTTACTGATCATGCTCAAATTATGCATGGATCTCTCAGAAACAACATGAATACATGGCATGATAATAACAAAAGTCAGGGACTTAGTGAAATCACTAAGTCTCTGAAAACAGCAATATCATCATCCCTACTTTGCATGCAATTTCTAGCCACCTCAAGCATCACAAAAATACATAGCAAAATTCCATGGAAAGGTAACATGACATATTACAAAACACATATAGGACTCAACTTCATAGGAGGTACACATCAATCATGGCAAAAATGACAAAAGTGCAAGTTCAGATAAGATCCAGCCAGTAACATCAACTAGCCCTCTTCTAACAGCATTTCGGGAATCAATATGACTTCAAATGAAAATGGTGCTATGTAACAAAATGATGTACTCTTCGAGGCGAACAAAATGACATATTATACGCGCGAAACGGAGCTACGGATGCAAAGTTATCGCAGGATGAACAAGGCATGATGATGATGCAACGTGAGGACTTAGCAGAAAACTGGGAGAGGCAAAAGTCAACCGATGGCGCGGGAACCGAGGATCACCGGCGCGGGCGAACTCCGGCGAGCCCCTCACGGCGCGGGGAGGCGCGGGAGGCGGCCGGCGTCGGCGGGGAACGCCGGATCCGGTCCGGCCCGACCGGATCCGCGGCGTGCGGCGGCGGGCGCGGCGGCGGAGCGCGGCGAGGCGGGCGACGGCGGCGGCGGGCGGCGAGGCGGGCGACGGCGGCGGCGGGCGACGGCGGGAGCGGGAGGAGCGGGCGAGGCGGCGGGCGACGGCGGGAGCGGGAGGAGCGGGCGAGGCGGCGGGCGGCTGGGCCCGGCGCGGCCCGGCGCGGGCTCGGTGGGCCGGGGCGCTGCGCGGTGGCCGGGGGCCACGTGGCAGCCCCTGGTTGGCGCGGGTGGCGGCGGCGGCGCGTCCGGTCCGGGACGGACGCGTCCGGCGGCGGCGCGGGGCTAAAACACTAGGGTTTGGGGGTGTTTCATCCGCAAATGGAGGAGGTGGAGGCCTTTTTATAGATAGGAGGAGCTAGGAGGCTCCAAACGGAGTGCGGTTTTTGCCCACGCGATCGTGATCGAACGGCGGAGGACATGGGAGTGACTTAGATGGGTTATTGGGCTGTTTTGAAGGGGTGTTGGGCTGCAACACACACGAGGCCTTCACGGTTACCCGATTAACCGTTGGAGTACCAAACGAACTCCGAATGACCCGAAACTTGACAGGCGGTCTACCGGTGCTATACCAAGGCCACATGTCAAACCTCGGTCCATTCCGAGAATGTTTAATACCCGCTCACAAAGAAAAGTAAAAGGGGACGCCGGGAGACATAGGAGCGCCGGATTGCAAAACGGACAACGGGAAAGATGCTCGGATTTATGAGACGAATGCGTATGCGAATGCGATGCACATGATGACATGATATGAAATGCATGACATGACCAAAATGCAAAACGGAGAGAACCCAACCACGGAGGGAATATCTCATAGCACATAGCCGAAAATGGCAAGAGTTGGATTACAATTATGGCAAGTTACATCGGGGGCGTTACACCCCTGGAGCCCGACAGGGCGTAGCCCCCACTCGTCGAAAAGGGGCATCTGCCTCACAAAGTCGTCCCTATTGTGGCAGAGGTACAGCAAGGCTCCCCCCTGCCGGACACCCCCGGGGTTGGGATTGCCTGTCAAGACCAAGAGCACCCTCCTCAGCACCTCGGGCGCTAGGTCCTCTCCCTGAAGCCTCATGCGACCACCATGCCCGCTGAAGGCCCACATTCTACGAGAATGGCGTTGGAGAGGGGCAATGCGGCGCGATAGGAACTCCTTCACCACTTTGGGCGCCGTTACGCCAAGCTTCTTCAAAGACATGAAGCGATGCCAGACGAAGGCGAGCCGGGGACTTGCGAGCGTCTCCTGGCCCCAGCCCGAATTAGGCACAACAGGCGATGTCGGCTTCGCAAGCCGGGGGCTGGGCACCCCGACATCAATGTACAACCACCGCTCGCGGAACTCGGCAGAAGTTGGAGGAAGGTTGAAGTCGATACCAGAGGCTGCGGTCTCGGACGAAGCTATGAAGCTCACGCATGCCGAGCATTGCGTGGGGTCGACAAGATGCAAGGAGAAGAAGTGGCGCAGCAGGGCAACAGAAGGGGGGATGCCCACCATTGCCTCACAAACAAAAGCGAAGACAGAAATAAGAGCTATGGACCCAGGACCCATGTGCATCATGTGGATCTGATAATGATCAAGGACGGCATTGAAGAAATCGGGAAGGGAGGCACCAAGCCCGCCCACAAGGCGTCGGCAAAGTGAGGGACCTCGGTGATTATCCTATCAGTGGGGAGGTGACACGTAGGCCACGCCGTCGTCCTCCCGCACTCGTTGAAGGCGGTGGCCAGAGCCGGATTGAGCTTGTCCAGGCACTCCAGGTTGAGTATGATCGAGCGGCCGACGGCAGGCGCCACCGGCGGCAGCGGGCGAGATGGAGCCGCGGGCTTCTTCCCCTTCCCTTTCTTTGGAGCCATGGCAGCGGGCGGAAGAGAGAGGATGTGAGATGGGATTGGAAGCAAGGGTCTGAATTTGAAGGGAGGAAGAGCAGGAGACGGTCAGGCAACAGGGAGAGGGGCGGCTGTGTACAACGGCGGGGCAACCTAGCACGGCGCAGAATAAGGGAGCGTGGGTAAACTGTGCCACCCACGTCCAATCAACCGCCACGCGGCGCCCGAGGCCGCAGGCTGTTAGGGCCCGCGGTGCTTCGCCCTTGCCCTTTCGCCTTTCGGCACGGCCAAGTCCATGCGCGCCTTGGGCTCGGGGGCTACTGTCGGCGTTCTAGGAACGGGGGTCCCCAGACTTGCCTGCCTGCGGCCTGCGGCGTGGCTCGAGTGGGGGCCCAACGCGGCCCATCTTCATCAACACAAGGCTCAAGACCCTCGCGAGGGGCCAAGCCTCGCGAGGCGAATGACATGGAGCTTCCTCCAGCGCGGCCTCCTTAGGCTGGCTCGCGAGGAGGCGGAGAGATCAAGGTGGGGTACCTCACGATGTGCCCATGACGCAAGCCATGACGACCAGAGGTCCCAGGCGGGCTCCAGCCCGCGCAGTGTCCTCCCTTTCCTGTTTGGTGCAAAGGGGGCAAGCGCAGGCGAGAGGATCAAGCAAAGGCACTCATTTCGGTGCAACGAGACCAAGACCAACTCCACGGCAAGGAGGAAGTCACTGTGGAGCCCAAGCCGGCGTCATCACCAGAACCTTTGGCAGGGGAAGGCCGACTTTAGTCAGGATAAGTGTACCCGATGTTCCCCTTCAAATTGGCCAATTGTTGGCGCCCTTCCCGCTCAAATATTTGGGAAGAGACCCAGGGCCTTTGCCTATAAATAGGACTAGCCACCCCCAGGGTAGAGACACACAGTCACACACATAGAGATAGAGAAGGGCGATCGAACTCCACCTAGCAGTTCATCCCATAGCTGAGAACAGACCCTCGCGAGGTCGTTCTTCCTTGTATTGTTCTTCCTCATCATCCCAAGAGGCAATCCACCACACCACACTGGAGTAGGGTATTACACCACAATGGTGGCCCGAACCAGTATAAACCCTGTGTCTCTTGTGTTGTTCTTGCAGTAGTTTAGGTCCCAACGAGCCGGAGAGGTAGAGGGCACGATCTCCGCGCGCACCCCAGAGTTCGAACCTTAAGGGTCTGCCGGAACCCGTGATCCGACAGAGACGACTGGTCAAACCTGACCAGTGGGCCCCGTGGACCCACGCGCACGTCCACGCTGGATAAGTGAAAGCGTAATGTCTCGAGTACGTATCCCCTACCCCGAAAGCGTATTCTGTATCGAAGCGTTTTCATTTTTCTGTCTTATTTTAAAAACAGAATTTGACTAAACTTTGACTGGCTATAACTTTTTAAATAAAAATCCAAATGACTTGATTCTTTTTCTCTTGTTTCTCAAATATTGTCTAGTTTATTTTCACATTTATTTCAAAATTTTCCAGACAACTTTTTTGTGCTGTTTTTAAAGTATGTGTTAATTCAAATTCATTTAAAATAGGGTTTTTGGAGAGGGAGAAGAAAACTTTCAAAAGTTTTGGAATGCACCCTGCCTCTCCACAACTTCAAGGCAAGCATTCTGAACCCTGGCATGATATTGTTGTGTGTTGTTTAATTTGGTTACAACGCCGCCCTGTCACGAAATTTCAGTTATTTATTAGGGTGATATGATCCTACTCGTAAGTGCATGTTAATCATACCGTGCTTTTGAACATTGATATGTTGTAGTGGTCACCCTCATGTAGCCTTCATGCCTACCGGAAGGAAACCGGGGAAAGCCTTTGTCTTGGGTAGACACGATGCTTGTCTCCAGTTCCTCGTCGAGACAATTATGTCCGGTATGGCGTGATGAGGTATGATGAGTGGTGATTCTGTCTGTTGGATTGAAATATATTTGTTATGCTAATCGTGCAGGGAATGCTTAATCCTCCTGAGTCGACCGTAGATCGAGTCTTGTTCCGGTAACCCCCATACTTGTTTCGTGCTGCCACTTGTCCCTGCCATAGGTAGGGTACGGTTCAGTAAGTTGTCAACCCCTGTCCTAGCAGACACCGTACAGAGAGGCCATGGTGGAAGATACCGGCTGCATCCGGTAGGCATGCCACCTGGTCCGGGGGCATGGGTGTTTCCGGTTGGTACCGAGAGGGGGCACCCCTTAGAGCATGCGATAGAAATTTGATCCCATGCTACGCGAGGTTGTAGCCTCCCCACTTAGAGTTTTGCTTAACAGGTGTCATGGGTGATTCCAGACACCGGTAGGTTAAGCTGGTGTGTGCGGTCAGGTGTGTTTTCAACTAAAAGACCGTAGACGGAATTAGTCTCAATGGACTAAAGGAATCTGTTACTTGTGGGGAAAGAGTACGCCGTCTGTAGAGGAAAAATCTATTCGAATTGCCGTGTCCATGGTTAAGGACTACAGTCTGGGATGGGACAAGTGTCGGTCTTAGTGTCGGTCTTCGGAGGAAAAACTACTAAACCAGAACATTGGTTTTGGCCTGTGACATATGATGATTATGAATATTACTGTGGACTAACCATTTGTATTATTTGAATTAATGAGTATCCCTGGGACGGTTCTACCTCCTGGATATTCACTGTGATTATTCTTATATAAGCCCTTTATGTGGTGTCGCTCAGACGCTCGACTGTGGCATGCTTGTCATTTCATTTACTTATAGGCCCTTTATGTGGTGTCGCTCAAACGCCCGACTGTGGCATGCTTGTTATTTCATTTACTTATAAGCCCTTTATGTGGCGTCGCACAGACGCCCGACTGTGGCATGCTTGTTATTCCTTTTATATATAAGCCCTTTATGTGGTGTCGCTTAGACGCCCGACTGAGACATACTTCATATTGTTATCCTTTCGAGGCGTCGCTTCAGACACCCGATAGGTGCATTCTATTTCTACTCTCTGATTGCATATTCATATTTGACATAATTAACCTGCTGTATGCATCATAAGTTCCATTTATGACTGACGAAGTGATCATAGAATATTTCAAAACATGATTATCAGTGGCTATATTATACCTGTGTTCTCAATGTTTGCGAGTACATTCAAAGTACTCACTGGCTTGTCCCTGGCTATTGTCTTGGCTAGATTTCTTGCGTGGAGAGGAGCGTTGTGATGACAGCCTCGGAACCCACGCGAATGGAGATAGCAGCCTCGCGAAGATAGGAGTTATCATGTCAGCTGTTCTTGTGGGAATTGGAGTCCCATAGACGCTGATGATCCGCAAACCGCTTCCGCCATCAAGCACTAGAAACCAATTGATGTACCCATAGGCCAGAATGGTCTTGTACTACATATTATGTACTTTGCTTGGAATTTCTATATCAAGTTGGTGCCTCATCAGCTAACAATAATCCTGGGGCTGGTGAGCACAAGGGTCATTTTCCGAGAAATTAATACCCCGAAAAACCGGTCTCGACAAACTTGGTATCATAGCCAGGCTGACCATTGGCTAATCCTATCTTAGCCAGGTTGATAAACCTAGGTTAACCAACCCACCAGACCTTAACCTAACCCCAGCCAAGCTTCTCGTGTAAGATAGATACATAGTGACCTGACACCTTTTGGCAGTCGGTGCCCAACCTATCAACCTAGCACGTCGATCACGCGCCAGTGACCGACTCCTAAATTGTCTCATTCGCAAGCGTGCGAAGGAAGACTCTGTCCCCTTTTTCTATAAAAAGGGCACGCTAGCCTCAACCCAGCACAGCACAGCCTCTACCCCAAACCAAGCCAAAATGCCAGGACCCATTATTCACAATGAGACCACAACAACCAACCTTGGAGGTTTTGTGACCGTGCTAGCAAACCTCACCCGCCGTGCCTTTGCATTAGAAGAGCCCCCAGAATATGTTGTGTACCAAGGGTCCATGAGCGGTGAGAGCCATCAATTCTGGGCCACTGTGCACGTCTATGGTAGGGGTCTATCGCCAGAACGCCCCTACAGGTTCACCGGAAGGACAACTTCCTTTGAGCCACAAGCCATCCAACTAGCTGCTCGAGAGGCTATAGTTCAACTCCGGCACTTGTCGCCCAGAGTTAACTGTCGCTCCTTCTACTACTACCCCAACTGTGACGGGTATGGTAGACCACCCCAAGTTGCCAATGGAGACCACGAGACGGATCCTGCACTATTGCATCTGGTGCGCTATGTAAGTGCACTAGAGGGATTGTTCGATCAAATCACCCTTGATCTGATCGCAGCTCGTGGAGAACTGGTTCGTCGAACCCCAGCAAGAAGACAAGATGAGTCTGACACCGACAATCCAGTCGAGCTGTTCGGACAACCGATCGAGACCTTGAGGTCAGCCCCAGCCATCAACCAAGGTGCTTTGATGACCCCAGAAGTGCTTCGTCGCCTTTTGGGAACACACTCCAATGGGATTGTGGCCAACAATCCCTGCGATGGTCATCATCGCTACCCCGACCCTGCAGTTCCTCAACCCCCTCCGGCTAACCCCGACGGTGAAGCCAATGGAGAAGCCTCGGCGTCCACAAGGCACGCCCGCTTAGATATGAACGAGGTAGACTAAGTCACTCGAGTAGTACTGAGTCTTAGTATGGCCTCACCCTATAATTACGTGATCTTGTATCACCACAATGTTGTCTGCATGTGCGCCCTTATTTTAAATAGTAGTTGTGCATAAGTATGTTGATGTGCGGTTGCCTTTTTAATACCGGGCGTAGCTACCAAAAACCACCCCGACAACACCCACTGTAACACGTCACTTCTGTGAGATGTGTGTATCTGTGGCTTGGACCCCGACCCCATGAGAGCAGAACCAACAAACTAGTGCCCCTCACCGCGGTAAATAACCCAGCCTGGAGGCTATATAAATGGCCACCTTGTGACCTTGTCAAGTACCCCTCACCTTGTGCACCACCCTCACACACATTTCTTGCCATGACGAGCCCTAGCATTTATCTGAGAACCCCAGATGCAACCTGGGGTAGCTTTGTTAAAATATTGTGGGACTTTACCTGCAGTACCATGGGTTCTACCCAGCCACCCCAATATGAGCTGCTCAAATTGAGAATCACCTCATCCACCTCGAAATATTGGGCAGTAGTGCACATCCCTCCCGTAAACTCAAACCAAGACCCAACAGAAGTCTCCTTCCTGGGGAAATCTATGCCGACTCCGCAAATGGCCATAGAAGCGGCTGCACACGAGGCAATTGTTCGCCTTTGATTCGCGGTACCCTATGCCAGTGAATGAAGGTATTATTACTTTCCGAGCCGTGCAGCACCCGGAGAAGTAATATCCTTTCCCGGTGGACGAATTGAGAGAGACCCAGTACTGGCCAACCTTGTCCAGTATGTCATCGCTCAAGAACGTTTGACCCAGCGAGTAATGGGTTATCTCCAGAGCCTCGCTGATTTAAATCCTCAGATCGCCATCGGCAGACCACTGAAGCCCGACCAGGAGAGATGCATTCATCGGCTGGTCAATCCGCTTTCCCTGATAGAAGAAGAGGGCGCCCCAGTACCAGAGACATTCTCTCGGGACCCTGTCAATTTGCCGTTTTCGTTGTAAACGTCTTAGCTATGTTTATTTGTGTGTTGCAGCTTATGATTGTACCCTAAGTTTGTGCTATGAGTAAACTCTTGGTTTCAACTAATGGGACTATTATTTTAAAAACAACCCTTAGCAAATCTCGAGGACGAGATTTTTTCTTAAGGGGGGTAGTGTTGTGACACCCCAAAAATTTTAACCTTGTTTTATTAATTAAAATTTTGCCAGGGAATTTAAACTTTTATTTTCTGGATTTTCTTTTGATTTTAGAGCCATTCTTTACCTTATTATTATGGAGTTTTTACCTCTAGTAAAAAACTTTCCAAATATAGTATTGAACTTGTTTGCCCTTTCAAGAATAACATTTCTATTGTTAGTAGAATTTATTGGCACAATTGTTTCTCTCTGAGCTTTATTCCTTAAAATGATTTTTCATTAGTTTTGGACCTCTTTTTGAACTACAACCACTTGATAAATTTACTTAAAATTCCAACCAAAATTTGGAGATGTCATGTCATGTTTTTAAATCACTTTTATGCAAAAACCTCTTTTATTCATGGGATATTTTGAGCTCTACCCCAAGCTTTCAAAACTGGTCCAGATGGCAGTATTGCACTACAACCCATTTAAATATTTCTTTCTAGCTTCCACCAAAATTATGGGATGTTAATAGGAGTATATTATGCAACTTTATGCAAAAACCCTTTTATGTTCGTTGAAAAATTTGAGTGGATCAACCTCATTTTCATTCTGACCCAGTTGGGTGTTTTCTACTGCATCCCTATTTAATTCTGCTCTAGTGCCCTTGAGCTTTTTCCTACTTATAGACCACCCTACAAAACCCTTAAGTCCAGGAGAGTGGACTCATTGGAGGATTTTTAGTGCATGCAATTATGCCCTTTTGTTTCTGTCCAGAATCAGTTTTCCCTCAAACTTGCACTAACCAATTTTTGCTTTTGACAAACTAACCCCACCACCCTCTGTATCATCTAAAGAGACCCCAATCTGGAAGATTTGGCCACACCAAGAGTTGCCTAGATGCACATGGCATTCTATCAAACACCTAGTGTGCATGGCCAGTTTTGGCATGGTTTTTAGTTTGCACGCTGGACCTGCTTGCCTTGCCTAACCAGCATGTCCCATGGCTTTACCCTAGCCTATAGCCCCTCCCTGCTTAACCTCTTGTGTATTGAAGCCCCCCTGGCATGACTTGGCATTTTGCCGAACACCTGCCGTGCGTGCACTGGCGTGCCCAGAGCGCACGTTTTGCACGCGCGCGCACCGAGCCGCCGCGTCGCACGGCCGCCTCCCCGCGCCCACTCTGGCCTCTCCCCACTCGCAGCCAGCACGCCCGCCCCCTCCCTCGCTGCAGAGCCACCCCTGGAGCTCCACAGCGCCGCCGTCAGGTCGGCCGTGGCGGCTAGCGGCCATCCACAGCAGGCCCCGGCCATGGCGGCGCCGCCCGAGCCACTAGCGCTCGCCAGCTGCCCCCTTGAGCAGCTCGAGCTCATCCACAAGCTTGTCCGCAAGCACTCGTCGCCGCCACGTCCCCCTGCTACTACAGAATGGCGGTCGCCGGCGATCTTAGCCACGGCCACCGTTGGAACCGACCACGATCGCCTATTTAAGGACCCTTGAGCTCGTCCAGGCCCTCAAGCAACCTCATACCACCTCTCTCACTCCCTCACTGATCCTCCCGTAGCAGTAGAAAGACCAGAGAAGGTCGTCTTCTTCTTCTCCGGCAACCACAGCCGCCGCCTCGTTCTGGTTCATTCCGGCACCAACAGGGCCTCCCCCTCTCCACTCTCTTCACTAGAGGCTCTCTCTTCATCTCGTGAATCCATCCCCCTGCTCGATTTCGATCAGGAGCAGCCAGAGGCAAGAGCCCCACCCCGCCCGACGGCCACCGTCCGCTGCGGAGCTCGCCGCCGGTGACTCCGTCCACCCCAGGGACCATAGCGACCACCGAAAGGACCGCCTCGACCCCCTGAGCCCGCGGATGGCCTCGGTTTCTCGAACGGTACCGCCGTTCGCTGGCGAGCATTGCCGGAGTCCCACCTCCGCTCGGGCAGAGGAAGAGGAGGGAGAGACGACTGGTCAAACCTGACCAATGGGCCCCGTGGACCCACTGTCAGTGACACACGCGCCCGTCCACGCTGGATATGTGAAAGCGTAAAGTCTCGAGTACGTATCCCCTACCCCGAAAGCGTATTCTGTATCGAAGCGTTTTCATTTTTTTTGTCTTATTTTAAAAACAGAATTTGACTAAACTTTGACTGGCTATAACTTTTTAAATAAAAATCCAAATGACTTGATTCTTTTTCTGTTGTTTCTCAAATATTGTCTAGTTTATTTTCATATTTATTTCAAAATTTTCTAGACAACTTTTTTGTGCTGTTTTTAAAGTATGTGTTAATTCAAATTCATTTAAAATAGGATTTTTTGAGAGGGAGAAGTAAACTTTCAAAAGTTTTGGAATGCACCCTGCCTCTCCACAACTTGAAGGCAAGCATTCTGAAACCTGCATAATATTGCTGTGTGTTGTTTAATTTGGTTACAACGCCGCCCTGTCACGAAATTTCAGTAATTTATTGGGGTGATATGATCCTACTCGTATGTGCATGTTAATGATACCGTGCTTTTGAACATTGATATGTTGTAGTGGTCCCCCTCATGAAGCCTTCATGCCTACCGGAAGGAAACCGGGGAAAGCCTCTGTCTTCGGTAGACACGATGCTTGTCTCCAGTTCCTCGTCGAGACAGTTGTGTCCGGTATGGCGTGATGAGGTATGATGAGTGGTGATTCTGTCTGTTGGATTGAAATATATTTGTTATGCTAATCATGCAGGGAATGCTTAATCCTCCTGAGTCGACCGTAGATCGAGTCTTGTTCCAGTAACCCCCATACTTGTTTCGTGCTGCCACTTGTCCCTGCCATAGGTAGGGTACGGTTCAGTAAGTTGTCAACCCCTGTCCTAGCAGACACCGTACAGAGAGGCCATGGTGGAAGATACCGCCTGCATCCGGTAGGCATGCCACCTGGTCCGGGGGCATGGGTGTTTCCGGTTGGGACCGAGAGGGGGGCACCCCTTAGAGCGTGCGATAGAAATTTGATCCCATGCTACGCGAGGTTGTAGTCTTCCCACTTAGAGTTTTGCTTAACATGTGTCGTGGGTGATTCCAGACACCGGTAGGTTAAGCTGGTGTGTGCGGTCAGGTGTGTTTTCAACTAAAAGACCGTAGACGGAATTAGTCTCAATGGACTAAAGGAATCCGTTACTTGTGGGGAAAGAGTACGCCCTCTGTAGAGGAAAAATCTAGTCGAATAGCCGTGTCCATGGTTAAGGACTACAGTCTGGGATGGGTCAAGTGTCGGTCTTAGTGTCGGTCTTCGGAGGAAAAACTACTAAACCAGAACATTGGTTATGACCTGTGACATATGATGATTATGAATATTATTGTGGACTAACCATTTGTATTATTTGAATTAATGAGTATCCCTGGGACGGTTCTACCTCCTGGATATTCACTGTGATTATTCTTATATAAGCCCTTTATGTGGTGTCGCTCAGACGCCCGACTGTGGCATGCTTGTCATTTCATTTACTTATAAGCCCTTTATGTGGTGTCGCTCAGACGCCCGACTGTGGCATGCTTGTTATTTCATTTACTTATAAGCCCTTTATGTGGCGTCGCATAGACGCCCGACTGTGGCATGCTTGTTATTCCTTTTATATATAAGCCCTTTATGTGGTGTTGCTTAGACGCCCGACTGAGACATACTTCATATTGTTATCCTTTCGAGGCGTCGCTTCAGACACCTGATAGGTGCATTCTATTTCTACTCTTTGATTGCATATTCATATTTGACATAATTAACCTGCTGTATGCATCATAAGTTCCATTTGTGACTGACGAAGTGATCATAGAATATTTCAAAACATGATTATCAGTGGCTATATTATACCCGTGTTCTCAATGTTTGCAAGTACATTCAAAGTACTCACTGGCTTGTCCCTGGCTATTGTCTTGGCCAGATTTCTTGCATGGAGAGGAGCGTTGTGATGACAGCCTCGGAACCCACGCGAATGGAGATAGCAGCCTCGCGAATATAGGAGTTATCCTGTCAGCTGTTCCTGTGGGAATTGGAGTCCCATAGACGTTGATGATCCGCAAACCGCTTCCGCCATCAACCACTAGAAACCAATTGTTGTACCCATAGGCTAGAATGGTCTTGTACTACATATTATGTACTTTGCTTGGAATTTCTATATCAAGTTGGTGCCTCATCAGCTAACAGTAATCCTGGGGCTGGTGAGCACAAGGGCCATTTTCTGGGAAATTAATACCCCGAAAAACCGGTCTCGACAGCCTGCTCCTAAGAAATTAGCGGTACCCTGCGGTTGCTGTCGTTGGCGGGGTCGGCGAGGCTCCTGGTTGGTTCCTGGAAGGCCTCAACTTCCAGCATCTCCTCTTCCCAACCCGGCTCAAGGAACGAGCCGGGGTCATCCTCCGGCTTGTACTCTCGATCCACCATGCGGGGCACATAGGCTTCCGGAGCCGCCGCCCCAGAACCCCCACCGAGACGCCCCGCGCTTCATGCCGCCGAACCCAGCGCGCCGCCCTGGTGGTGGTAGGATGGCATCTCACTGGGGTCACGAGGGGCAGCGCCCGTATCTGCGCCTGCTGTGGGAAGCACAGGTGCGGCTGGGTGCCCGGCACCGTTGGTCGCGCCGACGCCGATGAACCCTCCTGGTGCGCCTGGGAGCACACGGGCGCGATGAGGCCCACCGTGCGATTTGGCCACAATTTGAGGCGTAGGTAAGGAGCAGAAAGGCGGCGTACCCCTGGTCAGGGGGCCCACACCCTTTCAACAAGGGTGGGGGCGCGCCCCTACCTCGTGGGCCCCCTGGAGCTCCACCGACCTCAACTCCAACTCTATATATTCACGTTCGAGGAGAAAAAAATCAGAGAAAAAGATTCATCGCGTTTTACGATACGAAGCCGCCGCCAAGCCCTAAACTCTCTCGGGAGGGCTGATCTGGAGTCCGTTCGGGGCTCTGGAGAGGGGAATCCGTCGCCATCGTCATCATCAACCATCCTCCATCACCAATTTCATGATGCTCACCGCTGTGCGTGAGTAATTCCATCGTAGGCTTGCTGGACGGTGATGGGTTGGATGAGATTTATCATGTAATCGAGTTAGTTTTGTTAGGGTTTGATCCCTAGTATCCACTATGTTATGAGATTGATGTTGCTATGACTTTGCTATGCTTAATGCTTGTCACTAGGGCCCGAGTGCCATGATTTCAGATCTGAACCTATTATGTTTTCATGAATATATGTGAGTTCTTGATCATATCTTGCAAGTCTATAGTCACCTACTATGTGTTATGATCCGGCAACCCCGAAGTGACAATAATCGGGACCACTCCCGGTGATGACCATAGTTTGAGGAGTTCATGTATTCACTGTGTGTTAATGTTTTGGTCCGGTACTCTATTAAAAGGAGGCCTTAATATCCCTTAGTTTCCATTAGGACCCCGCTGCCACGGGAGGGTACGATAAAAGATGTCATGCAAGTTCTTTTCCATAAGCACGCATGACTATATTCGGAATACATGCCTACCTACATTGATGAATTGGAGCTAGTTCTATGTCACCCTATGTTATGATTGTTACATGACGAACCGCATCCGGCATAATTCTCCATCACCGATCCAATGCCTACGAGCTTTTCACATATTGTTCTTCGCTTATTTACTTTTCCATTGCTACTGTTACAATCACTACAGAACCCAAAAATATTACTTTTGCTACTTTTACCGTTACTTCCATATTACTTTGCTACTAAATACTTTGCTGCAGATACTAAGTTATCCAGGTGTGGTTGAATTGACAACTCAACTGCTAATACTTGAGAATATTATTTCGCTCCCCTTGTGTCGAATCAATAAATTTGGGTTGAATACTCTACCCTCGAAAACTGTTGCGATCCCCTATACTTGTGGGTTATCAGTGTGCTTGATGCATACTAAAACATATCTTTTATCTGGGCACACTTATAGGGGGAGCTACTATGATCAATCATTGTCGCATGGCTTGTTGCTTAATTTTATCTTTTGATGCCATGTCCTAACCATGTTGTCATCAATGCACCAAAAACGGAGAGATTGGAAGTGCAAGTGTCGCTTAAATTATATTTTGGTGTGATGACAATATGGTTAGTGGAACTAATATCGGGTGCTAAAGATCATCTCAGGATATTGGTTCCAAGTTTTTCTTGATGGAGGTGTGCGACCCCCCAATTCAAAAAGATCAAAGGCATGGTCTACCGGTGATTCGAAGGTTTTATTTTTTGGTTCGATTCGAGTCGTAGGAAAGACCACACTATTAAGAGGGGTCGGTGTGGATCTGTGTTGTGTGGGAATGCCTTTGCCGAAACTTAAGCACCAGCTTACCCACTCCTACCACTTTATATCCATAGTGTGCTTGCGTGTGGTACTTGGAAAGTTTGCAACAGAAGGTTTCTGGGTATCCCGTGCGCACGGGGTCTTTTGACCCCCGTGCGCATGGGGTACTGCATAACTTCCTGGGTACCCCATGCGCACGGTGATCCTTTGACCCCCGTGCGCATGAGGTACTGTGTAACTCCCTGGGTACCCCGTGCGCATGGTGCGTTTATTCCTGAGTACCTCGTGCGCATGGGGCTGACTTAGCCCATGCACACGGGGTCCAATAGGCATAAACCCCCACCCCACCAGGAACACTATAAAAGCCCCCTTCTTCCTCCTCCATCCCTAACCCTGATGTCTTGTTGAGCTCCACCATTGCTCCACCTCATTTTGCTCAATACTCTCAATCCCTCCACCCAAACTTGTTGAAACTTTGGGGATTGGGAAAGCAAGACCTGATCTACACTTTGACCAAACCAAATCGTGTTCCCCGCAACATTTCTTCCCCATTGACTTGCTACTCTTGGAGCTTGGCCTCCTAGTGTCGGTGTTCTGGGAATGGGGTTACCCAGACTTGCCTACCTATGGCCCACGGCGTGGCTCCGTCAACGACCCGGTATGGCCCAGCTTCAGCAACAACAAACCCAAGACCCTCGCGAGGGGACAACATCGCGAGGCGGGCGACACCAAGACCTTCCTGGGGGGCAGCCTCCCCAGGCTGGCTCCCGAGGAGCGGAGAAATCTATGCAAGCTACACCTCACGAGGTTCATATGACGTGAGCCATGACAACCAAGGCCAGGTGGGCGCCAGCGGGCGCATTGTACCAGTTTCCTCTTTGGTGCTAAGGAGGCAAGCGCAAGCGCGGTGTCCCGAAGAATAAAGCAAAGGTTTCCATTCCGGTGCAACAAGACCAAGACTGCCAGGACGGCAGGACAGAGGTCATCGCCGAGCCCACCGTGGCGTCACCGCCAGAGGCTTTTGCAGGCGAACACTACTTTTGTCAGGATAACTTGTACTAGTTGTCTCCCTTTGAATTTGGCCATTGTGGGATCCCTTCCTGCCTACATTTGGGAAGAGGACCGAGGCCACTATAAATAGGACCTAGCCACCACCATAGAGACAGACGGATCATTCAGATCATCCTCACACCCACCAGCTCATCGAGCTTAAGAACACCTCACCTCCTGAGGTTGTTCGTCCATTGTACTAGTTCATCCACAACCCCTCGAGGCCAAATCCACCACAAAGCAGGAGTAGGGTTTTATGCCGCAAGGTGGAACGAACATGGGTAAAACTGCTGTGTCTCTAGTCCATTTGGTTCATCGAGCTAGGCCGTGGAATCGGTGCGTAGGCAGACTGGTGAGGACGAGTTCTTCGCACGCACGCTAGCGTTTGAACCTCTCAAGGGTCTGCGAACCCTGAATCCGGCATTTGACGCGTCAGGTAGGGGTGCGTCGGAGCCTCTCTTCCGCCGATCAATTCGTTGCTGCTCCACCGCTTCCATGGCTGACGCCCATCGAGCTCGTGCTGAGCGTCGGGCCGCCCTCGCCCCTCGCGTCACCAAGACGGCGCCTGCCGGTGGGCCTCCCCGTCATTCTCCATCGCCAGCCGCCAACGCCGCCACCGGCCCAGCGGGGCACGAGCAGCAAGCTTCATCGCTGCACCCCTCCGTGCAACGTGATGGACGCACGGCCACCTCGTTGCTGACTCCGGTGATACGTCCCCAACGTATCTATAATTTTTGATTGCTCCATGCTATTATATATTCTGTTTTGGATGTTTAATGGGCTTATTACTTTTATATTATTTTTGGGACTAACCTATTAACCCAACCCAGTGCAAATTGCTGTTTTTTTTGCCTATTTCGGTGTTTCGCAGAAAAGGAATATCAAATGGAGTCCAAACGGAATGGAACCTTCGGGAGCATGATTTTTGGAACAAACGTGATCCAGAGGACTTGGAGTTTACGTCAAGAAATCAATGAGGAGGCCACGAGGCAGGGGGCGTGCCTACCCCTTGGGCGTGCCCTCCACCCTCGTGGGCCCCTCGTGGCTCCACCAACCTACTTCTTCCTCCTATATATATACCTATGTACCCCGAAACCATCGAGGAGGACCACGAAAACCTATTTCCACCGCTGCAACCTTCTGTACCCGTGAGATCCCATCTTGGGGCCTTTTCCGGCGCTCTGCCGGAGGGGGAATCGATCATGGAGGGCTTCTACATCAACACCATAGCCTCTCCAATGATGGGTGAGTAGTTTACCACAGACCTTCACTACAAAAAAATACACTTCCGTGATGATACGTGTTTGTCACAGTAGGCCACGTTTTCTGTCATGCATGTACATCCATGAAAAATTTATGACAGAATCAAGATAGTCATACATGTGCTGTCGTAGAAGTGTTCCATGACATTACCAAAATTATCATCACGGAAGTGTCCACTTCCATGACGATAAATCGCGCATCACAGAAGTGCTTTCATCAAGGGTGACCGACACATGGCACCCACCGTAACGGAATGCTGTTAAGCTATTGGGTCTGATTTTGGATCCGATAACCCGTTAACAACCCTGATCAATGGGGATTTTCCGCGTGTAAAATCATCATTGGCTGGAGGAAACACGTGTCGGCTCACCGTTGGGACAGATGTCATCCCGTCATTGGACCTGAAGCGCCTATGATACATCGACACATGGCATGGCCCATCAGAGGCCCATTCCTGTGAAAAGGCTGGCCCATTTGACTTGGTCAAAAGGTGGCGGGCCGGCCCACGGCAAGTCTGTTAACGACCTGTTTGCATATAGCCCATTTACAGCCCGCTAACCCAGGGCCCGTTTATGGCCTATCCGAATTAGGCCCAGTAGCGTCATCTGGGCCGTCCAATATAATTCTAGCCCGTTTTAACTTCCGGCCCATGTATGGCCCATGACGTCTTTCGGCCCATATGAGGCCCTTAGTAACCGTCGGCCCCATCACGACCCGTGGTAAAACTGGCCCGTAATGAATAGTGTATCACCTTATACTCATTAACGACCCATTATTCAGTTGGGCCATTTCCAGCCTATGTTATCTTTCGGCCTTCTCAGGGCCCATTTATTCTTGGGCTCATTTCCAGCATTCGTTTACTTACGGCCTGTTACTGTCATTTTCTGCTTGTGGGCCAAATTCAACCCGTGGTTACAGTCGGCCCGTTTGTGGCCCGTTAATACGTTGGGCCGTTTTCATAGCGTCATCAAATACGTCCGATTAACGCCGACCTGTTATGGTCGGCCCATGAACGGACGATTTCAACTCTAGCCCATTTACGGCCATAATGTGGTCTGTTATTGGGCCATATTTGGCCAACCAATCATACGACCCGTAGAAGGCCCATTGATGATACGACCCGTAGAAGGCCCATTGTGTCTACGGCCCGTATAAGGCCCATTGTTTCTACGCCCCGTAGAAGGACCATTGTTTCTACGACCCATAGGAGGCCCATGTTAACTACAGTAAATATGTAGCCCATGGTTATTGTGGCCTAGTTTTAAAAAATAGGTTATTGCGGCCACTAGCAAACCGCGGAAAAAGAACTGCACTGACTACAAGAAAACAAATAAACAAGACAATAAGGAAATAAATTAGCAAGCAACTTATGCTAGGCTATCACGGCTATTACACATATTACATCCACTGGGCATCACAGTTCGCCACCAGTGCAAATATAGGGAACAAAGCAGCATATAAACGCCACAACAAAACAAGTCCAGAACTAAAACCACTTCAGAAGAGCTCAAGAAACAATATCCTGGGTACCCATAATGCTGGCAAGATGCTTAGCAAGCTTATTAACTTTCTCTTGTTTGGCGCTTAAATCCTCCAGCACTTGCTGTTGCACCAGAAAGTATGCATCTGAATTCTGCAGGGACTTCCTCAGTCCTTCAGCTTCCTGTCGCATAACATCTGAACGATGTCTTTCAACTTGAAGTTGAGACTCAATAAGCCGAACTGATTCAGGCAGTGAGTTCGAAGAGCTGGTGCCAGCAATAGTAGCCAGTAACTCGAACACTACATCAAGACAGGACTTTGGGGTTGTCTCAATGTCTTCAATATATTTTTATCAGCTTTGTTGGAGACAAACAGGGATGTCTCACTACCTTGAACCGTATCTGCATTACTTCCTTTACCATTGCATATCGGGGTACTCTTCTCCAATATTTTATCTGCGTTCTAAAAGAGAAACAAACAAACACATCACAGGTTTACAATGTAGTATATGAAACTCATTTTGGTAAACCAGTTCAGTAGTAAGGTGGACATGATAACAACATGAAACAAACATATATCTATGTAGTATGGTCACTGTATGGTCTATATCAATCTAGTTTATGTTGCCAAATCAAGATAGATATAGTTCGAATCATATCTATTTAAGACAAAGCAGCATAGACAAAATATAAGTGTGGGAAACTACACAGCAATAACAACACTTGTAATGTGCATGGCATGAGAACATAACTGTTTATTCAATTGAAACTGAAATCAACATAGAGCAAGTTACAACAGCAAACATGTTAAAGAAACAGGTTTAAAACATACCTATTGCGCCATTGGAGTTTCAATTGCATCCTTCAAATTTGAAATTAGTTGGTATGAGTAAATACAGTGATGCAAGAGCAAAGTAGTATGAACCATAGCTACGGAACATGACCTGAGAAAAATTCTTCTTCTGCTTTAAGCATTGACTTGGGGTTTGGAGTGGTGGTCCTCGTGCTTTGGGCACTGCAGTTGCCTTACTAAATACTCGTGTTTGGGTGCTCTGTGGTGGAGACGGCGTTGTGTCAACGGGAACTGGGTTACTATCTGCTGGGGTTGGGGTTAGAAGGGGTGTAGCTGGTTCTCTGTCCAACTGGGTAGGGGTACAATCCGCGTGAGTCTGGGTTATGTGTGGTGGGGCTGGTTCTTGGGCAAGTATAACCGTGGTTCTATCTCCATCGATAGGTAGCATGATCTTTTCTGAAGACCGTGTTTTTACTCCCACAGATGCTGCCATCACCCCCTCCAATTGAAATGGCTGATAAACAAGAAAAGTAATTGAATGTACAGATATTGTAAGATAGACATGTGCAATGGATAGTAGGGAAGAAAATAGGGCATGAAATAATTCACCCTTATGTTGTCTAACCAAAAAGAATAGCAGGACATAATTTCACATATATGATGGCTAATTAAACAGGATAGCATGACACAATTTCACATGTATGATGGCTAACTAAACAATATAGAATGACATACTTCAAAATATGGTGACTATGTAAACAGGATGACATGATATAACTACACGATGTGTCTATTAAAGTGGTTGGCATGCCATAAATCACAAACATGTCGTCGATGGAAACATGATGGCATGATATAATTCATGGATAGAATGACATAATTCAAAATATGATGACTATGTAAACAGGATGAGATGATATAACTACATTATGTATTTAGAAAATGGGTTGGCATGCCATAATTCAGATACATGCTGTCTATGTAAACATCACGGCATGATATAATTCAAATATATGATTTATATACTAAGGAAGTGAGCAGAGGGCACTACTAGGAAAAGGCCTGTTAGTGGCGCACCTGTTTTGGCCATTAATGACGGACTACAGGTGCGCCACTATCATCACGCCATTAGTAACTAATACTAATGGCGCACCCCTGGTGCACCATTAGTATACCAGACAGTAGTGGTGCACCAGGCAGTGCGCCATTAGTATGTCCCCTGGTGCGCCATTAGTATGCCTCCCAAGGGCCATATTTACCTTGTGCTCTAGGTTACTAATGGCGCACTAAAAGATAATGCGCCACTAGTATTTTTTTATAGCAGTGCGCCACTAATGTGCTGTATGGTGCACCACTAGTATGAATATTAGGAATTATTTTTCTTTTCTAATATTTGCGCAGGTTACAAAATATATTACTGCACAGAATATAGACAGCAAAACATATAAACAGCAGATTCATCGAATACAATATAAGATTAGTCTCCGAATACAATTCATCATATTAGCTAGTCTCTGAATTCAAAATATCGAACAAAGTTAGAACATTACAAGTCTCGAGATCGCGAGTAGCGAGTTTGTCTTCACATTACAAGTCAATATCGATCATCTAAACTACCATCACATAGAAGAGAGCTACGGTCATCACGATGAGCATCACCGCGATGAAACTGTTCTTCATCTGGTTCCTCCTCCGCTCCCTCCTCTCTCCAGCTAGATAGCGCGCGTATCTAGCTTCCGCCTCCGCCCTAGTGGTGTACCCTTTGTAACTGTTACCGCTGAAATGGTGAACCTGTCTCCGACACTCCTCCCAGTCGTCGTAGACTCCGGGAACCTTACCCTTGTACACGACATACGAGGGCATCTCTATGCACTAGCCAAACAAAACGTTAGTAGCAATTCACAGACAATACATAAGCAATATATAAGTATGCAACAAAATGATCGGAAGGGAAAAGCAAGACATTAATAGCATGATTCATGGTCCTACTAATAAATAGCATCGATTACATATAAGTTGAGTGACTGTCCAAACCAAAGAGACATACAAGTTCATTAAAGTTTAATTACAACATGAGCTAATTGATATTTCAGAAGTACATAGCATCAGTACTTTCGACTCGACTTAGGGACCGGAGCATGGATGAAGCCGCCGTCTGTCATGATGGTCATGAAATCGCGGGCGTTGTCAGCCTGCTTTTGTAGCGTTGTTTCTATCTCACCGTTGGACGGTTGATATTTGAGGTAGAACTGCCCCGAGGTATGCAGGACATCTTGATGGATGATATCCGCAAACTCCGACTGGATGCGAAAGAATTCTTTTCTGATGTCCGCGTCCTGGATTGCCGACAAGCGTGCGGCCCAATCTTTGAGATTATTTGGTAGCAGAAGGTGATTATGGTCCCGTACGATTGCCCGCATGTGATGGAGGGCGTAGTAGGCATCCTTCTGACCGCCAGGCGGCTGCTTGACGCAGGGGAACGTTGTATTGTGGGTGAACACGTGCTTGCCATACCTACAAACTGGCCTGTTGAAGGTGCCTCCAGATCTGGCGTAGCTGGGAGAACATGATCAAGAACTTTCTTGATATTTGTGTAGTCTTTCTTGGACTGATGGTCCGAGTCAAAATACGCGGCCATGGAATATTTCGGGCTTAAGAGGATGAGTGTGCAATGTGTGTCACTGCACAAAACACAGAATGTTAGAAAAAAAAAGAACGATCAAAATCTAAGAAATCGTATGTTACGGGGCGGTGAGGGGATGACTTAGTTGGGAAAGTAAGGCACGAGGAAGTTATCCTTATCTGGGTTTGCCAGAATGATGCCTCCGAGGTATGAACTCGCGACTTGCCGGTCCCCAGCGCTGCCCAAGATCTTGGCACACATGTAGAAGGGGTAGACTATCACGATGTCCGGGGTCTTGTCTCTAATGATCCGCATCTCCACACTCACCGAAAATAGCCGAACGAAGGTGTAGTGCAGCGGATGAAGGTTAAACATAGTGAGGATGTCATCAAACCGCAGGACGATCGTACCCCCAATGGCGCTATTCACAAAGCCCTTGCCCTCTGGCACCTTGGCCATGAAAACCGGGTATGCCACATCATTCTCGGAGAGACGCCGCTTCTCCAAAGAAAGAATACTACCATGCAGACTCCGCATAGCACCGGTTGCAGCATTGAGCAGATTAGTCAGTAGCATCGTCCTACCCACCACATGCACCCTCCTCGAGATATCCTTAGGTGAAGGTGGACCGTCCTGAGCACGGATCGTACTCGGTGCTGGCTGGCTCCCACCCTTGTTACTCTTTCTTTTCCGTCCCTTCTTCTTCTGCTATAATGGGATCGAGTTCTGCTCAGAGACCGCCTTCTTGAGTGTGTTGGGGCTGATAATATTTTGCACCTTGGCTATCTGAGGCTCGGTGAAGGCGGCAGTTGGAGGCGTCTCCTGAGAACTGAACGCCAGACGACGCCTGTTGCAATTGGATTTCTCCATGGTACCAGCTAGATCGTCTTTTGCAGGGTTGGGTTCTTGAGAAGGAGGCCCCAAGAATTCGTCACCGTACCCATGTTCGTTGAAGTACTTATCGACGTTGGTAAATGTACCATCGTCGTCGTCGTCGTCCGGATCCTTTGCCATATGCATGTCCGGATCCTGTGCCATATGCATGTCCGTCATGTCCGGTAGCGTTGCGGGGGTCTTGCCATGGCTTGGCGCCGGCACGACTGGCGGTGTTGTCTGTGGGGTGGTGTCCCCAGCCCCCAAACGAATCTGGCTCTTCGGCCAAAGCATGGGCCAGCTTATGCAGGCGCTGAGGGTCATCACATCATCTTCGTCGGCCCCATGGGGTCGATACGGAGGTAACATGTCGTCGAAGCCCGGCAGCACCCGAACCAGTTGAACCCTATAAACGGTGGGTGGCATCGGATTACCGTGGAACATGCGGCTGCCCGGTTGAACGATAATGCCCTTGGCGACATCGACCAACTCGTCGTTCACGAAGTGCAGGAGAGTGCACGGAGCGTCGGCGGTGCCCTGCGAAAACATGTAGGGCGTCAGGGATGCCCAGTCAAAGGCAAGGAGATGAAGTCATCGGCCGAGAGGCTTAATTAGTTACCGTGATGGCGTCGAGCTCGGCTAATGTCGAGGAACCGCCAATTGCGGGCGTGTAATTGACGGAGGGGCTGCCGAGGTGCCGGCCGGCGTATTCTTCCCAACCCGGGTGCATTAAGATGCAATGCCGGCGCCGCCGCGGGAGACACCAATGCCGCCTCCGCCGGAGACACCAATGGCGCCACCGGCGCGTTGCGCGAGTTACTGCCCGTGAAGCTGGGAATCGGGGGCGGCCGCTGTTGGCCGCCCGCCACCCACGCCTGCAGCCCAGAAACCAAGGTAGGTATAATGGCGGTGATCGTCGCTCCCAGTTGGTCTCGCACTTGCTCTTCGACCATCTCCGGAATCCGCGCCACTTGTGCCTTGATTTGTTCAACCTCGCGTTGCTGGCTTTCCGAGCTGGTCTCTCTCTCCTTTCGCCCAGCGGTATAGTATTCCGACCATTTCGTGGACAAGCCTTTGCCGGCCACACGACCAGCTGACGACAGCTTACTGAGCTTATCCTTGTTTTTCATTATGTTCAACGACCTATTTAAAGGGTGTCGAAAGGGGAGCTCTGAGACGACCCCACGATATTGATTTCAGTGTCCTGCAGAAGGAATGTGAATCATTTAGAAATTTGGCTTCATTAACTAGAATGCAACCATATATGGAGCTAATTACGCGGGGGTGTATTCCTTACCAGAACACGCTCAAGCGCCTTGGTCTTCGGATCCATGGTAAGCTCCTTGGTTACCGGGTCAATCTTGTACCGGGCCCTGAGATAGTTCCTGGTCTGCTTGTCACGGTATTTCTCAAAGCGGGGCGGTAGGCCTTGCTCAGCACACTTCGCGTCCTCCTTGTCCCATATAGGTTCCGCCACTCTATAACCGCTGGGACCGAGTTTGTGGACCCCTAAGTTCAAGTCCCGCATATCTTTCCCCCACTGACCTGATCCCTTGGATGCGTTGCTCTTGCACTTGATCTTGAACTCCCGGTAGTCATCTTCGCTGATCGAAGGATTTTTCTCCTTGATCTTCTCATAACTATCACCTTTTTCAATCATGCTCTTCACCGCGCCTCTCCAAGTAGCCAGGGCCTTGCTCATCTTCGTGAGGGCGGCACTGTTCACTTTATGCCCCGAGAGGCGTGTGTTTGCGAAGTCACCAGGGAACTTGTATCGTTCGTGTAGCTTCGTGAAGAGGAGGTTGCGCAAATTCCCTCGGTCACGATGCCTTAGTTCTCGGTGTTGATCGAGACGGTGCTCTGGAGAATGCATTCGAGCTGTCCCACGTACCCCTTGACTATTTCTTTGGGCGCCGTTGGATGCCCCTCGTAGGACACTTCAGTAAATTCCTCCTTGACGGTGCCGAGCACGTTCGGGCGCCGGTCCTTCCGTTGCCTCTTCGGTTGGCTGCCATCTGTGCATGCACTGCCGTCATCAGTGGTGGCATCCTCGGCGGCATCATCTGTGGTGTCATCCCTGACGCCACTAGGGGTTGTGTAGTCGGGATCGGTGTCTTCCACGGCGTCGTCATAGTGGTGAGGTTCTTCCTCCATCTCCTGGGACAGCTCCCAGAATGCCTTGCCCGAACCGTCGGCCTCATCATTGTGGGCCATGTTTCGCTCTAAATAGGAAAAACAATTGGTCAAAAAGTTGGTTATTGTCAAGGAACAAGATCATGGTCTCATCATTTAGGGTTTGTCGACACCGAGGCATCCTAAAAGCTAAGCTTTTATCAATTTAGAGTTTGTCGACGCCGAGGCACCCTAAAAGCCTAAGCTTTCATCATTTAGGTTTTTATCGACACCGAGGCACCCTAAAAGCCAAGGTTTTATCATTTAGGGTTTGTCTACGCTGAGGCACCCTAAATGCTAAGTTAAGTTTTCATCATTTAGGGTTTATCGATGCCGAGGCACCCTTGGTTGACTGATATATATGGGTATCTTCTAATAATATACCCTATCAAGAAAAGGGAAGGAGAATTCTAAGTTGGGCCTAATCACTTGGCTCTATTGTCACCTATGGTTTAATGCAGCAAGAATAAAGGGGCAATTGATCCTACTTAATTAAGTACTAAGATACCCTGGCCCATGCATTAGTCGCAAGTACCCCATATGTCCTATTTTTTAGCAAAGTCATGCTAAAAATCACGGAAAATTTCAACATGACCTTTGCTGAAAATAGGACATATGGAGTACCCGAATTTTATGGAATGGAAGTTAACCGACATTCCAGCAAACTCAAGGGCCTCTCCGGGTACAACAGCAGCATCACAAGTTGACAAAATTCCCAAGTAGTACAGCAACAACATCACTAGTACCAATGAACATATAGTCCAGCACATTCTGAATTTCGATAAATGACAGCAAGTTAACTCATGCTGACAGCAACAAACTTATAACAACATAAATGAAATTGCAGTATATCCATATACAAAGCAGCAGGATCATCCACCCCATGACAGCAACAAACTTATAACAACACAAATTTATAACAAATTAAATAGCCATATATCCATCTTCTGAGCTATGAGCCATGGACCATCCACCCCATGAACTAGGAGTGTCATGCATCCATATACAAACCAGCAGGATCATTCCAGATTGATATGCCCCTGGGTCTGGCAGTCAAAATCCGACATCACCAGTCTATAGATGTATGCAGCAAGTTAAGATTTTTGTTTGCCTCAAACAAATTTGTAATGCGCTCTTCGGCCAAAGAAAACAAGAAGCTTATATGGACCATTAAAACATGCACCCATCAAAATTAAAAGGTTGGATATGTATGACGAACATGATGAAACAAAATTAAGAGGTAGAGTATGTATGATGAACATGATGAAACAAAATCAATGGTCCTAGGCTGTGCTACGCTACCACCACAAACTAAACAATGGCATAAAAAAATGGACAGTATCCATCCCTCCACTACTTCTGTAATTACACCTGAGTGACAAACTACCCTCACCCGGCAAGAAAGCTCGTCCTAAATGGGCAGAAGAAGTAAATTATCTCTAGTTATGATCTGCACCAAAGTAGGAACCCAATCTAACAATCATCAGTTACAAAAAGGGCATGAATGTATAGATAGCATAGCCTGACACCAAGGGACCCACCACTAAGCTAGGTAAGAGCACCAAAGGATCAAGAACTGTTTGACTGTAAAAAACATTTGTTTCTACTGCCAAATTACCCAGTTTTCTCAAGCAGTCAATTACACCATGATGATACCAAATTCTTGTAGCAGTACAATGAGTTCACAGGATAAAAAAATCATCCACATTCACCAATCACCTTGTTGCAGCAAGCAAAAAATTTCATTTTCATGGGCGACTAAGGACTAGGTGAACTGTGGACTAACTTTAGTCACAGATGTTGGTGGCTACATAATCTCCTCAATCAAGAGCTGCTAGCTATAGGGTGCACCTAGTGACCCTGTTTCTTATAAATCTAAAATCTAATTAACCAACTTATGATGACAAACTAAAGCAAGCTATAATCTACTACAATTATCACAAGATAGCAGAAGAACTCATCTACCAATGCTAGTTGCTAGTAACCAAAGAACCTAGCCAAGAACTTCTCTCCAAGATTTTTATCATAACCTCTACGGTTCAAACATCCCCCTGGCCTGTTATGATTTTCAACCTCTTCTTCGCATATACTGGCATAAAATGGCTATGTGGTGTGCATATCCCAATTTGCCTTTTTCCTTTTTCATCCATTTCACATCACAAATTTCAATCAAGCATGTATAAAAGGTAAACTGCCACACACCTCACATCAACATAACCAGGAAGTAATAGTAGTACATGTTTCACACACAAGCTGCTGTGTATCAACATAACCAGGAAATAATGCTTGTTGAGGACACACACAATATACGAATCTACACATAGGTTTTCATGCTGGGATTTATCCATAAGAATTAGAAACATAGAAGCAGCATATGCAAGTAAGTTTGCTTCTTTACCTCTGGTTACAGGGAGGAGGGGAAGAGCAGAGACTCAAGGCGTGCTCCTGCTGCTCGAGGTGGATGGGGATGGCGGATGTGGGCAGAGGTGGAGCTCCTGCTGCTCGAGGCGGGCCCGGGGGCGGTGAGGCTCCTGCGTTGGCCGTTGGCGGTGGTTGACGAGGGACAACGCCGGTGGAGAGAAGCTGGGCGGCGGCCAGAGAAGACGGAAGAGGAGGCGGGCGTGGGTGTAGCTCCTGCGGCGGTGGTTGAGGAGGGGCCGCGCCGGTGGCCGGCGGCGCCAGCAAACCCTAAATCGCGAGGAGGCCTGCTCGAGGAGGAAGCGCGCGAGGATGGTGGCTGCCGGTGGAGTGGCTCGGCGACGACGGTGGTGCTCCCTGTCAAAGGGGTGCTCGATGGCGCTGCTCTGGAGTGGGACGACGACGGTGGTGGCCGGTAGTAGTGGAGTGGTTGTTGGGGCGGCAGAGGATGGTGGAGGGGCTACCGTGATGGGGATTGGGGATTTTAGTCGAGGGAGGGATAGCAATGGCACCTAGCGGTGCGTCATAAGTAACCTTTTTTTGATAGCAATGGCGCACCATCTAGCGGTGCGTCATAAGTAACTATTTTTTGGATAGTAATGGCGCATCACCCAGCGGTGCGCCATTAGTTATTATTATTATTATTATTATTATTATTATTATTATTATTATTATTATTATTATTATTATTATTATTATTATTATTTTGTTGCATCTAATAATTTTTTAGAAAATGAATATGAATGTGAAATAGTAATAATTTTTTATAAAAATAGTAATATTTTTTTAGAAAATATCATCAAATTTGTTAGTTGAAAATATTTATGAATATGAAAAAATATCATCAAATTTGTTATTTGAAAATATCATCAAATTTGTTATTTGAAAATATCACCAAATTTGTTTTTTTGGATTTTTAGTTGCATTCATTTGTGAATTGGTAAAACATTTATGAATATGAAAATATCATCAAATTTGAAAAAATATTCATGAATTCAAAACGTGCCCATGAAATTTAAAAATATTCATGCATGAGTTCAAAAAATATTAACAAATTCAATACTTTTTGTGAGTTAGAAATTCAATGCCATAATAAACATAAATAAATATTCATGAGGACAAGAATAGAAGAAATCTCATTTCAAAATGTCGAAATACAATCGAGAAATGAAGACTACGATTTAAATACAATCAATCTTAGCTAGCTATCTTTTCACAATCTTCTTGCCCTTCTTTTTCGCAAATGGAGTTCTTTTACGGAACGGACGTCCTTTAGGTAGGGTGGTACTGCTTCTTCTTGTGGTGTATGGCACTTCATCGTCGTCGTCATGTTCCATCTTCGGGTCGCCGTACTTGTCGAAGTCTTGCTCATTGGCGACTCCATCCATTCCTATGATCTTCCTTTTGCCTCTCCTCACGACAACACGACTGGGCTTTGACGGGTCAGCAATGAAGAAGCATTGGTCCACTTGGGAAGCCAGTATCCATGGCTCATTTTTCGCGGTGACGTTTGCACCCGCGGTCTTGGATTTGGCTTCGGGTATGACCATGGTGGTGAAATACCGGTCTTCTTTTATGACGCTCTTGGCTCATCTGACACGGAACATCGCGACCTTCTCTCCAGCGTAGCTCAGCTCCCAGATCTCCTCGACCCTTCCGTAGTATTTGTCCTTGTCGTTACTGGTGTAGGATTCCATCGTGACCCCGGAGTTCTGATAACCATCGCTCTTCATGTCCTTGTCCTCAGTGTAGAATGTGTAGCCGTTGATTTTGTACGCCTCATAGGTCATCAGGTTGTGCTCGGCGCCCTGTGACAAGGAGAATATGAGTTTTTCTTCTGTGGAAGAATCCTCATGTAAAGGGTACGACAGAAGCTTCTCCTTGAACCAACGTGTGAAACATGAGTTGTGCTCTTTGATTATATCTCCGTCCGTCCTCTATTGGCCTCGGTCATTGTACGTCTTCTCAATAAAGGTTTTGTGCTCTACCACCCAAGGACCGCCCACGTCTATGTGTTGTAGCGCGACTAGGTTTGCTCTTTCAAAGTCGGTGAGTCGACCCTCGAAGTCGACATGCATTTCGCGGCGACCCTCGCGGTGACCCCATCCAGCGAGCCTGCCGAGGTGCCTGTTGACGGGCAGACCAACGGGGTTCTCGATGCCTAGATAATTCGTGCAGTAGGAGATGCACTCTTCGGTCAGAAAGCCCCTGGCTATGCTTCCCTCTGGACGTGACATGTTGTGAACGTATCCTTTGATGACACCATTCATCCTTTCGAACGGCATCATGCTGTGCAGGAACGTCGGCCCGAGTTGGATGATATCCTCCATGATATGGACCAGCAGATGCACCATAACATCAAAGAATGCGGGCGGGAAGTACATCTCAAGCTCGCATAGTATCACCACGATCTCTTTCTGTAGCCTTCTGAGTTGCCTCACGCCAACCGACTTCCGAGAGATGACGTCGAAAAAGTTGCATAGGCCAAATAGCGTTTCACGGACGTGCGCGTCCATGATCCCACGAATTTCAACTGGAAGTATGTGCGTCATTAGCACGTGACAGTCGTGAGACTTCATCCCGCTGAACTTCTGCTTTGCTGAGTCTAGGTATCTGGTTATCTTCCCCGCGTAACCGTAAGAAAGTTTTACTCCTACGAGGCAGGTGAAAAACTGCTCGATCTCCTCCTGACTTAGAGTGAAGCACGCGGGAGGGTAGTCATTTCCGGTCTTCTTGCCCTTTTTTCCTTTGTGACGACTTTCCGTGTCCTGCTTCGCCTCATCATCATCATCATCATCATCATCATTAGCGTGAAGCTCCTCCCTGATGCCCATTGATTTCAAGTCTGCCCTTGCTTTCAGCCCATCTTTGGTCCTCTCTGGCTTGTTGAGCAGGGTACCAAGCAGACTCTCGCACACATTCTTCGTGATATGCATGACATCAAGGCTGTGAGGCACACGGTGGATCTTCCAGTACGGCAAGTCCCAGAAAACAGACCTCGTTTTTCATATCTTCAGCAGCGGCTCTGGCGCCTTTCGCTTCTTTCCCGGCTCTGGTGCCTTTTGCTTCTTTCCTGGCAGTGGGCAATCTTTCCAATTTTTCAACAACTCGTCTATTTCCTCGCCGCTCCTCATACGCGGGTGTCTTCGGGGTTCGGTTTCACCATCGAACAGATCCTTGCGTTTTCTCCATGGGTCATCGTCGCGAAGCCACCTTCGATGTCCCATGAACACGGTTTTCGAAGACCCGGGATCTCTATCTTGCTGGCGGTACGTTGTGTCATCCATGCACCTGATGCATCCAGAAAATCCGTGGACCACCTGCCCCGCGAGATATCCGTAACCGAAATAGTCGTGCACCGTCGTGAGCAGTGCGACTCTCATAGGGAAATATTCTTTCTCTGCGGCATCCCATGTATTGGCTGGCGTTTTCCACAGCGTGTCTAGCTCCTCTTTCAGCAGCCCCAGATACAGATTGATGTCGTTCCCTGGTTGTTCCGGCCCTTCAATTAGCATACTCATGTGAATGTACTTCATCTTCATGCACAACCAGGGGGAAGGTCGTACATCCACACAAACACATGCCAGGTGCTATGTGTGCTTCTCTGGCTGCCAAACGGATTGACTTCATCGGTGCTCGCGCCCAGCATGATGTTCCTTGGATCGTCCTCCAATTCTGGGTGTTCGAAGTTCAACGCTTTTCACTGGTTCACATCCTTAGGGTGACTCAGCATCTTGTCTTTTTTATTTATCTCCGGATCATTTCCGTCATCTTCTCGCTTCTTCTCCTCCCTATCTGCGTGCCAACGCAGGAGCTTTGCTAGCTTAGGGTCCGCGAAATACCGCTGCAGATGAGGAGTGATCGAAAAGTACCACACCACTTTTCGAGGAGCTTTCTTCCTCTTCTTGTATCGAGTGACACCGCACACCGGACATATGGTAGACTCTGCGTGCTCGTCCTGATAAATGATGCAATTGTTCATGCACACATGGTATTTCACGTGTGGTAAATCCAGAGGACACACGATTTTCTTCGCCTCCTCGAAACTGGTCGGGCACTTGTTCCCCCTGGGAAGACGTTCGTGCCAGAATGACATGTTCTCGCCGAAGCATGCGTCGGTCATTTTGTGTTTTACCTTCATCTCCAGAGCCATGAGCGTTACTTTCAGGCGGGTATCCTCAGGCCTGTATCCTTCATACAATGGAGTAACCGTGTCTATCTCCAGTTGATCCAGCTTGGCTTTCTCTTGGGCGGTAGCTCTTGCATTATCCGTCTGCTTGAGAAGCAGCTCTTGAATATGAGGGTCCTGCACCCAGCCCATCGATGGTCCATCGTCGTCTACTCCTGCATCTTCATCTTCATGATCATGCCCTTCGTCTTGATCTTCCTCATCATCATGTCCGGCATCTTCTACATGATGACTGTGTACAGCATCACCGTCGTGATCATGTCTTGGAGATTCTTCGTCTTCTCGCCCCCCCTCGCCGCGGTGGTTGTCTTGCTGCCCTTCCTCATTTCTTGCCCGGCCCCCAGGGACGACTTCATAGTCATCTTCATCACCTTGCCACTGATAGCTATTCATGAAACCATGCAAGAGCAGGTGGTCCCGCACCTGCCCGGAATCCGGGTCCGCAATAAGGCTCTTCAGCTTGCATCTTCGACACGGACATCTTATCTCCGTCTCGTTCTTTTGAAGCATCTCGGCCTTCGCGAAGCTCAAAAACCTATTCACGATGCCTTCGGTCATCGTGCAGACCATGGTCGCCTGCGGGGTAGAGCAAAACGATATTTTAGAACCAATAAAAAGTTTGGCATGACTTTGCCTAAAAATAAGACCAAAAAGAATGCATAGTGCGAAATTTTCGCCGAAACAGAAATGAATCAACATTCCGGCAAAATATTGGCAACTATCGCGTTTCAAATACCGGTACCTGCAAACACAAACATATATGCAACACCACAAACATATGTAGATCTAGCTAGGCCATAAAAAGTGCATGCACACGTTGTTGGAGGGAGAAAAAAGTTGATCTACAACATAAAGAAAGCTTTCCCCTTACTTACCTATACAAGAAAAAGGTAATTTAACCACTTAATTTGGGTGAATCTATGGTGCAAATGAGGTGAGGAGGAGGAGGCAGCCGAGACAAGCTTGGAGGAGGAGGTGGAGAGAACGACGTGGGGAAAGTGAGTGTGGTAGGTGGCTGTCCAAAATATCTAGCTGGTCTCAGGTTACTAATGGCGCACCACCTAAACATGCGCCATTAGTAACCCTGGTTACTAATGGCGCACCAGTTAGGGGTCCGCCATTACTAGTTTTCAAAAAAAAATATAATTGTCAGTAGTGGTGCACCGTGGTTGTGGTGCGCCATTACTAGTTTGAACTAGTAATGGCGCACTTCACCTAGGTGCGCCATTACTACTTTTGAAAAAAAACTAAAAAAAATTGTCAGTAGTGGTGCACAGAGCGTGTGGTGTGCCATTACTAGTTAAAACTAGTAATGGCGCACTGTGCCCTGGTGCGCCATTAATAGTTTTGGAAAAATAATAATAATAAAAGTTTGCTAGTAATGGCGCACCGTGTGTCTGGTGCGCCATTAGTGATGAGTACACTAATGGCGCACCTGTATCTGGTGTAGCAGTGGCGCACCACATACATGGTGCGCCATTAATGTCCATATCAGCTATAGCCCTTTTCCTAGTAGTGGGGCAATCGCATATATGATGTGTCAACTAAGGAGATGTCATTCAATATCGTGCATATGATGTAAAAACTAAGCATTGAAATACAGCATATGCATGATGTGAGTAATATAACCCTGCCAAGTTTGAGCATACACCTCAGGGGGATAATAGGACTGGCCATCTGCCTCTGAATCCTCCTCTGAAGAGCTACCAGCAAGATATCTGCTTTAGTAGGTAGCATTGTCTGCTCTGAAGACCTTGTTTTCACTCCAGATTTCTCCATCACCAATTCAAATGGCTGATGCATAGGAAGAGCAGTTGAATATACAAACGTTGTCGACAAAAGCAATGAGTAATACAAAAAAAGGACGGCATTATATAATTCACATATATGACGCTTGGCTTAACAACATGGCATTGCATAATTCACATATATAATGCCTTGCAACAAGATAGCATTGCATAATTCACATATATAATGTCTTGCAACAAGATGGCATTGCATAATTCACATATATGGTAATTAGACACTAAACAGGTGGCATTCACACAAAGCGTGTCTAAACTAAGCAAATGGCATAGCAATGCAAGATACCATACGCACGATATGAGCAACATAACCCTGCCAAGTTAGAGCATGCACCTCAGGGGGGGATAGGACTGGTCATCTGTCTTTGAATCCTCCTCCGAGGAGCTATCTGTAACCAGCAAGACATGCGCTTTGTTAGATAGCATTGTCTGCTCTGAAGACCTTGTTTCCACTCCAGATTTTTCCATGACCGTGAAGAATTGCTGATGCACAGGAAGAGTAATTGAATGTACTAAAATTGTTGACAAATTTAACACGTAATAAAAAATGATGTCATGATATAATTCACATATAAGATGACTGGCTAACTAGGGTGGCATTGCAAAATTCACATATATGATGCCTAACTAAACAAGATGGTATTGCATGATTCACATATACGATAAAGAAACTAAACAGATGGCATTGCCACAAAGCTTGTCTAAACTAAGCAGATGACATCTTTGATGTATACAGTAAGCAATGCAAGGCACCATATGCATGATATTACCAACATCGGCATGCCAAGTTAGAGCGAAGAACTCAAGGGGTAAATAGGAGTGGTCTTCTGCTTTTGAATCCCCCTTAGAACAATTATGTTCCTCTTGATTATGATCCAAAATGGGTGGAGGGGGGCTGCCTTTGCGCCCACCATAGAGCGACGTCTGCATGAAATTTTATTGCCACGCAACGTCTCTTTTGCTCTACATGTTCGGTTCCATTGTGTACAATAACTGACATGCATAGGAATAAAACATAGTGAGATTATGTAAGGAGTGCATGCACAAATCCGGAGTGATGCTAGCAAACTGTGGATAGACTCAAAACCAATGATAGCAGGCAGATAATAGCTTTAGTTAAAAAATACAGATAATGGCTCCTTTAATGTATGTCTGCACCCAACATGAAACTCATAGTAGACACCCGAGATTAACCAGATACTAGACATATAGTACTGATTGCTGCCCCAATATGTACCCCACAATCATTTAAAAACTCAAGTTTCAGCATAAGTTTGGACCTGACTCGGAGTCTAATAGGTGGACACGACGATAAAGTAGCATGTCATCATATTAAGCGATGCATAACGTAAGCAGACATAGAAGAGTGCGACCTCTCTTGCGGATCCGTGTAGTCCTCAAGGTCATCTGCTCAGTTGATGATGGTAATGCAGTTGTCGTGGCTGCCGGCGGCAGGGAAGAAGATCTAAGGTGGCGAAAGACAGTCTGGAGAGCGAATCCCTGCTGTGGTGAACCCTTCCGTTGTTGGAGCAGCTGAGCTGGGGTGGAACACAACACCGCAGGAGCAGGACAAACCACACAAGGTTTTCTTTGACACATATCTGTAACAGAAGTAATTTTGTAAGGGCTTGATTGAATTTGAGGATTCTAACAATGCAGGGATAGGAAATAGACCGGAATAGGATAGGAATGCACGTGCAAAACAAAGAATTTAAAAACACAGGATTTTTGCCAATCTGGGTGTTTGGTTCGCAAGAATTGGAAGATCACAGGATGCAAAGAAGCATGGTGAGATTAAGTCAAACCACAAGAAGTGTACAACCTCTTTGGTGAAGCCATGTCGATCTCAGCGTGATTGGTTTTGCTGGTGAGGATGCTCCGGCTGACTTGGCTGTCGGAGGAGGGGAAGAAGATCTTAGGCGTCTGGAGATGGAGCCCGAGGTACTGCTTCGCTGTGATGGAGGGTTTCGTCATTGGAGCAGCTCCGCTGAGTTGTACGACGCCGAGGCTGAAGCAGGACAAGAGAGACAACGTTAACCTGAGTGGAATTCTAATAGCATCTCCAATAGATGATGTAAAATACATAACCATAAAGTGCTAGATGTAAAATACATCATCCGCTCATCTCTGAACTTAACTGTCAAAACTGAATTTAACTGTCGAAACTGAACTTGACCATTGAAACTGAATTTTGCTGTCGAAACTGAATTTTACTATCAAAACTGAACGCACTAGAGGTGAGGCTACACGTCAGTCGACTGGCTTTTTCATCTCTGGTCAATCGATTTTGCAGCCATTGGATACGAAATCAAGGGCCTGCAGTTCATCTTCAACCTCCACCCCCCTGAGCCCCCAGCCACCACCAGCCAAACAGCCGCCCCGCCCGCCCCGAAAACACTCCCCACCATCGGTCCGCTGCCGCCTCGACCATCCCTCTAGCCCCCCCCCCCGTGCTGAGCTTTTTCTCCAGCGATCCCCACGCCACCGCCCCACCGCCGCCGGCGACCACCGCCCCCAACCTGAACCCTAAGATAGATAGTGGGGTACCTCTCCGGCGAGCCACCTCCCCGCTGTGGCTGGTTCTTCTTAACTCCGGTGAGCCCCCCACCACCTGAAAATTGGCTGACCTAAAAGTCGATTCAGTCGACTGAAGTGTAGCTAAATCGGAGCAGCATCGCAAGCAAGAGCAAGAGCGAGAGTAGCAGCGCGAGCAAGAGCAAGAGCAAGAGCAAGAGTAGACAAGGCAGGGGACCGAGAGCAAGAGCAAACAAGGTAGGGGACCGAGAGCAAGAGCAGAGCAACAGCACGAGCGAGAGCTAAAGCAGCATCAACTCCTACTGATGTGGACGTCGCCGCCGAGGGAGCGACACCGTGGAGTAAGTGGCCGGTGACGCCATAGTGGATGGAGCCGCGCCGTGTCGTCTCGGGACCGAGCGCCGGCAGCACCGTGAGATTGAAGCAAGAAGAAAGTGCGGCGATTAGTGTACAACCTCTTTGGTGACGCCGATTAGGCCGCAACTTCATCCGAGGAAACGGTGATGATGATGCTCTTCCGGTGGTGCAGGTGAAGACGTCAGTGTGGGAATGGAGGTGGCGCGAAAGACGAGGGGAACGTCGAGGCAACTCCTTGGAGGTGGAGGATGGGGTGGCTGAACCGGCGAGACGACCAGATCGATGACAGATCCTCATCCGGCACGGTGGATGAGGGACGTCGAGGTGTTGTTGTGGACGATGTCGTCTGGAAGAGGCTCCGGCTGGGTGGCGGACGGAAGAGGGTGTGGGGCTTGGCGGGTTTTCCTGACCTTGGTGTACGAATGGGTGGGCAGATGGGATGGGAGTGGGGAACCATGGCTTAGGGACGCGCTTGTCCGAAATGTGGGGTAAGTTACGAAAGTATCCCCACCGATTTGAGGCGGGTTTTTGGTTCAGGGGTATCACGGGCATTTCACATGTCGGGATATCACAGGAGGTGGGAGTTTTCGCGCACGTTGTAATTTTGGAATAGCAAGGCGCGGGTTAAGATGGAGGGTGTTGTCGGAGCACAACAAGACAAAGATATATCTTAAATATTTCGGGCTAACAAGGCGCGGGTTGAAATTTCCGGACAAGCCTAACGTGTACTGTACCCAATCAATTCGCACTACAAATGTCATTCAAAACTTTGAATTCAAGTTATGTTCAATTAAAATATTTCGCTACGTGTATAATGCATGCAACCTACTACTCAAATGAACGTTTTAGTGCATTCCAAACGTATATACTACCGCTTCAATATGAACTAAATTTGAATTTGTTTCTATATTTGAATAAGATCTACAATAATGATTGTTGTGAAGTCAAAGCATTTGAATTCGTTTCTCTATTTTAATAAGATCTACAATCATCATTATTGTCAAGTTAAACCATCGTTTGTGTATTATCTTCACAGCACACCACATGATTAGTCTCGAGTTACATATGAACTATGTGTACTATATGAACTCGAACTCGATTTTTTGAATTCACTTTATGTTGATTTCAAATCACAGTACATTTCTAGCTCTAGCTAGATCTTCATAATCTAAACCATGTCTCATATGTATAATGTTTTTATCACATTATGTATGGTGCCCCGCCCCCTACGCCTACAAGTATTTAGATGTGAGTGGCAAACACCACACAAATTCAAATAAAATGTGAGAATGTTCGATATATAGTATTGTTTAGATTGTTCGATATTTAGTTGTAAGCTGCAAACGCCACACATTATGACAAATTCAAATAAAATGTGAGATTGTTCGATGTATAGTATGGTTTAGATTGTTCGACATTTAGCTGTGAGTTGCAAACGCCATGCATTATCACATTATGGTATAACATGTGCAAAACCACAACACGCGTATCACCGCCATATTCATGCATGCATATGTTTAAAACACTATGATCTCTGTCGGTGTACTAAAGTAGGGGTACCTTAGTACCCCGAACTTGTGCACGGGCAGTCGTAGCACCCCGCGGCAAGGCTTGCCAGGTGATCGCCAAAACTCTCCATGGTCCCTTTTTTTTGGGCCATCCAAGAACAAAGTATTTGAGCCAAGGCCCTGGCAGGAGGAGCTTGCCGGGAAGGCCACCCGAAGAGAGCAAGGCCCCGGCAAGAGGATCTTGCCGGGACGGCCGCTCGAAGCACAAGGCCCCGGCAAGAGGAGCTTGCCGGGAAGGCCGACCAGGGCACGACAAGAGACTTGCTGCGACGCGCCACGCATCCCGGCAAGGACCGGTGAGCAACAAGCTCCCGGGCACGACAAGGCATCAACCGCAGCAAGGCGCTTGCCGCGGCCAGTCACCACCCCGCGCCTGCGTTCCAGCTCATCCACCAACGTGTCGCTCTGGGGCCATTCCAGGCGTACGTGGCGGAAGGCTGCGCAGCCAGGGGCATGCGATGGCGAAGCAACGCTGACAGGATAGCCGTCGTGGCAAACGGTGGCGCCCCTGACGGTCCCTTTTCTGCATTGTTTGGGCGACCTAGACGGGCATTTAATGCCCTTGTCCCCTGCCATCAGAGTTAGGTATGATAGCACTGTGCAAACAGCTGTACCCAACACAGCGTTTTCCAGTTTTACCCCCGCCTACGTTGCCACCTGTGGGTAACCCCTTGCGCATATAAAAGGAGGCCCCATGCGCAACGTAGGGGAAGGGAGGAAAGAGGAGGCCACTCACGCTCGGTCTGATTAGTTGCCTGAGTGTACTGTAGCACTCAGCGCTCCCGAACAAGAACACAATACAAACCACAAAGCAGCAGTAGGGTTTTACGCATCCGTGCGGCCCGAAGCTGGGTAAACCCCTTGTGTGCATCGTCTCGATCCGCTCTTCACGCGACCTCCGCCCCCCGCCGAACCAGAAAGGGGCTCGGTCCCCATAGGTGTTCGTGGAGGCAGATTTCCCCCGACATCTTTGGCGCGCCAGGTAGGGGCCTCGAGGTTGTGTGAACCTGATCCGACGTCTGCACAGGCTAGATCTCCATCGTCTTCATCGACATGCCACCGAAGAAGAAGGCTCCGGAGGTGGCTGGTCCGTCCGCGTCAAACCCACTGCCCCTGGAGCAAACAGGTGGTGGGGACGGCACCGGCGGCGGAACGGGCGTCGCCGAGCCAGCTCATGGTGCCATGGCGTCCGAACATGCACCGCGCCCCTCTTAGGAGGCACGGGACCAGCAGCGTCTTGGCACTCACGGTACCATACGCTCGCTGGACCCAGATCGAGCTGGCGGATCCCAGGGTGCTCAAGGCCAGCATACACACCAACGTGCTGGCGCGAGCGTGGCGCGACTGCCTGGACCGGGTGCTGCTCCTTCTAACATAGTTAGAAGTTCGAGCACATCCCGCTCCACACGCCGTTCGCCACCGCTGCCCGCCACTCCAGCAGAAGCTCTAGCACGAGCTCAACTGCTCCTAGACTACCCTCCAACGGCGGACAAGCTCGACGACTGGAGGGCCACGATACAGAGTCTCATCGGCTTCGCTAACGGCGACACCCCGTGGCAGCACAATGCGTCGCAGCCGTGGCAGGTCGGCCAAGCGAGAACCGATGGCGCCAAGACCGGTGGGGGTGCGACCACCATGCATTCCCCGCCCCAAAGGCCAAGATCGCCGACTTGCCGGAACCATCACGACAACGACTCCACCGCGTCATCAAATCCGCGAACTCGTCGCGATCAACGCCAAGTTCTTCACGAACGAAAGCAAGAGGACGCTCGTACTCGCATCGAGCGTCGAAGAGAAGCGCGGCGTCAATCAGACCAGCGCGCTGAGCCCTCTGTCGACATGCATGTGCCGGGGGGACCAGGCGACCTGCCGTACGCAGTAGGCTGCCCTGCGTTCACCCATGAGCTGCGGCAAGTCCAGTGGCCCAGCACGAAGAATTTCAAGCCAGACGTACCAGAGAAGTACGACGGCAAGTCGCATCCGTCAGAGTTCCTCAGCATCTACACCATTGCGGTGCAGGCTGCTGGAGGGCGAGACGACAAGATCCTTGCCAACTACTTCCCGCTGGTACTCAAATCCAACGTCAGATCCTGGCTCATGCACTTGCCGGACAACTCCATAACCTCCTGGACAGACTTGTGCCATCAGTTTGTTGGCGCCTTTACAGGCGGCCACAAACCCCATGGCCAAGCGAGCGACCTTCATCTGCCCGTCCAGAAAGAAGGGGAACCCTTGCGCAAGTTCATCCAGAGATTCAGCCGCATACACTACAACATCCCAGACGTCCACCCTGCCGCGGTCATCAGCGTGTTCCATCAGAACGTGCGTAACCGCAGGATGCGGGAGGAGATGGCGATGTGCAAGATCAAAGACATCAGCGAGCTATATGCCCTGGCCGACAAGTGTGCACGTGCTGAGGAAGGAAGGAAACTCCCCGGAGAGAACACTGGAGCAGGAGAATCTGACAGTGAGGATACCGCCCCGGCAAGGAAGAACCGGTGGCGGAGCAACAGGAAGAAGAAGAGCCAAGAAGTACTGGTTGTTGAGCAGTCCGGCGATGAAGGCGCCGCCAAGAAGGCCCAGGCTGGTAGCTCCGGCAAGGAGGTTGCCGGATGCACCAACTGCCAGGCTGTGGCGGTCGCCGACAAGCGTGACGGCACCAACAAACAGTACTGCAAGATCCACCTCACCAAGGGCCATGACCTCCAGAGCTGCAAGCAGGTCGAGCGGCTCGTCGAGCTGCAAAAGGCCGAGTACGAGCGACGCGACAAGGAGAAAGCCCGGGGAGGTGGCGGAGGATCCGGCACGAAGCGCCCCGGCCAGGGAGGACGCCGCGACAAGTACAAGCAGCGGCAAGCAGACAGACCTCCCCGCGGCCGCGACAAGGACGAAGACGACGACGAAGACAAAGACATGGATGATGTCGAGACCAGTGAGCAGGAGTTTCAGAAAGCCACAGAGGTCTTGTGCATAGACGGCGGTGCTACTCTGCATACTTCTCGCCGCCAGCTCAAGCAGTGGGCGCGGGAAGTCAATGCAGCGGAACCACCCATCGAGTCACGCAAACCTCTGAAATGGTCCAGCACGCCTATCATCTTCGATATTGAGGACCACCCTGACCGCACAACTGCGATTGGGTGCTTGCCGATGTTGGTCTCACCAACAATCCGCAACCTCAAGGTCACTAAGATGCTAGTCGACGGCGGGGCCGGCTTGAACCTGATCCCCTCCGCTGTGCTCCAGAAACTCCAAGTCCCCGACAGCAAGCTCGAAGAGACCGGCAGGTTCCAAGGAATCAACCCGGGAAGGAGCAAGCCGAAGGGGAAGATAACGTTGCCAGTGACATTTGGCAGCGAGCTGAACTTCAAGACAGAGAGGATCACTTTTGTCGTTGCCGATTTTCCATTGCCCTACAATGGAATTCTCGGCCGTCCAGCGCTCGCCAAGTTCATGGCGGCCTCTCACTACGCATACAACATGCTCAAGATGCCAGGCCCGATAAGCGTCATCTCTGTCCCCGGCGACAAGAAGGATGCCCTTATCTGTGCCGACAAGATCTACCGGGAAGCAGAAGCCGCAACGGATCACAAGCCACTTGCCGCTGAAGCTCCCGGAGGGAAGAAGAAGACCAAGCCCGGCAAGTGCTTTGGTGCCCACTCCGGCAAGCGCACCTCTTCGGAGTGCTGCGCTACCATCGAGGACGCGCCATCGAGCTCCACCGGCAAGAGTAAGAAGTCAATGGCAGCCCCGCCAACGACCAAGAAGGTGTCCGCCAAGGAGGACGACACTGGTGGTACCTTCACCATCAGTGCCACTCTCGACCCCAAATAGGAAAGCGCGCTCGTTGCTTTCCTGCGGGCGAATGTCGATGTGTTTGCCTGGCAACCATCTGACATCCCCGGCATTCCCAGGAAAGTGATTGAGCACCACCTCGCCATCTGTCCTCATGCGCGGCCCGTCAAGCAGAAAGTCAGGAAGCAAGCGGTGGAGCGCCAAGAGTTCATCGTAGAAGAGATCAAGAAGTTGGAAGCGGCAGGCCTTGTTAGAGGTGTGCTCCATCCGACGTGGTTGGCCAATCCTGTTGTCGTGCGCAAAGCAAATGGGAAATGGAGGCTTTGCATCGACTTTCCTGATGTTAACAAAGCTTGTCCCAAAGATCCCTTTCCCTTGCTGCGCATTGACCAGATTGTTGACTCCACGGCCGGATGTGACCTGCTTTCATTTCTTGATGCATACTCAGGATACCATCAGATCTTCATGGCTGAAGAAGATGAGGAAAAGACCGCATTCATCACTCCATGTGGCATGTACTGTTTTGTACGGATGCCTTTCGGTTTGAAGAATGCTGGTTCGACGTTTGCGAGGGTTGTCCATTCCGCTTTTGAGCCGCAAATCCACAGAAATGTGGAAGCCTACATGGATGACATAGTGGTCAAAAGCAGGAACAGGGCAACCCTGATTCAAGATTTAGAAGAGACCTTTACGAACCTGCGCAAGATCAGCCTCAAGCTCAACCCCGAGAAGTGCGTGTTTGGAGTCCCTTCCAGCAAGCTTCTCAGGTTCTTCGTGTCTCAGCAAGGAATCGAAGCCAATCCAGACAAAATCAAGGCCATCGAGCAGATTGAAGCACCAACACGCGTCAAGGATGTACGAAGGCTTGCCGGCTGCGTCGCGGCTCTCAGCAGGTTTATTTCCAAGTCTACAGAATGCGCCCTGCCATTTTTCAAAGTTTTGAAAAAGGCGGGTCCAGTGAAATGGACTCCGGAAGCGGAGGCTGCACTGCAGGACTTGAAGAAATACCTGTCCTCCGCTCCAATACTTGTCGCACCTAAACCACAAGAGAAGTTGCTGCTGTACCTGGCGGCAACCAATCAAGTGGTTAGTGCTGCGTTAGTAGCGGAGAGGGAGGCAGATGATGACCTAGCAACCGCGGCAAGCGCGTCCAGCGACAAGCAGGAGGCTTCCCCGACAAGCTCTGGCCCCAACAAGGATGAACCTGCGTAGGAGCGAGTGGAGGTGCAGAAGAAGAGAATGGTGCAGCGCCCAGTTTACTTTGTTAGCTCCCTTCTGCAGGGGGCTAGGTCAAGGTACTCTGGTGTGCAGAAATTGCTTTTCGGCCTTCTCATGGCCTCGAGAAAGCTGCGCCACTACTTCCAAGCACATGAGATTACAGTTTTCACCCGCTTTCCACTGAAGAGGATACTGCAGAATCCAGAAGCAACAGGCAGGATTGTCGAGTGGGCACTGGAACTGTCAAGCTTCGGTCTCAAATTCGAGAGCACTTCAACTATCCAAAGCAGAGCATTGGCGGAGTTCATAGCAGAGTGGACACCGACACCAGACGAAGAGATCCCAGAGACGAGCATCCCCGTCAAAGAAGCAAGCAAAGAGTGGCTGATGTATTTTGATGGTGCCTTCTCGCTGCAAGGCGCCGGTGCTGGCGCGTTGCTTATCGCGCCCACCGGAGAGCATCTCAAGTACATAGTCCAGATGCACTTCCCCAAGGAGCAAGCAACCAACAATACTGCAGAGTATGAAGGTTTGCTTGCCGGTCTCAGGATCGCGGCAGAACTTGGGATCAAGAAGCTCATTGTCAGGGGTGACTCGCAGCTTGTCGTCTGCCAAGTGAACAAAGATTACCAGAGTCCGTTGATGGAAGCGTACGTTGATGAAGTGAGGAAGCTGGAAGAGCACTTTGACGGCCTACAAATGGAACACATTCCAAGAGCTGAGAACGACATTGCTGATGGCCTGTCAAAGTGCGCAACACTTAAGTTACCTGTGGAGCCAGGAACCTTTGTGCTCAAGCTGACTCAGCCATCCGTAACACCATCAACCGGACAGAGCAAGAAGAGGAAGTTGGTCTTCGGCAACTATCTTCCGGCAGAGCTCCCCGGAGCCGCCGCCAAGAAGGTCCCCAAGATCGACGCCAAGAGTGCTGAGGAGCAGTCTGCTCCGGTAAACCCCAGGGTTTGTTTCGTAGAAGCAGGCGCTCCCGACAAGTTTTGCTCCGGCAAGCTTGCCGGGGAACATCAAGCTCCGGCTGAGCCCCAGATCCTCGCCGTAGAAGCGGATGTTCCCGCAGCAGCAGATGTGGCTTCAGTCCTTGTTGTCGAGCCACAGGCTCCAGCATGGGCGCAGCGGACTGTCCGTTTCCTCCAGAATGGATAACTTCCCGAAGAACAAGAAGAAGCGGAAAGAGTAGCCCGGTGCTCAAGTATGTACCAGTTCGTCGACAACACACTGTATAGAAGAGGGCGCAACGGTGTGAAATTGAAGTGTATTCCCCGGGAAGACGGACAAAAGCTGTTTGCAGAGATACATGGAGGCATATGTGGTCACCACATTGGCGCAAGAGCACTTGCCGGCAAAGCGTTCCGGTAAGGTTTCTTCTGGCCGACAGCCCTCCAGGATGCAACTGCACAAGTAACCAAGTGTGAAGCGTGCTAGTTCCATTCCAAGCAGATACACTAGCCAGCTCAAGCTCTCCAGACGATCCCTTTATCCTGGCCATTTTCGGTCTGGGGGCTCGACATCCTCGCCCCCTTCCCCCAAGCTGTCGGGGGCTTTGAGTACTTGTACGTCGCAATCGACAAGTTCACAAAGTGGCCGGAAGTGGAACCAGTGAGGAAGGTGACAGCACAGTCAGCAGTCAAGTTCTTCAGGTCGATTGTTTGCCGCTTCGGGATCCCCAACAGGATCATCACCGACAACGGTACGCAATTCACGAGCCGCGCCTTCATGCAATACGTCCAAGATCTCGGTGCCAAGGTCTGCTTTGCTTCTGTTGCTCATCCCAGGAGCAACGGTCAAGCGGAGAGGGCCAATGCCAAAGTGCTGCGCGGGCTCAAGACCAGAACTTTCGACAGGCTGCACAAGTGCGGAAGAAACTGGATCGAGGAGCTGCCGGTGGCTCTTTGGTCGATCAGAACGACGCCAAATCGAGCCACTGGCAAGACACCATTTGCTCTAGTCTATGGAGCAGAAGCAGTTACCCCCACGGAACTCGTATACGGGTCACCTCGAGTGCTTGCTTATGATGAGCTTGAGCAAGAGCGGCTGCGTGAAGATGACGCGCTGCTCCTTGAGGAAGATCGTCTTCAGGCTGCTGTGCGAGCCGCTCGCTACCAGCAAGCTTTGCGTCGCTACCATAGCCGCAAAGTTAAAGCCAGAAGCTTTGAGGAAGGCGACCTTGTTCTTCGGCGCGCTCCGTCCGCCAAGAATCACAACAAGTTGACGCCGAAGTGGGAAGGCCCTTACCGGGTGAGACGAGTCACGAGGCCCGACGCTATCCGCCTTGAGACCGAAGATGGCACTCCGGTGAGCAACTCCTGGAATATTGAGCATATTCGTAAGTTTTACCCGTAAGGCGCGGTTGTCGGACCCCGTCCGGCAACCACCCTTTTGTACAAGTCTTGCCGCTGTTGCATGTAATCCTTTGTACAAAGCCAGGCGCAGACCCTAAGCAGCAGTAAATGAAGCGCTGGCACCCTAAGTTTTAGCATGCATGCTGAGTCGAGTCTCGTCCTTGGTTAGGGTTGATAGTGCCTAACAACTGCTAACCCCTAGCTTAGAGGTCGGGTCTGCGTCCTTTTTTCCTGTTCTTTCGTTTCCCTTGGTTCGCAGGGTTTTGCATATCCTGGCCAGACCGCTTAAGGACGAAGAAGAGAAGAAGGGCGGACCAGCATCTGGTCCCCGGCAAACCAGTGTTGCCGGGGGCTGCAAGTATAAAGATTCGCCCGTGGCAAGCCAAAGTTGCCGGGGGCTGCAATCCCAGATAAGTTTTTCATCCCTTGTCATGCATTCTCTTATGGACTGAGGAATGCGAAAACCTTGTTTCCTCCTAAAAAGCTACCGTGCTCCCTTAACTCTGGGCCCCAGAGCGCGTTCCTGGGGCCAGTTTTGGTAGTAGCCGCGGCGGCAAAGGGACGGAATGAGGAGCCCGAACCCGCCTCATCCCTACCTCCGCCAAAAGCGTGAGAAAGGTCGAGTGGCGCGGGAAGACGGCAGGGCCTGTTGCCGGGCAAAGAAGTGTCTATCTTAAACGATATAAAGGATTCGCTCCTTGGCGTGGGTTTTACCCGCGGGACAAATGGCCCGGCAAACATCCCCTTTTCATTAAAAAACATTCCGCTCAGGTACAGTTCAGAGAGAATGAAAAACATGAGAGATGGGATTACAAGCTTTAAATGCAACTAAAGCCCGAGGGCTTACGAGTTAAAAAGAGATAAGGTGCCCGTAATCCCTTTCTTGTCTCTCTCCTCAGGAGGTAGGACAAGGAGGCAAGAAGGGCAAAAGGGGCGCCTAGGCGAGCTACGGGTGGCAGAAGACGCCAAGAGAACACCCCGGGGGCCGTCTGAAAGCTGGACGGTGACGGCGGCGCCGGAAGTAGGGCTCGACGAGGCGGCAGGACGTCAGCACGCTGACGAGGGCGCCGTGCCCCCGTACACCGAGTTGACGGCCTTGCCGCCCGCCCTCTTCCTCTTCCGCAGCCTCCCTACGCCAGCCGCCAAGGAAGACGACCCCAAGAAGCTCAAGGAGCCGGAGACACGGATGATGGGGTCGCCGGTGCCACACGGAGCCGCGAGCGGCGCCTAGTCGGACCCGTCATCCCGACGACAGCTACCCTCGTTGTCACTGTCGCTCCCCTCCTCGTCGCTCTCACTCGAGGAGGAGCCTTCGCTGTTGGAGGAGCTATCCACACAGCACCGGGCCCGGGTCCCGTAGCACCCGAAGACCTTGACGGAGAGGAGATCGCCCTCCATCAACTTAAAATGGAGGGTGAACCCCTCCATCAAGCTGTGGATACGGGCGAACGACTTCCACCCTCGACCAAGATACATCACGCCGGGGGCCGGGGACTCAACGTGGACCCGCGTGCCGCTGATCCCGCAGCCCCTCATGCGCAGTCTTAGCGTCTCGGGTTGTTCCATCTCCATCATGCTTGCGAAGGGAGCCGGGAGACGGAGGCGACGACGAGGCGCCCGGCTCAGCCTGACGAAGAACTCGCAAGGGTCATACCCGATGTGGACCGCCGTGAGAAGAGGAGCCGCTAGCGGAGACGAGGCCGGCGCGTCGCCCAGTCCGCCTCGTCCCCGAGCGCCTCGGCCTCGTCCACGACCTCGCCCCCTCCCCCTTCCCCTTACGGCTGGCTCTGCCACCGCGGGTGCAAGGGGAGGAGGGGCGCGTTGCCTAGCGGCGACCCTCGCCGCCACCGATGAAGGACTAGGGTTCCCTTTCTCCATGGCGAATGGAGAGAGGGGATCAGAAGCTGAAGGGAAGAAAAGATGAAGGAGTGTGGATTTCCGTCGCCCCCTCTTGCTCTTTATAAAGGAGCAGGGTGGGGGCTCGGCCGCCCCGCTCAGCCAATCAAGACGCAGGAAGGGCAGGCGACTGGGACCGGCCTGCTGCCTCGACCCGCGACGACCCGGTTTCCTGCCTCCACCGTCTGCAACTCCAGGTGCATGGAAGCCGCGTGGCTGGCGTGCAGGACCAAGGCGACGGATGAGGCGACCTCCCCCCGCCCCGTGATCGTGGGGAGCGGACGCCTCGGAAACCGTTCCTCGGCCCCGTCCAGCAACCGAGCCACGCCTCCACGCCTCCCTCCACTTATGGAGATGGCGCGAACCGTCCCCCTTTATTGCGACGTGACGCATGCCTGCGGGGCTCAGCCCCGCGCACGCCGCCCACATCACGCACACCTCTCCCCACGATGCCGCATTCGAAGCGTACCTTCGGGGAGGGCGTGGTGGATGCAGAAGAAGATGCAGCGTGACCCAGGCCGCGCGTGCCCGTGCACTGTTTTGGGCCTGGCCCAATAGCGCTCGGCACCGTGTATGGCCCAGGCCTGGGGGCTCCTATCGGTGTACTAAAGTAGGGGTACCTTAGTACCCCGAACTTGTGCACGGGCAGTCGTAGCACCCCGCGGCAAGGCTTGCTAGGTGATCGCCAAAACTCTCCATGGTCCCTTTTTTGGGCCATCCAAGAACAAAGTATTTGAGCCAAGGCCCCGGCAGGAGGAGCTTGCCGGGAAGGCCACCCGAAGAGAGCAAGGCCCCGGCAAGAGGAGCTTGCCGGGACGGCCGCTCGAAGCACAAGGCCTCGGCAAGAGGAGCTTGCCGGGAAGGCCGACCAGGGCACGACAAGAGACTTGATGCGATGCGCCACGCATCCCGGCAAGGACCGGTGAGCAACAAGCTCCCGGGCGCGACAAGGCATCAACCGCAGCAAGGCGCTTGCCGTGGCAAGTCACCACCCCGCGCCTGCGTTCCAGCTCATCCACCAACGTGTCGCTCTGGGGCCATTCCAGGCGTACGTGGCGGAAGGTTGCGCAGCCAGGGGCATGCGATGGTGAAGCAACGCTGACAGGATAGCCGTCTTGGCAAACGGTGGCGCCCCTGACGGTCCCTTTTCTGCACTGTTTGGGCGACCTAGACGGGCATTTAATGCCCTTGTCCCCTGCCGTCAGAGTTAGGTATGATAGCACTGTGCAAACAGCTGTACCCAACACAGCGTTTTCCAGTTTTACCCCCGCCTACGTTGCCACCTGTGGGTAACCCCTTGCGCATATAAAAGGAGGCCCCATGCGCAACGTAGGGGAAGGGAGGAAAGAGGAGGCCACTCACGCTCGGTCTGATTAGTTGCCTGAGTGTACTGTAGCACTCAGCGCTCCCGAACAAGAACACAATACAAACCACAAAGCAACAGTAGGGTTTTACGCATCCGTGCGGCCCGAAGCTGGGTAAACCCCTTGTGTGCATCGTCTCGATCCGCTCTTCTCGCGACCTCTGCCCCCTGCCGAACCAGAAAGGGGCTCGGTCCCCATAGGTGTTCGTGGAGGCAGATTTCCCCCGACAATCTCCTATTCAAATATATGAATCCACTTTCATATCAAATTATGATCTTTGTTAGTCTCTTACACCCACACAATCCTCTAAACGTTTGTAGCTACCACTAACTTTCTCTCGTGCATGAACACGCCCTCCTCATCCTCCCCCTCCCTCTGCATTCTATCCATCGCACACATTCATTTTTTTCTTTAGGTTATCCTCCCACAGTCTCCACAACTTTTTTCCGACACACACTGATCGATAAACCTCTCCAGCGCTGTCTGCCTACAACATACACACGCACCTTCAATCTCCTCCTTTATGTGTCCTTGCCTCGTGTCTCTCAAACGGTCCCACACACGTGTAAACTCTTGTCCCTGTTTTCATCGATCTCACAACTGCACACTCCTCCCCCTATCTAGCTAGCAGCTGGGCCTCTCGCACCACCTCCTAGCTCCATTTTCTCTGTCTATCCGTCTCGCAGGGCCTTATTTGCCTCTAACAAATGGACGTACACCGACCGATCTCCCACTATACACATAGCTAGCTAGGTCCTTATAACTCATTTTTTCCCACGCGTCGATTGATCTAACTATGTCTATCGATCTAGTTAGGTTTGCTTACCAAACACATGGTTCCCCTTCATCTTCCATGGATGCGTCCCGACAGATCTATCACGCACATGCACACACAGAAACACATCCCCACTCTTATTGATAATATTGCAGTTCCACCCTCAGTTTGTCTAGTAGGCCTCTCCCACCATCTTCGATAAGTAACTCCATCACCCATCCAGCACTCTACCCCTCTCCATCCCTCTCTCTCTCCTCTCTCTCTCTCTGTCCCATCCTATTTACCGTCCTTCAGTTATGTATGGATGTTGACCGATCTCCCTCAAGACATAGATGGGTCTCTCCTTCTCAACACATACACGAGTCGTTCTACATCTATAGTTAGGCCTCTGCCTACCCCTAACCCACCCCCTCCCACACACACACACACCGATACATCGAGCGCTCTAGTCATGTCTCCCTGCCACACACAAACTTGACCTGTGCCCTGTGACGTTCCGGTAGGTCAGTCGCCCTATATCTTTGACTTGCACACACACACAATTTCGATGGCTCTCTTCATCGATCTCGCACCCACCCACTTGATCCTCTCTTCGACTATATCGATATCTATGACCCCTCCCTCTCTTCTTGTGATCGCCCGACCCTCTATATATGATATGGATAGGCCTCCATTTCACAGACGATATTGCATGTAATTTTTTTGAGATGTCATCGACACATATTCCCACAAATAAATTCACGAAATCAACCCCCCCCAAAAAAACACTCACGAACGCACAAGCCGTTTGTCTAGGTTTGTATCTCTCACACACACCCACGTAGGTGGGGGACGTGCACGAAGAGAAGAGGTGCATGCACGGCGCACATACTCCCATCTCTTTCCCAATCACACCCGCGCGGGTACACGGTGGAGCTCATTTCTATACGAAAAGGCAGCCCACGTGGTAATTTGACATGTGTACTGGTTGTCCACTTGATGGAGGGAGGATCGTCTACCACAGGTGAACAAACAAATTGCAACTTGACGCGTTATGTTAAAAAAGAGGCAAACTATGTGGGGCCTACCTTAGAGGCAAGGCTCTATACACTGGATTACTTTTGATGTGTCTCGTCAACTCGCAGAACGAGGAGAAGCTTGCTTAGTACACCGTCTCCCCCGCCCACGGGCGCAGTGGCTCGCAGGATGAGGTGAAGCTTGCTTACTAGTAGTAGTACTGTACACCTTACGCCCGCTCCCTTGCCCACGCGTGCGGTGGCTCGTAGGACGAGGAGAAAATTTTACTACTCCCTCCGTTTACTCATCGTCCCTACTACCTTGTTAGAGAGATTATCATATTTTTTGGAATATATATGTCCTTTAGTAGATTCCAATATGAACTAGTAGTACATACTCCAAACACTGATGTATATAGACGTATTTTAGAGTGTAGATTCACTCATTTTGCTCCGTATGTAGTCCATATTGTAACGGACGTAATAGTACGCACTCTCCCTCGCCCCTCGACCCTTGCCCACGTGGTGGATGTGCAACAATTCATTCGGTCTCATATAGCCAGAACGATATATACTGCAGTACCGTTATTGCTCGACTTCCCGAAGAGGCGAAGAGCCAATCGCAAGGTTAATATTTTGGAGATCCCAAGCGCAAGGTTTATAGGAGAACAAGTACTAGGCGGCGTGTCATTTATAAATAAAGTTTTTTATCTTTAGTGGCACGTACGCAATATAAATAGGTTCATATGGAGAGAAAAGGAATCCGCTCCACTATATACATAGGCAGGACGAGCCTACACGGTTGCTTGCTGGGGTTGCTCTCATCAGTTTTCACACTCTCTCGCACAAAACGACAGTGGCCACATCTCTAACATCCCGGCCGATCACGTCCGCTGGGGGAAGGGGTGGATGCTTAGAGTAGATGCGGTCGCCGTTGCCGACGGCGAAAACCCACTGTCGGCACGTCTCGATCAGGGGTCCCCGTAGTTCCCTCTCACAAAGCTGGTGAGGTTGCCTTCATCCATTGCTGACTGCCGCGACATGGGCAGTTACCTCCTCCCGCCGCCCTCCTCTAGGTTGAGCTAAGTCCCGACATCCCTCAGGTACAACTCCCTTTACAGCCGGCTTGCACCACTGCTCTAGCTGCCCACATCACTCCATGTGGATATTTCTCTACTTCTTTGCCCCCCACACACCTCTATTGGCTTCTACGTACTGTATTTGTGATGAGTTTATGTCTCATCAACTAGTCCCAGTAATCTTATTCTAATCATGCTTCTTCAATTTCTTTGCCACAGGGATGCTCATCTTGATTTTGGTGAAACTGCACAAAATGATCCGATGGTCAAAGGGTTGCAAACTTCATTTCTTAGGAAGCTCCAATGTTTCCAGCAAATTAAAGCCTGGTTAGGGTTTACGGTTCAAGGGCTAGGGACTGCATGGATCTTTTTTTCTTTAGCTGTCTCTGTTCCAAAATAAGTGTCAACTTTAGTAGTAGTACAACTTTGTACTAATTTTGCATAAAGTTGAGACACTTATTTTGAAACGGAGGGAGTACATATTAGCTATGATCTGTCAATCATTGAGATGCAATAGCATGCATGTTAGTCTCCCTTGTATTTGATGAAATGTTGCAACAAGCAACCTTGGACGCAAGATACATGAAACAGAAGCTGGAAGCTTCATAGCATTGTACAAATTTATCTCACTAATAAATTACAGTACATACTATACTAGTACTATGTAAAGAGTTAGGTGTCGCACGGTGCCTAGAAAATATATGGCGATAGTGTGAGATGGGCCATGTAATCACTGAGCCTGCATGTTTTCACTGCTCTCGCACTCCTCCACTGAGAATGGAGAAAATTGTAATCTAGTAGTACCTCCTTTCCCCGAAAGCGTGGGACATCCAACAGTCCTACCACCTCAGTAATAATGACCAATGAGCCGTCAAATCACATAGACCCAGCAGTAAGTTGGACGGACGAAGCAACCATCACTCTTGAATCCGCTTCTCCCTTCAATGCAGGCGCCAGTGAGAGGTCGCGTCCGCTCTGCCCGGGCATGAATGCGGCACTGATTGTTTTGGGCGAGAAGCACGCGTGGGCGATGGAGGGGCTTTGGGTGGCCAGGCTGGTCAGGAGCGGGCGTGGCAGTTGTCCCCCCTGTCCTGACCGAACGCCCAGAAACGAGAGGATGCACTGACTCTCGCGGCTAAATCATACACTACACACCATCTCTCTGTAGGAGTAGGTCGATGTGCCGCTCTCTCTAACACACACACATGCTGTTGAACACACAGACACACACAAGCCGAGGTAAAATGAGTCTATATCTCAATTAATGAAGACTTGCATGTTACCATCCATATGTTACTACCTACTATGGAAGTAGTAACATAGACTAGTAACATATGCATGTTACCAGTCCAAGTTACTCACCACGATGACTAGCCTAGCAATGTAACCAAACGCTCCTTACTCTGCCTTATTATCTCCCCGGGAAACCCAATGCATGGAGTGCAACTACGCGTTGATGCATGCAGTTAATATGTGGCCCTGCATGGTAGCTAAAATGACATCTCTTACTTGTTGTGATTAATTGTTGCGTTTAGAGACAGAAACCAGGGCTTTGATTGGAGGAAGGCCCGGTCAAGTTTCTCCTTCTCCTCCAATCTGCTTGCACCTCGTTTCAAAAAAAAATCTGCTTGCACCTTGGTCCTGCTGCACCTTCTAATGTGACTTATCACACCTAGACGGAGGGAGTAGTACGAGATATAGTGGCACACTGACTTAGGTCGAATACAAGTGCCCAAAATTGTGTGCATGTTACAATACGGATTCACTCAAAATAGTACGTGAGCGAACAGAGGGATCAATTGGATAGTGGTCACGAGCAGTAGTGAGATGTGTGAGGTAAGATACACCGCTTTAAATCCCAATGACTCCCACGCAAAAAAAACACGGCATGCTTGTCACATGAATGCAGGAATGTATTAAAGGTTATTTTCCTCTTCTTAAACATAACGTGGGGGTGGTGTAGCTGGTTAGCCTGTTCGCTCATCAAACTTGAGGTCTCGGGTTCGATAACTACACTTGAGCATAATTTTGTTTTTGTTCGACTTCTTTCTTCCACCTAATGACAGGTAGGCCCCGCATGACAGAGAGAGAAAGTGATCTGGGGCGGTGCCAGGAGGATTCTTTGACTGGTCAAAATGGATGGATATGGAGCTATACGATCTCGTAGTGACCGTATAATCACCTCATCACGTATAAGCTGCATCCTCGGTGCTTGTTTTCTAGGGTTTGCACTCTTCACACTCTCTCCAGTATATATATACATGCTGGAGCCTCAGCGCTTGTAGTTGCTCTCTTCACACTCTCTCACCCTCTCCAGATCTAAACAAGAGTTCATTGGCTCTCTCTCTCCCCTTACTGCTGGTCTGCTTGTAGTTGCTCTCTTCACACTCTCTCACCCTCTCCAGATCTAAACGAGACTTCGTTGGCCTCTCTCTCTTCCCTCACTGCTGGTCAAAGAGCCGGCATGATCCATCCGCCTGGAAGGGAAGGAGGCTTAACGCTGTCGCCGTCGGCGAGGGAGGGAATCCACTACTGGAGCAGCTGTTCACTTTCACCCAGCGGCGGTGCGGGAGGGCCTCCGACCCCTTCTTCTTCGCCGCCGTACATAGTGTGGGTCGAACGGCCTCCGATCGCCCATCTAACCACACCCCAAGAACCTTAAGGTATAATTTACTTATTCCACATGCATTGCTCTAGCTGCATGTGGGCTTTTTCCGCTTCTGCACTTGAATCTAGGTGTTGGATCAAACAGGAAAGTAGTGGAGAAAGTTGCATACCATGAATCTAGGACGTGGTTCAAAGAGGAAAGGAATGGGGGAAAGTAGTGGGAAAAGTTGTATAGCATGAATCTAGGAAGTGGTTCAAAAAGGAAAGGAAGGGGGAAAGTAGTGGGGAAAGTTGTATCGCATGGATCTAAGACGTGGTTCAAAGAGGACAGGAATGGGGGAAAGTTGTGGGGAAAGTTGTATAGCATAAATCTAGGACGTGGTTGAAAGAGGAAAGGAAGTGGGGAAAGTACTAGTACAGACTGGCTATCCAGCACCTACGTTGGTCGAAAAGGGAAAACAATGACAAACGTAGTACACACATCTGTAACAAACTGATCTTTTGTTTTGGGGGACAAGGCTGTAGAGTTTGAGCAGGACTAGATTTGCTGCGCTCACATAGGGAAAGGTGTCTAAAGATAACAAAACTGGGACCAACACAAATATGCTCCTTGGTTGTTTGTTCTTTGTTGCAACAGACTGTGCATCACCCTAGTACATCGGTAGAGGCACATGGTGCTGGTGCGTCCACTGTCCCGTGCAACTCTTTAGCTGTTGTTAATCTAAGGCTATGTTTGGTTAAAAACTCCCTAGTCCCTACCTACTTGGTTCCAGGGACTAAACATGGACTAGAGGTTATTAAATGACATGCTAAAGACCATGTTACCCCTAGTAATGAACTAATATAGACATGGTGCGATGCGTGGCAGGGGCAATTGTTAGAAAAAGTCCCTAAAAGACTCTCCCTCGGGGTCTTCTTTCTTTAGTCCCAAATGCCCACTTTTAGTCCCTAAAAGTCCCTACTGTTTGGTTTAGATGGGACTGACATGGAGTTTTTTAGTCCCTCCACCAAAAGGTCCCTGTAAATAAACACCCTCTAATAATGCCGCTGGAAAATTGATGCAATGCCACAGTTAAAGGCAAATTACATGTTCAACGAATTTTATTGTTAATATAATCTCTCTGTTAATATAAATCAATGCCACCGTTTGAGAAATGCTACTGTCTTGCTTTCTTTCCCATTTAGATAAGATAGATGCTTCTTTTTGTTGGCTTCTCTGTCATCCACCGTTATTGACCACTAGTTGTTTCCTTTGCACCTCTGTGTAAACAGGGTTATCTACTTCACCTCGTTGCCATTGTGACCTTTTGTTGCACTGCACAAAACACTTTTGTTTTAAGAGTGTTTGTGTAGTTCAACCAAAATGTCACACCGACAACGTTGCTTGATCTTAGTGGAACTGCACAAGAGGAGATCTTACTTCCTATCCGTGTTGGCAAATTTGGTTCATATTTTCTTCTTGTGAGTTGTTTGAATTCCGCGTCATGAGAGGTCAGTACTAGCCTTCTTTCACATGATTCTGCAGTGTGCTTTCATATGTTGTGCTACTTGTATGGTAATGTTGCTTGATTTTAGTGAACTGCACAAATGGAGACAAGACTTCCAATCTGTATGTGCACCATAATATCCCATTGAGGTTAGATAAGGATATTTCACAACTGTTGGCCTGTATTTTGCCACTTTCATCAGAAAATTAATGTCATTGTTTAGTGCTATACTTGTGCAACCTAATTGACATGCCAAATCTTACATTGAAGGCGAAGCTTGTCTGTTATTGAACCAAGTGATGAAGGGGAAGAACAAGCGGAAGAAAAACAAAAATCAACTCCTGGTGCTGTAATGAAGCACTGGAACTGTGATGACACAAGTAATGATATAGTTTTGCATCTTAATTTATTGCTATGGCTGGAACGAGCAATTGTTTTGCCACTGATTTGATGCCACTCTTAATGTGATACGTAATTATCTCTACTTGTGCAAACAGGGATCTTCTTTGAAGATACCATATATTTTAGTGGAACTGCACAAGAAGATGTTGGAAACATTAAACTAATCGAGGAGTATATAGTAAGCATGGCCACCATAGTAGATAGCAACATATGGTTCCAGAGAAGTGCTTCATCTGTATGCTCTACACAATAAGCCTCCTGACAAAGGTTGGTACTCGCCCACTAATTTCATCCATATGATTGAGCTTTGTCATCTCTATTGGTGTTGTGCTACTGTTTAGATATTGTCATGAAAAAGGGGTATTGTCCTTGAGAAGTGCTTCATCTGTGCTGTTTTAAATATTTCCTTTCCTTTTTTCGAGCAAACAGGGATGCTAGCATTTAGTTGTCCTCTTGTCTTTGCACAACAGGATCATCCTCCTCTAAAGAAGAATATGGAGTATGTGGAGTGACTAGTTCCGATTATGCCAGGATGAAGAGGCCCTGTCTATCTTCTCATCAGAAGGAGAAGTTGAAGGATGGTTACATTACTCCCCACAAGACCAAACTAACTTCAGCTCAGAAGGACTGACAAATCTCCATTTTCTTGCTGTGATGCGCGAGTACAATGTTGTTCTAGGATTTTTTCTGGTGAGTTCCATTTTTCTAAAAGTGTGCTCTACATGGACCATGTAGGTGCCTATTTAAACTGTCAATTCATAGTATAGTTTGCTTTATACTAATCACTTTTTTTGTATTTGTGCAAACAGGGGTGCTCAGCTTGATTTCAATGGGAACTGCACAAAATGTTCATGAATACATCAAATCATTCATTTCCACCACAAGAAAGGAGGTGCTGATAAGTTCAAGGCGTTGCAACATATAAGGGCGAAATCATACAAGCTATGCGCGAATTTGGTTGATTTTGGTGGAATTGCACAAAAAGAACAACTGGTTTATTTAGCACGCCATGCCATGTCAATGTCCGAACTGATGGAAAACCCTGCCCATTCCACAATCATAGGCATTTGATATTTTGGAATGGGAAAACCTTGTCAAATTTTGCTCATTGATTTTAGCAAGAAGACATGCGTTTGATATTTTTGAAATGGATGCCCTTTGCTGTCAGCAGCGTGGATCCATTTTTTCTTTATTCTTTAGTTGTGAAGTAAATATTGGCTCTGACATGTGAATCACTGAGATGCATAATCATCTATTGTTTTGAATGTTCTCTATGAATTGCCAGGCCTGTGTGTTTGATTGCAATGTACAAGAATGCTAAAAAGCTGCTCAAACTCTTTGTACTCCTTCTGTTCCTTTTTACTTCGCACATTGTGAAAGTGCATACTTTTTCTATAAGATTGGTCAAAGTAGAGAACTTTGACCGCAAACAAAACTTGTATGCAGACTAGAAAGGACCAGAGGGAGTACATGTGAAACTGCCGCAAATGAGGTGATTACCCTAGGAATAATGCTAGTACGTATTGTTTTGCATGTTCATCCAATGCCAATGATACAAGAATTCTAACTAACTAAAGTAAATTCATTCATACACGATCGGATTTCATATAAACATGCCGGATTTCCTTACATTTCATACATTCTTCAACTAAAAAGGGGTGCGCTGGAGGTATAATTAATTAACCGAAGCTACCCACCTGTGTCCGGCTGAGCCGAACAGAAGCCTCAGTGACTTAACTGCAGGTGTAGTTGCGTAACTAACATGTGGCCCAGATGCCTGTTGGGCCCATGTGTCAGTCAGCCAACTGCACCAGCAGTTAAGTAGAAGCAGCGTCCTTCTCCAACATAGATCTCCGACTCCACGTCACCGCCAAGAAGCTAACCGGCCATGGTCAACCCACCTAGCTTGGCTTCAACCGGAGGGTAGCAGCGGTGGCCTTACTTGGACCCGAGCGGCGGCGACCTACCGTGTTCCTCTTCCTCGTTTTCTGTGTGGAGCAACCTCGCTGGCAGCCGGGCGGGGCCTCGGCGGAGCCGGCGATGTCCTCTGTCTCGTTGCCGGTGGGCGGCGCCTCGATGGAGCGGGGGAAATCCTCCCCCTCGTTGCCGGCAGGGTGGGGCCTCGGCGGAGACGGTGGTGTCCTCTGCCTCGTTGTTAGCGCCGTGGGGCCTCGGTGGAGCAGGGCCTCATCGACGCCAGCGGAGCGGGGACTCGTCGGAGTCGGCATTGTCCTCTGCCTCGTCCTCGGTCTCGCCAAACAGCGCCTCGCCCGCTTCATCGCCCTCTTCGTAGACGGCCGCAGCCTCCGCCACCCGCATGCGGTACCGCCAGCGCTCAAGGCGGCCCTCGCGGGCGGAGCGGTACGAGTCGAGCAGCGCCTCCTGCTCCACCCGCTCCGCGGCGATCTGCTCCTCTGCATGCATGTGCTCCTGGAGGAGATGGTGGTTGTAGGCGGCATCGGCCTGTGCCTCCTGGAACTGCTCCTCATGCTTCTACCTCACCGTGTCCATATATTGGGCACGGGCCTTGCCGATGGTCATGGTGCAATGCACCAGCGAGGATGGCGCGGAGGAGGGGGTTGGCGCCGGATCGTCGACTACCATGTTCTCCATTGGGACGTCGTCGTCCTCCGGCTGCCTGCCAGCCAGCCAGTCGGCAGCAATGGCTGCCATCTCCTTGTGGTCCGTCGTCCGCCCGTCCCGAAGAGCGCTAGAGCGTGAGGAAGCCATGGTGGGCAGTAGTGGTGTGGACAGGAGAAAGGGAACAGATGCGGATGACTGTGGCTATGGCCGGCGCAACAGTTTATATAGCAATGGTGGGATGCGGAGGGACGGACGTGTGGCGCCGGAGTAGCCGCCTTGGCAACCGCGTATCATTAATGTGGGCGGCAGAAGGACGGATGGACGACACTTGTGTCGCTTGAAGGCGGAGCAATCGCCTGCACCGGGAAGCGGGGCGGGCGGCGCTGACCATTTCGGGCGGAAAGCGCGTGCGGGCAAGGGAGGCGGTTCAGGTGGGCCAGGGCAGTCAGACTCGTGCTTGGCAGCGGGTTGGTCCAGCAACCGGACATGCTAGCTCGCCAGCTAGCTCGCCGAGCTGAGCGACGACAATCAGACGATGGACGTAGCTTCCGACCAGGAGCTAGCGCCACTGTCCAAGCCGGTTCATGCCGTGTTCACCATAGACCAGGTGCGGCCGCACTTCGATGCCCTAATGGCGGAAGAGCTACCAGCGCAGGAGGACCTGTGCTGTAACCTCCGTCTCCTCAACGAGCACCGGTGAACAAGCAAACGACAATGCCGTCGCGGACATGTGGCCCTATGATCCTGGCTTCCCGAATGAGCAGCGGGCGTTGTATCAGACCATCCGTAGGGCCAGCGAGGCCCTCTCCATCATCCTTCGAGTTGTTGCGCTCGCCGTGGTGCCACCGTCTCGCGTTGTCAACATGGTTAACGGACATGAGGATGAGGAGATGACTTTACTTGGAGAGGATGACAGTGCGGGCCCACCAGGGACATAGCCGCATGTACGCAAGTGCCTCCTTATTAGTATGTAAAACTATAATTTTTGCTTCCTCCTGGTTTCCTGACATCACGGTCCCACACCATTGTGAACCTATGTAGTCAATAAACGAGAGAATTGCACAAGAAGTGGTCGACAGCTGGGACCAAGCAGCTCGAGCAGTATTTGTGTTTTTGAGGTGTGAGCACTGCAGAGTTTTTCTTGAGCCATGTTTAGCACATATATTAATTTTTCTCCTCTAAACAACAACGAAAACATCATTGCAGGTATTAACTGGGCGGGCTGTGGCCCGTCTAACCCAGGCCAGATATCCAGCCCAGATATTATTATTTTTCAAGCTAAAATTGGCTGGCCCAGCTATACTTTTTTTAGGAATACCCAGGCAAGGTCAAGTTGTTATTCTCCGCCCCGCTGGGCTGCAAATCTTTCCTAGGAGGGATGCATTAGGCTTAACAAGAAAATGGGCTTTAAGAAATAATAAATGAGATGTAATTATAAAAACTGGGCAGTAACTATAAGAAATGCACCAAACACGTAATTACTTTATAAAATATTATGTTTGGATATTGAAAATTTTAATTTCATTAATTGTTGCGAGCACAATGTTTTGTTGGATTTTTATGTAATATAAATTTATATTGAAATTATATTTAATCTGACTAGAAATTTCGGGATAAAAATATTTCGGATCCCATCAAAATGTGGGAAAATTTATTGAATTCTATTTTGAACGGTTGGCTGAAATGTGCTGTACTTTTAACAAACTGTAAATGGGCTGTAGTAAATTCCATTAGAATTCAAAAATTGGCTGCACATTCTTACAAATCTCAAATGGGATATAAGTTCTCTGCCACACACTTGTGGCCTTACTAAGTTGACGCGACCCCTAAAAAAAGAGAGTTGACGCGTATGCAAGGCTTTGTCAACTTATAGTGAACACACGGTTCTAGCAGCAGTGGCCGTTGGATGTCCATCCAATGGATGCCATGCTTCTTCTTCAATCTCGGATATTCTAGCTTCACCCTCCCAAAAAATGATTCCTCCCCCTGACATCTGGGGCGCACCATTTCGGAAGCTGACCTGTGGGCCTACTAAGTTGACGCGTACCAAGGGCTTTGTCAACTTAGTCAATATAAACGATTCTAGCTGCAGTGACCGTACAATGTCCATCCAACGGCCGTCGTGCTTCTTCAACCTCTGGTCTTCTTGCTCCAGACGCCCAAAGCAGCGCCAGTCGTGCCTCCTGCTCCTACCTCCCATGGCCGGCTGTGCTGCCGTGCAGGCCTCACCGCCCCCTACTACTCCCACCGCTGGCTAGGGCATCCCTCTACTCACGCACACCCCCTGTTATTCTGCGGCGATGGCAGCCTCACACCGCAGCCGAACCAATGAACCCTCGTACTCCTCTCTGCGTGGGCATCCACTGCCACGTCTTCCCTGGCTCCGCGTCGTCCCATTCCTAGGCCTCGCCGTCGTCCATCGCCCTGGTGCTCTCGGCGCGATGTGGTCAACGGGAAAGTATCTAGTGCTCCCAGGCCTAGGGTGCTCCTGGTGCTCCGATGCGAAAAATATTTTTTAAAATGTTTAAAAAATTCTGAAAAAATGCAGCACATCGACGGAACATCGATGTCTCTTGTCACAAAATTTCAAATGAAAATTTAAAACATTGCTCGAGATACAAAAATGACAAATTTGACATCAATGTGATAATGGGCCAAAACTAAAGCCCAACTTATGTTATGTACAAAAATTTGCCATTTTTGTATCTCGAGCAATGTTTCGAATTTTGATTTGAAATTTTGTGACAAGAGACATCAATGTTCCGTCGATGTGCTGCATTTTTTTCAGAATTTTTTGAACATTTTAAAAATGTTTTTCGGACATTTGGAGCACCGGGAGCACCCCAAGCCTGGGAGCACTAGATACTTTCCCTGTGGTCAACATGGTCAAGGAATGACTTCCATCGGAAGAGTACTGTACGTGGAGAGGCTGACAGCTGGGTCCACGACAGCCGCAAGGAAGTGCCTCCTTATTACGCGGAAAATAATTATTCCTCCAGCTGACAGCAGGGACCCACTAGACGGGCCACCATATTTGGCGAAAAAACGTTTCCCGTGACTACTGGGACCCACCGGACAGGCCACTATATTTCACGAAAAAATGTTCCCCCCGCTGTCAGCTCGGACCCACTGGAAGTGCCTCCTTATTACGCACAAAAAATGAATACCCCCCAGCTAGTTGGGACCCATCTTCGTGGGAGGCTGACTTGTGGGCCTACTAAGTTGACGGGTATGGAGTGCTATGTCAACTTAGTCAATATGAACGATTCTAGCTCCAGTGACCGTACGATGTCCATCCAACGGCAGTAGTGCTTCTTCAACCTCTGGTCTTCTTGCTCCAGCTGCCCAAAGCAGCGCCGTTCGTGCCGCATGCTCCTGCCTCCCGTGGCCGGCTGTGCTGCCGCGGAGGCCTCACCGCCCCCTACTATTCCCACCGCTTGCCAGGCCCTGCGGTGACGGCAGCCTCACACCGCAGCCGAACCAGTGAACCCTCATACTCCTCTCCATGCGGGCTTCCACTGCCGCGTCTTCCCTGGCTCCGCGTCGTCCTCTTCCTAGGCCTCGCCGTCGTTCACCGCCCTGGTGCCCTCGGCGCGGCATGGTCAACGTGGTCAAGGAACGACTTCCATCGGAAGAGTACTGTACGTGGAGAGGCTGTTAGCTGGGTCCACGGCGGCCGCAAGGAAGTGCCTCCTTATTACGCGCAAAATAATTATTCCTTGACCTGACAGCAGGGACGCACCGGACGGGCAACTGTATTTCATAAAAAAACATTTCCCCCTGACTGCTGGGACCTACCAGCTACATCTTCACATGCAAGGAAGTGCGTCCGGGCAAAAAAAAATGATTCGCCCCCTAACTGCTAGGACCCACCAGCTACATCTTCGCACGCAAGTGCCTGACAGTCGGGACCCACCTGGTCGAAGCGTACGTAGCATTGTCATTCTGGTCGTGAACGTGTACATACATACTAGTCGATGTAGAGGCGCACACGTGTCGTAGTAGAGGCGCACATGTAGCATGTACACGTACGTACAATGGCCAGGGTGCAAGGAAGTAAATACTACCATGTACGTACATACAGGCGGGGTCTCGAACGCCTACTCGCGTGTACGTACGGCCAGGGCTCGTGTACATGGCTGGGTCGGAACAGAGAAACTACGTCGTCGTCTTGTTCATGGGGAGCCAACCGGCTGGGTCGGAATGGAATGCGTCGTCGTGTTCATCGGGAGGGCTTGGACGGAACAACCGATGGAAACGAGGCCTGGCGTACCACAGAACGGAGGAAACGGCCTTCTGTGCGACCGGCCACGTTCGAAACGGGATCCTGTTCATCGGGAGGGGTCTGGCGTACCGCAAAATAGAGGAAACGGACCTCCTATGGTCAAAACGGGGATCCTGTTGATGGGGGGGGGGGGGGGGGGTGTTGCGTACCGCAAAACGGAGGAAACAGACGTGTGTTGGAGCGCTACGGTCGAAACGGGGGTCCTGTTCATCGGGAGGGGTGTGGCGTACCGCAAAACGGGACTCCACGGGATACTGTTCATCTCCACCGTCGACTCCCTCCAGCCTCCACGGGCTACTATTCATCCACCGTTGACCTCCTCCAGCCTCCACCTGCGACTGTTCATCCACGGGCTCCTGTTCATCCAGCCTCCACCGCGCGCTACTCCACCGGCTACTGTTCAACCAGCCCTCTCCACGGATTCATGTTCAACCAACCCTCCACGGGCTACTATTTATCCAGCACTCCACCGTCTACTATTCATCGAGCCCTCCACGGGGTGGTCCTATTCATCCAGCCCTCAACGGGGTCCTGTTCATCCAGCCCCAACCGGCTCAATTGATTGGGGTCCTGTTCATCCAGAGGCAACACCACGGGGTCCTGTTCATCCACCCCACCGGGAACTATTCATCCAAACCCCCCTCCCCAACAACGCTCACTGTTCATCCAGAGGCAGCAACGATCGGCTTCAGTTAGCAGCAGTATTGAAGGAGTCGATCGATCGGGTTCAGTTAATAGCCATCGATCGATCGCTCGGGTTCAGTAACGCGTAGCCTGCAGTGCAACCGCTCGGGTTCAGTTAGAACCCAACGCCTCGCTCGGGTTCACTTAGAGCCCAACGCCTCGCACCCACGCACGTGCGTGCACGAGAGAAACGCGCATCGCTCGGCCCCGACCACCCACCGTAACCGGGAACACCCCGATATTTTCCCCGCCCTCGCTTCTACCACGGTTTTTTCCGTCATGGACGGCCCAAAGAATGTCATGCAGCTGCGTGGCCGTCCCGCCCAGGACGAAAAGCCCATTTTCTGTCATGATTTTTTGTCATAGAAGTAGGAGCCCACCACATCTATGATGATACCGGGTTTTGTCACAATTATCGTCATAGAAGTGTCATAAGTATGATAGAAAAAAATTTCGTTCGGCCCAAAATGTCACGGATGTGTCTCTTTTTGGTAGTGCTTTAGGTCCAGTTATTAGCTAGATGGCTTCTTCTCTCTCTTTGGATCTCAATACAAAGTTCTCCCCGATCTTCTTGGAGATCTATTTGATGTAACTCTTTTTGCGGTGTGTTTGTCGAGATTCGACGAATTGTGTGTTTATGATCAAGATTATCTATGAACAATATTTGAAACTTCTCTGAATTCTTTTATGTATGATTGGTTATCTGTGCAAGTCTCTTCGAATTATCAGTTTGGTTTGGCCTACTAGATTGATCTTTCTTGCAGTGGGAGAAGTGCTTAGCTTTGGGTTCAATCATGCGGTGCTTGATCCCAGTGATAGTAGGGGAAACGACACGTATTGTATTGTTGCCATCGAGGATAAAAAGATGGGGTTTATATCATATTGCTTGAGTTTATCCGTCTACATCATGTCATCTTACGTAATGCTTTACTCTGTTCTTATGAACTTAATACTCTAGATGCATGCTGGATAGCGGTCGATGTGTGGAGTAATAGTAGTAGATCCAGGCAGGAGTCAGTCTACTTGTTGCAAACATGATGCCTATATACATGATCATGCCTAGATACTCTCATAATTATGCACTTTTCTATCAATTGCTCGACATAATTTGTTCACCCACCGTAATATTTATGCTATCTTGAGAGACGCCACTAGTGAAACCTATGGCCCCTGGGTCTATTTTCCATCATATAAGTTTCCAATCTACTTTTACTTTGCAATCTTTACTTTCAATCTTTATCATAAAAATACCAAAAATATTATCAGCTCTATCAGATCTCACTTTTGCATGTGGCCATGAATGGATTGACAACCCCTTTATCGCGTTGGTTGCAAGGTTCTTATTTGTTTGTGTAGGTACGAGGGACTTGCGTGTGGCCTCCTACTGGATTGATACCTTGGTTCTCAAAGCCTGAGGGAAATACTTACGCTACTTTGCTGCATCACACTTTCCTCTTCAAGGGAAAAACCAACGCATGCTCAAGAGGTAGCAAGAAGGATTTCTAGCGCCGTTGACGGGGAGTCTACGCACAAGTCAAGACATACCAAGTACCCATCACAAATTCTTATCCCTCGCATTACATTATTTGCCATTTGCCACTCGTTTTCCTCTCCCCACTTCACCCTTGTCGTTTTATTCGCCCTCTCTTTCCGTTCGCCTCTTTTTCGCTTGCTTCTTGTTCGCTTGTGTGTTGGATTGCTTGCTTGTCACGATGGCTCAAGATAATACTGGATTGTGTGACTTTGCCAATGTCAACAACAATGATTTCCTTAGCATTCCGATTGCTCCTCTTACCGATGTTGAATCTTGTGAAATTAATGCTGCTTTGCTGAATCTTGTCATGAAAGATCAATGCGCCAGCCTTCGTAGTGGAGATGCCGCTACCCATCTAAATAGCTTTGTTGATTTGTGTGATACGCAAAATAAGAAAGATGTGGACAATGATATTGTTAAATTGAAACTATTTCGTTTTTCGCTTTGAGATGCCTAGCTAGGGGCGTTAAATGATAGCGCTTGTTGGGAGGCAACCCAATTTTATTTTAGTTTCTCGCTTTTTGGTTCTGTTTAGCAATAAATAATCCATCTAGCTTCTGGTTAGATGTGTTTTTGTGTTTTATTTAGTGTTTGTGCCAAGTAGAACCTTTGGGAAGACTTGGGTGAAGTCTTTTTGATCTTGCTGTAAAAAACAGAAACTTTAGCACTCACGAGATTAGTTACAACTTTTTACTGGAGAGTGCTATTTAGTTAATTCTTTTTGCAGATGATTATTAGATAAATTCCTCGCGTCCAGAAATTTATTTTCGAATTTTTGGAGTTCCAGAAGTTTGCGTTAAATGCAGATTACTACAGACTGTTCTGTTTTTGACAGATTCTATTTTTCGTGTGTTGTTTGCTTATTTTGATGAATCTATGGCTAGTAATGGAGTTTATAAACCATAGAGAAGTTGGAATACAGTAGGTTTAACACCAATATAAATAAAGAATGAGTTCATTACAGTACATTGAAGTGGTGTTTTGTTTTCTTTTGCTAACGGAGCTCATAAGATTTTTTGTTAAGTTTTGTGTTGTGAAGTTTTCAAGTTTTGGGTAAAGATTTGATGAATTATTGAACAAGGAGTGTGTCGGTGTACTAGAGTAGGGGTACCCTAGTATCCTGAACTTGTGCACGGGCAGTCGCAGCGCCCCACGGCAAGGCTTGCCGGGTGACCGCCAAGGACCCCCTTGGTTCCTTTGGAGCCATTCAAGAACAAAGTATTCAAGTCAAGGAGACAAGGCCCCGGCAAGAGGAGCTTGCCGGGAAGGCCGCTCAAGACACAAGACCCCGGCAAGAGGAGCTTGCCGGGAAGGCCAACCGAGGCATCTCAAGGAACTTGCCACGACGCGCCACGCGTCCCGGCAAGACCCGGCGAGCGACAAACTCCAGGACGCGACAAGACAACGACCGCGGCAAGGCGCTTGCCGCGGCTAGCAACCACTCTGTACCTGCGCTCCAGCACATCCACCAATGTGTCGCTCTGGGATCCTTCCAGGCGTACGTGGCGAGAGGCTGTGCAACCAGGGGTGCACTGTGGCAAGCGGCGCTGACAAGATCGCCATCGTGGCGAGCGGTGGCGTCCCTGACGGTCCTTTTTCTGCACTGTTTGGGCGACGTAGATAGGCATTCAATGCCCTTGTCCCCTGCCGTCAGGGTTAGGTATGATACACTATGTAGGTAGCTGTACCTACCGCAACACCTTTTCCATTTTTGCCCTTGCCTACGTTGCCACCTGTTGGAGACCCCTTGAGCATATAAAAGGAGGCCCATGCACAACGAGGAGGAGGGGGAGGAACGAACATTCACGCTCGGTCTCGTTACCCGCTTGGGTGTACTGTAGCACTCAGCGCTCCCGAGCAAGAACTCAATACAAACCACAAAGCAGCAGTAGGAGTATTGTCTCTCCGGAGAGCTCCGAAGCTGGGTAAAAACCGCTCGTGTGATCCGCCTCGATCTGCTCTTCGCGCGACCTCCACCCCCCGCCGAACCGAAAGGGGCTCCGTCCCCATAGGTGCTCATGGAGGCAGTTTCCCCGGCATCTTTGGCGTGCCGGGTAGGGGCGTCGAGGTTGTGTGAACCTGATCCGGCATTCACACGAGCTAGATCTTCATTGACTTCATCGACATGCCGCCGAAGAAGAAGGCTTCGGAGGCGGCTGCTCCGTCCGCGTCGAACCCACCGCCGCCGGAGCAAACGGCTGGTGGGGAAGACACCGGCAGAAGAACGGGCATCGACGAGGGAGCCCACGGTGCCGCCAGGTCCAAGGGCAAGGCTGCGCTGCCTATCGGCGGCGTAGCAGGCTCCCACGACGACCGAGCATCCGTAGACGCACTGCGCCCATCTCAGGAGACGCGGGACCGGCAGCGTCATGGTACTCACGGTACCATACGCTTGCTGGGCCCAAATCAAGCTGGCGGATCTCGGGATGCTCAAGGCCAGCATGCGCGCCAGCGTGCTGGTGCAAGCGAGGCACGGTCGCCTGGACGGAATACTGCTCCTTCTAACTGTTGGGGAACGTAGTAATTTCAAAAAAATTCCTACGCACACGCAAGATCATGGTGATGCATAGCAACGAGAGGGGAGAGTGTTGTCTACGTACCCTCGTAGACCGAAGCGGAAGCGTTGACGCAACATAGAGGAAGTAGTCGTACGTCTTCCCGATAGGACCGATCCAAGCACCGTTACTCCGGCACCTCCGAGTTCTTAGCACACGTTCAGCTCGATGACGCTCCCCGGGCTCCGATCCAGCAAAGCTTCGGGGATGAGTTCCGTCAGCACGACGGCGTCATGACGATGATGATGTTCTACCGGCGCAGGGCTTCGCCTAAGCACCGCAACGATATGACCGAGGTGGAATATGGTGGAGGGGGGCACCGCACACGGCTAAGGAACGATCACGATGATCAACTTGTGTGTTCTAGGGTGCCCCCTGCCCCCGTATATAAAGGAGGGGAGGGGAGGGCGCGGCCGGCCCCCAAGGGGTGCGCCAGGAGGAGTCCTACTCCCACCGGGAGTAGGACTCCTCTCCCTTGCCTTGTAGGAGAAGGAAGGAGAGAGGGGGAAAGGAAAAAAGGGGGGCGCCGACCCCCCTTCCTTGTCCTATTCGGACTAGGGGGGAGGGGGCGCGCGACCTTCCCTGGCCGCCCCTCCTCTTTTCCCTTAAGGCCCATATGGGCCCATTAACCCCCGGGGGGGTTCCGGTACCCCCCGGTACTCTAGTAAAATGCCGATTTCACTCGGAACCATTCCGATGTCCAAATATAGGCTTCCAATATATCGATCTTTATGTCTCGACCATTTCGAGACACCTCGTCATGTCCGTGATCACATCCGGGACTCCGAACTAACTTCGGTACATCAAAATGCATAAACTCATAATAACTGTCATCGTAACGTTAAGCGTGCGGACCCTACGGGTTCGAGAATTATGTCGATATGACCGAGACTCATCTCTAGTTAATAACCAATAGCGGAAACTGGATGCTCATATTGGTTCCAACATATTCTACGAAGATCTTTATCGGTCAAACCGCATAACAACATACGTTGTTCCCTTTGTCATCGGTATGTTACTCGCCCGATATTCGATCGTCGGTATCTCAATACCTGGTTCAATCTCGTTCCCGGCAAGTCTCTTTACTCGTTCCGTAATGTATCATCCCGCAACTAACTCATTAGTCACATTGCTTGCAAGGCTTATAGTGACGTGCATTACCGAGAGGGCCCAGAGATACCTCTCCGACAATCGGAGTGACAAATCCTAATCTCGATCTATGCCAACTCAACAAGTACCATCGGAGACACTTGTAGAGCACCTTTATAATCACCCAGTTACGTTGTGACGTTTGGTAGCACACAAAGTGTTCCTCCGATAAACGGGAGTTGCATAATCTCATAGTCATAGGAACATGTATAAGTCATAGGAAAGCAATAGCAACATACTAAACGATCGGGTGCTAAGCTAATGGAATGGGTCAGGTCAATCAGATCATTCAACTAATGATGTGACCTCGTTAATCAAATAACAACTCTTTGTTCATGGTTAGGAAACATAACCATCTTTGATTAACGAGCTAGTCAAGAAGAGGCATACTAGTGACATTCTATTTGTTTATTTATTCACACATGTATTATGTTTCCGGCTAATACAATTCTAGCATGAATAATAAACATTTATCATGATATATGAGGAAATAAATAATAACTTTATTATTGCCTCTAGGGCATATTTCCTTCAGTCTCCCACTTGCACTAGAGTCAATAATCTAGATTACGCAGTAATGATTCTAACACCCATGGAGTTTTGGTGCTGATCATGTTTTGCTCGTGGAAGAGGCTTAGTCAACGGGTCTGCTACATTCAGATCCGTATGTATCTTGCAAATCTCTATGTCTCCCACCTGGACTAGATCCCGGATGGAGTTGAAGCGTCTCTTGATGTGCTTGGTTCTCTTGTGAAATCTGGATTCCTTTGCCAAGGCAATTGCACCAGTATTGTCACAAAAGATTTTCATTGGACCCGATGCACTAGGTATGACACCTAGATCGGATATGAACTCCTTCATCCAGACTCCTTCATTTGCTGCTTCCGAAGCAGCTATGTACTCCGCTTCACATGTAGATCCTGCCGCGACGCTTTGTTTAGAACTGCACCAACTGACAGCTCCACCGTTTAATGTAAACACGTATCCGGTTTGCGATTTAGAATCGTCCGGATCAGTGTCAAAGCTTGCATCAACGTAACCGTTTACGATGAGCTCTTTGTCACCTCCATATATGAGAAACATATCCTTAGTTCTTTTCAGGTACTTCAAGATGTTCTTGACCGCTGTCCAGTGATCCACTCCTGGATTACTTTGGTACCTCCCTGCTAAACTTATAGCAAGACACACATCAGGTATGGTACACATCATTGCATACATGATAGAGCCTATGGCTGAAGCATAGGGAACATCTTTCATTTTCTCTCTATCTTCTGCAGTGATCGGGCATTGAGTCTTACTCAACTTCACACCTTGTAATACAGGCAAGAATCCTTTCTTTGCTTGATCCATTTTGAACTTCTTCAAAACTTTGTCAAGGTATGTGCTTTGTGAAAGTCCAATTAAGCGTCTTGATCTATCTCTATAGATCTTGATGCCCAATATGTAAGCAGCTTCACCGAGGTCTTTCATTGAAAAATTCTTATTCAAGTATACCTTTATGCTATCCAAAAATTCTATATCATTTCCGATTAGTAATATTTCATTGACATATAATATCAGAAATGCTACAGAGCTCCCACTCACTTTCTTGTAAATACAGGCTTCTCCAAAAGTCTGTACAAACCCAAATGCTTTGATCACACTATCAAAGCGTTTATTCCAACTCCGAGAGGCTTGCACCAGTCCATAAATGGATCGCTGGAGCTTGCACACTTTGTTAGCTCCCTTTGGATCGATAAAACCTTCTGTTTGCATCATATACAACTCTTCTTCCAGAAATCCATTCAGGAATGCAGTTTTTACATCCATCTGCCAAATTTCATAATCATAAAATGCGGCAATTTCTAACACGATTCGGACAGACTTAAGCATCGCTACGGGTGAGAAGGTCTCATCGTAGTCAATCCCTTGAACTTGTCGAAAACCTTTTGCGACAAGTCGAGCTTTGTAGACAGTAACATTACCATCAGCGTCAGTCTTCTTCTTGAAGATCCATTTATTCTCAATTGCTTGCCGACCATCGGGCAAGTCAACCAAAGTCCACACTTTGTTCTCATACATGGATCCCATCTCAGATTTCATGGCTTCAAGCCATTTTGCGGAATCTGGGCTCACCATCGCTTCTTCATAGTTCGTAGGTTCACCATGATCTAGTAGCATGATTTCCAGAACAGGATTGCCGTACCACTCTGGTGCGGATCTTACTCTGGTTGATCTACGAGGTTCTGTAGTAACTTGATCTGAGTTTGCATGATCATCGTCATTAATTTCCTCACCAATTGGTTTAGACGTCACAGAAACTGGTTCCTGTAATGTGCTATTTCCCAATAAGGGAGCAGGTATAGTTACCTCATCAAGTTCTACTTTCCTCCCACTCACTTCTTTCGAGAGAAACTCCTTCTCTAGAAAGGATCCATTTTTAGCAACGAATGTCTTGCCTTCGGATCTGTGATAGAAGGTGTACCCAACAGTTTCTTTTGGGTAACCTATGAAGACACATTTCTCCGATTTGGGTTCGAGCTTATCAGGTTGAAGTTTTTTCACATAAGCATCGCAGCCCCAAATTTTAAGAAACAACAACTTTGGTTTCTTGCCAAACCATAGTTCATAAGGCGTCGTCTCAACGGATTTTGATGGTGCTCTATTTAACGTGAATGCGGCCGTCTCTAAAGCATAACCCCAAAATGATAGCGGTAAATCTGTAAGAGACATCATAGATCGCACCATATCAAGTAAAGTACGATTACGACGTTCGGACACACCATTACGTTGTGGTGTTCCGGGTGGCGTGAGTTGCGAAACTATTCCGCATGGTTTCAAATGTAGACCAAACTCGTAACTCAAATATTCTCCTCCACGATCAGATCGTAGAAACTTTATTTTCTTGTTACGATGATTTTCAACTTCACTCTGAAATTCTTTGAACTTTTCAAATGTTTCAGACTTGTGTTTCATTAAGTAGATATACCCATATCTGCTTAAATCATCTGTGAAGGTGAGAAAATAACGATATCCACCACGAGCTTCAATATTCATCGGACCACATACATCTGTATGTATGATTTCCAACAAATCTGTTGCTCTCTCCATAGTACCGGAGAACGGTGTTTTAGTCATCTTGCCCATGAGGCACGGTTCGCAAGTACCAAGTGATTCATAATCAAGTGATTCCAAAAGTCCATGAGTATGGAGTTTTTTCATGTGCTTTACACCGATATGACCCAAACGGCAGTGCCACAAATAAGTTGCACTATCATTATCAACTCTGCATCTTTTGGCTTCAACATTATGAATATGTGTATCACTACTATCGAGATTCATCAAAAATAGACCACTCTTCAAGGGTGCATGACCATAAAAGATATTACTCATATAAATAGAACAACCATTATTCTCCGATTTAAATGAATAACCGTCTCGCATCAAACAAGATCCAGATATAATGTTCATGCTCAACGCTGGCACCAAATAACAATTATTTAGGTCTAATACTAATCCCGAAGGTAGATGTAGAGGTAGCGTGCCGACCGCGATCACATCGACTTTGGAACCATTTCCCACGCGCATCGTCACCTCGTCCTTTGCCAGTGTTCGTTTAATCCGTAGTCCCTGTTTCGAGTTGCAAATATTAGCAACAGAACCGGTATCAAATACCCAGGTGCTACTGCGAGCTCTAGTAAGGTACACATCAATAACATGTATATCACATATACCTTTGTTCACCTTGCCATCCTTCTTATCCGCCAAATACTTGGGGCAGTTCTGCTTCCAGTGACCAGTCTGCTTGTAGTAGAAGCACTCAGTTTCAGGCTTAGGTCCAGACTTGGGTTTCTTCTCTTGAGCAGCAACCTGCTTGCTGTTCTTCTTGAAGTTCCCCTTCTTTTTCCCTTTGCCTTTTTTCTTGAAACTAGTGGTCTTGTTAACCATCAACACTTGATGCTCCTTCTTGATTTCTACCTCCGCAGCCTTTAGCATTGCGAAGAGCTCGGGAATTGTCTTATCCATCCCTTGCATATTATAGTTCATCACGAAGCCTTTGTAGGTTGGTGGAAGTGATTGGAGAATTCTGTCAATGACGCAATCATCCGGAAGATTAACTCCCAGTTGAATCAAGTGATTACAATACCCAGACATTTTGAGTATATGCTCACTGACAGAACTATTCTCCTCCTTCTTGCAGCTATAGAACTTATTGGAGACTTCATTTCTCTCAATCCGGGCATTCTGTTGGAATATTAACTTCAACTCTTGGAACATCTCATATGCCCCATGACGTTCAAAACGTCGTTGAAGTCCCGGTTCTAAGCCGTAAAGCATGGCACATTGAACTATCGAGTAGTCATCAGCTTTGCTCTGCCAGACATTCTTAACATTGTCAGTTGCATCAGCAGCAGGCCTGGCACCCAGCGGTGCTTCCAGGACGTAACTCTTCTGTGCAGCAATGAGGATAATCCTCAAGTTACGGACCCAGTCCGTTTAATTGCTACCATCATCTTTCAACTTTTCTTTCTCAAGGAACGCATTAAAATTCAACGGAACAACAGCACGGCCATCTATCTACAATTAACATAAACAAGCAAGATACTATCAGGGACTAAGTTCATGATAAATTTAAGTTCAATTAATCATATTACTTAAGAACTCCCACTTAGATAGACATCCCTCTAATCTTCTAAGTGATCACGTGATCCAAATCAACTAAACCATAACCGATCATCACGTGAAATGGATTAGTCTTCAATGGTGAACATCATTATGTTGATCATATCTACTATATGATTCACGCTCGACCTTTCGGTCTCCGTGTTCTGAGGCCATATCTGCATATGCTAGGCTCGTCAAGTATAACCCGAGTATTCTGCGTGTGCAAAACTGGCTTGCACCCGTTGTAGATGGACGTAGAGCTTATTACACCCGATCATCACGTGGTGTCTGGGCACGACGAACTTTGGCAACGGTGCATACTCAGGGAGAACTCTTCTTGATAATTTAGTGAGAGATCATCTTATAATGCTACCGTCAATCAAAGCAAGATAAGATGCATAAGAAAGATAAACATCACATGCAATCAATATAAGTGATATGATATGGCCATCATCATCTTGTGCTTGTGATCTCCATCTCCGAAGCACCGTCATGATCACCATTGTCACCGGCGCGACACCTTGATCTCCATCGTAGCATCGTTGTCGTCTCGCCTATCTTATGCTTCTACGACTATCGCTACCGCTTAGTGATAAAGTAAAGCATTACAGGGCGATTGCATTGCATACAGTAAAGTGACAACCATATGGCTCCTGCCAGTTGCCGATAACTCGGTTACAAAACATGATCATCTCATACAATAAAATTTAGCATCATGTCTTGACCATATCACATCACAACATGCCCTGCAAAAACAAGTTAGACGTCCTCTACTTTTTTATTGCAAGTTTTACGTGGCTGCTACGGGCTTAAGCAAGAACCAATCTTACCTACGCATCAAAACCACAACGATAGTTTGTCAAATAGACTCCGTTTTAACCTTCACAAGGACCGGGCGTAGCCATACTCGGTTCAACTAAAGTTGGAGAAACTGACACCCGCTAGCCACCTGTGTGTCAAGCACATCGGTAGAACCAGTCTCGCGTAAATGTACGCGTAATGTCGGTCCGGGCCGCTTCATCCGCCGAACCAAAGTATGACATGCTGGTAGGCAGTATGACTTATATCGTCCACAACTCACTTGTGTTCTACTCGTGCATATAACATCAAACCATAAAAACCTAGGCCCGGATGCCACTGTTGGGGAACGTAGTAATTTCAAAAAAATTCCTACGCACACGCAAGATCATGGTGATGCATAGCAACGAGCGGGGAGAGTGTTGTCTACGTACCCTCGTAGACCGAAGCGGAAGCGTTGACGCAACGTAGAGGAAGTAGTCGTACGTCTTCCCGATCCGACCGATCCAAGCACCGTTACTCCGGCACCTCCGAGTTCTTAGCACATGTTCAGCTCGATGACGCTCCCCGGGCTCCGATCCAGCAAAGCTTCAGGGATGAGTTCCGTCAGCACGACGGCGTGATGATGATGATGATGTTCTACCGACGTAGGGCTTCGCCTAAGCACCGCAACGATATGACCGAGGTGGAATATGGTGGAGGGGGCACCGCACACGGCTAAGGAACGATCACGATGATCAACTTGTGTGTTCTAGGGTGCCCCATGCCCCCGTATATAAAGGAGGGGAGGGGAGCGCGCGGCCCGCCCCCAAGGGGTGCGCCAGGAGGAGTCCTACTCCCACCGGGAGTAGGACTCCTCTCCCTTGCCTTGTAGGAGAAGGAAGGAGAGAGGGGGAAAGGAAAAAAGGGGGGCGCCGCCCCCCCTTCCTTGTCCTATTAGGACTAGGGGGGGAGGGGGCGCGCGGCCTGCCATGGCCGCCCCTCCTCTTTTCACTTAAGGCCCATATGGGCCCATTAACCCCCCGGGGGGGGGGGGGTCCGGTAACCCCCCGGTACTCCAGTAAAATGCCGATTTCACTCGGAACCATTTCGATGTCCAAATATAGGCTTCCAATATATCGATCTTTATGTCTCGACCATTTCGAGACTCCTCGTCATGTCCGTGATCACATCCGAGACTCTGAACTAACTTCGGTACATCAAAATGCATAAACTCATAATAACTGTCATCGTAACTTTAAGCGTGCGGACCCTACGGTTCGAGAATAATGTAGACATGACCGAGACACGTCTCTGGTCAATAACCAATAGCGGGACCTGGATGCCCATATTGGCTCCTACCTATTCTACGAAGATCTTTATCGGTCAGACCGCATAACAATATACGTTGTTCCCTTTGTCATCGGTATGTTACTTGCCCGAGATTCGATCGTCGGTATCCAATACCTAGTTCAATCTCGTTGCTGACAAGTCTCTTTACTCGTTCCGTAATACATCATCTCACAACTAACATATTAGTTGTAATGCTTGCAAGGCTTATGTGATGTGCATTACCGAGAGGGCCCAGAGATACCTCTCCGACTATCGGAGTGACAAATCCTAATCTCGAAATACGCCAACCCAACAAGTACCTTTGGAGACACCTGTAGAGCACCTTTATAATCACCCAGTTACGTTGTGACGTTTAGTAGCACACAAAGTGTTCCTCCGATAAACGGGAGTTGCATAATCTCATAGTCATAGGAACATGTATAAGTCATGAAGAAAGCAATAGCAACATACTAAACGATCGGGTGCTAAGCTAATGGAATGGGTCAGGTCAATCAGATCATTCAACTAATGATGTGACCTCGTTAATCAAATAACAACTCTTTGTTCATGGTTAGGAAACATAACCATCTTTGATTAACGAGCTAGTCAAGAAGAGGCATACTAGTGACATTCTATTTGTTTATTTATTCACACATGTATTATGTTTCCGGCTAATACAATTCTAGCATGAATAATAAACATTTATCATGATATATGAGGAAATAAATAATAACTTTATTATTGCCTCTAGGGCGTATTTCCTTCACTAACGTAGTTGGAAGTCCGAGCATATCCCGCTCCTCTCACCGTTCGCCACCGCTACCCGCCACTCCAGCAGAAGCTTTGGCGCGAGCTCAACTGCTCCTAGACTTCCCTCCAACGGTGGACAAGATCGACGACTGGAGGGCCACCATTCAGAGTCTCATTGGCTTCGCCAACGGCGACACTCCACGGCAGCCGACCACATCGCAGCCGCGGCAAGCCAGCCAGGTGCAAGCCGATGGCGACAAGACCGGTGGGGGTGCAACCACCGTGCACTCTCCGCCCCGAAGGCCAAGATCGCCGACTCGCCGGGTCCACCACGACAACGACTCTACTACTTCATAAGATCCGCGAGCTCGCCGCGATCAGCGCCAAGTTCTTCACGAACGACAGCAAGAAGACGCTCGTACTCGCATCGAGCACCGAAGAGAAGCGCGGCGTCAATCAGGCCGGCGCGCTGGACCCACTGTCGACATACATGCGCCAGGGGAACCAGGCGACCTGCCGTACGCGGTAGGTTGCCCTGCATTTACCCGTGAGCTGCGGCAAGTCCAGTGGCCCAGCACGAAGAATTTCAAGCCAGACGTACCGGAGAAGTACGACGGCAAGTTGCATCCGTCGGAGTTCCTCAGCATCTACACCATCGCGGTGCAAGCTGCTAGGGGGCGCGACGACAAGATCCTTGCTAACTACTTCCCGCTGGTGCTCAAGCCCAACGTCAGGTCCTGGCTCATGCACTTGCCAGAAAACTCCATATCTTCCTGGTCGGACCTATGCCATCAGTTTGTCGGCGCCTTTACAGGCGGCCACAAACCTCATGGCCAGGAGAGTGACCTTCACCTGCTCGCCCAGAAAGAAGGAGAACCCCTGCGCAAGTACATCGAGAGATTCAGCCAAGTGCAACGCAACATCCCAGATGTCCACCCTGCCGCGGTCATCAGCGCGTTCCACCAGAACGTGCGTAACCGCAGGATGCGGGAGGAGATGGAGATGTGCAAGATCAGAGACGTCAGTGAGCTGTATGCCCTGGCCGATAGGTGTGCACGTGCTGAGGAAGGGAGGAAACTCCCCGGAGAGGATACAGGAGCAGGAGGATTTGACAGCGATGATGCAGCCCCGGCAAAGAAAAACTGTTGGGGAACGTAGCATAAATTCAAAATTTTCCTACGTGTCACCAAGATCTATCTATGGAGAAACCAGCAACGAGGGGAAGGAGAGTGCATCTACATACCCTTGTAGATCGCTAAGAGGAAGCGTTCAAGTGAACGGGGTTGATGGAGTCGTACTCGTCGTGATCCAAATCACCGATGACCAAGTGCCAAACGGGCGGCACCTCCGCGTTCAACACACGTACAGCCCGGTGACGTCTCCCATGCCTTGATCCAGCAAGGAAAGAGGGAGAGGTTGAGGAAGACTCCATCCAGCAGTAGCACAACGGCGTGGTGATGATGGAGGAGCGTGGCAATCCTGCAGGGCTTCGCCAAGCACCGCGGGAGAGGAGAAGGACTTGGGAGAGGGGGAGGACTGCGCCAGCACAATGGTGCGGTTGCCCTCCCACCCCCTTCATATATATAGGGGCAAGGGAGAGGGGGGGCCGGCCCCCTCAGATCCAATCTGAGGAGGGGGCGGCGGCCCAGGGGGGGTTCCTTGCCCCCCAAGGCAAGGGGGCGCCCCCCTTTAGGGTTTCCCCCAAACCCTAGGCGCATGGGCCCTAGGGGGGAGGCGCCCAGCCCACTAAGGGGCTGGTCCCTCTCCACATACAGCCCATAGGCCCCCCCGGAGCAGGTGGACCCTCCCGGTGGACCCCCGGAACCCCTTCGGTGGTCCCGGTACAATGCCGGTAACCCCCGAACTCTTCCGGTGACCGTATGATGACTTCCCATATATAAATCTTTACCTCCGGACCATTCCGGAACTCCTCGTGACGTCCGGGATCTCATCCGGGACTCCGAACAACATTCGGTAACCACATACAAACTTCCTTTATAACCCTAGCGTCATCGAACCTTAAGTGTGTAGACCCTATGGGTTCGGGAGACATGCAGACATGACCGAGACGTTCTCCGGTCAATAACCAACAGCGGGATCTGGATACCCATGTTGGCTCCCACATGTTCCACGATGATCTCATCGGATGAACCACGATGTCAAGGACTTAATCAATCCCGTATACAATTCTCTTTGTCTAGCGGTATAGTACTTGCCCGAGATTCGATCGTCGGTATCTCGATACCTTGTTCAATCTCGTTACCGGCAAGTATCCTTTTACTCGTTCCGTAGCACATCATCCCGTGATCAACTCCTTGATCACATTGTGCACATTATGATGATGTCCTACTGAGTGGGCCCAGAGATACCTCTCCGTCACACGGAGTGACAAATCCCAGTCTTGATTCGTGCCAACCCAACAGACACTTTCGGAGATACCCGTAGTGCACCTTTATAGCCACCCAGTTACGTTGTGACGTTTGGCATACCCAAAGTATTCCTACGGTATCCGTGAGTTGCACAATCTCATGGTCTAAGGAGATGATACTTGACATTTAGAAAAGCTTTAGCATACGAACTACACGATCTTGTGCTTGGCTTAGGATTGGGTCTTGTCCATCACATCATTCTTCTAATGATGTGATCCCGTTATCAATGACATCCAATGTCCATGGTCAGGAAACCGTAACCATCTATTGATCAACGAGCTAGTCAACTAGAGGCTTACTAGGGACATGGTGTTGTCTATGCATCCACACATGTATCTGAGTTTCCTATCAATACAATTCTAGCATGGATAATAAACGATTATCATGAACAAGGAAATATAATAATAACCTATTTATTATTGCCTCTAGGGCATATTTCCAACAGTCTCCCACTTGCACTAGAGTCAATAATCTAGTCCACATCGCCATGTGATTGCAATGATTCCAACACCCATGGGGTTTGATCATATCTCGCTTGTGAGAGAGGTTACTAGTCAACGGGTCTGAATCTTTCAGATCCGTGTGTGCTTTACAAATATCTATGTCATATCCTAGATGCAGCTACCACGCTTTATTTGGAGCTATTCCAAATAACTGTTCTACTATACGAATCCAGTTTACTACTCAGAATAATCTGGATTAGTGTCAAAGCTTGCATCGGCGTAACCTTTTACGACGAACTCTTTTACCACCTCCATAATCGAGAAAATTCCTTAGTCCACTATTTACTAAGGATAACCTTGACCGTTGTCCTGTGATCCATTTCTAGATCACACTAGTACCCCTTGACTGACTGATGGTTTGGCACACTTCAGGTGCGGTACATAACATAGCATACTTTAGAGCCTACGACTAAAGCATAGGGGACGACCTTCATCCTTTCTCTCTATTCTGCCGTGGTCATGTCTTGAGTCTTGCGCAATACTCACACCTTGTAACACAGCCGAGAACTCCTTCTTTGCTGATCTATTTTGAACTCCTTCAAAATCTTGTCATGGTATGTGTTTGTTTGAAAGTACTATTAAGCGATTTTGATCTATCCTTATAGATATTGATGCTCAATGTTTAAGTAGCTTAATCCAGGTTTTCATTGAAAAACATTTTTCAAACAACCCTATATGCCTTCCAGAAATTCTACATCATTTCCGATAAACAATATGTCAACAACATATACTCATCAGAAATTCTATAGTGCTCCCACTCACTTCTTTGGAAATACAAGTTTCTCATAAACTTTGTATAAACCCAAATCTTTGATCATCTCATCAAAGCGTACATTCCAACTCCGAGATGCTTACTCCAGTCCTTAGAAGGATTGCTGGGGCTTTGCATACTTGTTAGCATCTTTCAGGATCGACAAAACTTCTGGTTGTATCACATACAACCTTTCCTCAAGAATAAGGAAACAATATTTTGATATCCTATCTGCAAGATTTCATAAATAATGCAGTACCTGCTAATTCCAACAGACTCTTAGCATCGCTACGAGTGAGAAAGTCTCATCGAAGTCAACTCCTTGAACTTGTCGGAAAACATCTTAATGACAAGTCGAGCTTTCTTAATGGTGACATTTACCATCATTGTCCGTCTTCCTTTTAAAATCCATCTGTACTCAACAGCCTCACGACCATCGAGCCATTCTGCCAAAGTCTACACTTTGTTTTCATACATGGATCCTCTCTCGGATTTGTATGGCCTCGAGCCATTCATCGAATCCGGGCCCACCATCGCTTCTCCATAGCTCGTAGGTTCATTGTTGTCTAGCAACATGACTTCCAAGACAGGATTACGTACCACTCTGAAGTAGTACGCATCCTTGTCATCCTACGAGGTTTGGGAGTGACTTGATCCGAAACTCTATGATCACTATCATAAGCTTCTACTTCAATTGGTGTAGGTGCCACAGGAACAACTTCCTGTGCCCTGCTACACACTAGTTGAAGTGACGGTTCAATAACCTCATCAAGTCTCCACCATCCTCCCACTCAATTCTCGAGACAAACCTTTCCTCGAGAAAGGACCCGATTCAAGAAACAATCCTTATTGTTTTCGGATCTGAATTAGGAGGTATACCCAACTGTTTTGGGTGTCCTATGGAGATGCAGTTATCCGCTTTGGGTTCGAGCTTATCATCCTGAAACTTGTCCATATAAGCGTCGCAGCCCCAAACTTTTAAGAAATGACAGCTTAGGTTTCTCTAAACCATAGTTCATACGGTGTCATCTCATCGGAATTACGTGGTGCCCTATTTAAAGTGAGTGCGGTTGTCTCTAATGCCTAACCCATGAACGATAGTGGTAATTCGATAAGAGACATCATGGTACGCACCATATCCAATAGGGTGCAACTATGATGTTCGGACACACCATCACACTATGGTGTTCCAGGCGGTATTAGTTGTGAAACAATTTCCACAGTGCCAAACTCGTAACTCAGATATTCATTTCTATGATCATATCATAGACATTTTATCCTCTTATCACGAAGATCTTCAACTTTATTCTAAATATTACTTGAACCATTCAATAACTCAGACTTGTGTTTCATCAAGTAAATATACTCAGTATCTACTCAAATCATCTGTGAAGTAAGAGCATAACGATATCCACTGCGTGCCTCATCACTCATTGGACTGCACACATCAAAATGTGTTACTTCCAACAAGTTGCTTTCTTGTTCCATTTTACTGAAACCGAAGCTTTCAGTCATCTTGCCCATGTGGTACGATTTGCATGTCTCAAGCGATTCAAAATCAAGTGAGTCCAAACGGTCCATCTGCATGGAGTTTCTTCATGCGTACATACCAACAGACACGGTTCACATGTCTCAATCTTTTCAGAAATGAGTGGGTCCAAAGATCCATCAACATGGAGCTTCTTCATGCGTTTTATACCAATATGACTTACATGGCAGTGCCACAAGTAGGTGGTACTATCATTACTATCTTATATCTTTTGGCATGAACATGTGTATCACTATGATCGAGATTCAATAAACCATTCATTTTAGGTGCAAGACCATTGAAGGTATTATTCAAATAAATAGAGTAACCATTATTCTTCTTAAATGAATAACCGTATTGCAATAGACATAATCCAATCATGTCTATGCTCAACGCAAACACCAAATAACAATTATTTAGGTTTAACACCAATCTCGATGGTGGAGGGAGCGTGTGATGCTTGATCATATCAACCTTGGAAACACTTCCAACACATCTCGTCAGCTCACCTTTAGCTAGTCTCCGTTTATTCCGTAGCTTTTATTTTGAGTTACTAAGACTTAGCAATCAAACCGGTATCTAATACCCTGATGCTACTAGGAGTACTAGTAAAGTACACATTCACATAATGTATATCCAATGTACTTCTATCGACAGCCTTCTCATCTACCAAGTAACTAGGGTAATTCTGCTCCAGTAGCTATTCCCCTCATTACCGAAGCACTTAGTCTCGGGTTTGGGTTCAACCTTGGGTTTCTCCACTAGAGTAGCAGCTGATTTGCCATTTCATGAAGGATCCCTTCTTGTCCTTGCCCTTCTTGAAACTAGTGGTTTCACTAACCATCAACAATTGATGCTCCTTCTTGATTTCTACTTTCGCGGTGTCAAACATCGCGAATATTTCAAGGATCATCATATCCATCCCTGATATAGTTCATCACAAAGCTGTAGCAGCTTGGTGGCAATGACTTTGGAAAAACATCACTATCTTATCTGGAAGATCAACTCCCACTCGATTCAGGTGATTGTTGTACTCAGACAATCTGAGCACAAGCTCAACGATTGAGCTTTTCTCCCTTAGTTTGCAGGCCAAGAAAATCGTTGGAGGTCTCATACCTCTTGACGTGTGCACGAGCCTGAAATCCCAATTTCAGCCCTCGAAACATCTCATATGTTCCGCGACATTTCAAAATGTCTTCGGTGCCTCAATTCTAAACCATTTATCATTACCGAACTATCATGTAGTCATCTTAACGTGTATGTCAGATGTTCGCAACATCCACAGACCACGTTCGAGGTCCAGCACACCGAGCGATGCATTAAGGACACAAGCCTTCTACTGTCCGCATAATTGCTACTATCAACTTTCAACTATATTTTCTCTAGGAACATATCTAAAACAGTAGAACTAAAGCGCGAGCTTACGACATAATTTGCAAAGATCTTTTGACTATGTTCAGGATAATTAAGTTCATCTTATGAACTCCCACTCAGATAGACATCCCTCTAGTCATCCAAGTGATTACATGATCCGAGTCAACTAGGCCGTGTCCGATCATCACGTGAGACGGACTAGTCAACGTCGGTGAACATCTTCATGTTGATCGTATCTACCATACGACTCATGCTCGACCTTTCGGTCTTCTGTGTTCCGAGACCATGTCTGTACATGCTAGGCTCGTCAAGTCAACCTAAGTGTTTGCATGTGTTCCGAGGCCATGTCTGTACATGCTAGGCTCGTCAACACCCGTTGTATTCGAACGTAAGAATCTATCACACCCGATCATCACGTGGTGCTTCGAAACGACGAACTTTCGCAACGGTGCACAGTTAGGGGGAACACTTTCTTGAAATTTTAATGAGGGATCATCTTACTTACTACCGTCGTTCTAAGCAAATAAGATGCAAAAACATGATAAACATCACATGCAATCAAATAGTGACATGATATGGCCATCATCACTTTGCTCCTTTTGATCTCCATCTTCGGGGCTCCATGATCATCGTCGTCACCAGCATGACACCATGATCTCCATCATCGTGTCTTCATGAAGTTGTCACGTCAACTATTACTTCTACTACTATGGCTAACCCTTTAGCAATAAAGTAAAGTAATTACATGACGTTTACGTTGACATGCAGGTCATAAATAAATTAAAGACAACTCCTATGGCTCCTGTCGGTTGTCATACTCATCGACATGCAAGTCGTGATTCCTATTACAAGAACATGATCAATCTCATACATCACATATATCATTCATCACATCCTTTTGGCCATATCACATCACATGGCATACCCTGCAAAAACAAGTTAGACGTCCTCTAATTGTTGTTTGCATGTTTTACGTGGCTGCTATGGGTTTCTAGCAAGAACGTTTCTTACCTACGCAAAACCACAACGTGATATGTCAATTGCTATTTACCCTTCATAAGGACCCTTTTCATCGAATCCGATCCGACTAAAGTGGGAGAGACTGGCACCCGCTAGCCACCTTATGCAACTAGTGCATGTCAGTCGGTGGAACCTGTCTCACGTAAGTGTACGTGTAAGGTCTGTCCGGGCTGCTTCATCCCACAATGCCGCCGAATCAAGATTGACTAGTAACGGTAAGCATATTGAACAAAATCAACGCCCACAACTACTTTGTGTTCTACTCGTGCAAAGAATCTACGCAATAGACCTAGCTCATGATGCCACTGTTGGGGAACGTAGCATAAATTCAAAATTTTCCTACGTGTCACCAAGATCTATCTATGGAGAAACCAGCAACGAGGGGAAGGAGAGTGCATCTACATACCCTTGTAGATCGCTAAGCGGAAGCGTTCAAGTGAACGGGGTTGATGGAGTCGTACTCGTCGTGATCCAAATCACCGATGACCAAGTGCCGAACGGACGGCACCTCCGCGTTCAACACACGTACAGCCCGGTGACGTCTCCCATGCCTTGATCCAGCAAGGAGAGAGGGAGAGGTTGAGGAAGACTCCATCCAGTAGCAGCACAACGGCGTGGTGATGATGGAGGAGCGTGGCAATCCTGCAGGGCTTCGCCAAGCACCGCGGGAGAGGAGAAGGACTTGGGAGAGGGGGAGGACTGCGCCAGCACAATGGTGCGGTTGCCCTCCCACCCCCTTCATATATATAGGGGCAAGGGAGAGGGGGGCCCGGCCCCCTCAGATCCAATCTGAGGAGGGGGCGGCGGCCCAGGGGGGTTCCTTGCCCCCCAAGGCAAGGGGGCGCCCCCCTTTAGGGTTCCCCCCAAACCCTAGGCGCATGGGCCCTAGGGGGGAGGCGCCCAGCCCACTAAGGGGCTGGTCCCTCTCCACATACAGCCCATAGGCCCCCCGGAGCAGGTGGACCCTCCCGGTGGACCCCCGGAACCCCTTCGGTGGTCCCGGTACAATGCCGGTAACCCCCGAACTCTTCCAGTGACCGTATGATGACTTCCCATATATAAATCTTTACCTCCGGACCATTCCGGAACTCCTCGTGACGTCCGGGATCTCATCCGGGACTCCAAACAACATTCGGTAACCACATACAAACTTCCTTTATAACCCTAGCGTCATCGAACCTTAAGTGTGTAGACCCTACGGGTTCGGGAGACATGCAGACATGACCGAGACGTTCTCCGGTCAATAACCAACAGCGGGATCTGGATACCCATGTTGGCTCCCACATGTTCCACGATGATCTCATCGGATGAACCACGATGTCAAGGACTTAATCAATCCCGTATACAATTCCCTTTGTCTAGCGGTATAGTACTTGCCCGAGATTCGATCGTCGGTATCTCGATACCTTGTTCAATCTCGTTACCGGCAAGTCTCCTTTTACTCGTTCCGTAGCACATCATCCCGTGATCAACTCCTTGATCACATTGTGCACATTATGATGATGTCCTACTGAGTGGGCCCAGAGATACCTCTCCGTCACACGGAGTGACAAATCCCACTCTTCATTCGTGCCAACCCAACAGACACTTTCAGAGATACCCGTAGTGCACCTTTATAGCCACCCAGTTACTTGTGACGTTTGGCATACCCAAAGTATTCCTACGGTATCCGGGAGTTGCACAATCTCATGGTCTAAGGAAATGATACTTGACATTTAGAAAAGCTTTAGCATACGAACTACACGATCTTGTGCTTGGCTTAGGATTGGGTCTTGTCCATCACATCATTCTTCTAATGATGTGATCCCGTTATCAATGACATCCAATGTCCATGGTCAGGAAACCGTAACCATCTATTGATCAACGAGCTAGTCAACTAGAGGCTTACTAGGGACATGGTGTTGTCTATGCATCCACACATGTATATGAGTTTCCTATCAATACAATTCTAGCATGGATAATAAACGATTATCATGAACAAGAAAATATAATAATAACCTATTTATTATTGCCTCTAGGGCATATTTCCAACAAAAACCGGCGGCGGAACAACAGGAAGAGGAAAGGTAAAGATGTGCTTGTTGTTGAGCAGTCCGACAACGAAGGTGGCGCCAAGACAGCCAAGACTGGTAGCTCCGGCAAGGAGGTTGCCGCATGCACCAACTGCCAGGCTGTGGCGGCCGCCGACAAGTAGGACGACACCAACAAGCAGTACTGCAAGATCCACCGCACCAAGGGCCATGACCTGCAGAGCTGCAAGAAGGTCGAGCAACTTGTCGAGCTGCAAAAGGCCGAATACGAGCGACGCGACAAGGAGAAAGCCTAAGGAGGTGCTGGAGGATCCGGTACGAAGCGCACCGGCCGGGGAGGACGCCGCGGCAACGCCAAGCAGCGGCAAGGAGACAGACCTCCCCGCGGCCGCGACAAGGATGAAGATGACGATGACGACGAAGACATGGATGATGCCGAGACTAGCGAGCAGGAGTTCCAGAAAGCCACAGAGGTCTTGTGCATTGACGGTGGTGCTTCTCTGCATACTTCACACCGCCAACTCAAGCAGTGGGTGCGTGAAGTCAATGCGGCAGAACCGCCCGTTGAGTCACGCAAGCTTCTGAAATGGTCCAGCACGCCTATCATCTTTGATATTAAGGACCACCCTGATCGCACAACTGCGGTCGGGTGTTTGCCGATGTTGGTCTCACCAACTATCCGCAACCTCAAGGTCACTAAGATGCTAGTTGATGGCGGGGCCGGCTTGAACCTGATCTGCTCCGCTGTGCTCAGGAAACTCCAGGTCCCTGACAGCGAGCTCGAAGAGACCGGCACATTCCAAGGAATCAACGCGGGAAGGAGCAAGCCGAAGGGGAAGATCACGTTGCCGGTGACATTTGGCAGCGAGTTGAACTTCAGGACTGAGAGGATCACTTTTGACGTCGCCGATTTTCCATTGCCTTACAATGGGATTCTCTGCCGTCCGGCGCTCGCCAAGTTCATGGCGGCCTCTTACTACGCGTACAACATGCTGAAGATGCCAGGCCCGATAAGTGTCATCTCTGTCCCTGGCGACAAGAAAGATGCTCTCATCTGTGCCGACAAGATCTACCGAGAAGCAGCAGCCGCAACGGATCGCGAGACACTTGCCGCTGAAGCTCCCGGGGGGAAGAAGAAGACCAAGTCTGGCAAGAGTTCTGATGCTCACTCCGGCAAGCACACCTCTTCGGAGTGCTACGCTACCGCCGAGGACGCACCATCGAGCTCCACCGGCAAGTGTAAGAAGACGATGGCAGCTCCGCCAGCGACCAAGAAGGTGTCCGCCAAGGAGGACGACACTGGTGGTACTTTCACCATCAGTGCCACTCTCGACCCTAAATAGGAAAGCACGCTCATTGCTTTCCCGCGGGCGAATGTCGATGTGTTTGCATGGCAACCATCTGACATCCCCGGTGTTCCCAGGAAAGTAATTGAGCACCACCTTGCCGTCTGTCCTCACGCGCGGCCCGTCAAGCAGAAAGTCAGAAAGCAAGCAGTGGAGCGCCAAGAATTCATCGCAAAAGAGATCAAGAAGTTGGAAGCAGCAGGCCTCGTTAGAGGAGTGCTCCATCCCACGTGGTTGGCCAATCCTGTAGTCGTGCGCAAGGCAAACGGGAAATGGAGGCTTTGTATCGACTTTACCGATGTCAATAAAGCTTGTCCCAAAGACCCATTTCCCTTGCCACGCATCGACCAGATTGTTGACTCCACGGCCGGATGTGACTTGCTTTCATTTCTTGATGCATACTCAGGATACCATCAGATCTTCATGGCAGAAGAGGATGAGGAGAAAACCGCATTCATCACTCCATGTGGCACGTACTGTTTCGTACGGATGCCTTTCGGTTTAAAGAATGCTGGTTCAACATTTGCAAGGGTCGCCCATACTGCTTTTGAGCCACAAATACACAGAAATGTGGAAGCCTACATGGATGATATAGTGGTCAAGAGCAGGGACAAGTCAACTTTGATTCAAGATCTAGAAGAGACTTTTGCAAATCTACGCAAGATCAGCCTCAAGCTCAACCCCGAGAAGTGCGTGTTTGGAGTCCCTTCCGGCAAGCTTCTCGGGTTCTTCGTGTCTCAGCGGGGAATTGAAGCCAATCCCGACAAGATCAAGGCCATTGAGCAGATTGAAGCACCGAAGCGCGTCAAGGATGTACGAAGACTTGCCGGCTGCGTGGCGGCTCTCAGCAGGTTTATCTCTAAGTCTGCTGAGCGCGCCCTGCCATTTTTCAAAATTTTGAAAAAGGCAGGTCCAATGAAATGGACTCTGGAAGTGGAGGCTGCGCTGCAGGACTTGAAGAGATACCTGTCCTCCACTCCAATACTTGTCGCACCTAAACCACAAGAGAAGTTGCTGTTGTATCTGGCGGCAACCAATCAAGTGGTTAGTGCTGCGTTAGTAGCGGAGAGGGAGGCAGATGACGAGCCAGCAGCTCCGACAAGCGCATCCAGCGACAAGCAGGGGGCTTCCCCGACAAGCTCTGGTCCCGGCAAAGATGGATCTGCGCAGACGCCCGAGGAGATACAGAAGAAAATGGTGCAGCGCCTAGTCTACTTTGTCAGTTCCCTTCTGCAGGGGGCTAGGTCAAGGTACTCTGGTGTGCAGAAATTGCTTTTCGGCCTTCTCATGGCCTCGAGAAAGCTGCGCCATTACTTCCAAGCACATGAGATCACAGTTGTCACTCGCTTTCCGCTGAAGAGGATACTGCAGAATCCAGAAGCAACAGGCAGGATTGTTGAGTGGGCACTGGAACTGTCAAGATTTGGCCTCAAGTTCGAGAGCACTTCAACTATCCAAAGCGGAGCATTGGCATAATTCATAGCAGAGTGGACGCCAACACCAGATGAAGAAATTCCAGAGACGAGCATCCCCGTCAAGGAAGCAAGCAAAGAGTGGCTGATGTACTTTGATGATGCCTTTTCGCTGCAAGGCGCTGGTGCTGGCGTGCTGCTTGTCGCACCCACCGGAGAGCACCTCAAGTACGTAGTCCAGATGCACTTTCCCAAGGAGCAAACAACAAACAATACTGCAGAGTATGAAGGATTGCTTGCCGGTCTCAGGATCGCGGCAGACCTTGGGATCAAGAAGCTCATTGTCAGGGGTGACTCGCAGCTTGTCGTCCGCCAAGTGAACAAGAATTATCAGAGTCCGTTGATGGAAGCCTACGTTGATGAGGTGAGGAAGCTAGAAGAGCGCTTTGTCGGCCTACAGATGGAACATGTTCCAAGAGCTCAGAACGACATCGCCGATGGCCTATCAAAGTGCGCAACATTTAAGTTACCTGTGGAACCAGGGATCTTTCTGCTCAAGCTGACTCAATCGTCTGTGACACCATCAACTGGACAGAGCAAGAAGAGGAAGTTGATTTCTGGTGACTATTTTCCGGCAGAGCTTCCCGAAGCCGCCGCCAAGAAGGTCCCCAAGATCAACGCCAAGAGTGCTGAGGAGCAGTCTGCTCCGACAAGCCCCAGGGTTTGTTTCGTTGAAGCAGACGCTCCCGACAAGTTTTGCTCCGGCAAGCTTGCCGGGGAAAGTCAAGCTTCGGCTGAGCCGCAGGTTCTCGCCATAGAAGCGGATGTTCCCGCAGCAGCAGATATGCCTTTAGTCCTTGTTGTCGAGCCGCAAGCTCCAGCATGGGCACAACAGATCGTCCGTTTCCTTCAGACAGGAGAACTTCCCGAAGAGCAAGAAGAAGCGGAAAGAGTAGCCCGGCAGTCAAGTATGTACCAGTTTGTCGACAACGCACTGTACAGAAGAAGACTCAACGGTGTGAAATTGAAGTGTATTCACCGGGAAGATGGACATAAGCTGTTGGCAGAGATACATGGAGGCATTTGTGGTCACCACATTGGCGCAAGAGCACTTGCCGGCAAAGCTTTCTGGCAAGGTTTCTTTTAGCCGACAGCCCTCCAGGATGCAACTGCACAAGTAACCAAGTGTGAAGCATGCCAGTTCCATTCCAAACAGATACACCAGCCAGCTCAAGCTCTCCAGACGATCCCTTTATCCTGGCCATTTTCGGTCTGGGGGCTCGACATCCTCGGCCCCTTCCCCCGAGCAGTCCGGGGCTTTGAGTACTTGTACGTTGCAATCGACAAGTTCACAAAGTGGCCGGAAGTGGAAGCAGTGAGGAAGGTGACAGCACAGTCAGCAGTCAAGTTCTTCAGGTCAATTGTTTGCCACTTCGGGATCCCTAACAGGATCATCACCGACAACGGTACGCAATTCACGAGCCGCACCTTCATGCAGTACGTCCAAGATCTTGGCGCCAAGGTCTGCTTCGCTTCTGTTGCTCACCCCAGGAGCAACGGTCAAGCGGAGAGGGCAAATGCTGAAGGGCTGCATGGGCTCAAGACCAAGACTTTCGACAGGCTGCACGGGTGCGGAAGAAACTGGATCGAGGAGCTGCCGGTGGTTCTTTGGTCGATCAGGACGACGCCAAATCGAGCCACTGGACAGACACCTTTCGCTCTAGTCTATGGAGCAGAGGCAATTATCCCCACGGAACTCGTATACGGGTCACCTAGAGTGCTCGCTTATGATGAGCTTGAGCAAGAGCAGCTGCGGGAAGATGATGCGCTGCTCCTTGAGGAAGACCGTCTTCAGGCTGCTGTACGAGCTGCTCGCTACCAACAAGCTTTGCGCCGCTACCATAGCCGCAAAGTTAACGCCAGAAGTCTCGAGGAAGGCGACCTTGTTCTTCGGCGCGTTCATTCCGCCAAGAATTCCAACAAGTTGACGCCGAAGTGGGAAGGCCCTTATCGGGTGAAACGAGTCACTAGGCCTGGCGCTGTCCGCCTTGAGACCGAAGATGGCATTCTGGTGAGCAACTCCTGGAACATTGAGCATCTTCGTAAGTTTTACCCGTAAGGCGCGGTTGCCGGACCCTGTTCCGGCAACCACCTTTTGTACAAGTCTTGCTGCTGTTGCATGTAATCCTTTGTACAAAGCCAGACGCAGACCCTGTGCATAAGTAAAGCTCATGTGCTCCGCACAGCTTGTCAATTTCATGCTTTTTATTTTTTGCATGAGTTATCTGACACTTTGTGCAGCGCCAAACCCCGGTAAGCAACAACGATCCATAAGGCTCCATATCATTATTTTCTCTTCTCTCTTTTCTCAAGGAAAGGAAGGTTCCTCTCGCCCACAAGTTTGCCCGGGGGGGGGGGGGGGGGGGGGAAGGAGAAGATGATGGTGTGGACCAGGCGTCGTTCAAGGAAGTTCCACCTTGCCGGGAAGCAAAAGACAGAAAATATAAGTTGCCAAAGTTTGAGCAATCAAATTCTTAAATTTTTTAAGTTATCTTCCTTGAACGACCATGCTTTGTATGGAAAACCTGTGCGCGAAGGAACTGGCTCGTGCCTAGTTGCGCCCTTACTTTGTTTCGAGTTCGCTCAACAGTTTAAGTGTGATGCGACTAGAGTCGCGCCCTTACCTTGTTTCGAGTTCACTCAACAACTTAAGCGTGCTGCGACTAGTCGCGACAAAGTTTCTTGTCGGTAACGGCACCGCCAGCAGGTGCCTACGCCGGCAAGTTCCCTAAAAAGCGTAGGGCAAAAACATACAAAGGAAGGAATCAAGTAAAGGGAATAACATTGCAATCATGACCCAAAATAGAGTTATATTACAAGATAGCTTGTCGCGGCTCTAATAGACTGTTTTCATAACATGATCGGCAGCGACAAGAAAAGAAGAAAACAGGAGGCCTAGTCCACGCGATCGCCCTCAACCCTCTTGATCCCGCTCACCTTGTCCACAATGGGTGCGACAAGGTCCTTGAGCGCCTCCAGATCAGCTTCCGTCGGCAGGGATCTGAGGACGTTGGTGAGGTTGAGACCCGGGTTGCGGAAGGCCACCTTCACCAACACCTTCTGAAGAGCTCCTGCGCAGATCTTGCGCGACTCGTCGGCCAGCTGCTTTGGGATCCTCTCCCGGAGTCGCTGGAGGGCCGTCGCCACGCCTTTGAAGAACAGAGTGAGCTTGGCGCTGGATGGGAGGGTCTCATCGGAGGGATACCCGAGATCCCCCATCCCCAGCTGCGCCAGCTACTTGTCAATGTCTGCGGCAGCATTCACAAGACCCTCCGTTCACTGCTCCATAGTTTCTCTAAAATTGTTCTGGGTGGCGGCAATGCTCTCCAGCAGCGCCTTGTCGGCCTTGATCTCCTTCTTCAGGGCTGCCTCCTGCTCCCTGGCGCCGTCCAGCATCTTGGTCAAAGCAGCTAGCTTCAGCTCAAGATCGGCGTTGGAGTCCTTGGCGGCAGCGAGCTCCTTGATCTTCTCGGCGAGACGACCCTGCAGCTCGCCAAAGGTGTAGGTGTCCATCTCGCGCTCATGCTTGAGCGCGGCAAGCTCTTCACCGCTCGCCTTGAGATCAGTCTCCAGCTGCGCCACCTTCGCCTCCAGCTCCTTCTTGGCGGCCTCGGCAGCTGCGGTAGCAACCTTTGCTTCCTTGAGATTTCCGCTGAGTGTTTTCTCGCGCGCAGCAAGCTCTTCTTCGTGGCTGTCCAGGCTGGCCTTCAGCTGCGCCAACTCGCCCTCCCGCGCAGATAACTCCTCGGCGGCAAGCCGCTGTTGCTTTGCAAATTCTGCCTTCTCGAGGATGAAGGCCTTCTGCGCCTCATCGAGCTGTACACGCTCCGCCGCCAGCGACCGGAGAGCTGCCTGGTTGAGACCTCGGAGCTCCTCCGCGCGCTTCTCCATGTCCACCCCCGCCTTCGCGACAAGCGCTTCGCGGGACTCCAGTTTGGCCTGGCGGGCACGGTAGAGCGACAACAGCTTCCGCAGCAGTCGCTCCTCCTCAGGCTCGTCGCTGCTGCTTGGCGCATCGACCAACGCCAGCCCAACGGAGGCAAGCACCTCCACGTCAAAGCTTTCTCCTTGAACTGGCGCCCTGGACGTTGACGCCCAGGGGAGGTTGATGAAGACGCCATCGCCGGCCTTCAAGTAGACGCCTGGTCGGGGCTCTTCGGAGCCTGACGCTGCGGCAGCGTCGGGAGGATCGGCGGTCGGTGTAGCGCCTGTCGCTCCTGCGGCCTCAGGGTCGTCAGTGCGATCACCAGACCCTTCATCAGCTGCTGCGGCGGCAGCCTTGACGGCCTCTTCGCCGGCGGGATCATCAGCGCCGGCCGCTTCTTCGGTGGCGGCGGCATCATCAACAACAACCTCGGTCTCCATCGGCTCCGCAGTGGATGGATCTGACGGCCGAAAAAGGAAGAAAAGTCAAGCAAATATCCAAAAAGAAGAAGAACCCGAGGGAAGTTTCGAAGCAAGAGGTTTACCTGCACCGGGCTCTGCAATGGTGGTCTCCACCACCGGAGGACCGCCGGTGCTGTCCCTTGCTGGAGACTCCTCCCTTGCCGGAGAGCTCCCCCTTGCCGGAGAGCTCTCCCTTGTCGGAGGATCCTCCCATGCCGGAGGACTCTCCCTTGGCGGCGTAGTCGAAGCAGGTGGCACGTCAGGGGTGGCCTCCGGGCGCTCCTGGTGGGGCTGCTCTGCTTCTACACAAGCCAACAGTCAGATATCAGCAAACAAAGAGTATCCATGCGCGCCCAACAGCGGGAAGCAAACCATATACTTACGCTGGGGGCTGCGCTGGGGGCTGCTCTGAAGAGCAGCTGCCGGGTCCGGCAAGTTTGTCTCGGGCGCACCCCCTGCTGACACGATGGGATCGTCCTCGATGACAATCATCGGGAACTTGGCTCTCTTTGCCGCTCTCTGGGCCAGAGTCCTAAAAAGGAATAAGTTCAGAGTAAAGCAAATGAGATACAAGACAAGACAGCAAGTATTGAAGACATACAAGTACAACAAGAATCTTACTCTTCTTCTTCCTCGTCGGAGCTGAGCGCGGAGAAGTCAAAGCCTGGCCCACCTCCGGCGCGAGGATGCGGAGGAGTAGGATCCCTTGGCCGCTTGGCGGGAGCTGGAGCGGCGGACCGGGAGGACCCCGCTCCAGTTGCCGCTGCGGCGTGAGGTGCTTCCGCGGCAACAGAACTTGCCGCGGTGGAGCGCGTCGTGCGGCGCGGCGGGGGTTGACTCGTTCGCCGCTCTGCTACTGCCCCGGGCTTGCGAAGACGCCTTCTTGGTGGAGCCGGGGGCTCTGCTTGTGGAGTCGGGGGCTCTGCTTGCGGCAAGCTGCCCGAAGACGAAGAGGAAGAGGAGCCGATCTCCAACGAGCCGCTCGTATCCTCGGCGGGCCCGCTCGGCCCGACGTCATGCCCGACGGACTTCTCCTCGCCGGCAAGTTCCTCTCGCTCGGCAAGGCTTGCCGCTTCTGCTGCCTTTGCCTCCTCCACGGTGAACCCAAACTCGCCCGCAGCTGCGGCTGCCGCCGCCTGTTCCAGCCTGGTGGCGATGCGCTTGAGCTCATCGTAGGTGGTGTCCCGGGTGAGGCCCCTCTGCTCATCGGCGTCGATCGGCACTTCTACCAAGTTATCGAAGAACGCCCGCACGACATCATCTGTAGGCTCTATCCAGGCTGGGTCAATTCCGTGCGAGTCGCACAGCGACATCATTGCACGGATGCGGTCGAGCGAGGAGTTGTTGCACAGCGGAAAGACGCCCCTCGGCAACCTGAACACTTTGGGATGCTGAGGGTCGTACTTGAACATCTCTTGGAGCATCGCGGTGAGCTCCAGGACAGTGAAGTTGAGTTGAGGCCCGGCCGCAGCCTCATGATATCCGGCGCGTTTTGGAACTCCCAGGGCGGGTCTCCTCCTCTCATGCAGGGGGGCAATGCGGCGGCGAAGGAAATCTGCGCCAACCGCTCCCACAGTGAGCCCGGCAAGCCTGAGGCGTAGGATCCGGGCGACGGCAATCTTCAGTCTGTCGTCTTCCGGGGCCAAGCTACTCCAATCACTGCCGCGCACTACTGGAGTTTGGCGCTGGGCAGTAAACGTCTGTGGGTTCTCCTCGACAATCAGGCACCAGTCCGCCCTCCACTCCTCCCTCTTGCTGCGGAACTCTCCATCCAGATAAGCATCCTTCTTGCCGGCTTTTGAGATCCAGGCGATTCCGCCGGATAAAGGCTCTCCTTTCTCAACTCGAGGCGAAAAGAAGTGGCGGAAAAGGGCTACGTTTGGATGGACTCCGACAAAGTTTTCACAGAGATGTGCAAAAACTGCCATGGTCAGGACACCATTGGAGGTGAAGTCAAGGAGGCGGAGCCCGTAGGTGTTCATGACGTCGCAGAAAAATTCAGAGAAGGGCGGGCAGAGCCCGCAGTAGAAGAATAAGGCGAAGAAAGGGTACCCAGTGGGAGACTTTTTCCAAGCAGTGGCTGGGAATACCTTCGTGCGCGGATGCGCTCGCGTCCCCGTCGACCAGAAGAGGTAGTAGAACTCCTTCAGCTCCGCCACGACAAGCCTAGGAGGGAAGATTGCCCGCTCCTTTCGCAGCGCCGCGAGCCGCTGCGCCTCAGCCGACTTCACCTTCTCGGCTTTCGGAGCCATGGCGGGAGTGGTGAGGGAGGACGACGGCGTTGGTGGTGCTAGTGGCGATGGGGGTGGAGCGCTGCTCTCTTTTGGCTTTGAGAAGAAGGGGAGCGGCGGAGATTTTCGAGTCTGGAATAGCAACGGGCAGATGGGCGAACCGCCCCTGTTTCCCCTGCTTATAAGGAGGGAGGGGGCGGACGTTTCGCCCTTCCGAATAAAGAAACCACCCACGATTTCTCCCATGACGCCGCAATTGACGCGTGCCGTTCGGGGAGGGCGCGGTGGACACGGAGTCAGATGCGGCGTGACCCAGGCTGCGTGTGCCCGTGCCCTGTTTTGGGCCTGGCCCAACAGCGCTCGGCACCGTGTATGGCCCAGGCCCGGGGGCTCCTGTCGGTGTACTAGAGTAGGGGTACCCTAGTATCCCGAACTTGTGCACGGGCAGTCGCAGCGCCCCGCGGCAAGGCTTGCCGGGTGACCGCCAAGGACCCCCTTGGTTCCTTTGGAGCCATTCAAGAACAAAGTATTCAAGTCAAGGAGACAAGGCCCCGGCAAGAGGAGGTTGCCGGGAAGGCCGCTCAAGACACAAGACCCCGGCAAGAGGAGCTTGCCGGGAAGGCCAACCGAGGCATCTCAAGGAACTTGCCACGACGCGCCACGCGTCCCGGCAAGACCCGGCGAGCGACAAGCTCCAGGACGCGACAAGACAACGACCGTGGCAAGGCGCTTGCCACGGCTAGCAACCACTCTGTACCCGCGCTCCAGCACATCCACCAACGTGTCGCTCTGGGATCCTTCCAGGCGTACGTGGCGAGAGGCTGTGCAGCCAGGGGTGCACTGTGGCAAGCGGCGCTGACAAGATCGCCATCGTGCCGAGCAGTGGCGTCCCTGACGGTCCTTTTTCTGCATTGTTTGTGTAACGCAGATAGGCATTTAATGCCCTTGTCCCCTGCCGTCAGGGTTAGGTATGATACACTGTGTAGGTAGCTGTACCTACCGCAGCACCTTTTCCATTTTTGCCCTTGCCTACATTGCCACCTGTTGGAGACCCCTTGAGCATATAAAAGGAGGCCCATGCACAACGAGGAGGAGGGGGAGGAACGAAAATTCACGCTCGGTCTCGTTAGCCGCTTGGGTGTACTGTAGCACTCAGCGCTCCCGAGCAAGAACTCAATACAAACCACAAAGCAGCAGTAGGAGTATTATCTCTCCGGAGAGCTCCGAAGCTGGGTAAAAACCGCTCGTGTGCTCCGCCTCGATCTGCTCTTCGCGCGACCTCCGCCCCCCGCCGAACCAAAAGGGGCTCCGTCCCCATAGGTGCTCGTGGAGGCAGTTTCCCCGGCAGAGTGGCAAGAGCCTAAGCTTGGGGATGATTAAGGAACCCCAAGGTAAAATCTAAGGACAACCCAAAAGCCTAAGCTTGGGGATGCCCCGGAAGGCATCCCCTCTTTTGTCTTCGTCCATCGGTAACTTACTTGGAGCTATATTTTTCTTCACCACATGATATGTGTTTTGCTTGGGGCGTCTTGTATGATTTGAGTCTTTGATTTTTAGTTTACCACAATCATCCTTGCTGTACACACCTTTTGAGAGAGACACACATTATTCGGAATTTATTAGAATACTCTATGTGCTTCACTTATATCTTTTGAGTTAGACAATTTTGCTCTAGTGCTTCACTTATATCTTTTAGAGCATGGCGGTGGTTTTATTTTATAGAAATTATTGATCTCTCATGCTTCACTTGTATTATTTTGAGAGTATTTTAGAACAGCATGGTAATTTGCTTTGGTTATAAAATTAGTCCAAATATGATAGGCATCCAAGATAAAAACTTTAAAGTGCATTGAATACTAAGAGAAGTTTGATACTTGATAGTTGTTTTGAGATATAAAGGTGGTAATATTAAAGTTGTGCTAGTTGAGTAGTTGTGAATTTGAGAAATACTTGTGTTGAAGTTTGCAAGTCCCGTAGCATGCACATATGGTAAACGTTGTGTGACAAATTTGAAACATGAGGTGTTCTTTGATTGTCATCCTTATGAGTGGCGGTCGGGGACGAGCGATGGTCTTTTCCTACCAATCTATCCCCCTAGGAGCATGCGCATAGTGCTTCGTTTTTGACGACTTGTAGATTTTTGCAATAAGTATGTGAGTTCTTTTTGACTAATGTTGAGTCCATGGATTATACACACTCTCAACCTTCCATCATTGCTAGACTCTTCGGTACCGTGCATTGCCCTTTCTCACCTTGAGAGTTGGTGCAAACTTCGCTGGTGCATCCAAACCCCGTGATACGATACACTCTATCACAAATAAACCTCCTTATATCTTCCTCAAAACAGCCACCATACCTACCTATTATGGCATTTCCATAGCCATTCCGAGATATGTTGCGATGCAACTTTCCACCGTTCCGTTTATTATGACACGCTTCATTATTGTCATATAGCCTTGCATGATCATGTAGTTGACATTTTATTTGTGGCAAAGCCACCATGCATATTATTTCATACATGTCACTCTTGATTTATTGCCCATCCCGGTACACCGCCGGAGGCATTCATATAGAGTCATATTTTGTTCTAAGTATATAGTTGTAATCATTGAGTTGTAAATAAATAGAAGTGTGATGATCATCATTAATTGAGCATTGTCCCCCCAAAAAAGAGAAAGGCCAAATAAAGAAAATGAAGGCAAAAAAAGAAGGAAAAAAAAGAAGAGAAATAAAAAGGGACAATGCTACTATCCTTTTTCCACACTTGTGCTTCAAAGTAGCACCATGATCTTTATGATAGAGAGTCTTTTATGCTGTCACTTTCATATACTAGTGGGAATTTATCATTATAGAACTTGGCTTGTATATTCCAACAATGGGCTTCCTCAAATGCCCTAGGTCTTCATGAGCAAGCAAGTTGGATGCACACCCACTTAGTTTCTTTTGTTGAGCTTTCATACATTTATAGCTCTAGTGCATCCGTTGCATGGCAATCCCTACTCCTTGCATTGACATCAATAGATGGGCATCTCCCTAGCCCGTTGATTAGCCGCGTCAATGTGAGACTTTCTCCTTTTTTGTCTTCTCCACACAACCCCCATCATCATATTCTATTCCACCCATAGTGCTATATCCATGGCTCAAGCTCATGTATTGTGTGAAAGTTGAAAAAGTTCGAGATTACTAAAGTATGAAACAATTGCTTGGCTTGTCATCGGGGTTGTGCAAGATGAGAGCATCTTGTGTGATGAAAATGAAGCATGGCCAAACTATATTATTTTGTAGGGATGAGGTTTCTTTGGCTATGTTATTTTGAGAAGACATAATTGCTTGGTTAGTATGCTTGAAGTATTATTATTTTTATGTCAACATTAAACTTTTATCTTGAATCTTTCGGATCTGAACATTCATGCCACAATAAAGAAAATTACATTGAAGAATATGCTAAGTAGCATTCCACATCAAAAATTCTGTTTTTATTATTTACCTACTTGAGGACGAGCAGGAATTAAGCTTGGGGATGCTTGATACGTCTCCAACGTATCTATAATTTTTGATTGCTCCATGCTATTATATATTCTGTTTTGGATGTTTAATGGGCTTATTTATACACTTTTATATTATTTTTGGGACTAACCTATTAACCCAAGGCCCAGTGCAAATTGCTATTTTTTTTGCCTATTTCAGTGTTTCACAGAAAAGGTATATCAAACGGAGTCCAAACGGAATGAAACCTTCGGGAGCGTGATTTTTGGAACAAACATGATCCAAAGGACTTGGAGTGGACGTCAAGAAATCAATGAGGAATCCACAAGGTAGGGGGGCGCGCTTGCTGTCGGTGGCAAAACCGGCGGATCTCGGGTAGGGGGTCCCGAACTGTGCGTCTAAGGTCGATGGTAACAGGAGACAGGGGGCACGATGTTTACCCAGGTTTGGGCCCTCTCTATGGAGGTAATACCCTACTTCCTGCTTGATTGATCTTGATGAATATGAGTATTACAAGAGTTGATCTACCACGAGATCGTAATGGCTAAACCTTAGAAGTCTAGCCTATATGACTATGGTAATGAGTATATCTCTTCCGGACTACACCCTCCAGTTTATATAGACACCGGGGGGATCTAGGGTTACATAGAGTCGGTTACATAGAAAGGAATCTACATAGTTGATCGCCAAGCTTGCCTTCCACGCCAAGGAGAGTCCTATCTAGACATGGGTACAGTCTTCGGTTTTCGTGTCTTGACAGCCCATTAGTCCGACCGATGGATAACAGGCGGGACGCCTGAGGACCCCTTAGTCCAGGACTCCCTAAGTAACCCCTGAACCTGGCTTTAATGACGAGGAGTCCGGCGCGTAGATTGTTTTCGGCATTGCAAGGCGGGTTCCCCTTTCCGAACTCCAAGATAGTCTTCAGATGTAATGATTGTATCCATACTTGTATACACAACTGCAGAGGATATAATATTTCAGGAGTCCAATCCGCTGACAACTTTTTGGTAATATGACATCACGCCTGTTTGGTCATTATTTTCGAACCGTTGGCTAGCCCGCCGTCCCACGTCTCGAGACGTGGTTTTATTGGCACGTCTTATCCAAGCGGAGATCGTGCCCCCTTTTTTAAGGGATTCTCATCAATCCGGACGTGGGTAATCCAACCGTCACTCGGGTACAACTCCCTGGGAATAGGCAAGTTTTGAGGCCCAGGAGGAGACGTTCGATATTCTCGGTCTTTATATAGGGGTAAAAACCCATCTCTTTCTTTCATGCTTGCTTCTTCCTCGACCCTTGCTACCCCGAGTTCCAAGACCCGGGTTTCAATCGCCACAAGCCCCAATCATGTCCGGATCCAGCCGTGAAGGCCGGTGGGTGGCTTCTTCTATCACGGAGGGAGATATTGCAAAACTTAGGGCGGCGAGGTATCTGACCGCAGAAATCCTTCATCGGCTTCTTGCCGAGGGGAAGGTTATTCCCACCCCCCGATCTGGCGAGAGGGTCATGTTCGTGTCTCACTTCCTCCGCGGTTTAGGGTTTGCACTTAACCCCTTTGTCCGAGGGCTCATGTTCTATTATGGGCTAGATTTTCATGATCTGGCCCCGGATTCTATTCTTCTTATCTCGGAATTTATCGTCACGTGCGAAGCCTTCCTCCGAACTCCTCCACACTTTGGCTTGTGGCTCAAGACCTTCGATGTGAAGCCGCAAGTGATAGAGGGGGAGCATGCAGAGTGCGGTGGTGCCACAGTGAGCAAGCTTGCTAGCGCTATTTGGCTGAAAGGATCCTTTGCCAAACCTTCCGATTTATGGCAGCAGGGGTGGTTCTATATCACCGAGCCCCGTGGCTCCAAGTGGGCAGCTGCGCCTGCATTTCGATCCAGCCCCCCAATTCAGCTTGCATCGTGGATTAATAAGGGGTTGGACTGGGGATCAACAGATGAGGTGCGGGCTCTGCAAAGTCGCATCCGAAGCCTCATTGAGAGGGACATCAATATCGTCAACGTTGTTCAAGTAATGCTAGTTCGCCAGACCCTGCTGTGCCAGCGATGACCTCTCCGCATGTGCGAGTTCAATCCAGAAGGGCCGCAGACTCTTCAACACTTCTTCGGCACTACGCATGAAGGAATGTGGAGATTATTTTTTGGGAAACGAAAGCAATGGCCGGACACCATCGAAGATATCGGCCTAGACTGTAACCATCCGGACACCCCGGTGAGTACCCGTTCGCCGAACACCTCATAATCAGATACCCAGTGGTAAGACACTGACCGAATCATCCTTTTTCAGGGTTGGATAAAGAAAGTGGAACGGATTAGGTGTACGGCTCCCCTTCCCGAAGACTCAGCTAATCCTGTGTTGACAAGGATGTTGGCCTCGGCACCATACCAGGCGCCGGCAAGGGAGGGCAAAGAGGAGAGTGAGAAGACCCGGGATGACCTTTGTTCCGGAGGTAAGTCGGATACTGAGTCCAGAGAAATCGACCTTTCCTCGCCTGAAGACAGAGGCGAAAGAGGAGCCAGTATCCCTTCTCCGAGCAGGAGGAAAAGGGCCGCCTCCGAAGGTTGGGAGGGGCGGTTTCCCAAGAGGGGCAAGATGCCACCGTCGAGCGGCTTGGGTTTGGAAAGCGGCACCGTTGAATAGCTCCAACATGGGGACAAGCCCTCGACCAAACCGTAAGTGAATCCGGGGTACTTTGATAGCGTCCCGCTCCTTTCCCGTTACCGAAGATATACGTAACATGTCCGTGCATTTTTACAGGTCGGCACAAAGTTTTTGTGGGCAATCCTCTTCTTCGGGAGGTCTCCTCCCAGAGATGATGGAAAGCGAGACGCCTCCTCCGACCTCCTCGCCCAATAAGGCGGACGACTCTGAAGTTTCATCGCAGAGGGTTTTTCTTGATCAAAAAGCTATGCAGGGGATGAAAGAGGCAGTACCCGAAGGTGGACCTCTGACCGTCCGGGATTCTAGGGCCAATAATAAAGGCCCTAGACTTTCTGGCTTGTAGCCGACGATGATTCTGGAGCTAGGTGAACGGATTCCTTCAAAGGGTGGTTGTGCTCCTAAAGCGACTTCCTGAGACCCGGCGGCTCCGGATATATTGCGGGACATGTTGCGAAAAGCATCTGTCTCGGGGGAACAACGTACCTTGATGGGTATAGTGGTTGAGAAGATTTTGTCCACGAAGAGCGGATTGAATGAAACCTTCATGAGCCCGCTAAAAGGCTTTGAGGTTTGTGATATAAGCTTTCAGCTATGTTTTATTTGCAAAGATGCACCTGTGTATAGGTAGTAGCCCCTGAGACCCAGGTTGGCTTACACTATGAAGTGAACGGAGGATCGAAAAGGATTACTCAAGGACTAATCTGATGAACTTGAACACAGACTGCTTCCCCCTTGGCTACTTCCCAGACTATGGATATTGCTGAGCTGCAGCGGAAGCTTGATGTAGCAGGGGATGACCTTACGTTAATCAATATGCGTCTTGATGAGTCACAAGGTATGTATTCGGGGAAATCCCCGTACATTTTTGTGGTATAAGCATGATGCTAAAAGTTATATGCTGGAATATGCATGGCTACAGATAGTGCTGCCGCCGTTGATGTTTTTCGAGCGGAGCAAGCCCGGGCCAAGGAGCAGGCCCAGTGTAGCAATGCGGCTGCCGAAAAGGCATCGACTGAGTTAAAAGCCGAACAAGCTGCACAACACCAAGACGAGGAGAAGATATCCACGATGGCGCTCGAACTGAAAAATGCTACTAGCTGCTGTGAATTTCTGGAGAAGGGGAATGAAGCCAAAATGGCTGAACTGGACAAGGCCTTACAAGAGGCGAGAGAAGCGCGGTCGGAATCCAGAGCAGCCCGTGAGGAGATCCGGCAAGCTAGGGAGATTGTGGCTGGTAAGGCCTTTCTGCTACAGACTAAGTTCGACGATCTGAACTATGCTCAGCTTGACCGAGTGTGGAGTTCTCCGGACGAGTTTTTAGACTTGCCGAAGAGTTCTTCCGATGCGGTGCAGTATTACCAAGCGCGAGAGGGGTATACAATGAAGAAGCTTTTCTGACAGTTTGGCGCATCAAAGCGCCCTCTGTTGCTGAATGACAGATGTCCCAATGGGCCGAGCTTCATAAGATATCCGGCGCTGCCATGAAGAACGTCATAATCTGGTTGTGGCCAATTGAGCCTGTTCTGAATAGCCACTTTGGTTTGGTGCAAAGGCTTGTTGACGCGGTGCCGCCTATCAACGCTGTGAAGCGGTCGGCGTGCATTGAGGGTGCATGGATGGCTTTTTCCTGAGTCAAGACATTCTAGGGGAAGATGAAGGCCATCGATGTTGCGGCGAAGAGTCCACCCAAGGGCAAGGACCGTCCTGAACTGGAGCATTATTTTGAAGACGTCCTAGAGGCCGCCCGCTTGATAGAGGGTCAGTGCTCGCAATACATAATGTTCGAGTGAGGTGTATGAGAATTGTAAAAGACAATTTCATAGTTAATCTACTTTTATGTTTTGCTCGAGAGCTTGTATCCCTCCTGTGCGGCTGTTTTAATATAATCTGAAAGTTTTATAGTCGTCGGCTTCAGCCCCCTCGTAGGAAGTACGGGGTTGTTCGGAAAAGCATTTAATCACTCTTTATCCAACGTCTTGGTCCATGAAGGAGGTGATAATGCAGCAAACCAGGCAATCGGACTATAGGGCATTAACACTTTCACTTAGCAATAGGAGTTTTATGGTAGGTCTACAACATAGCCCCTGGTATGTACGCGACGTATTATAATATGATGCTTTACATATTTGATCTGAAAAAGATCCCTCATGTGACACGGAGAATCGCTAAATATTCCAATAAGTCGTCAAGTGGTTGACCAGCTCTCGCCGCATCATGATAGTCAGTTTTTGACTTTCTCTACTGAGGTACTTGACCAGATGAACCGGAAAAGCACAATCGCAGTAGTTCTCCCTTTACTACCCTAGCCGATGGAGCGGAATGTAGGGTAGCAAGCACAGGAGTCGGGCAACCCAACTATTGACCCAAGGCAATGATTCGGAGCTGATGCATATAAGGCCAAACTTGTGACGCGGAAGTACGCTATAGAGCTGCTCGGACTTTTGCTGGCAACTCATTTGTTCCCATACCGAGCCCCTGACAGGTTATGCCAAGGTATATCTATGAAAAAACCATAGGAGCCATATTCATTGGCGAAACAACACAGATGATTAATTCGAATACTGTTTACTGGGACCTGAGCGATATGCCAATGATTACTTTATATATATATATATATATATATATATATATATATATATATATATATATATATATATATATATATATATATATATATATATATATATATACCACAACCCCGGCTATTTGACATGCTCGGGGTCGGAGGCGGAGGAAGAGGCATAGTACTGGCTCGAAATAAAGAGTGCGGTCTACAAAAAGTTATTTTGGACCTCCTGTTGCACGTCTGTGCCGCCTGTCCTCGGCGAGGGGAATCCTTGATGGAAGTAGCCCCTTAGGTGAGTGTACGGTTCCGAACTCCGATAGAGTTAGTTTTAGATGTTTCTCCTGTTCATCACCTGTTTTTAAGAGGTAGTGAAGGAAGAAAATAAAAAGAAAATAGATAAAAAATGTTACGAGAATGCTTGCAAGCTTGTCCGTAGTGTGCTTCCGCCAATGCCCATGGTATCTTGAGTGCTTAGTGATGTATGCGTGGTACAAACTTTGCAGGTATATGGGGTGGGCGGCGGAAGCTGAACTTCTATTTCCGCTCCGAGATTGGTCGTTCCTCAGGGGGAAAGTGCTTTTGAACCCCGGTATTTGGTTGGTGAACCTCTCTATCGTCCTTGTTGCCTGCGGCCTCCTCCCCTTGTGTTCGGCGTTGAGCTTGCCGGCCTGCTTAAAGACCCAGCAGTTTCTGTTGGTATGATTAGCTGGTTTATCGGGGTGGACGTGAATCTGGCAGGGTCAGTCCAATATCCTGTCTAGGTTGGATGGTTCGTCTCGGTTCGCCTTGAATGGCTTCTTCCATTAACCGGGCTTGGGATTGCTGAATCCGGCATTTACCGCTGTGTCACGTGATCTTTCATTATCATTGCGATTGTTGTATTTGCTTCGTCGTGGCTTGCCATTGCCGTCTCGGATTTCGAAAGTGCCCGGGTCGCTGGCGCTGTTGCTTCTACGAGCGAGCCAGCTGTCTTCTCCCATGCAGAAGTGGGTCATTAGAGCAGTAAGGGCTGTCATGGATTTAGGTCCTTCTTGACCGAGGTGGCGTGCAAGCCATTCGTCCCGGACGTTGTGTCTGAAGGCCACAAGGGCTTCCGCGTCCGGACAGTTGACGATTTGGTTCTTTTTGATTAAGAACCGAGTCCAGAGCTTCCTAGCTGGCTCTCCGGGCTGCTGGACAATGTGACTTAGGTCATCGGCATCCGGTGGTCGGACATATGTTCCTTGAAAGTTGTCAAGGAAGGCTTCTTCTAAGTCCTCCCAGCTGCCTATGGAATTTTCAGGCAGGCTGTTTAACCAGTGCCAAGCTGGCCCTTTTAGCTTTAGTGGGAGGTATTTAATGGCGTGGAGGTCATCTCCATGGGCCATATGGATGTGGAGAATAAAATCTTCTATCCATACCGCGGGATCGGTTGTTCTGTTGTATGATTCAATATTGACGGATTTGAATCTTTGGGGAATTCATGATCCATTACTTCATCGATGAAGCAAAGAGGGTGTGCGGCGCCTCTATGTTGGGCCACGCTGCGACGTAACTTCGAAGGAGTCCATTTGCGGTTTTCGGCTCGGGCGTGGCTAGGTTTATCATGTCCGAATAGGTAGCCATTGTCGTGTGTCGAGGCATGCCCTCGCGATCCGTAGATCGATCTTGCGTGTCATGCTCTACTATCCAGGTCCCATCGAAGGCCGTCTGTACAACCACGAGCTATGTTATTCCAGCCTTTACGGCGAGGTGGGGCGGTCTGGTGTTCGGCTTGAGTTGCCTCTTTATCTGGACCGAGTTGTCGTCGACCTGCCGCATTGTGCGATGATGGTATGGGCTCCAACGCCTCGTCATCGAACTGAGGTAGCAATATATGCTTCGGGTAGCTTTTGGCTGGGCCACTAAGGCCGTATTCTTCGGCGGCCAGGACTTCGGTCCATCTATCGTTGAGCAGGTCTTGGTCAGCTTGAAGCTGCTACTGCTTCTTTTTCAGGCTCCTTGTAGTAGCTATTAGCCTGCGCTTGAAGTGCTCCTGCTCGAGGGGTTCTTCAGGTACAATGAAGTCTTCGTCGCCGAGGCTTACCTCATCTTAGGAGAGTGGAAGGTAGTTGTCATCCTCTGAATTGTCGTTGGGCAGGGCCTGTTCATCGGGGCTGGCTTGCCTGTTTTCTTGTTCCTCATGTTCGGATCTTGCTCCAACAAGGTCTTCATTGTTTTCGGCGTCGTCCTGAGTATTATTTTCTCCGGTGCCGATGCTGCTGTCTTTTGAGCGATGTGACTTAGAGCGGCATTTAGAACGCCAGCGCTTGGAATTTGTCTCAGGAGGTTTATTCTCAACTGGATCTTCTTTGTCATCGTCGTTAGATTCTTTAGGTGTATCGACCATGTACACATCGTATGAAGAGGTGGCCATCCAACGTCTAGTGAATGGCTGGTTTTGGCCTTGATCCTTGTCGGCATCGTCGTCCAGACCGTCGATGTCTTTGGAGCTGTAATTAAGCACGTCGGTTAAGTCCTCGATAGTGGCTATGAAGTGGGTGGCGGGTGGGAAGCAAAATTCTCCATCATCAGCCCCTAGTTCGAACCGGACATAGTTCGGCTGTGAGTCCCCAGCCAAGGACAGGTTCTTTAATGAATTTAGCACATCGCCCAAGGGCGAGCGTTGGTAGTTGTCTGCGGCGCTGAACTCGAAGATCGATAACCGATCCAGCTCAGTGTCCGCAGGCGTACGTGGTTCAGAACTTATAGCCCGAAACGGGTCCGGAATTCCGTTGATGCAGATATTGCAAGGTGTTGAGTCTGTGTGCGGCTCCAACACCGCAGATTCTCTGGCCTTGGATGGCGCGATCTGCTCCGGATCTAAGGCCGTGGCAGTTACAGGAACCATCTCCTAAATGTGGTCCGGTGACAGATTTAAGTCATGTTCATCGGAGCGAGGGGGAGCGATCACCACGGTCTCAAATCCGTTGAATATCAAGTCTCCACGGATATCTACGATGTAGTTCAAGCTTCCAAATCTGACCTTGTGGCCAGGGGCGTAGCTATCGATTTGCTCCAGATGGCCAAGCGAGTTGGCCCGCAGTACGAAGCCGCCGAATACGAATATCTGTCCGGGGAGGAAGGTTTCTCCTTGGACAGCGTCACTATCAACGATCGAAGGGGCCATCAAACCTTTCGTGGACGGCACAGTGGAACTCTCAATGAAAGCACCAATGTCGGTGTCAAAACCGGCGAATCTCGGGTAGGGGGTCCTGAACTACGCGTCTAAGGTCGATGGTAACAGGAGACAGGGGACACGATGTTTACCCAGGTTCGGGCCCTCTCTATGGAGGTAATACCCTACTTCCTGCTTGATTGATCTTGATGAATATGAGTATTACAAGAGTTGATCAACCACGAGATCGTAATGGCTAAACCCTAGAAGTCTAGCCTATATGACTATGGTAATGAGTATATCCCTTCCGGACTACACCCTTCGGTTTATATAGACACCGGGGGGATCTAGGGTTACAGAGAGTCAGTTACATAGAAAGGAATCTTCATAGTTGATCGCCAAGCTTGCCTTCCATGCCAAGGAGAGTCCTATACAGACACGGGTACAGTCTTCGGTCTTCGTGTCCTCACAGCCCATCAGTCCGGCCCATGGATAACAGGCCGGACGTCCGAGACCGCTTAGTCCAGGACTCCCTCACCTACCCCCTGGGCACGCCCTCCACCCTCGTGGGCCCCTCGTGGCTCTACCGACCTAGTTCTTCCTCCTATATATACCTACGTACCCCGAAACCATCGAGGAGCACCACGAAAACCTATTTCCACCGCCGCAACCTTCTGTACCCGTGAGATCCCATCTTGGGGCCTTTTCCGACGCTCTACCGGAGGGGGAATTGATCATGGAGGGCTTCTACATCAACACCATAGCCTCTCCGATGATGTGTGAGCAGTTTACCACACACCTTCGGGTCCATAGTTATTAGCTAGATGGCTTCTTCTCTCTCTTTGGATATCAATACAAAGTTCTCCTCGATCTTCTTGGAGATCTATTTGATGTAACTCTTTTTGCGGTGTGTTTGTCGAGATCCGATGAATTGTGGGTTTATGATCAAGATTATCTATGAACAATATTTGAATCTTCTCTGAATTCTTTTATGTATGATTGGTCATCTTTGCAAGTCTTTCCGAATTATCAGTTTGGTTTGGCCTACTAGATTGATCTTTCTTGCAATGGGAGAAGTGCTTAGCTTTGGGTTCAATCATGCGGTGCTCGATCCCAGTGACAGCAGGGGAAACGACACGTATTGTATTGTTGCCATCGAGGATTAAAAGATGGGGTTTATATCATATTGCTTGAGTTTATCCCTCTACATCATGTCATCTTACCTAATGCGGACGTGATGCCTATATACATGATCATGCCTAGATACACTCATAATTATGCACTTTTCTATCAATTGTTCGACAGTAATTTTTTCACCCACCATAATACTTATGCTATCTTGAGAGAAGCCACTAGTGAAACCTATGGCCCCCGGGTCTATTTTCCATCATATAAATTTCCAATCTACTTTTACTTTGCAATCTTTACTTTCAATCGTTATCATAAAAATACGAAAAATATTATCAGCTCTATCAGATCTCACTTTTGCAAGTGGCCGTGAAGAGATTGACAACCCGTTTATCGCGTTGGTTGCAAGGTTCTTATTTTTTTGTGTAGGTATGAGGGACTTGCGTGTGGCCTCCTACTGGATTGATACCTTGGTTCTCAAAAACCGAGGGAAATACTTACGCTACTTTGCTACATCATGGCACACAAGCTCCTGCGCTACCGCCCTGTCAACGACTTCTACGAAGATTGGCTGGACCGCATCGCCGAGCTTGTCAGTGAAGCTGGGGGCTCTCCTACACCGTCTCTCTCGCTGCCTCGCCCGCCGCCTGCCGAGGGTGACGTAGCCCATGGAGCACCTCTGCCACCTCCCCGTCAAGACGTCACCCTCAGACCAAGGCGCGCTGCCCCACGGCGTGACCCGCCGCACAGGGCGCCCGCACATGAAGAAGAAAGCCGTCGGGAGGTCCAGCATCCGCAAGAACATGCTCCTGCGCTCCCAGCACAAACGCGTCAAGACCGCGCGCCACCTACGGTGGTGGCGCGTGAGCGCCAAGATCAGGCTCCACCTCCATGACTGGCTCACGTGACTACCGCGGGCTGCCGTGCCTTCACTCCCGAGCTACGCAGTGTCGTCTGGCCGGGGAAGTTCAAGCTCGACCTGCCTCCACGCTATGACGGCACCCGACCCCGCTGAGTTCTTGCAGCTCTACGAGCTGAGCATCGAGGTGGCCAACGGCAAGGAGAAGGTCATGGCGAATTGGTTTCCCATGGCCCTCAAGGATGGCGCGTGCTCGTGGCTCCTGAACCTAGCTATGGTCACCTGGGGGCTTCCTGTTCAAACATAGGTGTATTCGAACCAAAGAGAACATAGATGTCGATACCCACTTGATCGGCATATTGCCAAACCCACTTGGGGGCTTCCTGATCATATCTGAATTATAGCTTAACCCCTTTGGGTCTGACGTGGATCGTATTCGAATCAGCGTCATTAAACAACTCTTATGGTCACTTGGGGGCTTCCTGTTCAAACATAGGTCGTATTCGAACCAAAGAGAACATGGCTGTCGATAGCCACTTGATCGGCATCGCCATAGCCACTGGGGGCTATATGATCGTATCCGAATCTTAGCTTAACCCCTTTGGAACGGTTCACTGATCGTATTCGAATCAGAGGCCTTTAAATTTGTTTATTATTCATCATGTTTTATAAGTGTCAATGTTTGACCATCTTGAGGCTCTCTTGAAAATACTATGGAGTGGATTTCGTTCCTCCGGGTTAATATTGGTTACCTCAGGTTGTTAAGTACCAAGTGAACTTTTATATACCAATTTTCAGGAGTTAAATTTAGCCTCCGGGGTTGGGTTATATAATCCAGAGAGATAACCACAAGCATCACAGGTATATCATTATGATTATGTCTACTAAGTTTAATCGTAAGTTGGTTCTCCTAAAATTACTTGGTGTATACTCTGGGTTATCAATACCTTAGGTAACCCCTGAGGCGGTAAGTCGCCAGAGGATTTTTGTTTGCTTCATATGCAGGATAAGGTAGGCAACTTTTATTTAGATAAAGGAACTAGGAGATCAATAAAAGCTGGAAGTATATAACAATGGCGGCTTAAGAAAGTATTGAGCGCCATAAACATGCATGAAAGGCATAACAAAAAATGAGAGTTTTTCTACCCTATTACAAGACTCCCCAAGTCTGCATGGTGTGGCATTGTTCTCATAAAGACATAAAACATATGGCGCCTGGCGGTTTACTCCTGGGGTTGACCTGAAGCTTCCGGATTATCCTTTTCCGCCTCTCCATCGGCTGCCATGTCCTGGAAGGTTGATGAGGCCCAGTCAATGCCACTCAAGGCTTCAAACTCAGCTTCATCATCTATTAAACCGGTGGGGTCGACTTCAGGGGCAAAGGTATGCTTACGAGTTGGAGGGATCAAGCTGACTTCATCATAATGAGGTGTTGGAATCCTCCGGTTCTCGCTGTCATAACCATGCTGATACTTGGTAAGAGTAGTGTCGTTTCCAATAAGAGTAGCCATGGGGCGTATGTCTTTTACACAGGCAGCCAAGTCTGATTCATCAAACAAGGTTCCATCCTCCTTCAGACTGGGGTATCTAAGAGTGAGGTTGGCTGGGTCTAGCTCTGGAATCCATGCCTTGGCCCGGCTCAAGGCAGCTATAGCCCTGGCTCTTGCAGATGCCCGTCTTAGCTCTTGGACCCGCTGAGGTAGCACATCAAGCCATTTTAGCACATCTTGCAGGAGATAGGGGGCATCATTTGATAAAGCCACAACGGCCAAAGCACGTTGTGACCCGGTGTACAGTTGCTCCACCAGAGTGTAGACTGCCTTCAGCTTGACCACCATGTTCTGCTTGAGGTTTGTGCTCCTGGGGCCTGTGTTATTTGACAAAAGGTGAGCCGGAGGTAATAATTAACATAGCCATCAAGGGAAGGATGGTAATATTTGAGGTTTACATATAATAACTTATCGAAGATTGCTGAGACCATTTGAGATATCTGGCGCTTTAAGCCGGACAGCTCAGTTGTTGCTTCTGCGGGTGAGGTTTCTGCTGTCTCGGCCCGAGTCACCAGAGAGGCCTTCTCATCAGCCCAGGTTTTCTTCTCCGACTAAGTTCTTCTTCAACTTCTCTTGTTCAGAGATGCTGAATTCAAACTTGTAGTTGGCCTTTTGAAATTCAAGTTCCTGGGCTGCCAGGCGGCTCTTCAGGTCCGCAATCTCCGACTCAAATTGACTTATGGTGGCCTGCATTGGTACCGCGACATAGTCATGATCATAATAAAATAATGTTAAGTCCCAAGCACTTTGCAAGCAAAGATACTTGACACTTGGGGGCTAATGTATGCTGAAGAATTCTACATTACTACGCCAGCTTAAGTAGAGTAAAGTCCCAAGCACCTTACAAGCAAAGGTACGTGGCACTTGGGGGCTAATGTGTATCGCAAGTTCAACATTTCTCGATACAACCGGTTTAATTGTCTTCTTTTTAAGCCGGACAAACGGTGCTAGACAGTTTTGTAAGTCTACAACATATTTACTTATAAGCAATAGACTTGGGGGCTGGTACAGTAAGTATGGTTAAGGGAAGGTAGCATAAGTCGTACCTCAGATTTTTGCTGTATTTGCTTCACCATGTCAATTTCCAGGTCGCGACTGCTATGCACTTGATTAATATAGCCCGAGACGATATCTCCAATACTCAAATGAGTGTAGTCAGTGATGTCCATCTTGGCCTTTCGGCGTTCTAGCAATTCCTCTTTAGCAGAGCACTTGACGAGTACGGTGGGCCGTGCCGGCTCAACAAACTGAGTCTTGAGAATTTTCACTTCTGGATCAGTCGTCTTGGCCGGCCTAGGTGCTTCCAGGTTATCAGAGCCATCAAGAGTATCTTCAGCAGGCAGGTCAGAAGTTGGTGCTGGAATATCATGAGCCGGCTCAGGCGGCGGCTGATGTGTGGAAGAGTCGGGGGCAGCCGTGCCCAGTTCCGGCTCAGACACTACAGGGTCTTGGGTTGGTTTATCCTTCTTTGTTTTCTTCCCGGGCTTCACTTGCACATTGTGGACAAGGCAGAAGGGTGAGTACAAAAACATGAGTAAGATAAAGCATAAGGTAAACAAATCGACATTACCCAGGGGCAGTTTTAAAAGCCGACATGTTTGACTGCATAGACTCGCAGGAGGAAGGAGAGGTATCCTGATAATTGGAGTCAGATGAATTGACAGGTTGACGAATTAAACCCGCCAAAGGTGAAATAGAGCGTAAGTCGGAGATAACCTCATTCCGACGCTTCCTGGTCATGTCAGGTAAGCCGGAGGAGAGCTCTGCATCCTTGCTGGTCCGGGTCTGCCTCCGGCTTTCAATTTGCTGTCGCTTCAAAAGAAAGTCAGGATCTTGGTAAGCCAAAGGATGTGAAAATCTTACTTTCTGGGTTACTCTTTGAATTTTCTGACGCGACAGAGGCTCGGAGTCGGAGGAGATTATAGTTACCTCTTCCTCGACGGGTTGGCTATTTCCCGTGTCTTCCTGAAAGGGAAGTAATGTCATTGAGGTGATGATAAAAGAGTCAGGAAAGTTAAAAGTTACCTCTTCTTCATCATCGTCAGAATCATCAAGTTTGAACATCTGTGAGGCGCTTGGTTTCCTTTTCTTTGAAGTTGTAGGCTTGGCGGCTTTTCTTTTGGCTCTCTTGGCCGCTCTGGTTTGTTTGGCCGCCTCATGGTCGTACTTGACCTTCCAGAAGTCGGCATTTGCCTGTGGAAAAATTATAAAGGGTTATGAGTAAAAGCAAGGTATACATAGTAAAGAGTAATCATTGAGGCCGATGACTTACTGCAGGGCCGGGTTCTTCTTGGAGAAGGGCAGTAAGCCGAAGGCGTTACTGGTCACTGTGCCCTCTTTCAACAAGGACTGGGTGGTAGCCTCCACCACATCATCTGGTAAGTCGTTAGGACTGTGATGCTGAGGATCATCCTTCTCGCCTGAGTAAGTACACATTAAGCCGGGACGGCGGCTTAATGGAATTATTCTCCAAGCAACCCAGACTCGGACCATGTCGATGCCATATAAGCCGTTCCCCAAAAGAGCTTTGATTTTCTTGATAATGGGGGTGAGTGGCAGACGTTCAACAGCAGTCAATTTATCCGGCAGCGGGTGGTTGGATTCAAGGCGCAAGGCACGAAAGCCGGTCAGTGGATTTTCGCCAGCCAGAGAAGTGTCCTGATAGTAGAACCACGTCCGGTTCCAGTCTTTGGGATGACTCGACAGCTCAGCGTTTGGAAAAAGGAAATCTCTTCACCGCTGAATTGAGATACCACCGAGCTCTAGACTGGGCCCGTTGGCACGCTCGTTCTGCCGGTTTAAGTAAAACATCTCTCTGAATAAAATTAAGTTGGGTCCTTCTCCAAGGTACACCTCGCAGAAGACTTGGAAGTTGCATATGTTTGACACGGAATTGGGTCTGATGTCTTGAGGCCTTAGATCAAAGAATTTCAAAACATCCCTAAAGAATTTTGAACCGGGTGGAGCAAATCCTCGGCTCATATGATCAGTAAAAATGATCACCTCCCCTTCCTTGGGTTGAGGTTTTTCTTCAGACGGCTCAGGGGCACGATAGGACATAGCATGCTTCTTGGGCAGATAGCCTGACTTCACAAATTCGGACAATTTGCTTTCTGTGACAATGGACGGGACCCAATTACAGGTCACCGGAGGTTTGGGAGCTTTGGGCGCCATTGCGTAAATCGAAGCCTACAACAAGATAAAAGAATTTTTCAAGCTCATTTTATAACCCGGAGGAGAGCACTATTGATTTATTCAAGGTGGCGGCTTAAGAAGGGGCCTAATGACATATGGGTAACTATGCGATGGTATTTAAGTCGCTACAAGTATCAAAGGTAATTAAATTTTCTCTTAAGTCACCGGAAGCAAGTGGTGCTGACAGCCGATGTTGTCTTAAACTGGACTACTATGGCTAAAACAGATTCAACAGAGGCAATTTTTGGCTAAGTGTGGAACAAACAGGTTTCGCAAGTTGCAATTATTATTTTGGATCAAACGGTCGCTCTGGAAAGAAAAATTTCTAGACCTAAAACAGTGCAGAGAAGTTCATACACTTGAAGAGGGCTTCCAAACAAGGGAATGCGATCTATTTTTATACAAAATAAGTGTAAACAATAACCGCAACAGTTCTATGTTGTTTTTACGATCTAAACAGGGCTTTGGAGGTGAAAACTAGCAAGGGTTTGCGTCGGGCGGCGATGAACACTGACGAACTCAACAAAATTCCAATGTAGATCTAAGAAAGGGAAGGAGAGGAACTCACGGATGTGGACGAGCTGCGAAGATTCACCGTCGATTTGTGGTCAGAGTCAGGTTGATGCAGCGGCCTGAGTCATTGAAGACGAGGGGTTCGACGGCGGCGGCAGCGGAGCTCGAGCAGCAGAGAAGGGAGTGCGAGGAGGAAGACGACTGAAGGAGAATGGGAAAGACTTGGCTCGCACCTATTTATAAGGAAGGGCCGACTGAGACGGCGCGAGAAACGAGGAGGCCAAACATCATTATCCAGCGGCCCTGATGCCTCGGTTTTCGGAAGGGACGGTAAAGGCAAAGATCCGTTGAAGGATATGATGGAGTAAAGTATGAATTTAATTAAAGATGACGTCACGGCGGGTTAAAATAGATCCAGAAGATGACGTCACGGCGGGTTATGACCTTTTTATGGTTAGAAGGCAGAAAGACTGGTTGTCAAGGTATTTTAAGATTGACGTGAACCGGTTCAAATCAATCTAGGGCCTAATGTTAGGGATATAACTATTTGTGTAAGCCGCCCAGGAGGGGCCGGGTTACACAAAGAAGACTCATCAGAAGGAAACCCAAGGTTAAGCGTGAAGATGGCAGTTCAAAGGGTCTAAGGCCCACAGGCGGCTTAAGGCCCGTAGTGACAAACCGCCATGATGGCATGACTTGTAACATAAGGTAGAAGTAAATAGTCACCGAGCCGTACGCTGTTTATGAGCCGGCCGGGACTCTGTAGGCCGCAGGGTGTCAACCCGTGTATATAAGGGGACGACCCGCCGCCGTCTTAGAAAAAGAGAACGACCAATCGAGAAACGGGCATAGTGTATCTCGCTCACTGGTCATCGAAACATCAAGCAATACCAACCCAACTAGACGTAGGCCTTACCTTCACCGTAAGGGGCCGAACTAGTATAAACCTCTCGTGTCCTTTGTCCCGATTAACCCCTTTAAGCTTCCTAGTTGCGATGGCTCCACGGCTAAGTCCTTGCAAGAGGACATCTGCCGTGACAGTTCCACGACATTTCTTATCTTGTTACTTGAGCTTTTGATTCTCGTCTTAGTCGTCATTCCTCTATTTTTCCCGAGTGCGCTTGATTATTTTCTTCTTCTCTTGCGTTCTTATTTCACCTCATATTTCCCCCCCGTCTCATTCCTAAGATCTCGGGACGAGATCTCTTGTTAGTGGAGGAGAGTTGTAACGCCCGGATTCGATGCGCCAGTTGTCTTCCGTTTATTCGCCGTCGTTGCCATGTCATTTGCTTGCGTGTTGCATTTTGCCATGTCATCATGTGCATCCCATTTTGCATACGTGTTCGTCTCAAGCATCCGAGCATTTTTCCCGTTGTCCGTTTTGCAATCCGACACTCCTATGTCATCCGGCGCCCCCTTTTGCCTCTTTTCGTGAGCGGGTGTTAAACTTTCTAGGAATGGATCGAGGTTTGCCAAGCGGCCTTGGTACACCACCGGTAGACCGCCTGTCAAGTTTCGTGCCATTCGGAGTCCGTTTGATACTCCAACGGTTAACCGGGTAACCGTAAAAGCCTCTTTTGTGTGCAGCCCAACACCCCTTCAAAGTGGCCCAATAACCCATCCAAACCCCCCTCCATGCTCTTGGTCATTCGATCGTGATCGTGTGGGCGAACACCGCTCCTCATTTGGACTCTCCTAGCTCCCTCTAACATCCCCCCTTCAAAATCGCGGATGAAACCCTAGCCTCCCTCTTCCTCGCGACGCCGGACATGTCCATTCCGTGCCGGACATGTCCAGCTACCGCCCCCGTCCAACCCCGCGCCGCCACGTTAGCGCCCCCGCGCCGCCGGCCCGCGGGGCTCGGGCCGGCCCGCCCGGCCCGCGCACCCTGCCGGCTCGCCCCCGAGCGCTCCGCCCTTCGCCGCCCGCGCCTGGTGGCGGCCGCCGCCGCCCGCCGCCCCGGCTCCGCGCGCTCCGCCTCCGCAGCGACCCCGCCGCCTCGCCGCTGCTGCCGCCTTCGCTGGCCCGCCCCTCCGCCGCTCCACCGGCGCCGCCCGCGGCGCGCCTCACCGCCGCCCGCCCCGATGACCGCCTCCGCCTGCGCCTCCCCGCCTCCTCCCCGCCGGCGCCGCACCTCCTCGCCGGAGCTCCATCCGGCCGGACCCGCCACGGGTGGATCAGATCCACCCACACGGCGATCCAAATGGGCGATCTCCCCTGGATCCATTCGTCCCGGATCCTCCTCGTCCCATTTTTCGCGGGGTAAAATTTCCCTAAGTCCCTGAGATATTTGCATTTTGGCTCCATGTTCATCGCATCATATCTCCTATCATACTGCTCTGTTTTGCGTGCATGATATATCAAAATGTTCATCAAGATGTGCTCTTCATTTTGTTCCATTGGGTCATGTTCATTTGTTGCAAGAGTGCTATATAATGTTGTCTGCTATATAATGTTGTCTGCTGTAGTTTATCAGAACTTACTCATTTGTTACTTTTGCATCTTTTTGTGAGATTTTCTTTTGAGCATGAAGTCTATATGTGTTATGAGATACAACATGCCATCTTTGCTGTGGTGCAATCCACTCTTCATGATATGCCATGTGTTGATTGTTACAAGCTTGAAAAGTATCCTCCGTGATGTTGCTGATTTCAGGGTCTTAGAATTTCACAGTCTTTGTTCTGCTGTTATTTTCATGCCATGTATTCTTGTTGCTACAGTGTAGCTCCATGCCTCTTTTGAGTATGTTCAGTAAGGATTTTTTGGACATATGGTTATTCTCTATCCATCCGCGCCTCTATTTGCATTTATGGAGTGCTCTAGAATGCCTTAATATTGCTCTACTTTTGCTATAAAATGTTCCTGGCAGATTGTTTACATGTTAATCAATTTTGCCAAGGTTGTTGCTAGTGATCCAAGCATGCTATGAACTTGCTATTGCCATGCTTAGCTTCATGAACATGTGTTCTTGCTGATTCTATGCTTATCTTATCATGCAATGCCTTGTGATGAGTGAATCGAGCTCGTAAAGTTGCCTTCATGCTGCTGTTTATGCCATGCTCTGTTTTGCTGCTATGTCTGAATCTGTTTATGAAACTTGCTATGTTTACATGGGTGCCATCAAATTTTCTATGCCTTTTTGGCTCATGGACATTAAGAGACTTTTGTTATATGCAATTAGTAGATTCATGCCATTCCTTTGGTTGTCACGTTAAGTTCTTGTACCATGTTGTTTCATAGCTCTAAACATTGTAACCTGATGTTATTTCTGCCATGTCCTGTGAATTCTATCAAGTCTGTGAACCTGTTATTATTTGCAATCTTGCCATGTCCTTTTGAGCATGTTATAGTAGTTTCTGGAGATAGCTCAGTGTTCATGTTTTGTTATGCTTTACCTGAATGCCTTTTGTTTTCATGTTGAGATCATGTAGCACGTTGTTTTGATGCTTGTAAGATGCCTAGTTGCTGTTTTGGACAGCTTGTCCTTTAAACTTGTTTCATGTGTATGTGTTGAACCGTTGCTCCGTTTTGAGTGTGCTCTATATGAAACTTGCTTAGATTTGCATGTAGCTTCATATTACCTTGTTGCATCCATGTTTTGAGGTGTGTGCTTGATGTTTGTATGCATTTTGCATCAATGTCATGTTTAACTTGTTTTGCTCATATCTTCTAGGCTGTAGCTCCGAATTTAATGAACTTTATATGTAACTTGACTAGAATTTCGTGTAGATTATCTGGTGCATCTTAACTTGCTTTTTAACAACTTGAACATAAGGTTTATTCAGATCTGGACCAATTTCGAAATTTGCATATGAGGACTTACCGGAATTGTTATATGTTGTTTCCGGCCTCATTTAAACTTGTTTTGATGTGTTGTTCTTGTATGCATCATCTCTTGCCATGCGTAGTCTCATGTAGCCTTGTCATGCATCATACTTGGTTGAGCATCATGCCTTGTTCATGTGTGGTGTGTTTACCATGTTGTGTGCTTCTTCTCGATAGTTCCCGTTTTGTTGCGATCGTGAGGATTCGTTCGTCTACGCTTGGTTCGTCTTCGTGGCTTCATCTTCTTCATGGTCTCGTTCTTCTTCCTTGCGGGATTTCAGGCAAGATGACCGTCACCTTGGATCTCATTACTATCATTGCTATGCTAGTTGCTTCGTTCTACCGCTTTGCTGCGATACCTACCATTTGCTTATCAAGCCTCCCAATTTGCCATGAACCTCTAACCTTTGTCACCCTTCCTAGCAAACCGTTGTTTGGCTATGTTACCGCTTTTGCTCAGCCCCTCCTATAGCATTGCTAGTTGCAGGTGAAGATGAAGATTGCTCCATGTTGGATTATGTTTATGTTGGGATATCACAATATCTCTTATATTATTAATGCATCTATATACTTGGTAAAGGGTGAAAGGCTCGGCCTTATGCCTGGTGTTTTGTTCCACTCTTGCCGCCCTAGTTTCCGTCATATCGGTGTTATGTTCCTGGATTTTGCGTCCCTAACGCGGTTGGGTGATTTATGGGACCCCTTTGACAATTCGCTTTGAATAAAACTCCTCCAGCAAGGCCCAACATTGGTTTTACCATTTGCCTACCACCTATACCTTTCCCTTGGGAGTAGCTAACCCGAGGGTAATCTTTATTCAGCTCCCCGGGCCAATGCTTGTCTAAGTGTTGGTCCGAACTAGAGTCCTTTGCAGCGCCACCTCGGGGAAACTTGAGGGCTAGTTTTAGCTGTATGGTGTGCTCATCCGGTGTTGCCCTGAGAACGAGATATGTGCAGCTCCTATCGGGATTGTCGGCGCATCGGGCGGTTTTGCTGGTCTTGTTTTACCATTGTCGAAATGTCTTGCAAACCGGGATTCCGAGACAGATCGGGTCTTCCCGGGAGAAGGAATATCCTTCGTTGATCGTGAGAGCTTATAATGGGCTAAGTTAGGACACCCCTGCAGGGTTTGATCTTTCGAAAGCCATGCGCACGGTTATGTGGCAGATGGGAATTTGTTAATATCCGGTTGTAGTCAACTTGAAGTAAACTCTTCTAAAATACACCAACCGTGTGCGTAACCGTGAGTGTCTCTTTTCGGGGTTGATCGAGAGGCGAACACGGTTTCTGGGTTATGTTTGACGTAAGTAGGAGTTCAGGGTCACTTCTTGATCATTACTACTTGACATCTGTTTGCTTTGCTTCACTTCTCGCTCTTATTTGCGTAAGCTAGCCACCATACATGCTTAGTCACTGCTGCAACCTCACCATTTCACCCCTTCCTTACCCATTAAGCTTTGCTAGTCTTGATACCCATGGTAATGGGATTGCTGAGTCCTCGTGGCTCACAGATTACTACAACACCAGTTGCAGGTACAGATTACGCGATGATCATGACGTGAGAGCGATGTTTATTTGTGTTGGAGTTCTTCTGCTTCTTCTTCGATTCAGGGATAGGTTCCTGGTCGGCAGCCTGGGCTAGCAGGGTGGATGTCGTGTAGTTGTTGTTTATGTTTCATCCGTAGTCGGATGTTGATCTTGTATATGTTGTATTGTTGTATTCTTGCGGCATTTGTATGCCTTGTATGTATCCCCATCTATTATGTAATGTTGATGTAATGATATCCACCTTGCAAAAGCGTCTTCAAGATGCGCTTCTATCCTTGGTGGGACCTTCGAGTTCCTTTAGGATAGGGTCGCATCTTGGGCATGACAGTGGAACTGCGCATGATTAACTTGTTCTCGAATACAAGACATACATAATTTAAACAGATAAAGGCCGCTTAGGTCGGAGGAACTGTGGGCTGCTCGGAGGAGTCGGTGGCGGCTCTAGCGCCGGCTAGTAGGGCCTCTGGCTCGTTGGTCCCGGTCTGGTCGGTGGCGGCGGCCGACATGGTCTCCCGCTGCTCGCTGGCTGGAGCCGGATCGCGCTGAGTCCGGCTGGTCACTTCGTCATCTGGCATGACGCCGTCGCCTTTCTCGTCCTCCTCTGCAGCCTCGTCGCTGGAGGCGATCTCGGGTTCTCCACTTCGTCCGGTTTCAGCCCAAACCAGGATGGTGGCACCTCGGTGTTGTTTTCTCCCCGATCTGGGACGAAGACATCAATATATGTGTACTCGGCTAGGGCTGCCGCATGGATGACAATCCTTTCACTCTCCGTCTCCAACTCTGGTGCCGCCTCCTTGCGAAAGGTGGCCAGCTGAGCCATGCTCAAGCCTGGGTACCACGCCTTCACGAACTCCAGTGTCACCTTGGCGTCGGCCCGGGCCACGGTGCCCTTCCAGGCATCGAGCCGCTCCCAAGAGACCTCCAACCAGCCGGCAGTCTAGCTGGGAGTCCGGGGGACCTACACACTCGGCCAGAGACCTTCTAAGACCCATGACCGAACACGCTGAAACCGGCGGAGCAGACGGCGCGTAGGCTCAAGACGCATCCGGACAGCAAGGAATTGTTCGCCCAAGTTCCAAGGCCGGTCCGGCGCAATCTCCACGCCCACACTCCTCAGCTGCTTGCGCCGTGCCTCAATCGCCTGGCTGATGGCACCGGTGTGATCCGGGAAGTACTCTGTTCAAAAGAAAGCAAAGGAATAAGAGGCTGGCTTCCAGCAATAGCTACCGCCTCCAAGCAAGAAAGAGAGAATACCTACCTTCAAGCACATCCTCAATCACTGAGTAGTCCTCCGACAATTACTTCTCCTTATCAGCCCAGCCCGAGCACTGGGTCTCGTACTAAGCCTTGCAGGCGCTCCTCCTCGACCTTCAGCAACCACACCTCCTACGCATGTCGGGCCGCCTAGTTAGCCAACTAAAAGTGCAACTATCCCTGGGTGGTTTTGGTAAGTACTAACAACATATAGCTCATTGAACTAATGCTATTTCAAGATGATCATTTTAGAATGTTCAATGATTGGCATGGCAAGGGTTAGGAAAGTGGAACCCTCAAAATGCCAAGGACACACATTGGCTCAAGCTCAAGACTCTACATTTTCATTTTAGTGATCCAATATCACATTGAGTCCATAGGAAAAGCCAATACTATTAAAAGGGGATGAGGTGTTGCTTAATGGCTTGCTTGCTCAAAATGCTTAGTGATATGCACCAAAATCCCTCAACCACTTTCTCATTTCCACATATGTCCCAAACCAAAAGTCAAACTCGGCCCTACCGATTTGATCTATCCGGCGCCACCGACTTCATTTGAGATAGCCACTGCTAGAAACCCTAGTCACTTCGGTCTCACCGATAGGGATCTCGGTCTCACCAAGATGGGATTGCAAAATCTCTATTTCCCTTCGTAAAGTTTCGGTCCAACCAAAATGAGCGATCGGTCCCACCGAGATCGCAATGCAAACTATTTGTTTCCCTTTCGTAACGTTTCGGTCTCACCGAGATGAGCAAATCGGTCCCACCTAGTTTGCCTGACCAACTCTCTGGTTAGCTTATTACCAAAGTCGGTCCTACCAAGTTTGTCTAATCGGTCTCACCGAGATTACGTTATGCCCTAACCCTAATGGAATCGGTCCCACCGAGTTGACATGTCGGTCCCATCGTAAAACCTGACGTTCACATTTTGAACTAAATCGATTTGACCGAGTTTTCTGATTCGGTCCCACCGAGTTTGGTGAATTGTGTGTAACGGTTAGATTTTGTGTGTAGGCTATACATACCCCTCCACCCTTCCTTCATTCGTGGGGGAAAGCTATCAGAACGTGCCTACACTTCCAGCATACATTTTCTGAGAGAGAACCACCTACTCATGTGTTGAGACCAAGATATTCCATTCCAACCACATAAATCTTGATCTCTAGCCTTCCCCAAGTTTCTTTCCACTCAAATCATCTTTCCACCATATCCAAATCTGTGTGACAGAGTTGAGTGTTGGGGAGACTATCATTTGAAGCACAAGAGCAAGGAGTTCATCATCAACACACCATCTATTACCTTTTGGAGAGTGGTGTCTCCTAGATTGGTTAGGTGTCACTTGGGAGCCTCCGTCAAGATTGTGGAGTTGAACCAAGGAGTTTGTACGGGCAAGGAGATCGCCTACTTCGTGAAGATCTACCCTAGTGAGGCAAGTACTTCGTGGGCGATGGCCATGGTGGGATAGACAAGGTTGCTTCTTCGTGGACCCTTCGTGGGTGGAGCCCTCCGAGGACTCGCGCAACAGTTACCCTTCGTGGGTTGAAGTCTCCATCAACGTGGATGTACGATAGCACCAACTATCGGAACCACGGGTGTTGGTGTTCTGGGAACGGGGGTCCCCAGACTTGCCTGCCCGCGGCCCGCGGCGTAGCCAGGCCAGCAGGCCGTACGACCCATCTTCATCAACAAGGCATCCAAGACCCTCGCGAGGGGCCAAGCCTCGCGAGGCGGACAACTCAAGACCTCCTCAGGAGTGGCCAGGCCAGGCAGGCTCACGAGTAGCGGAGATATCAAGGCAGGGCAAACCTCACGAGGCTCACGTGACGTGAGCCATGACGATCGGCACCAAGCAGGCGCCAGCGCGCGCAACGTCCTCGTTTCCTCTTTGGTGCTAAGGAGGCCAGCGCAGGCGAGGAGTACCGAGGCATCAGGCAAAGGTTGCCTTATCGGTGCAACGAGACCAAGACCAGGAGGAAGGCAAGACGGAGATCATCATGGAGCCCAAGACGGTGTCACCACCAGAGCCTTTTGTAGGCAAAGACCGCTTTTGTCAGGATAGCTTGTACTAGCTGTCCCCCCTTCAAATTTGCCCGTTGTTGTTGGCTCCCTTCCCGCTCAATATTTGGGGAGAGGACCAAGGCCTATATAAGTAGAGCTAGCCACCACAGTAGGGGCATCGAGCAGTTCATCCAGCTCTCACCCGCTAGTTCACCAAGCACAAGAACACCCCAACTTCAGGAGGTTGTTCTTCCCCTTGTACTGTTCTTCATCAGCCCAAGAGGCAATCCACCACCACCACCACACTAGAGTAGGGTATTACACCACAACGGTGGCCCGAACCATTATAAATCTCGTGTCTTTCTGTGTTGCGAGTCCGTCGAGTTCGACCGCAAGATCTTAGTGAGATTGAGCGTGGATCGACAGGAGGGAAAGACTTCGCGCGCACCCCAGAGTTCGAACCTTAAGGGTTTGCCGGAACCCCACATCCGACATTTGGCGCGCCAGGTAGGGGTGTGCCGTAGCTTCCCCCTCATTGATCCGTCGCTCCGTCATCTCCATGGTCGACGCTTGTCGCGCTCGAGCTGAGCACCGGGCTTCCCTCACTGCCCGCATTGCTCAGACAGCTCCCGTCGGCGGGCCACCTTGTCGTTCTCCGTCTCCTGCCGCCAACGCAGCCACCGGCCCGGCGGGGAACGAGCAGCAGGCGTCCTCGCTGCATCCATCGGCACGGCAGGACGGCCGCACCGCCACCCCGTCGCTGACCCCGGCCGATTCTTCGTCTGATGAACACCGCGCTCCCATGGAGGCGCGGGCCGCGCTCCTTGCGGCGGACAAGCTCCTGTGCTACCGCCCAGTCGACGACCTCTACGAGGAGTGGCTCGATCATGTCACCGAGCTTGTCCGCGCCGCAGGGGGCTCCCCGACGCCGTCCCTCTCTCTGCATCACCCTCAGCCAGCCACAGGCGACGAGGCTCATGGCGCGCCTCCACCACCTCTGCCCCAAGACGGTGCCTTGGCACCAAGGCGCGCGGCCCCAAGGCGTGATCCACCACTCCCGGTGCCCACGCGCAAAGAGAGAAGCTGCCAAGAAATCCCACGGCCGCGAGAAGCTGCACCCGCGCTCCCCGCGCCGCCTCGTCAAGACCGTGCACCGCCTGCAGCGGCGCCGCGTGGACCATATCAAGACCAAGCTCCACCTCCGAGGCGAGCCTCGGCAACCACAGCCAGCTGCGGTGCCTTCACCTCCGAGCTGCGTAGCGTCGCATGGCCAGGCAAGTTCAAGCCGGATCTGCCTCCCTGCTACGACGGCACCGCTGATCCCGCGGAGTTCCTGCAGCTCTACGACCTGAGCATCGAAGCAGCTAGTGGTGATGAGAAAGTCATGGCGAACTAGTTTCCCATGGCTCTCAAGGATGGTGCCCGCTCCTGGCTCCTGAACCTGCAGCACGGCTCAATCTCCTCCTGGGACGAGATGCGCGAGCGCTACGTCACCAACTTCCAGGGCACCCGCGACTGCCCGCCGGCCGCTGGTGACCTGCGCCGCATCAAGCAACAGCTAGGGGAGACCCTCGAGACGTACATCCAGCTCTTCAACAACACTTGCCTCAAGATCCCCAAGGTCACGGATGAGGCCATCATCTCCACGTTCTCCGACGGCGTCCATGACGTCAAGGTGAAGGAAGAGCTCGCTATCCATGAGGACTTTTGCACATCTCAGGAGCTGTTCAACCTGGCGACCAAGTGCACGAGAGCTGAGGAGGGGCGCCTCTCCCTCCTCGAGCTACCAGTCGCGGGCACAGAGGAGAAGAAGGCCAAGGCCAAGGACGTGAAGCGCAAGGAAGCGACAGTGCTCGCAGCGGAGCCCGACACCAAGCGGGCAGAGATCAGCCCGAGTCATCCAAGAATAGCCGACCGTTCTGCGCCTTCCACAACCTGAACACCCACAACACCAGTGATTGTCAAGAGCTCAGAGCCATTCGTGAAGGACGTTTCCATCGACGCCCCAAACGTAGCAACCTGGGCTACGGCCGAGGAGGAGGACGTGGAGGCGTACGCTGGGATGACCATGGCCCGCACCAGGAGTGGCGCGACAGGCCTCGTGAGGACCGCTGGCAGGACCATCCTCGCGAGAGCGCCTGGAGGGACCAGCCTCGTGAGGATCGTCCTCAGGGCAACGCCAGTCTTCCCCCGTTGCCGCCACCACCAAGAAGGAACGACGATCACCACCAGGACGAGGGGGCTGGGGGCTTCCAGCAGTTACGTGCAATCGCCTGCATCTTGGGCGGCGCGCAGGCCCCAGCCTCTCGAAGCATCTTCAAACAGTTCGCTCGAGAAGTGAACACGGTGCTCCCCAAGCTCGAGGTCACGTGCCCGCTCAAATGGTCCCAATGCGCCATCACTTTCAACTCGGCAGATCAGCTCAAGTGTGCGGCCACCGCTGGCGCCCTCCCAATGCTGTGCTCCCTAGTCATCAGCAATGTGCAGGTTACCAAGACCCTCATCGATGGAGGCGCAGGGCTCAACGTCCTGTCCGTCGACACGTTCGACAACCTCCAAGTGCCATATGAGCACCTCCAGCCTACCAAGCCTTTCTCAGGAGTGACCGACGGTTCCACCACACCGATAGGGCAGGTCCGCCTGCGTGTCACCTTCGGGGAGCGCAAGAACTACCGCACCGAGCTCATCGACTTCAACGTCGCGCACATCCGCCTGCCGTACAATGCCATCCTCGGGTATCCGGCCCTGGCCAAATTCATGGTAGTCACCCATCACGGCTACAACGTCCTCATGATGCCGGGAAGCGGCAGAATCATCACGGTCCCATGTGAAGAAAGAATTGCGGTGTGCTCCCTTGAGCGCGCCTTCCAAGCTGCAACAATCAACGACCCCGACAGCAGGAGTGAGGGCCCTCCGGAGGCCCTCACCAAGAAGAAGCAGCATCGCCGTGCCGGACCTCAGGACGATGGCGTCGCGGCTGGAGCCTCGTCAGGATCAGCGCCCGCTCCAGGGGCACCTCCCTCCATTGCATAGGAAGGCGCGCCCGATGCCCTCCTCTGGCAGGGCTCGGGGGCTCTCTTCTGGAGTCCCTCAGACCTTGCCAACCTCACGAGGGAGGCGCTTGGGCACCACTTGGAGGCGTGCTTCATGGCATGTTCCCTCAGGAGGACACAGGGCAAGGAGTGCCCACCACTCAGGAGTACATCACTGATGTCTACTACTCAACCTTCTTCTTGTAGACGTTGTTGGGCCTCCAAGTGCAGAGATTTGTAGGACAGTAGAAAATTTCCCTCAAGTGGATGACCTAAGGTTTATCAATCTATGGGAGGCGTAGGATGAATATGGTCTCTCTCAAGCAACCCTGCAACCAAATAACAAAGAGTCTCTTATGTCCCCAACACACCCAATACAATGGTAAATTGTATAGGTGCACTAGTTTGGCGAAGAGATGGTGATACAAGTGCAATATGGATGGTAGATATAGGTTTTTGTAATCTGAAAATATAAAAACAGCAAGGTAACTAATGATAAAAGTGAGCACAAACGGTATTGCAATGCTAGGAAACAAGGCCTAGGGTTCATACTTTCACTAGTGCAAGTTCTCTCAACAATAATAACATAATTGGATCATATAACTATCCCTCAACATGCAACAAAGATTCACTCCAAAGTCACTAATAGGGGATAACAAACGAAGAGATTATGGTAGGGTACGAAACCACCTCAAAATTATTCTTTCCAATCAATCCGTTGGGCTATTCCTATAAGTGTCACAAATAGCCCTAGAGTTCATACTAGAATAACACCTTAAGACACAAATCAACCAAAACCCTAATGTGACCTAGATACTCCAATGTCACCTCAAGTATCCGTGGGTATGATTAATTATATGATATGCAACACACAATCTCAGATTCATCTATTCAACCAACACATAGAACCTCAAAGAGTGCCCCAAAGTTTCTACCGGAGAGTCAAGTCGAAAACGTGTGCCAACCCCTATGCATAGGTTCATGGGCAAAACCCACTAGTTGATCACCAAAACATACATCAAGTGAATCACGTGATATCCCATTGTCACCACAGATATGCACGGCAAGACATACATCAAGTGTTCTCAAATCATTAAAAGACTCAATCCGATAAGATAACTTCAAAGGGAAAACTCAATCCATTACAAGAGAGTAGAGGGGGAGAAGCAACATAAGATCCAACTATAATAGCAAAGCTCGCGATACATCAAGATCGTGCCAAATCAAGAACACGAGAGAGAGAGAGATCAAACACATAGCTACTGGTACATACCCTCAGCCCCGAGGGTGAACTACTCCCTCCTCATCATGGAGAGTGCAGGGATGATGAAGATGCCCACCGGTGAGGGATCCCCCCTCCGACAGGGTGCCGGAACAGGGTCCTGATTGGTTTTTGGTGGCTACAGAGGCTTGCGGCGGCGGAACTCCCGATATATTATGTTCCCCAAAGTTTTTAGGGTATATTGATATATATATATATATATATATATAGGCGGAAGAAGTACGTCAGGGGAGCCACAAGGGGCCCACGAGGGTGGTGGGAGCGCCCTAGGGGGGTGGGCGCGCCCCTACCTCATGGCTCCCTCGTTTCTTTCCTGACATGCACTCCAAGTCTATCAGGTTGCTTTCCTTCCAAAAATAACTTCTCCAGAAGGTTGCATTCTGTTTCGACTCCGTTTGATATTCCTTTTCTTCGAAACACTGAAACAAGGAAAAAAACAGGAACTGGCACTGGGCTCTGGGTCAATAGGTTAGTCCCAACAATAATATAAAAGTGTTTAATAAATCCCATAAACATCCAAAACAGATAATATATTAGCATGGAACAATAAAAAATTATAGATACATTGGAGACGTATCAGCATCTCCAAGCTTAATTCCTGCTCGTCCTCGAGTAGGTAAATGATAAAAACAGAATTTTTGATGTGGAATGCTACTTGGCATAATTTCAATGTAATTCTTCTTAATTGTGGTATGAATATTCAGATGTGAAAGATTCAAGACAAAAGTTTAATATTGACATAAAAATAATAATACTTCAAGCATACTAATAAAGCAATCATGTCTTCTCAAAATAACATGGCCAAAGAAAGTTATCCCTACAAAATCATATAGTCTGGCTATGCTCTATCTTCACCACACAAAGTATTTAAATCATGCACAACCCCGATGACAAGCCAATCAATTGTTTCATACTTTTGACATTCTCAAACTTTTTCAATCTTCACGTAATACATGAGCGTGAGCCATGGATACATCACTATATGTGGAATAGAATGGTGGTTGTGGAGAAGACAAAAAGGGAGAAGATAATCTCACATCAACTAGGCATATTAACGGGCTATGGAGATGCCCATCAATAGATATCAATGTGAGTGAGTAGGGATTGCCATGCAACGGATGCACTAGAGCTATAAGTATATAAAAGCTCAACAAAAGAAACTAAGTGGGTGTGCATCCAACTCGCTTGCTCACGAAGACCTAGGGCATTTTGAGGAAGCCCATCATTGGAATATACAAGCCAAGTTCTATAATGAAAATTTCCCACTAGTATATGAAAGTGAAAAAATGAGAGACTCTCTACCATGAAGCTCATGGTGCTACTTTGAAGCACAAGTGTGGTAAAAGGATAGTAACATTGTCCCTTCTCTCTTTTTCTCTCATTTTTTTATTTTTTTATTTGGGCCTTTTCTCTTTTTTTATGGCCTCTTTTTTTGTCCGGAGACATAGTCTCCATCATCCTTCTCCTCACTTGGGACAATGCTCTAAAAATAATGAAGATCATCACACTTTTATTTTCTTACAACTCAACAATTACAACTCAATACTTAGAACAAAATATGACTCTATATGAATGCCTCCGGCGGTGTACCGGCATATGCAATGAATCAAGAGCGACATGTATGAAAGAATTATGAACAGTGGCTTTGCCATAAATACGATGTCAACTACATGATCATGCTAAGCAATATGACAATGATGGAGCGTGTCATGATAAACAGAAGGGGGGAAAGTTGCATGGCAATATATCTCGGAATGGCTATGGAAATGACATGATAGGTAGGTATGGTGGCTGTTTTGAGGAAGGTTTATGGTGGGTGTATGATACTGGCGAAAAGTGCGTGGTATTAGAGAGGCTAGCAATGATGGAAGGAAGGAGAGTGCGTATAATCCATGGACTCAACATTAGTCATAAAGAACTCATATACTTGTTGCAAAAATCTATTAGTTATTGAAACAAAGTATTACGCGCATGCTCCTAGGGGGATAGATTGGTAGGAAAAGACCATCGCTCGTCCCCGACCGCCACTCATAAGGAGGACAATCAATAAATAAATCATGCTCCGACCTCATCACATAACGGTTCACCATACGTGCATGCTACGGGAATCACAAACTTTAACACAAGTATCTCTCAAATTCACAACTACTCAATTAGCATGACTCTAATATCACCGTCTTCATATCTCAAAACAATCATAAGGAATCAAACTTCTCATAGTATTCAATGCACTTTATATGAAAGTTTTTATTATATCCCTCTTGGATGCCCTATCATATTAGGACTAAATTCATAACCCAAGAAAATTACCATGCTGTTCTAAAGACTCCCAAAATAATATAAGTGAAGCATGAGAGTTCATCTATTTCTTCAAAATAAAACTACCGCCATGCTCTAAAAGATATAAGTGAAGCACTAGAGCAAACGACAAACTACTCTGAAAGATATAAGTGAAGATCAATGAGTAGTCGAATAATTATGCAACTATGTGAAGAATCTCTAACATTTAAGACTTTCAGATCTTTTTAATTTATTCAAACATCAAGCAGAGCAAAATAAAATGACATGACGCTCCAAGCAGAACACATATCATGTGGTGAATAAAATATAGCCCCAAGTAAAGTTACCGATGAACGAAGACGAAAGAGGGGATGCCTTCTGGGGCATCCCCAAGCTTAGGCTCTTGGTTATCCTTGAATATTACCTTGGGGTGCCTTGCGCATCCCCAAGCTTAGGCTCTTGCCACTCCTTATTCCGTAGTCCATCAAAATCTTTACCCAAAACTTGAAAACTTCACAACACAAAACTCAACAGAAAATCTCGTGAGCTCCGTTAGCGAAAGAAAACAAAAGACCACTTCAAGGTACTGTAATGAACTCATTATTTATTTATATTGGTGTTAAACCTACTGTATTCCAACTTCTCTATAGTTTATAAACTATTTTACTAGCCATAGATTCATCAAAATAAGCAAACAACACACGAAAAACAGAATCTGTCAAAAACAGAACAGTCTGTAGTAATCTGTAACTAACGCAAACTTATGGAACTCCAAAAATTCTAAAATAAATTGGTGGACCTGAGTAATTTTGTAGGATCAGAAGTATGTCTAGAGGGGGTGTGATTAGACTACTTGACCAAATAAAAACTTAACCTTTTCCCAATTTTAGTTCTTGGCAGATTTTAGCAACTTTAGGACAAGTCAAGCAATCATCACACAATTCAAGCAAGCATGCAAAGAGTATATAGCAGCAGAAAGTAAAGCATGCAACTTGCAAGAATGTAAAGGGAAGGGTTTGGAGAAATCAAACGCAATTGGAGACACGGATGTTTTTCCCGTGGTTCGGATAGGTGGTGCTATCCTACATCCACGTTGATGGAGACTTCAACCCACGAAGGGTAACGGTTGCGCGAGTCCACGGAGGGCTCCACCCACGAAGGGTCCACAAAGAAGCAACCTTGTCTACCCCACCATGGCCATTGCCCACGAAGGACTTGCCTCACTAGCGGTAGATCGTCACGAAGTAGGTGATCTCCTTGCCCTTACAAACTCCTTGGTTCAACTCCACAATCTAGTCGGAGGCTCCCAAGTGACACCTAGCCAATCTAGGAGACACCACTATCCAAGAAGTAACAAATGGTGTGTTGATGATGAACTCCTTGCTCTTGTGCTTCAAATGATAGTCTCCCCAACACTCAACTCTCTCTCATAGGATTTGGATTTTGTGGAAAGAAGATTTGAGTGGAAAGCAACTTGGGAAGGCTAGAGATCAAGATTCATATGGCAGGAATGGAATATCTTGGTCTCAACACATGAGTAGGTGGTTCTCTCTCAGAACATATGAGTTGGAAGTGTAGATGTGTTCTGATGGCTCTCTCCACGAATGAAGAGGAGGTGGAGGGGTATATATAGCCTCCACACAAAATCCAACTGTTACACACAATTTACCAATCTCGGTGGGACCGAATCAACAAACTCGGTCGGACCGAAATAGTAAACCTAGTGACCGTTAGAGATTTTCGGTGGGACTGACATGCAACTCGGTAGGACCGATATGGTTAGGGTTAGGGCATATCATAATCTCGGTGAGACCGATTACACAAACTCGGCGAGACCGATTTTGGTAATTAGCTAACCAGAGAGTTGGTCAGGTAAACTCGGTGGGACCGATTTGCTCTTTCGGTGAGACCAAAAAGTTACAAAGGGGAAACAGAGAGTTTACATTGCAATCTCGGTGGGACCCTCAAAATGCTAAGGACCCTCAAAATGCCAAGATACATGAGCTATATGTTGTTATGAATTACCAAAACCACCTAGGGATAGTTGCACTTTCAATCTCCCCCTTTTTGGTAATTGATGACAACATATAGATCAAAGCTTCGACAAATGATAACAAGAATGAAACATATCGTCGCTTTGAGAAGTATGTGATAAGTAAGAGCTCCCCCTAAATTTGTGCATATTTAAGATTTGCTTTGGACTGCAAATGCACAAAGTGTTAGAATTATGGGTTACTCTTCCATGTCACATACATCTTGGTGGAGCGCTCAAAATGGTAATAATGAAATACATGCACTCATCACCAAGGAAAAGTGAATGACCACATAAGATAGATAAGATATATCAAGCATGCATAAGTGTAGCTTATGATCAAACACATGATCATCAATGTCTCACAAGCATATCAAAGTATCTCAACCAAAAGCAAACAATGTTTTGAAAAACCACCAAATAAAGCAAGAGAGAAAAAAAAGCAACACTCTCTCTCTCGAAGCCTATGATCTATACATTTTTCTCCCCCTCTGGCAACAAGTTACCAAAAAGTTCCTACAAAATGCATAGTACTAGATCGACACTCAGGCTTGATCTTCTGGTGGTAGTGGAGTCCTGATCACTCCAAGGACGAAGGCTTCTGTTGAAGTGGTTGGAGTTGGAGCTGAAGTGGATGCTGGACCTAGTTGAGCAGGTGCTGTGGCCGGAGCTGAGGCGGTGGCTCTTGTGTCAGGAACTGGCACTGCACTGGACCTCTGAGCTCGTGGCACTCTGGCAAATGCATCAGTGGTAGTCTTCCCTTTACTCTCCTGCATGTCATCTTGGAGTTGCTCCACTGCAGTCTGAATCTCTGTCACCTTGATATCCAAGTCATAGAACTTTTGTTCTATGATTCTCTCTAAGCTTGCCTGGTTCTGAGTTAGGGTGGCCAGTCCTTTCTCAATCCTCAGGGTGGATGCAATCAGGTAACTGAGCTGCTCTTGCTTGTTCTTCAAGAAGTACTTAGATGCCTCTTCTTGAGTTGGCATCTTGGTAGCTTTCTCCTTCCTTGCCTTCTCCTTCTTAGCTTGTGCCTGGACTGATGATGGTTCATTTTCATTCATCACAACTTGGTTGTCCTCGAAATCTGGATGGATAGGCAAATGTTTCTTGTCCAACAAGTACGTGTCTGTGCCCATTCTTGAGTTGATCAATATCTGGATCTGAGGGGCATATCCACAACTCCTCTTCTGATCTGCTGCAGTCTTCTTGATAGTTTCTACTATGAGGCTCATGACCTTAAACTTTTGAGGCACATCAAAGATATGTAGCAGGTTGATGGCATGACCTCTGATCATCCTGTGATCTCCAGACTTGGGCGAAAGTGTGTTCCTAAGGATCCAGTTGATCGTAGGCAGACCTGACAACAAGTGTTTTACAGACCCAAACTGGTGAGTATCAAGATCTTCTGCAGGAATCTCCTTGTACATATTTGCCATAGTGTTATGATCCATCTTTTTCTTGGCATAGACATCCAAGTCATCTTCATTTTCTTCTGGGGCATTGATCAACCTTGCCCATTCCTCAACAGTTGAATGGTACCTTGTACCTTAAGACATCTATCCTTCCATCTGGGTAGAAGTGTGCTGTGGAGTAGAATTGCATAATCAGCTCCTCATTCCACTTTGTGAGCTTCTGCCCAACGAAGTCAGCTACTCCACAAGCTTTGAAGCTATCTTGCGCTCCAGGGTAGTGCTCTTCATTTTCCTTGATATATTCCCAATCAACCCATCTCATATCACACACAAATGGCTTCTTGTCTAACAAGACTATCTCATAGAAGTCCTGATGTTCCTTAGTGTGGAACCTGTAGCCAACAACAGTCCTTCTCCTGGTAGCATATGGATCCTCTGCTCTCCACTTTCTTAGCCCAGAGTCTCTTCTGATCTTCATATCCTCAGCCACAGGATGAGCATCATTGTGGTCTGGGATCTTGGGCTTCAACTTTCTCAACACTTGGCCTTCCTCTTCTTCAACAGCAGCTTCAGGCACTGGGGCCTTGTTCTTCTCAGCAGCTGGTATGCTCCTTGCATTTCTCTTTGGTTTTGGCTTTGGAGTTGGCTTGGCTTTGGATGCAGCCTTGGGGGCTTCCTTGGGCTTAGATGCAGCTGCCCCTGATCTTATAGCATCACCCATCAGCTTGGGTGCCTTAGGTGCTGGTGGAGCAACCTCTTCTTCTTCCTCTTCTTCATCAGAAGAATGCTATTCAAATTCATTCATGGGATCAACTTTCTTGCACCATCTGCCTCTTTTCCTTTCTTTGTTTGTTTCAGCTGCAACTGGCTCTTTGGGTGCAGGCTTCTCAGGAATCTTTTTTAGGCTCTGGCCTTTGGCATGGGCTGCCTGCCTGCTGGCCTTTTGACCTTTAAGCCTGGTTTGTTGCTCTGTCTTGATCTTTCTTGAGTTCAACTTTCTTGGAAGTTGCTTCCTCCTCTGCCACATAGTCCTCATCCTCGGATTCTGAGGTTCTCTTCTTCCTTTGTCTTGTGGCAGCTTTTGGCAGGTTGCTAGGGGTACTCCTGCTGCCTTCATCTGAAGAGCTGGAGGGACTAGTGCCCTCACTCATCTGCACTGGCTGCTCTGACAGGTTATGGCTATCATTCTGGTCTGACATGATGAACAAGCTGACTGCTGACCCTGTGAATAGTTTATAGATGAGGTAGAGTGGATGAGCATCACAAAATGCAGAGATTTTTGCAAAAGAATGATTGAAAAACTTAGTGTTAGTTTCCCACAGAAAGCATTTCGGATCTACCGATTTTTAAACTCGGTGATACCGAAGCAGCTTTTGGAACCTAAACTAGTGAACTCGGTTGGACCGAGTCACAGTTCGGTGGCACCGAGACTGCTAGGGTTTCACAAAGTTCCAAAATCGGTCACACCGATTAGCAATACTCGGTCAGACCGAGTTTTACTTGTGCAATGGCATAAGCCAAATCGGTGGGACCGAGTTTTTCAACTCGGTGGGTCCGAGATGGTTTCGGCGGAAACCTAATCCTAAAATTTTCGGATCAAACCTATTCTATGAGTTCATTGACTGGATAGGAGTTTATCAAACATGGCAAGAATCCATATGATCACAATGTGCTAGGAATCGGATTGGGGAATAGCACAAAGATCGAGTCCATACCCTAGTTCGGCGGAGACTCGCTACGGCGGCAACGGCGGGGTTGATTCCCGTTGACGGTGACGGAGACCAGCGACTGGAGGCGGCTGGCGGCGAGAAGACGATCTGGAGACCACGTAGGCAGAGCGAGCTATCGCGCGGGCGAAGGGGTTCGGAGAAATTTCCAAATTTTTGCCCGTGTCTATATATAGCCCGACCCTGTCGGTGTGACCGAGTGGAACAACTCGGTAGCACCGAGATGCAAAACTGTATACAGTTATTGCAACTCGATGTGACCGAATGGTTCAAATCGGTTGCACCGAGATCAAAAATAAAGATCAACTTAATGGTCTCGGTAAGACCGAAAATGGGGTATCGGTCAGACCGAGAATCACAAAGAGGTTTTGAAAGTTTAAGTCTATGACGAATCGGGGACTCTGAGTGCTCCTCACACAGAGTGGTTCGAATCTGACTTGATCAATTTTGTGATGTAGCATGAATAGAGTTTGAGACGAGAAAAGCATAGATAGCTAGAGAAGGTTCTTAGGCATTCTTGTCCATCCACTTGGCAAAAAAAATCCAAACAATCAAAATAACAAGTGGATGTCCTCGAATGAGTAAAATATGCAACCAACATGCTCACACAATAAAATGGCAATTGAAATATGTGACAAAGCATGCACAACCAATTCTAGCATCTATCAAGCAATTGGCGATGACTAGGTCATCTATATATGAGTATATTGACATAGGAGTCAAATGAAAACATTTGGTCATAGGTCACACTCATCGTTTAAGCTCAAGTGGGGTTACCACTTTTACATAAAGCATTGTTGTGTTCACATCATTAGAGTTGCTTTCACTCAAGTCTTAGAGTAAAGCTCCCCCTAGATGTGATATCCCCCCTAAGAGGGATGAACTAACCTTGGGTTTTGTCGATGATGACTTCATGTAGATGTTGAAGATGTGGATGCTCAATGTCGATGTAGATCACTTGGAGCTATCCTTTTGAGTGATTTGCACTTTCAATACCTACATGGGTTAGTCCCACAAGGAACAAACAAGGATATCCATAGACATAGAGTGATGCACACACAAGATGATGTCTATGAAGGCTTTTAGGTTACCTTGTCCCTTGACTTACCAACAAGAGGGTTTGTGACTCCTTGAACTAGTGCAAGATGTGGAAGTTGATTGCACTTGTTCTTGCCAAAATGATAAGAGTGAAGTATGTTGGCGGAGTCACCCTCAAGAACTCTCTAGTTCTTCTTCTTTTGGATCCACACCATCTTGATGGGAATCCTTGGAGTTGTAGTCGTACTTGAAGAAGTGGAACTTGAAGTAGTCTTTGGAACCCACTTGACTAAGGTCTTAGGAGCTTCTTAAAATGCATCAATGTCCTCTTGAAGCTTGTCCTTGCCTTTTAGCTTGTAGTCTTGTGGTGGAAGATCATCTTGAGTTTGTGTCCCCTTGAAAGAAGTAGGATCATACTTCTCTTGTTGAGGAACAAACTTTGTCTTGGGGTATTGATCTTCTTCCTACTCAACTCCATTGGCATTGAACTTTCGTTCAAAACCAACACCTTGATTCTTTCGGTGCCTTCCTTGCTTGCGTACAATCTCCTCGAATTGCTTACTTCCGACAAGGCTTTTGTACACTCCTTTCTCTATGATTCCCTTCAATAAGCTATTTTCTTGCTCAAGAGTAACTTGGCTAAGAGAATCGTTAGTGGAATCAAGAGAACTACTAGAAGCAACAATATTGGATTTAACATGATCATTGTTACTACTAGAGGAAGAATCTTTCTTGTTGTTGTTATTAGACTTGACTTGAGGCATGTAAATGGATAAGAGTAAGCTCTTGGCAATGTAAGAAGAACTTTTCTTGCGGAGATCATCATTGATTGCCTTTAAAAACTCATGCTCTTGCTCAAGATTGAGCTTTTCAAAGCGTAGCTTCTCATGAGCTCTTAAAAGTTCTCGATGATCTTCGAAGATAGTTTCATGAGCTAACTTAAGAGTGTTTAGTTCTTTAGTTAGAGCTTCAATTTTATCCTTATCATTGTCATTCGTTTTATCTTGATTAGCATGATTAATTGACGTTTCATCATAGTATTCATCACTAGAGTTGTCAACAAGTAAATCATCATCACCTAACAAGTCATCCTCATCACTATTGAAATCAACATACTCAGGGTGAGTTACCTTAGGACCTTTGGCCATGAAGCATCTTCCAATTCCTTCATTTGGTGAGTCAAATATGTTGAAGGAGTTGGTTGACACAAGTGCTAGACCGGCAACACCTTCATCTTGAGTATATTCAGAATCGGAGTGATAACTTCTCTCGGAGTGGTTGTCGGAGTCGGAGCCGGATACCCATTCACCAACATGAGCTTGATGTCTTCGTTTTGTGTAGCTCCTTGATGATTTTTCCTTTCTTTCCGAATCCTTGCTCCTCCGTGAGAATCTTCGTTCATAACGATCATCTCTACTCCTTCTCTCTCTTGATGGTGATTCTTCTCTTTTGCCTCTTCTTTTTGGAGAATCTTCTCTTCTTTTGTAGGGAGCCGTACACTCATTGGAATAGTGTCCGGGTCTTCCATAATTGTAGCAGTTTCGCTCTCGACTAGAAGATCTTTTGTCATTGTAGGACCTTGACTTGGAGCTTCTATCTTTGCTTTTACTCTTGTAGAACTTGTTGAAGTTCTTCACCATTAGGCTCAATTCTTCGTTGAAGTTTTGTTTCTCACTTGATGATGTGGGTACTTCACATGAGTCTTTGTAGGCACCACTTGATTTGTTGTGAAGTTCCTCTTTATCCTTGAGCGACATCTCATGAGCAACAATTCTTCCAATGACCTCCGTTGGCTTGAGATCTTTGTCATTGGGCATCATTCGGATCAATGTGCACACGGTGTCATATTTTCCATCCAAGGCTCTTAGAATCTTCTTGATGATGAATCTGTCAGTCATCTCTTCACTCCCTAAGCCGGCAATCTCGTTTGTGATGAGAGCAAGCCTAGAGTACATTTCAGCGAAACCTTCACAGTCCTTCATTTTGAACTTGTCAAATTGACTTTGAAGCACATCCAATTTGGATTCCTTGACGGAGTCGGTTCCTTCGTGCATATCAACCAAAGTATCCCAAATTTCCTTTGCATTCTCAAGACGGCTGATTTTGTTGAATTCTTCGGGGCACAATCCGTTGAAGAGAATATCACAAGCTTGAGCGTTGTATTGTAGCATCTTCAACTCATTCGCGGTAGCTTCACGATTTGGTTCTTTCCCGTCGAAGAAGTCACCTTGCAAACCAACACACACAATAGCCCAAACGGCGGGGTTATGTCCAAGAATATGCATTTTCATTATATGCTTCCAACTAGCAAAATTTGTACCATCAAAGTAAGGACCTCTACGGTGATAATTTCCCTTGCTAGACGCCATACTCTCCTAGGTTGTGAAACCAAGGCTATGACCACCAAAAGCTATGGAAATCAAAGCAAATGGAGACCAAAGCTCTGATACCACTTGTAGGATCGGAAGTATGTCTAGAGGGGGGGTGATTAGACTACTTGACCAAATAAAAACTTAACCTTTTCCCAATTTTAGTTCTTGGCAGATTTTAGCAACTTTAGGACAAGTCAAGCAATCATCACACAATTCAAGCAAGCATGCAAAGAGTATATAGCAGCGGAAAGTAAAGCATGCAACTTGCAAGAATGTAAAGGGAAGGGTTTGGAGAATTCAAACGCAATTGGAGACACGGATGTTTTTCCCGTGGTTTGGATAGGTGGTGCTATCCTACATCCACGTTGATGGAGACTTCAACCCACGAAGGGTAAGGGTTGCACGATTCCACGGAGGGCTCCACCCACGAAGGGTCCACGAAGAAGCAACCTTGTCTATCCCACCATGGCCATCGCGCACGAAGGACTTGCCTCACTAGCGGTAGATCTTCACGAAGTAGGCAATCTCCTTGCCCTTACAAACTCCTTGGTTCAACTCCACAATCTAGTCGGAGGCTCCCAAGTGACACCTAGCCAATCTAGGAGACACCACTCTCCAAGAAGTAACAAATGGTGTGTTGATGATGAACTCCTTGATCTTGTGCTTCAAATGATAGTCTCCCCAACACTCAACTCTCTCTCATAGGATTTGGATTTTGTGGAAAGAAGATTTGAGTGGAAAGCAACTTGGGAAGGCTAGAGATCAAGATTCATATGGTAGGAATGGAATATCTTGGTCTCAACACATGAGTAGGTGGTTCTCTCTCAGAACATATTAGTTGGAAGTGTAGATGTGTTCTGATGGCTCTCTCCATGAATGAAGAGGAGGTGGAGGGGTATATATAGCCTCCACACAAAATCCAACCGCTACACACAATTTACCAATCTCGGTGGGACCGAATCAACAAACTCGGTCTGACCGAAATAGTAAACCTAGTGACCGTTAGAGATTTTCGATGGGACTGACATGCAACTCGGTAGGACCGATATGGTTAGGGTTAGGGCATAACGTAATCTCGGTGAGACCGATTACACAAACTCGGTGAGACCGATTTTGGTAATTAGCTAACCAGAGAGTTGGTCAGGTAAACTTGGTGGGACCAATTTGCTCTTTCGGTGAGACCGAAAAGTTACAAAGGGGAAACAGAGAGTTTACATTGCAATCTCGGTGGGACAGATTTGTTCTTTCGGTGAGACCGAAAAGTTACAAAAGGGAAACAGAGAAATTGCAACCCCATCTTGGTGAGACCGAGATCCCTATCGGTAGAACCGATTTGCTAGGGTTTGGCAGTGGCTTATGACAAGTGAAATTCAGTGGCGCCGGATGGAAAGAATCGTTAGGACCGAGTTTGGCTTGGAGTTTAGGTCATTTTTGGATATGGGAAAGTAGCTGAGGATTTTGGAGCATATCATTAAGCACATGAAGCAAAAGGCTCATTAAGCAACACCTCATCCCTCCTGGATAGTATTGGCTTTTCCTATGGCCTCAATGTGATATTGGATCACTAAAATGTAAAATGAAGAGTCTTGAGCTTGAAGCTTTAGCCAATCCTTTGTCCTTAGCATTTTGAGGGTTCCACTTTCACCATCCATGCCATGCCAATCATTGAGCTTTCTTGAAATAATTATCTTGGAATAGCATTAGCTCAATGAGCTATATGTTGTTATGAATTACCAAAACCACCTAGGGATAGTTGCACTTTCAAATTTGTCTAGTAATCATCTGCAAAAAGAATCAACTAAATAGCACTCTCTAGTAAAAAGTTTTAGCTAATCTCGTGGGCACTAAAGTTTCTATTTTTGTACAGCATGATCATAAAGACTTCACCCAAGTCTTCCCAAAGGTTCTACTTCACACAATGTCGGTGTACTAAAATAGGGGTACCTTAGTACCCCAGACTTGTGCACGGGCAGTTGTAGCACCCTGCGGCAAGGCCCGTCCAGGAAGCGCCAAGAGAAGACCAAGCATTCAAGACAAGGCCCCCGGCAAGAGGAGCTTGCCGGGCCAAGAAGACAAGGCCCCCGGCAAGAGGAGCTTGCCGGGCCAAGAAGACAAGACCCCGGCAAGAGGAGCTTGCCGGGACGACTGAGCCCATGTAATGCCATCCAAGAACAAAGTATACGAGACAGAAGATCGAGACCCCGACAAGAGGAGCTTGTCGGGAAGGCCGAACCCAGGCACCATAAGAGAAGCCCGCCACGGCGCGCTATGCGCCCCGGCAAGGCCTGATAGCCGGCAAGCTATCAGGCACAGGAAGACGACCCCCGCGGCAAGCCACTTGCCGCGGCAAATCGCCACCTCAGGACTGCGCTCCAGCTCGCCCGCCCACGCGTCGCCCCGGGGCTTCCCCCAAGGGCACGTGGCGGGGCACCGCGCAGCCTGGGGTATGCGGTGGCATGCAGCCACTACCGTGGCGAGCGGTGGCGCACCTAACGGTCCGCCTCGGTGCTGTCCAGGCGACCGTGACGGGCATTTAATGCCCTTGTCCCCTATCGTCAGAAGTGGGTATGATAACACTGTGCCGCACTGTAGCGCCACCGTTCCCGCACTATTACAACTACCACCCCTTTTACACTTTTACCCCTTTCTCTTACGTTGACACCTGTCGGTGACCCCTTTGCGCTATAAAAGGAGGCCCGTGTGCAACGTAGAGGGGGTTCCGAGTTTCCGAGGTCCCGAGGTTCCGAGGTTCCGAGTTTCCGAGGTTCCGAGGTTCGGAGATTTGGCATCCAGACAGCCATACGCTCGGTGCAGCTAGCTCTCCAAGCTCCCGAGCTCCCCAGTTCAATACAACCAAGCAGGAGTAGGGTTTTACGCGTCCATCGCGGCCCGAACCTGGGTAAACCGCCCGTGTGCTCGCCTCGATCTGCTCTCTGTGCTCCCTCCGCCCCCCTCACCGGACAACGAAAGGGGCTCCGGCCCCATAGGTGCTCGCGGGGGGACGCGGTCCGCCCCGACATCTTTGGCGCGCCAGGTAGGGGAGCGTCGAGGTTGTGCGGATCAGATCCGGCGTTCGCGCGAGCGCGCTCTTCGTCAGCTTCTCCGAATTCGCTAGCTTCATCAACACCATGGCCCCGAAGAAGAAGGCTTCGGAGGTCGCGGGCCCGTCCGCGTCTCTTCCACCGCTACCGGAGCCAACGGTGGGCGGGGGAGACGCCGTCGGAGGGGTGGCCACCGGCGAGAACACTCGCGGTGCCACCAAATCCAAGAACAGGGCGGACGACCGAGCCTCGGCCTCCGAGGATGCGCCGCATCTGTCCCAACAAACGACGACCCAGCAGCGCCATGCCACGGCAGGTGGCATCCGCTTGCTGGACCAAGGGCAAACTGGAGGTTCACGGGACGCCCCGGGCCCCCGTCCGGACACGGGCAAGGCGAAGGCGCCGGGGAGGGACCCCGCTCTTTCTAACATTGTTAGGAGTCCGAGCGTATCCCGCTCCTCGCGCCACTCGCCCCCGCTCCCCTCCACTCCGGCAGAAGCGCTCGCGAGAGCGCAACTGCTCCTCGACTACCCTCCAGCGGCTGGCAAGGCCGAAAGCTGGAGGGCCACCATCCAGAGCCTGATCGCCTTCGCCAACAACTACACGCCGCAGCAGCCGGCGACCTCACGGCCACGGCAGGTCGAGAAGACGAAGGCCGACGGCGACAAGACCGCCGAGGGTGCGACCACCATGCACTCCCTGGCGCAGAAGCAGAAGACGCCTCCCCGCTGGAGCAACGCCGACGACGGCTCTACAGCGTCGTCAGACCCGCGGACTCGCCGGGACAAGCGCCGAGTCCTCGACGAGCGGCAGCAAGAAGATGCTCGAACAAGGATTGAGCGCCGCTGAGAAACTCGGCGGCAATCAGACCAGCGGGCTGGGAACGCTGTCGACGCGCACGCGCCCGGTGAACCAGGTGACTTACCGTACGCGGCAGGTTGCCCTGCGTTCACCCGTGAGCTGCGGCGCGTCCGGTGGCCCAGCACGAAGAACTTCAAGCCCGACGTACCGGAGAAGTACGACGGCAGGACGCACCCCTCGGAGTTTCTCAGCATCTACACGATCGCTGTACAAGCTGCCGGGGGGGCGCGACGAGAGGATATTGGCGAACTACTTCCCGCTCGTGCTTAAGCCGAACGTTCGTTCGTGGCTTATGCACTTGCCGGAAGGCTCCATTTCTTCCTGGGCGGATCTTTGCCATCAGTTTGTTGGCGCCTTCATAGGCGGCCACAAACCTCATGGCCAGGATAGCGACCTCCACATCCTAGCCCAGAAGGAAGGAGAACCCCTGCGCAAGTACATCCAGCGCTTCAGCCGCGTGCATCGCAACATCCGCGACGTTCACCCTGCCGCGGTTATCAGCGCGTTCCACCAGAACGTGCGTAACCGCCGCATGCGTGAAGAGATGGCCATGACCAAGATCCGGGACGTCAGCGAGCTATATGCCCTGGCTGACAAGTGCGCGCGCGCGGAGGAGGGGAGGAAACTCCCCGGGGAGGATGCTGGCGCAGGAGAAAGCGATAGTGACGACACCGCCCCGGCGAAGAGAAGCCAGCGGCGAAATAATAGGAGGAAGAACAGGAAAGAGGTGCTTGCCGTCGAGGAGTCCGGCAAGGAGGCTCCCGCTAAGCGAACGCAGGCTGGCGGCTCCGGCAAGGAGCCTGCCCCTGTGGCGGCAGCCGACAAGCAGGACGGCTCCGACAAGCAATACTGCAAGATCCACCGCACCAAGGGCCACGATCTCTCCAACTGCAAAAGCGTCGAGAACCTCGTCGTGCAGCAGAAGGCTGAGTACGAGAGGCGCGACAAGGGGAAGGCCCAGGGTGGAGGTGGCGAACCAAGCAAGAAGCGGCCGCCCATCGGCCGGGGAGGACGCCGCGGCAAGGCCAAGCAGCGGCAAGGCGATCGGCCTCCCCGGGGCCGCGACGAGGATGAAGAAGACGACGACGAAGACGTGGAAGACGAAGATAACAGCGAGCAGGAGTTCCAGAAGGCCACGGAGGTCCTATGCGTTGACGGCGGCGCCTCTCTGCACACCTCCCACCGCCATCTTAAGCGGTGGGCGCGAGAGGTGAACGCAGCAGAGCCGCCCGTGGAGTCGCGCAGGCTCCTCAAATGGTCCAGCACGCCCATCATTTTCGATCTTGAGGATCACCCCGACCGCACAACCGCGGTCGGGTGCTTGCCGATGCTGGTCTCACCCACCATCCGCAACCTCAAGGTCACCAAAATGTTGGTAGACGGCGGGGCCGGGCTGAACTTGATCTCCTCCGCTGTGATCAAGAAACTCCAGATCCCAGACGGCGAGCTCGAAGAGACCGGATCTTTCCAAGGAATCAACCCGGGGAAGAGCAAGCCCAAGGGGAAGATTACTCTGCCTGTGACCTTCGGCGGCGAGCTCAACTTCAGGACTGAGCGCATCACGTTCGACGTCGCTGATATCTCGTTACCATACAATGGGATCCTCGGCCGTCCCGCTCTCGCCAAGTTCATGGCAGCTTCCCACCACGCCTACAACGTCCTCAAGATGCCGGGGCCGATAAGCGTCCTCACTGTCCATGGCGACAAAAAGGACGCGCTTATCTGCGCCGACAAGATCTACCGGGATGTAGCAGCCGCGGCAGAGAAGGACACACTTGCCGCTGAAGCCCCCGGGCGGAAGAAGACAAGGACCAAGTCCGGTAAGTGCTCTGGGGCCCACTCCGGCAACCGCACCTCTTCGGAGTGCTGCGCCGCCGTCGAGGACGCTCCATCGAGCTCCACCGGCAAGTACAAGAAGGGAATGACCGCTCCTCCGGCAACCAAGAAGGTGTCCGCCAAGGAGAACGGCACTGGCGGTACCTTCACCATCAGTGCCACGCTTGACAGCAAATAGGAAAGCGCGCTCGTTGCCTTCCTGCGGGCGAATGACGACGTGTTTGCATGGCAACCGTCCGACATCCCCGGTGTTCCCAGGAGGGTGATTGAGCACAAGCTCGCTGTCTGTCCTCACGCGCGACCCGTCAAGCAGAAAGTGAGAAAGCAAGCCGTGGAGCGCCAAGAATTCATCAGCGAAGAGATCAAGAAGCTAGAGGCAGCAGGCCTAGTGAGAGGTGTGATCCATCCAACGTGGCTGGCCAATCCGGTCGTCGTGCGCAAAGCCAATGGGAAGTGGAGACTGTGCATAGACTTCACCGATGTGAATAAAGCATGTCCCAAGGATCCATTTCCCTTGCCGCGCATTGACCAGATTGTTGACTCCACTGCCGGATGTGAGCTACTCTCTTTTCTTGATGCATATTCAGGCTACCACCAAGTCTTTATGGCCAAAGAAGATCAAGAGAAGACCGCATTTATCACTCCGTGCGGCACCTATTGCTTCATACGCATGCCGTTTGGACTGAAGAATGCGGGATCAACGTTTGCAAGGGTAGTGCACACTGCTTTCGAGCCACAGATCCATAGGAACGTGGAGGCCTACATGGATGACATCGTGGTGAAGAGCAGGAGCAAGGAAACCCTGGTCCAAGATCTGGAAGAGACATTTCAGAACCTGCGCAAGATACAGCTCAAGCTGAACCCCGAGAAGTGCGTTTTCGGAGTCCCCTCCGGCAAGCTTCTCGGGTTCTTTGTGTCACAGAGGGGGATTGAAGCTAATCCCGACAAGATCAAAGCCATCGAGCAGATCGAAGCCCCAGAGCGCGTCAAGGACGTCAGAAAGCTTGCAGGTTGTGTGGCCGCCCTCAGTCGGTTCATTTCAAGGTCTGCAGAACGCGCCCTGCCCTTCTTTAAAATCTTGAAGAAGGCAGGCCCCATGCAGTGGACTCCAGAAGCGGAGGCAGCGCTGCAAGATTTGAAAAGGTACCTATCCTCCAGTCCAATACTTGTCGCACCTAGACCACAGGAAAAGTTGTTGCTATACCTAGCGGCAACCAACCAGGTGGTTAGTGCTGCGTTAGTGGCGTAGAGGGAGGCCAACGAGGAGCCTATACCACCTGCAAGCGAATCCAGCGACAAGCGGGGGGCTGCTCCGGCAAGCTCTGGCCCCGACAAGGACCACCCTGCGCAGGAACAGCATGGAGCGCGGAAGAAGATGGTGCAGCGCCCGGTGTATTTTGTGAGTTCCCTCTTGCAGGGGGCTAGATCAAGATACTCTGGGGTGCAGAAGTTGCTTTTCGGCCTCCTCATGGCCTCGAGAAAGCTGCGCCATTACTTCCAAGCACATGAGATAACAGTAGTCACTCGCTTCCCGCTGAAGAGGATATTGCACAATCCCGAGGCAACAGGCAGGATCGTCGAGTGGGCACTGGAGCTGTCGATCTTTGGACTCAAGTTTGAAAGTACTTCAACCATACAGAGCCGAGCTTTGGCAGAATTCGTAGCTGAGTGGACCCCGACGCCAGATGGAGAAGCCCAAGAAACAAGCGCGCCCGTACAAGAAGCAACAAGCGAGTGGGTAATGTACTTCGATGGTGCCTTCTCGCTGCAAGGCGCCGGTGCTGGCGTGGTACTCATCGCGCCCACCGGAGAGCACCTCAAGTATGTTATCCAGATGCACTTCCCAAGAGAGCAAGCAACCAACAATACTGCTGATTATGAAGGCTTGCTCGCCGGCCTCAGGATTGCGGCCGAACTTGGGATCAGAAAGCTGATTGTGCGGGGAGATTCTCAACTGGTGGTCCGGCAAGTCAACAAGAGCTACCAGAGCCCTCTGATGGAAGCTTATGTAGATGAAGTGAGAAAGCTGGAAGGACACTTTGAAGGGCTGCAAATGGAGCACGTCCCGAGAACTCAGAATGAGATAGCAGACGGCCTTTCGAAGTGTGCTTCGTTGAAGTTACCTGTGGAACCAGGGACCTTCTTACTCAAGCTGACTCAACCATCCGTTACACCATCAGTTGGGCAGTCCAAGAAAAGGAAGTTGGTCTCCGGCGACTACTTGCAGGCGGACCTTCCTGAGACCGCCGCCAAGGTCCCCAAGATCAACAACCAGAACGCCGAGGGACAGCCCGCTCCTGCGGATCCCAGGATCCGTCCAGTCGAAGCAGGTGTCCCCGGTAAGCCTTGCTCCGGCGAGCAGATCAGCAGTCTGAACGCCGAGGGACAGCCCGCTCCTGCGGATCCCAGGATCCGTCCAGTCGAAGCAGGTGTCCCCGGTAAGCCTTGCTCCGGCGAGCAGATCAGCAGTCTGAACGCCGAGGGACAGCCCGCTCCTGCGGATCCAAGGATCCGTCCAGTCGAAGCAGGTGTCCCCGATAAGCCTTGCTCCGGCAAGCGGATCAGCAGTCTGAACGCTGAGGAACAGTCCGCTCCTGCGGATCCGAGGATCTGTCCAGTTGAAGCGGGGGTTCCCGACAAGCTTTGCCCCGGCAAGCTTGCCGGGGGATCACCGGCTCCGGCGGAACCAGAGGCTCTTGCCGTAGAAGCCGGGGTCCCCGTAGCGGCCTTCATGCCTTTAGTCCTTGCCGTCGAGCCCCGGGCTCCGGCATGGGTGCAGCAGATCGTCCGTTTTCTGCAAACTGGAGAACTTCCCGACGACCCAGAAGAGATGGAGAAGATCACCAGGCAGTCAAGTATGTACCAGTTCGTGGACAACGAGCTGTACAGAAGGAGACTCAACGGTGTCAGATTGAAGTGCATCCCCAGGGAAGACGGACAGAAGCTGTTGGCAGAGATACACGGAGGCATATGCGGCCATCACATTGGCGCAAGAGTACTTGTCGGGAAAGCCTTCCGGCAAGGGTTCTTCTGGCAAGAAGCCCTCCAAGATGCAACTGCACTAGTAACCAAGTGTGAAGCGTGCCAGTTCCATGCAAAACAGATTCATCAGCCAGCTCAAGCTCTCCAAACAATCCCTTTGTCCTGGCCCTTCTCGGTCTGGGGGCTCGATATCCTCGGCCCTTTTCCCCGAGCCGTTGGGGGCTTCGAGTACTTGTACGTTGCAATCGACAAGTTCACGAAGTGGCCAGAAGTGGAGCCAGTGAGGAAGGTGACCGCGCAGTCAGCAGTCAAGTTCTTCCGGTCGATCGTCTGCCGTTTCGGAATCCCCAACAGAATCATCACCGACAACGGGACACAATTCACAAGTCGCGCCTTCATACAATACGCCCAGGATCTTGGCGCCAAGGTCTGTTTCGCTTCGGTTGCTCACCCCAGGAGCAACGGTCAAGCAGAAAGGGCCAACGCTGAAGTGCTGCGCGGACTCAAGACCAGGACCTTCGACAGGCTGCACAAGTGCGGAAGGAATTGGATTGAGGAGCTGCCGGCGGCTCTTTGGTCAATCAGAACGACACCGAGTCGAGCCACCGGACAGACACCCTTTGCTCTAGTCTATGGAGCGGAAGCAGTTATCCCCACGGAACTCGTATACGGATCTCCTCGGGTGCTCGCTTATGACGAGCTCGAGCAAGAGCGGCTGCGCCAAGATGACGCGCTGCTCCTTGAGGAAGGACGTCTCCAGGCTGCGGTACGAGCTGCTCGATACCAGCAAGCCTTGCGTCACTACCATAGCCGCAAGGTCAAGGCCAGGAGTCTCGAAGAGGGCGACCTTGTTCTTCGGCGCACTCAGTCGGCCAAGAATTCCAACAAGTTGACGCCAAAGTGGGAAGGACCTTATCGGGTGAGACAAGTCACGAGGCCTGGCGCTGTCCGCCTCGAGACCGAAGAGGGCCTACCAGTGAGCAACTCCTGGAACATAGAGCATCTTCGCAAGTTTCACCCATAAGGCGCGGTTGCCGCGACCCGCTCCAGCAACCATCGGTTTGTACAGGCCTTGCCGCTGTTGCATGTAACCCCTTGTACAAAGCCAGGCGAAGCCCCTGGCACCAGATAAAGTTGCCCTGTTAGGCGACCCTGTTCTTAGGCACGTTCAGTCGGCCAAGAACTATAACAGGTCGACGCCGAAGCAGGAAGGCCCTTGTCGGGTGAAACGAGTCGCGAGGCCCGGCGCTGTCCGCCTCAAGACCGAAGAGGGCCTACCAGTGAGCAACTCCTGGGAACATAGAGCATCTTCGCAAGTTTCGCCCATAAGGCGCGGTTGCCGTGATCCGCTCCGGCAACCATCGGTTTGTACAGGCCTTGCCGCTGCTGCATGTAACCCCTTGTACAAAGCCAGGCGAAGCCCCTGGCATCAGATAAAGTTGCCCTGTTAGGCGACCTTTTTCTTAGGCACGTTCAGTCGGCCAAGAATTATAACAAGTCGACGCCGAAGCAGGAAGGCCCTTATCGGGTGAGACGAGTCGCGAGGCCCGGCGCTGTCCGCCTCAAGACCGAAGAGGGCCTACTAGTGAGCAACTCCTGGGAACATAGAGCATCTTCGCAAGTTTCGCCCATAAGGCGCGGTTGCCGTGATCCGCTCCGGCAACCACCGGTTTGTGCAGGCCTTGCCGATGTTGCATTTAAGCCCTCGTACAAAGCTAGGCGAAGCCCCTGGCCGAAGATAAAGAAGCGCTGGCGCCCTAGATTTTAGCATGCATGCTGAGTCAGAGTCTCGTCCTTGGTTAGGGTTGTCAGTTCCTAACTGTCGCTAACCCCTAACTTAGAGGTCGAGTCCGCGTCTTTTTCCCGTCCTTTCCCTTTGGCTTGCAGGAATTGAATGTCCTTGCCGGGCCGCTCAAGGACAAGGAAGAGGAGAAGGACGAGCCAACACCTACGCCCCGGCGAGCCAGAGTCGCCGGGGGCTGCAACCTCAGATAAGTTTTTGCATCCCTCATCATGCATTCTCTTATGGACTGTGGAATTTGAAAGCCTCCTTTCCTCCTGGAAAGCTACCGTGCTCTCTTAGCGGCAAGCCCCAGAGCGCGTTCCTGGGGCCCGTTTCGATAGCAGCCGCGGCAGCAAGAGGGAGGGAAGCGAGGGGCCGGAACCCGCCTGCTCCCCGCCTCCGCCAAGGGTGTGAGAAAGGTCGAGCAGTGCGGGGGAGCGGCTGGGCCTGTTGCCGGGCGAGAAACCGTCTATCTTAACGATGTAAAGGATTCGTTCCTTACCGCAGTTTCCACCCGCGAGACAAATGATCCGGCAAACATCCCCTTTTCATTAAAAACATTCCACTCAGGTACAGTTCAGAGAGAATGAAAAACATGAAAAGAGGGATTACAAGGCTTAAACGCAACTAAGGCCCGAAGGCTTACAAGCTGAAAAGAGATAAGGTGCCCGTAATCCCTTTCTTGTCTCTCTCCTCAGGAGGTAGGGCAAGTAGGCGAAGAGGGCAAAAGGGGCACCTAGATGAGCTACGGGTGGCAGAAGGCACCAAGAGAAGATCCGGGGGCTCCGCCCGGGGGTCTCCGGAGGCTGAAGAAGACGGAGACGCCGGAGGCAGAGCTGGAAGATGAGGCAGCGGCCTTGCCGCCAGCCTCTTCCTCTTCCCCAGCCTCGCCACTCCGGCCGCCCGAGGAGATCAAGCCCCCGGCAAGAGGAGCTTGCCGGGCCGAAGAGAAGACCCCGGTGGTCGTCACCGAGAGCAAGGGTGATGACGGCGTCTGGGGCGCATCTGGAACACGAGGCACCGGAGCGTCAGCCAGCTGCCGAAGTCGGCCCGTACTCCGACTTCGCGGCCTTTGACGTCCGCCCTCTGTCCTCCTCAGCAGCCCCCCCCTACGCCAGTCGCCCAAGGAGACGACCCCGGGGAGTTCACGGAGCCCGGCGTGGTCGATGGGGCCGCCGGTGCCACACGGAGCTGCGACCGACGCCTAGTCGGACCCGTCATCCCCGGCGGCTGCTCCCCTCGTCGTCGCTGTCGCTCCCCTCCTCGTCACTCTCGCTCGAGGAGGAGCCTTCGCTGTCGGAGGAGCTATCTTCGCAGCACCGGGCCCGGATGCCGAAGCCCCAGAAGGCCTTGACGGAGAGGAGGTCCTCCCCCACTAGCTTAAAGTGGAGAGTGAACCCCTCCGTCAAGCTGTGGATCCGGGCGAACGTCTTCCACCCGCGGCCCAGACACACCACGCCGGGGGCTCGGGACTCGACGTGGACTCGCGTCCCACTGATCCCGCAGCCCCTCATGCGCAGGTTTAGCGTCTCAGGCTGCTCCACCTCCAACACGTTCGCGAATGGGGCGGGAAGCCGGAGGCGGCGACGAGGCGCCCGGCGCAGCCTGATAATGAACTCACGGGGGTCGTCCCCGAGATGGACCGCGGGAAGGAACGGAGCCGCTGGCGGAGGCAAGGACGGCGCACCGATCCGTCCGCCCCGAGCGCCTCGGCCCCGTCCACGACCTCGTCCGCGACCTCGCCCTCTCCCTCTTCCCCCGACGACCGGCTCTGCCGCCGCGGGCGCAAGGGGAGGAGGGGCGCGTTGCCTAGCAGACACCCTCGCAGCAACCGAAGAAGAACCAGGGTTCCCCCCCTCCATCACGGATAGGGGAAGGAAACTAGGAGCAGAAGGAGGAAGGAGATGGAGTGCGGATTTCCGTCGCCCCCTTTCGCTCCTTATAAAGGGGCGGAGTGGGACCGCGGCCGCCTCGCTCCTCCAATAGAAGCGGAGGAGGGGCAGGCGACTGGGGCCGACCCACTACATCGACCCGCGCCGGCCCGACTCCCTGCCTCCGTCGCCGCGACTCCGAGTGCATGAGGACCGCGTGGTGGGCGCGCAGAACCGAGGCGACGGGTGGGACGACCTCTCCCCATCCCGTGATTATGGGGAACGGACGCCTCGAAAGCCGCGCCTCACCCTCGTTCATTTATCGAGCCGCGCCTCCGCACCTCCCTCCACTTAAAGAGGGAACGGGCGTTTCGCCCCCACGACGCCGCGATAAGCGCGCGCCGCATGGGGAAGGTGCGACGGGTGCGGAGTTAAGGAGCAGCGCGACCAAGGCCACGCGTGCCCGTGCACTGTTAGGGCCTGGCCCAACGACGCTCGGCACCGTGTGTGGCCCAGGCCCGGGGGCTCCTGTCGGTGTACTAAAATAGGGGTACCTTAGTACCCCAGACTTGTGCACGGGCAGTTGTAGCACCCTGCGGCAAGGCCCGCCCAGGAAGCGCCAAGAGAAGACCAAGCATTCAAGACAAGGCCCCCGGCAAGAGGAGCTTGCCGGGCCAAGAAGACAAGGCCCCCGGCAAGAGGAGCTTGCCGGGCCAAGAAGACAAGACCCCGGCAAGAGGAGCTTGCCGGGACGACTGAGCCCATGTAATGCCATCCAAGAACAAAGTATACGAGACAGAAGATCGAGACCCCGACGAGAGGAGCTTGTCGGGAAGGCCGAACCCAGGCACCATAAGAGAAGCCCGCCACGGCGCGCTATGCGCCCCGGCAAGGCCTGATAGCCGGCAAGCTATCAGGCACAGGAAGACGACCCCCGCGGCAAGCCACTTGCCGCGGCAAATCGCCACCTCAGGACTGCGCTCCAGCTCGCCCGCCCACGCGTCGCCCCGGGGCTTCCCCCAAGGGCACGTGGCGGGGCACCGCGCAGCCTGGGGTATGCGGTGGCATGCAGCCACTACCGTGGCGAGCGGTGGCGCACCTAACGGTCCGCCTCGGTGCTGTCCAGGCGACCGTGACGGGCATTTAATGCCCTTGTCCCCTACCGTCAGAAGTGGGTATGATAACACTGTGCCGCACTGTAGCGCCACCGTTCCCGCACTATTACAACTACCACCCCTTTTACACTTTTACCCCTTTCTCTTACGTTGACACCTGTCGGTGACCCCTTTGCGCTATAAAAGGAGGCCCGTGTGCAACGTAGAGGGGGTTCCGAGTTTCCGAGGTCCCGAGGTTCCGAGGTTCCGAGTTTCCGAGGTTCCGAGTTTCCGAGGTTCCGAGGTTCGGAGATTTGGCATCCAGACAGCCATACGCTCGGTGCAGCTAGCTCTCCAAGCTCCCGAGGTCCCCAGTTCAATACAACCAAGTAGGAGTAGGGTTTTACGCGTCCATCGCGGCCCGAACCTGGGTAAACCGCCCGTGTGCTCGCCTCGATCTGCTCTCTGTGCTCCCTCCGCCCCCCTCACCGGACAACGAAAGGGGCTCCGGCCCCATAGGTGCTCGCGGGGGGACGCGGTCCGCCCCGACACACAAACACTAATTAAAACACAAAACCACATCTAACCTGAAGCTAGATGGATTATTTATTACTAAACAGAACCACAAAGGCAAGAAAAAAATAAATTGGGTTGCCTCTCAACAAGCGCTATCGTCTAACGCCCCAAGCTAGGCATGATGATTTCAATGATGCTCACATAAAAGATAAGAATTGAAACATAAAGAGAGCATCGTGAATAATATGACTAGCACATTTAAGTCTAACCCACTTCCTATGCATAGGGATTTTTTGTCAAACAACTTATGGGAACAATAATCTACTAGCATAGGAAGGCAAAACAAGCATAACTTTAAAATTTTAAGCACATGGAGAGGAAACTTGATATTATTGCAATTTCTACAATCACATGTTCCTCACTCATAATAATTTTTAGTAGCATCATGAATGAATTCAACAATATAACCAGCACCTAAAGCATTCTTTTCATGATCTACAAGTATAGAAAATTTACTACTCTCCACACAAGCAAAATTCTTCTCATTCGGAATAGTGGGAGTATCATAAGAGACTTGAATACTATAAATTGTTTCCACACTAAAAGAGTAATGTTCAGAAAAAGGGTAATCATAATCATGACAACTTTTATAAATATAATCATCACTACTTTTTATAGCATAAGTTTCATCACAATAATCATCATAAGTAGCAACTTTGTTCTCATCATAATCAATTGAAACCTCTTTCGAAATAGTGGATACATCACTAAATAAAGTCATGACCTCTCCAAATCCACTTTCATCAATATAATCATCATAGGTAGAAGGCATGCTATCATCATAACAACTTTGCATATCAAAACTTGGGAGGCTAAAAATATCATCATTATTAAACATAGCATCCCCAAGCTTGGGACAAACATTAATTTCAGCAAATATATTCTCAAATATGTCATCCTCATCAAACATAGCTTCCCCAAGCTTGGGACTTTTCGTATAATAAGCATAATCACTTTCATCATTAATAGTATGGATAGCACTAATAGTATGGCAATTATAATATTCTTCCAAGCAAGTGCCAAAAAGATTTTCAAGATCATAAGAAGTATCATTATCTTCCCAATCATAATCATCACAACAAGCAATAGGCATAACTAGATCATCATCAAGTGCATCATCTTCATTTTCATGAGGCACAAAAATAATAGGAGCAACATCATTTTGGAGAGATATCTTTTTACCTCTCTTCCTTTTTCTTTTCTTCTTCTTCACCTCAAGTGTGGGTTCAATCCTCTTTTTGGAGCTCCTTATTAATGAGATTGGTTGAATAGAAGGCTCCTCCTCATTACCTGATTCATCATAAGAAATAATAGGAGAATATTGGGAAGTCTCTTCCCTTTCATTAGTATTCTCTTCATCTTCTATTTGCTTTATTTTCTTTATATAGTTGGCAATATAAGGATTTTCAATGCAATTCACCGCACAATACATATAAATTTCCTCTAGATCAAAGCCAAGAAGTTTATAACGGGCAAATTCTGGAAGATGCTTAGTTATAAGTTTCATTTCTTCGTAGCCCATAAGCAAGCTAAGTTCATTATAATGTGCAAGGAAATCAAGTCATCACAATTTTTGGACACGATTAGATCATGAAACAATTTGCATCGGATAGCTAAATGACCCTGTTCATTGCGAAGTCCACAAGTACGGCCAAGAAAATTTAAATCTTCAGCACAAACATCTAGCCTTTCTTACAACAATTTAGTTTCTAAGTGCTTATGCCTCTTGCAATATCTATCTTCCCTATTTGGTGTGTACTTGCAAACCCAATGCACTCAACAAAAATTGACATGTTTATAGGAGACATTTTCATCATAACTAGTGCAATCATCATTAGTACCATAGATATTCAAGGAGTTCATACTAACAACATTTCAATCATGCTAATCATTCAAAGATTTAGTGCCAAACATTTTAATGCATTCTTCTTCTAACACTTGGCACAATTTTCTTTTCCATCATACTCATGAAAGATATTAAAAAGATGAAGCGTATGAGACAAACTCAATTACATATTTTTTGGTAGTTATCATTTATAAACTAAACTAGTGCTAAAACAAGAAACAAAAAGATTCGATCGCAAGATCTATATATATACCTTCAAGCACTAACCTCCCCGGCAACGGCGCCAGGAAAGAGCTTGATGTCTACTACGCAACCTTCTTATTGTAGACGTTGTAGGGCCTCCAAGTGCAGAGGTTTGTAGGATATTAGCAAATTTCCCTCAAGTGGATGACCTAAGGTTTATCAATCCGTGGGAGGCTTAGGATGAAGATGGTCTCTCTCAGGCAACCCTGCAAGCAAATAACAATGAGTCTCTTGTGTCCCCAACACACCCAATACAATGGTAAATTGTATAGGTGCACTAGTTCGGCGAAGAGATGGTGATACAAGTGCAATATGGATGGTAGATATAGGATTTTGCAATCTGAAAATATAAAAACAGCAAGGTAACTAATGATAAAAGTGAGTGTAAACGGCATTGCAATGCTAGGAAACAAGGCCTTGGGTTCATACTTTCACTAGTGCAAGTTCGCTCAACAATAATAACATAATTGGATCATATAACTATCCTCAACATGCAACAAAGAGTCACTCCAAAGTCACTAATAGCGGAGAACAAACGAAGAGATTATGGTAGGGTACCAAACCACCTCAAAGTTATTATTTCCAATCAATCCGTTGGGCTATTCCTATAAGTGTCACAAACAGCCCTAGAGTTCGTACTAGAATAACACCTTAAGACACAAATCAACCAAAACCCTAATGTCACCTAGATACTCCAATGTCACCTCAAGTATCCGTGGGTATGATTATATGATATGCATCACACAATATCAGATTCATCTATTCAACCAACACATAGAACCTCAAAGAGTGCCCCAAAGTTTCTACCGGAGAGTCAAGACGAAAACGTGTGCCAACCCCTATGCATAGGTTCATGGGGGAAACCCACAAGTTGATCACCAAAACATACATCAAGTGAATCACGTGATATCCCATTGTCACCACAGATACGCACGGCAAGACATACATCAAGTGTTCTCAAATCATTAAAAGACTCAATCTGATAAGATAACTTCAAAGGGAAAACTCAATCCATTACAAGAGAGTAGAGGGGGAGAAGCAACATAAGATCCAAATATAATAGCAAAGCTCGCGATACATCAAGATCGTGCCAAATCAAGAACACGAGAGAGAGAGAGAGAGAGAGAGAGAGAGATCAAACACATAGCTACTGGTACATACCCTCAGCCCCGAGGGTGAACTACTCCCTCCTCGTCATGGAGAGCGCCGGGATGATGAAGATGGCCACCAGTGAGGGATCCCCCCTCCGGCAAGGTGCCGGAACAGGGTCCCGATTGGTTTTTGGTGGCTATAGAGGCTTGCGGCGGCGGAACTCCCGATCTATTCTGTTCCCCAAAGTTTTTAGGGTATATTGATATATATAGGCAGAAGAAGTACGTCAGGGGAGCCACAAGGGGCCCACGAGGGTGGAGGGCGCGCCCTAGGGGGTGGGCGCGCCCCCTACCTCGTGGCTCCCTTGTTTCTTTCCAGACGTGCACTCCAAGTCTATCAGGTTGCTTTCCTTCCAAAAATAACTTCTCTAGAAGGTTTCATTCCGTTTCGACTCCGTTTGATATTCCTTTTCTTTGAAACACCGAAACAAGGGGAAAAACAGGACCTGGCACTGGACTCTGGGTCAATAGGTTAGTCGCAAAAATAATATAAAAGTGTTTAATAAATCCCATAAACATCTAAAACAGATAATATAATAGCATGGAACAATCAAAAATTATAGATACGTTGGAGACGTATCAATCACCAAGACCACTCAGGAACTGCAAGACACAGGAGCCATGTGCGGCGACAGCCGCTCACGAGGCGCAGCTCCCCATCCAGTCAAGGATGCCAGGATGCGTGTCTGCATCGACGTCCCAGGGCTCAACGGGGCCGCATCTCAGGAGCGCTTCTGGCCTTTGCCTGTGGGCCATTGCGAGGGTCCGCCACACAGCTATGTTCGCATGCCCTTCGGCCTGCCTAGCGTGGCGCTAGCCTATCAGCGCAACATGCGACGCGTCCTGCCGGCTCAGGAGGCCAGGTACCACGCCGTCCTGGAGGAAATGGAGACGGTCTTCAAGGAACCTCCCGAGCTCCCAGAGCCTCCCGAGGCTCAGGGCCGTAGTGGTTCGTGAGGAGCCACTCTTTCGACGCACGCCTTCAGCTGCACCAACTCTACTTCGTCTACAGAATCAGTTGACACCTTCCAAGCTCGTTTAGCTGGGAGCGCCCCTCGGGCTGCATTATTCCCAGGCCGCGTGGGTCCGTCCCTGTGGCATGTATCCCTTTTTCTTATGTCTTTAGCTTACCTTGCCGGGGGCGCCCCTCGGGCTGCATCATCCCCAGGCCGCTCGGGCCGGACCCAGTGGCATGTATCTTCCTGCATTTACCCTAGCTGATCTATCTTCCATGCTTAACCTGCCTACGGCTATCGCCTGCTCGATCGCCACCCGCAACGGGTTCATCCATCTTGTGCAATTCGCTTGCGCGTTAAAAGGGGGGCTCCTAAGCATCGCGATTCAAGAGCTCTTACTGGCTCTCCAGCCCTCACCCCCTGGCCTTGACCACAGCATCGTGACCTGGCATACCAACGGCGGCTGAGATCGCTCGAGGGCCGGGACCTGAGGACGTAGAGCGCTTGCACCTAACCGCCTCGCAGGAACACACAGCCATCGAAGACTCAAGACCAGGCGCAACCCTCCTTGAGGTAGGGCCTCTTGAGTCCCGCGCTGGCTCACGAGTGACCAGATACACCTCGCAGCCCTGCCGTGCAAGCCACGTGTCAGGGCGGGGCTGTACACACCCCGGGGGCTCCTCCCGGAGGGGGCCCCCCTCCCACGCCCAAGTGGAAGCACCATGCTCTGCGCTGGCCATCGACACTGCCGAGGAGCGGCTATGCCCGTGCACAAGCGGAAGCACTATGCTCCGCACTAGTGATAAACAACTGAGAGCGGCCCCACGGTCGTACCAACCTCAGGGAGCCCAGAGCTCATCGTCCGACCTCACCGCAACGCCTCCCCTCGGGAGAGCCGCGCGAGGGGGCTTGACACGGGGGCTGCGCTCGGGTCACGCCCAAGCGCTCTCCACCCAACCAGGACTCCCGGGCCTGGGGGCTGCTCTCGGGTCACGCCCAAGCACACGCCGCCCAAATGGGTCTCCCAGACCCGGTCGTCGCACGCCCCTCCCGAGGCCGTGGCGAGGGAAGGTATGGAGATTGTTTGTACATCAAGGGGGACTCCTGAGCATCGCGACTCAGGAGCCTAACTGGTCACGTAGCCCCACACTCCTTGGTCCGTCCTGGTCTCCGGTCAGCCCAATGGCGGTTGAGGTATGCGCGGGGCCAGGCTCTGCCGATGTAGAACATTAATCTACCCTCGCGAACTCTCCCTATATGTTGTTTGCGTGTCAAGGGGGACTCCTGAGCATCGCGACTCAGAAGCCTAATTAGTCACGTAGCCCCTCACTCCTTGGTCCATCCTGGTCTCCGGTCGGCCCAATGGCGGTTGAGGTATGCGCGGGGCCGGGCTCTGCCGATGTAGAACATTAATCTACCCTCGCGAACTCTCCCTATATGTTGTTTGCACGTCAAGGGGGACTCCTGAGCATCGCGACTCGGAAGCCTAATTTGTCACGTAGCCCCTCACTCCTTGGTCCGTCCTGGTCTCCGGTCGGCCCAATGGCGGTTGAGGTATGCGCGGGGCCGGGCTCTGCCGATGCAGAACGCAAAGCAAATAGGAAGGAGAGCACGAAATCTTGAAGCAGATATTACAAACATATTGTCCTCACAATATCAAATGAAAATTCTAAATGCCTCCTCGAGGCCTGATGCATGTTGCAGGAACAAAACAGGAAACTGGTCGCGGGTCACCCCTGGACACCGACGTCGCTTGCAGAAGGTGCTCCATCCCGGGTAGAGACGCCATCACCTGCACCACCAGCCGCGGAACCTCTCCATGAGGGCCTCCACCTGACCTTACATAGCTGCGGCGGCGGCTCCGCAGTGATTCTCAGCCACAGGCTCCAGCAGCTCGTCAAGGCAAGCATTGGGGTCATGAAGGTGCAGGTAGCTGAAAACGCGGGTCAATGCAGCTGAAGACAGGACGCGAGTCTCTGCCTCCTCCATAGGACCGACGCCATCAATGACTTCCTCGAGCGCCTTCACCAGGAGAGGAAGCAACTGGGCGGGGCCATCCTCATCAGTGGCCAGCGGCTTCTCCAGGCCGTCACCGTAGAGCGTCTTTGGCGCCTTGCGAGATCTCTCCTCGAGGTCGGCAAAGGCCACGCGGTCTTCGGCCAGGACCCGTGCCTTGGCGTCAAGATCAGACTCCTTCGCCTTCACCTTCTGCTCCAGCTCTTCCAACCGGTTGTGTTCGGCAGCCTATGTTTTCCCCAACTCCGCCAGCTCGGCATCGCGGTTCTTGACGGCATCCTCCCGGACCTTCACCTCCTCCTTTGCCAGGCGTCCACGTGCTTCAGCGATGTGCTTGTCGCGCAGGCTCTGCAACTCTTCCTCCAGAACTTGGCAGCGGTCACGGGCGGCCTTGGCGTCTTTCAGCGCGGTCTCGCGATCGGCTGCAGCGTTGGCGACACTTTGCTTCTCCTTCTCGGAAGCCGCAGCGGCCTGGCTCAGCGTCGCGCGAACCGCCAGGTCGGAGTGAAGCCAGCCAGAGGCCAGCTCTAGGCGACCTGCCACCAGGCATGGGTCCGCGCCCAGGAGATCTACCTGCAAATGGGTCATCTCTGAAAGAGCACGTTCCAGAATAGCAGCAGGAGCAGAAGAACCTGGGAGTGGAGGTGCAACACTGGGAGGAGGCTACATCGTCACCATGGCCTGGGAGATCGCGGGTTCCGAAGTAGCTGGGACCTCATCAGCCGCACCAGGCGCCGGCACTTCCGGAGCCAGCGGGGCCATGGGGGCTGATTCCGCACGGCAATGTTCCTCTTGGCCCCGCGAGGACGACCGGGCTGGGGAGATGCGGGCGCTGCTGCCTCCTTTCTCTGCCGAGGGAGGCACGACCGCCGCATACTCCTTCCTCTTCTTTGCCGAAGGCGTCGGCCTGATCAACCAAGGGCGAGCATCAGGAAATGACGAGTACAAGCAGGGACAAGGCGAAGCCTAATACACTTACCGGTCCACCGCGACATACTTCCGCTTGGGGAGCTTGAAGCCCAACAGCATCGGGACCTGAGGAGCAGGCGTGCGGGTCCCGACGGCAGCAGGTGGTGCGGAAGCAGAGCCGGAGCCAACCCCAGGAGGTGTCGGGACAGAGGCCACATCGCGAGGCACCAGCGACGACCTACCCCTTGTCGGATGAGGGGCTGACCTCTCTCCTCCTGACAAGCGTCGGCCTCGGCGTCGTCGGGCAGGGCGCGGAGGATCTCGGCCTTGCTCAGAGGAGAAGTCTCCCCCACCTCTTCAAGAGTCTTCTCCGAGTCCACCACCTCCTCCTCCCCTCCATGGGACTCGTCAGAGGACACCTCCACGGGCTTCGGTGCTGCGGGAGCTCCTGCGAGCGCCGGCGGCACCAGGTCGCGCGCGTCAAAGGTTGGCCTGGAGGCGACAAACTCCTCCCAGTCCTTGCAGAGGAATAGAGGAGTGAAGGCGCTAGGTGGGTACTCCTGGTTGTCCCCAACTATGAGGCGCAGGACGGCATCCAATTCATCACCAGGGAGGGCCCCAGGCCTCAGGCGGGTCTTGTTCCCTTCTTCTTCAAGCTCCCACAAGGGACGCGTGCGTGCCTGGAGTGGGGCAACTCGCAACATCAAGAATTCCCTCAGGAGCATTTCCCCCGTCACCTTGGCCGCCCTCGCGTTGCCAGGCTTCAGGTCAAGCTGCATCTGCTCCAACACCGTCAACCCCCGCTCATCGGCAAGCTCCGCCTTGGGCCACCCCTTGTTGAGCTGGGGCACCTTCATCGGTAACATCAGGCACGGATCGGCGCACTTGGCGTCCATCATGACCCATTTGGAGCGGATATTGTCGGCCCTCTTCCCGGTGCTCGAGATCGAGGTGGCCTTGCCAGACGCGATGAAATTGGCGCATGCAGAGAGTGGCCCATCGGTGACACGAAGAAAGAACAAGTGGCGCAGAAGCACCACGGACAGCAGTACGCCCAGGTTCGCCTCGCAGTAGTAGGCGAAGATGGACAAGAGGAGGATAGAGTTGGGATGAAGATGCAACGCCAGCAGCCCGTAGTGGTCGAGAACCTCATAAAAGAACTCGGAGAAAGGAGGGACCAACCCGACGGCGACGCTGCTCGAGAAGAAGGGGAAGAAGGTGCTTCCCTCAGGCTCCGGCACATCGGAGGCAAGCCGGAGCTCCGTCTCCCCCCACTCATTACTATACCCCGCCGTCAGCAGGTACACGGAGGCGAGGCTTTTCTCTGTGACGGTGGGCGCTTCAAGAGCCGGCTCATACCAAGCCGGCACTGAGGAAGTCTTGACGTTGTGCGGCGCCATGGGTCGCAGATGTGGAGCGAGATTGGAGCAGATCTGGAGGTAGCGGTGGCAAGGAGCGAGAAAGGGGATCTGGAGCAAGGCGAGGAGGAAACAATGAAGGCAAGAGCTGTCCGTGCCAGCCTTTTGTCCAATCGAGCAATTGCCGAGGCAGCATGGGAAAGCGGAGACGTCCACGTCCAGTCAACCGCCACACGTCGATCGAGGTCGCAGGCTTTGGGGGCCGCGGCGCTCTATACTTGACCCTTGGCTTTGCCGCGAAGCCAATCTCGAGCGCACCTTGGGCCTGGGGGCTACTGTCGGTGTTCTGCGAACGGGGGTCCCCAGACTTGCTTGCCTGCAACCCGCAGCGTGGCCAAGCCAGCAGGCCGTACGGCCCATCTTCATCAACAAGGCATCGAAGACCCTCGCGAGGGGCCAAGCCTCGCGAGGCGGACGATGCAAGACCTCCTCAGGAGTGGCCAAGCCAGGCAGGCTCACGAGGAGCGGAGATATCAAGGCGGGGGAAACCTCACGAGGCTAACGTGACGTGAGCCATGACGATCAGCAGCAGGCGGGCGCCAGCACGCGCAGCGTCCTTGTTTCCTCTTTGGTGCTAAGGAGGCCAGCGCAGGCGAGGAGTACCGAGGCATCAGGCAAAGGTTGCCTTATCGGTGCAACGAGACCAAGACCAGGAGGACGGCAAGACGGAGGTCATCGTGGAGCCCAAGAAGGTGTCACCACCAGAGCCTTTTGCAGGCGAAGACCGCTTTTGTCGGGATAGCTTGTACTAGCTGTCCCCCTTCAAATTAGCCCGCCGTTGTTGGCTCCCTTCCCACTCAATATTTGGGGAGAGGACCAGGGGCTATATAAGTAGAGCTAGCCACCACAGTAGGGGCGTCTGGCAGTTCATCCAGCTCTCACCCGCTAGTTCACCAAGCACAAGAACACCCCAACCTCAGGAGGCTGTTCCTCCCCTTGTACTGCTCTTCATCAGCCCAAGATGCAATCCACCACCACCACACTTGAGTAGGGTATTACACCACAACGGTGGCCCGAACTAGTATAAATCCTGTGTCTTTCTCTGTTGCGAGTTCGTCGAGTTCGTCCTCGAGATCTTAGTGAGCTTGGGCGTGGATCGGTAGGAGGGAAAGACTTCGTGCGCACCCTAGAGTTTGAACCTTAAGGGTTTGCCAAAACCCCGTATCCGACAACGGGAAAAAATCTTCATGTCTAAATTGCGTTTGCTCCCTCCAAACTCCTCCCTTTACCTTCATATGCAATGTTTTACATTCCACTGCTATACTCTTAGACTTGCTTGTGTAGGTTGATTACTTGACTTGTTCTAAAGTTGCTAAAATCTGCCAAGACTTAAAATTGGGAAAAGGCTAGATTTTTATTTGGTCAAGTAGTCTAATCACCCCCCCTCGACATACTTTCGATCCTACAAGTGGTATCAGAGCTTTGGTCTCCATTTGCCTTGATTTCCATAGCTTTTAGTGATCATAGCCTTGGTTTCACAACCTAGGAGAGTATGGCGTCTAGCGAGGGAAATTACCATCGTAGAGGTCTTTACTTTGATGGTACTAATTTTGCTAGTTGGAAGCATAAGATGAAAATGCATATTCTTGGACATGACCCCGCCGTTTGGGCAATTGTGTGTATTGGCTTGCAAGGTGAATTCTTTGATGGGAGAGAACCGAATCGTGAATCTACCGCGGAAGAGTTGAAGATGCTACAATACAATGCTCAAGCTTGCGATATCCTCTTCAATGGATTATGCCTCGAAGAATTCAACAAAATTAGCCGTCTTGGGAATGCAAAGGAAATTTGGGATACTTTGATTGATATGCATGAAGGTACCGACTCCGTCAAGGAATCCAAATTGGATGTGCTTCAAAGTCAACTTGACAAGTTTAAAAAGAAGGATGGTGAAGGTGTCGCTGAAATGCACTCTAGGCTTGCTCTCATCACAAACGAGATTGCCGGCTTAGGAAGTGAAGAGATGACCGATAGATTCATCATCAAGAAGATCCTATGAGCCTTGGATGGAAAATATGATACCGTGTGCACATTGATCCAAATGATGCCAGACTATAAAGATCTCAAGCCAACGGAAGTCATTGGAAGAATTGTTGCTCACGAGATGTCACTCAAGGATAAGGAAGAGCTTCACACCAGGTCAAGTGGTGCTTTCAAAGCCTCATGTGATGCTCCTACATCATCAAGTGAGAAACAAACCTTCAATGAGGAATTGAGCCTAATGGTGAAGAACTTCAACAACTTCTACAAGAGTAGAAGCAAGGTAAGATGTTCCAAGTCAAGGTACTACAATGACAAAAGATCTTCGAGTCATGAGCGTAATTGCTACAATTGTGGAAGACCCGGACACTACTCTAATGAGTGTACGACCCCTACAAAAGAAGAGAAGAATCACCCAAAAGGAGAAGTAGAAGAGAAGAATCACCACCTAGAGAGAGGAGGAGCAGAGATTATCGTTATGAACTAAGAACCTCTCGGAGAAGGAAGGATTCAGAAAGGAAGGACAAGTCATCAAGGAGCTACACAAAACAAAGACTCAAGCTCATGTTGGTGAATGGGTATCCGGCTCCGACTCCGACCATCTCTCTGAAAGAAGTTATTACTCTGACTCCGAATATACTCAAGATGAAGGTGTTGCCGGTCTAGCACTTGTGTCAACCAACTCCTACGACATATTTGACTCACCAAATGAGGAATTGGAAGATGCTTCATGGCTAAAGATCCAAAGGTATCACACCACAAGTATGTTGATTTCAATAGTGATGAAGATGACTTGCTAGGTGATGATGATTTACTTGTTGAAAACTCTAGTGATGAAAACTATGACAAACTTGCTATTAATCATGCTAATCAAGATAAAACGAATGATGATGATAAGAAGGAGATTGAGCATCTAACTAAAGAACTAACCACTCTTAAGTTATCTCATGAAACTACCTTGGAAGATCATTGAGGACTTTTAAAGACTCATGGAAAGTTACGCTTTGAAAAGCTCAACCTTGAGGAAGAGCATGGGTTCTTAAAAGCAATCAATGATGATCTTCGCAAGAAAAGTTCTTCTTACATTGCCAAGCGTTTTCTCTTGTCTACTTACATGTCACGAATTAAATCTAGCAACAAGAGTAAGAAAGATTTTTCTTCTAGTAGTAACAACAATCATGTCAAATCCAGTATTGTTGTTTATAGTAGTTCTCTTGATGCCACTAATGATTCCCTTAGCCAAGTTACACTTGAGGAGGAAAATAGCTTACTGAAGGGAATTAGAGAGAAAGGTGTTTACAAGAGCCTTGCCGGAAGTAAGCAATTTGAGGAAATTGTACGCAAGCAAGGAAGGCACCGGAAGAATCAAGGTGTTGGTTTTGAACGAAAGTGCAATGCCAATGGAGTTGAGTGGGAAGAAGATTAATACCCCAAGACGAAGTTTGTCCCTCAACAAGAGAAGTATGATCCTACTTCTTTCCAAGGTTCACAAGCTCAAGATGATCTTCCACCACAAGACCATAAGCAAAAAAGGCAAGGACAAGCTTCAAGAGGAGATTGATGCATTTGAGGAAGCTCCTAAGGCCTTGGTCAAGTGGGTTCCCAAGACTACATCAAGTTTTACTTCATCAAGTATGACTACAACACCAAGGATTCCCATCAAGATGATGTGGATCCCAAAGAATAAGAACTAGAGAGCTCTTGAGGGTGACTCCGCTAACATATTTCACTCATATCATCTTAGCGAGAACATGTGCAAACAACTTCCACATCTTGCACTAGTTCAAGGAGTCACAAACCCTCTTGTTTGTAAGACAGGGGACAAGGTAACCTAATGCTTTCATGGACATCATCTTGTGTGTACATCATTTTATGTCTACGGATATCCTTGTTTGTTCCTTGTGGGACTAACCCGTGTAGGTATTGAAAGTGCAACTCACTCCAATGGATTGCTCCGAATGATCTACATCAACATTGAGCATCCACATCTTAGACATCTACACGAAGTCATCATCAACAAAACCCAAGGTTAGTTCATCCCTCTTAGGGGGGATATCACATCTAGGGAGAGATTTACTCTAATCAATTGAGCTAAAGCAACTCTAGTGGTGTGAACATAGCAATGCTTTATGTAAAAGTGGTAACCCCACTTGTGCTTAAACGATGAGTATGACATATGATCAAATGTTCTCGTTTGACTCCTAAGTCAATATACTCATATATAGATGACCTAGTCATCGCCAATTGCTTGATAGATGCTAGAGTGTTTGTGCATGCTTTGTCACATGTTTCATTTGCCATTTTATTGTGTGAGCATGTTGATTGCATATTTTATTCATTCGAGGACATCCACTTGTTGTTTTGATTGATTGGCTCTTTTTCTTTTTCCAAGTGGATGGACAAGAATTCCTAAGAACACCATCTAGCTATCTATGCTTCTCTCGTCTCAAACTCTATTCATGCTACATCACAAAGTTTGATCAAGTCAGATTCAAACCACTCTGTGTGAGGAGCACTCGGAGTCCCCGATTCGTCATAGACTTAAACTTCCAAAACCTCTCTATGCATTTTGGTATGACCGATGCATCCACTGCGGTCACAGCGAGTTCACTGAGTTGATCTAGGTTTTCAATCTTGGTGCAACCGATTTGAACTTTTCGGTCACACCGAGTTGCAGTAACTTCTTGCGATTCTCCTTCTTGGTGCCACCGAGTTGTTCCACTCGGTCACACCGACAGGGTCAGGATATATATACCCGCGGGTGAGATTTTGGAAATTTCTTCAAAACTCTCCATCCCGCACGTGTCCTGCTCTGCCGCCTTGGGTCTCCGGAACGTCTTCTCGTCACCAGCGACCTCCCGCCACTGGTCTCCGTTGCCGTCAATGGGATTCTGCCCCACCGTTGTCACCGTAGCAAACTCCCACCAAACTAGGGTATGAGTTCGACCTTTTGTGTTAATTCCTTACTCCGATTCTTAGCACATTGCTTTGCCATGATCATTACCACGTATGAAATCAATCTATCCATAGAAAACTTCCTTTAGGTTAGGTTTGATTCGAAAATTTAGGGTTAGGTCTCCGACGAACTCATCTCGGACCGACCGAATTGTAGAAATCGGTCTCGCCGATTTGGCTTAGGCCATTGCACATGCGTTTTTCGGTCTGACCGAAAAGTGCAAATTGGTGCTGTCGGTGTCAAAACCGGCGGATCTCGGGTAGGGGGTCCCAAACTGTGCGTCTAAGGTGGATGGTAACAGGAGGCGGGGGACACGATGTTTACCCAGGTTCGGGCCCTCTCGATGGAGTTAATACCCTACTTCCTGCTTGATTGATCTACCACGAGATCATAGAGGCTAAACCCTAGAAGCTAGCCTATGGTATGATCTTTGTTGCCCTAAGGACTAAACCCTCCAGTTTATATAGACACTGGAGGGGGCTAGGGTTACAAAGAGTCGGTTACAAGTGAGGAGATCTACATATCCGTATTGCCAAGCTTGCCTTCCACACCAAGGAGAGTCCCATCCGGACACGGGACGAAGTCTTCAATCTTGTATCTTCATAGTCCAACAGTCCGGCTAAAGTATATAGTCCGGTTGTCCGAGGACCCCCTAATCCAGGACTCCCTCGGTAGCCCCTGAACCTGGCTTCAATGACGATGAGTCTGGCGCGCAGATTGTCTTCGGCATTGCAAGGCGGGTTCCTCCTCCGAATACTCCATAGAAGATTTCGAACATAAGGATAGTGTCCGGCTCTGCAAAACAAATTCCACATACCACCTTAGAAAGAATAATATTTCCACAAATCTAATATGCTGACACATTCTGCAGCATGACATCACACCACGGCCCGGTCATTATTCGAACCGTTTTTCTCAACCAGCCACTGCACATATTGCGAGGCGGTTTCCTTGGCATGTCTTGTCGAAGCAGAGATCGTGTCCCCATATCACGGGATTCTCGTCAACATGGGTGTGGGTAACCCAACCGCGCCATCAATTACGGCGCTTGGGGAATAAGCGAGTTTACCAGGCAGGTGGGGAGGCGCATAGTTTCTTCCACCCTTATAAAGGGACAAGGATTCATCTTTTTCACCCACGCCCTCTTCCTCCTTGCGCATCCATTCTTGCGCACTCGAGCTCCAGCACCCAAGTTCGCATTTTCTCCTCAAACCACTCCAAGCATGTCCGGAGCGGGAGGCAAATGGATGGTCTCCTCCGTTACACTACAAAAAAAATACACTTCCGTGATGATACGTGTTTGTCATAGTAGGTCGCTTTTTTGTCATGCATGTACATCCATGACAAATTTATGAGAGAATCTAGATAGTCATACATGTGCTGTCGTAGAAGTGTTCCATGACATTACCAAAATTATCATCACGGAAGTGTCCACTTCCATGACGATAAATCGCGCGTCACAGAAGTGCTTTCATCAAGGGTGACCTACACGTGGCATCCACCGTAAGGGACACCGTTAAGCTATCGGGTCGGGTTTTGGATCCGATAACCCGTTAACAGCCCCGACCAATGGGAAATTTCCACGTGTAAAATTCTTATTGGCTGGACGAAACACGTGTCAACTCGTTAGTGGGCCAGATAGGCGCCTATGATACGTCGACATGTGGCACGGCCCAACAGAGGCCCATTCCTGTGAAAAGGCCGGCCCGTTTGACTTGGTCAAAAGCTGGCGGGCCGGCCCATGGAAAGCCTGTTAACGGCCTGTTCGAATATAGCTCATTTACAGTCCGCTAACCCAAGGCCCGTTACGCCCTCTCCGAATTAGGCCCAGTAGCTTCATCTGGGCCATCCAATATGATTCCAGCCCGTTTTCACTTCTGGCCCATGTATGGCCCATGACGTCTTTCGGCCCATATGAGGCCCTATGTAACTCTTGGCCTACTAACGGCCCGTGGTGAAACTGTCCCGTAATGAACAGTGTATCACTTTACACCCATTAACGGGCTGTGGTGAAACTGGCCCATAATGAACAGTGTATCACTTTATACCCATTAACGGCCCGTTATTCCGTTGGGCAGTTTCCAGCCCATGTTATCTTTCGGCCTTCTCAGAGCCCATTTATTCTTGGGCTCATTTCCAGCATTCGTTTACTTACGGCCCGTTACTGTCATTTTCTGCTTGTGGGCCAAATTCAGCCCGTGGTTACAGTCGGCCCGTTTGTGGTCCGTTAATACGTTGGGCCGATTTCATAGTGTCATCAAATATGGCCTATTAACGATGGCCCGTTATGGTCGGCCCATGAACGGATGATTCCAACTCTAGCCCATTTACGGCCATAATGCGGTCTGTTTGGCCCATGTTTGGCCAATCGATTATATGGCCCGTATAAGGCCCATTGATAATACGGCCCGCAGAAGGCCCATTGTTTCTATGGCCCGTAGAAGGCCCACTGTTTCTACGGCCAGTAGGAGGCCCAGTGTCACTACAGTAAATATTAGCCCATGGTTATTGTGGCCTAGTTTTAAAAAATAGGTTATTGCACCACTAGCTAACCGCGGAAAAAGAACTGCAATGACTACAAGCAAACAAATAAACAAGACAACAAGGAAATAAATAAGCAAGCAACTAACGCTAGGCTATCAGGGCTATTACACATGTTACATCCACTGGGCATCAAAGTTCGCCACCAGTGCAAATATAGGGAACAAAGCAGCATATCATATACACTGGTTGTCAAAGTTGGCGACCAGCGCAAATAAACACCGCAGCAAAACAAATCCAGAACTGAAACCACTTCAGAAGATCTCAAGAAACAATATCCTGGGTACCCATAATGCTGGCAAGATGCTTAGCAAGCTTATTAACTTTCTCTTGTTTGGCGCTTAAATCCTCCAGCGCTTGCTGTTGCACCAGAAAATATGCATCTGAATTCTGCAGGGACTTCCTCAGTCCTTCAGCTTCCTGACGTAGCACATCTGATCGATGTCTTTCAACTTGAAGTTGAGACTCAAGAAGACGAACTGATTCAGGCAGCGAGTTCGAAGAGCTTGTGCCAGCAGTAGTGGCCAGTAACTCGAACACTACACCAAGACAGGACTTTTGGGTTCCCTCACTTTCGTCAAGATAGTTTTTATCAGCTTTCTTGGAGACCAACAGGGATGTCTCACTATCTTGAACCTTATCTGCATTACTTCCTTTACCATTGGATAATGCGGTACTGTTCTCCAATATTTTGTCCGCATTCTAAAAGAGAAACAAGTAGACACATCACATGTTTACCATGTTGTATATGAAACTCATTTTGGTAAATGAGTTCAGTAGTAAAGTGGACATGATAACAACATGAAACAAACATATATCTATGTACCATGGTCACTTTATGGTCTATATCATTCTAGTTTTTGTTGCCAAATCAAGATAGAAACACTGTTCAAATAATATTTGTTCAAGACAAAGCAGAATAGACAGAATATAAGTGTGGGTAACTATAGAGCAATAACAACACTTGTAATGTGCATGACATGAGAACATAACTGTTTATTCAAATGAAACTGAAATCAACATAGAGCAGGTTACAACAACAAACCAGTTAAAGAAACAGGTTTAAAACATACCTGTTGCGCCATTGGAGTTTCAATTCCATCCTTCAAATTTGAAAATAGTTGGAGTAAATACAGTCATGAAAGAGCAAAGGAGTATGCACCATAGCTATAAAACCTGACCTAAGAACAAATCTTCTTCTCCTTTAAGCGTTGAGTTGGGAGTCGGAGTGGTGGTCCTCGTGCTTTGGGCACTGCAGTTCCCTTACTAACTGCTCGTGTTTGGGTGCTCTGTGGTGGAGATGGTGCTGTGTCAACTGGAACTGGTTTACTATCTGTCGGGGTTGGGGTTAGAAGGGGTGTAGCTGGTTCTCTGTTCAACTGGGTAGGGGTACAATCTGCAAGATTCTGGGTTATGTGCGGTGGATCTGGTCCTTGGGCAAGTACAACCGTGGCTTTATCTACCTGAACTGGTAGCACTATTGTAACGCCCCAGATGTAACTTGCCATATTTGTAATCCAACTCTTGCCATTTCCGGCTATGTGTTATGATATTTCCTCCGTGGTTGGGTTCTCTCCGTTTTGCATTTTGGTCATGTCATGCATTTCATTTCATGTCATCATGTGCATCGCATTCCCATACGCGTTCGTCTCACAAATCCGAGCAACTTTCCCGTTGTCCGTTTTGCAATCCGGCGCTCCTATGTCTCCCGGCGTCCCCTTTTACATTTCTTCGTGAGCGGGTATTAAACATTCTCGGAATGGACCGAGGTTTGACATGTGGCCTCGGTATAGCACCGGTAGACCGCCTGTCAAGTTTCGGGTCAATCGGAGTTCGTTTGGTACTCCAACGGTTAACCGGGGAACCGTGAAGGCCTCGTGCGTGTTGCAGCCCAAAACCCCTTCATAACGGCCCAATAACCCATCTAAGTCACTCCCATCTCCTCCGCCGTTCGATCACGATCGCGTGGGCGAAAACCGCACTCCGTTTGGAGCCCCCTAGCTCCTCCTATCTATAAAAGGCCTCCTCCTCCTCCATTTGCGGGCAAACACCCCGAAACCCTAATCCCTCCTCGAAATCCGCGCCCGCACAGTGCCCCGCCGCCACCTGTCCCGCCGCCGCCACCTGTCCCGCCGCCGCCGCGCCCTGGCCAGTGGGCGCGCGCCACGTGGCCTCCCCGCCGCCAGCCGCCACCGGCCCGCCCGGGCCCGGAGCCGGCCCTCCCGGCCCGCGCGCGCCGCGCCGCCGCCCGAGCTCCGCCGCCGCCCGCGCCTGGCGCCCGCCACCGCCGCTTCGCCCCGCTCCGCCGCGGTCGCCCCGCGCGCGCCGCGCCGCGCCCCGCTCCGGCCACCGCCGCCCCTTGCTCCGCCGCCGTCTCCGCCCCGCGCCGGACCGCGCCGCCCGCCGCCCTCTGCGCCGACGCCGGCCTCCTCCCGCACCTCCGCCCGCATCGCCCGCGCCGGCCGGAATCGCCATCGCCGGAGTCCGGCCAGATCTAGGGTTTACCCCGTGCCCCTCGTTTTTTTTGCTAAGTCCTAAGTTTTGCACCATATCATCAGTTCTTCTATGTGCCATAACTTTGCATCCGTAGTTCCGATTCGTGCGTATAATATGTCGATTTGTTCGTCTCGAAGAGCAAATCATTTTGTTCCATTGCATCATTTTCATTTTAAGTCATCTTGATGCCCGAAATGCTGTTAGAAGAGGGCTAGTTGATGTTAGTTGCTGGATCTTATCTGAACATGCACTTTTGTCATTTTTGCCATGATTGATGTGTACCTCCTATGAAGTTGAATCCTACATGAGTTTTGCAACATGCCATGTTACCTATCCAGAGGATTTTGCCATGTATTTTTGTGATCTATGTGGTGACTAGCACAAGCATGCAAACTAGGTATCTTGATGTTGCTGATTCCAGAGACTTAGCGATTTCACAGAAGTCCCTGACTGCTGTTATTTTTATGCCATGTGTTCATGTTGTTTCCGAGAGATCTATGCATAATTTGAGTATCATCATTAAAGGATTTTTGAACTTGAGTATTTGCTCTATCCATCCATGCCTTTGTTTGCAATTATGGAGTGCCATAGCTTGAGTCAATCGAGCTCTACTTTTGCTTCAAAATATTGCTGGCAGATTGTTTACGTGTTATTCGATTTTGCCAAGCTTGGTGTAGTTGATCCTTGCATGATATGATGTTATTATTGTCATGTTTTGTTACTATGCCATGTCTTCTTGATGTATGTATGCTTAGTTTATCATGCAATGCTCAGTAGTGAGTGCATCGAGCTCACGAACATGCCTAGTCGTTATCTGTTTTTGACATGTCCAGTTTTCTGCCAAGTCTGAAACCTGTAACGAAACTTGCTTATTTGACATGGGTGTAATCATATTTTCTGGTCCTTTTTGGCTTATGGTCAGTAAGGGATTTTTGTCAAGTGCTATGAGTATATTCATGCCATGCCTTACTTTGCTATGCTCTGAACCTGGAGCATGTTGTTTCATTGCTCTGAACATGCCATCCTGATGTTAGTTTCTGCTTTGTTGACATTTTCACTAAGTCTGAGAACTTGTTATCGTTTGCACTTTTGCCATGCTTGTTTGGACCTGTTATGATGTGAATTAGCCATAGCTCAGTGTTCATATTTTATCGTGCATCTTGAGTAGATTACTGTCATATGCTTTGTTGCCATGTTTGAGTGCAGTAGCTTTATTAATTGTTGCTTGCTATGTAGCATCATGCTGTTTATGGCAGATTCGTGTCATTCTTGTATTGCTTGCCATTTGCAAACCGTGCATCCGATTCCGGTGATCTTTATATCGATTTCAACCGAAATCACCTCATCTATCCAGTGGCATGCTTGGTTTGCCAAGATTATGCCCTGTTCATCCTTGTCCTTCCGGAGCATGCATACGCATTGCATATCACCTCTCGCATATCATGCCATGTTTTGCATCATGTTGCTTGCGCATTGCATCGTGATTGATATTGGTTCCTTTGCTTGTTCTCTTGTATTGGGTAGAGCCGGGAGACGAGTACGTGACCGAGGATTCCGTTGAGAACGCTTACGAGGACCAAGCTTTCGACAACTCTGAGAACCTTGCAGGCAAGATGACCATACCCTCGAAATCACTTCTATCTTTGCTTGCTAGATTGCTCGCTCTTTTGCTATGCCTATGCTGCGATACCTACCACTTGCTATATCATGCCTCCTAAATTGCCATGTCAGCCCCTAACCATCCATGTCCTAGCAAACCATTGTTTGGCTATTTTACTGCTTTGCTCAGCCCCTCTTATAGCGTTGCTAGTTGCAGGTGAAGATGAAGTTTGTTCCTTGTTGGAACATGGACTTGTTGTTCCTTGTTGGAACATGTTTACTTGTTGGGATATCACAATACCTCTTATTTAATTAATGCATCTATATACTTGGTAAAGGGTGGAAGGCTCGGCCTTATGTCTGGTGTTTTGTCCCACTCTTGCCACCCTAGCTTCCGTCATACCGGTGTTATATTCCCAGAGTTTGCGTTCCTTACACGGTTGGGTGATTTATGGGACCCCCTTGACAGTTCGCTTTGAATAAGACTTTTCCAGCAAGGCCCAACATTGGTTTTACCATTTGCCACCACCTACTCTTTTTCCCCCGGGTTTTCGCGAGCCCGAGGGTCATCCTTATTTTAGCCCCCCCGGGCCAGTGCTTCTCTCTAAGTGCTGGTTCGAACTGAGCTGCCTGCGGGGCCCCCTCGTGGAAACTCGAGGCCTGGTTTTACTCGTAGCTAGTCTCATCCGGATGTGCCCTGAGACCGAGATATGTGCAGCTCCTATCAGGATTTGTCGGCACAATCGGGCGGCTTTGCTGGACTTGTTTTGTTGCTGTCGAAATGTCTTGTAGTCCGGGATTCCGAGATTGATCGGGTCTTCCCGGTAGAAGGAATATCCTTCGTTGACCGTGAGAGCTTATAATGGGCTAAGTTGGGACACCCCTGCAGGGTATTATCTTTCGAAAGCCGTGCCCGCGGTTATGAGGCAGATGGGAATTTGTTGATGTCCGGTTGTAGAAAACCCGAAGTTGACCTTAACTAAAACACATCAACCGCGTGTGTAACCGTGATGGTCTCTTCTCGGCGGGGTCCGGGAAGTGAACATGGTTGTTGGAGTTATGTCTGACGTAGGTCGTTTCAGGATCACTTCTTGATCACTTCTAGCTTCACGACCGTGCTTTGCCTTCTCTTCTCGCTCTCTTTTGCGCTGTAGTCACCATATGCTAGTCGCTTGCTGCAGCTCCACCTCACAATCCTTTTCCCACCTTTAAGCTTAAATAGTCTTGATCTCGCGGGTGTGAGATTGCTGAGTCCCCGTGACTCACAGATATTATCACCACAGTTGCAGGTACCAACGATGTCAGTGCAGATGACGCGACCGAGCTCACTTGGGAGTTCGATGAGGAACGTGGCCGATACTATGTTTCTTTTCCAGATGATCAGTAGTGGAGCCCAGTTGGGTGATCCGGGGATCTGTTTAGCATTTGGGGTAGTCTTCTTTCATTTTGGTGCCGTAGTCGGACCTTGAGTGTAATCTGTTTGATGGATGATAATTATGTACTTGTGTGAAGTGGCGATTGTAAGCCAACTATGTATCTTTCCCCTTTATTTATTACATGGATTGTGTGAAGATTACCTCATTTGCGACATTGCTTTCAATGCGGTTATGCCTCTAAGTCGTGCCTCGACACGTGGGAGATATAGCCGCATCGAGGGCGTTACAAGTTGGTAATCAGAGCCTTTCCCCGACCTTAGGAGCCCCCACTGTTTGATCGTCTTTAGTGGCCGAGTTGTGTCTAGAAAAAATGTTTTGAGTCTTTTAGGAATTATATATCGGAGAGTTTAGGAATTCTTTTTACTCCCCAGTCCCTTCGACCTTCTGGTAAGGCATCCTGACGTAGAGTTTTGACTCTTCTCTTCTCAAATTTCACTAAATTTTTTTTTTAGGATCACGCGGGTATATTACAATCGTTCCGATGGTTTTATGATGACAACATTGTCTTGGTTGCCTCCTGACATTTAGGGGTTGTGGCAGTGTCCCGGGGAGTTGAGCTCCGAGGTGTTGTCGTCATAATCTTATCGTTGCGGTTTTGGAATACCTGAGTCTAGTACGACCGACATCGAAAATCTCTTTTGTACAGTTGTTGGTGAGATAACCCTGATAGCCCAGTACTGTGGCGAGTGCAGGGGTATTGCCATGACTTGTATAACGGATGCTTTTCGAAGGTTGAGGTAGACGATTTCCGAAGGTTTCTTGGTTATGTGTTGAAGGATGGATACAGCTGGTTGTAGGATTTGCTAGTTTGGGTGAGATATTATGCTTCCCCTGTATCCCCAACACCTGATTGCATAACCAGAAAGTTTCGGGAGTTTATAAGTGGGAATTCTTGTAGCTTTAGTATTTGTTCCACAGATATTTGGTTTGTGATTGGGTAATCCTTACCAAGTATTTGTTCACATCCGTACCTTGTTGATTTTATTCCTTACCATGTTCTAAGTGGCTTCTCAGCTTTGGAAGTGTGATGATTTACATTGGAATTCATTCGTTCATTCTCGTTCGAATGTTAATTGTGAAGACTATATGTTGCAATTTCGTTCCTTTGATTCAGCTTGAATATATCTCTGTCAAGATGCTAATGGATGTCACCCTCTTCAGGATGGCTCCACCAACGCGTCAGAATCCGGAACGCAATGAAGGGAATCAGGCTAACTCTCCGCCACCACCTCCGCCTCCGGAAGCTTGGCAAGCCTTGATGACTGCCACAAATGCCAATGCTCAGATTCTGATTCAGCTCTTGCAAGATCGCAACCAAGGGCAAGCTAATCAAGAGAATCAAGGCCAAGGCAACAATCAGCCGCATTTCGCTTCACTGAACCAGTTCCTTGCTAATCAGCCAAAAGCCTTCAGCTACTGTGTCGAGGCCACTGACGCTGATGATTGGCTCGTGGACATCAGAAAGCATTTCGAGTGCAACAATGTGAGACCTGAGGACTTTGTCAAGTTTGCCTCTTTTCAACTCAAAGATCAAGCTGCTGAGTGGTTCCAGCAATACAAAGATTCCAGAGGAGGTCGTGTGATCACTTGGGATGATTTCCGCCGTGATTTCAAAGTGCACCACATTCCAGAGAGTGTTGTTGAGCTTAAGCGTGAGGAATTCCGCAATCTCAAGCAAGGCAACATGACTGTCTATCAATACAACACTCAGTTCCAGAAGCTCTCTCGTTTTGCAAGGCAAGACATTCCTGATGAGAAGAGTATGATCTACCAGTTCAGGCGTGGTCTCAGAGAAGATCTGCAACTTGCTCTCGTGCTTTTCGAGCCATTAAAGTATGATGAATTCTACAACATGGCACTGAAACAAGAAGCTGCTCAGCTCAAGTGTGAGGCATCTAAGAAGAGAGTCAGAGACGCAGTTCAGTCTTCTTCTTCCTCACTTGTGGCAGCTAAGCAACAGAAGTTCTGGTTGCTTCCTCCTCCTCCGTTTCGTCAGCCTTATCAACAGAAGAACTCAAGTGGTCGTGGATCTTCCCACCCACCCAACCCTGTCTATCAGAACAAGTCTCAGAACCAAGCTCCAAGGTCAAGTGCTCCTTATCATCGTCCGCTCTCAGAGGTGACTTGCAGGAAATGTCAGCAAAAGGGTCACTATGCGGACAAGTGCTTCAACCAAAGGCGCCTTCCGCCTCCTCCTCCTGTGAAATCTTCCAGCAATGCAGTGGTCAAGCATAATCCTAAGCACGCCAAGGTGAACATGTTGAATGCAGCTCAAGCAGAGGAGTCTTCTGAAGTGATCATGGGTAATCTTCCTGTTAATGATATTCCTGCAAAAGTCTTATTTGATACTGGGGCATCACATTCTTTCATGTCATATCCTTTTGCATCGGAGCACAGTTTTGACACAGAGGTCTTACCTAAAGCTCTGCAAGTTGTTTCCCCAGCAAAACGTTTGAGTTCTACTATGTGCGTTCCCAATGTTTCCATCAAGATGGGTGATTACAAATTCTTGTCAAAACCAATTGTTCTTGGTGATTCTGATATTGATCTCATTCTCGGGATGGACTGGCTTTCTAAGCACAAGGCTCAGCTTGAGTGTGCTGCCAGGGAAATCAAATTGACTCACACTTCGAACGATGTGATCATCTATGCTTCTCGTGATGATACCATTCGGTTGTTTTCTCTCAATGAGAATGATGAATTGGAGGCTATATCTCAGATTCCAGTCGTTTGTGAGTACCAAGATGTCTTTCCAGAAGAGCTTCCGGGTATGCCTCCCCGTCGGCTAGTTGAATTCGTTATTGAGCTTGAGCCTGGCACGGAACCCGTTTGCAAGCGTCCTTACAAGCTTGGACCAGATGAGCTCAAGGAATTGAAGATTCAACTCGATAAACAAGAGCGTCTGGGTCTGATCAGACCGAGTTCTTCTCCTTGGGGTTGTGGTGTTCTTTTTGTCAAGAAGAAGGATGGCACGGACCGACTTTGCGTCGATTATCGTCCATTGAACAAGAAGACTATCAAGAACAAGTACCCACTTCCCAACATCAATGAGCTATTTGAGCAACTCAAAGGTGCTAAGGTGTTCTCCAAGCTTGACCTTCGTATGGGTTATCATCAGATTCGCATTCGTGAAGAAGATATTCCCAAGACAGCATTCAGAACAAGCTTTGGTTCTTATGAATACACTGTCATGTCTTTCGGCCTCGTCAATGCTCCTCCGTATTTCACTCGCTTGATGAATTTCATCTTCAACCCCTACATCAACGAATTTGTCTTGGTCTATCTTGATGATATTTTGGTCTTCTCCAAGAATAAGAAGGATCATGCCGAACATTTGCGGTTGGTACTCGACAAGCTCAGAGAATATCAATTATATGCGAAGTTCTCCAAATGTGAATTCTGGCTTGATGAAGTTCTTTATCTTGGTCATATCATCTCTGCCAAGGGCATCGCTGTTAATCCAGAGAGGGTGTCTGCAGTTTTGAATTGGAATCCTCCTCAGAATGTCAAGCAGCTTCACAGTTTTCTTGGACTTGCAAGCTATTGCAGAAGATTCGTTGAGAATTTCTCCAAGATTGCCAAGCCTCTTTCCAACCTCCTCCAGAAGCATGTGAAATATGTCTGGTCTCCTGAGTGTGACGTTGCTTTCAACACTCTCAAAGAGAAACTTGTCACTGCTCCAGTCTTGACTCCTCCTGACGAATCCAAGCCTTATGAAGTATTCTGTGATGCTTCTCTCCAGGGCCTCGGTGCTGTCCTAATGCAAGAGAAGAAGGTTGTTGCCTATACCTCTCGCCAGTTGAAGCCCAATGAAAGGAACTACCCCACTCACGATCTTGAGTTGGCGGCAGTGGTCCACGCACTAATAACATGGAGACATCTCCTGTTGGGAAGGAAAGTGGACATCTTCACCGATCACAAGAGCCTCAAGTATATCTTCACTCAGCCTCATCTCAACCTCAGGCAAACTCGATGGGTCGAAATGATTCAAGAGTATAATCCGAGTATTGAATATACTCCAGGCAAGGCTAATGTGGTTGCAGACGCTTTGAGCAGAAAGGCTTACTGCAACAGCTTAATCCTCAAGCCCTTTCAACCGGATCTTTGTGAAGCTTTCCGCAAGTTGAATCTCCAAGTTGTTCCTCAAGGTGTTCTTGCCAACCTCATTGTCTCTCCTACTTTGGAAGATCAAATTCGTGAGGCACAATTGATGGATACCGTGGTGAAGAAGGTGAAACGTGGTATTGACAAGGGCATTTCCAAATACAAGTGCTATCGAGTTGATGACAGAGATACTCTTTTCTTCGAGGACAGGATCGTGGTTCCAAAGGGTGATCTTCGTAAAGTCATTATGAATGAAGCGCACAATTCTCTCCTGTCAATTCATCCTGGAAGTTCGAAGATGTACCATGACCTCAAGCAGTCGTATTGGTGGACTCGAATGAAGCGTGAGATCGCTCAATTCGTGAATGAGTGTGATGTCTGCAGAAGGGTGAAAGCAGAACACCAACGACTAGCTGGTCTTCTCCAACCTCTTGCTATTCTAGAATGGAAGTTTGATCATATCGAAATGGACTTCGTGACTGGTTTTCCTAAGTCCAAGCGTGGAAATGATACTATCTTCGTCGTCATCGACAAGCTCACCAAAGTGGCTCATTTTCTTCCTATCAAAGAGTCTATCACAGCAGCGCAGCTGGCAGAGCTCTACACCTCCAGAATTGTCTCTTTGCACGGCATTCCACAATTGATCTCTTCAGACCGTGGCAGCATCTTTACCTCCAAATTTTGGGATTCTTTTCAGACGGCCATGGGCACCAACATCCGCTTCAGCACAGCGTTCCACCCTCAGACTAGTGGGCAAGTCGAGCGTGTCAACCTAATTCTTGAAGATATGCTCAGAGCCTATGTTATCTCTTTCGGCATGAAGTGGGAGGATTGTCTTCCTTATGCTGAGTTCTCTTACAACAACAGTTTTCAAGCCAGCTCGGGCAAAGCCCCATTCGAGATTCTCTATGGCAGAAAGTGTCGTACTCCTCTCAACTGGTCTGAAACCGGTGAACGTCAATTGCTCGGCAATGATTTGATCTCAGAGGCTGAGGCCATGTGCAAGGCGATTCGTGAGAACCTCAAAGCCGCGCAGTCGCGCCAAAAGAGCTATTACGACAGCAAACACCGAGATGTGGCATTCGAGATCGGAGACCATGTTTACCTCCGTGTCTCGCCAATGAAAGGAACTCGTCGCTTCGGTATTGTTGGGGATATTGCTATTTGGGGTAAACCGGCCTACAGGGCCCGGGTTAGCTCCGTCAATGGACCCGAGATGTTAAAGCCCAAGGAGAAATAGAAGGGCCCAAGGCCTATAATCGGTTTAGAGGTTTACGGCGTAAACCGGCCTGAGGTAAACTTGCATTGTAAGTTAAGGAATAGAAAGACCGACCCGGGCACGTTTATAAACCGGAGGTCGGGACTTTGCAGAGCGACGGGCGTCACCCGTGTATATAAGGGGACGACCCGACGGCGGTTTGAGGACAGAGAACAAGAACTCGAGGTTTAGGCGAAGCTTATCGCTCCCTAGCCCTCGAAACCCATCAATCCCATCACAACTAGACGTAGGCTTTTACCTTCATCGAAGGGGCCGAACTAGTATAAACATCGTGTCCTTGTGTCCACTTTAACCCCTTCAAGCTAACCCGTTGCGATGGCTCCACGACTAAGTCCTTTCGCTAGGACATCTGCCGTGACAAATCCACGACAGTTGGCGCCCACCATGGGGCTATCGCGAGATGGTTTCATGTTTTTGGAGGGCCGCTTTGAAGGACTCGAGGGTTACGCTGTGGGTCGGATGACCAAGAGCCGCCGCGGAAAACTCTACATCGACAGCACAGGCTGGGGCCCCGACGCCGGCTCGATCGAGTACGGGTACCGGGTCCCCTTTGGCGGCATCCATGTTTTCATCGGCAAGATCGGAGAACCAGGCCCCGAGTTAGGCGTCTGCGCCGACCTCGTCGAGACAGCTCAGTGCACGAGATCGACCCTGGCTAAACCGACCAGGAAGCACGCCTTCGTGGGAGTCATCCACGGAGGAAGCTACGAGGAAGGATCCGAATCCGGTGACGAAACCGCCATCTACTCCGGCGGTGAAACGTCGACCGGGGAAACCGAATCTCTTTACCAGCTGCAAGATGATCGGATTGGGGGCGGCTCCGATGGCAACAGTATTCTGGACCCCTCTGATCTGCCCTATCGGGTTGGGATCTTCATGGCTGGAACGCAGGCGGTGCCACGATCATCAACTGCAGCAGCAGCGATCTCCGGATCGGCAGCGGCAACGGCTGCGCGGGCAGGAGGCCCTACGGGTTCACCAGCCCATGTTTTGTCAGACCTGTTTGACGCACTGGCAGCGCTCATGGCGGAAGCCAACCCGGTGGATCAGGAGGTTCACAAGGCTGAGATTGCCAAAGTAAGAGAGCAGATCACTCAAGCTAAAGCGGAGCTGGCAGCAGAAGAGATCATGATGACGGCGGAGCACGCCGCTTTGGATGCACAGGCTTACAGGCTCATGATGGACCAGAATGCGTCTCAGGAAGTCCTGAAGAGGAAATCCCGATCTCGATTGCCCGCAGCCCTCGACGCCCGAAATCTCTTCAACACCCCGGGGGTAAACCGTGCGGAGGCGACAGTCGGTGCCCCGGTTCAGCACCGGATAATAAACCTGCCTCGTCACAACACTGGTACACCATCGGCCGTGCCAACACCGTCAGGTCATTATTCCAACCCGATGGATAACCTCGTCGCGGCGGCGGCTCGGTTGGAAGCCATTCCGATCGAAGGCGATTCACCGCAGGACGTAGAGACACGCCGGGTCAAGGAGCTCCTTAGGACCGCGTTGGCCCAACAAGAAGCATATTCGCAAAGCCGCGATCGGATTCACTCCACCCCTCGCCCCAGCGGGAGCTATAGTAGGCGCATGGAGGAGCCGGCTGTGTCAAGCAATGCCAGGCGTGAAGCGCTCCGCGGCAACAATCCGGCGGGCGTCGACAATGCTCAGGAGAATGTGGATCGCACCCGTGCGCGGGAGGCCGGATTAGCAGCGCAGCATCAGGCTCGTCAGCTTACACCTATCTTCCCAGCGGCTACGGTTGAACCGGGGGTGGTCTCCAGTTCTTTGGGAGTACCGTGCCTTGTTCCCGCTTTGCGCAACGTACGCCTGCCCAAAGACTTCAAAGGCCCCCGCAAGGTACCAAACTACACGGCAGATCAGCCTCCGGAGACATGGGTGGAGAGCTATGAAATGGCTATGGAGATGCTGGATGTGGATGACACGGCGTGTGCCAAGTATTTTACTATGATGTTAGAAGGAACAGCCCGGACTTGGCTAAAGAGCTTACCGCCTAATTCAATTAGTTCATGGGCCCAATTGCGCGCCCGGTTTATCAAGAATTTCAAGGACACGTGCAAACAGCCAATGTCGATAGTTGACCTAGCAGCCTGCGTTCAGCAAGAAGGGGAATCAACTACCCATTGGGTACGGCGGGTATCAGAAGTTTTGCACTCGTCAGATCGCATCAACGCAGACACCGCCGTGGTGCTGTTGGAAAGCAACTGTCGGTTTGGCCCTTTGAAGCTAAAGCTGGGCCGGATGAAGCGTGATTGTACAGATATAGGAACGCTCATGACCGCTTTAGTGAAGTATGCGGATTCTGACAGTACCAAGGATCCTGACTCTGGTGATGACAAAGCAGGGAAGGGAAAGAAGAATAGCAACACCAAAGGCTAGCAACATCGACCGACAGGTAATGGAGGCGGAGGTAAGCGTAAACCGGACGGGAGCATGGATTTTGTGGCTAACGCAAGTGCACAGAATAAGGGCCAGCGGCGTAAGGGGAAACAGCCAAGTTTCCGCGCAAATCCCGGTCCTAATCCGGAGCGTTTGAACTTTTTCTTAAACCAGCCCTGTCCGAAGCACGGAACAAAAGAGGAACCGGCAACCCATCTTTGGAAGGATTGTTATATCATGAAGGAATTCAAAAGCTCAAACACTTTCCAATATGATCACAGCTCCGGCGGCGGTTCAGGTTCCGGATCAGGATACGGTGGCGGAAATTCCGGTCCAGGGTTCCAGGGTAATCCGGGCGGACAGGACAGCCAAAATAATCAAAGTAATCAAAGTTGTTACGGACAGCAGCAATCAGGTTATCAGAGCAACCCGAAACAGTTGAGTGGTGGACAGTATCATGTCTTTGCTACAAGCTTGGATAAACGGGATAGAAAGCTTCAGAGGCGAGCAGTCAGTGCTATCGAACCGGCCATGCCTCACTATCTGCGCTGGTCAGAACAGCCTATCATATGGAGCCGAGAAGATCACCCTCCCAGGGTTTATAATCCGGGTCAGTTAGCATTGGTGGTGGCGCCTCAGGTGGGAGGTTATAAGCTCACCAAGGTGCTCATGGACGGAGGGAGCAGCATTAACATCTTGTATTATGAGACCTTCCGTCGCATGGGACTGGTAGATAAGGATCTCAAACCGACCAATACAGTGTTCCACGGGGTGGTGCCTGGCAAGTCTGCATATCCGGTTGGTAAGATAGCCCTTGAAGTGGTCTTTGGCAATAGTCACGATTCCAGATCAGAGACGCTAACGTTCGAAGTGGTTAAAATCCAAAGTCCGTACCACGCTTTGTTCGGACGGCCAGCCTACGCAAAATTTATGGCACGGCCCTGCTACGTGTATCTGCAACTTAAGATGCCGGGTTACAAGGGCACTATAACGGTTCATGGCAGCCGTCGAATCGCTTTGGAATGCGAGGAAGGAGATGCGACTTATGCAGAATCGGTTTGTGCTACGGAGGAGCTAAGGCAGTACAAAGACAGTGTTGATCCGGAGGATATGACTTCATTAAAAAAGCCAACTACGGACCACGATCCGGCCTTGAAGTTCAAATCAGCGGCCGAAACTAAGCTTGTTGACTTCGTGCCTGGCGATTCATCCAAGCAGTTCAGCATCAGTGCAAACTTGGATCCAAAATAGGAAAGCGCGCTCATCGAGTTCATCCGTGAGAATCGGGACATCTTTGCATGGAAGCCGTCTGACATGCCTGGTGTACCGAGGCAACTCGCTGAGCACACCCTTAATGTGGATCCTAAGTATAAACCGGTAAAGCAGTTCTTACGGCGGTTTAACGAAGAAAGACGTAAAGCGATTGGTGAGGAAGTGGCCAGGCTCCTGGCAGCTGGGTTTATCATTGAGGTTTTTCATCCCGAGTGGCTTGCTAATTCGGTGCTGGTTCTTAAGAAAAACGGCACCTGGCGCATGTGTGTGGATTACACAGACTTAAATAAAGCTTGTCCAGCGGATCCTTTTGCTCTCCCCCGGATTGATCAAATCATTGATGCAACAGCCGGTTGCGAGCGTTTGAGTTTTTTGGATGCCTATTCGGGTTATCATCAGATCAAGATGGCAGTTAAGGACCAGGAGAAGACGGCGTTCATTACTCCCTTTGGAGCCTTCTGCTATGTGTCTATGCCCTTCGGGCTTAAGAGTGCGCAGGCTACTTATCAACGGTGTGTGCAAAATTGCCTCCACGAGCAGATTGGTCGTAATGTGCATGCTTATGTGGATGATATTGTGGTCAAGTCACGAAAGAAGGAGACCCTGGTTGATGATTTGAAGGAGACTTTTGATTACTTGAGAGTGTACCAAATGATGCTCAACCCGGCTAAATGTGTTTTTGGTGTGCCTGCAGGCAAGTTGTTGGGATTTTTAGTATCCCATAGAGGAATTGAGGCTAATCCGGAAAAGATCACAGCCATCACCTCCCTGGCCAAACCGAAATGCGTCAATGATGTTCAGCGCATGACCGGACGGATTGCAGCGTTAAGCCGGTTTATCAGTCGCCTCGGTGAAAAGGCGATCCCCTTGTATCAAATGCTCAAGAAGACGGATCAATTTGTCTGGAGTGCGGAGGCAGATAAAGCGTTTGAGGACTTGAAGCGGCAGCTAGTCAATCCGCCAGTTTTGGCAGCCCCTGTAGATAAAGAGCCACTCCTGTTATATGTTGCTGCGAATGCCAGAGCAGTTAGTGTGGCGATGGTGGTAGAACGAAAGGAGGCTGGAAAGGAACATCCGGTTCAGCGACCGGTTTACTATATCAGTGAAGTACTTATCGAGTCCAAACAAAGGTATCCGCATTGGCAGAAGCTGGTATATGGTGTTTTTATGGCAAGCCGGAAGCTGAGGCAATATTTTCAAGGACACCCCATCACGGTGGTCAGTTCTGCTCCTTTGGGTGACATCATACAGAACCGGGAGGCGACCGGTCGGATTGCTAAGTGGGCTATCGAGCTTGGGCCGCACGGTTTAAGATACGTGCCCCGGACGGCTATAAAGTCACAAGCACTTGTCGACTTCATAAACGATTGGACAGAGTTACAAGCGCCTGAGGAGAAGCCAGATAACACCTATTGGACTATTCATTTTGACGGGTCCAGACAATTGGAATGCTCGGGGGCTGGAGTCGTTTTAACTTCCCCACGAGGAGATAAGTTTTGTTATGTCCTACGTTTAATGTTCCCCTGTACAAATAATGCGGCTGAGTATGAAGCTTTGCTTCATGGTCTTCGGATGGCTAAAGAGATGAATCTGAGCAGAGTTAGGTGCTTTGGTGATTCGGATCTGGTGGCTCAGCAGGTATCTGGCACCTGGGATTCTAAGCACCCGCTCATGGCTGCATACCGACGTGAAGTAGATATGGTAGCCGGGCATTTCAAAGGCTATCAAGTGGACCATGTGGACCGCAGAAAGAATGAGGCAGCGGATGCTTTAAGCCGCTTGGGCTCTCAGCGTAAACCGGTCCCACCCAATGTTCTCTTGGATGTATTGTATCACCCATCGGTACAGCTACCCGGTGAGCTGGAGTTGGCTGTTCCTGATCCGGAGGCTCAATTAGTGGCGGCTCTTCACGTCACCCCGGATTGGACGCTCCCTTATCTGGCATATATGAACCGGGGTGAGTTGCCAGAAGACGAAAGCTTGGCTCGACAGATAGTACGGCGGTCCAAATCTATGACCATTCTCAAGGGAGAGCTACATCATCACAGCGTGTTAGGAGCGCTGCAACGGTGCGTATCCCCTGAGGAGGGGTGCGAGATATTACGTGAAATACATGAAGGGGATTGCGGTCACCACGCCGGTTCAAAATCATTGGTGGCTAAAGCGTTCCGCCACGGTTTCTATTGGTTAACTGCTCATGCTGATGCAGAAGACCTGGTCAGGTTATGTGATGGTTGCCAGAAATTTTCCAGACGAGCGCACATACCGGCTCAAGAATTGAGGATGATTCCAATCACTTGGCCGTTTGCGACTTGGGGGCTCGATATGGTTGGGCCTTTTAAGCATTCCAAAGAGAAGAAGACCCACCTACTGGTGGCGGTTGACAAATTTACAAAGTGGGTGGAGGCGGAACCTGTCAGTAAATGTGATGCTGCCACGGCGGTTCGGTTTATAAAGAAGGTGATTTTCCGGTTTGGTTTTCCACACAGCATCATCACAGATAATGGTACCAATCTATCCAAGGGGGCCATGAAAGAGTTCTGCGCACGGGAGCATATACGGCTTGATGTTTCTTCGGTAGCTCACCCACAATCTAATGGTCAGGCAGAACGAGCGAATCAAGAGATCTTGAGAGGTATCAAACCCCGGCTTCTGGTCCCTTTGCAAAGGACGCCGGGTTGTTGGGTGGAGGAGCTACCGTCTGTATTATGGAGCATCAACACCACGCCTAACAGATCCACGGGGTTTACGCCGTTTTTTATGGTCTATGGAGCAGAGGCGGTTCTCCCAAGTGATATACGACATGACTCACCTCGTGTGGCAGCGTATGTTGAAGCGGACAACGAGCAGGCACGGCAGAACGCTTTTGACTTGTTGGATGAGGAACGTGACTTAGCAGCTGCCCGTTCAGCGATTTACCAGCAAGATCTTCGCCATTACCACAGCCGCCGGGTTAGGACCAGAACCTTTCAGGAGGGGGATTTGGTGCTTCGGCTCATCCAGGATCAGTCTGATCAGCATAAATTATCCCCGCCTTGGGAGGGACCTTTTGTGGTCAGCAAGAATCTGAATAATGGGTCATACTACCTGATTGATATTCGAGAGCACAAAGATTCGCGCACATCAGAGGAGGAGACCAGCAGGCCGTGGAACATAGCTCATCTTCGACCTTATTATGCATGAGCCTTGGGCTCTGTTTATGTACATATCATGACCATGTATATATTATGATTAATACAATAAACCGGAGCCTCGAGTAAAGCGGGGTCTCTGCTGTTCTTCACATCATGCGTGTTTTTCCCCTTGAGGTCGCTTCACAGAAGATCAAATTAAAGATTCCGGTTTAAAAGCCGGTTCAAGGGAAGATGTCTCCCACAAAGCTGTGAAGCTCTTAATATCCGGTTCAATATCCCGGTTCAAGAAAACTTGACCTCTTGCAGAAAGGTTAAAGGTTACTGAGGAGGACCTGCTGATGTGATGCGCGGCTCAAACATGAGGCTTCCTGTTCAAACATAGGTCGTATTCGAACCAAAGAGAACATAGCTATCCTACTAGAGTCAGTTGGGGACCTAGTCGGCCTGGTCCGTAGCTACACCTCCGGGGAGCTTGGTCATGCCTTGACGACGGTAATGCCTTCTGGCTGGCACATTTGCCACTGAATCAGTTTGGGACCTAATCGACTTGAACCGTAGTTACGCCTTATGGGAGCTCGGTCATGTCTTGATGATGGTAATGCCTTCTGGTCGGCTTTTTAGCCAATGAATCATTTGGGGGCTTGGTCGTGTCCGAACCAACGCAATGCCACTTGATCGGCCCTTGGCCACTGAGTCACTTGGGGGCTTGGTCGAATCCGAACCAATGCAATGCCATTTGACCGGCATATTTGCCACGATTCAGTTAGGAACCTAGTCGACTTGAACCGTAGCTACACCTCTTGGGGGCTTGGTTTCTTTTGTCTTGACGACGGTCACGCCTTCTGAACGGTTCATAGCAACCACTATTTGCATGCGTTTTACCATCGCGTTGCCCTCTCGTATTTGGTTTTTGTTTTCTGCCTTTATTGTGGTGTTTTTTGTTCTTCGGAACCTCAAGTATTTTTAAACCGATTCAGCTGACACAGCCTGGTCCGGTTTTTAACCCGGAGGCAAGTTGCCCGGTTTGGCAAAGGCGCAGCACGGTTCATAGGGTCGAAAGATCTTGTGTACTCAGTAAAGACAGGAAACATAAGTTGGAAAACGTCATTGGAAAGGGCATCAGTACCCGTGCGCGAAGGCACATTCAAATGCAGAGGTATTAAACTATCTTATTACAAGGCAGCGTAGTGCCTGAATATATTGTTTCTTGACAGATTAAATGTCACCAATTAAGGTGAACCGGAGCGTTGATTACGCCTGTTCGCCGCCTCGGTTCGAAGGCTGTGGATCATCTTGCGCCGCTTCAGCTCTATCTTGGCTACCCATTGGCTGGAAATCAGCAGTGGTCCAGTCGATTCCCATTAGCGCTTGAAAGACAGCTTCTTCGTGAATCAGCAAAGACGGTTCAATGTCAGGGGCGTAGGTATGCTTACGGATTGGAGGAATAAGGTTTCCCGCTTCAGGGACCGGGGCAGCTACTCGCTTGTTCTGGTTGTCATATTGGGCTTGATAGTGTGTCAGATCTGCTTCTTCAGCCAATTGACAAGCTAGGGGATGCACCGCCCGGTTTATCGCCCTCAAATCATCTTCACCAAAGTCTGAACCGTCTTCTTTCAAGCTGGGGTATCCTTGGGCCGCTTCGACAGGATCGAAATCTGGTACCCACGCTTTGGCCCGGATCAAGGCAGTGATGGCTCCAGTCCGAGCAGCTGATCTTTTCAACTCTTCAATCCGGGCTGGAAGCATGGATAGCCTCTTTAACGTGTCTTGAATCAGAGACGGTGCAGGGTGGTTGTGCGATGCAGTGGTGATAGCTCTCTGTGCTCCGGTGTACAACTGTTCAATCAGAGTATAGGCAGCTTTGAGTTTCATCCGCACGTGAGCCTGCAGTGTTTTAAGATGGATTACAAACCGGACATAGAATATAGCAGACAAGGTACAAATTGGAAGAAGGGCGTCGAAAGAAATTTACCAAAGACGGCAGAGGTCATGGAGTGTATTTGTCGCTTCACGGTGGATAATTCATCGACCACCGGTTTGAGAGCAGCTTCAGCATTTTCAGCCCTCTTCGTCAAAAGAGCTTTTTCAGTAGCCCAAACAGCTTGCTCCTTTTTGCGGTTTTCTTTCAGCTGTTCCATAACGGTTAAGGCATTGGTCAATTCCTCCTTCGCTTTTTCAGTTTCAGCCTGCTGGGTTTTTAAAGTTTCCTGAAGGTCCGAGACTTGTTTCTCTTTGGTCTTCAAATCCCCCTGCAGCAGGTCATCAGCAGTGTTCAGAAAATAGTGCACGGTTTGGAAGTATCAACCACACAAGCAAGTTATGTGCTCGATACTTGGGGGCTAATGCATACTTGATTTTAACACATGTTTTTCACTACAAAAAGTCCCAGGATTAATACAAGTATTAAAACTTGGCACTTGGGGGCTAATGGTTATTTAATGATGTTTCTGGTTAAAGGCCTATGTTGAAGCCCTGGGTTTTTAAACCGGACCTTAGTGGTCAAGGCAGCATGATTCGGGTTACCATCTCGGATTCGGATCAAATTGAGAAGCTAGGTTGTAACAGAAGGAAGCACAAGAGAGTTACCTCAAGTTTTTCTTTCATCATCCTGATCATACCAGCTTCATAATCGCGACTGGTGTACAGTCGGTTCAGGTACCCAGAATAAAGATCTTGGGCGCTTAAAGCGGCGTACGTTGAGGAGTCAACGTCCCATTTGCCCTTTATGGCCGAGATTTCGTCCTTGGCAGTATGCTTGGCCAAAGTAGCAGTGTTCCCCGGTTCAGAGCGGCCAATGCCGGTAATCACAACATCATCATCCTTGGAGTCGCTGCTCTGCAGTGGCCATGTCGGTTTATCAACAGTTCCAGAAGGGGGGATGGATTCCTCAACCCGAACAGGACTGGCAGGCGGATTAGTACGGCTGGCAGGTTTGGTAGGCCTTTCTTCAGCACAGGTGTCATCTTGCGGAGATAGATAATTCTGAATATCTTCACGACCCAGAGCGTCAGCACCAGGAGTTTTCTCCGGTTCAGGAGCGGCAGTTCCTTCAGCCGGGTTATCCAGACGAGCCTTCTTGCTCGGTTTAGGTTTAGCCCTGGAAAAAACCCAAAGATTGAAAAAACGGTGTAAGATGGATTAAGAGACCCATACAGAGATATGTTGTGATCGGTCCAACTTACCCAATAACTGTCTTCAGCGGTGGCAGTTGAGTGGCTGAAGATTCACCAGAAGATGAATGGGAAGTGACCTGATAATCGGAGTCAGATGGATTAAGAGGCTGACGAGTTAAACCTGCTTTAGGAGGAAAGCTAGCGCATAAATCGGAGACCTCTGAGCGGCGTTTCCGAACCGGGCTGTTCGGTAAACCGGCGGAGGTAACTACCTGGCCGCTATGCCGGGTGGTGCGTCGAGCTTCATGTTGCTGGGTCTTCACAAGAAATTTGGGATCCAAGTAAGCAAGAGGATGAGAAAATTTAATTTTCCGGTTTGCTTGGCGAGGTTTTTTCAAAGGCAAAGGAACGGCATCAGAAGAAAGAATAGTTACCTCTGGGCCTTCAGCATTGCTCGCTTCAGCGTCGTCCTGACAAATATCATCATCAATAAGACGTATAAAAAGTAAGCCAACTGAATCGAGGTCTACCCCAAGGTCCGGATTACCCACATCATCCTCCTCTAAATCCGGGGTAGAGGAAGCGGTGTTCCTTTTCTTCTGAGCGGGCTTCTTCACCCTCGTTTTGGGTCGGGTTACCTTTTCGGTCGGCTCTTGAAACTTCTTGCTCCAAAACGGATCATCTCCCTGTCTCAGAAAGGACTGGAGTTAGCAATATGTGTATAAGGAGATCATAAATTCTATAACAAACAGAGGGGAGATACTTACAGCAGGTGGTTTGTTTGTGGCACAAAATGGAAGCAGGCCGGTTCGGGCGCAAACATATTCCGGTTCATTCAGCATCTTTTTCACAGCTTCAGTGACTTCGTCCTCCGTCAGCTGAATGTTGCAGTGCCTCAAAGGATCATCAACCCGGCCCGTGTATTGGCACATTAAACCGGAGCGGATGCTAAGGGGCAGGATGCTCCATGAAATCCAGCAACGGGCAAGATCTACCCCCGTTAAACCGTTAGCCATGAAGGCTCTGAGCTTGGACAGCTGAGGGGCATACTTACTCCTCTCTTTGGCAGTTAGCCTTGGGGGGAAGGGGTGTGTATTGCTAAGTCTCTCTGGACGGAAGCCGGGCAGTGGATTTTCTTCAGCAGGGGAAGTATCCTTGCAATAGAACCAAGTGTGATTCCATTCTTGCGGATGACTATGCAACTTGGCGTGAGGATAAGTCACCTCTTTCCTCTTTTGAATCGCCATACCACCCAGTTCCATATTAGGGCCGTCGGTGAATTCAGTACGTCGGTTCAAATGAAAACAGTCCCGGAACAGCTCTACAGTAGGTTCCTCCTGGAAGTACACCTCGCAAAGCACTTGAAAATGGCAGATATTCGTGACTGAGTTGGGACCAACGTCTTGTGGGCGCAACCTAAAGTTAGCCAGGACGTCCCGATAAAATTTTGAACCGGGTGGATTAAAACCCCGGGCCAGGTGATCCGCAAACACCACCACTTCTCCCTCCTGTGGGGTAGGAGGACATTCGTCTCCTGGAACCCTCCAATGGATGGCATTTTTGCTACTCGAAGCGCCAGTCAGAACTAAGTTGTTTAGTTGGGTCTCAGTGATGCGAGAGGGAACCCAGTTGCATTCGTACACCTGTTTTGCCATGAGGAAATCTACAAGACAAAGGTGTTCCGGTTTGAGAACAAGTGTGAATGTAAACCGAAGATGCTTTCATATAGAGTAAGGTTATCTACAATAATATCATCCAGCGGTTCATCAAGGGGACTAATGGATGTGTGGATTGGTTTGTTCGCTCTGCTAGAAGTTAAACCGACCAGATCTAACAGTTGTGAATATGAAAGCAGAAACAGATCCCGTACGGATTCTTTCAAAGCAATGGATCTACAGCTAGGGCGAAAAAGAAGTAAAAATATGAGGTTTGGCTCACAGCAGAACAACATAAGTTCGACAAGCAAGGAAATGAGTGAGATCTAAGGAGATGAGTACAGATTTATAGCGAATACTGAGAGGGACTACAAATCACGATACAGGTATCATCATCTGTTCGCAAAAACTGCTATGGGGATGAACAAGAAACAGTAGCAGGATGACGAACCCTAGAACAGATCTAAAGCAAGAAGAACAGGGGCCTTACCGGGATCCAAACGGATGTGGAAAGTCGCCGCGGTGCTCTGGTCCGATCAGGTTGATGCAGCGGCCGGAGTTGATGCAGTAGCTGACGGCGGCGGCGGAGCTCCGAGGTCTGGGTCACGAGGAAGACGAAGGGGACGAAAGGGAGGAAAGGAAGATGGCTTTCAAGTCCTATTTATAAGGAGCAGCGCGCGTGTCAGGCGCGCGAATCCAGGGGCCGGTGATTTCGGGAGCCCAGCCGTCGCCCTGATTATTGCGGATCAGCAAAGGGAGACGGTAAATTTGTGCTGACGTCATATCGGGTTACCGCAGCAAGAGGAGACGAAGAAACAACGGTCTAACAGCCGCTGGAAGACATTTGAAGACAGAAATTCTTATTAAGGATTGACATGAACCTGTTCAAATCAATCTGGGGCCTAATGTTGGGGATATTGCTATTTGGGGTAAACCGGCCTACAGGGCCCGGGTTAGCTCCGTCAATGGACCCGAGATGTTAAAGCCCAAGGAGAAATAGAAGGGCCCAAGGCCTATAATCGGTTTAGAGGTTTACGGCGTAAACCGGCCTGAGGTAAACTTGCATTGTAAGTTAAGGAATAGAGAGACCGACCCGGGCACGTTTATAAACCGGAGGTCGGGACTTTGCAGAGCGACGGGCGTCACCCGTGTATATAAGGGGACGACCCGACGGCGGTTTGAGGACAGAGACCAAGAACTCGAGGTTTAGGCGAAGCTTATCGCTCCCTAGCCCTCGAAACCCATCAATCCCATCACAACTAGACGTAGGCTTTTACCTTCATCGAAGGGGCCGAACTAGTATAAACATCGTGTCCTTGTGTCCACTTTAACCCCTTCAAGCTAACCCGTTGCGATGGCTCCACGACTAAGTCCTTTCGCTAGGACATCTGCCGTGACAAATCCACGACAGGTATCAAGGGGAAACTTGCTCCGCGATACGTGGGTCCCTTCAAGATCATCGGGAAACGAGGCGATCTCGCCTATCAACTTGAGCTTCCCTCCAACTTTGCAAATGTGCACAATGTCTTCCACGTGTCACAGCTTCGCAAGTGCTTCAAGACGCCTGAGCGCACCATCAACTTCGAAGAGATTGATCTTCAAGAAGATTTGTCCTATCATGAGCATCCAGTTGCCATTCTTGAGACAACTGAGCGCAAGACTCGCAACAAGTCAATCAAATTCCTCAAAGTGAAATGGTCACATCATTCAGACCGAGAGGCCACCTGGGAGCGTGAAGACCACCTACGTTCCGAGTATCCGGAGTTCTTTCAGTCCTAGATCTCGGGACGAGATCCTCTCATAGTGGTGGTGTGTTGTAACGCCCCAGATGTAACTTGCCATATTTGTAATCCAACTCTTGCCATTTCCGGCTATGTGTTATGATATTTCCTCCGTGGTTGGGTTCTCTCCGTTTTGCATTTTGGTCATGTCATGCATTTCATTTCATGTCATCATGTGCATCGCATTCGCATACGCGTTCGTCTCACAAATCCGAGCAACTTTCCCGTTGTCCGTTTTGCAATCCGGCGCTCCTATGTCTCCCGGCGTCCCCTTTTACATTTCTTCGTGAGCGGGTATTAAACATTCTCGGAATGGACCGAGGTTTGACATGTGGCCTCGGTATAGCACCGGTAGACCTCCTGTCAAGTTTCGGGTCAATCGGAGTTCGTTTGGTACTCCAACGGTTAACCGGGTAACCGTGAAGGCCTCGTGCGTGTTGCAGCCCAAAACCCCTTCATAACGGCCCAATAACCCATCTAAGTCACTCCCATGTCCTCCGTCGTTCGATCACGATCGCGTGGGCGAAAACCGCACTCCGTTTGGAGCCCCCTAGCTCCTCCTATCTATAAAAGGCCTCCTCCTCCTCCATTTGCGGGCAAACACCCCGAAACCCTAATCCCTCCTCGAAATCCGCGCCCGCACAGTGCCCCGCCGCCACCTGTCCCGCCGCCGCCACCTGTCCCGCCGCCGCCGCGCCCTGGCCAGTGGGCGCGCGCCACGTGGCCTCCCCGCCGCCAGCCGCCACCGGCCCGCCCGGGCCCGGAGCCGGCTGTCACATCCCACCTAGTTCATGCATTCGAGTGTGCATCATGTTTACCTTTGACAGAAATTTGAAATGGGGAAGCCAGAACCCCCAGCACCCCTCCTGAAATCAACTAGGGTTTACTAAAAATATTTTCAATGAACCTGAAATGCCCTTCTAAAATGTCCACCCTCTTTGTCTTGGTTTGAAACCTCTGGCAAAAATAGTGCACATTTTTCTAGGTCAACAGAAGGTCTTTGAATTAATGCATTAGTATTTGAATTTGGGCATTTAAAATTTATAAAATATTTCAAATGCTCAAATATTTCCAAACTAAAATGTTCCTTGCTGGAAATATTCCAACTAAGGACCAGGTGCAGTTTGGTGAATTTTGGAGTTGTGCTAGTATTTTAAATAAGTCTACAAAGTTACAAAAGAAATAGAAAAGGAAACAAAAGTCAGAAAAGGACTTACCTGGCGCCTGCCAACCGGCCCACCTGCCGGCCCAGCCCAGCTGCCGCGCCAGCGAGCTGCTTGGCTCGGCCAGGCAGGCACGCAGGTGCTCGACGCCGGCACCAGCGAGCGCCACGCAGCTCCCCGCCGCCCTGCTTCACCTCCTCGCCGCCTCGCTGCCCTGGATGAGTTCCACGTCGTCGCCTCGAGCCCCTGGACACGCCGTTCGCCCCTGCCTCGCCTCCCTCGCTCTTCCCCGCCATGGCCAACGCCATCGTCGCCGCTCCGCCGTCATAACCGTAGCCACCGTCGTCCCCGTGCCACGAGACCGTGTCCAACCTCTCCGCCGTCGTCGACTTCGTCGAGCAGCACGAGCCCGAGCGCTCGCGTGCCCCGAAGCCACCGCACCGACCCCACCCGAGTCCACCGTCGCCGGAGATCCCCTTCAACGCCGTCGCCGCACCAGCTCGTCCCCGACCACGCCGTCTGGCTCTGCGAGTTCGCCGTGAGCATAGCTACCTCCCCATCCTCTCCTTTCCTCTTCTCGTGCACCACCGCGACTGCACGTAGTTCAACCGCACGCGCCGCCGCGGAGCTCGTCGCCGACGAGGCTCCGGCCACCTAACGGCCACGCCACCCTGTCCACCAGCCTCACCGCACACCCAGGGCCCCGACGCATCACTCCACGTGCCTCGCCGTGCCCCGCAGCCCCGGTTTCACCTTCGCCCGAGCCCCGGCGCCGCCAAACTCGTCGCCGGCGCCAACTCCGGCCACCCCGACCCCAACTGACTCCACCAGTAGCCGCGGTTCGTTCCCAGGAGTGCGCAGATGCCTTCCGCGCCCCATTTGGTGGCCGGAATGGCCAATTTCACTCTGCTCCGCCGCGTCTGGCCTCGCCGGCGGCTAGACGCCGGCGAGTTGACCTTGACCTTGACCACGGGTGGGCCCTGGTTGACTCTGTTGAGTCAATGACAGGTGGGGCCCCCTTCTGTTAATCACCAGATTAGTTTTAACTAATTAAACTAGTTTAATTATCCACTGACATGCGGGTCCCACTGGTCAGTTTGACCTGGACGGTCTGTTGACCTGCTGAGGTCAGCATGACCTCATGCTGACGCCACAATTAATTTTCTGGATTTATTTTTGCACAGGAAATTCCAGAAATTAGTTCAAACTTCAAAAATTCATAGAAAATTATCTATAACTCCAAATGCAAAGTTTTATATATGAAAAATTATCAGAAAAATCCAACCTATCCATTGGTACTGGTTTCATGCATGTCAGAACAAGTTAAACCCACTGTTTAGGCATTACAAGTTGATACACTAATATGATCTTCATAAATGAGCTACCATTTGAATCTTTGGTTCAAATGGGTTCATTCCCTTCTGGGTTAACTGGCACTAGGTCAGGGCACATCCATATTGCCATGTCATAGCATGCATCATATTGTTGCATATTGCCATGTATTGATTATGTTCCGATGTGTTCATCGTGGTAGGTTCTGCCTCCGAGGATATCTCCGAGTATCCAACTGAAGGGCAGTATCCCACGACCACTCCATCAGGCAAGCAACCCATTGATCATTCCGATACAAACCCATGTTCTCGCTTCTGCTCTCGTTTACTGCATTAAGACAACGCTTTTCAAACTGCTGTGTGTCGCGGTAGTTGAACCCACTTCCTTTGCATGACCTGTCATTGCCACAGTAACTAGATGAAACCCACTAGCATGTGTAGGAGTTGATTGAGCCAATACATGTGTATGTGTGTTCCTACCATGCTATGCTTGCTATGCTTAGAGTTGTGTCAGGTCTGGCTCATCGGGATGATGATCCGGAGTGAAAGGTTGTATCGTTGTCAATAGTGTGGAAGTGTTGAACACGATTTGGTAAAGGAATCGATGGAAGGCCATGTAGGAGTACATGGTGGGTTGTTTCATTGAGGCCGTTCTTAAGAACTGAGATCTGTGTGTGTGATTTAAGACTCAGCTACTACCACGCATTGGGCCCGAAACCAATGGACCCTCTTGGCTTCTTGATCACGCTTGTCCTCTGTCCAGGAGTTGCAAAGTAGTTTCTGGTGTTTGTAGCATGCTGGGGGCCGCACGCGGCGCTGACCATCGGGGTGGGCTGTGTTGCGGTAGGCACGTGGCACGGTGTACCGACTCGCCCGTTTGGTGTCTCGGGAACCCTGTTCACATCGTTCGGGGCCGTTAGTGGAAACCTCGGCCGGACTCCCTGCGGATGGAACCCGAATAGGCGATAAACCTGGACTAGAGACTTGAGTGTTTAGGTAGGCCGTGGCCGACACCCTCGCTGGGCTTCCGCTTGAAGGTTGCCGAGTACATGTCGTGTAAACGGCGATAAGTGGTGAGAGCGTGTGTGAAGAAGTACACCCCTGCAGGGTATAAATCTATTCGAATAGCCGCGTCCGCGGTAAAGGACTACTTGGTCACCTATGCAGTTCATAGATAAGTTAAATGGATACTACTAAAAATCTCAAGATAAGTGTGAGTACCGCGGATGGCCCTCTCGTAGGATGGCGAGAGAGGATCCACGGTGGAGTATTGTGATGGTGATAGTGGACTCGTGTGCGACAAATGTTTTACAAGTGGTGTCTTTCATAGGATAGCTTAGCCAAGAGTCAAAGCTGGCTTGCTGCAATAACCCCACTACCTTCTTGAGAATGTGCATGTATAGTAGGCTCCTGTTGTAAGACTTGCTGAGTACCTCCGTACTCATGTTGCTTTAATCATGTTTTTCAGACGACTGCACCAATCCCTCTGATGGGTTCTATATAGACCTCAACGTTGACGAGTGACTTATCACCCAGGTGGTGATCCAAGACTTGTGAAGGGTCGTTGTAAATAGGCAGGCTTCGTCAAGCCTTCTTTCTTTCTAGTGTCTGTACTCAGACTACTTTGCTTCCGCATGTGCTTGTATGTTTGTATGACTTGAGTGTTGGGTCAGGAGACCCCTATCTGTATGGATGATATGTATGGCTCCTCGGAGCCTTCTAAATAAAGTACTTGAGTCGTAGAGTACTGTTGTGATGCCATGTTGTATTTACTCATATCGGGCATATTGTGTGTATGATTGAAATGCTTGGTATGAGTGGGATCCGACTATCTAGTTGTTTATCCTTGGCAGCCTTTCATATGGGGAAATGTAAGTATTGTGCTTCTGAGCGATAGTAGTCCGCTACAGCCCGGTTCACCGGAGTCCTGCTAGCCCAGCACTACTGCTTGGACACTTGACTGGCCGGCATGTGTTTCACGTCGTTCCTATGTCTGTCCCTTCGGGGAAATGTCACGCGCTGATATTCGGAGTCCTGCCTAGCCTGCTACAGCCCGGGTTACCGGAGTCCTGTTAGCCCAGTGCTACAGCCTGAATAGATACGTTGATGACCGACATGCTCGATGTGATTCATGTATGCCTGTCCTCATAGGCTAGCGCCGCTTCGGGTTCACGACTAGCCATGTCGGCCCGGGTTCTCTGTCATATGGATGCTAGCGACACTATCATATACGTGAGCCAAAAGGCGCAAACGGTCCCGGGCCAGGTAAGGTGGCACCCGTGGGAGTACCGTGCGTGAGGCCGCAAAGTGATATGAAGTGTTACACGCTGGATCGATGTGGCTTAGAATCGGGGTCCTGACAGCGTTGGCATCAGAGCCGGACTGCCTGTAGGTTCGCTAAGCCAAACTGGTCGATGTCGAGTCTAGAAATGCTTTAGTTATATGTAGGGGAATTGATTGTGGGAGGGAACATAAGGCTCTTTTACTTCTTTACCTTATGCCCTCTATTCTGAGTCATTCTCTTCTCATTCTACGTGGGTTAAGGACTAGGCTCTCTTCTCTCTATCAGGTTCACGTGTTACTAAATCCGTAGTAACTTATAGGATTGTTGGATACAACCCAGTTCAGTTCTACTAAAGTTTAGTATGTTTCCAATTGAACCAGAACCTTGATATGTTGTTGTTGAGTGGTTTCGCAAACTGTTGTGGATGTCTCAATTCTTTTTCTGAGCATTTACAGCCGTTATGCTGTCCAATTTCATCCAGAAATTCTAATGCCTTTGCACTATTTTGTGCTTTTAGATGGCTAACCGTCCCCAAAACCAAGTGGTTCGTCTGACCCGTTGCATCGGTGTATGTGGTCATACCGCCATGTTGGTTCGAGTGATGGTTGAGGCAGGTTATCGATGGTACCCTGAATACACCGTCGAAGAGCAGTTTAGAGATTTCAACCAGAGCCAATATCTGTGCACGGTCAGGATATATCCATCTTATCCCGGAGCCACGGAACCACTCCACTGTTCTTATGGACTCGGGATCACTATTGGGATGTCCGTTCAAGATGCAGCCTACTCGATGATGACCATTATGCGAGCTAGAACTGCTTTGTTGAGCAACACTGATTTTCGCTACATGCCAGCATCCCTCCCTGGGGCGCATGGTTACCTTCAGGGCATGTACAGTGATGCATCCCATGAAGACTCACTCCTTTGCACCACTACTGAGATGTTGGAAGATAAGGACCGTGAAAACCGGGCCTTGCGTATGGAGCTCTTTAATGCTCGTGCTGATCATTGGGCCACCTTGACGAGGTTTGCACCTGCTGTGCAAGCCGGATACATGGACACGAGAGACTTGTACCCTGTGCGGGCTAGTCTGCCAGACTTCATGGAATGGCGTGAGGTGGGAGGCATCACCCCTCCTCGTGGGCCTCTTCTACCGCCATCTGTTGGACCGAGGCCGCACCCAAGTCCCTATGGTCCACAAGCACCGCAGGACCGTCTGTTCCCAGATGACCATGTTCCGCTTCCAGGTCTGGGTGGTGATTTCTATGAGGACTTCTACGGAGCCGTCTGAGCTAGTAGCAGTCTCGCTAGTATTGTAATAGTGGTATGTCCACCGTCCTGTGTGATTGTGGAATATAACTTAGTGTGTATCAATTCCGGAGGTGTAGAAAAATAATGTATAGGAGCTTGGAATGCCTCCGATGAGATGTAACGTCTTTCGTCTTAGTTGTACCTCAGCTTGAGCTTGTACTAAACTATGTATGATGTGTATGACCGTTGGTATATATATGGCAGTTTCTATATTACCATGTCATACGGATGATCATCTCTGCATTCCTTGTTACCCATTACATTCCGCACTTCCTTGGCCAGATTTTGCCATCCTGGTTTAAATCGTTGTTTTGTTTTCCCAGGATGGTCAACACCCGCAGCAACCCTGCTGCTTCGGAGCAGGGAGAAGCTAGTGCACCTAGAGAGGAAAGTCTGCCTCAACCACCTTCTCTGGCCGAAGTGATGCTGGAGGCAGAGCGCAACAGGCGCGACACCAACCGCTTGTTAGAGCGGATTGAGCAGAACACTGCACGCCAGCAGAGGATCAATTCGGTGTCCATCAATGACTTTGTCAAGCTGTACCCGCCAAAGTTCAATCATTCCATCGAACCTCTCGATGCGGATGACTGGCTCCGCAGCATCGCCCACAAGCTACGTTCTGCCAACGTGGCTGAAGATGATAAAGTCACCTTTGCTGCCTATCACCTCGAAGGCCCTGCCAGCCTTTGGTGGGAGAATTATGAAGCTATGCGTCCGGTCGGCCAACTCACTACTTGGGCTGATTTCAGTGCCGCTTTTCGTGAGCATCATATTCTGGAAGGTCTCATGGATCGCAAGAGGGAGGAGTTCTGTAACTTCACCCAGGGGAAGCTGACTGTGGATGCATACAGTCGCGAGTTTGGAAAGCTTGCACGCTATGCTCCCGAAGAGGTATCCACCGACGCCAAGAAGCAGGCAAGGTTCCGCAAGGGACTTAGCCCTGAGCTCCGACGTGACCTTCGTCTGCATGAATGCATTTCTTTTCCGAAGCTAGTCAATAAGGCCATCAGTGCCGAGGCGGGGCAGAACGATTTTGAAGCTTCCCGCAAACACTCCCGTGACTATGGATCTTCATCCGGCTCTGGATCTTAGAAGCGCCGGGTCTGGATTCCAAATTCTGCTATGCCACCCAGGTATACTCCGAGGCCATCCTTTGAGGCGCCTCGCCCCAATCAGCAGTATATGCCGCCCAAGACTTTTGGTGGCCCCACTGCCAATACTGCTCCACGCCCCAATATGATAACTTGCTTCAAGTGTGGTGAGCCGGGCCACTACATCCGTGAGTGTCCCCAAAACAACCCCAGCCAGTTCGGAAAGTCTGTTGGACGTGGTAAGTCAACAGCGAAGGTGCTTGTCGCCAAGCCAGCCACCACTGCTCGTGGCCATGTCAACTACGTTTCAGCTGAAGAAACTCAAGAGGACCCCAACGTCGTTCTCGGTACGCTCCTTGTTAATTGCCATCCGGCAACTGTTCTCTTTGATACTGGAGCATCTCATTCATTTATTTCTGAGAGCTATGCTCGTTTGCACAACACCACCTTTTGTGACATGCCCACCTCCATGGTAATTCAAACCCCTGGTTCTAAGTGGCAAACCTCTAGAATCAGCCATGGAAATGAAATTCTTGTTGACAGATTGGTCTTCCTTGCGTCACTAATAGCTCTCAAGTCCTCAGACATTAACATCATCTTGGGTATGGACTGGATGTCAGCTCATTACGCCAAGATTGACTGCTCAACTAGAACTGTTCAACTTACCCATCCATCGGGCAAGACAGTCAACGTTTTGACCCGAGTATCGGAGCGTCAGCTCTACTCTCTAAATGCCAATCCCCTTCCAGACCTCGAAGATATTCCGGTAGTCCGTGACTTCCCGGATGTCTTTCCAGAGGAACTGCCAGGTGTTCCACCTGACAGAGATGTCGAGTTCGTGATAGACCTTGTTCCAGGAACCGTCCCAATCTCTAGAAGACCTTATAAGATGGCACCCCTAGAACTAGCTGAGCTTAAGAAACAACTCGATGAGTCCTTGCAAAAGGGTTTCATCCGTCCTAGTTCATCTCCATGGGCTTGCCCCGTCCTCTTCGTCAAGAAGAAGGATGGAACGGATCGGATGGTTGTGGATTATCGACCTGTCAACTTGGTCACTATCAAGAACAAGTATCCGCTCCCCAGGATCAATGATCTGTATGACCAGCTCGCTGGATCCTCAGTCTTTTCCAAGATGGATTTGAGGTTGGGCTACCATCAAATCAAAATCAAGAACGGGGACATTCCCAAAACGGCTTTCGTTACTCGTTACGGCCAATACGAGTACACCGTCATGTCCTTCGGTTTAACCAATGCTCCAGCCACCTTCTCTCGGTTAATGAACTCGATCTTCATGGAGTACTTGGATAAATTCGTCGTGGTATACCTCGATGATATACTCATCTACTCCAAGAATGAGGAAGAACATGCCGAACATCTAAGGCTAGTATTGATGAAACTTCGAGAGCATCGCCTTTATGCCAAATTCTCCAAGTGCGAATTCTGGTTGCCAGAAGTGACCTATCTGGGCCATGTAATCTCTGGCAAGGGCATTGCTGTCAATCCCGAGCGTGTTCAAGCTGTCCTTGACTGGACTCCACCTGAAACGGTCAAGCAAGTTCGGAGTTTTCTTGGTTTAGCGAGCTATTGCCGCCGCTTCGTCGAGAATTTCTCCAAGGTTGCTAAGCCTCTAACTGAACTCCTCAAGAAAGATAAAAAGTTCGAGTGGACCCCACAGTGCGAGTTCAGCTTTCAGGAACTGAAAAGACGCCTGACATCTGCTCCCGTACTGGTACCACCTGACTTCTCTAAGGACTTTGTTATTTACTGCGACGCCTCGCGACAAGGACTAGGTTGCATACTCATGCAAGATCGTCATGTGATTGCCTACGCATCTCGACAGTTGCGTCCACATGAGGATAATTATCCCACTCATGATCTAGAGCTTGCAGCAGTAGTCCATGCACTCAAAACCTGGCGACACTACCTTCTGGGTAATCGTTGCGAAATCTACACTGATCACCAAAGTTTGAAATATATCTTCACCCAACCGAATTTGAACCTCAGGCAAAGACGTTGGGTCGAGTTGATCTCGGATTACGACTTAGGAATAACTTACACCCCAGGCAAAGCCAATGTCATGGCTGATGCACTAAGTCGTAAATCTTATTGTAACAACTTGATGTTACAACAAGGTCAACCACTTCTCCACGAGGAATTTCATAAGCTTAACCTTCACATTGTTCCTCGAGGATTCCTTTCCACCCTGGTGGCGGAACCTAACCTTACGGATCAGATCATCAAGGCACAAAAGGTGGATCCGGGAATTTCCCGTATCAAGAGAAACATCAAGAAGGGAGTTGCAGATTGTTTCTCCATTGATGATCAAGGTGTTGTGTTCTTTGGAAACCGTCTAGTGGTTCCCAAGGTACGCAACTTGAGGCGATTGATCCTTAAGGAAGCTCATGAATCCCCTCTCACCATTCATCCCGGTAGCACTAAGATGTATCAAGACCTACGCCAGAGGTTTTGGTGGACTAGGATGAAGAGAGAAATCGCTCAATACATTGCAACTTGCGACGTCTGTCGTCGTGTTAAAGCAGAGCATCAACGGCCTGCTGGCACCCTTCAACCATTGCAGATTCCTGAATGGAAATGGGATAAAATCGGTATGGATTTCATTACCAGGTTTCCCAGAACCAAGAGAGGGAATAATGCTATCTTCGTTGTTGTCGATCGTCTTTCCAAAGTAGCCCACTTCTTACCTGTTCGCGAGAGTATAACCGCTAGCCAGCTAGCGGATTTGTACATCTCTCGAATAGTATCTCTCCATGGTGTTCCATTGGAAATTAATTCAGACCGTGGAAGTCTTTTCACCTCTCGATTTTGGGAAAGTTTCCAAAATGCTATGGGGACTCGTCTCTCTTTTAGCACCGCCTTCCATCCTCAGTCAAGTGGTCAAGTAGAACGAGTCAATCAAATTCTGGAGGATATGCTCCGAGCTTCTGTCATCTCTTTCGGTATGAATTGGGAGAAGTGCCTTCCATTCGCCGAGTTCGCTTATAACAACAGTTATCAAGCTAGCTTGGGTAAAGCTCCTTTCGAAGTTCTTTATGGACGAAAATGTCGGACGCCTCTTAACTGGTCAGAAACCGGCGAGAGACAACTCTTTGGCCCGGACATGATCCAGGATGCAGAAGAGCAGGTTCGCATTATTCGTGAGAAGTTGAAAACCGCCCAGTCTCGACAAAAGAGTCAGTATGACCGCAAGCATAAGCCCATGGCTTATGAAGTCGGCGAGATGGCTTATCTTCGGGTTACACCTTTAAAGGGAACCCATCGATTCGGTATCAAAGGCAAATTGGCTCCTCGTTACATTGGACCTTTTCGCATTCTTGCCAAACGAGGGGAAGTTGCCTACCAACTGGAACTACCTCCGCATCTCTCCAGAGTTCATGATGTCTTCCACGTTTCTCAACTCAGGCGCTGCTTCGCGGATCCTATCCGTGGAGTGGACCACGAAACGCTTGATCTCCAAGATAACCTCACCTATCGGGAATACCCCGTTCGTATCCTTGATCAAGTCGAGCGTACCACTCGACGCCACAATATCAAGTTTCTCAAGGTTCAATGGTCACATCATTCCGAGCAAGAAGCTACATGGGAAAGGGAGGATCGTCTTCGACTTGAGTACCCCACCTTCTTTCCGACAGATCCTAAATCTCGGGACGAGATTCTTTTGAGTGGGGGTGAGTTGTCACATCCCACCTAGTTCATGCATTAGAGTGTGCATCATGTTTACCTTTGACAGAAATTTGAAATGGGGAAGCCAGAACCCCCAGCACCCCTCCTGAAATCAACTAGGGTTTACTAAAAATATTTTCAATGAACCTGAAATGCCCTTCTAAAATGTCCACCCTCTTTGTCTTGGTTTGAAACCTCTGGCAAAAATAGTGCACATTTTTCTAGGTCAACAGAAGGTCTTTGAATTAATGCATTAGTATTTGAATTTGGGCATTTAAAATTTATAAAATATTTCAAATGCTCAAATATTTCCAAACTAAAATGTTCCTTGCTGGAAATATTCCAACTAAGGACCAGGTGTAGTTTGGTGAATTTTGGAGTTGTGCTAGTATTTTAAATAAGTCTACAAAGTTACAAAAGAAATAGAAAAGGAAACAAAAGTCAGAAAAGGACTTACCTGGCGCCTGCCAACCGGCCCACCTGCCGGCCCAGCCCAGCTGCCGCGCCAGCGAGCTGCTTGGCTCGGCCAGGCAGGCACGCAGGTGCTCGACGCCGGCACCAGCGAGCGCCACGCAGCTCCCCGCCGCCCTGCTTCACCTCCTCGCCGCCTCGCTGCCCTGGATGAGTTCCACGTCGTCGCCTCGAGCCCCTGGACACGCCGTTCGCCCCTGCCTCGCCTCCCTCGCTCTTCCCCGCCATGGCCGACGCCATCGTCGCCGCTCCGCCGTCATAACCGTAGCCACCGTCGTCCCCGTGCCACGAGACCGTGTCCAACCTCTCCGCCGTCGTCGACTTCGTCGAGCAGCACGAGCCCGAGCGCTCGCGTGCCCCGAAGCCACCGCACCGACCCCACCCGAGTCCACCGTCACCGGAGATCCCCTTCAACGCCGTCGCCGCACCAGCTCGTCCCCGACCACGCCGTCTGGCTCTGCGAGTTCGCCGTGAGCATAGCTACCTCCCCATCCTCTCCTTTCCTCTTCTCGTGCACCACCGCGACTGCACGTAGTTCAACCGCACGCGCCACCGCGGAGCTCGTCGCCGACGAGGCTCCGGCCACCTAACGGCCACGCCACCCTGTCCACCAGCCTCACCGCACACCCAGGGCCCCGACGCATCACTCCACGTGCCTCGCCGTGCCCCGCAGCCCCGGTTTCACCTTCGCCCGAGCCCCGGCGCCGCCAAACTCGTCGCCGGCGCCAACTCCGGCCACCCCGACCCCAACTGACTCCACCAGTAGCCGCGGTTCGTTCCCAGGAGTGCGCAGATGCCTTCCGCGCCCCATTTGGTGGCCGGAATGGCCAATTTCACTCTGCTCCGCCGCGTCTGGCCTCGCCGGCGGCTAGACGCCAGCGAGTTGACCTTGACCTTGACCACGGGTGGGCCCTGGTTGACTCTGTTGAGTCAATGACAGGTGGGGCCCCCTTCTGTTAATCACCAGATTAGTTTTAACTAATTAAACTAGTTTAATTATCCACTGACATGCGGGTCCCACTGGTCAGTTTGACCTGGACGGTCTGTTGACCTGCTGAGGTCAGCATGACCTCATGCTGACGCCACAATTAATTTTCTGGATTTATTTTTGCACAGGAAATTCCAGAAATTAGTTCAAACTTCAAAAATTCATAGAAAATTATCTATAACTCCAAATGCAAAGTTTTATATATGAAAAATTATCAGAAAAATCCAACCTATCAATTGGTACTGGTTTCATGCATGTCAGAACAAGTTAAACCCGCTGTTTAGGCATTACAAGTTGATACACTAATATGATCTTCATAAATGAGCTACCATTTGAATCTTTGGTTCAAATGGGTTCATTCCCTTCTGGGTTAACTGGCACTAGGTCAGGGCACATCCATATTGCCATGTCATAGCATGCATCATATTGTTGCATATTGCCATGTATTGATTGTGTTCCGATGTGTTCATCGTGGTAGGTTCTGCCTCCGAGGATATCTCCGAGTATCCAACTGAAGGGCAGTATCCCACGACCACTCCATCAGGCAAGCAACCCATTGATCATTCCGATACAAACCCATGTTCTCGCTTCTGCTCTCGTTTACTGCATTAAGACAACGCTTTTCAAACTGCTGTGTGTCGTGGTAGTTGAACCCACTTCCTTTGCATGACCTGTCATTGCCACAGTAACTAGATGAAACCCACTAGCATGTGTAGGAGTTGATTGAGCCAATACATGTGTATGTGTGTTCCTACCATGCTATGCTTGCTATGCTTAGAGTTGTGTCAGGTCTGGCTCATCGGGATGATGATCCGGAGTGAAAGGTTGTATCGTTGTCAATAGTGTGGAAGTGTTGAACACGATTTGGTAAAGGAATCGATGGAAGGCCATGTAGGAGTACATGGTGGGTTGTTTCATTGAGGCCGTTCTTAAGAACTGAGATCTGTGTGTGTGATTTAAGACTCAGCTACTACCACGCATTGGGCCCGAAACCAATGGACCCTCTCGGCTTCTTGATCACGCTTGTCCTCTGTCCAGGAGTTGCAAAGTAGTTTCTGGTGTTTGTAGCATGCTGGGGGCCGCACGCGGCGCTGACCATCGGGGTGGGCTGTGTTGCGGTAGGCACGTGGCACGGTGTACCGACTCGCCCGTTTGGTGTCTCGGGAACCCTGTTCACATCGTTCGGGGCCGTTAGTGGAAACCTCGGCCGGACTCCCTGCGGATGGAACCCGAATAGGAGATAAACCTGGACTAGAGACTTGAGTGTTTAGGTAGGCCGTGGCCGACACCCTCGCTGGGCTTCCGCTTGAAGGTTGCCGAGTACATGTCGTGTAAACGGCGATAAGTGGTGAGAGCGTGTGTGAAGAAGTACACCCCTGCAGGGTATAAATCTATTCGAATAGCCGCGTCCGCGGTAAAGGACTACTTGGTCACCTATGCAGTTCATAGATAAGTTAAATGGATACTACTAAAAATCTCAAGATAAGTGTGAGTACCGCGGATGGCCCTCTCGTAGGATGGCGAGAGAGGATCCACGGTGGAGTATTGTGATGGTGATAGTGGACTCGTGTGCGACAAATGTTTTACAAGTGGTGTCTTTCGTAGGATAGCTTAGCCAAGAGTCAAAGCTGGCTTGCTGCAATAACCCCACTACCTTCTTGAGAATGTGCATGTATAGTAGGCTCCTGTTGTAAGACTTGCTGAGTACCTCCATACTCATGTTGCTTTAATCATGTTTTTCAGACGACTGCACCAATCCCTCTGATGGGTTCTATATAGACCTCGACGTTGACGAGTGACTTATCACCCAGGTGGTGATCCAAGACTTGTGAAGGGTCGTTGTAAATAGGCAGGCTTCGTCAAGCCTTCTTTCTTTCTAGTGTCTGTACTCAGACTACTTTGCTTCCGCATGTGCTTGTATGTTTGTATGACTTGAGTGTTGGGTCAGGAGACCCCTATCTGTATGGATGATATGTATGGCTCCTCGGAGCCTTCTAAATAAAGTACTTGAGTCGTAGAGTACTGTTGTGATGCCATGTTGTATTTACTCATATCGGGCATATTGTGTGTATGATTGAAATGCTTGGTATGAGTGGGATCCGACTATCTAGTTGTTTATCCTTGGCAGCCTTTCATATGGGGAAATGTAAGTATTGTGCTTCTGAGCGATAGTAGTCCGCTACAGCCCGGTTCACCGGAGTCCTGCTAGCCCAGCACTACTGCTTGGACACTTGACTGGCCGGCATGTGTTTCACGTCGTTCCTATGTCTGTCCCTTCGGGGAAATGTCACGCGCTGATATTCGGAGTCCTGCCTAGCCTGCTACAGCCCGGGTTACCGGAGTCCTGTTAGCCCAGTGCTACAGCCTGAATAGATACGTTGATGACCGACATGCTCGATGTGATTCATGTATGCCTGTCCTCATAGGCTAGCGCCGCTTCGGGTTCACGACTAGCCATGTCGGCCCGGGTTCTCTGTCATATGGATGCTAGCGACACTATCATATACGTGAGCCAAAAGGCGCAAACGGTCCCGGGCCAGGTAAGGTGGCACCCGTGGGAGTACCGTGCGTGAGGCCGCAAAGTGATATGAAGTGTTACACGCTGGATCGATGTGGCTTAGAATCGGGGTCCTGACAGCGTTGGCATCAGAGCCGGACTGCCTGTAGGTTCGCTAAGCCAAACTGGTCGATGTCGAGTCTAGAAATGCTTTAGTTATATGTAGGGGAATTGATTGTGGGAGGGAACATAAGGCTCTTTTACTTCTTTACCTTATGCCCTCTATTCTGAGTCATTCTCTTCTCATTCTACGTGGGTTAAGGACTAGGCTCTCTTCTCTCTATCAGGTTCACGTGTTACTAAATCCGTAGTAACTTATAGGATTGTTGGATACAACCCAGTTCAGTTCTACTAAAGTTTAGTATGTTTCCAATTGAACCAGAACCTTGATATGTTGTTGTTGAGTGGTTTCGCAAACTGTTGTGGATGTCTCAATTCTTTTTCTGAGCATTTACAGCCGTTATGCTGTCCAATTTCATCCAGAAATTCTAATGCCTTTGCACTATTTTGTGCTTTTAGATGGCTAACCGTCCCCAAAACCAAGTGGTTCGTCTGACCCGTTGCATCGGTGTATGTGGTCATACCGCCATGTTGGTTCGAGTGATGGTTGAGGCAGGTTATCGATGGTACCCTGAATACACCGTCGAAGAGCAGTTTAGAGATTTCAACCAGAGCCAATATCTGTGCACGGTCAGGATATATCCATCTTATCCCGGAGCCACGGAACCACTCCACTGTTCTTATGGACTCGGGATCACTATTGGGATGTCCGTTCAAGATGCAGCCTACTCGATGATGACCATTATGCGAGCTAGAACTGCTTTGTTGAGCAACACTGATTTTCGCTACATGCCAGCATCCCTCCCTGGGGCGCATGGTTACCTTCAGGGCATGTACAGTGATGCATCCCATGAAGACTCACTCCTTTGCACCACTACTGAGATGTTGGAAGATAAGGACCGTGAAAACCGGGCCTTGCGTATGGAGCTCTTTAATGCTCGTGCTGATCATTGGGCCACCTTGACGAGGTTTGCACCTGCTGTGCAAGCCGGATACATGGACACGAGAGACTTGTACCCTGTGCGGGCTAGTCTGCCAGACTTCATGGAATGGCGTGAGGTGGGAGGCATCACCCCTCCTCGTGGGCCTCTTCTACCGCCATCTGTTGGACCGAGGCCGCACCCAAGTCCCTATGGTCCACAAGCACCGCAGGACCGTCTGTTCCCAGATGACCATGTTCCGCTTCCAGGTCTGGGTGGTGATTTCTATGAGGACTTCTACGGAGCCGTCTGAGCTAGTAGCAGTCTCGCTAGTATTGTAATAGTGGTATGTCCACCGTCCTGCGTGATTGTGGAATATAACTTAGTGTGTATCAATTCCGGAGGTGTAGAAAAATAATGTATAGGAGCTTGGAATGCCTCCGATGAGATGTAACGTCTTTCGTCTTAGTTGTACCTCAGCTTGAGCTTGTACTAAACTATGTATGATGTGTATGACCGTTGGTATATATATGGCAGTTTCTATATTACCATGTCATACGGATGATCATCTCTGCATTCCTTGTTACCCATTACATTCCGCACTTCCTTGGCCAGATTTTGCCATCCTGGTTTAAATCGTTGTTTTGTTTTCCCAGGATGGTCAACACCCGCAGCAACCCTGCTGCTTCGGAGCAGGGAGAAGCTAGTGCACCTAGAGAGGAAAGTCTGCCTCAACCACCTTCTCTGGCCGAAGTGATGCTGGAGGCAGAGCGCAACAGGCGCGACACCAACCGCTTGTTAGAGCGGATTGAGCAGAACACTGCACGCCAGCAGAGGATCAATTCGGTGTCCATCAATGACTTTGTCAAGCTGTACCCGCCAAAGTTCAATCATTCCATCGAACCTCTCGATGCGGATGACTGGCTCCGCAGCATCGCCCACAAGCTACGTTCTGCCAACGTGGCTGAAGATGATAAAGTCACCTTTGCTGCCTATCACCTCGAAGGCCCTGCCAGCCTTTGGTGGGAGAATTATGAAGCTATGCGTCCGGTCGGCCAACTCACTACTTGGGCTGATTTCAGTGCCGCTTTTCGTGAGCATCATATTCCGGAAGGTCTCATGGATCGCAAGAGGGAGGAGTTCTGTAACTTCACCCAGGGGAAGCTGACTGTGGATGCATACAGTCGCGAGTTTGGAAAGCTTGCACGCTATGCTCCCGAAGAGGTATCCACCGACGCCAAGAAGCAGGCAAGGTTCCGCAAGGGACTTAGCCCTGAGCTCCGACGTGACCTTCGTCTGCATGAATGCATTTCTTTTCCGAAGCTAGTCAATAAGGCCATCAGTGCCGAGGCGGGGCAGAATGATTTTGAAGCTTCCCGCAAACACTCCCGTGACTATGGATCTTCATCTGGCTCTGGATCTCAGAAGCGCCGGGTCTGGATTCCAAATTCTGCTATGCCACCCAGGTATACTCCGAGGCCATCCTTTGAGGCGCCTCGCCCCAATCAGCAGTATATGCCGCCCAAGACTTTTGGTGGCCCCACTGCCAATACTGCTCCACGCCCCAATATGATAACTTGCTTCAAGTGTGGTGAGCCGGGCCACTACATCCGTGAGTGTCCCCAAAACAACCCCAGCCAGTTCGGAAAGTCTGTTGGACGTGGTAAGTCAACAGCGAAGGTGCTTGTCGCCAAGCCAGCCACCACTGCTCGTGGCCATGTCAACTACGTTTCAGCTGAAGAAACTCAAGAGGACCCCAACGTCGTTCTCGGTACGCTCCTTGTTAATTGCCATCCGGCAACTGTTCTCTTTGATACTGGAGCATCTCATTCATTTATTTCTGAGAGCTATGCTCGTTTGCACAACACCACCTTTTGTGACATGCCCACCTCCATGGTAATTCAAACCCCTGGTTCTAAGTGGCAAACCTCTAGAATCAGCCATGGAAATGAAATTCTTGTTGACAGATTGGTCTTCCTTGCGTCACTAATAGCTCTCAAGTCCTCAGACATTAACATCATCTTGGGTATGGACTGGATGTCAGCTCATTACGCCAAGATTGACTGCTCAACTAGAACTGTTCAACTTACCCATCCATCGGGCAAGACAGTCAACGTTTTGACCCGAGTATCGGAGCGTCAGCTCTACTCTCTAAATGCCAATCCCCTTCCAGACCTCGAAGATATTCCGGTAGTCCGTGACTTCCCGGATGTCTTTCCAGAGGAACTGCCAGGTGTTCCACCTGACAGAGATGTCGAGTTCGTGATAGACCTTGTTCCAGGAACCGTCCCAATCTCTAGAAGACCTTATAAGATGGCACCCCTAGAACTAGCTGAGCTTAAGAAACAACTCGATGAGTCCTTGCAAAAGGGTTTCATCCGTCCTAGTTCATCTCCATGGGCTTGCCCCATCCTCTTCGTCAAGAAGAAGGATGGAACGGATCGGATGGTTGTGGATTATCGACCTGTCAACTTGGTCACTATCAAGAACAAGTATCCGCTCCCCAGGATCAATGATCTGTATGACCAGCTCGCTGGATCCTCAGTCTTTTCCAAGATGGATTTGAGGTTGGGCTACCATTAAATCAAAATCAAGAACGGGGACATTCCCAAAACGGCTTTCGTTACTCGTTACGGCCAATACGAGTACACCGTCATGTCCTTCGGTTTAACCAATGCTCCAGCCACCTTCTCTCGGTTAATGAACTCGATCTTCATGGAGTACTTGGATAAATTCGTCGTGGTATACCTCGATGATATACTCATCTACTCCAAGAATGAGGAAGAACATGCCGAACATCTAAGGCTAGTATTGATGAAACTTCGAGAGCATCGCCTTTATGCCAAATTCTCCAAGTGCGAATTCTGGTTGCCAGAAGTGACCTATCTGGGCCATGTAATCTCTGGCAAGGGCATTGCTGTCAATCCCGAGCGAGTTCAAGCTGTCCTTGTTCGTCTCGAAGAGTAAATCATTTTGTTCCATTGCATCATTTTCATTTTAAGTCATCTTGATGCCTGAAATGCTGTTAGAAGAGGGCTAGTTGATGTTAGTTGCTGGATCTTATCTGAACATGCACTTTTGTCATTTTTGCCATGATTGATGTGTACCTCCTATGAAGTTGAATCCTACATGAGTTTTGCAACATGCCATGTTACCTATCCAGAGGATTTTGCCATGTATTTTTGTGATCTATGTGGTGACTAGCACAAGCATGCAAACTAGGTATCTTGATGTTGCTGATTCCAGAGACTTAGCGATTTCACTAAGTCCCTGACTGCTGTTATTTTTATGCCATGTGTTCATGTTGTTTCCGAGAGATCTATGCATAATTTGAGTATCATCATTAAAGGATTTTTGAACTTTAGTATTTTCTCTATCCATCCATGCCTTTGTTTGCAATTATGGAGTGCCATAGCTTGAGTCAATCGAGCTCTACTTTTGCTTCAAAATATTGCTGGCAGATTGTTTACGTGTTATTCGATTTTGCCAAGCTTGGTGTAGTTGATCCTTGCATGATATGATGTTATTATTGTCATGTTTTGTTACTATGCCATGTCTTATTGATGTATGTATGCTTAGTTTATCATGCAATGCTCAGTAGTGAGTGCATCGAGCTCACGAACATGCCTAGTCGTTATCTGTTTTTGACATGTCCAGTTTTCTGCTAAGTCTGAAACCTGTAACGAAACTTGCTTATTTGACATGGGTGTAATCATATTTTCTGGTCCTTTTTGGCTTATGGTCAGTAAGGGATTTTTGTCAAGTGATATGAGTATATTCATGCCATGCCTTACTTTGCTATGCTCTGAACCTGTAGCATGTTGTTTCATTGCTCTGAACATGCCATCCTGATGTTAGTTTCTGCTTTGTTGACATTTTCACTAAGTCTGAGAACTTGTTATCGTTTGCACTTTTGCCATGCTTGTTTGGACCTGTTATGATGTGAATTAGCCATAGCTCAGTGTTCATATTTTATCGTGCATCTTGAGTAGATTACTGTCATATGCTTTGTTGCCATGTTTGAGTGCAGTAGCTTTATTAATTGTTGCTTGCTATGTAGCATCATGCTGTTTATGGCAGATTCGTGTCATTCTTGTATTGCTTGCCATTTGCAAACCGTGCATCCGATTCCGGTGATCTTTATATCGATTTCAACCGAAATCACCTCATCTATCCAGTGGCATGCTTGGTTTGCCAAGATTATGCCCTGTTCATCCTTGTCCTTCCGGAGCATGCATACGCATTGCATATCACCTCTCGCATATCATGCCATGTTTTGCATCATGTTGCTTGCGCATTGCATCGTGATTGATATTGGTTCCTTTGCTTGTTCTCTTGTATTGGGTAGAGCCGGGAGACGAGTACGTGACCGAGGATTCCGTTGAGAACGCTTACGAGGACCAAGCTTTCGACAACTCTGAGAACCTTGCAGGCAAGATGACCATACCCTCGAAATCACTTCTATCTTTGCTTGCTAGATTGCTCGCTCTTTTGCTATGCCTATGCTGCGATACCTACCACTTGCTATATCATGCCTCCTAAATTGCCATGTCAGCCCCTAACCATCCATGTCCTAGCAAACCGTTGTTTGGCTATGTTACTGCTTTGCTCAGCCCCTCTTATAGCGTTGCTAGTTGCAGGTGAAGATGAAGTTTGTTCCTTGTTGGAACATGGACTTGTTGTTCCTTGTTGGAACATGTTTACTTGTTGGGATATCACAATACCTCTTATTTAATTAATGCATCTATATACTTGGTAAAGGGTGGAAGGCTCGGCCTTATGTCTGGTGTTTTGTCCCACTCTTGCCACCCTAGCTTCCGTCATACCGGTGTTATATTCCCGGAGTTTGCGTTCCTTACACGGTTGGGTGATTTATGGGACCCCCTTGACAGTTCGCTTTGAATAAGACTTTTCCAGCAAGGCCCAACATTGGTTTTACCATTTGCCACCACCTACTCTTTTTCCCCCGGGTTTTCGCGAGCCCGAGGGTCATCCTTATTTTAGCCCCCCCGGGCCAGTGCTTCTCTCTAAGTGATGGTTCGAACTGAGCTGCCTGCGGGGCCCCCTCGTGGAAACTCGAGGCCTGGTTTTACTCGTAGCTAGTCTCATCCGGATGTGCCCTGAGACCGAGATATGTGCAGCTCCTATCAGGATTTGTCGGCACAATCGGGCGGCTTTGCTGGACTTGTTTTGTTGCTGTCGAAATGTCTTGTAGTCCGGGATTCCGAGATTGATCGGGTCTTCCCGGTAGAAGGAATATCCTTCGTTGACCGTGAGAGCTTATAATGGGCTAAGTTGGGACACCCCTGTAGGGTATTATCTTTCGAAAGCCGTGCCCGCGGTTATGAGGCAGATGGGAATTTGTTGATGTCCGGTTGTAGAAAACCCGAAGTTGACCTTAACTAAAACACATCAACCGCGTGTGTAACCGTGATGGTCTCTTCTCGGCGGGGTCCGGGAAGTGAACACGGTTGTTGGAGTTATGTCTGACGTAGGTCGTTTCAGGATCACTTCTTGATCACTTCTAGCTTCACGACCGTGCTTTGCCTTCTCTTCTCGCTCTCTTTTGCGCTGTAGTCACCATATGCTAGTCGCTTGCTGCAGCTCCACCTCACTATCCTTTTCCCACCTTTAAGCTTAAATAGTCTTGATCTCGCGGGTGTGAGATTGCTGAGTCCCCGTGAATCACAGATATTATCACCACAGTTGCAGGTACCAACGATGTCAGTGCAGATGACGCGACCGAGCTCACTTGGGAGTTCGATGAGGAACGTGGCCGATACTATGTTTCTTTTCCAGATGATCAGTAGTGGAGCCCAGTTGGGTGATCCGGGGATCTGTTTAGCATTTGGGGTAGTCTTCTTTCATTTTGGTGCCGTAGTCGGACCTTGAGTGTAATCTGTTTGATGGATGATAATTATGTACTTGTGTGAAGTGGCGATTGTAAGCCAACTATGTATCTTTCCCCTTTATTTATTACATGGATTGTGTGAAGATTACCTCATTTGCGACATTGCTTTCAATGCGGTTATGCCTCTAAGTCGTGCCTCGACACGTGGGAGATATAGCCGCATCGAGGGCGTTACAACTATCTTTTCTGAAGACCGTGTTGTTACTCCCTTAGATACTGCCATCACGCTCTCCAATTCAAATGGCTGATAAACAAGAAAAGTAATTGAAAGTATAGACATTGTATGATAGACATGTGCAATGGATAGTGGGGAATAAAAGAGGGCATGAAATAATTCATATTTATGTTGTCTAACCAAACAGGATAGCATGACACAATTTCACATATATGATGGCTAACTAAACAGGATAGCATGACACAATTTCACATTATGATGGATGACTAAAAAAGATGGAAAGACATAGTTCAAAATATGAGACTATGTAAACATGATGACATGACATAACTATATAATGTGTTTATTAAATAGGTTGGCATGCCATAATTCACACACATTCACGGATAGAATGCCATAATTCAAAATATGATGACTGTAAACACTAAACAGGATGAGATGATATAACTATATGATGTCTTTATTAAATGGGTTGCCATGCCATAATTCAGATAGATGATGTGTATGTACTATGTAAACATGATGGCATGAGATAATTCAAATATATGATTTATATAGTAAGCAAGTAAGCAGATGGCAACCCATATATGATGTAAAAACTAAGGAATGCAAGACAACATGCATGACATGGGTAATATAACCCTGCCAAGTTTGAGCATAGACCTCAGGGGAAAAACATGACTGGTCATCAGTCTCTGAATCCTCCTCTGAGGAGCTCTCTGTAACCAGCAAGATGTCTGCTTCAGCAGGTAGCATTGTCTGCTCTGAATATCTTGTTTTCACTCCAGATACTTCCATCACCGCTTCAAATGGCTGATGCACAGGAAGAGTAGTTGAATATACAAATATTGTCGACAAATGGAACACGTAATACAAAAAAACGATAGCATGATATAGTTCACATACATGATGATTGGCTAAGCAGCATGGCATTGCATAATTCACATATATAATGCCTTTGCAACAAGATAGCATTGTATAATTCACATATATAATGTCTTGCAACAAGATGGCAATGCATAATTCACATATATGGTAATTAGACACTGAACAGGTGGCATTCACACAAAGCATGTCTAAACTAATCAAATGACATAGCAATGCGAGACACCATACACACGATATGAGCAACGTAACCCTGCCAAGTTAGAGCATACACCTTGGGGGGAATAGGACTGGTCATCTGTCTCTGAATCCTCCTCTAATGAGCTATCCGTAACCAGCGAGATATGCGTTTCGTCAGATAGCATAGTCTGCTCTAAAGACCTTGTTTTCACTCCAAAATTTGCCATCACCGTGTCAAATGGCTGATGCACACGAAGAGCAGTTGAATGTAATAACATTTTCGACAAATGTAATATGTAACCCAAAAAAAGGATGGCCTGATATAATTTACATATAAGATGACTGGCTAAGCAGGATGGCATTGCAGAATTCACATATATGATGCCTGGCTAAACAAGATGGCGTTGCATAATTCACATAAACGATGAATAAACGAAACAGATGGCATTCGCACAAAGGATGTCTAAACTAAGTAGATGACATATTTGATGTATAAAGTAAGCAATGCAAGACACCATATGCATGATATAACCAACATCAGCATGCCAAGTTAGAGCGAGACCTCAGGGGGTAAATAGGAGTTGTCTTCTCCTTCTTAATCCCCCTCAGTACAGATATCTTCCTCTCGATTACAATCTGAAATGCGTGGAGGGGGGCTGCCTTTGCACTTACCATGGAGCGACGTCTGCATGAAATTTTATTGCCACGCAAGGCTCGTCTCTTTTGCTCTACATGTTCAGTTCCATTGTTTACAATAACTTTCATGCATAGGAATAAAACATAGTGAGATTATGTAAGGAGTGCATGCTGAAATCCAGAGTGATGGTAGCAACCTGTGGATAGACCCAAAACCAATAATAGCAGGCAGATAATGGCTTCAGTTAAAAATACATATGATGGCTTCTTTACTTTTTGTTTCCCACCCAACGTGAAACTCATAGTAGACACCAGAGATTAACCAGATAGTAGATAGATACTATTGATAGCGGCCCCGATATGTACCCCACAACCATTTAAAAACTCAAGTTTGACCCTTAGTTTGGAGCTGACTCAGAGTCTAATCGGTGAACAGGACGATAAAGTAGCATGTAATATTAAGCGATGCATAACGTAAGTAGACACGAAAGAGTGAGACCTCTCTTGCGGATCCGTGTAGTCCTCGAGGTCATCTGCTCGGTTGACGATGGTAGTGCAGTTTTCATGGCTGCCAGCGGCGGGGAAGAAGATCTGAGGCGGCGAAAGACAGTCTGGAGGCCGGATCCCTGTTGTGCTGGACCCTTCTGTCGTTGGAGCAGCTGAGCTGGGGTGGACGGCGGCGCAACAGGAGCGGGACAAACCATGCAAGGTTTTCTTTGAAAACTATCTGTAAGAGAAGTAATTCTGTAAGGGCTCGTTTGAATTGGAGGATTCCAACAATGGAGGGATAGGAAATAGACAGGAATAGGATAGGAATGCACGTGCAAAACAGAGAATTTAAAAACACAGGATTTCTGCCAATCTGGGTGTTTGATTCACAACAATTGGAAGATCACAGGATGCAAAGAAGCATGGTGACATTAAGTCAAACCACAAGAAAATGTATGGTTATAATGCTATTATGCTACTATCTCTTAGTCTTGTGCTTCATGAATAGGAATTTGAAAAGGAGGACAAGTGAAAATTAAAATTCCTACGTTTTTTCTTTCAAGGAGACACTAAAGGAACAAATCCGTGTGCTCAGTGGACAATATATATAACATGTAGAGTAAAAAAGAGATGCAACAAGTGTAGAACATCTTTGGCGAAGCCATGTCGATCTCAGCGTGATTGGGTTGGCCGGTGAGGATGCTCCGGCTGACTTGGTTGTCGGGGGAGGGGAAGAAGATCTTAGGCGTATGGAGATGGAGCCCAAGGTACTGCTCTGCTGTGATGGAGGGTTTCGTCGTTGGAGCAGCTCCGGTGAGTTGTATGACGCCGAGGCTGAAGCAGGACAAGAGATACAACGAACAACATTAACTTGAGTGGAATTCTAATAGCATCTCCAATACATGATGTAAAATACATAACCACAAAGTGCTAGATGTAAAATACATCAGCCACTCATCTCTGAACCTAAGTGTTGAAACTGAACTTAACGGTCGAAACTGAACTTAACTGTCGAAACTGAATTTTCCTGTCGAAACTGAATTTTGCTGTCGAAACTGAACGCACTAGCAAGGTGAGGCTACACATCGATCGACTGACTTTTTCATCTCTGGTCAGTCGATTTTGCAGCCGTTGGATACGAAATCAAGGGCTTGTGGTTCATATTCAACCTCCACCCCCTGAGCCGGCCAAACAGCAGCCCCTCGCCGCCCACGGCCGGCGGTGCGCCACCCCGCCCGCCCCGAAAACACTCCCCACCGCCGGTCCACCGCCGCCCCGGCCATCCCTCTAGGCCACCCTGTGCCGAGCTTTTTCTCCGGCGATCCCCACGCCACCGCCCCGCCAACGCCCCGCCACCGCCCCGCCAACGCCTCCAACACCGGCGACCACCACCCCCATCCTGAACCCTAAGATAGATAGTGGGGTATCTCTCCGGCGAGCCCCCTCCCCGCTGCGGCTGGTTCTTCCTTCACCCCGGCGAGCCCCCCACCACCTGAAAATCGACTGACCCAAAAGTCGATTCAGTCGACTGAAGTGTAGCTAAATCAGAGCAGCATCGCAAGCAAGAGCAAGAGCGAGAGCAGCAGCGCGAGCAAGAGCAATAGCAAGAGCAGACGAGGCAGGGGAACGAGAGCAAGAGCAGAGCAGCAGCACGAGCGAGAGCTAAAGCAGCAGCAGGTCCTACTGATGTGGACGTCGCCGCCGAGGGAGCGACGCCGTGGAGGAAGTGGCCGGCGACGCCGCCGTGGATGGAGCCGCGTCGTGTCGGCTCGGGACCGAGCGCCGGCAGCACCGTGAGATCGAATCAAGAAGAAAATGCGGCGATTAGTGTACAACCTCTTTGGTGGCGCCGATTAGGCCGCAGCTTCATCCGAGGAAACGGTGATGATGATGCTCTTCCAGTGGTGCATGTGAAGACGGCGGTGTGGGAATGGAGGTGGCGTGAAAGACGAGGGGAACATCGGGGCAGCTCCTTGGAGGTGGAGGATGGGGTGGCTGAACCGGCGGGACGATGAGATCGCCGACGGATCCTCATCCGGTACGGTGGATGAGGGACGTCGAGGTGTTGTTGTGGACGACGTCGTCGGGGAAGAGGCTCCGGCTGGGTGGCGGACGGAGCAGGGTGTGGGGTTTCGTCGCGGGTTTTCGCGGCCTTGGTGTATGAATGGGTGGGCGGATGGGATGGCAGTGGGGAACCATGGCTTAGAGACGCGCTTGTCCGAAATGTGGGGTAAGTTACGAATGTACCCCCACCAATTTGAGGCGGTTCTTTCGGTTCAGGGGTACCACGGGCATTTGGATTTCACAGGAGGTGAGAGTTTTCGTGCGCGTTGTAATTTCGGAATAGCAAGGTGCGTGTTGAGATGGAGGGAGTTGTCGGAGCACAACGAGACAAAGATATATCTTAAATATTTCGGGCTAACAAGGCGCGGGTTGAAATTTCCGGACAAGCCTAACGTGTACTGTCCCAAATCAATGCGCCCTACAAATGTCATTCAAAACTTTGAATTCATGTTATGTTCAATTAAAATATTTCGCTACATGTATAATGCATGCAACCTACTACTCAAATGAACGTTTTAGTGCATTCCAAACGTATATACTACCGCTTCAATATGAACTAAATTTGAATTCGTTTGTCTATTTGAATAAGATCTACAGTAATGATTGTTATGAAGTCAAAGCATTTGAATTCGTTTCTCTGTTTTAATAAGATCTACAATCATCTTTATTGTCAAGTTAAACCATCGTTTGTGTATTATCTTCACAACACACCACATGATTAGTCTCGAGTTACATATGAACTATGTGTACTCCTATATGAACTCCAACTAGATTTTTTGAATCCACTTTATTTTGATTTCAAATCACATTACATTTCTAGCTCTAGCTAGATCTTCATAATCAAAACCATGTCTCATATGCTCCCGGGGGGTTCCGGTAACCCTCCCGGTATTCCGGTAAAATCCTGATTTCACCTGGAATGCATCCGATGTCCAAACATAGGCTTCCAATATATCATTCTTTACGTCTCGACCATTTCGAGACTCCTCGTCATGTCCGTGATCACATCCGGGACTCCGAACTCCTTCGGTACATCAAAATGCATAAACTCATAATAACTGTCATCGTAACGTTAAGCGTGCGGACCCTATGGTTCGAGAACAATGTAGACATGACCGAGACACGTCTCCGGTCAATAACCAATAGCGGGACCTGGATGCCCATATTGGCTCCTACATATTCTACGAAGATCTTTATCGGTCAGACCGCATAACAACATACGTTGTTCCCTTTGTCATCGGTATGTTACTTACCCGAGATTCGATCGTCGGTATCCAATACCTAGTTCAATCTCGTTACCGGCAAGTCTCTTTACTCGTTCTGTAATACATCATCTCGCAACTAACTCATTGGTTGCAATGCTTGCAAGGCTTATGTGATGTGCATTACCGAGAGGGCCCAGAGATACCTCTCCGACGATCGGAGTGACAAATCCTAATCTCGAAATACGCCAACCCAACATCTACCTTTGGAGACACCTGTAGTACTCCTTTATAATCACCCAGTTACGTTGTGACGTTTGGTAGCACACAAAGTGTTCCTCCGGTAAACGGGAGTTGCATAATCTCATAGTCATAGGAACATGTATAAGTCATGGATAAAAGCAATAGCAACATACTAAACGATGGGTGCTAAGCTAATGGAATGGGTCATGTCAATCAGATCATTCAACTAATGATGTGACCTTGTTAATCAAATAACAACTCTTTGTTCATGGTTAGGAAACATAACCATCTTTGATTAACGAGCTAGTCAGGTAGAGGCATACTAGTGACACTCTGTTTGTCTATGTATTCACACATGTATTATGTTTCCGGTTAATACAATTCTAGCATGAATAATAAACATTTATCATGATATGTAAGGAAATAAATAATCACTTTATTATTGCCTCTAGGGCATATTTCCTTCATCCCGTCCTTCAGTTATGTATGGATGTCGACCGATCTCCCTCAAGACATAGCTGGGTCTCTCCTTCTCAACACATATATGAGTCGTTCTACCTCTATAGTTAGGCCTCTGCCAACCCCTCCCACCACCCCCCTCCCCCCCACACACACCGATACATCGAGCGCTCTAGTCATGTCTCCCTGCCACACACAAACTTGACGTGTGCCCTCTAACGTTCCGGTAGGCTAGTCGCCCTATATCTTTGACTTGTACACACAAACAATTTCGATGGCTCTCTTCATCAATCTCGCACCCACCCACTTGATCCTCTCTTTGACTCTATCGATAGCTATGACCCCTCCCTCTCTTCTCGTGGATTGCCCGACCCTCTATGCATGATATGGATAGGCCTCCATTTCACACACATTGCATGCAAAATTTTGTTTGAGATGTCATCGACACATATTCCCACAAATAATTCACGAAATCAACCCCCCACCCCACCCCCACCCCAAAACAAAAAACACTCATGAACGCGGTTTGTATCTCTCACACACACACCATGTAGGTGGGGGACATGCACGAAGAGAAGAGGTGCATGCACGGCTCACGTACTCCCGTCTCTTTCCCAACCACACCCGCGCGGGTACATGGTGGAGCTCATTTCTGTATGAAAAAGGCAGCCCATGTGGTAATTTGGCACGTGTACTGGTTGTCCACTTGGTGGACGGAGGATCGTCTACCACGGGTGAACAAACAAATTGCGACTTGACGTGTTATGTTAAAAAAGAGGCAAGCCATGTGGGGCCTACCTTAGAGGCAAGGCTCTATACACTGGAGTACTTTTGATGTGTCCCGTCAACTCGCAGAACAAGGAGAAACTTGCTTAGTATGCCGTCTCCCCCGCCCACGGGCGCGGTGGCTCGCAGGATGAGGTGAAGCTTGCTTACTACGCCTTACCCCGCTCCCTCGCCCATGCGCGTGGTGGCTCGCAGGACGAGGAGAAAAATTTACTACTCCTTCCGTTTACTCCTCGTCCCTACTACCTTGGTTACAAAGATTATACTATCATATTGTTTGGAATATATATGTCCTTTAGTAGATTTCAATATGAACTACTAGTACATACTCCAAACACTGATGTATATAGACATATGTTAGAGTGTAGATTCACTCATTTTGCTCCGTATGTAGCACTCTCCCTCGCCCCTCGACCCTCGCCCACGTGGTGGACGTGCAACAATTCATTCGGTCTCATATAGCCAGAACGATATATACTGCACTACCATTATTGCTCGACTTCCCGAGGAGGCGAAGAGCCAATCGCAAGGTTAATATCTTGGAGATGCCAAGCGCAAGGTTATAGGAGAACGAGTAGTAGGTGCCGCGTCATTTATAAATAAAGTTTTTTTCTTCAGTGGCATGTACGCAATATGATAGGTTCATATGGAGAGAAAAGGAAACCGCTCCACTATATACATAGTCAGGATGGGCCAGCCTACATGGTTGCTTGCTGGGTTGCTCTCTTCACACTCTCTCGCACAAAAAGGCTGTGGCCACATCTCTAACATCCCGGCGGATCACGTCCGCTTGGGGAAGGGGTGGATGCTTAGTGTAGATGCGGTGGCCGTCGCCGACGGCGAAAAACCACTGTCGGCACGTCCCGATCAGGAGTCCCCGCCGTTCTCTTACAACAAAGCCGGTGAGGTTGCCTTCGTCCCTTGCTCACTGCCGCGACGTGGGCAGTTGCCGCCTCCCGCCGCCCTCCTCAAGATTGAGCTACGTCCCTCAGGTACAACTCCCTTTACAGCCGGCTTGCACCACTGCTCCAGCTGCCCACATCACTCCCTGTGGATATTTCCCTACTTCTTTGCCCCGCACATACCTCTACTGGCTTCTACGTACTGTATTTGTGATGAGTTTATGTCTCATCAACTAGTTCCAGTAATCTTATTCTAATCACGCTTGTTCAATTTCTTTGCCACATGGATGCTCATCTCAATTTTGGTGAAACTGCACAAAATGATCCGATGGTCAAAAGGTTGCAAACTTCATTTATTAGGAAGCTCGAACGTTGCCAGCAAATTGAAGCCTGGTCAGGGTTCACGGTTTAAGGGCTAGGGACTGCATGGATCGTTTTTTCTTTAGCTGCCTCTGTTCCAAAATAAGTGTCAACTTTAGTAGTAGTACAACTTTGTACCAAAGTTTGCACAAAGTTGAGAAACTTATTTTGGAACGGAGGCAGTACATATTTGCTATGATCTTTCAATCATTGAGATGCAATAGCATGCATGTTAGTCTCCTTTGTATTTGATGAAATGTTGCAACGTGCAACCTTGGACGCAAGATACATGTAACAGAAGCTGGAAGCTTCATAGCATTGTACAATTTTATCTTGCTGATAAATTACAGTACGTACTATACTAGTACTTCCTCCGTTCCTAAATATAAGTCTTTGTAGAGATTTCTTCATGAACCACATGCGGATCACTGTTCCTAAATATAAGTCTTGCACGCCTCTGCTGTAAGAATGGAGAAAATTGTAATCTAGTAGGTATACCTCCTTTCGCCGAAAGCGTGGGACATCCAGCAGAACTACGACCTCAGTAATAAAGACCAATGAGTCGTCAAATCACATAGACCCAGCAGTAAGTTGGACGGATGAAGCAACCATCACTCTTGCGCCAGTGAGAGGCCGCGTCCGCTCAGCCCGGGCATGAATGCGGCACCAATTTTTTGGAGCGGCGCTGACCGTTTCGGGCAGGAAGCGCATGCGGGCGATGGAGGGGCTTTGGGTGGGCCAGGCTGGTCAGGAGCGGCCGCGGCAGCTGTCCGCATGTCCCTACCGGACACGCCCGGAAACGAGAGGATGCACCGACTCTCGCGGCTAAAATCGTACAATACACAACATCTCTCTGTAGGAGTAGGTCGATCTGTCGCTCTCTCTAACACACACATGTTGTTAAACACACACGCACACACACACACACCCACACACATGCACACACGCACACACACACAGGCACCTTGGTCTCGTTGCACCTTCTAACGTGACTTATTACACCTAGACGGAGGGAGTAGTAAGTATACAAGATACGGTGGCACACTGACTTAAGTCGAATACAAGTGCCCAAAATTTGTGTGCATGTTATAATAAGGATTCAAGAATGTATAAAAGGTCATTTCCCTCTCGTTGAACATAACGGGAGGGTTGTGTAGCTGGTTAGCCTGTTCGCTCATCAAAATTGAGGTCTCGGGTTCGATAACTACACTTGAGCATAATTTGTGCCAGGAGGATTCTTTGACTGGTCAAAATGTTTTCTAGGGTTTGCACGCTTCACACTCTCTCTCCAGTATATATATACATGCTGGAGCCTCAGCGCTTGTAGTTGCTCTCTTCACACTCTCTCGCCCTCTCCCGCTGGAGCCTCAGCGCTTGTAGTTGCTCTCTTCACACTCTCTCTCCCTCTCTAGATCTAAACAAGACATCGTTGGCCTCTCTCTCCCCTCACTGCTGCTCAAAGAGCCGGCAGGATTCGTCCGCCGGGAAGGGAACGAGGCTTAACGCTGTCACCGTCGGCGAGGGACTACCGGCGCAGCTGTTCACTTTCCACCCTGCGGCGGCGCAGGAGGGCCTCTGACCCCTTCTTCTTTGCTGCCGTCCCGTCGCCCGCCGAACCACGCCCCAAGAACCTTAAGGTATAATTTACTTACTCCACATGCATTGCTCTAGCTGCATGTATACCATGAATCTAGGACGCGGTTCAAAGAGGAAAGGAGTCGGAAAACTTGTATATAGCATGAATCTCGGACGTGGTTCAAAGAGGAAATGAAGGGGGTAAGTTGTATAGCATTAATCTAGGACGTGGTTCAAAGAGGAAAGGAATGGGGGAAAGTAGTGGGGAAAGTTGTATCGCATAAATCTAGGACGTGGTTCAAAAAGGAAAGGAAGGGGCGAAAGTACTAGTTCAAAAAGGAAAGGAAGGGACAAGGCTGTAGAGTTTGAGCAGGACTAGATTTGCTGCGCTCACATAGGGAAAGGTGTCTGATAACAAAACTGGGACCAACACGGACTGACACGGAGTTATTTTAGTCCCTACACCAAAATGTCCCTGTAAACAAACACCCTCTAATAATGCCGCTGCAAAATTGATGCAATGCCACAGTTAAAAGCAAATTACATGTTTAACGAATTTTATTGTTAATATAATCTCTATGTTAATATTAATCAATGCCATCGTTTGAGAAATGCTACTGTCTTGCTTTCTTTCCCATTTAGATAAGGTAGATGCTTCTTTTTGTTGGCTTCTGTGTCATCCACCGTTATTGACCACTAATTGTTTCCTTTGCACCTCTGTGTAAATATGGTTATCTGCTTCACCTCGTTGCCATTGTAACCTTTTGTTGCACTGCACAAAACACTTTTGTTTTAAGAGTGTTTTGTGCAGTTCAACCAAAATGTCACACCGACAACGTTGCTTGATTGCTTGATCTTAGTGAAACTACACAAGAGGAGATCTTAGTTCCTATCCGTTAAGGCGAATTTGGTTCAGATCTTCTTCTTGTGAGTTGTTTGAATTCCGCATCACGAGAGGTCAGTACTAGCCTTCTTTCACATGATTCTGCAGTGTGCATTCATATGTTGTGCTACTTGTACGATAATGTTGCTTGATTTTAGTGAACTACACAAATGGAGACAAGACTTCCAATCTGTATGTGCACCGTAATATCCCATTGAGGTAAGATAAGGATATTTCACAACTGCTGGACTGTAGTTTGTCACTTTCATCAGAAAATTTAGTTTACTACTGTACTTGTGCTCCCTAATTGACATGCCAAATCTTACATTGAAGGCGAAGCTTGTTTGTTATTGAACCAAGTGATGAAGGGGAAGAACAAGGGGAAGAAAAACAAAAATCAACTCCCGGTGCTGTAATGAAGCACTGGAACTGTGATGGCACACGTAATGATATAGTTTTGCATCTTAATTTTTTGCTATGGCTGGAACGAGCAATTGTTTTGCCACTGATTTGATGCCACTCTTAATGTAATATGTAATTATCTCTACTTGTGCAAACAGGGATCTTCTTTGAAGATACCATATATTTTAGTGGAACTGCACAAGAAGATGTTGGGAACATTAAACTAGTCGAGGAGTATATAGTAAGCTTGGCCACCACCGTAGATAGCAACTGATGGTTCCGGAGAAATGTTTCATCTGTATGCTCTACACAATAAGCCTCCTGACAAAGGTTGGTACTCGCCCACTGATTTCATCCATATGATTGAGCTTTGTCATCTCTATTGGTGTTGTGCTACTATTTAGATACTATCATGAAAAAGTGGTATTGTCCTTGAGAAGTGCTTCATCTGTGCTGTTCTAAATATTTCCTTTCCTTTTTTTAGAGCAAACAGTGATGCTAGCATTTAGTTGTCCTCTTGTCGTCTCACAACAGGATCATCTTCCTCTGAAGAAGAATATGGAGTACGTGAAGTGACTAGTTCCGATTATGCCAGGATGAGGAAGGCCTGTCTATCTTATCATCAGAAGGAGCAGTTGAAGGATGGTTACATTACTCCCCACAAGACCAAACTAACTTCAGCTCAGAAGGACTGACAAAATCTCCATTTTTTTGCTGTTGTTCTAGGATTCTTTCTGGTGAGTTCCATTTTTCTAAAAGTGTGCTCTACGTGGACCATGTATGTGCCTGTTGAAACTGTCAATTCATAATACAGTTTGCTCTATACTAATCACTTTTTTGTATTTGTGCAAACAGGGGTGCTCGGCTTGATTTCAATGGGAACTACACAAAATGTTCATGAATACATCGAATCATTCATTTCCACCACAAGAAAGGAGGTGCCTATAAGTTCAAGGCGTTGCAACATATAAGGGCGAAATCATACAAGCTACGCGCGAATTTGGTTGATTTTGGTGGAACTGGACAAAAAGAACAACTGGTTTATTTAGCACGAGGTGCCATGTCAATGTCCGAACTGATGGCAAACCCTGCCCATTCCACAATCACAGGCATTTGATATTTTGGAATGGGACAACCTTGTCAAATTTTGCTCATTGATTTTAGCAAGACATGCGTTTGATATTTTCGAATGGGACGCCCTTTGCTGTCAACAGCGTCGATCAATTTTTTCTTTATTCTTTAGTTGGGAAGTAAATATTGCCTCTGACATGTGACTCGCTGAGATGCATAATCATCGATTGTTTTGAATGTTCTATATGGATTGCCATGCCTGTGTGTTTGATTGCAATGTACAGAAACGCTAAAAAGCTGCTCAAACTCTTTGTACTCCTTCTGTTCCTTTTTACTTCGCATATTGTGTAATTACATACTTTTTTGTATAAGATTGGTCAAAGTAGAGATACTTTGACTGCAGACAAAACTTGTATGCACACTAGAAAGGACCGGAGGGAGTACATGTGAAACTGCTGCAAACGAGGTGATCACCCTGGGAATAATGCTAGTACGTATTCTTTTGCATGTTCATCCAATGCTAGTGATACAGGAATTTGAACTAATCGAAATAAATTCATTCATACACGGTCGGATTTCATATAAACATGCCGGATTTCATTACATTTCAACTAAAAAGGGGTGCACTGGAGGTATAATTAATTAACCGGCCTAGCTTGTCATAGCGATTAGGGCAACTAGGAGCCCAATGATCAGGATCACCACATGACAAACACCTTTCTTCTTGTCATTCTTCTTCTTGAAGTTCGTGTGTTGCACAGCCTTGTTCTTCCCATCAAACTTTGCTTTACCATCAAACTTGCCCTTGTTCTTGAACTTGTGGGGCTGGAAGTTCTTCTGTACCATATTGGCACTAGATCCTCCCTCAATTCCTCAAGCATGTGTGTTCTTTGCTCTCGCCTTTTCTTCCACATCAAGAGTACCAATGAGATCCACGAAGGAGGAAGCTTGGTGACGAAGGAGGTATAATTAATTAACCGAAGCTACCCACTTGTGTCCCGCTGAGCTGAACAGAAGCTTCAGTGACTAAACTGCAGGTGCAGTTGCGTAACTGACATGTGGCCTATTGGGCCCACGTGTCAGTCAGCCAACTGCACCAGCAGTTAAGTAGAAGCAGCGTTCTTCTCCAGCGCAGCTGTCCGACTCCACGTCGCCGCCAAGAAGCTAACCGGCCGTCAATGGCCAACCCGCCTAGCTTGGCTTCAATAGGAGGTACCAGCGGTGGCCTTACTTGGACCCGAGCGGTGGCGACCTACCGTGTTTTACTCTTCCTCGTTTTTTGTGTGGCGCAGCCTCGTTGGCAGCGGGGCGGGGCCTCGGCGGAGCCGGCGATGTCCTCTGTCTCGTTGTAGGCGGGCGGCACCTCAGCGGAGTGGTGGAAATCCTCCCCCGTGTTACCGGCAGGATGGGGCCTCGGCTGAGCCGGCGATGTCCTCTGCCTCGTTGTTGGCGGGGCGGGGCCTTGACAGAGCCGGCGGTGTCCTCTGCCTCGTTGTTGGCGCCACGGGGCCTCGGTGGAGCAAGGCCTCGTCGACGCCAGCGGAGCGGGGACTCGTCAAAGTCGGCATTGTCCTCTGCCTCGTCCTTGGTCTCGCCAAATAGCGCCTCGCCCGCTTCATCGCCCTCTTTGCTAGCCTCTTTGTAGGTGGACGCAGCCTCCGCCACCCGCATGCGGTACCGCCAGCGCTCGAGGCGGCCCTTGCGGGCGGAGCGGTACGAGTTGAGCAGTGCATCCTGCTCCGCCCGCTCCGCGGTGATCTGCTCCTCCGCCTGCAGGTGCTCCTGGAGGAGATGGTGGTTGTAGGCGGCGTCGGCCTGCGCCTCCCGGAACTACTCCTGACGCATCTGCCTCACACTATCCATATATTGGGCACGGGCCTCGCCGATGGTCATGGTGCAAATGCACCGACGAGGATGGCACGGAGGAGGGGGTTGGCGCCGGATCGTCGACTACCATGTTTGCCATTGGGACGTCGTCGTCCTCCGGCTGCCTACCGTCCAGCCGGTCGGCAGCAATGGCTGCCATCTCCTTGTGGTCCGTCGTCCGCCCGTCCCGAAGAGCACTGGAGTGCGAGAAAGCCATGTTGGGTAGTAGTGGTGTGGACAGGAGAAAGGGAACATATGCGGATGACTACGGCTATGGCCGGCGCAGCAGTTTATATAGCAATGGTGGGCGGGCGGAGGGACGGACATGTGGTGCCGGAGTAGCCGCCTCGGCAATCGCGTATCATTAATGTGGGCGGCAGATGGACGGACGGACGACACTTGTGTCGTTTGAAGGCGGAGCAATCGCCTGCACCGGGAGGCGGGGCGGGCGGCGCTGACTGTTTCGGGCGGAAAGCGCGCGCGGGCGAGGAGATGACTTTACTTGGAGAGGATGACAATGGGGACCCACCAGGTCCATAGCCTCACGTACGCAAGTTCCTCCTTATTAGAAGGTGAATAAGTCGTATTAGAAGGTGCATCACGACCTAGGTGCAAGCAGATTGGTGGAAAAGAAGAATATTTCTCTCTTCTAAACACAACATTAAATCACATCATTAAGAGGATGCCTTATTAGCTACCCATGCAGGCCATCGTAATTCATAGCATGCAAAGCGCTTTTATTTCTTGCCTAATAACCGCATGGACGTGCTGCATGCATTGGTCCTTGCCCTAGCAAAAAAAGGGAGGAAAGGGGTTTCCACGGGAGACAACAAGGTAGAGGTGGAAGCGCTCGCTGGAGTAATTTATTTTGCTTCCCCCTGGTTTCCTGACATCACGGTCCCACACCATTGTCAACCTATGCAGTAGTCAATAAACGAGAGAATTGCACAAGAAGCGGCCGACAGCTGGGACCAAGCAGCTCGAGCAGTATTTGTGTTTTTGAGGTGTGAGCACTGCAGAGTTTTTCGATGTTTAACCCAGATAATAATTTTTCTCCTCTGAACAACAACGAAAACATTGCTGCAGGTATTAACTGGGCGGGCTATGGCCCGTCTAGCCCAGGCCAGATATCTAGCCCAGATATTAATTTTTTTCAAGCTGAAAATGGCTAGCCCAGCTATACTTTTTTTTAGGAATACCCAGGCAAGGTCAAATTGTTATTCTCCGCCCCACTGGGCTGCAAATCTTCCTAGGAGGGATGCATTAGGCTTGACAATAAAATGGGCTTTAAGAAATAATAAATGGGATGTAATTATAAAAACTAGGCAGTAACTATAAAAAAATGCACCAAACACGTGATTACTTTATAAAATATTATTTTTGGATATCGAAAATTTTAATTCCATTAATTGTTGCGAGCGCAATGTTTTGTTGGATTTTTACATTATATAAATTTATTTAATCTGACTAGAAATTTCGGGATAAAAATATTTCAGATCCCATCAAAATGTGGCAAATTTTATTGAATTCTGTTTTGAACGGTTGGTTGAAATGGGCTATACTTTTAACAAACTGTAAATGAGCTGTAGTAAATTCCAATAGAATTCAAAAATGGGCTACACATTATTACAAATCTCAAATGGGCTATAAGTTCTCTGCCACACACTTCTGGCCTTACTAAGTTGACGCGTCCCCTAAAAAACAGAGTTGACGTGTATGCAAGGCTTTGTCAACTTATAGTCAACACACGGTTCTAGCAGCAGTGGCCATTGGATGTCCATCCAACGGATGCCGTGCTTCTTCTTCAATCTCGGATATTCTAGCTTCCCCCGCCCAAAAAATGATTCCTCCCCCAGACATCTGGGGCGCACCGTTTCGGAAGCTGACCTGTGGGCCTACTAAGTTGACGTACCAATGGCTTTGTCAACTTAGTCAATATAAACGATTCTAGCTGCAGTGATCGTACGATGTCCATCCAACGGCCGTAGTGCTTCTTCAACCTCTGGTCTTCTTGCTCCAGCGGCCCAAAGCAGCGCTGGTCGTGCCGCCTGCTCCTGCCTCCCGTGGCCGGCTGTGCTGCCACGGAGGCCTCATCGCCCCTACTATTCCCACGGCCGGCCAGGCCCTGCGGCGACAGCAGCCTCACACCGTAGCCGAACCAGTGAACCCTTGTACTCCTCTCCGCGCGCGCGCGGGCTTCCGCTGCCGCGTCTTCCCCGGCTCCGCGTCGTCCCCTTCCTAGGCCTCGCCGTCGTCCACCGCCGTGGTGCTGTCAGCGCGCCATGGTCAATGTGGTCAACGACCGAATTTCATCGGAAGAATACTATACGTGGAGAGGCTGACAGCTGGGTCCACGGCGGCAGCAAGGAAGTGCCTCATTATTACGCGGAAAATAATTATTCCTCCACCTGATAGCAGGGACCCACCGGACGAGCCACCAGTATTTTGCGAAAAAAATCGTTTCCCCCTGACTGCTGTGTCACGCCCTCAATGCGGCTATATCTCCCACGTGTCGAAGCACGACTTAGAGGCATAACCGCACTGAAAGCAATGTCGCAAGTGAGGTAATCTTCACACAACTCATGTAATATATAAGGGAAAGAGATACATAGTTGGCTTACAATCGCCACTTCACACAATACATGAGTAAAACGTTACATCAACCAAGTACAATCAGGGCCTGACTACGGAGCCAAAATAAAAGAAGAAACCCCAAAAGAGACAAAGGTCCCCGATCAACCCCAACTGGGCTCCACTACTGATCGACTAGAACGAAACAACATAAAGGACAAGATCTTCATCGAGCTCCTCCTCGAGCTCAGGTGCGTCACCTGCACGGTTTCTTCGGCACCTGCAAACTGGTTTTGGAAGCATCTGTGAGTCACGGGGACTCAGCAATCTCACACCCGCGAGATCAAGACTATTTAAGCTTAAAGGTAGGACAGGGTAGTGAGGTGGAGCTACAGCAGCGACTAGCATATATGGTGGCTAACATACGCAAATGAGAGCGAGAAGAGAAGGCAAAGCACGGTCGAACAACTATGATCAAAAAGTGATCCTGAACTACTTACGTCAAACATAACTCCAACAACCGTGTTCACTTCCCGGACCCCGCCGAGAAGAGACCATCACGGTTACACACGCGGTTGGTGTATTTTTAATTAAGATCAACTTCGGGTTTTCTACAACCGGACATTAACAAATTCCCATATGCCACATAACCGCGGGCACGGCTTTCGAAAGTTCAAACCCTGCAGGGGTGTCCCAACTAAGCCCATGATAAGCTCTCGCGATCAACAAAGGATATTCCTTCTCCTCGGGAAGACCCGATCAGTCTCGGAATCCCGGCTACAAGACATTTCGACAGTAATAAAACAAGTCCAGCAAAACCGCCCGATTGTGCCGACAAATCCTGATAGGAGCTGCACATATCTCGGTCTCAGGGCACATCCGGATGAGACAAGCTACGAGTAAAACCAGACTTCGAGTTTCCCCGAGGTGGCCCCGCAGGCTGCTCGTTTCGAACCAGCACTTAGAGAAGCAGTGGACCGGGGGGGCTAAATAAAGATGACCCTTGAGTCTGCAGAACCCAAGGGAAGGGGATAGGTGGTGGTGAGGCAAATGGTAAAACCAATGTTGGGCCTTGCTGGAAGAGTCTTATTCAAAGCGAACTGTCAAGGGGGTCCCATAAATCACCCGACCGCGTTAGGGACGCAAAATCCGGGAACATAACACCGATATGACGGAAACTAGGGCGGCAAGAGTGGAACAAAACACCAGGCATAAGGCCGAGCCATCCACCCTTTACCAAGTATATAGATGCATTAATAGTATAAGAGATATTGTGATATCCCAACAAGTAAACATGTTCCAATCAAGGAACAACATCTCCATGTTCCAACAAGGAACAAACTTCATCTTCATCTGCAACTAACAACGCTATAAGAGGGGCTGAGCAAAGCGGTAACATAGCCAAACAACGGTTTGCTAGGACAAGGTGGGTTAGAGGCTTGGTTTAACAATATGGGAGGCATGATAAGCAAGTGGTAGGTATCGCAGCATAGGCATAGCAAAAGAGCGAGCATCTAGCAAGCAAAGATAGAAGTGATTTCGAGGGTATGGTCATCTTGCCTGCAAAGTACTCAGAGTTGTCAAAAGCTTGATCCTCGTAAGCGTTCTCAACAGGTTCCTCGATCACGTACTCGTCTCCCGGCTCTACCCAAAACAAGAATACAAGCAAAGGAGACATCCATCAATCATGATACAATGCGCAAACAACATGATGCAAAACATGGCATGATATGCGAGATGTGGTATGCAATGCATATGCGTGCTTCGGAAGGAAAAAAGATGAACCAGGCATAATCTTGGCAAACCAAGTATGCCACTGTAAAGGTGAGGTGATTTCGGTTGAAATCGATATAAAGATCACCGGAATCGGATGCACGGTTCGCAAATGACAAGCAAAACAAGAATGACATTAATCTGCCATTAACAGCATGATGCTACTTAGCAAGTAACAAGAAATTAAGCTACTGCACCCAAACATATCAACAAAGCATATGACAGAAAACTACTCAAGATGCTTGACAAAAGATGAACACTGAGCTACGGCTAAATCACACCACAACAGGTTCAAACAAGCATGGCAAAAGCGCAAAAGATAACAGGTTCACAGACTTAGTGAAAATAACATGCTAGAAATTAACATCAGGATGACATGTTTAGAGCAAGGAGACAACATGCTACAGGAACAGGACATAGCAAGATATGGCATGGCATGAATCTACTCAAAGCATTGAACAAAAGTCCCTTACTGACCATAAGCCAAAAAGGAACAGAAAATATACTAACACCCATGTCAATTAAGCAAGTTTCGTTACAGATTTCAGACTTAGCAGAAAACTGGACATGTCAAAAACAGATAGCAAGTAGGCATGTTTACGAGCTCGATGCACTCAGTACAGAGCATTGCATGATAAACTAAGCACACATACATAAAGAAGACATGGCATATAAGCTAGACATGGCAAGAACAACAATATATCATGCACGGATCAACTACAACAAGCTTGGCAAAATCGAATAACATGTAAACAATCTGCCAGTAACATTTTATAGCAAAAATAGAGCTTGATTGACTCAAGCTATGGCACTCCATAATTACAAACAAAGGCATGGATGGATAGAGTAAATCCATATGCTCAAAACACCCTTATTGATCATGCTCAAAAGAGGCATAGATCTCTCTGAAACAACATGAACACATGGCATAAAAATAACAGCAGCACATGACAATGAAATTACTAAGTCTCTGAAATCAGTAACATTATGATCCCTAGTTTGTATGCTTGTGCTAGTCACCACAAAGATCACAAAAATACATGGCATAAATCTCTGGAAATATTGCATGGCATATTACAAAACACATGTAGGACTCAACTCCATCGGATGCACACATCAATCATGGAAAAAATGACAAAAGTGCATGTGCTGATAATAATCTGGAACCAACATCACATAGCCCTCTTCTAGCAGCATTTCGGGCATCAAGATGAGCTCAAATGAAAATGATGAAATGAGATGAAATGATGTACTCATCGCGGCGAACGATTTGATATATTACACGCACGAAACGGAGCAGTATGCAGCAAGTTATGGCATGAAGAAGTATGCATGAAAATGCAACAGATCCGGGGACTTAGCCAAAATTTATACCCCTCCGAGAGTCAACGGGATGAAGCGGTGCGGGATGACGAGATCCGAGACGGAGGCGCTGTTTGGTTCCCGGGGCTGGTGGATCTCATCCACCTTCCCCGGATCCGGCGACTCCGGCGAGGCGGCGGCCTCCGGCGAGGTCGAGGCCGGCGGGGCAGGCGTGGTGGAGAGGCGGCGAGGTGCGGGCGCGGGACGCGGCCAGGCCCGGCTCGCGGCGGCGGCGACTCGCGGCGAAGGGCGGCGAGCGTAGGGCGGCGAGCGCAGGGCGGCGGGCAACGGGGGACGGCGGGAGGCGGCGGCTCGCCGGCGCGGGCGGAGGGGTGCGCGGCCGCGGCGGAGAGGCGGTGGGGTCGAGCGCGGGGGCGCCGGGCGCGGCGGTGACGGGCGGCGATGACGGGCCGGGAGGGCCGCGGTCGGGCCCCGGCGGGCCCGCGCGGCGAAGTGGGGCGCCCGAGCTGACGTGGCGGCGGTGGATTGGGCGGACGACGGCGGGGCGGACATGTCCGGGCGGTGAGATTTCGTCCGGCGGCGGAGAGGGGAAAACGCTAGGGTTAGGGGTGGATACATCCGCAAATTTCGGGAGGAGGGGCATATTTATAGGTAGGAGGAGCTAGGAAGCTCCAAATGGAGTGCGGTTTTCGCCCACACGATCGTGATCGAACGGCGATGGGCAAGGGAGTGACTTAGATGGGTTTCAGGCCACTTTGAAGGGGGTGTTGGGCTGCACACCAAAGAGGCCCTTACGGTTACCCGGTTAACCGTTGGAGTATCAAACGACCTCCGAATGACCCGAAACTTGACAGGCGGTCTACCGGTGCTATACCAAGGCCGCTTGGCAAACCTCGGTCCATTCCGAGCAAGTTTAATACCCGCTCATGAAAAATAGGTAAAAGGGGACGCCGGAGGACGTAGGAGCGCCGGATTGCAAAACGGACAACGGGGAAAATGCTCGGATGCATGAGACGAACACGTATGCAAATGCGATGCACATGATGACATGATATGAAATACAGATGATGACATGGCAAAGTGCAACACGCAAGCACATGACAAGGCAACGACGGCGAATAACTGGCGGACACCTGGTGCATCGAATCCGGGGCGTTACATGCTGGGACCCACCGTATTTCGCGAAAAAACATTCTCCCCGCTGTCAGCTCGGACCCACCAGAAGTGCCTCCTTATTACGCACAAAAAATGAATACTCCCCCTGCTAGCTGGGAGCCACCTTGCTGGGAGGTTGACTTGTGGGCCTACTAAGTTGACGGGGACGGAGGGCTTTGTCAACTTAGTCAATATGCACGATTCTAGCTCCAGTGGTCGTACGATATCCATCCAACGGCCGTAGTGCTTCTCCAACCTCTGGTCTTCTTGCTCCAGCCGCGCAAACCAGCGTCGGTCGTGCCTCGTGCTCCTGCCTCCCGTGGCCGGCTGTGATGCGGCGGAGGCCTCACCGCCCCCTAATACTCCCACCGTTGGCCAGGCCATCCCTCTACTCACCCACACCCCCTGTTATTCTACGGCGACGGCAGCCTCACACCGCAGCGAACCAGTGAACCCTCGTACTCCTCTACGCGTGGGCATCCATTGTCGCATCTTCCCCGGCTCTGTGTCGTCCCCTTCCTAGGCCTCGTCGTCGTCCACCGCCCTGGTGCTCTCGAGGCGGCATGGTCAAAATGGTCAAGAAATGACTTCCATCGGACGTGGACTATACGTGGAGAGGCTGATAGCTGGGTCCACAGCCGCATCAAGGAAGTGCCACCTTATTACATGCAAAATAATGATTCCTCCACCTGACAGCGGGGACCCACCGGACGGGCCACCGTATTTCGCCCCCTGACTGCTGGGACCCACCAGCTACATCTTCGCAGGCAAGGAAGTGCCTGACAGTCGGGACCCACCTGGTTGAAGCGTACGTAGCTTTGTCATTCTGGTCGCGAACGTGTACGTACATATATATTGGTGGATGTAGAGGCACACACATGTCGTAGTAGAGGCGCGCACGTAGCATGTACACGTACGTACAGCGGCCAGGGTGCAAGAGAGAAAATACGGCCACGTATGTGTACTTACGGGCAGGGTCTCGAACACCTACTCGCGCATATGTACGGCCAGTGCTCGTGTACATGGTTGGGTCGAAACGGAGAAACAGCGTCGTCGTCGTGTTCATGGGGAGGCAACAGAATGCGTCATGTTCATCGGGAGGCAACGCGGCTGGGTCGGAACGAAATGCGTGGTCGTGTTCATCGGGAGGCAACGCGGTTGGGTCAGAACAGAATGCGTGGCCGTGTTCATCGGGAGGGCTTGGACGGAAGAGGCGATGGAAACGAGGTCTGGCGTACCACAAAACGGAGGAAACGGACCTCCTACGATCGAAACGGGGGTCCTGTTGATCGGGAGGGGTGTGGCTTACCGCAAAACGGAGGAAACGGACCTCCTACGGTCGAAACGGGGGTCCTGTTGGTCGGGAGGGGTGTGGCGTACCGCAAAACGGAGGAAACGGACCTCCTATGGTCGAAACGGGGGTCCTGTTGATCCGGAGGGGAGTGGCGTACCGCAAAACGGAGGAAACGGACTTGTGTTCGAGCGCTAGGTCGAAAGGGGGGTCATGTTCATCGGGAGGGGTGTGGCGTACCGCAAAACAGGACTCCACGGGATACTGTTCATCTCCACCGTCGACCCCCTCCAGCCTCCACGAGCTACTGTTCATCCACCGTCGACCTCCTCCAGCCTCCACGGGCTCCTGTTCATCCAGCCTCCACCGCGCGCTACTCCACCGGCTATTGTTCAACCATCCCTCCACCGTCTACTGTTCATCCAGCCCTCCACACCACGGGGTCCTGTTCAACCACCCCTCCATGGGCACCCCTCCACCGTCTACTTGTGGGGACCCCGACTCATAAGTCGTGATCATTGAATGCACGTGTACAGTGATCCCAGAGATCAACGCTCACTGAACACACAGAAGCTGAATAACAAGAGTCTTACATCCATACATACCGTATTACACAAGTAGGACCATTATGGTCAAGTCTTGAGTATAACATTTCAGCGGAAATCTTCGTTGATAACTTGGACCCATGCCATCTGCCTTAACCCTACAGGCATTCTGACTGGGAAGCGTCCTAGCTCGCATGTTCGTCACCGAAGTATTCTTCATCATATCCTGTTCTTATTATGCCTGGCCAATAAAATTACCAATGGCAAGCCAATGAGTACTTTGAATGTACTCGCAAGCAACCCATGTTTTTGGTTCGAGGTACAACAATGCATGATATAGGTAAATTTTTGCGGAAAGATAGTTTTGAGTGCAATGACATGTTCAACAACTTGTAAGACATGTATCAGGAGAATTCAAGTAACCATGAGGACAGGTTACAGATATCAACATAAATAGAGTGGGCACCGACCCAACTCAATCATGTCAAGTCCTTGACTTGACCAAAGTAGTTCTCCCCACACACACTGGTTTGTAAACAAGTGGACGTAGCCCAAGAGCGGTTACTCAACTGTCCTTGACCGTGGACACGGCTATTCGAATAGTTTTACACTCTGCAGAGGTTGCACACTTTACCCACAAGATCCGGGGAACTTCCGTGTCATCCACGACCCGCGGTACCTCAAGTACCCAGGGTAAGCACCCGATCACTACCTTTCCCTAGACGACACTAACAAGGAGTCCACTCGTTGTTCCGTATCCTCACGATGTACATCATACGAGACTCACTCGAGATCGTAACATCTGAGAGGGGACACAACGGTGTATCCGGTGCCGTGTGAAAACAGTCATGGCCGCCCTACCTGGCACGACCCCGTCCCGAGAGAGTGCACCAACAACTCTCCCGTCACTAGTAATGCGGGCTCCAAGCTAGTATTGGCCTAGGTAATCAATAATGCCCTTTCCCATACAAGGGTAAAGTGGTTGCGCATGTAAGGTTGGAATAACGGTCGGAACTTAAACCAATCCGTTTTGATAAACAACACACACACTTGCCTCGGTACACCACTTCGTCATCAAGTGGTTACCCAACTCATCATCTCCCTCGGGCATAAGTGGCACCCGACGGGGTTTTCGAAAAGTCCTTTGAAAATACTTTGTCTCCATCACCATGCATATTCCCGTCCCTTTTTGCGTAGCAACTACTTTAGCATCCTATCTACTCCCACCGGCATAACCCTCATAAGAAGGTAGGGTCATGCATAATGCAGGTATCAACGAGGAAGTAACGAAGGCAACCCACCAAAGTGATTACCATCTCATCATGATTTTGAAGCAACACTAATAAAGCGCTATATGACATGCATAAAAAGGGTTTCATAGACATGGTCAAAGGGCTGCTTGCCTGGTTCATCAGAGTCTTGAAATCTTCTAGTCCTCCTCCAAGTACTCCGTCTACTTCGGCAACTAACGTCGGAAACAATCACAATAAGCAACACAACAAGGCAAGAATAAATGTGCTCTAAAAATGTGAGTTGGGCTTTTCTAGGATACCGCTGGTCATATAAGGAATGACCAAAGTGATTTCATTGGAATTGGGTCTATGGATATTTCTAAACATTTCGATATGATGGAATCAAGGGGTTTATGGAATTGCAAGAAGTGTACAGAGACATATTTTTGAAAAATGAGCAAAGGCACCCATTTAACAAAGGATAATTTTAGAAGCATCTAGGAATTGGTTTCACTGGATTTGGAGTTCAAAGGAATTTCCTATGAATTTGCAAAGTTGATAAATATGAAGAAATGGCTCAATAATTTATGTGGTACAAAAATTATTAATAAAAATGTTCATAAACTAAGTTAAACACCTAGGAATTTGAATCATGATATTTGGATCAAATTTGAGCTCTCTATGATTTTCTAAAGTTCATCAAAGAAATGGAAAATGGGGTTTTAATAAATATTTCTGAAGAGAAAGATTCTGGAAAAATGTGCAAATAGCACCATGTGATAGATCATGATTTGTGGAATTACTAGAAATTTGAATCATCCAATTTGGAGGTAATATGAATATTTTATGGATTTTTGACGTTGACTGGAAAAAGAAAAAGAAAAGGGTTTACCTAAATGGGCCGGATCTGGGCGGTAGCAGCACGCACTGGGCGAGGCTTCGCAGTAGGGCGCTACTGGGCCGGCCCAGCGGCTTGGCCGCACGCGTGCAGGGGGCCGCGTCGAAGGCGGGTTCGCTGGTATACGCCTTCGCGCGAGGGAGACGCAAAGGCGGAAGCCGACTCCACTTAAACAGGCGGGGCCCTCTACCGACGTCGTTGACCTGTGGGTCCCACACCAACTCTCTCTCTCTCTCCCGCCTCCTCCTTCTTCCTCCCGATGGGCAGAGGCAGGGGACAGACGGCGAGCGCGCCGATGATGATTCCGGCCGCTCCGCTGCGCCCGGGGCTAGGCTGGTGGTCTGGGCGGATGCCTCGTTCCACGCCGCGCCCAGAGGTGGTTGCGCTGGACACGGGGAGCGCTAGACTTGGGAGGAGCGTCGGCCATGGCGGAGACCGGCGACGGCGACAATGGGCACGGCGAGGAAGGCATGGGGAGGAGGTCCTAGTGTGCGGGAGAGGGTTCTTGGGGTCGTGGGAGTCCTCGGGATGGGTCAGTGGGAGCGGGAAAGCAACGATGGCTCGGCTACGCCCGAGGGCACGACGGCGGCACTCCGGTCATGGAGGTGGGAAGAGGGCACAAGGGAAAGATTGGGCATGTCCGGGAGGTTCACGAGAGTAATGGGGATCCAGCAGAGGAGAGGAAGAGCTCGGGGGAAAGCTCTATATAGGGGGGCACCGGTGCACCATTGGCGCGGTCCAGGCCGCGCTTGGGTGAGCTCTAGGAGGAGTGAGGAGAGAGGCTCAGGAGGGGGCCGGCAGCTTGCGGTGTCCCGGACGTCGAGGCGGCCTCGGGGGACACGAGGGGGAGGCCCTAGGTGGCCGGAGGTGCTTGGCAGGGGGCGGCTACAGTGCGGGAGCGCACTGTAGCACGCTCCAGAGCGCGTGTGTGGCCGGCATGGCAATTTTTTTGGCATTGTGGGCGCGGCCACTGCTGTCTGGTAGCTCTAGGGGGTAGTAAACAAGTGGGGAGGAGCTTTGGATGCCTTGGAGAGACACTAGGAGAGGAGAGAGGTTGAGGGAGAGAGAGAAAGAGGTGGTTTCACCCCTCAATTATTGAGCTGGGATGCAACCATTGTTACTGGAGGTAGAGGAGGACTAGGAGGAGCTGTGGTAAAAAGTTGAGCTCAAGGAGATTAGTGGAAGAGGTCAAAAATGGCATTTTGGAAAAGTGTCGGAAGGTGTTTGATAATGGTTTGGGCAAGTAGATGATTTCCATTTGCCATGAGACTCTACAGGGTGAAATGACACATATAATTAGGGTGTTCCACCTAATTTGAGCTCATTTGGGAAAAGTTGCCAATGTAACTTTGGTAAACCCTAGAAATCAGCAGAAATGGCTTTACCAAGATTTAGTCATGCAAATCTATTCTCCTTGATGCACCACTTGGTGTAGTGTCATCATTTGAGGATTTGAACATGTCCACAAAAGTTGGGGTCAAGGAGAAAAGGTTGGCAGTACAAACTAGTTCAAATTTGATTCTGGTCAAAGAGGGTTTTGGGGTACTTTGATCAAGATAAAATTCTATCCAACTTGTGCCATTTGGTCTAGATTCATTGTTACACCATTTGAGAGTGTGCACCAAGTTTGAGAGCATTTGGACATGTTTGACAGTGCAAAGCTGTTCAAACTTGAAAAAGGACAGAAGTGGTTTTGAGAGGGTTTCATGGGGTTATATTGTTCTCCATGACATGGTACTTGGCAAGATCGTCAAAAATGTCATATGTGACATGCTAGAATTTCCTTGGATTTTTATGAAAATATTTCCTGTAGAAATATTTCAAATCCTTGAAATGGGCAGAAATGGTTTTGGGAGGTTTTGTCCAATATTTGATCATGACCATATGTTGAAACTCATATATATGGAAAATATATGTCCATTGAGTCTCCCTAATTTTTCTCAAATATTTTTAAAGCTTCAAAAAATAATTTTAACCTATTTAAGACCATTTCTGGCCTTAAGAAAAAGCCTTTAAATAAAATAGGAAAATAACTTTTAAAATTATATTTTTGTGGTTTCTGGGTAACCTATATCTAATAGGAGTCAAAAATATTGTTGGAAAGATTTTTACTGCCCTTAATTAAGTACTTGCAGTGCAATCCTCAATCAAGGGGTTTTTGGAAAAACTAATTTTGAAAATACTATTTGGCCAAATTCTTTTTGTAAGAAAATACTATATTGCACTATACACATGGCATGATCATTGGGAAGAGGTTTTGGATCAAGGAGAAGGTGTATAGGAGTTAGATAATTTATTTGATTTTTAGAGCACTTGCAAACAATAGTCAAACATTTAATCAAAGCAAAGACAAAACACTCAAAAGTTTTTGTCAAACCACATTTTATCATGATTTATTAGCTTAAGTGATGTGGCATGAAAATTAGGGTGTGACACTACTATTCATCCTACCCTCCACGGGGTGGTCCTGTTCATCCAGCCCTCCACGGGGTCCTGTTCATCCAGCCCCAACTGGCTCGATCGATCGGGGTCCTGTTCATCCAGAGGCAACACCACGGGGTCCTGTTCATCCACCCCCACCGCTCACTGTTCATCCAACCCCCCCCCCCCCCCCCCCCGCAACGCTCACTGTTCATCTAGAGGCAGCATCGATCGGCTTCAGTTAGCAGCAGTAGCCAAGGAATCGCTTGATCGGGTTCAGTTAATAGCCATCGATCGATCGCTCGGGTTCAGTAACGCGTAGCCTACAATGCAATCACTCGGGTTCAGTTAGAGCCCAACACTCGCTCGGGTTCAGAGCCAACGCCTCACACACACGCGCGTATGTGTATGAGAGAAACACGCATCGCTCGGCCCCCGACCTCCCACCGTAATCGGGAACTCCCCGAAATTTTCCTCCCCCTCGCTTCTACCACGATTTTTTCCGTCATGGACGGCCCAAAGAATGTCATGCAGCTGCGTCTCCGGCCCGCCCAGGACGAAAAGCCCATTTTCTGTCATGATTTTTTGTCATAGAAGTAGGAGCCCACCACATCTATGATGATACCGGGTTTTGTCACAATTATCGTCATAGAAGTGTCATATGTATGACAGAAAAAAATTCGTTCGGCCCAAAATGTCACAGGTGTGTCTTTTTTTTGTAGTGAAAGGGGTGGCAATCGGGGTGGTTCCACCAACTGGGTGGCGGCCCCTGAATTTCGATCTGGAATCCCCATGCGGCTCACCTCTTGGAAAGAGAAGGGCCTATCCTGGGGTTCCTCGGTAGAGCTGACCGGACTCTAGACCTACATCAAAAACATGATGAGCAAGAAAATCAAGCTTGTCAACGTGGTCCAAGTCATGCTCTTCCGCCGGATCCTCTCGTGTCAAAGACAGGCATTCAATTTGTGGGAGTTCGACCCGGCCGAGCACCAGACACTGTGAGAGCTCTTCGACATGACGCACAAGGACGTCTGGAAGGTGCTGTTCAAGGGCACCGAGGTACCTCCTCCCCTTACTGAGGACCGCGGACTCAGCGCAAAGCGCCCTACCAATCCGGTAAGTCTTTTATATCTCATAAGATATTGCTTTCCCCAGTATAACCACACGCGGGATCTAAGCCTCCACGCCATTTAATAGGACTGGGTAGCGACAGCGGGAGCAGATCTATTGTCCAGCCCCCTTGGCCGAAGATCCGGCAGATGCTCTCCTAACGGAGATGCTGGTTCCGACACCTTATGAGGTGCCGGAGAAGAAGGCCACGGGGACCAGGAAGGGTCTCCGACGCAAGGATATATCTGACTCATCATCCGAAAAGACTGAGGCGCACTCCTCCCACGAAAACGGGGAGGAGGAAAAGGAAAGTTCTCCCCCCCCCCAGCCGGGGGGGGGGGACAGGAAAAGGAAGGCCGCCCCATCAGGGGAGGCCGAAGGGTCCAAGAAGGGAAGGACCCTCCTCTCGGACTGCTCCACGACGGCTGCTTTCAGCGACGAGGAGTGTTTACCCAGGGACAAGCCCCTGGCGAAGTCGTGAGTATCCGGATACCATAATAATTCTTGGTACGTCTTATTGTACTGTTTCTTATCATGCCGCGCATGATTATGCAGCCCATCACGAGCCCATATCGATGTATCTTCGTCGGATGATTCTTTGGGCCCGTCAGATATGAACAACGATTCACTCTCGACCGCCTCCTCCCCCCGCCCTACGGACGACACCGAGGTGTTGTCTCAAAGGGAACTGAACCAAGGGGAGACAGTTCCGGAGGCGCCCCAAGGCGACACTTCAGGCGCTGGACGCACGAGGGGCAAGACTCCCCTGGGCCCTAACGCCGGGGGCAGCAAGTCTAGCCCCAAGCCAAATACGGCGCCGGAACCTCCAGTGGTTCCGGAATTTGTCAGGCAACCCCTCGCTAAGGGGGGCAAGCCATCTGTGCCTATGGCCTCTGTCCATCCAGAGGCATCGGACAACTTGATGGAAGTGCTTCACGGCGCTTCCATTGACGAAGAGCACCGCACTATTATGAGTGCGGTAGTCAAGAAGGTTCAGTCCGCTAAGAGCGGACCGACTGAAGCCTATGCCAGCCTCTTAACCGGCTTTGAGGTAAGTAATCAAATTGTAAGAAAATGTTACAGCATAGACAGTAGCCCCTAATGCTCTGTTTGGCATTCGCGGAGGAAGGCCGAATAGAGGATCAAATAATAATCGCAGGAGTCTAATCAGAATGTGCCTATGTGAATAAGCAGGCTTCACTTCTGGCCGCTGCCGCTCATACTGCGGAGGCCGCCGTATTGAAGCGGGACCTTGAGCGGTCCAAGGAAGAGCTCGGCCTTACCAAGAGGCAGCTCGAAGAGAACAAAGGTAATTGACACCCCGTCTGTATATTGATAAAGAAAAAATTGGTTTTGGAATAATAGGATCGTCATGAATTTTGCTAGGGGCCACAACCGAAGTGGCAGAAAAAGGCGCTATCCGAGGCCGAAGACAAAGCGGCCTGTCGGATTTCGGGTTCCGGCAGACCCTTAAGGTTCGAACTCTGGGGTGCGCGCGGAGATTATGCCCTCTACCTCTCCGTCTCGCAAAGATCTAACCAGTGTGGTGTGGTGGATTGCCTCTTGGGCTGATGATGATGAACACTACAAGGTAGAACAGCCTCGCGAGGGTCTGTTCTTGGCCTGGAGGATGAACTACTAGGGGGAGTTCAGCCGCCCTTCTCTCTCTCTCTTACTTGCCTGAGTCTCTCTACCTGGTTTCTCGATGATCTCCCTGGATCGCTCTCTAGATTGCTAGATCGCTAGATGTCTCTACCCTGGGGGTGGCTAGTCCTATTTATAGGCAAAGGCCCTGGGCCTCTTCCCAAATATTGAGCGGGAAGGGCGCCAACAATTGGCCAATTTGAAGGGGAACATCCAGTACACTTATCCTGACTAAAGTTGGTCCTCGCCTGCCAAAGGCCCTTTGGTGACGCCGTTCTGGGCTCCACGATGACCTTCTTCCCACCGTGGACTGGTCTTGGTCTTGTTGCACCAAAATGGATGCCTTTACTTGATCCTCTCGCCTGCGCTTGCCCCCTTCGCACCAAAGAGGAAAGGGAGGACACTGCGCAGGCTGGCACCCGCCTGGCGCCCTTGGTCATCATGGCTTGCGTCATGGGCACCTCGTGAGGTACCCCGCCTTGATCTCTCCGCCTCCTCGCGAGCCAGCCTGATGAGGCTGCGCTTGAGGAAGCGCCGTGTTGTCTGCCCCGCGAGGCTTGGCCCCTCGCGAGGGTCTTGGGTCTCGTGTTGATGAAGATGGGCCGTGCTGGGGCCCCTTTCGAGCCATGCCGCAGGCCGCAGGCAGGCAAGTCTGGGGACCCCCGTTCCCAGAACGCCGACAGTAGCCCCCGGGCCCAAGGCGCACATGGACTTGGCCGTGCCGAGAAGCGAAAGGCCAAGAGCGAAGCGCCGCGGGCCCTAACAGCCTGCGGCCTTGGGCGCCGCGTGGCGGTTGATTGGACGCGAGCGCTTCCGCAACCGCGCATGTTATTAAAGGCACGACGTCTGCCCAGGCTTTGCTTTTCTCTTTCTCCGGTCACTGCTCAGATCCCCTTTCTTGCGCCTCTCCTTCCTTCCTCCACATTCCCAGATCTGCTCCACCCGTGTGACATAGGAAGACATGGCGCCTCGTCAGTCTCCGGCTGAAGCTTGGTTCTCGCCTGCTCTGGACTTGCCCAATGTGTCGGAGGCGAGCCTTGCCCGGCTGCGCCGGATGGTGGCGGCGCAGGGCATTGACGGGGCGCAGGTGTTCAAGGTCGGCTCTGCCACCCCCGAGGGCCGAGGGAGCACCTTCTACCCTCTCTTCGTAAGCTTTGTTACTGCGGGCATGGTGCCTCCTTTCTCCGAGTTCTTCCTCTCTGTCCTCCACCATTATAACTTACAAGCTCTGCATCTCCATCCCAACTCCATCCTTCTTCTGGCGATCTTTGCCTACTACTGCGAGGCTCATGTGGGGGTGCAGCCCTCAGTGGCCTTGCTGCGCCACTACTTCTCCCTCCAGGTCACCCGTGGTTCTCCTTCCGCATGCGCGAGCTTCGTTGCGTACGGCGGCGCCATTGCCATTTTGAATCCCGGGAAGAGGATTGAGGGCTTCAAGAGCAAGTGGGTCTTGGTAGACGCCGGGCGCATCCACCCTCGGCTGATCCTGCCCGTGGAGCAGCCCGCAAGCTCCAGCGACTGGTGCCGAGCGGAGCTCACGGACCCTCGCGCGAAGTCGGTACTGGAGAAGATGGACGCGGACCTGAGGCCGGCCAGCATGACGACGGCGAAGCTGACCGGCGCGTCGTTGCTGAGGGAGTTCCTGGAGCACCAATTGGCTCCGCTTCGGCAATACTCACCTTCGATGTGGAGGCCTCATCCGAGCCGCGCGGCCTTGGGCGACGAGGATTTGACCGCGGTTCTCCAATCTCTGGTCAGGGGTGAGGTGGCAAGGTTGGAGGGCGCGCCTGCGCCCTTGTTCCTTCGCGACGACTGGAAGGAGGTGGTGGAGTCCATGCCCGTCTTCAACGGGGACGGGCCCGTGCCCATGGTGGCTCCCGAGGGACTGGTGAACGTGTCATCCGGCGACTCCGAGGAAGAGGAGGGAGAAGAGGAGCGGGAGAAGGGCCCTGACTCCGAGGCAACTAACAGAGAGTCGAGGGCTCCCCTTCCCCGGCGTAGACCCCGTTCTCTCCGCCTCTCTTCGAGTGACGATGATGAGGACGACGACGTGCGAGGTAGCGAGAGCTCGCCCCCGATCCCGAAGAAGGGCAAGACCAGGCTGATCCCCCACGGGTCCGCCCCTGCCCCAAGGCGCACCGCAAACACGCTTCCTGCTCCTGGGCTTCCTGAGGGTGATCCTTCTAGCCGGCTTTCTGGCTTCAAGTATGGCCGGAGGCTGCTTGAGCTCTCCAGCGATGACCCGTAAGTGCTTGATCCTCGTCTCTTATTTCTTGTTCCGCTACTGAGGCTTGACGTTCGCTTCTCTTGAATAGGCTGGCGCCCGCGGCGAAGAAGCCAAAGGGGGCTCCCGAGGCCCCATCCGCGGCAGCGCCTCCGTCTGCAGGGGAAAGTGACCGTGACGCACGGGCTTCTCCTGCCCAGTCGCCCTTGCGAGGCCTGGCTGAGCTGGCTGGGGCGAGCCCAGCCCCCATGGCCCAAGTGACTTCCGAGGTGCCTCTGCCTGCTGCCGCCACCACAATCGTCGGGGCGCAGCAGACTCCGCCTCAAGATGTTGTGGTCTCGCCGCCGCTACCTTCTCCTCCCGTTCCACCGACCGCTGCTTCCCCAACTCCTCCTGCTGTCTTGGAGCATGCCGCTGTTTCTCTGTCTTCTTCTGCCGTCCTGGAGCGCGCCGTTGCTGAACTGGACCGGCTGCGGCAGGATCTTCTTGGCGCCGACCCTCGCCTGGTGGCCGGGCGCCTGGAGCTGGCTTCGGGGTGGATTCGCTCCGACGCCTCGATTCGGGCGGCGCTGGTTCAGGCCTCGACGGCCTGTGATGGAGAGAGGGAGGCCACCCTCGAGACAAAGGCTGATCGAGACGCGGCCCTGGGGTAGGTGGTTGAAGTCCGTGGTCACTGCAAGGAGCTGGAGGACGAGCTGCAAGGCCTGCGAGACCAGCTTGCGAAGGAGGTCCGCCTTCGCCAGGAGCACGAAGAAGGCATGAAGGCTCGCGAGGCGGCCATCGAGGACCGGGAGGCCAAGCTCAAGAAGCGCCGCGACCGCCTAGGCACGCTGAAGAAGGAGCTGGAGGTGACGAAGGCCGAGCTGGACGGCAAGGCCCGAGTCCTTGCCGAGGATCGCATGGCCTTCGCGGACTTGGAGAAGGAGGCCCGTGCTTCGCTGAAGACGCTTTACGAGAGCGGCCTGGAGAGTCCGCTGGCCGGTGCCGAGGACGGCCCCGCCAAGCTGCTTCCCTTCCTGGTTCGTGCCCTTGGGGATGTCGCCCTTGACCTTGGCCCCACGGCTGAGGCCGAGGCGCGTGTCTTGTCTTCTGCTGCGCTGACGCGGATCTTCGCCCACATCTGCCTTCGTGATCCCAGGGCCGACCTCGACAGCCTGTTGGAGCCGGTGAGTGGCGAGGGTGCTGCCGCCGCTGTCGAAGCCGTGAAGGGGCGCGCAGAGGCGCTGCTGGGGAAGTTCCGGGCCTTCAGCACCAAGCCTAAGCAAGGCGCCACCGGCCCTGCTGCTCCATGAGGCGAAGCCACTCCGCGCTGCTCCACCGCCGACAAGTGACTCTATTACCGCTCCTGTTCTTCTTTTAATTCATGCACATGCACCACGCCTCGGGGAGGCATTTAAACTTGCGTTTGGTACTATGACGACAGTATGGACTGTAATATTTGCTTTTAAATTCCTTGAGGTTTATGCTTTTACTCCCTACTTGCTTGTGTTCTACGCCGGCAGAGCCCGGCCCCGCGCGTACCTCACCCAGCATTAGCCCCGACCGGAAACCAGGACGGGACAAAAGGAGTGAGGGGCTACGTGACAAGTTAGGCTCCTGAGTCGCGATGCTCAGGAGTCCCCCTTGGCGCACGAACAACAAGTAGGGAAGTGTGATGTAGGTGTATCTTCCGTTCTATGTCTGCAGAGCCCGACTCCGCGCGTGCCTCACCCAGCATAGCCTTTTGGAACTAAGGAGTGAGGGGCTACGGAGCCAGTTAGGCTCCTGAGTCGCGATGCTCAGGAGTCCCCCTTGAAGCGCAAACATCAAGCGATGAGGTGAGATGCAAGCGGGACTACCGTTCTACGTCTGCAGGGCCCAGCCCTGCGCGTACCTCACCCAGCATAGCCTTTCAGAACTAAGGAGTGAGGGGCTACGGGACCAGTTAGGCCCCTGAGTCGTGATGCTCAGGGGTCCCCCTTGACGCTCAAACGGCCTTCATACCTTGGCTCCGCTCAGGGAGAGACGCGCGACGAACCAGGCCTGATGGGCCTGGCTGGGTGGCGTACGTCCGGGCGTGACCCAGGCGTAGCCCCCGTGCCTAGCCCCCTCGCGTGGCGCTCCCGAGGGGAGGCGTTGCGATGAGGCTAGACACTGAGCTTTGGGCTCCCTGAGGTTGATGCGGCCCAGAGGCCACCCTCAGTTGTTTATCACCAGCGCGGAGCATAGCGCTTCCGTATGTGTACGGGCATAGCCGCTCCTCGGCAGTGTCGTCAGCCAGCGTGGAGCATGGTGCTTCCACTAGTGCGTGGGAGGGGGCTCCCCTTCGGGAGGAGCCCCCGGGGCGTGTACAGCCCCGCCCTGACACGTGGCCAGCATGGTAGGGTGTATCTGGGCACCCGTGAGCCAGCGCGGGACTCACGGGGCCCTACCTCTAGGCGGGTTGCGCCTGGCACTGGGCCGTATCTTGCGATGTGTTCCGGCAAATTTGGTTAGATGCCGACACTCTACGTCCTCGGGTCCCGGTCCTCGAGCTTGTCTCAGCCGTCGCTGGTATGCCAGGTCGCGATGCCGTGGTCAAGGCTAGAGGGTGAGGGCTGGAGAGCCAGTAAGAGCCCTAAGTCGCGATGCTCAGGTACCCCCCCTTTAACGTGCAAGTGGTCGACATGGGGAAGAAGAGGTGATGTGGGCAGGCATCAAGTAATCAAGCATGATAAGCGAATGCATAGCCGGAAATAAACGCAAGGGAGACACACACCACCGGGCCTGGCCCGAGCGGCCTGGGGATGATGCAGCCCGAGGGGCGCCCCCAACAAAGTAAGCTAATGACCGAAAATAAAAAGGGATACATGCCGCAGGGACGGACCCACGCGGCCTGGGAATGATACAGCCCTGGGAGGGCGCTCCCAGCTGGAAATGAAGCTTGAAGGATGTCACCTGAAGATGTCGAAGATGAAGTGGTGTTGGTGCAGCAGACTCGGTGGGCTGCAGAAGCCGATCCTCATGAGCCCCCAGGCCCAGGGGCCTCAGGAGGCTCTGGAGGTGCTGGTGGCTCCTCGCGAATCATCTCCATCTCCGCCAGGACTGCGGAACGCCTGTCTTCCTGAGTCTCCATGATGCCCCTCATGAGGCGCTGGTACGCAGCAGCCACGCTCGGCAAGCCGTAAGGCATGCGAACATTGCTGTGGGGTGGACCTCCACAACGCCCCGCTTGCAAGGGCCAGAGGCGTTCCGTCGTGGCGACCTGATTGAGCCCTGGTACGTCGATGCAGACACGCGGCCCACCATCCTCGCCTAGATGGGGAGCCACAGCCGATAGACGGCGGCAACCTCTCATGATTCTTGACTCCTGTAGTTCTTGAATGGCCTTGTTGACGAACTCCTACTGATCTGACCTTCCTTGCCTTGCTCCTTCTTGAGGGAAACGTGTTCCGAAGAACGCCTCCATGTGGTGCCCAAGCGCCTCCCTCGTGACCTTGGCCAGGTCGGTGGCCCTCCAGGTGAGAGCCCCCGAGCCCTGCCTGAGGAGGGCGCCGAGCGCGCTTTCCTATGCGATGGAAGGAGGGTCCCCTTGGGCAGATGCGGGCCCGGAGGGGCCTGCCTCCTAAGGGGCTGAGCCTGACGAGGTCTTCTTCTTCTTGGGGATGGTCTCAGGAAGCCTCCTGCTCCCGCGATCTGGGTCTTCTAGCGACGCGGCCTGAAAGGCTCGCTCCAGGGAACACACTGCATCCTTCTCTTCACACGGCACCGTGATGACTCTGCCACTTCCTGGCATCTTGAGGACGTTGTAGCCATGATGATTTACGGCCATGAACTTGGCCAGCGCTGGGTACCCGAGGATGGCGTTGTATGCCAGGCGGATGTGGGCGACATCGAAGTCGATGAGCTCGGTGCGGTAGTTGCTGCGGGCCCCAAAAGTGACAGGGAGGCGGACCTGCCCGATCAGAATCATGGAACCGTCGGTGACTCCGGAGAAAGGCTTGGTCGGCTGAAGCTGGTCATAGGGCACTTGGAGATTGTTGAATGTTTCCACGGACAGGACATTGAGCCCTGCTCCACCATCGATGAGGGTCCTGGTGACCAGTACGTTGCTGATGACTGGGGAGCAAAGCATCAGGAGGATCCCGGCTGTGGCCGCGCACTTGAGCTGATCCGCTGAGCTGAACGTGATGGTGCACGCCGACCACCTGAGAGGGCGCGTTGCTTCGAGCTTGGGGAGGACAGCATTCACTTCGCGGCAAACTGCTTGAAGATGCGTTGGGAGGCTGGGGCTTGAGCTCCGCCCAGGATGCAGGCGATTGCGCGCGGCTCCTGGAAGCCCCCAGCTCCCTCGTCTTGGTGGTAGTCCACGTTTCTCCTTGGCTGAGGCGGCAGTGGGGAGAGGCCTGCGTTGCCCTGCAGGCGATCCTCACGAGGCTGATCCCGCCAATCCCCCTCGCGAGGTTGATCCCACCAGCGGTCCTCGCGAGGTTGATCACGCCATCCTTGGCGCGGGCCGCGGTCTTCCCAGCGTCCTGGGTTTCTTCCTCCTCCTCGGCCGTAGCCCCGGTCAGCGCGGTCGGGACGACGGCCGATCCTTCCTTCTCGCACGGCGCGGAGCTCTTGGCATTCATTGGTGTTGTGGGTGTGGAGGTCGTGGTACACACAATACCGGCTGCCCCTGGAGGACTCGGGCAGATCCTTGCCCCGCTTGGTATCCGGTTCTGCCGCAAGCACGGCAGCCCCCTTGCGCTTCACGTCCTTGGCCTTGGGTTTCTTCTCTTCTGGGTCTGCGGCAGGCAGCTCGAATAGGGAGAGACGCCCCTCCTCAGCCCTGGCGCACTTGGTCGCCAAGTTGAACTGCTCCAGGGAGGTACACAGGTCTTCATGCATCGCCAGCTCCTCCTTCATCTTGATGTCGCGCACGCCATCGGAGAAGGCCGAGATGATGGCTTCCTCGGACACCTTGGGGATCTTGAGGCGCGCACTGTTGAAGCGCTGGATGTACTTTTGTAGGATCTCTCCGGGTTGTTGCTTGATGCGGCGCATGTCGCTCATGGCGGGTGGCCGGTCGCAAGTACCTTGGAAGTTGGCGATGAAGCGGGTGCGCATCTGGTTCCAGGAAGAGATCATGCCCGGGGCCAGGTTTAGGAGCCAGGTGCGAGCTCCTTCCTTGAGCGCCATGGGGAACCAGTTCGCCATGACCTTCTCATCTCCACTAGCAGCTTCGATGCCCAGCTCGTAAAGCTGGAGGAACTCTGCAGGGTCGGTCGTGCCGTCGTAGCGAGGAGGCAGGTCTGGCTTGAACTTGCCGAGCCACGCGACGCTGCGCAGCTCGGTGGTGTAGGCGCGGCAGCCTGCGGTGGCCACGGGAGGCTTCGGTTGAGGTAGAGCTTGGCCTTGCGGGTCCCCATGCGCCGCAGCTAGAAGCAGCGCGGGGTCTTGACGTGCCAGAGCTGGAGCAGGGTCACGGCGAGCTGGAGCAGGAAGCGCCCGGGCAGCCTCTTGCGGTCGAGGAACTTCTTGGCAGCTCTGTTCTAGCTGGGCTGGCGCCTGGCGGAGCGGGTTCCGCCCAGGGGCCACGCGCCTTGGAGCCATGGCGTCTTCTTGGAGAGGAGGCGGCTGGTATGCCCCCGGAGCGTCATGGCCCGCGCGGGGCGGGGTGCGGCGCAGCGGAGCAGATGGCGCAGGAGAGCCCCCTGTGGCGCGGACGAGCTCGGCGACGCGGTCGAGCCATTCTTCGTAGACGTCGTTGACGGGACGGTAGCGCAGGAGCTGGTGTGCCGTGATGAGCGCAGCTCGAGCCTCCAAGGGTGCGCGGAGTGCGCGGGACGAAGAGCCAGCTGGTGTGAGCGATGGAGTAGCGGTGCGGCCGTCTTGCCTCATGGACGGGTGCTGAGACGACGCTTGCTGCTCGTTCCCCTCCGGGCCGGTGGCGGCGTTGACGGCGGGCGACGGGGAACGACGAGGACGCCCACCGACGAGAGCCGTCTGGGCGACGCGGGAAGCGATGGCGGCCCGGCGCTCGGCACGGGCCCGACGAGCGTCAGACATGGACGCGACGGTCGAAGGAGAGCGGAGCGGTGGAAGACAAATTCCGGCACACCCCTACCTGGCGCGCCAAATGTCAGATTTCGGGTTCCGGCCGACCCTTAAGGTTCGAACCCTGGGGTGCGCGCGGAGATTATGCCCTCTACCTCTCCGTCTCGCAAAGATCTAACTACTTAAAGAACAACGCAAGAGACACAGAGTTTATACTGGTTCAGGCCACCGATGCGGTGTAATACCCTACTCCAGTGTGGTGTGGTGGATTGCCTCTTGGGCTGATGATGATGAACACTACAAGGTAGAACAGCCTCGCGAGGGTCTGTTCTTGGCCTGGGGGATGAACTACTAGGGGGAGTTCAGCCGCCCTTCTCTCTCTCTCTCTCTCTCTTACTTGCCTGAGTCTCTCTAACTGGTTTCTCGATGATCTCCCTGGATCGCTCTCTAGATTGCTAGATCGCTAGATGCCTCTGCCCTGGGGGTGGCTAGTCCTATTTATAGGCAAAGGCCCTGGGCCTCTTCCCAAATATTGAGCGGGAAGGGCGCCAACAATTGGCCAATTCGAAGGGGAACATCCAGTACACTTATCCTGACTAAAGTTGGTCCTCGCCTGCCAAAGGCCCTGTGGTGACGCCGTTCTGGGCTCCACGATGACCTCCTTCCCACCGTTGGACTGGTCTTGGTCTTGTTGCACCGAAATGGATGCCTTTGCTTGATCCTCTCGCCTGCGCTTGCCCCCTTTGCACCAAAGAGGAAAGGGAGGACACTGCACAGGCTGGCGCCCACCTGGCGCCCTTGGTCATCATGGCTTGCGTCATGGGCACCTCGTGAGGTACCCCGCCTTGATCTCTCCGCCTCCTTGCGAGCTAGCCTGATGAGGCTGCGCCTGAGGAAGCGTCGTGTCGTCCGCCCTGCGAGGCTTGGACCCTCGCGAGGGTCTTGAGTCTCGCGTTGATGAAGATGGGTCGTGCTGGGCCCCCTTTCGAGCCACGCCACAGGCCGCGGGCAGGCAAGTCTGGGGACCCCCGTTCCCAGAAAACCGACACGGCCAAGGAGCGCATCGAGCGAGAGAAGCAGGAGGCCCGAGTAGGCGAGGTGCAGCAAGAGCTCCAGGCTCTCGTCAAGAAACACGAGTCCTTGGAGCTTGACTCTAAGACGCAAGGGTCTGAGCTTGCGAAGGCCCTCGAAAGCGCACAACATGCCAAGGCCTGTCAGGACCCCGATCCTAAGTCACACCGATCTAGCATGTAACACATCATATCACTTTGCGGCCTCACGCACGGTATTCCACGGGTGCCACCTTACCTGGCCCGGGACCGTTTGCGCCTTTTGGCTCACGTACATGATAGTGTCGCTAGCATCCATATGACAGAGAACCCGGGCCGACATGGCTAGTCGTGAACCCAAGGCGGCGCTAACCCATGAGGACAGGCATACATGAATCACATCGAGCATGTTGGTCATCAGCGTGTGAATCCGGGCTGTAGCACTGGGCTAACAGGACTCCGGTGAACCGGGCTGTAGCAGGCTAGGCAGGACTCCGGATGTCACCGCGTGACATTTCCCCGAAGGGACAGACACAGGAACGAAGTGAATCACATGCCGGCCAGTCAAGTGTTCCGAGCAGTAGTGCTGGGCTAGCAGGACTCCGGTGAACCGGGCTGTAGCGGACTACTATCGCTCAGAAGCACTAGACTACATTTCCCCATATGATAGGCTGCCAAGGATAAACAACTAGATAGTCGGATCCCACCCATACCAAGCATTTCAATCATACACACAATATGCCCGATATGAGTAAATACAACATGGCATCACAACAAGACTCTACGACTCAAGTATTTATTCATTAGGCTCCGAGGAGCGAGATATTACAAACATGGGTCTCATGACCCAACATACAGAGCATACAAGTCAAACACATGCGGAAGCTAAACATGTCTGAGTACAGACATCTACAAATGAAAAAGGCTGAGAAGCCTGACTATCCACTAGATCCTGCCGAGGGCACAAGATCGTAGCTGAGGTAACAAGCTAAACGTCGAAGTCCAAGCGGTACTACTAGCGAGACTGAAGTCTCTCTGCAAAAACATAAAATAGGCAAACGTGAGTACAAATGTACCCAGCAAGACTTACATCAGATCTAACTACATATGCATCAGTATCAAAAGGGGGTGGTGGAGTTTGACTGCAGCAAGCCAGCTTTGACTCGGTGGCTATCCTGAACTACGACTGCAAGTAACTCTTTTGAGGTGGCGCACACGAGTCCACATATTCACCATATCAATACACCACTATGGATCCGCTCCCGTCTCCCTACGGGGACGCCATCCATAGCACTCACGCTTATCTTGCGCATTTTAGAGTATCCACTTTCACTTGTCTATGAACTATGCAAGGGGTCCAAGTTTCCATATCCAAGGAATCCGGCTATTCGAATAGATAATGATAACCCTGCAGGGGTGTACTTCTTCACACACGCTTTCGCCACTTATCGCCCTGTACACGTCATGTACCTCGGCAACCTTCAAGCGGAAGCCGGGCGAGGGAGTCGGCCACGACCTGACTAACCAACAAGTCTCTAGTCCAGGTTTATCGCCTATTCGGGTTCCATCCGCAAGGAGATCCGGCCGGGGTGTCGCTCACGGCCCCAAACGATGTGTGCAGGGTTCCCAAGCCCACCTCGACGGGTAGATCTACGCTTGGTACACCGTGCCACGGTGCCTAGTCTGTCCCAAGCCCACCTGTACAGGGTACCACTTGGTAGACTACTAACACTACCTACAAACACCAGAAACTAGTTGCAACTCCTGGACAGAGATCAAGTTGATTAATAAGTCGAGAGGGGTCGAGTTACCGGAACCCAATGTGTGGTAGTAACTGTTCATGGATCACAAACACAGAACTCAGTTCCTGAGGACGGCTGCAATGAGACAACCCACCATGTACTCCTACATGGCCTCTCACCGCTACCTTTACCAAATCGTGTTCACACACTTAGCTCCCAACAGTAGGACATGTTCACCACATTCCAATTCATTCCCGATGAATCAGACCTGACTCAACTCTAAGCAGTAGCAGGCATGACAAACAAGCATGAATGAGTAGGCACAACAGGGCTCAAACAACTCCTACTCATGCTAGTGGGTTTCATCTATTTACTGTGGAATGACAGGTCATGCAAAGGATAAAGGGGTTCAGCTACCGCAGCAAGTAACACATGAATCGTTGTTGTCCTAATGCAATAAAAGAGAGCAAGAGCGAGAGAGTGGGATTGTATCGGAATGAACAAGGGGGTTTTGCTTGCCTGGCACTTCTGAAGATAGTATAGTTCTTCATCGGTGTCATCGAACTCACCGTCGGAACGTCGTCTACCGAGAGGGGACAAATACCGACAAACAAGGGAGAACACAATTAATGCAATGCACAATATGATGCATGATCATGACATGGCAAGATGCTGTGATTTGGGCTAATGCAACAGGAAGTCATTTTAATTGAAGTGGAATTCAAAACTACATCAAATTCCAACTCCAAACCTATTATGAAATTTGCCCTAATCACGTTTCATCCTAAACAGTGGGGTTAACTTGCTCAAACATGCATGAAAATGGCATAAACAGATTCTTTGGATTTTTCTGATCATTTTTCATATATAACTTATTTCCATTGGAGTTACAGATTATTTTCTATGAATTTTAGAAGTTTAGATCATTTTCTGGAATTTCCTGAATTATTTTAAATACAGAAATTATTTACTACGTCAGCATGACGTCTGTGTGACGTCATCAGGTCAACAGCGTCAGCCCAGGTCAAACCTGACGCTGGGGTCCACATGTCAGTCTCTGACTGAACTAACCTAGCTTAGTTAATATACTAACCTAACTTAATTAGCCGAGTGGAGTCATTAGCACTAACCTAAACATGATTAGCACCTAAGCTAATGGTGCCACATCAGCTGCCGGCGTTTAACCGCCGGCGACCACAGACCGCGGCGGTGGCCGCGTCGGGTTTGCTCTACGGGCCACCATTCGACGCGCAGGAGGGCGCGTTTGAAAGAGGGAAGCGAGACGCAACCGCGGGTGGCCGTGGTTCGAGCGGGGGTGGACGGAGTCAACGGCGACGACCAAAATGGCGGCGGCCGGAGTTCGGCAGAGACGGGTTCGGCGCTACGGTGCACGGCGGATGGAGCTAGTGGTGGCTACGGGCTCCTGGTGCTGCGTTGAGCACAACGGTGAACTTGGCTTCGAGCCGCTGTGGCTCTAGCCACGACGGCGCCCTGGCCGGCGGCGAGGAGCTTTCGGGTGCGATGGCCAGCGAGGTTAGAGGAAGAAATCGAGTGGGAGGAGAGAGGGGTTGGGAGCAGAAGCTCACAGTGATCACGTAGGGAAGGTCAGCGAGCTCGGGGAGGCGCCGGAGCGAGCGGGGCGGCGAGGCGGATCCCCGGCGCCCGAGGTTGAAGACGAGGGCAAGGCGGCGTTGTGGGGCGTCTGGCGGAGCGTGGCTCGGTGGGGAGGAAGAGGGGGTCGAGGCGGAGCTTCTGAGCGCTTCAGCGAGGCGAGGCAGTGGCAGCGGCCGCGGCGAATGGCGTCGGTGGCGGCGGCTGCGCTCGGGCATGAGAGGGAGAGAGAGCAGAGGATGGAGAGAGCTCGGGAGAGAGTGAGAGGCGGTCGAGGGGGTTGCGTGGCGTCGTCCAGACGCATCGAGGAGGAGCCAGGCAGGCAGGGAGGGAGGAGGTGGCCGTGGCGTGTGCCGGCGCGTGTCGGGCACGCGCTGTGCATCCGACTGGCGGGAGGAAGAAGACCTCCCTGCCCTTGGTGGGCTGGGCCGACCAGATGGGCTGCCAGGTGAGCGTCAGGTAAGTGCTTTCTCCCTCTCTCTCTTTTCTATTGTTTCAGTTTTCTATTTTATTTCTCTGTTTTGAATTAGTAAAAATACTAATTCATTTTGTAAAATCCTGAAAATAATTGTGGGCACTTTTGAAACTATTTCCAACAGCCCTCAAATGTTTTCAAGATTATTTGGACATTTAAAATATTTTATAGAATTTAAATGTCCAAATTCAAATACTTAGGATTTGATTCAAAAATCCAGAATGTCCTAGAAAAGTGTGCACCATTTTTGCCAGGGGTTTTAGCCCAAACCAGAAATGATGAACATTTTGTGAAGGCATTTTGGGTTCATTGAAACCAATTTTAGTAAGCCCTAGTTAGTTTCAGGGGAGGTGCTGGGGTTCTGTCATCCCCATTTCAAGATTAATTGAAATTGAAAAAGATGCATGGATGCAATGCCACTAATTACAAGAAGAATTCTAGGGCTGTGACAACTCACCCCCACTAAACAAGAATCTCGCCCCGAGATTCAAGACGTGAGGTAAGAAGACAAAGGGGACACTAAGCATCACAAACTTCATGATCCAACCGTCTCCTCGAGGTTGTTGATTAATTGCTTCAAATTGATTTTGACATCCATGCTTTCGAAAACTTCATCCAACACGACGATGACAGAAGAAACTCTGCAGGAATCGATCTCCTCAAAGGTCGAGCACTTAGGATCACTCACGGGGTGAGATGTTGAAATATCTCGAGTTGAGACGCCAAACACATCGGAAAGGGGTGGAAGAACAAGCGACGGGGTTTGATTTGGTGGCTACAATTCCACACTTGGAAAGATGGTGGGTGGTTTCAGAGTAGCGAGGAGATAATTACCACGATTCCATATAGGGGCACCCTAGAGGAGGTGACTCAAAGAACTATTCCCTTAAGTGGCAAAAAGAATTACTTTTGATACTAAGATCATTAAAATTCTTTATACCAGCCTAAGGCAATCACAATCGATCATTGGAAGGGGTTCGAAGAATGGCATACTCCGACTAGGATGAATGATGTGGACTACCTTGTTGAAGACAACGCAATGGATGATTGCTTATCATCGGAGGAGAAGGGAACCCATGGTAGGTCCACTTTTGAAGATGATACTAAACAGTGGTTACTGAGGTGCAAGCTGGAAACAAAATGCAAATGCTGGGAATGATTCTGGTAACTGGGAATAACTCAATAAGAGTGATTCCACCGTTTGAAAGGTTATAGCTTATCAGGGAAACCAAGAGCACAAGAATCCCTAAGGAAAAACTTATAGAATAAGCCGCATGAAATCCTCGTGGAGAAGATGGACAAATTGCCCAATCAGGATACTATAGTGATAGATCCTCCGGCTGGGTGCGTCGGCCAGAACATCAACCTTGTCGGGACCTACATCATAGATCTTGGAGAAGTTCCAACCATCATATCTGCCTGAGATTCAGATCTGGTTGCTAACAGGATATTTCAGACAACATGTCTGGAAAAGAAAGTTTGCAACTCAAACCGACGAGATGACGTTGCAAGATTCTCGAGAAATGAACTACGATAGCATGCTCCAAAACATGAGCAGGGTTGCTAAATACATGCGAACATGCTGTCCTAGACAAGCATGACCACATAGTAGTCTTATAATAAAACACTACCGAGTTCTGGTTGGGAACCAACATCGAGGATATCGAAGTCCTTGTGCACTTATCGATGAACTTCTTATCCTTGATCAAGTCAATCAGTGGCTTGGTGTGCTAGGGATACATATAGAATGAAGGTTGCAAATCTCCAGACCATAGAATACTTCGCACGTGCATGACTAACTTGGGATGATTCCAGAGGAGGCAAAAACAAACCTTTCTCAAATTCATGGCGGCAACTTACACCAAATGCACATGAATTCGAGGAGGTCACTTCTTCCATCCAAGCATATGCTTCATGAACGGAACACGAAGGCATTGCTTACAAAGTTTCCAACACTAGGTTGATGTTCAACATGAATCATCGGGGAGACAAAATGTTGCTGATGGGCTCAACAACAACTCATCGGTATTTCCATATCACTGGACTTCCACCATCATGTGAACACGGTGATAGCATTGGTCAGACCAATAGATGTAATGGTGTATGCTCGAGGGATCAACCACGAGTAAGACAACATTACGAACATCGTTGGTTCTGATTTGATTTGATGATGGCCCATACTCAAATCAAAGTTTTGACAAGACAATAGATCCAACAACTGATCACGAGGGCCAGTCAATGAAGATATCATCTTTCTTCCACACACAATCAAAAGGATATCCCTTAGAAATGAACTAAGTCGGACAAGCTTCTATCTTCCAACTCTCCAAGTTGTTGTTTAGCTCAACCAACTAGCTCAGGGGTATCCAACACCGATTCTTGGAGAAGGGGTGGTTTATAGGAAACCAACTTGATCACGAACTCAACATAGCGGTCAGGTGACAACCTGGTAACACTTCCGAGAAGATATTCGGAACATCACGAACCACCGATATGATACTAAGCTCGAGAACAACCTTGCTTTTCAGGGCAAGATGATATGATCAAAAGAGTGAGGACTTGACACAATCCTAACTCATTGATCAAAGAGTGTACCAGAAATAAGGACTAGGTAGCACGATCAATCTTAGGATGATGATTTAATAACCAACACGCTAAGAATGAGAATATTGTCCATTTACTACCAAGCAACGAGTTGCCCGGAGTATTGATTTCACACATCACAATTCACTTGTCGGCATTCCGGTTACAACAACACGGAACCGAGGAATGAATAATGATAGCGAGAAGTATTACTGCGTCAAGAATTCATAAGAGGTGGTGCAATTCTCATGACATTCTTGACATAACGATGGTAACACTCCAAGGTAGAACAGAACAAAAGCTGGATTGGCATTTTGATCTGTGGTATACAACTGCTTTGACCCAATCCTGGATATGGATGAGGTACTGGAGTTTGTTTCTCCTAGTCATTCCGGAATAGAACGACTTGACGGGCCACAAGAATAATAGGCATCGATGAACGAATGCACGCATGCTCTTGACTATCAATTGATAGACGAAGGTCAGAAAACGACTAAGGAGGGACAACTCAAGGAACATATGATCTTATGAGTTGTGGATGCACGGATTAGTATGTCAAACGAGTTCAACGAATTTCTTCCGGATAATCCATGCGGAGAGGTAGGACGGGCAGATTCACAATTATGGATGGAGAACTCCTCAAGAGTACTCTGGTTGTGATCTTTTGGTTCAACAGAACTTCTGCCATAAGAAGTTCATGGTATATGGAAGAATGATATACCACGGACCTCGATGACTATCGCAAAGGTTACTAATGTCCTAAAGGAACTAGCAAGCACTATCAACATGAAGTAAGTAGGATGAATCTCGGGTTCAAAACCCAGGAGTAGAATACCTACTACTGGATGGCATCACAGGATGCCTTCGAGAATGGTGGCCAGAATCATCACACCGGAAACACAAAACATTGCTAGATTACTAGGTGACTCCCTAAAACACCTAGGGTCATAATAATAGCTCCAACGTATATGTCGAGGCAACAGAGTACCTCAACTCACCGGTTAGTGTGCTTGTTCTGACCAAAAAGGACATCAGGAACGGAGAGAAAGGATTTGCAAATGCATCAGACTATTTAGAGACCTGGGATGACTCGGACAGCATAACGGCTGTAAATGCTCAAAAAGATTTGAGACATCCTGCAAAAATGGTGGCATAGCCACTCAACATCACAATATCAATGTTCTGAGGCCAGCTATGAACATATGGAGGTAGTAGAAAATGAACAGAGACTTGAACTCAACAATCCTAGGCAACTACGGTTTAGTAACACGTCATCCTGAGAGATAGAAGAGAAGGCCTAGTTCTTAAACCCCGTAGAAGAGAAGAGGGTGACTCAGATCAGAGGGCATGAGGTATAAGGAGTAAAAAGAGCCTTACATTCCATCCCACAATCAATTCCCTTACATAACTAAAGCATTTCTAGACACAACTTCGACCAGTTTGGCTTGGTAATCCTACAGGCAGTCAGGCTCTGATACCAAAGCTGTCAGGACCCCGATCCTAAGTCACACCGATCTAGCATGTAACACATCATATCACTTTGCGGCCTCACGCACGGTATTCCACGGGTGCCACCTTACCTGGCCCGGGACCGTTTGCGCCTTTTGGCTCACGTATATGATAGTGTCGCTAGCATCCATATGACAGAGAACCCGGGCCGACATGGCTAGTCGTGAACCCAAGGCGGCGCTAACCCATGAGGACAGGCATACATGAATCACATCGAGCATGTCGGTCATCAGCGTGTGAATCCGGGCTGTAGCACTGGGCTAACAGGACTCCGGTGAACCGGGCTGTAGCAGGCTAGGCAGGACTCCGGATGTCACCGCGTGACATTTCCCCGAAGGGACAGACACAGGAACGAAATGAATCACATGCCGGCCAGTCAAGTGTTCCGAGCAGTAGTGCTGGGCTAGCAGGACTCCGGTGAACCGGGCTGTAGCGGACTACTATCGCTCAGAAGCACTAGACTACATTTCCCCATATGATAGGCTGCCAAGGATAAACAACTAGATAGTCGGATCCCACCCATACCAAGCATTTCAATCATACACACAATATGCCCGATATGAGTAAATACAACATGGCATCACAACAAGACTCTACGACTCAAGTATTTATTCATTAGGCTCCGAGGAGCGAGATATTACAAACATGGGTCTCATGACCCAACATACAGAGCATACAAGTCAAACACATGCGGAAGCTAAACATGTCTGAGTACAGACATCTACAAATGAAAAAGGCTGAGAAGCCTGACTATCCACTAGATCCTGCCGAGGGCACAAGATCGTAGCTGAGGTAACAAGCTAAACGTCGAAGTCCAAGCGGTACTACTAGCGAGACTGAAGTCTCTCTGCAAAAACATAAAATAGGCAAACGTGAGTACAAATGTACCCAGCAAGACTTACATCAGATCTAACTACATATGCATCAGTATCAAAAGGGGGTGGTGGAGTTTGACTGCAGCAAGCCAGCTTTGACTCGGTGGCTATCCTGAACTACGACTGCAAGTAACTCTTTTGAGGTGGCGCACACGAGTCCACATATTCACCATATCAATACACCACTATGGATCCGCTCCCGTCTCCCTACGGGGACGCCATCCATAGCACTCACGCTTATCTTGCGCATTTTAGAGTATCCACTTTCACTTGTCTATGAACTATGCAAGGGGTCCAAGTTTCCATATCCGAGGAATCCGGCTATTCGAATAGATAATGATAACCCTGCAGGGGTGTACTTCTTCACACACGCTTTCGCCACTTATCGCCCTGTACACGTCATGTACCTCGGCAACCTTCAAGCGGAAGCCGGGCGAGGGAGTCGGCCACGACCTGACTAACCAACAAGTCTCTAGTCCAGGTTTATCGCCTATTCGGGTTCCATCCGCAAGGAGATCCGGCCGGGGTGTCGCTCACGGCCCCAAACGATGTGTGCAGGGTTCCCAAGCCCACCTCGACGGGTAGATCTACGCTTGGTACACCGTGCCACGGTGCCTAGTCTGTCCCAAGCCCACCTGTACAGGGTACCACTTGGTAGACTACTAACACTACCTACAAACACCAGAAACTAGTTGCAACTCCTGGACAGAGATCAAGTTGATTAATAAGTCGAGAGGGGTCGAGTTACCGGAACCCAATGTGTGGTAGTAACTGTTCATGGATCACAAACACAGAACTCAGTTCCTGAGGACGGCTGCAATGAGACAACCCACCATGTACTCCTACATGGCCTCTCACCGCTACCTTTACCAAATCGTGTTCACACACTTAGCTCCCAACAGTAGGACATGTTCACCACATTCCAATTCATTCCCGATGAATCAGACCTGACTCAACTCTAAGCAGTAGCAGGCATGACAAACAAGCATGAATGAGTAGGCACAACAGGGCTCAAACAACTCCTACTCATGCTAGTGGGTTTCATCTATTTACTGTGGAATGACAGGTCATGCAAAGGATAAAGGGGTTCAGCTACCGCAGCAAGTAACACATGAATCGTTGTTGTCCTAATGCAATAAAAGAGAGCAAGAGCGACAGAGTGGGATTGTATCGGAATGAACAAGGGGGTTTTGCTTGCCTGGCACTTCTGAAGATAGTATAGTTCTTCATCGGTGTCATCGAACTCACCGTCGGAACGTCGTCTACCGAGAGGGGACAAATACCGACAAACAAGGGAGAACACAATTAATGCAATGCACAATATGATGCATGATCATGACATGGCAAGATGCTGTGATTTGGGCTAATGCAACAGGAAGTCATTTTAATTGAAGTGGAATTCAAAACTACATCAAATTCCAACTCCAAACCTATTATGAAATTTGCCCTAATCACGTTTCATCCTAAACAGTGGGGTTAACTTTCTCAAACATGCATGAAAATGGCATAAACAGATTCTTTGGATTTTTCTGATCATTTTTCATATATAACTTATTTCCATTGGAGTTACAGATTATTTTCTATGAATTTTAGAAGTTTAGATCATTTTCTGGAATTTCCTGAATTATTTTAAATACAGAAATTATTTACTACGTCAGCATGACGTCTGTGTGACGTCATCAGGTCAACAGCGTCAGCCCAGGTCAAACCTGACGCTGGGGTCCACATGTCAGTCTCTGACTGAACTAACCTAGCTTAGTTAATATACTAACCTAACTTAATTAGCCGAGTGGAGTCATTAGCACTAACCTAAACATGATTAGCACCTAAGCTAATGGTGCCACGTCAGCTGCCGGCGTTTAACCGCCGGCGACCACAGACCGCGGCGGTGGCCGCGTCGGGTTTGCTCTACGGGCCACCATTCGACGCGCAGGAGGGCGCGTTTGAAAGAGGGAAGCGAGACGCAACCGCGGGTGGCCGTGGTTCGAGCGGGGGTGGACGGAGTCAACGGCGACGACCAAAATGGCGGCGGCCGGAGTTCGGCAGAGACGGGTTCGGCGCTACGGTGCACGGCGGATGGAGCTAGTGGTGGCTACGGGCTCCTGGTGCTGCGTTGAGCACAACGGTGAACTTGGCTTCGAGCCGCTGTGGCTCTAGCCACGACGGCGCCCTGGCCGGCGGCGAGGAGCTTTCGGGTGCGGTGGCCAGCGAGGTTAGAGGAAGAAATCGAGTGGGAGGAGAGAGGGGTTGGGAGCAGAAGCTCACAGTGATCACGTAGGGAAGGTCAGCGAGCTCGGGGAGGCGCCGGAGCGAGCGGGGCGGCGAGGCGGATCCCCGGCGCCCGAGGTTGAAGACGAGGGCAAGGCGGCGTTGTGGGCCGTCTGGCGGAGCGTGGCTCGGTGGGGAGGAAGAGGGGGTCGAGGCGGAGCTTCTGAGCGCTTCGGCGAGGCGAGGCAGTGGCAGCGGCCGCGGCGAACGGCGTCGGTGGCGGCGGCTGCGCTCGGGCATGAGAGGGAGAGAGAGCAGAGGATGGAGAGAGCTCGGGAGAGAGTGAGAGGCGGTCGAGGGGGTTGCGTGGCGTCGTCCAGACGCATCGAGGAGGAGCCAGGCAGGCAGGGAGGGAGGAGGTGGCCGTGGCGTGTGCCGGCGCGCGTCGGGCACGCGCTGTGCATCCGACTGGCGGGAGGAAGAAGACCTCCCTGCCCTTGGTGGGCTGGGCCGACCAGATGGGCTGCCAGGTGAGCGTCAGGTAAGTGCTTTCTCCCTCTCTCTTTTCTATTGTTTCAGTTTTCTATTTTATTTCTCTGTTTTGAATTAGTAAAAATACTAATTCATTTTGTAAAATCCTGAAAATAATTGTGGGCACTTTTGAAACTATTTCCAACAGCCCTCAAATGTTTTCAAGATTATTTGGACATTTAAAATATTTTATAGAATTTAAATGTCCAAATTCAAATACTTAGGATTTAATTCAAAAATCCAGAATGTCCTAGAAAAGTGTGCACCATTTTTGCCAGGGGTTTTAGCCCAAACCAGAAATGATGAACATTTTGTGAAGGCATTTTGGGTTCATTGAAACCAATTTTAGTAAGCCCTAGTTAGTTTCAGGGGAGGTGCTGGGGTTCTGTCATCCCCATTTCAAGATTAATTGAAATTGAAAAAGATGCATGGATGCAATGCCACTAATTACAAGAAGAATTCTAGGGATGTGACAAGGCCGAAGCCCAAAAGGCCCTCCAGGAAATTGAGGCGGCTAAGAAGATAGCGGCGGGTAAGGCATTCATTATGAAAAGCAAGCATGTGAAGGAAACTTTCTTTTTACTTACCCAAGTTCGGAGCTCTCCAGGAGGGTTCGCAGATCTACCCTGCAGTTTGTCGGATGCCGCGGAGTTCTACCGGGCTGAGGAGGGGAGCTGGACGGAGAAGTTGTTCTGGTCTCAGTATACTGGGACCGAATACCCAATGCCCTTGAGCGACCAGTTGAAGCAACTGGTCGAACTTCACAAGGCGGCCGAACAGGCCATGAAGGGTCTTATAGTGCGGATGTGGCCTGGCGAGCCTCTGCCTGATAGCTACTTCGGTCTGGTGAGGCGGCTTGTGAATGCCTGCCCGCGGTTTGAAGTCATAAAGCGGTCTGTCTGCATCGAGGGTGCGCGCAGGGCTTTTGCCCAGGCGAAGGTGCACTGGGCGAAGCTGGACGCCGAAAAGCTGGTGAAGGAGGGGCCGCCGGAGGGCAAGGAGCATCACCACCCCAAAAAGTATTATGACAGTGTCCTGAAGGGTGCTCGCCTTGTGGTGGAGGAATGTGCTAAGGATGTAATATTTGAATAAATGTACTCATGTGATCCCGTAATATGAAACGAGTTCATTTGCTCTATACAACACTTGTTAATTTAAAATATTACCTTCTGTGCGATCGTTTATAATATCTGAGAGTTGGCCAGTCGTCGGCTTCTGCCTCCATGTAAGTAGTACTGAGGTGTTCGGGATAAACCTGAGCACTCTTTATCCCAATTTTTGGTCCTTTGAAGGAGGTGTTCAGCACAATGAACCAAGCAATCGGACTATAATGCTTTATCACTCTCACTTAGCCATAGAAGTCTACAATTCTAAATTTTGGCGAAGCCCCTAGTATTCGAAAGGCCGAATTTTGGGCGCTATATACGCCTAAGTCGGCCAAGGCCGACTCCTCGCCCAAAGCGGAAAAAGTCTTTAAGGACTTGAGACCTCTCGAACAGCGACCAACTCTCGCCTCATCATGACAGTCAGTTTTCGGCTTTCTCTACTAAGGTGCTCGTCCGGAAGAACCGGGACACAATCGCAGTAGTTCTCCCAGTGCTACCTTAGCCGATATTGCGGAACGTAAGGTACAAAAACACGGGAGCCGGGAAAACCCAACTATTGACCCAAGACATGATTCGGAGCTGATGCATATAATGCTATAAGTTCGGGGTGTCGCGCTGTTGAAAGTGTTCGGACTTCTCACGCCGTGTTATGGGGTATACTGAAGCCCCTGGCGCACTGGTCGTACCAGAATGTACGGGTGCAATTTTTCATAAATAAGAAGACACGGGAAAAAGAAGAAAGCGGAATGCAATAATAGGCTAACACTAAGCATTGTTATCAAATAATGTGTCAATAAGCGTACAGATACAAGTAGTGCAATAAGCAAAAAATAGTACTATTTGACATGTCCTATACAAGGGCAAGCTGCGTATGGGTATGTAAAACAGGTATATCGATCGTTATCAGAGACCACCTGGGGATTCCCTTGTACGTCAGAGCGTCTTGCTTCCTTGGTATTTCCTTACCGCGATGGGTCCAACAATTAGACTGTCGTAAAGGGTTTCCAGAGAGAAAGGTCTTGAAAGAGAGAAAATGATAAAGGTAAATGGCCCCTGCGGCGGTTGAGCCGCATTGTGGGATGTGCCGTAGCGGTGCCTCCGCCTATGCCCATGGTATCTTGAGTGCGTAGTTATGTACGCACGGTGCAAATTTCGCCACTTGACTGGGACTAGGACGGTGGCTGAATTGCTAGGCGAGCTCAAAACGTGCCTGGCGATCCTCCTGCGGGGTACTCCGGACTCGCTTGAAGGTGTCCGGTGTCTTTTTCGCCGAATTGGCGGTTTGCCTAATAAGGCTTCTTTGCGCTTCCGCTGCGAGGGCCACAGTGTGCTCCTCCGTGCGGAGAGAGCGCTCTATGTTTCCGTTAACTATTATAACCCCGCGTTGTCCTGGCATTTTGTGTTTGAGGTATGCATAATGCGGTACCGCATTGAATCTGGCTAATGCAATTCGTCTGAGCAGTGTGTGATAGCCGCTGCGAAAGGGGACGATATCGAAGATTAACTCCTCGCTTTGAAAGTTGTCCGGAGATCCGAAGACCACTTCTAGTGTGATTGAGCCCGTGCAACAGGCCTCTACACCTGGGATTACACCGTTAAAGGTGGTTTTGGTGGGTTTGATCCTCGAGGGGTCTATGCCCATTTTGCGCACTGTATCCTGATAGAGCAGGTTCAGGCTGCTGCCGCCGTCCATAAGGACTCGAGTGAGGTGAAAGCCGTCAATGATGGGGTCAAGGACCAATGCGGCAGATCCGCCATGATGAATACTAGTGGGGTGATCCCTGCGATCGAAGGTGATCGGACAAGAGGACCATGGGTTGAACTTTGGGGCGACTGGCTCCATCGCATAGACGTCCCTTAGTGCACGCTTCCGTTCCCTCTTGGGAATATGGGTTGCGTATATCATGTTCACCATTTTCACTTGTGGAGGGAACCTCTTCTGTCCTCCTATGTTTGGCGGCCGAGGCTCCTCCTCGTCGTCGCTATGCATCCCCTTATCCTTGTTTTCGGCATTCAACTTGCCGGCCTGCTTGAACACCCAGCATTCTCGGTTGGTGTGATTGGCTGGCTTATCGGGGGTGCCAAGAATTTGACACGAGCGATCGAGTATGCGGTCCAAACTGGACGGGCCCGGATTGCTTCTTTTGAACGGCTTTCTCCGCTGACCGGATTTAGAGCCACTGAATCCAGCATTAACTGTCGTGTCCTCGTGTTATCGCCGTTGTTGCGGTGCTTGTGTCTGTTGCGACGTGGTCTGCCATTAGTATCTTTGGCATCTGAATTGCCAGGATTTCTCGATGTGTTGTTGCTGCGAGCCAGCCAGCTGTCCTCGCCCGCGCAAAAGTGGGTCATGAGTGTCGTGAGGGCTGCCATGGACTTCGGCTTCTCTTGGCCGAGGTGTCGGGCGAGCCACTCGTCCTGGATTTTATGTTTAAATGCTGCTAAGGCCTCGCATCCGGACAATCGACAATTTGGTTCTTTTTAGTTAGGAACCGAGTCAAGAATTTCCTGTCCGATTCCCCTGGTTGTTTGGTTATGTGGTTCAAGTCATCAGCATATGGTGGTCGCACATAAGTGCCCTGGAAGTTGTCGAGGAATGCATATTCCAAATTCTCCCAACTGCCAATGGAGTTTGTTGGTAGGCTATTCAGCCAATGCCGAGCTGGTCCTTTGAGTTTTAGTGGGAGGTACTTGATGGCATGTAGATCGTCACCGCGGGCCATGTGGATGTGGAGGAGGAAATCCTCGATCCATACAGCGGGGTCTGTTGTGCCATCGTATGACTCAATGTTCACGGGTTTGAATCCTTCTGGGAATTCATGATCCATTACTTCATCGGTGAAGCATAGGGGGTGTGTGGCGCCTCTGTGCCAGGCCATGTCATGACGCAGTTCATACGAGTCTTGTCTGTTGTATTCGGCCTGGCCGGATTTCCTTTTAGTGTATCCGGCGTGACGGTCACCGTCACGCGTTGGGGCGCGACTCCATGATCCGTAGATCGATCTTGTATGTCCTGCTTTGTTTTCCAATATGTCTCGCAGGTCCCGCGTGTTGCCCCGGGCCTTGGTGTTTTTGTTTGTCTAGCGACGGGGTGCGGGACAGACTTTGGGATGATATGCCCCTCTGTCTCAGCCATGAGGTGGCTGATCAGCCGCATCATACGCTGGTAATGTAGGCTTTAATGCTTCCTCCTCGAGTTGGGGTAGCAACCTGTGCTTTGGGTAAATCTTGGTTGGGCGTTCGAGTTCGTATTCCTCGGTCGCCAGGACTATCTATCCGCTAGCAGATCTTGATCATCTCAAAGCTATTGTTGCTTTTTCTTCAGGCTGTTTGTTGTGGCTATAAGCCCGCGCTTGACGCGCTCCTGCTCGACGGGATCCTCAGGCACGATAAATTCTTCATCGCCGAGGCTCACCTCGTCTTCGGAGAGAGGCATGTAATTGTCATCCTCTGATTCTCCGTCTTCTGCCTGTTCCGGAGGGCTAGCTTGTTCATCCTCCCGCTCGAGGTCTGGCTGGAGGGGATTGTCGTCGTCTTTGGCACTATCCGGAGCGTTATTGTCTCTTGTGCCGGTATCGCTTCTTTTTCTATGGCGAGACTTAGAGCAGCGCTGCTGACGTCGGTGCTTGGGTTGCTTCTTGGAGGGATTATCCTCCACTGTCTTATCGCCATCGCCTTCTTTGGGGGTGTCCACCATGTATATATCATATGATGAGGTGGCAGTCCAGCGCCTTGTGGGCAGTGGTTCCTGTTCGTCTGCTGCATCGTCTTCCATACCGTCGATGTCTTCGGAGCCGAAATCGAGCATCTCGGTTAAATCACCGACAGTGGCTACTAAGTGGGTGGTGGGTGGGAGCGAATTTCCTCGTCGTCCGCATCCCATTCTAACCGGACATAGTTCGGCCAAGGGTCTCCTGACAAGGAGAGAGACCTCAATGAGTTTAACACGTCGCACAGTGGTGAGTCCTGAAAGATATCCGCAGAGGAAAACTCCATAATCGGTGCCCAATCGGATTCGATAGGCACGGACGCAGGCGGCTCGGATCCTGTGGCCAGGGACGAATCCAAGTGTCCGGCGACACGGGTCTCATAGGAAGTGAAGTCAGCATTCGGCTCTATCGCCGCTGAGTGCGCGGCCTTCGTGGTGGGGTCCATCCAACCGTCTTCGGACGGCGCAATCTGTTCCGGATTGAGGGCCGGAGTAGTTGCAGGTGTGATCTCCCGAATACTGCCCGACGACAAAGCTAAGTCATGCTCGTCATGACTGTGCGGCGCACCTGACATGGGATCGAATCCATCAAAGATCAAGTCTCCGTGGATGTCGACAGTATAGTTCAAGTTTCCAAACCTGACCTGATGGCCAGGGGCGTAGCTCTCAATCTGCTCCAGATGGCCAAGCGAGTTGGCCTGCAGTACGAAGCCGCTGAATAAGAAGATCTGTCCGGGGAGGAAAACCTCACCCTGGATAGCATCATTGACGATGATCGAAGGAGCCATCAAGCCTTGTGGTGACGGCACAGTGGAACTCTCAATGAAAGCACCAATGTCGGTGTCAAAACCGGCGGATCTCTGGTAGGGGGTCCCGAACTGTGCATCTAAGGCGGATGGTAACAGGAGGCGGGGGACACGATGTTTACCCAGGTTCGGGCCCTCTCGATGGAGGTAATACCCTACTTCCTGCTTGATTGATCTTGATGATATGGATATTACAAGAGTTGATCTACCACGAGATCGTAGAGGCTAAACCCTAGAAGCTAGCCTATGGTATGATTGTTGTTGCCCTACGGACTAAACCCTCTGGTTTATATAGACACCGGAGGGGGCTAGAGTTACACAAAGTCGGTTACAAGGGAGGAGATCTACATATCCGTATTGCCAAGCTTGCCTTCCACGCCAAGGAGAGTCCCATCCGGACACGGGACAAAGTCTTCAATCTTGTATCTTCATAGTCCAACAGTCCGGCTAAAGTATATAGTCCGGCTGTCAGAGGACCCCCTAATCCAGGACTCCCTCAGGTGCGACCGAGTTCAATTCTCTGTGAAACCCTAGCAATCTCGGAGCCACCAAACTGTGACTCGGTCTGACCGAGTTCACTAGTTTAGACTCCAAAAGTTGCTTCGGTGTCACCGAGTTTAATAAATCGGTAGCTCCGAAATGCTTTCTATGGAGAACTAAAACTAAGTTTTTGACTCATATGTTTTGCAAAAACTCTACACTTTGTGATGCTCATCCACTCTACCTCATCTATATCTATTCACAGGGTCTGCTGTCAGTTTGCTTTCCAGAATGTCTGACCAGAGTGATAGCCAGAACAAATCAGAAGAGCAAGTGCAAATGAGTGAGGGCACTAGTCCCTCAAGCAGCTATGATGAGGGCAGCAGGAGCACTCCAAGTAATTTTCCCAAGGCAGCCACCAGATGAAGGAAGAAGAGAACCTCAGATTCTGAGGATGAGGACTATGTGGATGTTGAGGAGGAAGTTAGGTCCAAGAAGAAAGTGTTGAAGAAGGAATATGGAGCTGCAGTTGCAACAAAGCCTGGCTTGAACAAGAAGGCACCTTCCATAAGGATTCCAATGTTCAAGCCTAGGAAAGTTCCTACAAAGGAAACTATGAAGTTCACCATTGAACAACATAGTGATGATGAGGCAGCTGGAGAAGGGCAGAAGAAGAGGAAGAAAACAAGGACAACAACTGCAAAGGTGCTTGGATATCACTCTATGAGAAAATATGATGATTAAGATGAAGAGGAAGAGGATGTTGCACCAGCACCCAAGTCCCAAAAGCTTATGGGAGATGCAATCAAGTCAGGGGCTGCTCCATCAAAGCCCAAAACTGCACCCAAAGCTACTACTCAAGCTTAGAAGCCTTCTAAGCCCAAGAGAAGCACCAGGAATATACCAGCTGAAGAGAAGAACAAGCCCCGGTGCCCGAAGTTGAAGAAGAAGATGTTGAAGCCCAAGTGCTGAGAAAACTGAAACCAAAGATTCCAGACCACAATGACACTCATCCAGTGGCTGAGGACATGCACATCAGGAAGGATGTAGAACTGAGACTGTGGAGACAGTCTGATCCCTATGCTGTGAGGAGGGGGACAACTGTGGACTACAGGTTCCACACCAAAGAACAACAAGATTTCTATGAGACAATTCTGTTGGACAAGAAACCCATAGTTTGTGATATGAAGTGGGTTGATTGGGAATTCAATGATGAGAATGAAGATTGTTTCCCAGGAGTGCATGAAAGCTTCAAAGCTTGTGGACTTGAAAACTTTGTTGCACAGAAGCTTACCGAATGGAATGGTGAGCTCATTATGCAGTTTTCTTCAACACTCATTGTCACACCCTGCATTTTGTAACATGTCATTTGCATTAATAAAGCATGAAAATTTGGACCAACAAAAACTTTTGCATTGTTTGGCTTTTATTTTGAAGTTGGATTTCTGTGTGTGGTTTTTCAAGTGCTCTTAATAGTCAACTACTCCACCTTTTATACTTCATCTCCTTGACCCAAACTTCTGCCCAATGATCATGCCATGTGTATAGAGCAATATAGTATTTTCTTACAAAAATAATTTGGCCAAAAAGTATTTTAAAAAATTAGTTTCCCAAAAACCCCTGGATTGAGGTTTGCACTGCAAATACTTAATTAAGGCCAGTAAAAATATTTCAAAAGGTATATTTGAAACCTATTAGATATAGGATACCTAGAAACCACAAAAATATAATTTTGAAAGTTAATTTCCTATTTTATTTAAAGGGTTTTTCTTAAGGCCAGAAATGGTCTTAAATAGGTTAAAAATTATTTAAAAGCTTTAAAAATATTTGAGAAAAATTAGGGAGACTCAATGGACATATATTTTCCATATATATGAGTTTCAACACATGGTTATGATAAAATATTGGACAAAACCTCCCAAAACCATTTCTGCCCATTTCAAGGATTTGAAATATTTCTACAAGAAATATTTTCATAAAAATCCAAGGAAAATCCAGCAAGTCACAAATGCATATTGTGATCACGTTGCAAAGCCTCATATCGATTAAAGTCATTTGGGTTCACCAAAATGCCCCAAACCCTCTCTGACCAGAATCAAATTTGATGAAGTTTGTACTACCAACTTTCTCTCCTTGACCCCAACTTTTGTGAGCATGTTCACATGACCAAATGAGGCGACTACACCAAATGGTGCATCAAGGAGAAGTGATTTGCTCAACTAGATCTATACAAGTCTATTTCTGCTCATTTCTAGGGTTTACAAAAGTTGCATTGGCAACTTTGCCCAATTAAGCTCCAAATTGGTGGAAGGCCCTAATTATATGTGTCATTTCACCCTGTGGAGTATCATGGCAATTGGAGATCATTTGCTTGCCAAAACCCTTATCAAACACCTTCTGCCACTTTTCAAAAATCCCCATTTTGACCACTAAAACTATTCTCCTTGAGCTAAGCTATTTACCACAGCTCCTCCTAGACCCCTTTCACCTCCAGTAACAATGGCAAGTCCACAGCTCACTTATTGGAGGGGTAAAATCCCTCTTTATCTCTCTGGACAGCCCACTTCTCCCTCTTCCTCACCTCCCTCCTCACTCCAGTGGCCATCCAGAGCATCCAATGCCTCTCCCTACTTCTTTACTCCCTCCTAGGGCTGCCAGACATCAGTGGCCGCGCCCACAAGGCATATAATATGCCATGGCATGCCAAATGCATGCTCCAGAGCGCGCTACAGTGCGCTCCCGCACTGTAGCCGCCCTCTGCCCGACGACTCCGACCACCTCGGGCCTCCCCCGTGCGCCTGCCGATGCGCCTCGGCGTCCGCAACACGCTACACGGTCGGCCCCCTCCTCTCTCCTCCTCCCCCGCGCCTCCGCGCTAACGGACACCAGCCGCCCGAGCGCGCCAATGGCGCGGCTCACACGCGCGCTGCCCTGACGCTTCCCGGCTCCTTCTCTCCCTCCCTCTGGGCGTAGACCACCCCTACAAACGCCCCAGACACGGCGCCCTCTTCCCCCAGGCCCTGCAGCGACGAGCAGGAGCTCGCCGGCGCACGGGTCTACGGGGCCTCGACGTTCACCTATTTAACGGCCTCCCCGAGCTCTCCTCTCCTCACCACTCGCGCTCTCACTCCCCTAGTCGCTCCCCTGCACCCCCAGTTCCTCCCCAGAGCCGCCCGAGCTCCGCCGCCTCGGGTCGCCATCGATCTCAGGGTACGGGCTCCCTCCTCCCCTCCTCTCTCTCGATCTGTACCCTCCTCACCTCTCTGATCATTTCCCCTCCGTTTCCCCTCTCTTTTGCAGCCGGAAACGGCCGGAGCCGTCGACGCCCGACGCTCCTCCGCCGCAAACCTCGTCGCCGGCGAACCCCTGCACCCCGGCGACCAACTCCAGCACCACCCGAACGGCGACACGACGAGGAGTCCAGCGGTGCCATCAGCTCACCTCGCCGTGCTCGGAAACGTCGCTCGTGAGCTTGCCGCCCCTCTGACCCAGGGTTGACGACGACGGCCGTGGGGCCCGTCCGTCAGCCTCACGCCCTAACGCCTGGGCCCCGCCCGTCAGGTTTGAACCTGGCGCGCGCGTGTGCACCGGTGCCCTGGGCCGCCTCTCTAGCTGGGCCTGCTGCCCTGCGGCTGTTCTGGCCCAGTGGCACAGTGCCACTTTTCTTTTTCCTTTTTCTTTCTGTCTTATAAAAATTCCACAGGATAAAATATTTGTCCAAATGGAATAATTTCAACTCCTAAAATCTTAGAAAAATCCCACCTATTTAATGGTGTAACTTTCATATATGTCCATCAAACTTTTCTGCACTGTTCAAATTTAAATTCAAATTTGAGCATTTAAATTCCCCTCTAAAAATCCATTTCTCCTATTCCACAACTCCAAATCCAAAACTAGGAATTTTCCCCTTCTTAGTTTTCAACCTAGTATTTTACAAAAATGAGTTGACATTTTTCTGAGCACTTTGGTTTTTCTATTTTATTATTGCCTTATTTTCTCGTTATTATTTTGCGACGATAGATTGCGTTGCTGACGAAGGAGTTGGACCAGAAGACTTTGAAGACCCAGAAGACTTTGTTGAGCCAGGCAAGCAGCCCTTTGACCATGTCTATGACACCCTTTTTATGCATGCCATATAGCACTTTATTAGTGTTGCTTCGAAATCATGATGTGGTGGTAACCACTTGGTGGGTTGCCTTCGTTACTTCCTCGTTGGTACCTGCATTATGCATGACCCTACCTTCTTATGAGGGTTATGCTGGTGGGGGTAGATAGGATGGCAAAGTAGTTGCTATGCAAAAAGGAACGGGTATATGCATGGTGATGGAGTCAAAGTGTTTTCAAAGACTTTTCGAAAACCCCGTCGGGTGCCACTTATGCCCGAGGGAGACAATGAGATGGGTAACCACATGATGACGAAGTGGTGTACCAAGGCAAGTGTGTGTGTTGTTTTCGAAAATGGATTAGATTTAAGATTTGTCGACTGTCCCAACCTTACATGCGCAACCACTCTACCCTTATATGGGAAAGGGCATTATTGATTACCTAAGTCGATACTAGCTTGGAGCCCGCATTACTAGTGACAGGGGAGAGTTGGTGCTCTCTCTCGGGACGGGGTCGTGCCAAGTAGGGCGGCCATGACTGTTTTCACAGGGCACCGGATACACCGTTGTGTCCCCTCTCGGATGTTACGATCTCGAGTAAATCTCGCATGATGTTCATCGTGAGGATACGGAACAACGAGTGGACTCCATGTTAGTGTCGTCTAGGGAAAGATAGTGATCGGGTACTTACCCCGGGTACTTGAGGTACCGCGGGTCGTGGATGGCACGGAAGTTCCCCGGATCTTGTGGGTAAAGTGTGCAACCTCTGCAGAGTGTTAAAACTATTCGAATAGCCGTTTCCACGGTCAAGGACAGTTGGGCGGTGCTGCTTAAACTACGTCCACGTGTTTACAAACCAGTGTGTGTGTTGGATAAGTGGGAAGAACTACTGGGTCAAGTCAAGGACTTGACATGATTGAGTTGGGTTGGTGCCCACCCTATTTATGTTGATATCTGTAACCTGTCCTCATGGTTACTTGAATTCTCCTGATGCATGTCTTACAAGTTGTTGAACATGTCATTGCACTCAAAACTAGCTTTCCGCAAAAATTTACCTATATCATGCATTGTTGTATCTTGAACCAAAACATGGGTTGCTTGCAAGTACATTAAAAGTACTCATTGGCTTGCCACTGGTTATTTAATTGACCAGGCATGGAAGAACAAGAGTTCGAGGAAGAATTCTTTAGAGTCGAACATGCGAACTAGGACGTTTCCCAGTCAGAATGCCTGTAGGGTTAAGGCAGATGGCCTGGGTTCCACTTATCAACGAAGATTTCCGCTGCTTGTGTTTCATTTGATGTTTAGCCCTTAAGGCTTTATCTATGTAAGACTTGACCATAATGGTCATAATTTGTGTAAGACGGTATGTATGGATGTAAGACTCTTGTTATCCAGCTTCTGTGTGTTCAGTGAGCATTGATCTCTGGGATCACTATACACGTGCATTCGGTGATCACGACTTGTGAGTCGAGGTCCCCACAGAGCTAGTATCAGAGCCATCCTGACTGTAGGAAGCCTTAGTTAGCATGGACGATAGTTAGCTTGAGACCATCTAAACTTCTCTTCTTTTCTAAAGCTTACCCAACCCAAGACATATTTCCCTTATTGACCTCTCCCATTCAACCTTTGTAGATGACTGCCGTACCCGAAGACTTCCTGACCACCGGATTTCCCGTGCTTCTCGATGATAGCCTCAAGAAGTGCCAGTTCCACCGAGCCCCCATTTTCACCTACCATGAGCATTGGATCAATGACACCGAGATGGAGTATCATGTGGAAGTGATCGTGAAGGCCAATGACTCCCCAACAAGCTGGTTCTTTGAGGGACCCCAGATGGCAACACTAGTTCTTGTCGTCGAGACGGCAACCCTCAAGGCACTCACCCACCTTCGAGACCTTCTTCCCGAGATGGCAGACGAAATGGCAACCCACTTCTTGCCTTACCGGAAGGAAGGTGAGGATGAGAGCAGTGCACCAGCTCCACCACTAGAAGAAGGACTTCCACTCCGATTCCAGACTTACTTCAGCCTTTGTGCCGATAGTTTGGCACAACACTTGGCCTCGGAATCAATGGAACTCCGAAAGGAACTTCATGAGACCAAGGCACTTCTTCGCCAAGCGCAAGAGAAGACGGATAGGATCAAGAAGGAAGGTGCTCCCCCTGGTCAGCCCACAATCGCATACCGAGGCGGAAGACCCCCAAAGGATGGAGAACCACCACAGCAACACCGCATGAGCGCAAAGGAATACCGCAAGCTCTTCGCACCACCGGCAAAGCAACACCGTGTTGAGCTCCTCCACTCCCCCACCCCTTCAAGTGAAGAGGAAAGTCAGGCCACCGATGATGAGGAGGAAGACCCAGAAGAGCCAGACTACGCGACCGAGCATTCCGCCACTTAGGCATCATTCGCAACCCGGATGTGCCCGTTAGTAACCCCTACGGTAGGATAGGTCGTGTAGCCCTATGTGAAGTCGAGTCCTTGTAATGGTTCATATGAAACCATGTAGCGTGTATTTGCTTTTAATGTGTTTGATGGATGTCGTGCTTTCCTACGGGAACTTGTAAGCGACTACATCACCCATTTGGATCTTAATGAATGTGTTTGGCCTTTTGGCCCTTGCATGAAAACAATTAGTGTCATACCAACCCCCTTACTAGGCATCCCATCTATATTGCTTTCCCCATCTTTCCCAATCATGAGACCTTGATCGCTCCAACAGGATGCCTGTTGTAACCCGTACTGGTACTTCTACCCAGCAGCAAGAAGCCGGAGAAGGAGCCAGTCAGGACCAAACCCAAGGACAAGCTCCACCACCACCACCACCTCCAAGCATGGATATGGCTCAGCTTCTCCAAGCCTTCCGAGAGGAACGCCAAGCCAACACTGCAGCCCTCCAGATGATTGCTCAAGCTGTCAACCGCCAGCCGGCGGGAAACGGCAGTGGACGTTCCACATTGGTGGAGTTCAAGAAGCATGCACCACCCACCTTCATCGAGACTGCTGAACCCCTGGATGCAGACGACTGGGTCCGCACCATTGAGGATCTGCTGGAACTAGTTGGATGCACTGAGGACCGTGAGAAGGTGGCTTATGCTGTTCACTGTCTCAGGGGAACTGCTAGAGCTTGGTGGGATGGATTCAAGGCCATGCATGCTGAGCAAAACATCACTTGGAATGACTTCAAGGCAGAATTCCGCAAGGCCCACATTCCTTCCGGAATCATGGCATCAAGAAGCGTGAGTTCCGAGCCCTGAAGCAAGGCAGTAGCACTGTCAAGGAGTACATGCAGAAGTTCAGTGTTCTCTCAAGGTATGCCCCTGAAGATGTCAGCACTGATGCTGCCAAAAGGGAGCGCTTCATGGAAGGCCTTAACCAGACTCTGCAGTACTCGCTTGTTGTGTGTGACTGCCCGACCTTTCCTGATCTGGTGAACAAGGCACTCATGCTTGAAGACAAGCGACATGCTTTGGATGATACCCGTAAGCGCAAGATTATCAGCAAGGGTAGCTCCAGCAACCAGAAGCCTCGCCCGTGGCAGCCAGCCCCGGTCAAGCCAACCTATCAGCAGCCAAGAGCTCCTACACCCCGCACCAACTATCCACCTCAGCAGTATGCCAACCCCAGGCCAGCATACAACAACCCCAATAACAATGCCGGCAAGGGCAGCAACCCCAACCAAGTCACTTGCTTTGGATGTGGTCAGCCAGGACACTACTCCAAGAATTGCCCCAACAAGAAGCCCGACGCCCCGCGCCCCAATGCGCAGAACCCAGGACAAGGCCGTGGAATGCCACTAAGGAACCAAGCTCCCCGCAACCCGCCCAACAACGGCAAGGGTCGTGTGAATCATGTCACTGCAGAAGAAGCCCAGGAAGACCCGGACGTCGTGCTGGGTACGTTCCTTGTCAACTCAACACCTGCAACTATCTTGTTTGATTCTGGAGCCACACATTCATTTTTCACCCAAAAGTTTGCATTAAAAAGTGGCATGACCCCTACACCCCTGAATGACCCTATGGTGGTACAAACCCCCAGAGCAGAGATGAGAGCCAAGATAGGATGCAAGGGAGTCGGGATTGTCATTAATGGGGTAGACTTCCAAGTAGACCTTATCATCTTAAGATCACAAGGCTTGGATGTGATCTTAGGAATGGATTGGCTCATCAAGCACCAAGGCTTGTTAGATTGTGCCAACCGGTCAGTCACTATGACCAATGACCAAGGAGTCGAAGTAAAGTTTGCTCCCAACCCCTCCTCTGCTCGAGGCACCCAAGTCAACGGTCTGACTGAAGTTGGATTGGATCAAGTGCCGGTAGTATGCGAATACCCCGATGTATTTCCTGATGAGCTACCGGGAATGCCTCCTGACCGAGACATCGAGTTCATCATCGAGCTCATGCCCGGAGCAGGACCCATCTATAAGAAGCCTTATAGAATGGGATCGGAAGAGTTAGCAGAGTTGAAGAAGCAACTGGAAGAGCAGTTGAGGAAGGGATTTATCTGCCCTCCCCTTGGGGATCGCCAGTTCTGTTTGTGGCAAAGAAGGACGGTACCATCCGCTTATGCATTGACTACCGCTCCCTCAAAGAAGTTACAATCAAGAACAAGTATCCACTTCCCAAGATTGAAGATCTGTTTGATCAACTCAATGGGGCCAAGGTGTTCTCCAAGGTTGACCTCCGATCTGGGTACTACCAGCTGAAGATCAGACCCCAAGATATTCCGAAGACGGCATTTGTAACCAGATATGGCCTGTATGAGTGCACGGTCATGTCCTTTGGATTGACCAATACCCCAGCTTACTTCATGTATCTCATGAATAAGGTCTTCATGGAATATTTGGACAAGTTTGTCGTTGTCTTCATTGATGACATTCTTGTCTTCTCAAAGATGGAGGAAGAGCACGAGCAACACTTGAGGATGGTCCTAGACAAGCTTCGAGAGCACCAACTGTAAGCCAAGTTCAGCAAGTGTGAATTTTGGCTGCATGAGGTTGGATTCTTGGGTCATGTTTTGACTGAAGAAGGATTGTCGATCGATCCCGCTAAGATTGAAGTCGTGACCGAATGGCAGTCCCCAAGCAATGTGAAGGAAGTCAGAAGCTTCCTCGGACTCGCGGGATATTACCGCAAGTTCGTTGAAGGATTCTCAAGCATTGCCCGACCCATGGCTCAGCTCTTGAAGAAGGACAAGAAGTTTGAATGGACGCCGAAGTGTGAAGAGAGCTTCTAGGAGCTGAAGAAGAGATTGACCACCGCCCCAGTTTTGGCCACACCAGATATACACAAGGAGTTTGTGATATATTGTGATGCGTCAAAAACCGGACTGGGAGGTGTTCTGATGCAAGAGGGCAGAGTCGTAGCTTACCTTTCAAGGCAACTACGACCTCATGAAGAGAACTATGCTACTCATGACCTCGAGTTGGCCGCTGTAGTTCATGCCCTGAAGACATGGCGACATTACCTCCTAGGGAAGCGGTGTGAGATATACACGGATCACAAAAGTCTGAAGTATATTTTCACTCAGAAGGAATTGAATATGAGGCAAAGAAGATGGCTAGAGTTGATCAAGGATTATGACGTCAGTGTTCAATACCACCCTGGGAAGGCTAATGTGGTAGCAGATGCATTAAGCAGAAAGGCTTGTACCTTGAATGCTATGCTTAAGAAGAGGCTACCCGCCTTGTATGAAGAACTTGAAAGCTTCGGGTTGGAACTGGTTGCACCAGGATTCTTAGCCAACCTTGAAGTCAAGCCTACCCTGATGGATGATATTAAGGAAGCTCAAAAGGGACACGAGAGTATTGAAGGCATTAAGAGGAAGATCAAGGCAGGCAAGGCCCCAGGATTCTCAGAGGATAAGCAAGGAATCGTGTGGTTTGGAAATCGCATTTGCGTACCCAACAAGATTGAGCTCAAGAATTTGATCTTGCAAGAAGCTCATGACACCCCGTATTCCATCCACCCCGGAGGAACCAAGATGTATCAAGACCTGAAGGAAAGATTTTGGTGGCACGGGATGAAAAGGGAGATTGCTACCTATGTTGCAAAGTGTGATGTATGCCAAAGGGTCAAAGCTGAGTATCAGCGACCTGCTGGATTGCTCCAACCACTCAAGGTTCCCGAGTGGAAATGGGATAAAGTCGGAATGGATTTCATCACTGGACTACCTAGGTCAAACAAGGGACATGAATCCATCTGGGTCATAGCCGATCATTTGACTAAAGTAGCCCATTTTCATTCCTGTGAAGACTACCTATGATGGCAACCAACTAGCAACTTTATACATCAACAAAATCGTAAGCCTTCATGGTGTTCCCAAGGAGATTGTGTCAGATCATGAAACCCAGTTTACCTCAAGGTTCTGGAAGAAGTTCCAAGAGGCCATGGGGACCAAGTTGTCCTTCAGCACTGCTTTCCACCCACAGACCGGAGGTCAGACAGAACGAGTGAATCAGATACTCGAAGACTTGCTCCGAGCCTGTGTCTTAGCATATGGAGCTAGGTGGGAAGATTGCCTCCCTTTTGCCGAGTTCTCCTACAACAACAGTTATCAGTCAAGCCTCCAGATGGCACCATTTGAGGTATTGTACGGTCGGAAGTGCCGCACACCCCTCAATTGGTCAGAGACCGGAGAAGGACTAGTATTTGGGCCTGAAATCCTCCATGAAGCAGAAGAGCAAGTTCAGCTAGTCAAAGAGAAACTGAAGGCCGCTAAGTCCAGACAGAAGAGCTGCTGACACTCGTCGCCGACAGGTTAACTTCCAAGTCGGAGACCATGTGTACCTGCGAGTAACTCCTCTTAAGGGAACCAAACGTTTCCACGTTAAGGGAAAGCTCGCACCAAGATTTATCGGCCCCTTCGAGATCACCGCACGACGCGGAGAAGTGGCTTACCAGTTGGAACTGCCACCTGAACTATCCGATGTGCACAACGTATTCCATGTGTCACAACTCCGGAAGTGTCTCCAAGTCCCAGACAAGCCTGATCTTTACAAGGACGTCAATCATCAAGCCATTGACCTTCAGCCTGATTTGACCTACCATGAGAGGCCCATCTACATTTTGGATGAGGATGAGCGATGCACTCGTAGCCGCACGATCAAGTACTTCAAGGTCCAGTGGAGCAACCACACTGAAGCAGAAGCAACCTGGGAACATGAAGACTACCTTAGATCCGAGTTTCCATATCTCTTTAAAGCCTAGTTTAGGAATCTCGGGGACGAGATTCTTGTAAGGGGGGTAGGTCTGTCACACCCTGCATTTTGTAACATGTCATTTGCATTAATAAAGCATGAAAATTTGTACCAACAAAAACTTTTGCATTATTTGGCTTTTATTTTGAAGTTGGATTTCTCTATGTGGTTTTTCAAGTGCTCTTAATAGTCAACTACTCCACCTTCTATACTTCATCTCCTTGACCCAAACTTCTGCCCAATGATCATGCCATGTGTATAGAGCAATATAGTATTTTCTTACAAAAATAATTTGGCCAAAAAGTATTTAAAAAAATTAGTTTCCCAAAAACCCCTGGATTGAGGTTTGCACTGCAAATACTTAATTAAGGGCAGTAAAAATATTTCAAAAGGTATATTTGAAACCTATTAGATATAGGATACCCAGAAACCACAAAAATATAATTTTGAAAGTTAGTTTCCTATTTTATTTAAAGGGTTTTTCTTAAGGCCAGAAATGGTCTTAAATAGGTTTAAAAATATTTAAAAGCTTTAAAAATATTTGAGAAAAATTAGGGAGACTCAATGGACATATATTTTCCATATATATGAGTTTCAACACATGGTTATGATCAAAATCTTGGACAAAACCTCCCAAAACCATTTTTGCCAATTTCAAGGATTTGAAATATTTCTACAGGAAATATTTTCATAAAAATCCAAGGAAAATGCAGCAAGTCACAAATGCATATTGTGATCACCTTGCAAAGGCTCATATCAATTAAAGTCATTTTGGTTCACCAAAATGCCCCAAACCCTCTCTGACCAGAATCGAATTTGATCAAGTTTGTACTACCAACTTTCTCTCCTTGACCCCAACTTTTGTGAGCATGTTCACATGACCAAATGAGGCCACTACACCAAATGGTGCATCAAGGAGAAGTGATTTGCTCAACTAGATCTATACAAGTCTATTTCTGCTCATTTCTAGGGTTTACAAAAGTTGCATTGGCAACTTTGCCCAATTAAGCTCCAAATTGGTGGAAGGCCCTAATTATATGTGTCATTTCACCCTGTGGAGTATCATGGCAATTGGAGATCATTTGCTTGCCAAAACCCTTATCAAACACCTTCTACCACTTTTCTAAAATCCCCATTTTGACCACTAAAACTATTCTCCTTGAGCTAAGCTTTTTACCACAGCTCCTCCTAGACCCCTTTCACCTCCAATAACAATGGCAAGTCCACAGCTCACTTATTGGAGGGGTAAAATCCCTCTTTATCTCTCTAGACAGCCCACTTCTCCCTCTTCCTCACCTCCCTCCTCACTCCAGTGGCCATCCAGAGCATCCAATGCCTCTCCCTACTTCTTTACTCCCTCCTAGGGCTGCCAGACATCAGTGGCCGCGCCCACAAGGCATATAATATGCCATGGCATGCCAAATGCACGCTCCAGAGCGCGCTACAGTGCGCTCCCCGCACTGTAGCCGCCCTCTGCTCGACGACTCCAGCCACCTCGGGCCTCCCCCGTGCGCCTGCCGATGCACCTCTCTGGCTCCCTCCTCTCTCCTCCTCCCCCGCGCCTCCGCGCTAACGGACACCGGCGCCCGAGCGTGCCAATGGCGCGGCTCACACGCGCGCTGCCCTGACGCTTCCCCGCTCCTTATCTCCCTCCCTCTGGGCGTAGACCACCCCTACAAACGCCCCAGACACGGCGCCCTCTTCCCCCAGGCCCTGCAGCGACGAGCAGGAGCTCGCCGTCGCACGGGTCTACGGGGCCTCGATGTTCGCCTATTTAACGGCCTCCCCGAGCTCTCCTCTCCTTACCACTCGCCCTCTCACTCCCCTAGTCGCTCCCCTGCACCCCCAGTTCCTCCCCAGAGCCGCCCGAGCTCGAGAACGAGCTCGAGCTCCGCCGCCTCGGGTCGTCGTCGATCTCAGGGTACGGGCTCCCTCCGCCCCTCCTCTCTCTCGATCTGGACCCTCCTCACCTCTCTGATCATTTCCCCTCCGTTTCCCCTCTCTTTTGCATCCGAAAACGGCCGGAGCCGTCGACGCCCGATGCTCCTCCACCGCAAACCTCGTCGCCGGCGAACCCCTGCACCCCGGCGACCAACTCCGGCACCACTCGAACGGCGACACGACGAGGAGTCCAGCGGTGCCATCAGCTCACTTCGTCGTGCCCGGAAACATCACCGGTGAGCTTGCCGCCCCTCTGACCCAGGGTTGACGACGACGGCCGTGGGGCCCGTCCGTCAGCCTCACGCCCTGACGCCTGGGCCTCGCCCGTCAGGTTTGAACCTGGCGCGCGCGCGTGCACCGGTGCGCTGGGCCGCCTCTCTGGCTGGGCCTGCTGCCCTGCGGCTGTTCTGGCCCAGTGGCACAGTGCCACTTTTCTTTTTCCTTTTTCTTTCTGTCTTATAAAAATTCCACAGGATAAAATATTTGTCCAAATAGAATAATTTCAACTCCTAAAATCTTAGAAAAATCCCACCTATTTAATGGTGTAACTTTCATATATGTCCATCAAACTTTTCTGCACTGTTCAAATTTAAATTCAAATTTGAGCATTTAAATTCCCCTCTAAAAATCCATTTCTCCTATTCCACAACTCCAAATCCAAAACTAGGAATTTCCCCTTCTTCGTTTTCAACCTAGTATTTTACAAAAATGAGTTGACATTTTTCTGAGCACTTTGGTTTTTCTGTTTTATTATTGCCTTATTTTCTCGTTATTATTTTGCGACGATAGATTGCGTTGCTCACGAAGGAGTTGGACCAGAAGACTTTGAAGACCCTGAAGACTTTGTTGAGCCAGGCAAGCAGCCCTTTGACCATGTCTATGACACCCTTTTTATGCATGCCATATAGCACTTTATTAGTGTTGCTTCGAAATCATGATGTGGTGGTAACCACTTGGTGGGTTGCCTTTGTTACTTCCTCGTTGGTACCTGCATTATGCATGACCCTACCTTCTTATGAGGGTTATGCCGGTGGGAGTAGATAGGATGCCAAAGTAGTTCCTATGCAAAAAGGAACGGGTATATGCATGGTGATGGAGTCAAAGTGTTTTCAAAGACTTTTCGAAAACCCCGTCGGGTGCCACTTATGCCCGAGGGAGACAATGAGATGGGTAACCACATGATGACGAAGTGGTGTACCAAGGCAAGTGTGTGTGTTGTTTTCGAAAACGGATTAGATTTAAGATTTGTCGACTGTCCCAACCTTACATGCGCAACCACTCTACCCTTATATGGGAAAGGGCATTATTGATTACCTAAGTCGATACTAGCTTGGAGCCCGCATTACTAGTGACGGGGGAGAGTTGGTGCTCTCTTTCGGGACGGGGTCGTGCCAGGTAGGGCGGCCATGACTGTTTTCACAGGGCACCGGATACACCGTTGTGTCCCCTCTCGGATGTTACGATCTCGAGTAAATCTCGCATGATGTTCATCGTGAGGATACGGAACAACGAGTGGACTCCATGTTAGTGTCGTCTAGGGAAAGATAGTGATCGGGTACTTACCCCGGGTACTTGAGGTACCGCGGGTCGTGGATGGCACAGAAGTTCCCCGGATCTTGTGGGTAAAGTGTGCAACCTCTGCAGAGTGTTAAAACTATTCGAATAGCCGTGTCCACGGTCAAGGACAGTTGGGTGGTGCTGCTTAAACTACATCCACGTGTTTACAAACCAGTGTGTGTGTGTTGGATAAGTGGGAAGAACTACTGGGTCAAGTCAAGGACTTGACATGATTGAGTTGGGTTGGTGCCCACCCTGTTTATGTTGATATCTGTAACCTGTCCTCATGGTTACTTGAATTCTCCTGATGCATGTCTTACAAGTTGTTGAACATGGCATTCACTCAAAAGTAGCTTTCCGCAAAAATTTACCTATATCATGCATTGTTGTATCTTGAACCAAAACATGGGTTGCTTGCGAGTACATTCAAAGTACTCATTGGCTTGCCACTGGTTATTTAATTAACCAGGCATGGAAGAACTGGAGTTCGAGGAAGAATTCTTTGGAGACGAACATGCGAACTAGGACGTTTCCCAGTCAGAATGCCTGTAGGGTTAAGGCAGATGGCATGGGTTCTACTTATCGACGAAGATTTCCGCTGCTTGTGTTTCATTTGATGTTCAGCCCTTAAGGCTTTATCTATGTAAGACTTGACCATAATGGTCATAATTTGTGTAAGACGGTATGTATGGATGTAAGACTCTTGTTATCCAGCTTATGTGTGTTCAGTGAGCATTGATCTCTGGGATCACTATACACATGCATTCGGTGATCACGACTTGTGAGTCGGGGTCCCCACACTCATTTCTGTCCAGATGGTAGAATAGTATGGATGTCTGAAGGCACAAGGTACCAGTCAAATGTTGATGAGTGGGCCAAGTTGATCAATGCCCTAGAAGAGCATGAGGATGATTTTGATGTGTATGCCAAGAAGAAGAAAGACAACAACTCTATGGCAAATATGTACATGGAGATCCCAGAAAAATCTTTGGACACACAAGTTTGGATCTGTGCATTACTTGTTGTCTAGTCTACCTACAATCAACACAATCCTGAGGCATACTTGTTTACCCAAATCTGGAGATCACAAGATGATCAGAGGACATTCGATCAACTTGCTGCAGATATTTGATGTTCCTCAAAAATTCAAGGTCATGAGTCTGATTGTTGAGACAATCAAGAGGACTGCTGCAGATCGGAAAAGATCTTGTGGGTATGCTCCACACATTCAGTGCTCATCAACTCCAAGATGGGCACATGTACTTACTTGTTGGACAAGGAGCATTTACCTTTGCACCCAAAATTTGAAGATAACACTATTATCATGAACGAGGATGATCCCACCTCAGTGCAAGCATAAGAGAAAAGTGCAAAGGCAAAGGCAGAAAAGGCTGCAAAGATGCCAAGTGTTGAGGAGGCATCTCAGGTGTTCTTAAAAAGCAAACAAGATCAGTTAGCCTATCTGATTCAAGCAACTTTGAGGATTGAGAAGGGCTTGGAGAGGATCATTGAGACCAAGTTTTATGATCTTGATCTGAAAGTAACTAAGATACAGACAGCTGTTGAGCAGCTCCAGGAGGAAGCAGAGGAGAAGAAGGGGAAGGCTACCACATAAGCTTTTCAGAGAGTGCCCAGAGGTCAGCTGCAGTGCTAGTGCCAGATACAAGAGCTACTTCATCTGCACCAGCAGCAACAGCTTTAGTGCCACCTCCAGTTGCCACTCCACCAGCTCCAACAACTTCAATTGATGCCTTCGTCCTTGGAGTTCTCTCTACACTACCTCCCGAAGACCAAGCCTGGGAGACGCATAGCACTATGCATTTTCAAAAAATTTGGTAACTTGTTGCCAAAGGGGGAGAAATGTATAGATCATAGGCTTCGAGAGAGAGTGTTGTGTTTTGTCTCTCTTGCTATCTGGTTGAAACTTTTGTGTGCTTGTTTGATACTTTATGTCTGTGTGTGAGAAACTTGTATGGTCATGTGTTTGATCATATCATACTTTAATATTTGCTTGGATGATATTATCTTCTATATTTCTATATGATCATTCACTTTGCTTGGTGATGAGTGCATGTTTTAATTCCTATCATTTTGAGCGCTCCACCAAGATGTATGTGACATGGAAGATAACCCATGATCCACTTCGGTCTCACTGCCAGAAATCCTAATCACTTCGGTCTCACCGATAGGGATCTCGGTCTCGCCGAGATGGGATTGCAAACTCTCTGTTTCCCTTCGTAACGTTTCGGTCCAACCGAAATGAGCGATCGGTCCCACCGAGTTCGAAATGCAAACTCTTTGTTTCCCTTTCGTAACGTTTCGGTCTCACTGAGATGAGCGAATCGGTCCCACCGATTTTGCCTGGTCATCTCTCTGGTTAGCTTATTACCAAAGTCGTTCCTATTGAGTTTGTGTAATTGGTCTCACCGAGATTACGTTATGCCCTAACACTAATGGAATCGGTCCCACCGAAAAGCCTAACACTCACATTTTGAACTAAATCGGTTTGACCGAGTTTTTTGATTTGGTCCCACCGAGTTTGGTGAATTGTGTCTAACGGTTAGATTTGGTGTGGAGGCTATATATACCCCTCCACCCTTCCTTCAGTCGTGGGGGAAAGACATCAGAACATGCCTACACTTCCAGCATACATTTTTTGAGAGAGAACCACCTACTAATGTGTTGAGACCAAGATATTGCATTCCAACCACATAAATCTTGATCTCTAGCCTTCCCCAAGTTGCTTTTCACTCAAATCATCTTTCCACCATATCCAAATCTATGAGAGAGAGTTGAGTGTTGGGGAGACTATCATTTGAAGCACAAGAGCAAGGAGTTCATCATCAACACACCATCTATTACCTTTTGGAGTGTGGTTGTCGGATTTCGTGTTCCAGGAGACCCTTGAGGTTCGAACACTAGGGTGCGCGTGGAAATCTCTCCCCTTCCGATCTATGTCCAATCTCCTCGCGTGATTTGAGTTGGAAACAACGAACAACACAAGAGACACGAGGTTTATACTACTTCAGGCCACCGTTGTGGTGTAATACCCTACTCCAGTGCGTGGTGTGGTGGATTGCCTCAGGGGCTGATGATGAACAATACAAGGGAAGAACAGCCTCGCGAGAGGTGTTCTTGAGCTGGTGCGGAGTATTCTACTTGGTCCGGGGTTCCCTCTGATCTGGTTGGATTCCTCTACTCTGTGGTGGCTAGCTCTATTTATAGAGGCCATGGGCCTCTCCCCAAATAATGAGCGGGAAGGGCGCCAACAATTGGCCATTTTGAAGGGGAACATCTAGTACAAGTTATCCTGACCAAAGGTGGTCTTCGGCTGCCAAAAGCACTAGTGATGACGCTGTCTTGGGCTGCACGGTGACCTCCGTCCTGCCGCTCTGCTGGTCTTGGTCTCGTTGCACCGGAATGGTAATATTTGCCCGATGCCTTGGCATGTGCTTGCCCCCTTTGCACCGAAGAGGAAACAAGGACACTGCGCAGGCCGGCGCCCGCCTGGTCTCGATCGTCATGGCTTGCATCACGGGCTCCTCGCGAGGTACCCCTGCCTTGATCTCTTCGCCTCCTCGTGAGCCTGCCTGATGAGGCTGCCTCTGAGGAAGCTTTCTGTCGTCCATCCCATGAGGCTTGGCCCCTCGCGAGGGTCTTGAGCTTGAGCTGATGAAGATGGGCTGCGCTGGTCCCCCACTTGAGCCACGTCGCAGGCTGCAGGCAGGCAAGTCTGGGGACCCCCGTTCCCAGAACGCCAAGAGTAGCCCCCGCGCCCAAGGTGCGCTCGGCCTTGGCCTAGCAGGGAAGCGAAGGGGCAAGCACGAAGCGCCGCGGGCCCCAAAAGCCTGCAGCCTTGGGCGCCGCGTGGCTGTTGATTGGACGTGGGGGTCTACGCTTCCCCACGACGCCTCAGCAACTGACCATCTGACAAAAGAGGTGCTCGGGCAAGACTTAGTTGCTTTGTTCTCATTCGCCTCGCCCCAGATCCCCTTTCTCGCTCTCCTTCTTCTTGCTCCCGAAATCATCCAGATCTGCCTCAATCCTTCTCACCCGGCACGCCATGGCGCCCCGCAAGTCCCCGACCGAGGCCTGGTACTCGCCGGCTCTGGATTCCCCGAATCTGTCGGAGAGGAACCTCGCCCTCACGCGCCTGATGACGGTGGCGCAAGGCAGCAAGGGGGCGACTGTGCTCAAGACCGGCTCCGGTCAGCCTGAGGGCAAGGAGAGCACCTTCTACCCACTCTTTGTGTGCGCCATCGTCGCCGATCTGGTGCCTCCTTTCTCTGAGTTCTTCTTTGCTGTTCTCCGCCAGTACAACTTGCAGGCTCTGCATCTCCACCCCAACTCTGTTCTTCTCCTGGCGATTTTTGCCTACTACTGTGAGGCTCACGTCGGGGTGAGGCCCTCAGTGGCCTTGTTGCGCCACTTTTTCTCCCTCCGGGTTTCTGGCGCCCATGTCTCCGCGTGCGCGAGCTTCATCGCATACTCCAACTCCAACGCTATCTCAAAGCCTGGGAAGAGGATCGAGGGCTTCCGGAGCAAGTGGGTCCACCCCCGTCTGGTGTTGCCTACGGGGCAGCCCAAGGCTGTCGACGCATGGTCCCGCACGGAGCTCGTCGACCCCCGCGCGAAGGCGGTGCTGAAGAGGATGAACGCGGACCTGAGGCCAAGCAACTTGGGGGCGGCGAAGCTGACCGGTGCCACGCTTCTGAGGGAGTTCTTGGAGCACCGGGTGGCTCCACTTCAGGAGCACTCGGTCCCGTTGTGGAGGCTTGGGGAAGCGGACGCCACCTTGCGCCTAAGCTCTGAGGCCCTGACCGACGAGAATCTGGTCACGGCCCTCCATTCCTTGGTTGGGGAGACGTGGCGAGCCCGGTGGGCGCCCCCATCCCCATGTTCCTTCATGACGACTGGGAGCAGGTGGTGAACGCCATGCCCACCTTCAATGGTGAGGGGCTGGTGCCCACGGAAGATCCCGAGGATCTTGCGGCACTAGCGATGGTGAACGTATCCTCAGGTAGCTCCAACAGGAGCGGGGGGGGGGGGGGGGAAGAAGAGGCGGAGGAGGAAGAGTCTGGCTCTGAGGCGACTGGCGAGGAGTCGAGGGAGTCTTTCCATCGGCGCAGCTCCCAGGCCCTCCGCTCCATGCTGGACGACGATGAGGCCGGCGCCAGACGAGGAGGGGAGGACTCTCCCTTGGTCACAAGGAAGGGCAGGTCGGGGCTGGTTCCCCCAGGGTCTGCTCTGGTTCCTGGGTGTTCTGAGGCCAGCTCCAGCCCTCCTGACGTGCCCTCTGCTTCCGGGCCTCTCGAGGCTGATCCCAGTTGCAGGCTCTCGGGCTTCAAGTTTGGTCGAAGGTTGCTTGAGTCCGCGAGCGACGACCAGTAAGTGCTCGATTTGTGCTTTGCTTGGTTTCTACCGCCGAGGCTTGACGTCCATATTCTTTTGTCAGGCTGGCGCCTGCGGCGAAGAGGTTGAGAGGGGCCTTTGCGGCCCTGCTTGGGACGAGTCAATCTGCCGGGATGGCGCCTTCGTCCGCTGGGGAGGAAGGCAGCGAGGCTCGTGCCTCCCCGACCCGTTCGTCTTCGCGAGGCCGACTGGGACGCCTTGGCGAGGAGTCGGCCCCTGTGGCCCCGCTGGCCGTGGAGTCGACTGCGCTCGAAGCCGCAGCCAGAGCAACCAAGGCCCAGGGGGTTCCTTCCTGCCAAACCGTGATCACGCTGTCGTCCTCTCCGCCCACTCTGCCGGCTCCCGCTTCTTCTGTTCCTTCTGCTGCCATCCTGGACCAGGCTGCCAGCAAACTGAGCCAACTGCGGGAGGATCTTCTGAGCGCGGACCCCCGCCTAATGGCCGGGTGCCTGGAGCTAGCCTCTAGCTGGGCCCGTTCTGCCGCCTCCGTCCGAGCAGTGTTGAGCCAGGCAGTGTCGGCCTCCGATGGGGAGAAGCAGGCCGCCAACCAAGCCAAGGTCGCTCGCGACGCTGCCCTGGGCGACGCTGCTACCGCCCAGGCTCGCTGCAAGACGCTGGAGGCCGAGCTGCAAGTCCTGCGCGACGAGCTCGCCAAGGAGGTCCACGACCGCCAAGAGAAGGAGAAGGAGATGAAGGCTCAGGAGGCTGGACGCCAAGCTTGATGACTGCCACGGTCGATTGGAGACGCTGGAGCGGTTGCTGGAGGCGGAGAGGACCAAGCTAGACGCCAAGGCGAAGGTCCTGGCGGAGGATCGGGTGGCCTTCACGAAGATGGAGAAGAAGGCTCGTGGCGCGCTGAAGACGCTTTACGAGAGCGGCTTTGAGGAGCCGTTGGCCGTGCGGAGGATGGCCCCGCTAAGCTGCTTCCCTTCCTGGTCCGTGCGCTTGAAGATGTCGTATATGGCCTTGGCCCCACGGCCGAGGCCGAGGCGCGTGCTCTGTCTTCTGCGGCGCTAACGCATGTCCTCAGCCACGTCTGTTTGCGTGACCCCAACGTCGACTTCGACAGCCTGCTGGAGCCCGTGAGCAGCGACCTTGCCGCCGCTACCGCTGAGGTCGTGAAAGGCCGAGCCGAAGCTTTGCTGGGGAGGTTCCGCGCCTTCAGCATCTTGCCCGGGCGCGGTGCCGCCAGCTCTGCGGCCCCAGGAGGCGGAGTCGCCCAGCGTGACTCCACAACAGGCGGCGGCGCCACTGGAGAGTGATCCTTTCGCGGCTTCTGTCCTGTTTTTATTCCTGCAACATGCACCATGCCTCGCGGAGGCGTTTAAACTTGTGTTTGGCGTCGTGAAACAATCTATGGCTTGTAATGTTTGCTTTGAATTTCCTGGAATTTGCATTTCCCCCTCCTATATGTTTGTGATCTGCGTCGGCAGGTCCCGGCCCCACGCATACCTTACCCAGCGTTAGCCCCGACTGGAAACCAGGACGGGACTAAGGAGTGAGGAGCTACGTGGCAAGTTAGGTTCCTGAGTCACGATGCTCAGGAGTCCCCCTTGACGCGCAAGCAACAAGTAGGAAAGGGGGGAAACAATGAGTGGATTGGTCGTTCTGCGTCGGCGGGCCCCGGCCCCGCGCGTACCTCACCCAGCGTTAGTCCCGACCGGAAACCAGGACGGGACTAAGGAGTGATGGGCTACGGGGCAAGTTAGGCTCCTGAGTCGCGATGCTCAGGAGTCCCCCTTGACGTTCAAATGGATTTTCATACCTTGGCTCCGCTCAGGGAGGGGCGCATGACGACCAGGTCCGAGGGACCTGGCTAGGAGGCGTGCGCTTGGGCAAGGCCCGGGCGTAGCCCCCGTGTCCAGCCCCCTCGCGCGGCGCTCCCGAGGGGAGGCGTTGCGATGGTGCCCGACACTGAGCTCTGGGCTCCCTGAGGTTGGTACGGCCATAGGCCACCCTCAGTTGTTTATCATCGGCGCGGAGCATAGCGCTTCCGTATGTGTACGGGCATAGACGCTCCTCGGCAGTGTCGTCAGCCAGCGCGGAGCATGGTGCTTCCACTAGTACGTGGGAGGTGGCTCCCCTCCGGGAGGAGCCCCCGGGGCGTGTACAGCCCCGCCCTAACGTGTGGCCGGCACGGTAGGGCTAGGAGAGGTGTATCTGGGCACCCGTGAGCCAGCGCGGGACTCACGGGGCCCTACCTCGAGGCGGGTTGCGCCTGGCTCTGGGCCTTTATCAATGGTGTGTTCCTGCAGGGTGGTTAGAATGCAATGCTCTACGTCCTCAGGTCCCGGCCCTCAAGCGAGCTCAGCCGCCGCTGGTATGACAGGTCGCGATGCCGTGGGTCAAGGCCAGGGGGTGAGGGCTGGAGAGCCAGTAGGAGCCCATGAGCCGCGATGCTCAGGTACCCCCCTTTTAACGTGCAAGCGCTTTGCATGAGAGCGGAAACATCTGCGATAAGCAGCAGATGACAATTAAGCGCGAAAGAGCAAGTTCATTTAAGCAGACGCGGGAAAGGCAAACGCCGATGGGCCAGGCCCGAGCAGTTCGGGGATGATGCAGCCTGAGGGGCGCCCCCAAAAAGGTAGGTAAAGAGCATAAGCAAAACGGATACATGCCACAGGGACGGACCCACGCGACTTGGGAATGATGCGGCCCTGTGGGCGCACCCAGCTGAAAACGAAACTTAGAAAGGTGTCACCTGGTGCCGTTGAAGATGAAGTGATGCTGAAGAAGCGGGCGATGTGCGATGAAGACGTCGACCCTCACGAGCCCCCAGGCCCAGGAGCCTTGGGAGGCTCTGGGGGCGCAGGTGGGTCTTCGAGGGCCATCTCCACCTCCGCCAGGACCGCACAACGCCCGACCTCTTGAGCCTCCAGGATGCTCCTCAGCAGGCGCTGATGAGAGGCGACCGCGTTCGGTAGGCCGAAAGGCATGCGAACGTAGCTGTGGGGTGGACCTTCGCAATGCCCCGCGCGCGTGGGCCAGAGGCGCTGCTGTGAAGCGGCTCGGTTCAGCCATGGCACGTCGATGCAGACACGCAGCCCACCGTCCTCGCCTGGATGTGGGGCTATGGTGGGCAAGCGGCGGCTGCCGCGCATGACTCTCGATTCCTGTAGCTCCTGGGTGTACCTTGCGATGAACTCCTGAGGGTTTGGTCTTCCTTGCCTTGTACCTTCCTGAGGGGAACATGCCTGGAAGCACCCCTCCAAGTGGTGCCCGAGCGCCTCCCTCGCGACCTTGGCAAAGTCGGTGGCTCTCCAAGAAAGAGCCCCCGATCCCTGCCTGAGGAGGGCGCCCGGCGCGCCTTCCTATACGTGAGAGGGTGGCGCTCCCTGATTGGGCGCAGATCCTGACGCAACACCTCCGGAGGCGCCTGCCTCCCTGTGGCTTGGGCTAGGTGAAACCTTCTTCTTCTCAAGGGTTGCCTCGGGAAGTCTTCCGCTTCCGTGATCTGGGTCTTCGATTGCTGCGGCTTGGAACACGCACTCAAGTGAACACACTGCGTCTCTTTCTTCACATGGCACGGTGATGACTCCACCGCTTCTGTCAGGACCCCGATCCTAAGTCACACCGATCTAGCATGTAACACATCATATCACTTTGTGGCCTCACGCACGGTATTCCCACGGGTGCCACCTTACGTGGCCCGGGACCGTTTGCGCCTTTTGGCTCACATATATGATAGTGTCGCTAGTATCCATATGACAAAGAACCCGGGCCGACATGGCTAGTCGTGAACCCAAAGCGGCACTAACCCATGGGGACAGGCATACATGAATCAACTTCGAGCATGTCGGTCAGTAGCGTGTGAATCCGGGCTGTAGCACTGGGCTAACAGGACTCCGGGAACCCGGGCTGTAGCAGGCTAGGCAGGACTCCGGATGTCATCACGTGACATTTCCCCGAAGGGACAGACACAGGAACGAAGTGAAACACATGTCGGTCAGTCAAGTGTCCTGAGCAGTAGTGCTGGGCTAGCAGGACTCCGGTGAACCGGGCTGTAGCGGACTACTGTGGCTCAAGGAAGCACTAGACTACATTTCCCCATAAGAGAGGCTGCCGAGGATAAACAACTAGATTGTCGGATCCCACACATACCAAGCATTTCAATCATACACACAATATGCTCGATATGTGTAAATACAACATGGCATCACAACAAGACTCTACGACTCAAGTATTTATTCGTTAGGCTCCGAGGAGCGAGATATTACAAACATGGGTCTTATGACCCAACATTCAGAGCATACAAGTCAAAGCACATGCGGAAGCTTAACATGTCAGAGTACAGACATCTACAAATGAAAAAGGCTGAGAAGCCTGACTATCTACTAGATCCTGCCGACGGCACAAGATCGTAGATTAGGTAACAAGCTAAACGTCGAAGTCCACACGGAACTACTAGCGAGACTGACGTCTCTCTGCAAAAACATAAGATAGGCAAACGTGAGTACAAATGTACCCAGCAAGACTTACATCAGAACTAGCTACATATGCATCAGTATCAATAAAGGGGGTGGTGGACTTTGACTGCAGCAAGCCAGCTTTGACTCGGTGGCTATCCTGAACTACGACTGCAAGCAACTCTCTCTTGAGGTGGCGCACACGAGTCCACATATTCACCATTTCAATACACCACTATGGATCCTCTCCCGTCTACCTACGAGAACGCCATCCATAGCACTCACGCTTATCTTGCGTATTTTAGAGTATCCACTTTCACTTGTCTATGAACTGTTATAGGTAACCCAGAAGTCCGCTACCGCGGACACAGCTATTCGAATAGATGATGTTAACCCTGCAGGGGTGTACTTCTTCACACACGCTCTCACCACTTATCGCCGTTTACACGACATGTACTCGGCAACCTTCAAGCGGAAGCCCAGCGAGGGTGTCAACCACGGCCTACCTAAACACTCGAGTCTCTAGTCCAGGTTTATCGCCTATTCAGGTTCCATCTGCAGGGAGTCCGGCCGAGGTTTCCACATACGGCCCCGAACGATGTGAGCAGGGTTCCCGAGACACCAAACGGGCGCACGGTGCACCGTGCCACGTGCCTACCGCAACACAGCCCACCCCTACAGTCAGCGCTGCGTGCGGCCCCCAGCATACTACAAACACCAGAAACTACTTGCAACTCCTGGACAGAGGACAAGGGTGATTAAGAAGTCGAGAGAGTCAATTAAGGATCCCAATGTGTGGTAGTAACTGTTTCATGGAACACAAACACAGAACTCAGTTCCTGAGGACGGCTTCAATGAGACAACCCACCATGTACTCCTACATGGCCTCTCACCGCTGCCTTTACCAAATCGTGTTCACACGCTTAGCTCACACACAGGAGTACATGTTCATCACCATTCCAATTCATTCCTGATGAATCAGACCCGACTCAACTCTAAGCAGTAGCAGGAACGACAAACAAGCATGAATGAGTAGGCACATCAGGGCTCAAGCAACTCCTACTCATGCTAGTGGGTTTCATCTGTTTACTGTGGCAATGACAGGTCATGCAGAGGATAAGGGGTTCAACTATAGCAGCAAGTAACACATGAATCATTGTTGTCCTAATGCAGTAAAAGAGAGCAGGAGCGAGAGAGTAGGATTTTATCGGAATGAACAAGGGGTTTTTGCTTGCCTGGCACTTCTAAAGATAATATAGTTCTTCATCGGTGTCATCGAACACGTCGTCGGAACCACGTCTATCGAGAGGGGACAAATACCGGCAACAGGGAGAAAACACAATCAATGCAATGCTCAATATGATGCATGAATATGGCATGGCAAAATGAGTGTGTTGGACTAATGCATCTACAACGAGAGTGGTTTGAGCTCATTTGAATCAAAGATTCAAATACAAACTCAAGTTATGGGTTTATAAAGTGCATTAACATGTTTTGAGCTAAACAGCAAGTTTAAGTTGCTCTAACATGCATGAAACTAGTACAGATGGATAGATTGGATTTTTCTGATCATTTTTCATATATAATTTATTTTATTCTGAGTTACAGATTAATTTCTATGAATTTTAGAAGTTTTAGCTATTTTCTGGAATTTCCTGATTAAAAATAAATCCAGAAAATGAGTTACTGCGTTAGCATGACGTCACTGTGATGTCAGCGGTCAACGGGCACGGTCCAGGTCAACCCTGACAGTGGGACCTGCGTGTCAGTGTAATTAGTTTAACTAAATATTAATTAATACTAATCCTAATTAGTCAGCAGGGCTGGGCCCTACCTGTCATTGACCCAGGGGTCAAACTGGGCCCACCCGTGGTCAAACAGGGTCAGCGGGGTCAACTCGCCGGCGGCTCAACGCCGGCGACGACAGACGTGGCGGAGGGCTTCGGAATCGAGCCACCGAGCATCATTTTGAGCGGGGTTAGTTGCGTTCGAACGCACGTAGTGGCGCGCGTCGAACGGTGGAGGTTTCCTGGCCTGGGGTGGCCGGAGTTAATGGCGGCGAGGTCATCCGCGGTGGCCGGAGTTCGGGCACATGCGGGAAGTGGTGCTGCGGGGTGCAAACGAGCGCGGTGAGGCACTAGGGAGACTCTACGCGCGGCGGGGAGTACGTTGGACGCACGACCGGGACCAAATGGTCACCGGAGCGTCACCGGCGACGAGCGCAGGCGGAGGTGAGCTTCGGCATCGATGGCGATGGTGGCTATGGGGAGAAAATGACACGGGGAAGAGAGGGGAAAAGCGGCAGAGCTCACAGGGAGTGCAGCGGTTGTCTCGGGGAGCTCGAGGAAGCAACGGAGCGGGCGCACAGTCGCCGGCGATCTCGGCGGACCGAGGTTGAAGAAGACAGCGATGGCGGTGTTCTAGGGCTTCCGGCGTTGCTTGGCTCGGTGCAGAGGACAAGGACGTCTAGGCGGAGCTCTCGGGCGTGTCGATGAGGCGAGGGGGAGGCGGTGGCCGCGGTGGTGGCGAACGGCGGCGACGAACCCGTTCGGGGAACGGTGAGGGAGAGAGCAGGGGGAGAGCGAGAGAGTTCCAGGGGTGGCGTGGCGTTGCGGGAGACGTCCAGGGGGAGGAGGAGGCAGCCAGGCAGGAAGGAGGTGGCCGGCGTGTGGCCACGCGCGCCGGGCACGCGCCCCTGCCTACTGGCTCGAGGAGGAAGGCGACAGGGAGCCAGGCGGTGGTGGGCTGGGCCGAAACAGGAGCTGGGCCGGTGGGCTGAGAGGTGAGCGCCAGGTACTTCTCTCTCTATCTCTCTTTTCATGTTTTCTATTTTTCTGCAATTGTTTTGACTTAATTAAAATGCTAAGACACTTCCAAAAATCATGAAACTAATCATGGCTACTGTTTATAATATATCCAACAGTAAACATTTTAGTTTATGATTATTTGAGCATTTAAAATATTTTATAGCATTTAAATGCCCAAATGCAAATAGAGTATGATTTAATTCAGAGCCCAAATATGTCATGGAAAAATGAGCATCACCTCTGGTTACTGTTTACAGTATTTTCCATAAATGATGAACATTTTTGAAAACCATTTGGATTTACTGAAAATATTTTGGTTGAACCTACTGAATTCCTTTAATGCTAGGGTTAGGCAATCCCCATTTCAAATTTCTTTCAAAGTTTAAACATGATGGCATGATGAGCAAACAGAGTCAGGCAAGGGCTGAACTGGGGCTGTGACAGCTCACCCCCACTAAACAAGAATCTCGTCCCGAGATTCAAGCGTAGGGTAAGGTGAAGGGGAAAACACAAGCTATCATAATCTTCACGATCCAGGTTGCACCTCATAAGGTGGTTGATTCGTTGCATACGTTGATCTTGACATCCTCGCTTTTGAAATCTTCATCGACGCGGTGACGGCAGAAAGAGACTCTACTAGGATTGATCTTCTCAAAGATCGGACTATACACTCCCGACTCGCGGAATGAGATGTTGAAACATCTCGAGTTGAGACACAAACACATCGAGAGGGATGGAAGAACAAATGACGGGGTTTGATTGGTGGGCAACAATTCCACCCTTAGTAAGATGGTGAATGGTGTTAGGGTGGCGGGGAAATAATTGCCATGATCCCGTAAAGGAGCACCTTGGAAAGATGACTCGAAGAACTATTCCCTTAAGTGGCAAAGAGAATTACTTTTGATCCATAGATCATTGGAACTCTTCTCACCAGCCTGAGGCAATTTACGAATGGTCGTTTGACAGAGCTCGAAGAAATGACGTACTCGGACTAGAATGGATGATGTGGACTACCTTGTTGAGGACAACGCAATGGATGATTTTTGCTTATCACCGGAAAGGGATGGAACTCATGGTAAGTCTACCTACGAAGATGATCCTCGACAACAATTACTGAGAATTGCAGCCCATGGAAATTTGATACAATGGCGGTGCAAGCTGGAACAAAAGGCAAATGTTGGGAGTGTTCTAACCATCATATCTGCCTGAGATTCAGATCAGGTTAGAAATAGGATACTTCAGACTCACGTGTCCGAAAATAAGAGTTGCAACACAAGTCGACGAAATAACGTTGCGAGACTCTCGGGAAATGAACTACGATAGCAAGCTCCAAAACATGAGCAGGTTTTGCTACACATCTGTGAACACACTGTCCCAGACAAGCGTGACCACGTGGTAGTCTTATAATAAAACACTACTGAGTTCAAGTGGGGAACCATCATCGAGGATACCGAAGTCCTTGTATAAGTCTTGCTCTTAAGAAGGAACTTCTTTTCCTTGAACAGATCAATCAGTGGCTTGGTGTGCTACGGAATTCATATGGAATGAAGATGATCAGTCTAACAGACCACAGAATACTTTGCACGTGCATGGCTGACTTGGGATGATTCCAGAGGAAGCAAAAGCAAACTTTCTCAAATTCACGGCGGCAACTTACATCAAATGCACGTGAATCAAAGGAAGTCACTTCTTTCATTCAAACATATACCTCATGAACGGAACATGAAGGCAATGCTTACAAAGTTTCCAATACTAGCTTAGTGCTTAACACGAATCATGGGGGAGACAAAATGCCGCTGATGGGCTCAACAGAAACTCATCGGAATTTCCATATCACTGGACCTCCACCATCATGTGAACACGGTGATAGCATTGGTCGGACCAAAAGATATATTGTTGTATGCTCGAGGGATCAACCACGAGTATGACAACATTACAAACATCGTTGGTTCTGATTTGACTTGACAATAGCCCATTTTCAAGTCAAAGTTTTGACAAGGCAATAGATTCAACAACTGATCACGAGGACCAATCGATGAAGCTATCATCTCTCTTCAACACACACACAACACAAGACATCCCTTTAAATGAACTAAGTTAGGCAAGCTTTTATCCTCCAACTCCCCAAGTTGTTGTTTAGCTTAACCAACTAGCTCAGGATATCCAACACAGATTCTTGGAGAAGGGGTGATTTATAAGAAAACCAACTTGATCACGAACTCAACATAGGGGTTAGGTGACAACCTGGTAACACTTCCGAGAAGATATTCGGAAAATCACAAACCACCGATATGTTTCTAAGCTCGGGAACAATCTTGCTTTTCAGAGCAAGATGATATGATCAAATAAGCAAGGGATTGAATAATCCTAACTCAGTGATCGAAGAGTGCACCAGAAATAAGGACTAGGTAGCACGATCAATCTTAGGATGATGATTTAATAACCAGCACGCTAAGAATGAGAACATTGCCCATTTACTAGCAAGCAACATAGTTGCTAGGAGTATTGATTTCACACATCACGATTCACTTGTCGGCATTCCGGTTACATCAACACGGAACCGAGGAATGAATAGTGATGGAGAGAAATATCACTGCGTCAAGAATTCATAAGAGGTGGTGCAATTCTCATGACATTCTTGACATAAAGGTGGTAACACTCCAAGATAGAACAGAGCAAAAGCTGGATTGGCATTTGATGTGCAGAACACAGCTACTTTGACCCAATCCTGGATATGGATGAGGTACTGGAGTTTGTTTCTCCTAGTCATTCTGGAATAGAATGGCTTGACGGACCACAAGAGTAATAGGTATCGATGAACGAGTGCACACATACTCTTGATTATCAACTGATAGGCTAAGGTCGAAATACAACTAAAGGGGGGGACAACTCAAGGAACATATAATTGTTTTTGAGTTGTGGACGCATGGATTAGTATGTCGATCAAGTTCAACATATTTCTTCCAGATAACCCATGTAGAAGAAGAAGGACTGGCAGATTCAAAATTATGGATGGAGAACTCCTCAAGAGTACTCTGCTTGTGAGCTTTTGGTTGAAGAACATCTGCCTTAATGGTTCATGGTATTTGGAAGAAGGAGATACCACGGACCTCGAGGACTGTCGCAAGGTTACTAATATCTTAAGGGAACTAGCAAATTCTAACAACATGAAGTAGGGTGAATCTTGGGTCAAGAACCCAGGAGTAGAATACCTACTACTAAATGGCATCACGGGATGCTTTCGAGAATGGTGGCCAGAATCATCACACTGGGAACACAAAACATGGACACATTACTAGATAGTTTCATAAGACACCTAGGGTCATAATACTAACTCCAACATACATGTCGAGGCAATAGAGTACCTCAACTGACCGGTTAGTGTGCTTATTCTGACCAAAAGGAAATCGGGAACGGAAAGAAAGGATTTGCAAATGCATCAGACTATTTAGAGACCTGGGGTGACTCGGACAGCATAATGGCTGTAAATGCTCAAAAAGATTTGAGACATCCTGCAAAAATGGTGGCATAACCACTCAGAGGCACAATATCAAGGTTCTGGTTCAGCTGACAACATACTAAAAGTAGTAGAAACTGAATAGAGGCTTGAATCCATCAATCCTATAAGTCTATGGATTAGTAACACGTCATCCTGATAGATGGATGAGAAGGCCTAGTTCTTAATCCCCGTAGAAAAGAAGAGGTTGACTTAGATCAGAAGGGCATAAGGTAAAGGAGTAAAAAGAGCCTTACGTTCCCTTCCACAATAAATTCCCTTATATAACTAAAGCATTTCTAGACACAACTTTGACCAGTTTGGCTTGGTAATCCTACAGGCAGTCCGGCTCTTATACCAAAGCTGTCAGGACCCCGATCCTAAGTCACACCGATCTAGCATGTAACACATCATATCACTTTGCGGCCTCACGCATGGTATTCCCATGGGTGCCACCTTACCTGGCCCGGACCGTTTGTGCCTTTTGGCTCACGTATATGATAGTGTCGCTACTATCCATATGACAAAGAACCCAGGCCGACATGGCTAGTCGTGAACCCAAAGCGGCACTAACCCATGGGGACAGGCATACATGAATCAACTTCGAGCATGTCAGTCAGCAGCGTGTGAATCCGGGCTATAGCACTGGGCTAACAGGACTCCGGGAACCCGGGCTGTAGCAGGCTAGGCAGGACTCCGGATGTCATCGCGTGACATTTCCCCGAAGGGACAGACACAGGAACGAAGTGAAACACATGTCGGCCAGTCAAGTGTCCTGAGTAGTAGTGCTGGGCTAGCAGGACTCCGGTGAACCGGGCTGTAGCGGACTACTGTGGCTCAAGGAAGCACTAGACTACATTTCCCCATAAGAGAAGCTGCCGAGGATAAACAACTAGATTGTCGGATCCCACACATACCAAGCATTTCAATCATAAACACAATATGCTCGATATGTGTAAATACAACATGGCATCACAACAAGACTCTACGACTCAAGTATTTATACGTTAGGCTCCGAGGAGCGAGATATTACAAACATGGGTCTCATGACCCAACATTCAGAGCATACAAGTCAAAGCACATGCGGAAGCTTAACATGTCAGAGTACAGACATCTACAAATGAAAAAGGCTGAGAAGCCTGCCTATCTACCAGATGCTGCCGAGGGCACAAGATCGTAGCTGAGGTAACAAGCTAAACGTCGAAGTCCACACGGAACTACTAGCGAGACTGACGTCTCTCTGCAAAAACATAAGATAGGCAAATGTTAGTACAAATGTACCCAGCAAGACTTACATCAGAACTAGCTACATATGCATCAGTATCAATAAAGGGGGTGGTGGACTTTGACTGCAGCAAGCCAGCTTTGACTCGGTGGCTATCCTGAACTACGACTGCAAGCAACTCTCTCTTGAGGTGGCGCACACGATTCCACATATTCACCATTTCAATACACCACTATGGATCCGCTCCCGTCTACCTACGAGAACGCCATCCATAGCACTCACGCTTATCTTGCGTATTTTAGAGTATCCACTTTCACTTGTCTATGAACTGTTATAGGTAACCCAGAAGTCCATTACCGCGGACACGGCTATTCTAATAGATGATGTTAACCCTGCAGTGGTGTACTTCTTCACACACGCTCTCACCACTTATCGCCGTTTACACGACATGTACTCGGCAACCTTCAAGCGGAAGCCAAGCGAGGGTGTCAGCCACGGCCTACCTAAACTCGAGTCTCTAGTCCAGGTTTATCGCCTATTCAGGTTCCATCCGCAGGGAGTCCAGCCGAGGTTTCCACATACGGCCCCAAACGATGTGAGCGGGGTTCTCGAGACACCAAACAGGCGCCCGGTACACCGTGCCACGTGCCTACCGCAACACAGCCCACCCCTACAGTCAGCGCTGCGTGCGGCCCCCAGCATACTACAAACACCAGAAACTACTTGCAACTCCTAGACAGAGGACAAGGGTGATTAAGAAGCCGAGAGAGTCAATTAAGGATCCCAATGTGTGGTAGTAACTGTTTCATGGATCACAAACACAGAACTCAGTTCCTGAGGACGGCTTCAATGAGACAACCCACCATGTACTCCTACATGGCCTCTCACCGCTACCTTTACCAAATCGTGTTCACACGCTTAGCTCACACACAGGAGTACATGTTCATCACCATTCCAATTCATTCCCGATGAATCAGACCCGACTCAACTCTAAGCAGTAGCAGGCACGACAAAAAAGCATGAATGAGTAGGCACATCAGGGCTCAAGCAACTCCTACTCATGCTAGTGGGTTTCATCTATTTACCGTGGCAATGACAGGTCATGCAGAGGATAAGGGGTTCAACTACCGCAGCAAGTAACACATGAATCGTTGTTGTCCTAATGCAATAAAAGAGAGCAGGAGCGAGAGAGTAGGATTGTATCGGAATGAACAAGGGGGTTTTGCTTGCCTGGCACTTCTGAAGATAATATAGTTCTTCATCGGTGTCATCGAACACGTCGTCGGAACCACGTCTATCGAGAGGGGACAAATACCGGCAACAGGGAGAAAACACAATCAATGCAATGCTCAATATGATGCATGAATATGGCATAGCAAAATGAGTGTGTTGGACTAATGCATCTACAACCAGAGTGGTTTGAGCTCATTTGAATCAAAGATTCAAATACAAACTCAAGTTATGGGTTTATAAAGTGCATTAACATGTTTTAAGCTAAACATCAAGTTTAAGTTGCTCTAACATGCATGAAACCAGTACAGATGGATATATTGGATTTTTTTGATCATTTTTCATATATAATTTATTTCATTCTGAGTTACAGATTAATTTCTATGAATTTTAGAAGTTTTAGCTATTTTCTGGAATTTCCTGATTAAAAATAAATCCAGAAAATGAGTTACTGCGTCAGCATGACGTCACTGTGATGTCAGCGGTCAACGGGCGCGGTCCAGGTCAACCCTGACAGTGGGACCCGCGTGTCAGTGTAATTAGTTTAACTAAATATTAATTAATACTAATCCTAATTAGTCAGCAGGGCTGGGCCCTACCTGTCATTGACCCAGGGGTCAAACTGGGCCAACCCATGGTCAAACAGGGTCAGCGGGGTCAACTCGCCGGCGGCTCAACGCCGGCGACGACAGACGCGGCGGAGGGCTTCGGAATCGAGCCACCGAGCATCATTTTGAGCGGGGTTAGTTGCGTTCGAACGCACGTAGTGGCGCTCGTCGAAAGGTGGAGGTTTCCTGGCCTGGGGTGGCCGGAGTTAATGGCGGCGAGGTCATCCGCGGCGGCCGGAGTTCGGGCACATGCGGGAAGTGGTGCTGCGGGGTGCAAACGAGCGCGGTGAGGCACTAGGGAGACTCTACGTGCGGCGGTGAGTACGTTGGACGCACGACCGGGACCAAATGGTCACCGGAGCGTCACCGGCGACGAGCGCAGGCGGAGGTGAGCTTCGGCATCGATGGCGATGGTGGCTATGGGGCGAAAATGACACGGGGAAGAGACGGGAAAAGCGGCAGAGCTCATAGGGAGTGCAGCGGTGGTCTCGGGGAGCTCGGGGAAGCAACGGAGCGGGCGCATGGTCGCCGATGATCTCGGCGGACCAAGGTTGAAGAAGATGGCGATGGCGGTGTTCCAGGGCTTCCGGCGTCGCTTGGCTCGGTGCAGAGGACAAGGACGTCTAGGCGGAGCTCTCGGGCGCGTCGGTGAGGCGAGGGGGAGGCGGTGGCCGCGGTGGTGGCGAACAGCGGCGACGAACCCGTTCGGGTAGGATGGGGAACGGCGAGGGAGAGAGCAGGGGGGAGAGCGAGAGAGTTCCAGGGGTGGCGTGGCGTTGCGGGAGACGTCCAGGGGGAGGAGGAGGCAGCCAGGCAGGGAGGAGGTGGCCGGCGTGTGGCCACGCGCGCCGGGCACGCGCCCCTGCCTACTGGCGCGAGGAGGAAGGCGACAGGGAGCCAGGCGGTGGTGGGCTGGGCCGAAACAGGAGCTGGGCCGGTGGGCTGAGAGGTGAGCGCCAGGTACTTCTCTCTCTATCTCTCTTTTCCTGTTTTCTATTTTTCTGCAATTGTTTTGACTTAATTAAAATGCTAAGACACTTCCAAAAATCATGAAACTAATCATGGCTACTGTTTATAATATATCCAACAGTAAACATTTTAGTTTATGATTATTTGAGCATTTAAAATATTTTATAGCATTTAAATGCCCAAATGCAAATAGAGTATGATTTAATTCAGAGCCCAAATATGTCATGGAAAAATGTGCATCACCTCTGGTTACTGTTTACAGCATTTTCCATAAATGATGAACATTTTTGAAAACCATTTGGATTTACTGAAAATATTTTGGTTGAACCTAGTGAATTCCTTTAATGCTAGGGTTAGGCAATCCCCATTTCAAATTTCTTTCAAAGTTTAAACATGATGGCATGATGAGCAAACAGAGTCAGGCAAGGGCTGAACTGGGGCTATGACAGCTTCCCGGCATCTTGAGGACATTGTATCCATGGTGAGTCACTGCCATGAACTTGGCCAGGGCTGGGTACCTGAGAATGGCGTTGTATGGCAGACGGATGTGGGCGACGTCGAAGTCGATGAGCTCGGTGCGGTAATTGTTGCACTGCCCGAAGGTGACTGGAAGGTGAACATGCCCTATTGGAACAGTGGAACCATCAGTGACTCCTGAAAAAGGTTTGGTTGGCTGAAGCTGATCGTACGGCACTTGGAGATCGTCAACGTCTCGACTGACAGGATGTTGAGTCCTGGTCCGCCATCAATGAGGGTTCTGGTGACCTGCACGTTGCTGATGACGGGGGAGCAAAGCATCGGGAGGGTTCCGGCCGTTGCTGCGCATTTGAGCTGATCCGCTGAGCTGAACGTGATAGCGCACGCAGACCACCTGAGAGGGCACGTGGCTTCAAGCTTGGGGAGGACTGCATTCACCTCACGAGCAAACTGCTTAAAGATGCGCTATGAGGCTGGGGCCTGCGCGCCTCCCAAGATGCAAGCGATTGCGCGCGGCTCCTTGAAGCCCCCAGCCCCCTCGTCTTGATGCTGGTCTTCATTCCTTCTTGGCAGTGGCGATAGAGGAGGAAGGCCTGCGTTGCCGTGCGGGCGATCCTCATGAGTCTGATCTCTCCAGCCCCCCTCGCGAGGCTGGTCCTGCCAGCGATCATCGCGAGGTCGGTCACGCCACCCTTGGCGAGGGCCACGGTCTTCCCATCGTCCGCCACCTCTTCCTCCTCCTCGGCCATAGCCCCTGTCGTTGCGCTCGGGGCGTCGGCCGATACGTCCGTCTCTAACAGCCCTGAGCTCTTGACATTCGTTGGTGTTTTGGGTGTGGAGGTCGTCGTACACACAGTACCGGCTGCCCTTGGACGACTCAGGTTGATCCCTACCTCGCTTGGTGTCTGGTTCCGCTGCAAGCACGGTAGCCCCCTTGCGCTTCACGTCCTTGGCCTTGGGCTTCTTCTCTTCTGGGTCGGCAGCCGGAAGCTCAAGGAGGGAAAGACGCCCTTCCTCAGCCCTGGCGCACTTGGTCGCCAAGTTGAACAGCTCCAGGGATGTGCACAGGTCTTCATGGATTGCTAGCTCCTCTTTCATCTTGATGTCGCATACGCCGTCGGAGAAGGCCGAGATGATGGCTTCTTCGGTCACCTTGGGGATCTTGAGGCGAGCGTTGTTGAAGCGCTGGATGTATTTCTGCAGGGTTTCCCCTTGCTGCTGCTTGATGTGGCGCAGATCACTCACGACCAGGGGCCGGTCGCGAGTGCCCTGGAAGTTGGCGATGAAGCGAGTGCGCATCTCGTCCTAGGAGGAGATCGTGCCAGGAGCCAGGTGCGGGCCCCGTCCTTGAGCGCCATGGGAAACCAGTTTGCCATGACCCTTCCGTCTCCGTTGGCGGCTTCGATGCATAGCTCGTAGAGCTGTAAGAACTCCGCGGGGTCCGTCGTGCCATCATAGCGAGGGGGGAGGTCAGGCTTGAACTTGCATGGCCATGCGACGCCGCGCAGCTCGGGGGTGAGGGCGCGACAGCCTGCTGTGGCCACCGGCGCCTTTTGCTGGTGCTGGGCTTGTTCCTGGGGATTACCATGTGCCGCCGCTTGGAGAAGCACGGGGTCTTGGCATGGAGGTGCAGGGACGCGATCTTGGCGTGCCGGCGCTGGGAGCGCGCGAGCACCTTCTTGGGGACGAGGGATCTCTTGGCAGCTCCTTTCTAGTTGTGCGGGCGCCGAGCGCGGAGGGCCTCGCCATGGGGCTGCGCGCCTTGGAGCCAGGGCGCCTTCTTGGGGAGGAGGTGGTGGAAGCACCTCCTGATCCTCGCCTCCCGCGCGGAACGGAGGGCGAGGCAGCGACAGGGACGGCAAGGGGGAGCCCCCTGCGACACTGACGAGCTCGGTGATGCGGGCGAGCCAGTCCTCGTAGAGGTCGTCGGCGGGGCGGTAGTGCAGAAGCTCTATTGCTAGGAGCAGCGCGGCGTGCGTGCCTGTGGGAGCGCGATGGGCGTGGGACGACGAAGCAGCTGGAGTCAGCGACTGTGTGGCGGTGCGGCCCTCCCGTCGCACCGAAGGATACTGGGACGAGGCCTGCTGCTCGTTCCCTGCCGGGCCGGTGGTGGCGTTGGCGGCAGGCGACGGGGGACGACGAGAGAGTCCGCCGACGGGCGCCGTCTGGGCGATGCGGGTGGCGAGAGCATCCCGTCGCTTGGCGCGCGCCCGACGAGCGTCAGCCATGGACACGACGGAAGATCACACGCGAACAACGGAAGAAAGATTTCGGTGCACCCCTACCTGGTGCGCCAAATGTTGGATTTCGGGTTCCGGTAGACCCTTGAGGTTCGAACACTGGGGTACGCGCGGAAATCTCTCCCCTACCGATCTACGTCCGATCTCCTCGCGGGATTTGAGCTGGAAACAACGAACAACACAAGAGACACAAGGTTTATACTGGTTCGGGCCACCGTTGTGGTGTAATACCCTACTCCAGTGCGTGGTGTGGTGGATTGCCTCAGGGGCTGATGATGAACAATACAAGGGAAGAACTGCCTCGCGAGAGGTGTTCTTGAGCTGGTGCGGAGTATTCTACTTGGTTCGGGGTTCCCTCTGATCTGGTTGGATTCCTCTACTCTGTGGTGGCTAGCTCTATTCATAGAGGCCCTGGGCCTCTCCCCAAATAATGAGCGGGAAGGGCGCCAACAATTGGCCATTTTGAAGGTGAACATCTAGTACAAGTTGTCGGCGTTCTGGGAACGGGGGTCCCCAGACTTGCCTGCATGCGGCCTGCGGCGTGGCTCAAAGGGGGGCCCAGCACGGCCAATCTTCATCAACACAAGACCCAAGACTCTCGCGAGGGGCCAAGCCTCGTGGGGCGGACGACACGGTGCTTCCTCAGGCGCGGCCTCATCAGGCTGGCTCATGAGGAGGCGGAGAGATCAAGGCAGGGTACCTCGCGAGGTGCCCATGACGCAAGCCATGACGACCAAGGGCGCCAGGCGGGCGCCAGCCCGCGCAGTGTACTCCCTTTCTACTTTGGTGCAAAGGGGGCAAGCGCAGGCGAGAGGATCGAGCAAAGGCATCCATTTCGGTGCAACGAGACCAAGACCAATCCAACGGTGGGAAGGAGGTCATCGTGGAGCCCAGGACGGCGTCACCACAGGGCCTTTGGCAAGCGAGGACCAACTTTAGTCAGGATAAGTGTACCAGATGATCCCCTTCAAATTGGCCAATTGTTGGCGCCCTTCCCGCTCAATATTTGGGAAGAGGCCCAGGGCCTTTGCCTATAAGTAGGACTAGCCACCCCCAGGGTAGAGAGGGACAACAATTCAGTATCTAGCGATCAGGCAAGCAAAACCTAGAATCTGAGAGAGAGAGAAGGGTGGTTGAACTCCTCCTAGCAGTTCATCCCCCCTAACCAAGAGCGGACCCTCGCGAGGCTGCTCTTCCCTGTATTGTTCATTATCTCTAGCCCAAGAGGCAATCCACCACACCACACTGGAGTAGGGTATTACACCACATCGGTGGCCCGAACAAGTATAAACTCTGTGTCTTTTGTGTTGTTCTTTTGGTAGTTTAGATCCTTGCGAGACGGAGAGGTAGAGGGCATAATCTCCACGCGCACCCCAGAGTTCGAACCTTAAGGGTGTACCGGAACCCGAAATCCGACATTTGGCGCGCCAGGTAGGGGTGCGCCGGAATTTATCTTCCACCGCTTCGTTCTCCTCTGACCGTCGTGTCCATGTCTGACGCTCGTCGGGCCCGCGCCGAGCGCCGGGCCGCCATCGCCTCCCGCGTCGCCCAGACGGCTCCCGTCGGTGGGCGCCCTCATCGTTCCACGTCACCCGCCGTCAACGCCGCCACCGGCCCCGCGGGGAACGAGCAGCAAGCATCGTCTCAGCACCCGTCCGTGCGGCGAGACGGCCACACCACTACTCCGTCGCTCACGCTAGCTGGCTCTTCGTCCCACGCGCTCCGCGCGCCCTTGGAGGCTCGAGCTGCACTCATCGCGGCAAACGAGCTCCTGCGCTACCGTCCCGTCGATGACGTCTACGAAGAGTGGCTCGACCGCGTCGCCGAGCTCGTCCGCGCCGCAGGGGGCTCTCCTGCGCCGTCCGCTCCGCTGCGCCGCACCCCGCCACGCGCTGGCAATGAAGTTCCAGGGGCGTACCAGCCGCCTCCTCTCCAAGAAGACGCCGTGGCTCCAAGGCGCGTGGCCCCTGGGCGGAACCCGCTCCGTCAGGCGCCAGCCCAGCAAGAACGGAGCTGCCAAGAAGTCCCTCGACTGCAAGAGGCTGCCCGAGCGCTTCCTCCTCCAGCTCGCTGCGACCCTGCTCCAGCTGCATGGGGACCCTCAAGACCCCGCATTGCTTCCGGCTGCAGCGCATGGGGACCCTCAAGGCCAAGCTCTCCCTCGACCGAAGCCTCCCGTGGCCACGGCCAGCTGCCGCGCCTACACCACCGAGTTGCACAGCGTCGCGTGGCCCGGCAAGTTCAAGCCAGACCTGCCTCCTCGCTACGACTAACCCCGCCGAGTTCCTCCAGCTCTACGAACTGGGCATCGAGGCCGCCAGCGGGGACGAAAATATCATGGCGAACTGGTTCCCCATGGCGCTCAAGGAAGGAGCTCGTACCTGGCTCCTAAACCTGGCCCCAGGCACGATCTCTTCCTGGGACCAGATGCGCACCCGCTTCATCGCCAACTTTCAAGGTACTCGCGACCGGCCGCCCGCCATGAGCGACATGCGCCGCATCAAGCAACAACCCAGAGAGACCCTGCAAAAGTACATCCAGCGCTTCAACAGCGCGCGTCTCAAGATCCCCAAGGTGTCCGAGGAAGCCATCATCTCAACCTTCTCCGACGGTGTGCGCGACGTCAAGATGAAGGAGGAGCTGGCGATGCATGAAGACCTGTGCACCTCCCTGGAGCTGTTGAACTTGGCGACCAAGTGCGCCAGGGCTGAGGAGGGGTGTGTCTCCCTCCTCGAGCTGCCTGCCGCAGATCCAGAAGAGAAGAAACCCAAGGCCAAGGACGTGAAGCGCAAGGGGGCTGCCGTGCTCGCGGCAGAGCCTGATACCAAGCGGGGCAAGGATCTGCCCGAGTCCTCCAGGGGCAGCCGATACTGCATGTACCACGACCTCCACACCCACAACACCAATGAATGCCAAGAGCTCCGCACCGTGCGAGAAGGAAGGATTGGCCGACGCCCTGACCGCGTTGACCGGGGTTACGGCCGAGGAGGAGGAAGAAACCCAGGACACTGGGAAGACCGCGGCCCACACCAAGGGTGGCGTGATCAACCTCGCGAGGACCACTGGCGAGACCTGTCTCGCGAGGGGGACTGGCGGGGAACCTCGTGAGGATCGCCTGCAGGGTAACGCAGGCCTCCCTCCGCTGCCGCCTCAGCCAAGGAGGAACGAGGACCGCCACCAGGACGAGGGGGCTGGGGGCTTCCAGGAGCCACGCGCAATCGCCTGCACCCTGGGCGGAGCTCAAGACCCAGCCTCCCAACGCATCTTCAAGCAGTTTGCCCGCGAAGTGAATGCAGTCCTCCCCAGGCTCGAAGCTACGCGCCCTCTCAGGTGGTCGGCGTGCGCCATCACGTTCAGCTCAGCAGATCAGCTCAAGTGCGCGGCCACGACCGGGGTCCTCCCGATGCTTTGCTCCCCAGTCATCAGCAACGTACTGGTCACCAGGACCCCCATCGATGGTGGAGCAGGGCTCAAAGTCCTGTCCATGGAAACATTCAACAATCTTCAAGTGCTCTACGACCTGCTTCAGCCGACCAAGCCCTTTTCTGGAGTCACCAACGGTTCCACAATCCCGATCGGGCAGGTCCGCCTCCCTGTCACCTTCGGAGCCCGCAGCAACTAACGCATCGAGCTCATCGACTTCGACGTCGCTCACATCCGCCTGCCGTACAACGCCATCCTCGGGTACCCGGCGCTGGCCAAGTTCATGGCCGTAACTCATCATGGCTACAACGTCCTCAAGATGCCAGGAAGTGGCGGAGTCATCACGGTGCCGTGTGAAGAGAGGGATGCAGTGTGTTCCCTGGAGCGAGCCTTTCAGGCCGCGTCACTAGAAGACCCAGATCGCGGAGGCAGCAGGCTTCCCGAAACCACCACCAAGAAGAAGAAGGCGTCATCCGGACCGGCCCCTCAGGAGGCATGCCTCTCAGGGCCCTCGTCTGCCCAGGGGGACCCTCCTTCCATCGCATAGGAAAGCGCGCCCGACGCTCTCCTCAGGCAGGGCTCGGGGGCTCTCACCTGGAGGGCCACCGGCCTGGCCAGGGTCACGAGGGAGGCGCTCGGGCACCACGTGGAGGCGTGCTTCGAAGCACGTTTCCCTCAAGAAGGAGAGAGGCAAGGAGAGTCAGACCAGCAGGAGTTCGTTAACCAGGCCGTTCAAGAACTACAGGAGTCAAGAATCATGAGAGGTTGCCGCCGCCTACCGGCTGTGGCTCCCCATCCAGGCGAGGATGGTGGGCTGCGTGTCTGCGTCGATGTACCGAGGCTCAATCAGGTCGCCACGACAGAGCGCCTCTGGCCCTCACAAGTGAGGCGTTGTGGAGGTCCACCCCACAGCTATGTTCACATGCCTTACGGCTTGCCGAGCGTGGCTGCTGCATACCAGCGCCTCATGAGGGGCATCATGGAGACTCAGGAAGACAGGCGTTCCGCGGTCCTGGCGGAGATGGAGATGATTCGCGAGGAGCCACCAGCGCCTCCGGAGCCTCCTTAGGCCCCTGGGCCTGGGGGCTCGTGAGGATCGGCTTCCGCAGCCCACCGAGTCTGCTGCACCAACACCACTTCATCCTCGACATCTTCAGGTGACGTCCTTCAAGCTTCATTTCCAGCTGGGAATGCCCTCCCAGGGCTGCTTCATTCCCAGGCCGCATGGGTCCGTCCCTGCGGCATGTATCCCCTTTGTTATTTTTCGGTCATTAGCTTGCTTTGTTGGGGGCGCCCCTCGGGCTGCATCATCCCCAAGCCGCTCGAGCGAGGCCCAGTGGCGTGTATCTCCCTATCATGCTTGATTACTTGATGCCTGTTCACGGCACCTCTTCTTCTCAATGTCGACCACTTGCACGTTAAAGGGGGGGTACCTGAGCATCGCGACTCAGGGCTCTTACTGGCTCTCCAGCCCTCACCCTCTGGCCTTGTCCACGGCATCGCGACCTGGCATACCAGCAACGGCTGAGACAAGCTCGAGGGCCGGGACCCGAGGACGTAGAGTGCCGGCATCTAGCCAAATCTGCAGGAACACATCTCAAGATACAGCCCAGTGCCAGGCGCAACCCGCCTAGAGGTAGGGCCCCGTGAGTCCCGCGCTGGCTCACGGGTGCCCAGATACACCTCACCTAGCCCTACCGTGCCGGCCACGTGTCAGGGCGGGGCTGTACACGCCCCGGGGGCTCCTCTCGGAGGGGAGCCCCCTCCCACGTACCAGTGGAAGCACCATGCTCCGCGCTGGATGACGACACTGCCGAGGAGCGGCTATGCCCGTACACATACGGAAGTGCTATGCTCCGCGCTGGTGATAAACAACTGAGGGTGGCCTCCGGGCCGCGTTAACCTGAGGGAGCCCAGAGCTCAGTGGCTAGCCTCATCGCAACGCCTCCCCTCGGGAGCGCCGCGCGAGGGGGCTAGGCACGGGGGCTATGCCTTGGTCATGCCCAGACGTACGCCGCCCAGCCAGGCCCCTCGGGCCTGGTTCGTCGCGCGTCTCTCCCCGAGCGAAGCCAAGGTATGAAGGCCGTTTGAGCGTCAAGAGGGACCCCTGAGCATCGCGGCTTAGGGGCCTAACTGGTCCCGTAGCCCCTCACTCCTTAGTTCCGAAAGGCTATGCTGGGTGAGGTATGCGCGGGGCCGGGCTCTGCAGACGTAGAACGGTAGTCTCGCTTGCATCTCACCTCATCGCCCGCTGTTTGCGCGTCAAGGGGGACTCCTGAGCATCGCGACTCAGGAGCCTAACTGGCTCCGTAGCCCCTCAATCCTTAGTTCCGAAAGGCTATGCTGGGTGAGGTACGCGCGGAGTCGGGCTCTGCAGACGTAGAACGGAAGATACACCTACATCACGCTTCCCTACTTGTTGTTCGTGCGCCAAGGGGGACTCCTGAGCATCGCAACTCAGGAGCCTAACTTTTCATGTAGCCCCTCGCTCCTTTGGTCTCGTCCTGGTTTCCGGTCGGGGCTAATGCTGGGTGAGGTACGCGCGGGGCCGGGCTCTGCCGGCGTAGAACACAAGCAAGTAGGGAAGAAAGGCATAAAATTCAAGAAGCAAAATATTACAGTGCATACTATCGTCTCAGTACCAAACGCAAGTTTAAATGCCTTCCCGAGGCGTGATGCATGTGCAGGAACCAAAAGAAGAACAGGAGTAGTAGCGGAGTCACTTGTCGGCGATGGAGCTGCGCGGAGTGGCTTCGCCTCGTGGAGCAGCAGGGCCGGCAGCGCCTTGCTTCGGCTTGGTGATGAAGGCCCGGAACTTCCCCAGCAGTGCCTCCGCACGCCCCTTCACGGCTTCGACAGCGGCGGCAGCACCCTCGCCGCTCACCGGCTCCAGCAGGCTGTCGAGGTCGGCGCTGGGATCGCGAAGGTAGATGTGGGCGAAAACCCGCGTCAGCGCAGCAGAAGACAGGACACGCGCCTCGGCCTCAGCCGTGGGGCCAAGGCCAAGAGCGACATCCCCAAGGGCCTGAACCAGGAAGGGAAGCAGCTTAGCGGGGCCGTCGCCGTCACCGGCCAGCGGGATCTCCAGGCCGCTCCCGTAGAGCGTCTTCAGCGAAGCACGGGCCTCCTTCTCCATGTCCACGAAGGCCACGCGATCCTCGGCAAGGACCCGGTCCTTGCGGTCCAGCTCGGCCTTCGTCACCTCCAGCTCCTTCTTCAGCGCACCTAGGCGGTCGCGGCGCTTCATGAGCTTGGCCTCCCGGTCCTCGATGGCCGCCTCGCGAGCCTTCGCGCCTTCTTCCTGCTCTTGGCAAAGGTGGACCTCCTTCGCGAGCTGGTCTCGCAGGCCTTGCAGCTCGTCCTCCAGCTCCTTGCAGCGACCATGGACTCCAACCACCTCCCCCAGGGCCGCGTCTCAGGCAGCCTTTACCTCGAGGGTGGCCTCCCTCTCTCCGTCACAGGCCGTTGAGGCCTGAACCAGCGCCGCCCGAATCGAGGCGTCGGAGCGGATCCACCCCGAAGCCAGCTCCAGGCGCCTGGCCACCAGGCGAGGGTCGGCGCCAAGAAGATCCTGCCGCAGCCGGTCCAGTTCAGCAACGGCACGCTCTAGGACTGCGAAAGAAGACGGAGAAGCATCGGCACGCTCCAAGACAGCAGGAGGAGTTGGGGGAGCAGCGGTCGGTAGAATGGGAGGAGAAGGTAGCGGCGGCGAGACCACAGCATCCGGAGGCAGGAGCACCTCGAGAGTCACTTGGGCCATGGGGGCTGGGCTCGCCCCAGCCAGCTCAGCCAGGCCTCGCGAGGATGACCGGGCAGGAGAAGCCCGTGCGTCATGATCGCCTTCCCCCGCGGGTGGAGGCGTTGCCGCGGATGGGGCCTCGGGAGCCCCCTTCGGCTTCTTCGGCGTGGGCGCCAGCCTATCCAAGAGAAGCGAACATCAAGCCTCAGCGGCGGAACAAGAAACAAAAGACGAAGGATCAAGCACTTACGGGTCATCGCTGGAGAACTCAAGCAGCCTCCGGCCATACCTGAAGCCAGAAAGCCGGGTGGAGGGATCAACCTCAGGAGCAGAAGGCGTGTCTGCGGACCGCCCCGGAGCCGAGGCGGACCCGCGGGGGATCAGCCCGGTTCTGGCCTTCTTCGGGATCAGGGGCGAGCTCCCGCTACCCAGCACATCGTCGACCTCATGATCCTCGCTTGACGAAAGGCAGAGAGTACGGGACTTGCGCCGGGGAAGGGGAGCCCTCGACTCTCCATCAGTTGCCTCGGAGTCAGGGCCCTCCTCCCGCTCCTCTTCGCCCCCCTCTCCGCTGGAGTCGCCGGAAGACACGTCCACCAGTCCCTCTAGAGCCACCGCGGGCACGGGCCCGTCCCCGTTGAAGACGGGCATGGACTCCACCACCTGCTTCCAGGTGTCGCGAAGGAACAAGGGCGCAGGCGCGCCCTCCAACCTCGCCACCTCGCCCCCGACCAGGGATTGGAGAACCGCGGCCAAATCCTCGTCGCCCAAGGCCGCAGGGCTCGGATGAGGCCTCCACATCGGAGGTGAGTACCGCCGAAGCGGAGCCAGTTGATGCTCCAGGAATTCCCTCAGCAGCGACGCGCTGGTCAGCTTCGCCGTCGCCGTGCTGGCCGGCTTCAAGTCCGCGTCCATCTTCTCCAGTACCAGCTTCGCGCGAGGGTCCATGAGCTCCGCTCGGCACTAGTCGCTGGTGCTCGCGGGCTGCTCCGCGGGCAGGATCAGCCGAGGGTGGATGCGCCCGGCATCCACCAAGACCCACTTGCTCCTGAAGCCCTCAATCCTCTTCCCGGGATTCGAGATGGCAATGATGCCACCACACGCGACGAAGCTCGCGCATGCGGAAGGGGAACCACGGGTGACCCGGAGGTAGAAGTAGTGGCGCAGCAAGGCCACTGAGGGTTGCACCCCCACATGAGCCTTGCAGTAGTAGGCGAAGATCGCTAGAAGAAGGATGGAGTTGGGGTGGAGATGCAGAGCTTGTAGGTTGTAATGGAGGAGGACAGAGAGGAAGAACTCGGAGAAAGGAGGCACCAAGCCCGCAGTGATGGAGCTTACAAAGAGAGGGTAGAAGGCGCTCCCTCGGCCCTCGGGGGTGGCGGAGCCGACCTTGAACACCTGCACCCCGTCGATGCCCTGCGCCGCCGCCATCCGGCGCAGCCGGGCAAGGCTCGCCTCCGACACATTGGGCAGGTCCAGAGCCGGCGAGAACCAAGCTTCGGCAGGAGGCTGACGCGGCGCCATGTCTTCCTAGGTCACACACGGGAGCAGATCTGGGAGTTTGGAGGAAGGAAGGAGAGGCGCAAGAAAGGGGATCTGGGCAGCGACATGAGAAAGAGAAGAGCAAAGCCTGGGCAGACGCTGCGCCTTTAACCAGCGCGGTTGCGGAGGCGCTCACGTCCAATCAACCGCCACGCGGCGCCCAAGGCCGCAGGCTGTTAGGGCCCATGGCGCTTCGCCCTTGCCCCTTCGCCTCTCAGCATGGCCAAGTCCGGGCGCGCCTTGGGCCCGGGGGCTACTGTCGGCGTTTTGGGAACGGGGGTCCCCAGACTTGCCTGCCTGCGGCCTGCGGCGTGGCTCAAAGGGGGGCCCAGCACGGCCCATCTTCATCAACACAAGACCCAAGACCCTCGCGAGGGGCCAAGCCTCGCGGGGAGGACGACACGGTGCTTCCTCAGGCGCGGCCTCATCAGGCTGGCTCATGAGGAGGCGATGAGATCAAGGCAGGGTACCTCGCGAGGTGCCCATGACGCAAGCCATGACGACCAGGGCGCCAAGCGGGCGCCAGCCCGCGTAGTGTACTCCCTTTCTACTTTGGTGCAAAGGGGGCAAGCGCAGGCGAGAGGATCGAGCAAAGGCATCCATTTCGGTGCAACGAGACTAAGACCAGTCCAACGGTGGGAAGGAGGTCATCGTGGAGCCTAGGACGGCGTCACCACAGGGCCTTTGGCAGGCAAGGACCAACTTTAGTCAGGATAAGTGTACCAGATGTTCCCCTTCGAATTGGACAATTGTTGGCGCCCTTCCCGCTCAATATTTGGGAAGAGGCCCAGGGACTTTGCCTATAAATAGGACTAGCCACCCCCAGGGTAGAGAGGGACAACAATTCGGTATCTAGCGATCAGGCAAGCAGAACCTAGAATCTGAGAGAGAGAGAGAGAGAGAGAAGGGTGGTTGAACTCCTCCTAGCAGTTCATCCCCCCTAACCAAGAGCAGATCCTTGCGAGGCTGCTCTTCCCTGTATTGTTCATTATCTCCAGCCCAAGAGGCAATCCACCACACCACACTGGAGTAGGGTATTACACCACATCGGTGGCCCGAACCAGTATAAACTCTGTGTCTTTTGTCTTGTTCTTTTGGTAGTTTAGATCCTTGCAAGACGGAGAGGTAGAGGGCATAATCTCCGCGCGCACCCCAGAGTTCGAACCTTAAGGGTGTACTGGAACCCGAAATCCGACACAAGTTATCCTGACCAAAGGTGGTCTTCGGCTGCCAAAAGCACTGGTGATGATGCCGTCTTGGGCTCCATGGTGACCTCCGTGCTGCCGCTCTGCTAGTCTTGGTCTTGTTGCACCGGAACGGTAATCTTTGCCTGATGCCTTGGCCTGTGCTTGCCCCCTTTGCACCGAAGAGGAAACAAGGGCACTACGCAGGCCGGTGCCCGCCTGGCGCCAGCCTCCCTCGCGAGGCTGGTCCTGCCAGCGATCCTCACGAGGTCCTGCCAGCGATCCCCTACCTGGCGCGCCAAATGTCGGATTTCGGGTTCCAGCAGACCCTTGAGGTTCGAACACTGGGGTGAGCGCGGAAATCTCTCCCCTATTGATCTACGTCCGATCTCCTCGCGTGATTTGAGCTGGAAACAACGAATAACACAAGAGACACGAGGTTTATACTTGTTCGGGCCATCGTTGTGGTGTAATACCCTACTCCAGTGCGTGGTCTGGTGGATTGCCTCAGGGGCTGATGATGAACAATACAAGGGAAGAACGGCCTCGCGAGAGGTGTTCTTGAGCTGGTGCGGAGTATTCTACTTGGTCCGGGGTTCCCTCTGATCTAGTTGGATTCCTCTACTCTGTGGTGGCTAGCTCTATTTATAGAGACCCTGGGCCTCTCCCCAAATAATGAGCGGGAAGGGCGCCAACAATTGGCCATTTTGAAGGGGAACATCTAGTACAAGTTATCATGACCAAAGGTGGTCTTTGGCTGCCAAAAGCACTGGTGATGACGCCGTCTTGGGCTCCACAGTGACCTCCGTCCTGCCGCTCTGCTGGTCTTGGTCTCGTTGCACCGGAATGGTAATCTTTGCACGATGCCATGGCCTATGCTTGCCCCCTTTGCACCGAAGAGGAAACAAGGACACTGCGCAGGTCGTCGCCCGCCTGGTCTCGATCGTCATGGCTTGCATCACGGGCTCCTTGCGAGGTACCCCTGCCTTGATCTCTCCGCCTCCTCATGAGCCTGCCTGATGAGGCTGCCTCTGAGGAAGCTTTCTGTCGTCCGCCCCGCGAGGCTTGGCCCCTCGCCAGGGTCTTGAGCTTGAGCTGATGAAGATGGGTCGCGCTGGGCCCCCACTTGAGCCACGCCGCAGGCCGCAGGCAGGCAAGTCTGGGGACCCCCGTTCCAAGAACGCCTATAGTGGTGTCTCCTAGATTGGTTAGGTGTCACTTGGGAGCCTCCATCAAGATTCTGGAGTTGAACCAAGGAGTTTGTACGGGCAAGGAGATCGCCTACTTCGTGAAGATATACCCTAGTGAGACAAGTCCTTCACTGGCGATGGCCATGCTGGGATAGACAAGGTTGCTTCCTCATGGACCCTTCATGGGTGGAGCCCTCCGTGGACTCGCGCAACCGTTACCCTTCATGGGTTGAAGTCTCCATCAACGTGAATGTACGATAGCACCACCTATCGAAACCACGGGAAAAAATCTACGTGTCTACATTGCGTTTGCTCCCTACAAACTCCTCCCTTTACCTTCATATGCAATGCTTTACATTCCACTGCTATACTCTTAGACTTGCATGTGTAGGTTGATTGCTTGACTTGTTCTAAAGTTGCTAAAATCTGCCAAGACTTAAAATTGGGAAAAGGCTAGATTTTTATTTGGTCAAGTAGTCTAATCACCCCCCCTCTAGACATACTTTCAATCCTACACCAACTCCTTCTCGAGACGGTTGCGCTCCGCGGCCTCCTGGCTGCGCTCCAGCTCTTTGGCCTGAAGCTAGCCCTCGGGCTCATGCACGCGGCTCCGCAGGTGGGTGGCGGCTTCTGCGAAAACAAGAAAGAATTGTTAGCAACAACATCAACAAAGACAAGAAGTTGCCGGGAAGATCCGGCCCGACTGCTCAGTAGTCGGCCCGAATCTCGGGGGCTACACCCAGTGGGTGCGCTTGCGCGCCCCCACTGATAGCCGTCCTATGTACCTCGGCTCTTCCGCAATTCACCGGTCCGGGTGGCGAGCGCCTGGTTCTGGGAGTTGAAGGTGGTCGCACGCAGGTTGTGGTAGTCCTGTAGCAAGAGCAACGTTTCAAAGGTTAGAAACACGCCTTAAAGTTCCAACCCGCCCGCTCCGCAGCGGGCTTGGAACTCGGGGGCTACACCCAGTGGGTGCGCTGGCATGCCCTCACTGAAGATCGCAAAGATAAAGAAGCAAAATGAAGAACATACCCGGACAGATGTCTGCATCGCCACCATCTCGCTCCACGCCTTCAGGAGGGTGCGTTGTGGGTGGCAAACTTGTCCAGGACGTCTTGCACTGCGAGGTTTAGGATGGCAGTGCTGGCCCCTAACACCTAGTCAGGCGGGGCAGAGCTCGTGGGTTCGATGTCAGCCCCTTGCAAGCTCGCGGCCCTGGTCTCCACCGGCCTCGGCTCTGAGGCCGCTCGCGTCAGGCGCGGGCGCAAGGGTGAGCGCGTCGTCATAGCCTGGCTCGTCACCAGCCCGACGCTAGCCGCCGGCACCTCCTGCCCTTCGGGATGGCTGCCACCTCGCTCGTGAGCACCCGGCGTGCGCTGAACCACCTCCGCCTCCGGGACGACGGGGTCGGTCACCTCCCTCTTCGGGGCCGTCTGGTCAGCTCTAGCTGCTCTAGTCGGCGCCCGGTCCTCCACAACTGGAGGCTCTGGCTGCTCCAAGTTGGCGGCCTCCGGAATCCTGCTGCCGGTCGGGTTCTCCACGGCCTTGGTGTCGGCCTCCGCCTGCGCCTTGGTCGCTACCTCCTTCTGCACTGACGCGGCGGCCATGGCGTCGGCCTCCGCTCGCGCTGCGGCCTCCCGCTCCTCCTGCACCTCCCGCGCGTTCCTCTCCTCGCCTCCCGAAGGGCGGTGACTGGGTCCACACTCCGGGCCTCCTCAGAGCCGCGTGCTGGTCCGATCAGTGAGGTGGATGGAGCCCGTGATATGGAGAGGGCGGTCCTGCTCGAAAAAGGAAGCGAAGATAAGCAACTTGCAAGAAAGAAATAGTCAAGATAGTACGACAAAATCACCTACCCGGACACCATTAGGTGCTCCTTTGGGGCCCTCCGGATGGCGGCCGTCTTCATGGCCTCTTGCCGCTTGGTCGCGACTGTCGACTTGGCCTTCTTAGGCGGCTTATTGTTGAACAACCCCTCGGCATGGCGTTTAGGTGCACCGGTCGGCACTCCGCTTGACGGCCGCGCCGTCGAAGAGCCGGCGCCTGCCCTGTCGACGCCTTCGGGGTGGCGTTGCCCGTTTTCGTCTTCATCGTCATCCCACCAATCCCAGACGTCGTCGTCTCCCCTTGCGCCGCCTCCTGCAGCTCCGCCTCCTCCATCGCCACCTCCCAAGGCGGCATCATCCTTGCCCCGTCTTCCAGCGCGGCCGCCCCTAGCTCGGGATCGCCCACGCCGCTCTCCTCGCGGTCCGGCATCCATTGGTGTCCTGGAGCCGCCGCGTCGGCTGCTACCTGACCAGGAAAGCGCTGCCCCGCATCCGGGTGGTCAGGTCGGATGAAGAGCACTGCATGAGCAAAGAACGGGGACCGGATACTAATCGACAGTGGCGGGTTGGCACAACTGTACAGCAGCTTGCCAAATCTCCAATCGGCCTCGCTGAGCTGGTTGCCGGAGAAGTGGTTGACATGGCGGACCACCTCCACAGTCGGCATCTCCTTGGTCGACATCCGGCACGGGTCTCGGCGGTCGCTCATGTCACAGATCAGGTGAGGCCGGGCTTGGAGGGGTGAAACCCGGCGCTGGACGAAGGCGGCTAGCAAGTCCGCCAGCTTGAGGCCCTCCGAGTCTATCATCTTCTGAAGCCGGACAAGGACGTTGGTGATGGAAGCCAGCACCGGCTTGGGTTGCTACCCCTAGTTGTTCCGCGGCTCGGCAGGCGGGCCGAGCCTGAAGGTCGACAGGTTGACATAGTCACGAGTCGGGTGGAGGTTGTGGACGTACAAGTACGACTTCTGCCACAGTTTTGCCGACTCCAGCAAAGAGATGGGGGGAAAGAGGGTCCCGGAGCCGGTGCACCGCACGACAATGCAGGCTCTACACTCGGACGGCTCGCCCTTAGCCTGGGTGCCCAATTTCAAGTAGAAGACCCTGCCCCAAACCTCGAGTGTGGGCAGGACGTCGAGGTAGCCTTCGCAGAAGGTCACGAAGGTGGAGAGAAGCAGCACCGTGTTGGGAGTAAGGTGGTGAGGTTGAAGACGATAGAAATCGAGGAAGGAGCGGAGGAAGCTGCTCACAGGCAAGCCAAATCCGCTAAGGAAATGGCTTCGAAAGACGACGAACTCGCCGGCCCTCAGCGCCGGCGAGATCTCCCTCGCGTTGGGGAGGCGCGTCCCCATGACCGTGGCGACCGAAATCCTCCATGTCGCGTGGAGGAACTCGATGCGTCCGTCATGGACATTGGAGTCATGCGAATCGTCTCGCACCATGGCTTGGCTTGCGGCGACCTGACGGCGGTGCGGCAAGGCTAGACGGTGGTGATGCCGCGGTGCAGCTTTGGTAGCGCGTGGCACAGCGGCGGAGAGGAGACAAGAAGAAGCAAGGGAGCAAGGAAGAAGGAAAGAGTGGAGGGGGCGCGCGTGCGTTTAGCCACCCTCCCTCCTATTTATACGACCGAGAAGAGAAGGCTGAGGCGACGCTTCATGGGGGCGTGGGATTAACTGCACCCATGTCCCGCACGCCCCAACAAATTATGCGCCTTTATGGCGCGTATTCATTTTGCCCCGGAAGGGCAACCGTCCACCTCAATCGCAGCAGATCCGCGCGTGCTGAGGCCATGTAGTGGTGGGCCCGGGCCTGCGGCGGCGTCCCGTCGCACGCGCGAGCTGGCAGTCCGACCTGACCTGCTGGCGATGTGTGGCGAGCGTGCAATGGGTGGCAAGCGCGCCACCCGGTTGCGTACCACCCGGCGCCCGCCGCGATGATTCAAATCCACCAGGTGGCAGGCTTCGCCTTAGCCGGCTCCTGGCAGGCAGCTTCTTCAAGCCAGACAGAGCAAAGACACCGGATCTCTCGGAGGAGGAAACTACTGAGGCACTCCGGCGTCGAGCCGTGGCGCCTCACCAGCTTTGGGGACTACTGTCGGGGGGATAGACCCTGGGTAGCCTCATCCGCTCCCCTTAACATTTCAAGACATTGGGGCTAGCACAACCCCTCAAGCCTATTGACCAAGCGGTCGGCTTCCAGAAGATGGCGTTCCCTTAGAAGGCGGTCAAGACCACGCGGCCGGCTTCCAGCAGCCGACCCCTCCTTCCCCTCGAAGTCTGCACTCACCTACTACGACAAGACGGAGCATAGCAACAGTGCCACCTGCTCCCCCCCCCCCCAATCCTAGAGCCCAGAGGAGTGTGGCTACAGTGCGTGCTGACCAGGCGGCCACCTACACGCCTGGCACAGGACTGTAGCCATGCGACTCATGACGAGGCCCTCTGTTGACACCAGATTTTGGCATGGTAAAAAACACAATTAAGATGGCCTAAAATAGAAAAGTGCTTAAAGTGAGAAAGTTTGGTATTGTCAAAAGGAGAAACTTTGATATTTGTGCAATAGCCATCCGATCTCATCTCTAAGGCCGAAATTGTGTTCGAAGTACTAAAATTTTGTATTCATAACACTATTCGGCTTCTTACGCCCCCAATACAGCCTCAAATGGAAAACGTTTCATCATCAAAGTTGTGCGTCTCGTCAAAACGGTTGATTTTGCTACAAAAATCGTCCCAATCCGAGTTTGTATGCAAAAGTTAGAGCCATCAGAATAAAGCCCTGTCAGGAGGTAAAGAATGACGCGCTCCACCAGACACCCTGTCCGATGGGTAGCGCGAATAATAGCCTATTTTTGCGAGCAATTTGACCCTCAAGATGAACTCTGATCGAAAAACGTACAACATTAAATTTGTTTGTATCGTCGAAACAGTTAAGTTTTCTTTTGGGCTCGCTCCATCCAAGGTCATTTACCACCTCAAAAATTACCCGTAAGGTGCAGCCAGTTTAAACCGAACAGTTTTGGAAGTTCGGACAAAACCAATCCGAATTTGACTAGGGTTTTGGACGTGAATCCAAGACTTTTCCTTGCGCGGAAAGGCCATCCACCTCTTATATACCTAAGGGGTGACGGCCGATTGAACAACACACAATCGGACAAATGATCTACCAGTTTTTACCTTTACTTTTATCCTCTCCCTTGTTCTTCTTCTTCCTCGTTCTTCGTTCGTTCTTCTTCATTGCAGGGCGGTGAACCTCGAGGCCCTAGGGGTGGTCAGGCTGACCTAGAGAACCCCATAACCACCGTGCGCCATGACGGGGTCCCTCCCATGCGTGTGGGGTTTCGGGTCATCAAAAGCGCCCGTCGGATAGCTTGTGTACCGTGCTTCCGGATGGGTCTCCTTTGACATGAGTTGCGGTGCATCACCCTCGGCGTTGGAGGTACACGGTCACGTGTTCGTGTGCGAACACACTTTTTGGTGACTCCGCCGGGGACGAAGCTTCGAACGGTCCCCGGCCTGTTCTTGCTACGAAAAGATCGTCATCAAGTTGTTGAATCCAAAAAGGTAATATGAATACCCAATTCTCCTTTGTAGATGCAAATAATCCATATGTTATTGCTGGATCACCCAATGAGTATATTGTATTGGCTAGCCCTAGTTTTATCAATCATGCATGTAATTATGCGTGAGGGCCGATGCAAAACAACCTTCATGCTTCAAATTCTTATGATTTTAGCAACATACAACATATGTATCCAAACTCTCATGCATCGACAACCTCACAAATTCATATGCCAATGAACAACATGATGGGTTTGGTTAATCAATTTGAAACACCTCATGTTAAAATTTGCAATATCGTACAAGAAAGTGTTTCACCTTTTTATTCATCGGCAACTAATTTGCAATATGTGAATCCCACCTTGCCGGTGGATGGGAGAATTGGCCATGCTACTACTAGCTATTCGACCAGTTACTCTCAACCATCATATGCTACACCTCATGTTAGTAAATTTTTAGCACCGTCTGCAACTTTAGATGTTCATAATTCGACCCCGCACCTTCATCGTCATAGCCGAATAAGTGAAAATTTGTTAGGAGCACACGTGCCATCATCTAATACTGTAGCTTATAATGCATGCTCTATGTAATTCAAGAATTTCGGCAACACTCGTGAATCATTGCCGAAAGAATCTGAAAGTATTGCGGAGCAATCCCATCCAGAAGCGGTTGTGGCTGCATTAAAAAGGAGCTTGGCACAAAATAAGAGGATTGGTGCTCTTTGCCTTGAACAATATGAAAAGGGGTTGTTTCCTGATTATGCTGCAATAAAGGCTAGAGTTTTGTAGGAAGATGAAACTTCATCAATTGATAGTATTGGTCAGAGAGCATATGGTTATACAGCAGTGCATACACCTCCACCTAGTACCGCAGCATATTATACACCCCCTACACAATTGCAAAATTTCGGCAACACTAACACTTCATTGCCAAAAGATCCTAAAAGCATTGAGGGGCAAACTAATCTAGAGCGGGCTGAAATTGAGAGGGGAGTTAAAGCTTTGCGCGATAGGGTGCAAGTACTTCGCCAAGAGAAAATTGATAGGGAATTAGCTCAAAGAAAAGAAGCCTTGCCAATTGATATAACCAGTGAAAATAATGATGATTCGGAAACTAAAAGTGTTTCGGTTGAAAAAGCCGAATCAAGTAGTATATATTCCGAATCCATCAAATCCAAAGAGGCAAACATTATTGAGAAATGGCACGGAAAGTATATCAAGACAACCATACTTGATTTTTCTGAAGTTATTGGAACCTACTTCCTGCCCTAGGAGTTTCGTGCCATAGAAATGGACGAGCTTCAAGAACAAACAAGTAGCCGAATAAAGTTTGGTGGACAAAGATCTTCAAACTAATGATGCACGAAATCAAGAAAAAGATGATGACAAGGTGTTGGGGAGCTATCCGAAGGCGGAGCAAGATATTCTTCATGTCACACCACCATCATGCTCTCCCAACATATTTGAAGAGGTATGTCTAGCAATTAATTTACCGGTTTTCAGATTTGGTCATGACTTAGTTGTTGATGCATATATTAGAAAAATCTTCATAAGAAATATTGAGAGACCAATGAAGAAGGGTAATTTATTTGTTAGCAATCAGATTGTCACAAAGCATATCAGTCAACATATTGCACCATTCAGAAAGACCAATAGTGAAAAATTATTGCAGCCAAGGCTTTCCCCATTGCTTTATCTAAAGCTCATATCTAATTGGGTAGCTTTGCTTATTTCTTACTTGGCTTACACTTGGTCTCAATTGAGACATGTATGTTCTAACTATTTTCGTTTCAGAAATTTAAAGCCAAGGTTAAAATCTTCTGAGCAAACCGATGCCAGTATAGTTTCTTATCCAAAGACATCGGAGATAGAGTGCAAAACACAATGCATAGCAGAATGGGGTGATGCAAAATCTGAACCATCCGTTTGCTTAACTCCAAAGCCGTTCTCACAACAAGATCGGCTACAGAATAAAAAGTTTACCTTCAATTCAAGCATGTGTGATCAAATATTTGATTTGTTGTTGAGAAATAATTATATTAGAATTCTTGATAACCATGTTGAGCCATCTGTCCAAGGACGAATGTATTGTAAGTTGCATGATTCGTCCAAGCATAATTTTGAAGGTTGCAACATGTTTTGTCAAATAGTTAAATTAGCCATTGATAAAGGATGATTGAAATTTGTTGAGACACCAAGAGATGACCAGTCTATTCCGATTGGTCCCAATGGCAGAAAGTTTTTGCATCAGCTACTTCAAGCCGATCCATTTAAAGAGAAGGCAAAAACTACAGGTGATGGGATCAAGCTTTCAAGTAAAGAAATTGTTGAAGAGCATAATGAACATAATCTTGAGGGCGAGAATTCCATCAAAGCTACAATGGAGACACCAAGGACTGGGGGGCAGCAAGCAAATACAATGATCAATGAAAGCAAACCAAAAGAAAACAAAGGCCGAAATAAGCGCAAGTGTAAGAGATCAAAAAATCACCTTCGCTGAACTATTGGATAAATATCAAAGGAAGAGTGAAGAGAAGAATGCTTATCGGCCCAATCATGCAAAGAAACCAAGATCACCCTTAAGGCGCAAATATGAGGGTCGGTATTGGCAAAGTGAGAATTTTAATGCAACATATTCATATCCTTATTTTGGGCCGCCAATACCAATGTCGTGGATGCCTCCCTATGCTCATATAGATCCATATCCATCATAGGATAGGTATGATACAATGAAACATTCTCCATCTTATTTTAGACCATCTCACCAATTTTATGCAGCTCCGAGAATATCAACATTTGAACAATCACATGTTAAAGACCGTTTCAATCATAAGGAATCGGTCCAGAGCTCAAGGAAGAGGAAAGAGGTGGTCAAGCAAGTTTACCATGTTAAAAGAGATGGTCATAAGAATGCAACTTCAGATTTGATCTCAAATGAAAAAGATCCAATTAAAGTGTTGACATTGGCTACTAAAGGCAATGAGACAAAGCAGCCAATTATTGAGAGTCAAAGTGCTAAATCTGAAGAAAAGAAGTTGCGAGTGCACATGGCCAAAAAGGAATTGTCATTGGTCAAAACAGAATCACAGCCAAGATGCCCGATCGGATTATCGTATTGGCAAAAGAAGAAATTACAAAATCTTAGTGCACAGGAGTTGAGAAAGAAGAACATGGCATGGGTTCCCAAGAGGATCAATCAAAACAAAAATGATGTGCATGCTTCTATTGCAACAAGTGTTACAAAAGTGAATAAATAGAAGACGAAAGCCAAAAAAATTAAGCAGAGAGTTTGCATTGCCCCATCAAAATCTTCGGTTAGCACATCATCCATATTCTTCAACCATGCCATTGATGCCTTCGCCATAGAATTCATCATCGGGTCTGTTCAATTGCCCTCCATGGATTTATTTTTGATCCATGGACGCTGAGGGAGTCCTGGACTACGGGGTCCTCGGGCGTCCGGTCTGTTAGCCATGGGTCGGACTGATGGGCTGTGGAGATGCAAAGACCGAAGACTGCACCGTGTCCGGATGGGACTCTCCTTGGCGTGGAAGGCAAGCTTGGCAACCGAATATGTAGATTCCTTTTTTTAACCGACCTTATGTAACCCTAGATCCCCCCGGTGTCTATACAAACTGGAGGACTTAGTCTGGTAGGACAGATACTCATTACCATAATCATACGGGCTAGACTTATAGGGTTTAGCCATTACAATCTTGTGGTAGATCAACTCTTGTAATATTCATATCTATCAAGATCAATCAAGCAGGAAGTAGGGTATTACCTCCATAGAGAGGGCCCGGACCTGGGTAAACATCATGTCCCCTGTCTCCTGTTACCATCGACCTTAGACGCACAGTTCGGGACCCCCTACCCGAGATCCGCCGGTTTTGACACCGAGATTGGTGCTTTCATTGAGAGTTCCACTGTGCCGTCCCCAAAAGGTTCGATGGCCCCTCCAATCGTTGGCATGACGCTGTCCAAACAGAAACCTTCCTCCCCGGACAGATCTTCGTGTTTGGCGGCTTCACGCTGCAGGCCAACTCGTTTGGCCACCTGGAGCAGATCGATAGCTATGCCCCTGGCCATCAGGTCAGATTTGGGAGCTTGAATTATGTTGCGAACATCCGTGGAGATTTGATCTTCGCCGGATTCGAGACCGCAGCGATCGCTCCTGGTCACCTTGACGAACATGACCTAAATCTGTCGTCAGACCGCACCCCGGAGATAGCTCCTGTGACCACTCTGGCCTTAGATCCAGAGCACACTGCAACATCCAAGGATTGGAGGATCAACCCCACCATGGAGGCCACATATTCCCCGGTGTTGGAGCCGTACATGGACTTAACCTCACACAATATCTGTGTCACCGGAATTCCGGACTCATCTCTAGTTATAAGTTCCGAACCATGTCAGCCCGCGGACGCCGAACTTGATCATTCATCAATCTTCGAATTCAGCACCGCAGACATCTTCCAGCACTCTCCTTTGGGTGATGTGCTAAACTCATTAAAGAGCCTGTCCTTGGCGGGGGACTCGCAGCCGAATTATGTCCAGTTCGAACTAGGGGCTGATGATCGAGAATTTTGCTTCCCACCCGCCACCCACTTCATAGCCACTGTCGAGGACTTAACTGACACGCTTGATTACGACTCCGAAGACATCGATGGTATGGACGACGATGCTGATGAGGAGCAAGACCAGAATCCGCCATATACTGGACGCTGGACGGCCACTTCTTCGTACGATGTGTACATGGTGGATACACCCAAAACAACCAACGATGATGACAAAGAAAATCCAGTCGAGAATAAACCTCCTAAGACACAGCAAAAACGCCGACTTCCTCGGCGCCGCTCTATGTCATGTCGTTCAAAAGACAGCAATGTTGGCACCGGTGAAAATAATACTCCGGACGATACCGAAAACAATGAAGACCTTGCTGAGGTGACATCCGAACAGGAGGAGCAAGAAAACTGGCAAACTAGCCCCGACAAACAGGTCAGGCCCAATGAAACGGAGGACGGTAGTTACCGTCCGCTCTCCGAAGATGAGGAAAGCCTCGGCAATGAAGATTTCATCGTGCCTGAGGAACCTCTCGAGCAGGAGCGCTTCAAGCGCCAGCTAATAGCAACGACAAGGAGCCTAAAAAAGAAACAACACTAGCTTCAAGCTGACCAAGATCTGATCGTCGACAGATGGACTTATGTCCTGGCAGCCGAAGAATACGGCCTCAAACGCCCAGCCAAGAGTTACCCAAAGCAAAGACTGCTACCCCAGTTCGATGAAGAGGCGCCGGAGCCCATACCTCCCTCGCGTAATGCGGCCGATCGAGCACTACGCGGTCGGGACAGTGCGGCGAACCGACCACCACGTGGTCGGGATAGAGCGACAACTCAGGTCGAACAGCATCCTGCCCCACCGCCTCGTAAAAATAGAGATGAAACAGCTCGGGGTCATACATACGACCTCCGGCAGACCCTGGATAGTAGAGCAGGAGATACCCGATCGATTTATGGATCGCGAGGACATCCCTCAACACGTGATGATGGCTACCTATTCGGACGTGACAAACCTAGTCACACCCGAGCCGATAACCGCAGACGAATTCCATCGGAGCTACGGCATAATGCGGCCAGATACAGAGGTGCCACACACCCTCTTTGCTTCACTGATGAAGTAATGGATCATGAATTCCCCGAAGGGTTCAAACCCGTGAATATGGACTCATACGACGGGACAACTGATCCCGCGGTATGGATCGAGGATTTTATCCTCCACATCCACATGTCCCGGGGAGATGACCTCCACGCTATCAAGCACCTCCCGCTAAAGCTTAAAGGACCAGCTCGGCACTGGTTAAACAGCCTTCCTGAAAACTCTATTGGTAGCTGGGAGGACTTGGAAGAGGCCTTCCTCGACAACTTCCAAGGTACATACGTCCAGCCACCAGACGCCGATGACTTAAGTCACATAGTCCAACAGCCTGGAGAGTCGGCCAGGAAATTCTGGACTAGATTCCTAACTAAAAAGAACCAGATCATTGACTGTCCGGATGCAGAAGCCCTAGCAGCCTTTAAACATAGCATCCGTGACGAATGGCTCGCACACCATCTCGGCCAAGAAAAACCCAAATCTATGGCAGCCCTCACGGCACTCATGACCCACTTTTGCGCGGGTGAGGATAGTTGGCTGGCTCGTAGCAAAAACACAGCCAGCGAGGCGGGCCCCTCCGAGGTCAAAAACAGCAACGGCAAGCTCCGACGTAACAGACACAAGTGCCGAAGCAATGGTGATAATACCGATGACACTACAGTTAACGCCGAATTCAGCAGCTCCAAGTCCGGTCAGCGGAAAAAGCCGTATAAAAGGAACAGTCAGGGACCATCCAGCTTTGACCGCATGCTCGATCGTCCGTGCCAGATACATGGCACCCCAGACAAACCAGCCAATCATACCAACAGGGATCATTGGGTCTTCAAACAGGCTGGCAAGTTAAACGCCAAGAACAAGGAAAAGGGGTCGCAAAGTGAGGACGATGACGAAGAGCCCCGGCAACCGAACTCATGGTGGCAGAAGAAGTTCCCCCCTCAAGTCAAAACGCTGAACATGATATATGCTACACACATTCCCAAAAGGGAGCGCAAGCGCGCACTAAGGGACGTTTATGCGATAGAGCAAGTCGCCCCAAAACTCAACCCATGGTCATCGTGCCCGGTCACTTTTGATCGTTGGGATCATCCGACCAGTATTCGGCATGGCGGATCAGCCGCACTAGTCCTGGACCCAATCATGGATGGGTTCCACCTAACGCGAGTCCTCGTGGATGGTGGTAGCAGCCTCAATCTGCTCGATCAAGACACAGTGCGCAAAATGGGCATTAATTCATCAAGGATCAAGCCAACGAAGACTACCTTCAAAGGAGTCATACCAGGTGTAGAGGCCCGCTGTACGGGCTCAATCAAACTAGAGGTTGTCTTCGGATCCCCCGACAACTTCCAAAGCGAAGAGTTAATCTTCGACATTGTCCCATTCCGTAGTGGTTATCACGCACTGCTCGGGCGGACTGCATTTACTCGATTCAACGCGGCGCTGCACTATGCTTATCTTAAGATCAAGATGCCCGGTCCATGCGGCGTCATAACGATCAAGGGAAACACGGAGCGCTCCCTCCGTACAGAGGAGCACACCGCCCCCTAAGCAGCAGAAGTACAGAACGACCTTCTCAAGCAGAAACGTAATCCGGCTGCCGAGCCCCTGGACATCGTAAAGCGGGTCCGGACTATGCTGCAACAGGACAGCTCGGCTCATCAAGAGCTCGATTAGCAATTTGGCCTCTGACGGTGTCCTGGACTAGGGGGTACTCACCACGTCATATCCCGATTTGTTAGATTGGGCCGAGGACCCCCATGGCCGTATACTCATGGACCAGTTCGGACAGCTGCCGCATACAAGGAAGATTCCACAAGACTTGGCGATCAAGACAAGGACTCCTCCCCACCGGCGTATTCGGCTAGGACTCTTGTTATCCTAGGCCTCTGGTGCATTATATAAACCGAGGCTAGGCTAGTCGATAGAACATATACAACAATCATACCATAGGCTAGCTTCTAGGGTTTAGCCTCTCCGATCTCGTGGTAGATCAACTCTTGTAATACCCATATCATCAACAATAAATCAAGCAGGACGTAGGGTTTTACCTCCATCAAGAGGGCCCGAACCTGGGTAAAACATCGTGTCCCGTACCTCCTATTACCATCCGCCTTAGACGCACAGTTTGGGACCCCCTACCCGAGATCCGCCGGTTTTGACACCGACATTGGTGCTTTCATTGAGAGTTCTGTTGTGTGTTCGGCAAAAGGTTGATGGCTCACCTGCAGATCAACTGCGACTTCGGCATCTTCGTCACCAGCTCGACTGGTCACCTTGGTTTGACCAAGGACTGTGCCCTACCTCCGATCGTCATGTTCGGATGAGGGCCTTCATAAACATCAACTCTGATCTCTATCAAGATCATGGAGGAATTATCCAGGGAGCCCAGGGGCTCAACGTCAACATTGCCCTCGAGCGACCGTGCTATTTTTTGGGACAGCAAACTTGTGTTCGCCGCCACCGCCTCCTCAAGTGTCTTTTTAACTATCACTTTGGTGGAATTGTGCGGAATTGAGTCTACAACAACCCTGGAAAATTTCATCGAGTTCCGATGGAGGAATCTCTGGCAATCCATGATATATCGGAGCCCTGTCAAATCTGGACGGGAATCTGGATGAGTTTAGGGCGTGGTGTCCAGCTTCTAGCTCGGACGTCCTTTGGAAGATCCAACCGTTGATTGGCTGCGGATTTCCTATATCTATCACCTCTCAAAATTTCAGCTCGATCCGACCGTCCAAACTCCGGTAACCTTCTGATTAGTGCATCACTTTTCGGATCTGTTTTCTGCGCGAAAACGAATCCGACCCGAGTTCGTCTTTTTTATGAACGGGATTTCGGACATCCCTTTTGAAGGAAGTTTTGTATGGAGTATTGTGTTTTGTTCCTGAACACATCCCACTAACTTTAAGATCTTTTGAACATGATCTTCAACATCATGCTGGTGTCAAACCAGTCCGGCAATATTGCTCCACGGCTGCCGACCTGCGCTAGACACGTCGTCACTTTGTTGAGCCGAGCTCAACTTCTTCGGATCATCATCTCGGCAAGCCGAACAAGAGTCCGGCATCGCGAAGGATAAATCATCACCAACATCTCCGCCTCACGGATTACACGGAGCGGGCATACCGGCATCGCCGCACGGTCGCTTCATCAAGCCGGCATCGACCATGTCACGACCTGCATCGGCAGGGCCACACTATTGCTTCTTCAAGCTGGTGTCCATCATGCCAACCTACTTCGACATCTCGGTTAGACCGGGGGCTTCGACATCTTTTCATCAACCTACTCCGGACACTTCAGCGTCACTAGCCGACCAGCTCCCTCACATTAGCTGGACCGAGGGCTTTGCCTCGGCGAGCCAACCTTTGCCAGCATTACCATGCAGTCGTTTTATCGCCCATCAGGCAATGGGTGCGCGGATAGAGTCCCAATTTTGGGAATCACCTTCCTTCGGATTGCTACAACAAATAAACCAGGTGCTATTAATCCCACTATTTTTTGCTTGTTTGGGCTCATTTTTCCCAACGAATTATTACTCTGGTTTGTCCATCATATGTACACAGGTCTATCAAATGGTGGTCGCATTAACGACAGTCGCATGGTGGTCCGGTCAGTTTCCGTACATAGTACGGCGAACGCCGCATCCGGAGCTCGGACCGACCTGTGAATTCAGTCTTTGCCACGCCTTCACCGCATCACGCCGACGCCCTGCATCGACATTGACTTTGGCGCCAGGCCATATTTCTTTTATTACTCACTTTGCATAAATTATTTATTATGCAACGATTTTTTTTAATTATCATTATTACTATTATCTCAGGTTTGCACTATTTTTTGTGCACAGGAAAATGATCTGGGGACTTCGGCGTCACTCTGCTGGTCTGCATTGACCGTGCTATGTCACCACTTTGGCGTGTCGAGCTCTCCGCTTCGCCACCTCGGGACCGGCTTTGGGATGGAACGTTGTCCCGCATCAAGCTCGGACCGCGTCATCAATACCGAACACATTAACCAGCTAAGTCGCTTTCATGCTCAAAGCTTTCATTTCTAACTTGTGTTCGGTTTGACCAAGCATTATACTTTTTTGGAAAAAAGTTGCTTGTAAAAAATTTCCTTGTCCAAACTTTGTTTGTGACGCATAAATTCAAATACCCAATTCATTTGGGGGCTTCCTTCATGAAGCTTTTCCTCTTGCATAAGATTATATTTGTACGACTTCGTTCCTTGTTCGTGTATTACGCCACAATATGCACCATATTGACTTAAGCGATTTGCAAGCTGGGTTGCCTCGCTCCTGTGTTTACCCCTACGTTCCCGATTGTTCGGCTAGGGAGTAAAGGGAGCACCTCTGCGATTGTCACGATCGGGTCATCCGAGCCGGACCTCAGACTGGGTGAAGCCGAAAGCTAGCGCTCTTATAGTTTTCAATGATGGTCGGCACACAATGGAACTCATGAGTACAAAAATCTATTGCACAAGTCTCATAATAACAATGAGCACCGAAGAAAGGTATCGGTGGGGGTACTACTTTCTTCGAAGATGCTTATTACACTTTGCAGTAATATAGCATAAGTTTCCTGAGCGCGCTTTGTCTGTTACAGCCTTATGGCCTGATTGCCTAGTTATTGGAAACGCCATCGATATTCTCGACAGATGGAGTACATGACACTTTTCGGTCCTTGACCGAAGAGGGAGAAGCCGACGGTCGGTTAAGACGCGTTTAAAGTTCGGTTGAACATAGATATGATATAAGTACTTCGGTACATGCAATCATTCTTTTACCCAAGTCACTTGGGGGCTCTTAAATTTATATGAGCCGTTTTATGATAAGTGTTCTTCTTCTTAGTCGTTGCAAAGTTTTATTATTATTATCATTATCTATCACTCCTTTTTTCGACGCGAGTGTGTGGTCACTAGCCGGGGAGCCTAATTTCTCTCTCAAAGCCGCTAGAGTTTAGTTTGCTAAACTGGCCTAATGAGAAGTACTCCACCCTTGGGATAGGAGGTTGAAGTCGTAGGCTGACCCGCTTGAAGTCTTGAGATAGGATGTATCATGTTAAAGCACGACAGAAGCACTTCTTTTGCTAAGACCAATTTTCGGATTGGCACCGAACACTTGATCTTGTTTGGACGTCATGTTTTTACTGACGTTTCTTGGTTTTCCAAGCTTTTTGGCACTTTTAAACTGTTTGTGTGTTTTCAGCACAAGTCTCGCAGTGCAACGCCGGACACCTTTAGAGATTCGGCAAAAACATTCTCGGATATTGCTATATATGCATCGGTTTGAATTGTGTCTTCGGTCAATAGTTGGGTTGCCTGGCTCCCGCACTTGCTTCCTACGTTCCGCTTTGTTCGGCTAGGCGTGCAAAGGGAGAACCACTGTGATTGTGCTTCCAGCTCACATGGTTAAGCACCTCAGTGGAGAAAGCCGAAAACTGACTGTCACAATAAGCGTAAACTGGTCAGCGATCCGATGACTGTGTTAAATGACGGGCCATTAATAACAATGGCCGAAGTGTTTACGGCTTGACCTCGACTGTTGCCGAACACTACCGGGGGCTATTAACTTGCCTCCCAAACTAAATCCTCGATATTTTGATCTTACATCAGAGCTGAGGTTTCATGATCATGCTTAGCATGACAACCCAAAGAAAGGAACCGATAGCGGGACTATTTTCTTTGGAAGACATTTCTTATGTTAAACAGTAATATAACATATCTCTCCGCGTACCTTTGTTTATAAAACCGCATGGCCAGATTGCCTTGTTTGTCGTAAACCTTTGCCCTCATAAAGGCTTTATAAAGTAGGACAAACACTCCTCGGCTACTAGCCAAGGAGGTGGAAGCCGATGGTCGGTCAACAAAGTTTTGTACAATGCGGATCCGAGAATTGATGACGTAAAGTACTTGGATACATAGAGTCATTACACATAATTTGTGATTTTACTATGGATATCGATCCTTAATTCGGCCACCCGTGCCCGCATTAAGGCTCGGGGGCTATTGGGCTTCGGGCTTATTATTTACAAATATTAAAGGAGCACATCGATCCCCTGATCTAGTGTTGCCACCCGACCAGTGTGTCGGGGCTACTGCATTGCCTATCCAATGCAGAAAAATTTATGTGCAATATAGTTTCCAAGGAGATTTTGATCCTCGGGTTGGTCGGCTGCACCCAACCTGAGTCTCGAGGACTGAGCACGCTGCTTTTTGTGTCCCGAAGTATTCTACCAAGCTAGGACTTGATCCTCAGGCCGATTTTGCAAATCAACCTGAGTCTCAGCGGCTACTGGGATCAGCGGTCTTATACCATCCTTCATGTGCATCTCGGGTTTTAGACCGATACCCACCATGAGGGCTACTGGCTGTATATCTCGGCAGAGAATAAATTGCACCAATCAAAAATATTGACAATAAATCGGCCCACCGTCAGGGTGGTGCACCACCTCGGAAGCAGTCCGGCATAAAGTTTGGGCGCTAGTGGCTGGCTCCATAGAGGGCATTTTCGGCATTAAGCTCGGCTAAACTCCTTCAAACTTCTTTAAACCAAGGTGATTTACGACACCTCGGATATAGTCTGGCGTTGGAGCTTGGACACAGCCCGGCGTTGGAGCTCGGATACATAGTCCAGCATTGGAGCTCGGATACAGTCCGGCGTTGGAGCTCGGATACATAGTTCGGCGTTGGAGCTCGGATACATTCCGGCGCTAGAGCTGGGAAGCGGTCCGGCGTTGGTGCTCGGCTGCAAAAGATACCTCGAATGTAGTCCGGCGTTGGAGCTCGGACACAAGAGGACGCTACCGCCCGGGAACAACTTCAAACCCGAGGTGTGGCATAAAAATAACAAGGCATTGATAAAGGCCGGAAACTTAAAGGGGCTCCTCGGATACCCGACGTGTAAACTTGTCGAATGCATTTCGGCGATCCTCAAGATCGAAGATGAGAAGATTTGCTGAACCAGTTTTCAAGACCGACGACCGAAGATGAAGAACGGTTCGGAAGAATCGAGGAGCGTCCCTAACTTGAAGACCGGTTCAGGGGGCTACTGACGGTGTCCTGGACTAGGGGGTATTCACCACGTCATCTCCCGATCTGTTAGATTGGGCCGAGGACCCCCATGGTCGTATACTCATGGGCCAGTTCGGACAGCTGCCGCATACAAGGAAGATTCCACAAGACTTGGCGATCAAGACAAGGACTCCTCCCCACCGGCGTATTCGGCTAGGACTCTTGTTATCCTAGGCCTCTGGTGCATTATATAAACTGAGGCCAGGTTAGTCGATAGAACATATACAACAATCATACCATAGGCTAGCTTCTAGGGTTTAGCCTCTCTGATCTCATGGTAGATCAATTCTTGTAATACCCATATCATCAAGAATAAATCAAGCAGGATGTAGGGTTTTACCTCCATCAAGAGGGCCCGAACCTGGGTAAAACATTGTGTCCCCTGCCTCCTGTTACCATCCGCCTTAGACGCATAGTTCGAGACCCCCTATCCGAGATCCGTCGGTTTGACACCGACAGCCTCCGTCCCAGCCCCGATCAGGTAGTGGCATTCATACCACGCATGCATAATTACGCACTAGAAATCCCATGGGCATCGACGGAGGCACAGCTAGCTTATGATCCATAGTTTAGCCCGGACACACATATACTTCCACTATTTCCTTTCTTCCTTTCCAGGTTTCTTTTACATAGACCTTCTTTGACGGCCTGACTATCGGTCCTGTCATAAGATAAAAATACCTGGATGGCAAGAAGCACAGACGTATAGGGGAAGCTCTAGATGTCAATTCAACGACCACTCTACCTGTTGTCAGGACCCACACGCAGGTCGCCTCTGGTCATGGCATGTTAAATAGCCGGTTGCTTATCGCACTATTTTTATTAATGCGCTTTGACGCATTAACCCAATTATAATGGAAGCAGTTCGTGGCCCAAGTTTAAGGGCCCCAGATATTACCTTTGCTCTCTTTCTGTTTTCCTTTTCCCATTGATAACTTATCTTCTAGCACATGTACACTTTGGTACGTTTCATATTCTCCAGGGGTCCCCTAGCGCCCCACAATATGGCAGCAAAGTCCGAACACTTTTTATAGTTTGGCACCCCGAATTTAGCATTATATGCATTGGCTCCGAATCATGTCTTTGGTCAATAGTTGGGTTGCCCGGCTCCTTTGCTTGCTACCTTACGTTCCGCTATATCGGCTAAGGTAGTAAAGGGGGAACTACTGCGATTGTGCCCTGGTTTATCCAAAGGAGCACCTCTGTTGAGAAAGCCAAAAACTGACTGTAATGATGCGGCGAGAGTCGGTCAACTGTTCGGAGGTTGCAAATCATTAGAGATTTCTTTTGCATTACGCGAAGGATCAGTACTTCCCGATCAGACGCTTATAGCACTCTAGTTCGGAAACTAGGGGCTTTGTCCATGTTTTTATTCTCGAACTCCTATGGCTAAGTGAGGGTGTCAGTGTCAAAACCGGCAGATCTCGGGTAGGGGGTCCCGAACTGTGCGTCTAGGCGGATGGTAACAGGAGGCAGGGGACATGATGTTTTACCCAGGTTCGGGCCCTCTTGATGGAGGTAAAACCCTACGTCATGCTTGATTAATATTGATGATATGGGTAGTACAAGAGTAGATCTACCACGAGATCGAGGACGCTAAACCCTAGAAGCTAGCCTATGGTATGATTGTTGTTCTGTCCTATAGACTAAAACCCTCCGGTTTATATAGACACCGGAGAGGGTTAGAGTTACATAGAGTCGGTTACAATGGTAGGAGATCTACATATCCGTATCGCCAAGCTTGCCTTCCACGCCAAGGAAAGTCCCTTCCGGACACGGGACGAAGTCCTCAATCTTGTATCTTCATAGTCCAGGAGTCCGGCTGAAGGTATAGTCCAGCTATCCGGACACCCCCTAATCCAGGACTCCCTCAGTAGCCCCTGAACCAGGCTTCAATGATGACGAGTCCAGCGCGCAGATTGTCTTCGGCATTGCAAGGCGGGTTCCTCCTCCAAGTACTTCATAGAAGATTTTGAACACAAAGGATAGTGTCTGGCTCTGCAAAATAAATTTCCACATATTGCCATAGAGAGAATAATATTTACACAAATCTAATCTGCTGATGTGTTCCGTAGCATTACATCACACTACGGCAGGGCCTTTATTCGAATCGTTTTTACTCCCCCACCTCAGCGCGTTTCGTGAGGCGGTTTCCTTGGCACGTCTTGTCAAAGCAGAGATCGTGTCCCCTTTATTTACGGGATTCTCATCAATACGGACGTGGGTAACCCAAACATGCCATTGATTACGACGCTTGGGAGATAAGCGAGTTTTATCAGGCCGGTGGGGACACATAGCCGCATCCGCCCATATAAGGGGATAAGGATCCACCTTTTTACCTACGCCTTCTTCCTCCTTTGCCTATCCATCTTCCGCGCACTCGACCTCTAGTGCCCAAGCCCGCATTCCCCACCTCGACCTTCTCCAGTCATGTCCGGAGCGGGAGGCAAGTGGATGGTCTCCTCCGTCACGGAGGGACACATCAAAAAGCTGAGGAAGGCCGGATACTTGTCTAACGACATCGCGCACCGGCTTCCCGAAGAGGGGCAGCTCCTCCCCACCCCAAGGCCCCATGAGAGGGTAGTGTTCCTTCCCCACTTCCTCCGCGGACTGGGCTTTCCTCTCCACCCATTCGTCCGGGGACTCATGTTCTACTACGGCCTGGATTTCCACGATCTGGCCCCGAACTTCATCCTCAACATCTCGGCGTTTATCGTCGTGTGTGAGGCTTTCCTCTGCATCCGCCCCCATTCCGGCCTATGGCTCAAGACTTTCAATGTCAAGCCGAAGGTGGTGCACGGCAACCAGGCGGAGTGCGGAGGCGCCATGGCGGGCAAGATGCCCAACGTTCTATGGCTCGTGGGCTCCTTTGTGGAGACCCTGAAGGGGTGGCAATCGGGGTGGTTTTACATCACGGAGCCGCACGACCCTGAGTGGGTCGCAACCCCCGAGTTCCGGTCCGGACCCCCTACGCGGCTCACGTCCTGGAAAGAGACGGGCCTGTCGTGGGGCAGCAAAGAAGAGGTGACTGGACTGCAAAGATGCATCCAAACCCTGGTGAACAAGCAGCTCCAGCTTGTCAACGTAGTCCAGGTTATGCTCATCCGCCGGATCCTCCCGTGTCAACAACGGGCCTTCAATTTGTGGGAGTTCGACCCGGCGCAGCACCGAACTCTGAGCAGGCTCTTCGACACGACGTACCAAGATGCCTGGAAGGTGCTTTTCAAAGGCGCCGAGGCTCCCGCATCCGCTTCCAAGGATCGCGGATTCAGCACGCAGCGTCACGCTAGTGCGGTAAGCTATTTGTACCTTTTACAGGGTATTAGTTTTTCATAGTTTGACTCTATGCGGGATCTAAGCTCCCTTACCTTTGACAGGATTGGCAGGCGAAGTCCGGACAGATCAACTGTCTGGCTCCTTTGCCCGAAGACCCAGCCGATGCTCGCTTGGCGAAGCTGCTGGTTCCGGCACCCTATGTGGTGCCGGAGAAGAAGGCCAGGAAGAAGGCCACAAGGACTCGAAAGAGTGCTCGACGCCTGGAGGTGTCGGATTCATCATCCGACGACTCTGAGACGCACTCCTCCCATGAAAACAAGGAGGAAGAAGAAACCTCCCCCCCCCCCCAGCGGAGGGAGGAAAGAAGAGGAAGGCCGCCCCGACCGGAGAGGCCGAAGGGTCCAAGAAGGGGAAGACCCTTCCTTCGGACTACTCCACCGACGCCGAGGACGGCGAAAGGAGTGGCCGCACAGGGCCAAACGCCCGGCGAGATCATAAGTGTTCGGACACCAGAGTAACTCGTAGTGTTCCTTTATTGCACAACTTTCCCTTATGTCGAATATATCTATGAAGTCCGCCCAAGGCCGGGCTCGACGAGTCGTCGAGCGGCTCCCTGGATTCGTCGGACGTGAATTCACTTCTGCCCGCTACCTTCCCCCGCCCTACGGACGATGCCGAGGTGGCGTCCCAAAGGTTTGAGGCCAGGAGAGGGTGGTCCTGGAGGAGCCGCAAGGCGACCTCCCGGACTCCAGGAGTAAAGGCGATAGATCCCCCAGGGCTCCAAGTCCGGCCCTAGGCCGGACACCGCTCCGGAACCGTCAAAGGTTCCAGAGTCCAGCGAGCGACTTCCTTCCAAGAGGAGCAAGCCCACCAAGCCGGTGACCCCCGTCCAACCGGAGGCGCCGGACAATCTGTTGGATGTGCTTAAAGGCGCCTCCATCGACGAGGAGCACCGCACCATTATGAGTGCGGTGGTCCAGAAGGTTCAGTCCGGCAAGAGCGGACTGACTGAAGCTTGTGCCAGCCTTTTAACAGGCTTTGAGGTAAGTAAAGAATGTGTAAAAATATTACCGCGTAGACAGTAGCCCCTGATGCTCTGTTTGGCATTTGGGAAGAAAAGACGAATAGAGGATCAAATAAAATTCGCAGGAGTCTAACAAAAAGGAGTCAATATGTGTATGCATGCTTCTCTGCTGGCGTCCGCCGCACTGACTGCGGAAGTGGACACGCAAGAAGAACCTCGAGCAGTCCGAGCAAGAGCTCAGGCTTGCCAAGAAGCAGCTCGAGGACAAGGAAGGTAAGAAATACCTTGTTTAAATAAATAAAAAAGTGCAATTGCAAAAAATGATAGGATTATCGTGGCTATTGTAGGGGCCACGTCTGAGGTGGCGACCCTTAAGCAAGTGTTGTCCGAGACCGAGAAGAGGGCGGCCACGGAGCGCACCAAGCGGGAGAAGTATGAGGCCCAGGTTGACGAGGTGCGGCAAGAGCTCTAGTCTCTCATGAAAAAACATGAGAGTTTGGAGCTTGACTCAAAGACGCGAGCGTCCGAGCTCGCGGCGGCTATTGAAAATGCCAAGTCTGCCAAGGCCGAATCCCAGAAGGCCCTCCAGGAGTTGGATGCGGTGAAGAAGATAGCGGCGGGTAAGGCATTCTTTATGCAAAGCAAACATATAAAAGTGAGTTACTTGTTACTTACCCGAATCCGGAGCTCTCCAGGAGCATTCGCAGATTTACCCCGTAGCGTGTCTGGTGCCACCGCATTCTACCGAGCTAAGGAGGGCAGCTCGACGGAGAAGGTGTTCTGGTCTCAGTATGCTGAGGCCGGACACCCTGTGCCCCTGAGCGACCAGCTGAAGCAACTGGTCGAGCTCCACAAGGTGGCCGAACAGGCCATGAAGGGCCTCATAGTTCGGTTGTGGCCTGGAGAGGCTCTACCTGGGAGCTACTACAGGCTGGTGCGGCGGCTGGTGGAGGCCTATCCAAGGTTCAAAGTCATCAAGCGCTCCGTCTGCATCGAAGGTGCCCGTAGGGCCCTTGCCCGCGGTAAGGTGCACTGGGGCAAGCTGGATGCTGAGAATCTTGTGAAGGACGGGCCACCACCGGGGAAAGAGCATCGCAAGCCCGAGATTTATTACAAGGACATTCTGAAGGGAGCCTGCCTTATGGCGGATGAATGTTCTAGGGATGTAATTTTTGAGTAAACTCGCTCGTTTTGTCCTGTGCGCTGAAAACTTGTTCATATGCGCTAAGCAATGCTTTTGGAATTTAAAATATTACCTTCTGTGCGGACGTTTATCAATTTTGAGAGATGGCGAGTCGTCGGCTTCTGCCCCCGTGCCACTAGTGCTGGGGTGTTCGGGATAAACCTGAGCGCTCTTTTTCCCATGTTTGGGTCCTTTGAGGGAGGCGCTCAGCACAACGAACAAAGCAATCAGATTATAGGGCTTGAACACTCTCACTTAGCCATAGAATTCTATAATTTTAAATTTCGGCGAAGCCCCTGGTATTCGGAAGACCGAGTTCGGGGCGCTATCCACGCATTGGCCGGACAGAGCCGACTCCTCGCTCTAGGCAGCATAAGTCTTTAGGGACTCGAAAAACCTCTCGAACAGCGACCATCTCTCGCTTCATCATGACTGTCAGTTTTAGCTTTCTCTACTGAGGTGCTTAGCCCAGCTCAACTGGGGCACAATCGCAGTAGTTCTCCTAGTGCTACGTTAGCCGATATAGCGGAACGTAAGGCACCAAAACATAGGAGCCAGGCAAACCCAACTATTCACCCAAGACATGATTCGGAGCCTATGCATATAAAGCTATAAGTTCAAGGTGCCACACTTGTTAAAGTGTTCGGGCTTCTCACACCATATTGAGGGGTAATAAAGCCCCTGGCGTATTTGGCCGTACCAAAGTGTACGGGTACAACATGTCGTTAATGAACATATATTTGTAAAAAAAGAGTAATGCAAAAATAGAAAAAAGCTATGCATTGTTTATTAAAAAAGGTTGCGATCAAGGCAGAACGATACAAATAACGTGATAAGCAAAAGGTTTGACTATTTAACATGTCCGTTCCAGGGGCAGGCTGCGGAATGGTATGCAAAACAGGTATACTGCTCGTGATAGAGACCACCCGAGAGTTCCGTTAATGCGGCGTGGCTTGTGTGCTTCCCTGGTTCTTGCATCGTTTGTGCGGCAATTGTACTGCCGGACAGGCCTTCCGAAGAATGGAGTCCTGAAAGTAAGAGAAAAATAAAAAATCGGCAGCCCCTAGTGCGGTTTAAGCCGTGTTTCAGGCGTGCCGTGATGGTGCCCCTCCCCCTTTACCCATGGTATTTCTAGAGCGTAGTTATGTACGCGAAGCACTGGTGACGCATTTTCGCGAGGGCTGGGGTTGGGGCTGCATTGCTACGCCTGCTCGGAACGTGCTAGGCGGTCTTGTTGTAGGTTACTCCAGGCACGCTTGACGGTGTTCGGACGTTTAATGGCCGGACTGGAGAACTGCCTGGAGAGGCTGCTTTGTACTTCCGCTGCAAGGGCCGCCGTGTGCTCCTCCGTTTGGAGGGAGCGTTCGGTGTTTCCATTGACCGTAATTACTCCTCGAGGGCCTCGCATCTTGAGCTTAAGGTATGCGTAGTGAGGTACCGCATTGAACTTGGCGAATGCGGATCGCTCGAGCAGTGCATGATAGCCACTGCGGAACGGGACTATGTCGAAGATTAACTCCTCGCTTCGGAAATTATCCGGAGATCCGAAGACCACTTCAAGTGTAACTGAGCCTGTACAGTTGGCCTCTACACCTGGTACGACGCCTTTAAAGGTCGTTTTGGTGGGCTTAATCCTCGAGGGATCTATGCCCATTTTCCGCACTGTATCTTGGTAAAACAGGTTCAGGCTACTGCCACCGTCCATAAGGACTCTAGTGAGATGAAATCCGTCAATAATTGGGTCTAGAACCAATGCTGCAAATCCGCCATGACGGATGCTAGTGGGGTGGTCCCTTCGATCAAAGGTGATCGGGCAGGAGGACCATGGGTTGAACTTTGGGGCGACTGGCTCCATCGCGTATACGTCCCTTAACGTGCGCTTCCGCTCCCTCTTGGGGATGTGGGTTGCGTATATCATGTTCACCGTCCGCACTTGTGGGGGAAAACCCTTCTGTCCACTATTATTCGGCGGCTGGGGCTCTTCATCGTCATCGCTATGCAGCCCCTTGTCTTTATTTTTGGCATTTAACTTGCCTGCCTGCTTGAACACCCAACAATCCCTATTGGTGTGATTGGATGGCTTTTCGGGGGTGCCATGTATCTGGCACAAGCGGTCGAGTATTCGGTCCAAACTGGACGGGCCCTGAGTATTTCTTTTCAATGGCTTTTTCCGTTGACCGGATTTATAGCCTCTGAATCCGGCATTAACTGCCGTATCCTCAGCATTGTCGTCGTTAATGCGACACTTCTGCTTGTTGCGACGCGACTTGCCACTACTATCTCTGGTATCCGAATTACCAGGGTTCTTGGTCATATTGTCACTACGAGCAAGCCAGCTGTCTTCTCCCGCGCAAAAGCGGGTCATGAGTGTCGTGAGTGCTGCCATAGATTTCGGCTTTTCCTATCCAAGGTGCCGGGCAAGCCACTCGTCACGGATATTGTGCTTGAAGGCTGCTAGGGCCTCTGCGTCCGGACAGTCGACTATTTGATTTTTCTTTGTTAGGAACCGTGTCCAGAATTGCCTGGACGATTCCTCTGGCTACTGAATTATGTGGCTTAGGTCATCGGCGTCTGGTGGTCGCACATAACTGCCATGGAAATTGTCGAGGAATGCGGCTTCCAGGTCCTCCCAACAACTGATTGATTCTGCTGGCAAGTCGTTAAGCCAATGCCGAGCTGGTCCTTTAAGCTTGAGTGGGAGGTATTTGATGGCGTGTAGATCGTCGCCACGGGCCATGTGGATATGAAGGAGATAATCCTCGATCCATACCGCAGGATCTGTTGTGCCATCATATGATTCAATGTTTACGAGTTTGAAACCCTCGGGGATTTGATGATCCATTACTTCATTTGTGAAGCATAGTGGGTGTGTGGCGCCTCTGTACTGGGCTATATCACGACATAGCTCAAATGAGCTTTGTCTGCTGTGTTCGGCCCTACCGGATTTGCTGTGTCCGGCGTGACGGTTATCGTCTCGAGTCGTGGGGCGCCCATGCGATCCATAGATCGATCTTGTTTGCCTTGCCTTGTCCTCCAATATATCTTGCAGGTCTGGCGCATTTTCCCGTGCCTTGGTATGTTTTGAGTGGCGCCGGGGTGCGGCTTGAGTGGAGAGGCCGAAAGGCCTCTCTGTCGCGGCCACGAGGTGGCCGGTCGGCCGTATCATGTGCTGGTGATGTAGGTTTAGGTGCTTCCTCCTCTAATAGGGGTAGCAACCTGCGCTTTGGGTAGCTCTGAGGGGCGTTCGAGTTCATACTCTTCGGCCGCAAGGACTTCAGTCCATATGTCGGCTAGCAAATCTTGATCAGCTCTAAGCTGTTGCTGTTTTTTCTTGAGGTTGCTTGCTGTGGCCATAAGCCTGCGTTGAAAACGCTCTTGGTCGATGGGATCCTCTGGCACGACGAATTCGTCGTCGTCGAGGCTTGCCTCGTCTTCGGAGGGAGGCATATAATTATCGTCCTCGACCTCTCTGTCTGCCGCTCTCTCATGAGGACTGGCTTCTCCATCCTCCTGTGCTGAATCTTGCTGGAGGGGGTTTTCTTCGGCACTCTCCGGAGTATTATTATCTCCCGTGCCGGAATCACCATTTTTGCTTTGGCGGGATTTTGAGCGGCGCCGCTGACGCCGGCGCTTGGGCTGTTTCTTGGAGGGGTCATCCTCCGCTGTTCCATCGCCATCTCCTTCTTTTGGGGTGTCCACCATGTATATGTCATATGACGAGGTGGATTTCCAGTTCCCTATAGGCGCTGGTTCTTGATCGTCTCCTGCATCGGCGTCCATACCGTCGATGTCTTCGGAGTCGAAGTCGAGCATGTCGGTTAAATCGTCGACAGTGACTACAAAGTGGGTGGTGGGTGGGCTTTGAATTTCTTCATCGTTCGTATCCCAACCTTGCTGACCGTAGTCCGGCCAGGGCTCTCCTGATAAAGAGAGAGACTTTAGTGTCTTCAGAATATTGCCGAAAGGCGAGTGCTGAAAGATGTCCTTGGCGGTAAACTCCATGATCGGCGCCCAATCGGATTCAATCGGCAGGGGCGCGGAGGGCTCGGAGTCCGGAGAGAAGTCTGGCTCCTTGGAGTCACGAGCCTCGCGGAGTGCGGGGCTGGTATTCGGCTCGATCGCCGTTGGGATCGCAGCCCCCGAGGCGGCGTCAAACCACCCATCCTCGATCGGCGCGGTTGGCTCCGAATTAAGGGTCGAAGCCGATGCGAGTGCGGCTTCCAGGGCACTATTCGGCGGCAGAGCTAGATCATGCCCGTCGTGACAGTGCGGCGCGCTCGGCAGTGGCTCGAATCCGTCGAAGATCAAGTCCCCACGGATGTCAGCCGTGTAGTTTAAACTTCCAAATCTGACCTGATGGTCGGGGCATAGCTTTCGATCTGCTCCAGATGGCCAAGCGAATTGGCCCGTAGTGCAAAGCCGCCGAAGACGAAGATCTATCCGGGGAGAAAGGTCTCACCCTGGACTGCGTCGCTATTGATGATCGGAGGAGCCATCGGGCCTAAAAGTGACGACACAGAGGAACTCTCAATGAAAGCACCAATGTCGGTGTCAAAACCGGCGGATCTTGGGTAGGGGGTCCCGAACTATGCGTCTAGGTGGATGGTAACAGGAGGCAGGGGACACGATGTTTTACCCAGGTTCGGGCCCTCTTGATGGAGGTAAAACCCTACGTCCTACTTTGTCGGATCGTGGGTTCCGGCAGACCCTTGAGGTTCGAACTCTGGGGTGCGCGCGGAGATTCTGCCCTCTACCTCCCCGTCTCGCAAGGATCTAAACTGCCGAAAGAACAACACAAGGAACACAGAATTTATACTAGTTCGGGCCACCGTTGGGGTGTAATACCCTACTCTAGTTTTGTGGGTGGGTGGATTGCCTCTTCGGCTGATGATGGTGATGATCAGTACAAAAGAGAACAGCCTCGCGAGGGCCTGTTCTTGGCTAGGGCGATGAACTGCTAAGGGAGTTCAGCCTCCCTTCTCTCTCTCTCTCTTTGCTCAGATTCTGGATACCAGATGCCTCTACCCTGGGGGTGGCTAGTCCTATTTATAGGCAAAGGCCTTGGGCCTCTTCCCAAATATTGAGCGGGAAGGGCGCCAACAATTGGCCAATTCGAAGGGGAACATACAGTACACTTATCCTGACCAAAGTTGGTCCTCGCCTGCCAAAGGCCCTGTGGTGACGCCGTGCTGGGCTCCACGATGAGCTCATTCCCACCGTTGGACTGGTCTTGGTCTCGTTGCACCGAAATGGATGCCTTTGCTTGATCCTCTCGCCTGCCCTTGCCCCCTTTGCACCAAAGAGGAAAGGGGAGGACACTGTGTGGTCTGGCGCCCACCTGGAACCCTTGGTGGTCATGGCTTGCGTCATGGGCACCTCGCGAGGTACCCTGCCTTGATATCTCCGCCTCCTCATGAGCCAACCTGAGGAGGCCGCGCCCGAGGAAGCGTTGCGTCGTCCTCCCCGCGAGGCTTGGCCCCTCGCGAGGGTCTTGAGTCTTGTATTGACGAAGGTGGGCTGCACTGGGCCTCCATTTGAGCCACGCCGCAGGCCGCAGGCAGGCAAGTCTGGGGACCCCCGTTCCCAGAACGCCGACAGCAGCCCTCGGGCCCAAGGCGCCCAGACTTGGCTGTGCCGAGAGGCGAAAGGGCAAGGGCGAAGCGCCGCGGGCCCTAATAGCCTGCGGCCTTGGGCACCGCGTGGCAGTGAGCGCTCGGCTGCCAAGGGGAGGCAGGCTGTGACTGCGTGGCCCCCCAGGCCGCACTTTCGCTCGGCGGAGGTGCTGCCGGAGTCCGTCGTGTGGTCGGCGGACCCGACCAACACTTGGCTCCAGCTCCCTCGCTTCTTCATCGGCGAGCTGCTGGCCAGCACCCGGTGCGGCTTCTGGCTTCAGGCTGACGGTTGCCGCAGCAGGGCCTCCTGGGTTTCGCTTGAGGTCTCCCCTTCCGGGAATGGGGCCCTGACCCGCGGCTGGCAGACGTTTGCCCACGCGCGCGGCCTGGGCCAGCGGTGCACCCTGCACTTCAAGTTCGACGGCGACGGCACCCTCTATGTGAGGGTGTTTGGGGAAGATGGTCACCGCGCAGGATGCTGCCCTAAGGGAGACGACCGCGGCCAGGGGCCTCCCTCCGACGACGATGGTGGAGACAGCGCCCGCTCTGATGGCGGCGCCCGGCGCTCTCCAGGCTCCACCAACTCTTCTTCAGGCGGCTCCTCCAGCGGTGGCCGCAGCCAGCCCCCTCGCCGCCGTGCCTGCCTGGGGGGTGGCTGTTCGTCCGTCCGTCGCCGCGCCCCGGTGAAGCACGAGAGGGAGTCCGCCTGAGCCCCGTAGGCATCCTACGCCGCCTCTGCAGGCCGATGCGAGGCGGGCCACGCCGGGCTCGCCTTTTCCTTTTGCTTTTGCTTCCTGTGTAAGACAAACAGTAGCATGGGGCCCCGCGGGGGCGTGTTTTAAGAATCATTGCCGTTGTAGCCATTACCTTGACTTTGTTGTTTTGCCTCCCAACTATTTGCCCTCGCATAGGTAGTTTTCGGCCCCCAACCGGGGGGGGCGACCGACCCAGGCCCTGTGCACGTGCTGCGGTGCCCGAGAGGACGTACTGGAGGGGTGCTCCTGAAGAGGGCCCGGGCGGTGAAACCTTTAAGCGGATAAGGCGGAAACGCTCACAAGGATATTCCACCCCTCGCGAGGCCTTTCATGAGATAAATCAAAACGGGAAGCGAAAATCAAGGAACCACAAATCGTCAAGGGCGATAGTTTCGATAAGATTTCAGATGCAAATAAACACGTCAACTGCAGAAAGCAAATAAAAAGCCGCGTCCGGCACCTAATCTAGTCTTCGACGTCTTCTCACCAGCGCGGAGCTAAGTGCTGCCACTGGGCGTGGGAGGGAGCCCCAGGGCCTGAGGCCGGCGCTCCTGAGACTCCGGGGCGTGTACAGCCCCACTCATTATTACGTGAGAGTGTCATGGGGCGGCGAGCTTCACAGGCATTGGCCTTCTTCACAGGCTCCGGGCCTTCCTTCTTAGAGGTGATCAGCTTCATAGGCACTTGCCTTCTTCACAGGCTCTGGGCCTTTTCCAAAAAGGGAAGGTCTTCACAGGCGTTCGCCTTCTTCACAGGCTCTAGGCCTTTTCCAAAAAGGGAAGGTCTTCACAGGCGTTCGCCTTCTTCACAGGCTCTGGGCCTTTTCCAAAAAGGGAAGGTCTTCACAGGCGTTCGCCTTCTTCATAGGCTCTAGGCCTTTTAGGGGTAGAACCTCCGGAGGTGCTGGATGTTCCACGCGTTCTGTACCGGCTCCCCCTCTTGGGTCTCCAAGCGCACGGAGCCTGGCCTGGAAACATGAACAACCTTGAACGGGCCCTCCCACATGGGAGAGAGCTTATGCAGCCGCTCCCTGGAGAGAACCCGTCTGAGCACGAGGTCACCTACCTCGAGGGTCCTGGGGCGGATGTTGCGGCAATGATATCGCCGCAGCGCCTGCTGGTACCTCGCCGCTCGCAACGCGGCTTCCCGGCGGCGTTCCTCCCCCAGTACGAGGTCCATCCCCCGCATGGCGTCCTGCTGCGCTTCGTCGAACGCTAGGACCCATGCGGAGCAACGCCTGACCTAGTGAGGGAGGACCGCTTCAGCTCCGTAGACCAGGAAGAACGTGGTCTCCCCAGTTGGTTTGGTCGCGGTCATGCGGATGGACCACAATACCGACTACAGCTCGTCGTGCCAACCTCTGCCGCAAGCCTCCAGCTTCTTCTTGAACGTCCTGGTCTTGAGGCCTCTCAGGACCTCCGCGTTGGCCCGTTCGGCCTGCCCATTGCTCCGCGGGTGCGCCACCGAAGCGTAGCATATTTGCGTCCCAAGGTTAGCACAGTATGTTTTGAAGAGATTACTGGTAAACTGCGAACCGTTATCTGTGATGATGCGGTTCGGCACCCCGAACCGACTCACGATACCCCTGACGAACTTGACCGCAGAGCCAGCGGGGATGGCATGGACGGCCTCCACTTCTTCCCACTTGGTGAACTTATCAACGACGACGTAGAGGTAGCGGTAGCCCCCTGACGCTCGAGGGAACGGGCCCAGAATATCCAACCCCCAAACTGCGAATGGCCATGAGAGGGGTATAGTCTGCAGGCCCCCCGCCGGTTGATGGATCTGCTTAGAATGAAACTGGCAGGCCTCGCAAGCCTTTACTAACTCGACTGCGTCGTTGAGCGCAGTGTGCCAATAGAACCCGCTACGGAATGCCTTGCCGACGAGGGTTCGGGATGATGAGTGATGCCCGCAGTCCCCGTCGTGTATGTCCTCCAGTAGTTCCTTTCCTTGCTCCTGGGAGATGCAGCGCAGAGTCACATCATTTGGTCGCTTCCGGTAGAGTTCTCCATCTCTGAGGCAGTATGCCGTGGCCTGCCGCGCCACACGCTCCGCTTCCTCTTCCTTCTCTGGTAGGGTCCCTTGTGTTAAATAACTCCGGAGTTCTGTGATCCAGCACTCCTCCCGAGGTTCCATCGTCAGGAGTAGACGCGCTCCTGTGGTCGGTCCGCAGATCGGGGCTCCCGAGGCTGGTGGCTGAGGGAGCTCCTCTCGAGGCTAAGCGACGTTTGACAGCGTCGGCTGTGCTGAGGGTTTGAAGAGACGCTCTTCGAAGACGCCTGGTTTCTGTGGCAATCGCCTGGATGCCCGTCCGGCTATGTCGTCGGCCTCCTGATTGGTGACACGGGGCACGTGCTTCAGCTCCAACCCCCAGAACTGTTTTTCCATCCTGCGGACTTCCGCTAAATAGGCTTCCATATGCTCGTCCTTCGGCTCGTATAACTTGTTGGAGAAGTTGACAAGGAGCTGTGAGTCGCCCTTGACGGTGAGGCGCTTCACCCCCAGAGCTATCGCGGCTTTTAATCCAGCTATTAGACCCTCATATTCTGCTATGTTGTTCGAGACCTTTTCACCATGCTGGAAACAGAGCTGTACAGCATAGTAGAGCTTATCCTGAGTGGGTGATATCAGCACCGCGCCAGCCCCCGCGCCGTGCCTGGAGAACGCCCCGTCGAAATACATGACCCAGCCTTCAGGCGCCTCACTCCCTGGAGAGAGGGACCGATCCTCGTTGTCCTTGAGGCTTGGTGCCTCCGCCCATTCAGCCACGAAATCCGCTAACACAGCTCCTTTGATGACCCTAGTTGCGCTGAACTCGAGTTGAAACGCATGCAGTTCTATGTTCCACTCGGCGACCCTTCCTGCTGAGTTAGGGCTCCTGAGCACTCTCTCCAGGGGGTACGATGAGACGACCTTAATGGGATGGGCCTGGAAGTAGTGACGCAGCTTGCGTGAGGCCACCAGTAGCGCGAGGAGGAGCTTCTGAGGCATTGGGTACCGTGCCCTCGCGTCCCGCAGCACCGTGCTGACAAAGTACACTGGATGCTCAACCAGGCTGAGAGCATCTTGGGCTCCGACGCCCTCGGGAGGCGGCCCATCCGAGCGTGTGGCTTCTCCTGCCTCTGGTGTGCTCTTCTGCGGCCGACCCTCCTCAACTGCGGCTGTGGCTTCTGCAGGCTTCTCGTGCTCCCGTCTTGCCTTGCCTCGGGTTGCCGCTGCGGTCTTGGTTTGGCGCTCCTCCCCAACTGCCACCAGGGCTGCGCTGGCGGAGTAAGGAGTTGCGGCGAGGTAGAGCAGTAGGGGCTCTTGAGGGCGCGGAGCCACCATGACCGGGGGACTGGTCAGGTACCTCTTGAGGTCTTGAAACGCCTTATCTGCCTCTTCAGTCCATTCAAAGGGCCCCTTTTTCTTCATCAGCTGAAAGAAAGGCAACGCTCGCTCCCCTAACTTGGAGATAAAGCGCCCTAGTGCAGTTACGCGTCCAGTGAGCTTCTGCATCTCTCTGAGGGTCTTTGGCGGACTCATGTCCTCGACCGCCTTGACCTTCTCTGGGTTGGCCTCGATGCCATGATGGGACACGAGGAAGCCCAAGAGCTTGCCCGAGGGGACGCCAAACACGCATTTCTCCGGGTTGAGCCGCAAGCTTACTGCGTCGAGGCTCGCGAAGGTCTCCTCCAGGTCTTGTATCAGGGTCTTGGCCTCCCGAGATTTTACCACAATGTCATCAACGTAGGCTTCGACATTCTTCTCGAGTTGCGGGCCCAAGGTGATGTGCATCAACCGCTGAAAGGTAGCCCCTGCATTACGCAGTCCAAACGGCATGCATGTATAGCAGTATACCCCGCACGGGGCCAGGAAGGCGGTCTTTTCAACGTCTTCCACCACCATTCTGATCTGGTAATATCCGGAGAAGGCGTCTAGGAAGCATAGCAGGTCGCACTTTGCAGTGGAATCGACGATCTGGTCGATGCGGGGGAGCGGAAACGGATCTTGCGGGCATGCCTTGTTGAGATTGGTGAAGTCGACGCACATGCGTTCCTTCCCCCCTTTTTAGGCACAACGACGGGGTTGGCCAACCAATCCGGGTATCGGACCTTGTGAATGACCCCAGCGGCTTCTAGCTTGCGCGTCTCTTGGACAATGAAGGCCTGCTTCTCTGCGGACTGCCGCCTGGCCTTCTGCTTCACGGGGCGCACATTCGGGCACACGTTGAGGTGATGCTCGATGACACTCCTGGGAATCCCTGCCAACTGATCGGGCTCCCAAGCGAACACCTTCTTATTCGCGCGCAAGAACCTGACCAAGGCCTCCTCCTGCTCAGGCTCAAGGTTGGCGCCTATGGTGAAAGTGGCTCTGGAAGACCCGTCCTCGTCCACGGGTATCTGCTTGGTTTCTGCTTTGTCCTGGTGAACAACTGCTTTTTCTTGGCGGGCACAGCCCCCTTGGGCTCAGGGGCCTCCGCGTCGGCAGGCTGCGCCGACGCCGCCGCCTTGAAGGCGAGCTCGAGTACTCGCAAGGCGTCCCTGGTGTCTCCGTGCACGGTGAGGGTACCGCTTCTCCCGGGCATCTTCATGAGGTTGTACGCCGGGTGCGTGGCGGCCATGAACTGAGCCAGCGCCGAGTAACCGAGGATGGCGTTGTAAGGGAGGCCGATGGGGGCGATGTCGAAGTTGACCATCTCCGTGCGGAAGTTGTCGTAGGTGCCGAAGGTTACCGGGAGCCGGATCTGCCCCAGGGAGTCGGACGATCCGCCCCCGACGCCCGAGAAAGATCGACTGGGCCGCAGCTGCTCCCGGGGTATGCAGAAGAGATTGAAGGCCTCGACCGAAAGCACAATGAGGCCCGCGCCGCCGTCGATGAGGGTCCTGGTGATGGCCACCTGGCAGACGGTGGGGGTGCACAACAGGGGAGCACGCCCGAGCCCGCCAAGTTGGTGGGGTGGTCCTCCGAGCTGAAGATCAACTCGTCCTCGCGCGCTGCCCGGTCCGAGGAAGCCCCCTGCCGTGTGGAAGCGGTGCTGACCCGGCGGGCAAACGGCTTGACGTGGTGACTCATGGGCAGCGCTTGCGAGCCGCCCAAGAGGGCCGCAACGACCGAAGGTGTCGATGTCGTGGCGCAGTCGCCCCGTCGCACAGGCGGATGCTGGGGTGGTGCTTGCTGCTTGTTCCCCGCCGGGCTGGCGGTGGTGCCGATGGTGGGCGGTGAGGGGCGACGAGGATGCTCGCCGGCGAGGGTCGCTGGGGCGACGTGGGCCCGACCGGCGCCGTACATGGGTGCGGCGGCCGGAGAAAGGCGGAGCGGTGGAAGACAGATTCCGGCGCACCCCTACCTGGCGCGCCAAATGTCGGACCGTGGGTTCCGGCAGACCCTTGAGGTTCGAACTCTGGGGTGCGCGCGGAGATTCTACCCTCTACCTCCCCGTCTCGCAAGGATCTAAACTGCCGAAAGAACAGCACAAGGAACACAGAATTTATACTAGTTCGGGCCACCGTTGTGGTGTAATACCCTACTCTAGTTTTGTGGGTGGGTGGATTGCCTCTTGGGCTGATGATGGTGATGATCAGTACAAAATAGAACAGCCTCGCGAGGGCCTGTTCTTGGCTAGGGCGATGAACTGCTAAGGGAGTTCAGCCGCCCTTCTCTCTCTCTTTGCTCGGATTCTGGATACCAGATGCCTCTACCCTGGGGGTGGCTAGTCCTATTTATAGGCAAAGGCCTTGGGCCTCTTCCCAAATATTGAGCGGGAAGGGCACCAACAATTGGCCAATTCGAAGGGGAACATACAGTACAGTTATCCTGACCAAAGTTGGTCCTCGCCTGCCAAAGGCCCTGTGGTGACGCCGTGCTGGGCTCCACGATGAGCTCATTCCCACCGTTGGACTGGTCTTGGTCTCGTTGCACCGAAATGGATGCCTTTGCTTGATCCTCTCGCCTGCCCTTGCCCCCTTTGCACCAAAGAGGAAAGGGGAGGACACTGTGTGGTCTGGCGCCCGCCTGGCACCCTTGGTCGTCATGGCTTGCGTCATGGGCACCTCGCGAGGTACCCTGCCTTGATATCTCCGCCTCCTCATGAGCCAACCTAAGGAGGCCACGCCCGAGGAAGCGTTGCATCGTCCTCCCCGCGAGGCTTGGCCCCTCGCGAGGGTCTTGAGTCTTGTATTGACGAAGGTGGGCCATACTGGGCCTCCATTCGAGCCACGCCGCAGGCCGCAGGCAGGCAAGTCTGGGGACCCCCGTTCCCAGAATGCCGACATGCTTGATTAATATTGATGATATGGGTAGTACAAGAGTAGATCTACCACGAGATCGAGGAGGCTAAACCCTAGAAGCTAGCCTATGGTATGATTGTTGTTCTGTCCTATGGACTAAAACCCTCCGGTTTATATAGACAGCGGAGAGGGTTAGGGTTACACAGAGTCGGTTACAATGGTAGGAGATCTACATATCCGTATCGCCAAGCTTGCCTTCCACGCCAAGGAAAGTCCCTCCCGGACACGGGACGAAGTCCTCAATCTTGTATCTACATAGTCCAGGAGTCCGGCTGAAGGTATAGTCCGGCTATCCGGACACCCCCTAATCCAGGACTCCCTCAGAGGGCGTTAAAGCCGAATAGTCTGGTTGCCTGGTTCGTTGCGCTAAACAACTCCTTTAAGGACCATATAATTGGATCAAGATTGTTTAGAATCCATCTCGAACACCTCCGTACTACCTACGTGGGGGCAGAAGCCGACGACTGGCCAACCCTCAGATTTCATACAACACGGCCGCACAGGAGGTAAAATTAAAAACATAACAATCATTATATTACAAACCCACTTTGTTTCATCATACAAGGAAAAGACAACACGAATGTATTCATTCGAAAATAATGTCCTGCCCACACTACGTTGCCACAATGCGAGACCCCTCCAGGACATCCGCAAAATAGCGCTCGGGTGTGCGGTGCTCCTTGCCCTCTGGCGGCCCCCTGGCTAGCTCGACGGCGTTCATCTTCGCCCACCACATTTTGCAACGGGCGAAGGCCATACGCGCACCTTCAATACAGACCTATCGCTTGACGACGTCCAGCCGAGGACAGGCGTTCACTAGTCGCTTCACGAGTCTGAAGTAGCTGCCGGGCATAGCTTCAGTTGGCCATAGCCGGATTATCAAATCCTTCATGGCTAGTTCGGCCACCCTATGCAGCTCCACCAGCTGTTTCAGCTGATCGGTGAAGGGCACGGGATGCTCTGGCGCAAGATATTGCGACCAGAATAGCTTCTCTGTGGAGCTCCCTTCTTCGGCTCGGAAGAACTCCGTGGCATCGGACACACTTCGCGGCAGATCAGCAAAAGCCCTGGAGAACTCCGAATCTGGGTTAGTAAAAGATACTTCCTCTTCGCATATTTGCTTTGCATACTGAATGCCTTAACCGTCGCGATCTTCGTCGCCTCTTGGATCTCTTGGAGGGCGTCCTGGACCTCATTCCAGGCCGTCTCCATGCTGTAACGAGCCTTGGAAATTCTGCCTCTTTAGCCGACGCGTCATGCTACAAGGCCTCGCACTTCTTCACCATGTCATGGAGCTCTTGTTGGACCTCGTTGACCTGGGCCTTGAGCTTCTTACGGGCAGCCTACTCCTTGACGGCCTTCCCATCGGCTTCGCCCAGGGCCTTTTTCAGGGCCTCGACCTTAGTCGTTGCTCCTATTTATATCAAGACACTTCGGTCAATATATAACATCCTACTCTTTCCGAATACTTCTTGGGTTATTATATACCTTGATTCTCCTGGAGCTGCCTCTTCACCTGGCCGAGCTCCTCCTCGACCTTCTCCAGTCTCCGCTTAAGTTTGGAGACTTCGGCGGCATGTGAGGCCGCGGACAGCAACGACGCCTGCATAATCATTCTCGACAAATTTAGTTAGTTTCCTACAAGTAAGGATCACCCTCTGTCCGGCTTTTCTTTCCGAACACCGGACAGTGTCTCAGGGGCTACTGACTATATTGGGATTTTTGCGTCACTTGCCTCAAAACCTGTTAGCAGGCTACTGCAGCCTTCAGTCAGCCCGTGGCTCTTGGCGGACTGGACCCTCTCAATCACTATACCCATAAGGATATGGTGCTCGTACAGAATGGAGGCACCTCGAAGCGCCTCCATCAGATTATCCGGTGCCCCTGGTTGGACAGGGGCCACTGGTGGAATGGGCGCACCCCCCTCTTTCAAAGGAGGTCGCTCGCTGGATTCCGGATCCATATGAGTCTCCGTAACCATATTTGGCTGAGGCCTGAACTGAATACGACCCTCCTCGCCAGTCTCCGTGGGGATTTGCTCCCCCGTGTGTCCGGTGGTAGAGGTTTCTGAAAGGATCGAGAAGAGGTGTCTAGAAGGGGGGTGATTAGACACTAAGTGCCAAAAGTTGCAGTTTTTAATATTCTTAAGTTTAAGTGGAGTTTATGCACAAGTTTTAACAAACACAATACATATCAAGCAATCATGCAATTAGTATATGAGCAGCGGAAAGTAAAGCATGCAACTTGCAAGAATATAAAGGGAAGGGTTTGGAGTATTCAAATGCAATTGGAGACACGGATGTTTTTGTCGTGGTTCCGATAGGTGGTGCTATCGTACATCCACGTTGATGGAGACTTCAACCCACGGAGGGTAACGGTTACGCGAGTCCACGGAGGGCTCCACCCATGAAGGGTCCACGAAGAAGCAACCTTGTCTATTCCATCATGGCCGTCGCCCACGAAGGACTTGCCTCACTAGCAGTAGATCTTCACGAAGTAGGCGATCTCCTTGCCCTTACAAACTCCTTGGTTCAACTCTACAATCTTGTCGGAGGCTCCCAAGTGACACCTAGCCAATCTAGGAGACACCACTCTCCAAGAAGTAACAAATGGTGTGTTGATGATGAACTCCTTGCTCTTGTGCTTGAAATGGTAGTCTCCCCAACACTCAACTCCCTCTTTCACAGGATTTGGATTTGGTGGAAAGAAGATTTGAGTGGAAAGCAACTTGGGGAAGGCTAGAGATCAAGATTCATATGGTTGGAATGGAATATCTTGACCTCAACACATGAGTAGGTAGTTCTCTCTCAGAAAATGTGTATTGGAAGTGTAGATATGTTCTAATGGCTCTCTCCACGAATGAAGAGTGGGTGGAGGGGTATATATAGCCTTCACACAAAATCTAACCATTACACACAATTTGCCAAACTCGGTGGGACCGAATGGTTAAACTCGGTTGGACCGGTTCAGCAAACCTAGTGACCGTTAGGATTTTCGGTGGGACTGAGATGCAACTCGGTAGGACCGATATGGTTAGGATTAGGGCATAACGTAATCTTGGTGTGACCAATTACACAAACTCGGTGGGACCGATTTTGGTAATAAGCTAACCAGAGAGTTGGTCAGTCAAACTCGGTGAGACCGATTACACAAACTCAGCGGGACCGATTTTGGTAATAAGCTAACCAGAGGGTTTGCATTGTAATCTTGGTAGTACCGATTGCTCAAACTCGGTGAGACCGATTTTGGTAATGGACATACACAGAGAGATTACAATCCCATCTCGGTGAGACCGAGATCCCTATCGGTGAAACCGATTTGCTAGGGTTTGTGGCAATGGCTATGACATCTGAAACTCGGTGGTGCCAGATAAAAAGAATCGGTGGGGCCGAGTTTGACTTTTGGTTTAGGTCATATGTGGATGTGGGAAGGTAGTTGAGGGCTTTGGAGCATATCACTGAGCACTTTGAGCAAGGTAGCCATTAAGCAACACCTCATCCCCTCTTGATAGTATTGGCTTTTCCTATAGACTCAATGTGATCTTGGATCACTAAAATAGAAAATGTAGAGTCTTGATCTTGAAGCTTGAGCCAATTCTTTGTCCTTAGCATCTTGAAGGGGTTCCACATCCTCTAGTCCATGCAACTCCATTGTTGAACTTATCTGAAACATACTAGGTAAAAGTGTTAGTCCAACAAGAGATATGTTGACATTAATTACCAAAACCACCCAGGGAGCACTTGTGCTTTCAGTCTCCCCCTTTTTGGTAATTGATGACAACATACATCAAAGCTTTAGATAAAGATATAGAGAATAGCAAGTAAAGCTTTGGAAAGACATGTAACATGCATAGGCTCCCCCTACATGTATGCAATCATGTGAATATTGAATATAGGAGCATGTGAATGCGTAAACATGACAGAGTAAGCAATGTGTTACATGTATCTTGGCTATATGCATCAGAGCAAATGATGTGAATGTGAAAAATGTACCTTCATGCTCATGAGTCCTTCTTGCAAACAGTATGTACATCAGCAAGAACTTCTCATTCACATGACTGTGATGCATATACTTACCTTGTGGTCTTGAGTTGGCTTAGGATGGGATGAACCTGCGCAAACAGGGTTAAATAACACAGATACACCTACTGACCAGAGCAAACAAGAGAAACCACAAGAGAACCAAGACTGGGATGACATGTAGAGTGAGTACTAAGTACCACATTGGATATAGACATGTCCCCAAAGGTAAAGATATGCAATAAAATCAGAGATTTCCTTCCCTTAGATGTCTTGCTCCCCCTGAATCTGCATGGGATATTGGGAGAAGATAGGGAATAGAAAATCAGAGCAACAAAAAAGAAACAACAAAGCTTGAGCTAAAGCAAGCAAACAAACATGTCTTTCCCCTCTTAATGACATGTGACATCTCTCCCCTTGAACACCAAGCATCTGGGGTCTTTGATGATATTACTTTCTCCTTGTTGAGAAACTCTCTCCCCCTGAGTATTCTCTCTTTCTCCCCCTATAGGAAAGATTAAGATTTGATGTGATCTCTCTCTCCCCCTTTGACATCAATTTCCAAGAAGGGCTCTTCTGGACATGTGATACAAATGGGTTGGTCCTTGAGTCACAGAGCAAAGCAGCATGTCTAATATGATGCTAGTAGAGGACAAGAATCATTGAGTGGAGCTGGAGCAAACACAAATCAGGAATAAGTGGCAAGTTGGTTTTCCTGTGGTGGAATCGGTGACTCCGAGTTGTGTGCTTCGGTTGCACCGAAAGGTTTCGGTTGACCCGAAGAAAACAAACCGGTGTGACCGAGTTCATCAGAGTGAAACCACTTGTCACCTCAGCTCACTAGACAAGTAAGATCTCACAAGGATATGCAAGGAATTTACTAAAAGATTTGCAATGAATTGGATGCTGGAAATGCAGAACAAAAAGAAAAGACAAGAAAAGATCTAGATGAAGTTTTTTTTTTGAAAGGGGAAACAAATATGCAAATACAAAAGCACGGAGAAACACTAGAGAACTTCATCTAGAAATGGTCGGCGACAAAATAACCTATGTTAGAGTATATTGACTTAGGAGTCAAGTGAGAGCACTTGATCATAGGTCATACTCATCGTTTAAGCTCAAAATGGGGTTACCATTTTTCGTTTAAGCCTTTTGATGTATTCACATCTTGTCGAGTTGCTTTGGCTCATGACTTGGAGTAAAGCTTCTCTAAGATGGAATAACATACCTTGGGTGGTGGTGTTGATCTTGCTCATGTAGTTGAACTTGTGTGGGTTGCTCAAGGTTGATGTAGTTCATCAAGAGTTGGGAGCACCACCTGGAGTTTGAGTTCATCTACCTACATGGGTTAGCTTTGCAAGGAAGAGCACTTGTGTATCCAAAATGACAATCATGAGACTCAACATAGAATTTGCCAAAGGATATGTTTGAATTGTTTCGTGCTTCCTTGTCTTCAACCACGATTGTGTAGAGACTTGGTGATATAGAAATTGCTCAAGGTGTGAGTGAGTGGCAATCTCATAGATTTAGATTCATCCAAATACCTACACGAGTTAGATAACATGCAAGGTACAAATATATCCAAGACATATGAATGGCATCATAAGAGAAATATCAAGGATTAGTCATAGGCTCATGCCCCGCATGTATCAAATGGAGTTCCTACTCCAAGTTTGAAGCATCAATGATGTTCAATTCACCTCTCAATCTGCAAAACACTTTCTCATCAAGTGGTTTAGTGAATATATCCGCCAATTGCTTATCGGTGCGAACATGCTTAAGGTTAATGTCCCCTTTTTCAACATGATCTCGAATGAAATGATGACTAACTTCAATATGCTTAGTTCGAGAATGTTGCACGGGATTGTGAGAAATCTTAATAGCACTTTCATTGTCACATAGCAATGGAATATGTTTCACATATATCCCATAATCTTTAAGAGTTTGGGTCATCCAAAGTAATTGAGCACAACATGAACCAGCGGCAATGTATTCTGCTTCGGCGGTGGATAAGGATACCGAATTTTGTTTCTTGGAAGACCAAGACACAAGAGATCTACCAAGGAATTGACAAGTACCCGAAGTGGACTTTCTATCAACCTTGTCTCCGGCATAGTCCGAATCGGAGTAGCCAACAAGATCAAAAGAGGACCTCTTAGGATACCAAATGCCAAAATTTGGTGTATGGAGTAGGTATCTCACTATCCTTTTCACAGCCTTAAGATGACACTCTTTAGGAGCAGCTTGATATCGTGCACACATGCACACACTTAGCATAATATCGGGACGAGAGGCACATAGATATAACAATGAACCAATCATAGAGCGATAAACCTTTTGATCAACCGGTTCACCATCTTTGGTCAAATCAAGATGTCCACTAGTAGGCATGGGTGTAGTCATACCTTTGCATTCTTGCATATTGAACTTCTTGAATAAGTCCTTGGTGTACTTCGTTTGAGAGACAAAGGTACCTTCCATAGTTTGCTTGATTTGCAAACCGAGAAAGAATTTGAGTTCACTCATCATAGACATCTCAAACTTCTCCGACATTAGCTTTCCAAACTTCTCACTAAAATGAGGGTTAGTTGAACAAAATATGATATCATCAACATAAATTTGGCACACAAATAGTTCTCCATTAACCCTTTTAGTGAAAAGAGTAGAATCAATTTTACCAATTTCAAAGCCTTTTTCAATAAGGAACTTGGTCAAGCATTTATACCATGCTCTAGGAGCTTGTTTAAGACCATAAAGGGCTTTGTGAAGTTTGTAAACATGATTAGGTTTCTTAGGATTGACGAAGCTGGGAGGTTGCTTAACATAAACTTCCTCCTCAATTTCTCCATTCAGAAAAGAACTTTTAATGTCCATTTGGTACAAGGTGATATCATGGTGATTAGCATAAGCAAGTAAGATGCGAATGGACTCAAGTCTAGCAACGGGAGCATATGTCTCACCATAGTCCATACCTTCAACTTGTGTGTAGCCTTGGGCGATGAGACATGCTTTGTTGCGAACCACTTGTCCATCTTCATCTTGCTTGTTGCGAAACACCCATTTGGTACCAATGATGTTGTGGTTGTTGTCGGGCTTCTCGACCAATGTCCACACTTGATTTCTCTCAAAGTTGTGTAGCCCTTCATGCATAGCGTTTATCCAGTCCGGATCCTCCAATGCTTCTTCAACCTTCATGTAGATTTGCTCGACGGGATGATCTTTGGCAATTCTTGCTCGAACTCGTGAAAGCTTTTGCTTGGGTCGGGGTGGAACATCTTCTTCATCTTGTGCTTCTTCTTGGCCTTCTTCATTGTTGACGTTGTCGTTCTCTTGTCGTGGTGGAGAAGGAGGTTGTTGATGTTCATCTTGGTGTACTTCCTCGTTTTCTTTATCTTGGCATGTCCCACTTTTGAATGCTTCCGTATCAACTCTTGGTTCACCTTGTCGTGAGGTAGAAGCTTCCACTTGGACGGACGAGGTACTCTCCTTCACTTCCGTTGGACGAATCTTGCCAATGGACAAGTCTTGAATTGCTTCTGAAGGGTCTTTGTCTCCTACATCAATTGGCAATTGCTCTACTTGCGAGCCGTTAGATTCATCAAACTTCACATCTACCATCTCTTCAACCTTTCGGGTGAAATTGTTGTAGACACGGTAAGTGTGAGAGTTTGAGCCATAACCAAGTAGGAAACCTTCATGAGATTTAGGAGCAAATTTAGAACGATGATGCTTATCAAGAATGTAGCACTTTGAGCCGAATACTCGAAAGCATCCAACTTGGGGTTTGTTACCGGTGAGGAGCTCGTATGCCGTCTTGCCGAGTAGCTTGTGAAGATACAAGAGATTTGTTGCATGACGAGCTGTCTCAACCGCTTCCGCCCAAAAGTTCTTTGGCGTTTTGTACTCATCAAGCATCGTTCTTGCCATCTCGATAAGAGTCCGGTTCTTCCTCTCAACAACTCCATTTTGTTGAGGTGTGTACGTAGCCGAGAACTCGTGTGAAATCCCTTCTTCATCAAGAAAGGTGTCCACATTTGCATTCTTGAGCTCCGTTCCGTTGTCGCTTCGAACCTTCTTGATCTTCACGTCAAACTGATTTTGGGCCTTCCTAGCAAAGTTTTTGAAGATCTTTTGGACCTGTGATTTGTCATCAAGAAAGAACACCCACGTAAATCTTGAAAAATCATCAACTATGACTAGACCAAATGAGTTACCACCGAGACTCTTGTAGGCATTTGGACCAAAGAGATCCATATCAAGTAGCTCGAGTGGTCTTCTTGTGGTCATGATGTTCTTCGCACGGTGACTTCCTCCAACTTGTTTTCCTGCTTGACAAGCACTAGAAAGTCTATCCTTGTCAAATATGACATCTTTTATTCCAAGGATATGATCACCTTTAATAAGCTTATCAAGATTTCGCATACCAACATGACCTAGTCTTCTATGCCACAACCAGCCTTTAGAAGATTTAGCAATTAAGCAAGTTCTAGGTTGAGCCTTTTTAGTGAAATCAACAATGTAAAGATATCCTCTACGTATACCAGTAAAGACCATTTTATGATTGTCTCTACGAAACACTTGGCAATCTACTTCAGTGAATAAGACATTGAAACCGAAATCAGCAAGTCTGGAAACTGAAAGTAAATTGTATCCAAGAGATTCAACGAGCATGACATTTTGTATGGAGCTATCATGTGAGATGGCCACCTTACCAAGGCCAACCACCTTACCCTTTGAATTATCACCAAAAGTGACATACTTTCGAGGGACGTCGTTTCCAGCAAGCTCACGGAACAGGTCTTTATCTCCGGTCATATGATTATTACATCCACTATCAAGGACCCATTCCTTTCCTCCAGCCATGTAGCCGCGAAGATTTGCCATAAAACCAAAGTGTCTCATCGCATCATCGAGATCATAGTCACTATCATCATCCTCATCATAGTATCCATGTTCAACATCATTTTGTGATTGATCAATTCCTAGAGAAGGTAATTCATGTCAGGACCCCGATTCTAAGCCACATCGATCCAGCGTGTATCACTTCATATCACTTTGCGGCCTCACGCACGGTACTCCCACGGGTGCCACCTTACCTGGCCCGGGACCGTTTGCGCCTTTTGGCTCACGTATATGATAGTGTCGCTAGCATCCATATGACAGAGAACCCGGGCCAACATGGCTAGTCGTGAACCCGAAGCGGCGCTAGCCTATGAGGACAGGCATACATGAATCACATCGAGCATGTCGGTCATCAACGTATCTATTCGGGCTGTAGCACTGGGCTAACAGGACTCCGGTAACCCGGGCTGTAGCAGGCTAGGCAGGACTCCGAATATCAGCGCGTGACATTTCCCCGAAGGGACAGACATAGGAACGACGTGAAACACATGCCGGCCAGTCAAGTGTCCAAGCAGTAGTGCTGGGCTAGCAGGACTCCGGTGAACCGGGCTGTAGCGGACTACTATCGCTCAGAAGCACAAGACTTACATTTCCCCATATGAAAGGCTGCCAAGGATAAACAACTAGATAGTCGGATCCCACTCATACCAAGCATTTCAATCATACACACAATATGCCCGATATGAGTAAATACAACATGGCATCACAACAGTACTCTACGACTCAAGTACTTTATTTAGAAGGCTCCGAGGAGTCATACATATCAACCATACAGATAGGGGTCACATGACCCAACACTCAAGTCATACAAACATACAAGCACATGCGGAAGCAAAGTAGTCTGAGTACAGACACTAGAAAGAAAGAAGGCTTGACGAAGCCTGTCTATCTACAACGACCCTTCACAAGTCTTGGATCACCACCTGGGTGATAAGTCACTCGTCAACGTCGAGGTCTACATAGAACCCATCAGAGGGGTTGGTGCAGTCGTCTGAAAAACATGATTAAAGCAACATGAGTACGGATGGTACTCAGCAAGTCTTACAACAGGAACCTACTATACATGCACATCTCAAGAAGGTAGTGGGGTTATAGCAGCAAGCCAGCTTTGACTCTTGGCTAAGCTATCCTACGAAAGACACCACTTGTAAAACATTTGTCGCACACGAGTCCACTATCACCATCACAATACTCCACCGTGGATCCTCTCTCGCCATCCTACGAGAGGGCCATCCGCGGTACTCACACTTATCTTGAGATTTTTAGTAGTATCCATTTAACTTATCTATGAACTGCATAGGTGACCAAGTAGTCCTTTACCGCGGACGCGGCTATTCGAATAGATTTATACCCTGCAGGGGTGTACTGCTTCACACACGCTCTCACCACTTATCGCCGTTTACACGACATGTACTCGGCAACCTTCAAGCGGAAGCCCAGCGAGGGTGTCGGCCACGGCCTACCTAAACACTCAAGTCTCTAGTCCAGGTTTATCGCCTATTCGGGTTCCATCCGCAGGGAGTCCGGCCGAGGTTTCCACTAACGGCCCCGAACGATGTGAACAGGGTTCCCGAGACACCAAACGGGCGAGTCGGTACACCGTGCCACGTGCCTACCGCAACACAGCCCACCCCGATGGTCAGCGCCGCGTGCGGCCCCCAGCATGCTACAAACACCAGAAACTACTTTGCAACTCCTGGACAGAGGACAAGCGTGATCAAGAAGCCGAGAGGGTCCATTGGTTTTGGGCCCAATGCGTGGTAGTAGCTGAGTCTTAAATCACACACACAGATCTCAGTTCTTAAGAACGGCCTCAATGAAACAACCCACCATGTACTCCTACATGGTCTTCCATCGATTCCTTTACCAAATCGTGTTCAACACTTCCACACTATTGACAACGATACAACCTTTCACTCCGGATCATCATCCCGATGAGCCAGACCTGACACAACTCTAAGCATAGCAAGCATAGCATGGTAGGAACACACATACACATGTATTGGCTCAATCAACTCCTACACATGCTAGTGGGTTTCATCTAGTTACTGTGGCAATGACAGGTCATGCAAAGGAAGTGGGTTCAACTACCGCGACACACAGCAGTTTGAAAAGCGTTGTCTTAATGCAGTAAACGAGAGCAGAAGCGAGAACATGGGTTTGTATCGGAATGATCAATGGGTTGCTTGCCTGATGGAGTGGTCGTGGGATACTGCCCTTCAGTTGGATACTCGGGTATATCCTCGGAGGCAGAACCTACCACGATGAACACATCGAAACACAATCAATACATGGCAATATGCAACAATATGATGCATGCTATGACATGGCAATATGGATGTGCCCTGACCTAGTGCCAGTTAACCCAGAAGGGAATGAACCCATTTGAACCAAAGATTCAAATGGTAGCTCATTTATGAAGATCATATTAGTGTATCAACTTGTAATGCCTAAACAGTGGGTTTAACTTGTTCGGACATGCATGAAACCAGTACCAATGGATAGGTTGGATTTTTCTGATAATTTTTCATATATAAAACTTTGCATTTGGAGTTATAGATAAATTTCTATGAATTTTTGAAGTTTGAACTAATTTCTGGAATTTCCTGTGCAAAAATAAATCCAGAAAATTAATTGTGGCGTCAGCATGAGGTCATGCTGACCTCAGCAGGTCAACAGACCCGGTCCAGGTCAAACCTGACGCGTGGGTCCCGCGTGTCAGGGTCATTAGCTTAAACAGATTAGATTATTTCTAATCCTGGATTAGTTAGCGGGCGGGGCCCACATGTCATAGACCCAGGGGGTCAAACAGGTCAACTCCGCCGGCGTTGAGCCGCCGGCGACGTCCAGACGCGGCGGAGGAAGTGCAGATTCGCGCTCCGGCGACCAAATCGACGGCGGAGCACGTCTACGTGATGCGGGAGGTGAGCCGCATCGAGTGGTGGTGGTAGTTGGCCTCGGGGTCGCCGGAAATGACGCCGGCGACGAGTTTGGCGGCGCCGGGGCTCGGGCGAAGGTGAAACCGGGGCTGCGGGGCACGGCGAGGTGCGTGGAGTGATGCGTCGGGGCCCTGGGTGTGCGGTGAGGCTAGTGAACAGGGTGGCGTGGCCGTTAGGTGGCCGGAGCCTCGTCGGCGACGAGCTCCGCGGCGGCGCGTGCGGTTGAACTACGTGCAGTCGCGGTGGTGCACGAGAAGAGGAAAGGAGAGGATGGGGAGGTAGCTATGCTCACGGCAAACTCGCAGAGCCAGACGGCGTGGTCGGGGACGAGCTGGTGCGGCGACGGCGTTGAAGGGGATCTCCGGCGACGGTGGACTCGGGTGGGGTCGGTGCGGTGGCTTCGGGGCACGCGAGCGCTCGGGCTCGTGCTGCTCGACGAAGTCGACGACGGCGGAGAGGTTGGACACGGTCTCGTGGCACGGGGACGACGGTGGCTACGGTTATGACGGCGGAGCGGCGACGATGGCGTCGGCCATGGCGGGGAAGAGCGAGGGAGGCGAGGCAGGGGCGAACGGCGTGTCCAGGGGCTCGAGGCGACGACGTGGAACTCATCCAGGGCAGCGAGGCGGCGAGGAGGTGAAGCAGGGCGGCGGGGAGCTGCGTGGCGCTCGCTGGTGCCGGCGTCGAGCACCTGCGTGCCTGCCTGGCCGAGCCAAGCAGCTTGCTGGCGCGGCAGCTGGGCTGGGCCGGCAGGTGGGCCGGTTGGCAGGCGCCAGGTAAGTCCTTTTCTGACTTTTGTTTCCTTTTCTATTTCTTTTGAAACTTTGTTGACTTATTTAAAATACTAGCACAACTCCAAAAATCACCAAATTGCACCTGGTCCTTAGTTGGAATATTTCCAGCAAGGAACATTTTAGTTTGGAAATATTTGAGCATTTGAAATGTTTTGTAAATTTTAAATGCCCAAATTCAAATACTAATGCATTAATTCAAAGACCTTCTGTTGACCTAGAAAAATGTGCACTATTTTTGCCAGAGGTTTCAAACCAAGACAAAGAGGGTGGACATTTTAGAAGGGCATTTCAGGTTCATTGAAAATATTTTTAGTAAACCCTAGTTGATTTCAGGAGGGGGTGCTGGGGGTTCTGGCTTCCCCATTTCAAATTTCTGTCAAAGGTAAACATGATGCACACTCTAATGCATGAACTAGGTGGGATGTGACAATTCATTAGACAAATGATCATCAGAATGGTCACCTTTATGAATTCTAATAGCTTCGGATATGATATCACTAAGGATCCCAACATTTCCAATGGCACGCATGAGATTGGTAAGCTCAAATAGACAATCACCAAAACTAGGATCACTAGAGTTCATCTTACTCAAAGCAATAGATTTATGGAGAATTTCGTCTAAATTTTTCAAGGAATAATCTGGAAATCATTCCTCAAGAAATCTCCATATGGTGTAGGCACACTTAAGAGTAGGCAAACATCTAATCAAGTTTCTAGGCAAGCCTCTAATGATGAGATCAACAGTTCTAAGATTGCGAATCATGTCAATATCTTCATCTAGGGTAGGATGCAAAGGATCAACATGAGGTGCACAAAGGCTAGTAATATACTTGTTCAATTGATATTCATTGAAAATATGAAGCATTTCATTTTTCCACTCAAGAAAATATTCTCCATCAAGAATAGGCACTCTATGTCTAAGACTCCCCAAACTAGACACATCCATCTTCCTCCAATGGTGTTTAAACCAAGGCAATGGAGACCAAAGCTCTGATACCAATTGAAAGGATCGAGAAGAGGTGTCTAGAGGGGGGTGATTAGACACTAAGTGCCAAAAGTTACAGTTTTTAATATTCTTAAGTTTAAGTGGAGTTTATGGACAAGTTTTAACAAACACAATACATATCAAGCATGCATGCAATGAGTATATGAGCAGCGAAAAGTAAAGCACGCAACTTGCAAGAATGTAAAGGGAAGGGTTTGGAGTATTCAAATGCAATTGGAGACACGGATGTTTTTGTCGTGGTTCCGATAGGTGGTGCTATCGTACATCCACGTTGATGGAGACTTCAACCCACAGAGGGTAACGGTTGCGCGAGTCCACGGAGGGCTCCACCCATGAAGGGTCCACGAAGAAGCAACCTTGTCTATTCCATCATGGCCGTCGCCCACGAAGGACTTGCCTCACTAGTGGTAGATCTTCACGAAGTAGGCGATCTCCTTGCCCTTACAAACTCCTTGGTTCAACTCCACAATCTTGTCGGAGGCTACCAAGTGACACCTAGCCAATCTAGGAGACACCACTCTCCAAGAAGTAACAAATGGTGTGTTGATGATGAACTCCTTGCTCTTGTGCTTCAAATGATAGTCTCCCCAACACTCAACTCTCTCTCACAGGATTTGGTGGAAAGAAGATTTGAGTGGAAAGCAACTTGGGGAAGGCTAGAGATCAAGATTCATATGGTTGGAATGGAATATCTTGACCTCAACACATGAGTAGGTAGTTCTCTCTCAGAAAATGTGTATTGGAAGTGTAGATATGTTCTGATGGCTCTCTCCACGAATGAAGAGTGGGTGGAGGGGTATATATAGCCTCCACACAAAATCTAACCATTACACACAATTTGCCAAACTCGGTGGGACCGAATGTTTAAACTCGGTCGGACCGATTCAGCAAACCTAGTGACCGTTAGGATTTTCGGTGGGACTGAGATGCAACTCGGTAGGACCGATATGGTTAGGGTTAGGGCATAACGTAATCTCGGTGTGACCGATTACACAAACTCGGTGGGACCGATTTTGGTAATAAGCTAACCAGAGAGTTGGTCAGGCAAACTCGGTGAGACCGATTACACAAACTCGGTGGGACCGATTTTGGTAATAAGCTAACCAGAGGGTTTGCATTGTAATCTCGGTAGTACCGATTGCTCAAACTCGGTGAGACCGATTTTGGTAATGGACATACACAGAGAGATTACGATCCCATCTCGGTGAGACCGAGATCCCTATCGGTGAAACCGATTTGCTAGGGTTTGTGGCAGTGGCTATGACATCTGAAACTCGGTGGCGCCGGATAGAAAGAATCGGTGGGGCCGAGTTTGACTTTTGGTTTAGGTCATTTTTGGATGTGGGAAGGTAGTTGAGGGCTTTGGAGCATATCACTAAGCACTTTGAGCAAGCAAACCATTAAGCAACACCTCATCCCCTCTTGATAGTATTGGCTTTTCCTATAGACTCAATGTGATCTTGGATCACTAAAATAGAAAATGTAGAGTCTTGATCTTGAAGCTTGAGCCAATTCTTTGTCCTTAGCATCTTGAAGGGGTTCCACATCCTCTAGTCCATGCAACTCCATTGTTGAACTTATCTGAAACATACTAGGTAAAAGTGTTAGTCCAACAAGAGATATGTTGACATTATTAATTACCAAAACCACCCAGGGAGCACTTATGCTTTCAGTTTCGCCATCTGGCACCCTCTTGACAGCGTCCGGAGCCTCTCCTCGGCCTGGAGAAATCCTTCGGGACAACACCTCGGTGTCGTCCATGGCCTTGGGAGCGTGAGCGGTCGGCGGTGACATGTTGGCCATCTCCTTAGAGTCCAGCGAACCTCCTGACGAGGATTGCTGAAAGCTATCGTGGGCCAGGCTGAAGTAACACAACTAACCATGTTAATACAATGAGGAGAAGAGGTAGGATATATGGATATGCATGAATCGTAGTACTTACAATGCGGCCTGAGGTTTAGCGCGGGAGCGGCGCTCCGGACTACTGTCGACATCCCATACGAAGTTATCCGCAAGGGAGCTCTTCCTCTCCTTGGGCATCCCCACCTCCAGATTCATGGAGGCCGCCCTCTTCTCCCTCCCCTCATCACGGGGAGGGATCTCCTCCTCCTCCTCCTCCTCCTCGTCCTCAGGGACAGAGGAACGGGTCTCTTCGTCTTCGGACATTATGTCTGAAGTACCCTTATGACGGGGGCCGCCTTTGGGCCCCTTGGCCTTCTTCTCCGGCGCCTTATAGGGCGCCGGCACCAGCATCTTTGCTAAACGCGGGATGTCTGGTTCTTCAGGCAGCGGAGCCAGACACTAGATCCGCTTCGCCCTCTCCATCCAGTTCTGAAGAAGGAATGATGATAAAAGCTCAGACATCACCCTTGAAACAAGCAAGTAGGGGATGCATTAAAAATAACATACCTCATTGGCGAAGTGGTTAATATCGTGCCCGCGGTCCGAATCTGTGGCCGGTGGTTTCTCGTTGCCCTTAAAGAGCAACTTCCAGGCACCTTCGTGAGTGGTTTCGAAGAGCCTCTTCAGGGTATGGTGCTTCTTCGGGTTGAACTTCCATAGAGGGTGGCTTCGGCTTTGGCACGAGAGAATCCGGCGAACTAGCATCACCTGGATTACATCAACAAGTTTGACATCCTTGTCCACCATGCTTTGAATGCACACCTGCAGCGCTGTCAGCTCGTCTGGCGAGCACCAGTTCGGGCTCTTCTCGACCGAGGAGGTAAGTCGCATGGGAGCGTCAGAGTTGAATTCGGCAGCCGCGGCCCAGGTGGCGCCGCGGGGTTATGTGATATAGAACCATTGTTTCTGCCATTTCTTTACCGTCTCCACCAAAGTGCCTTTCGACCAGGAGACGTTGGCCAGCTTGCTCACCATGGCGCCCCCGCACTCCGCATGCTGGCCATCCACCACTTTCGGCTTCACATTGAAGACCTTAAGCCATAGCCCGAAGTGGGGGTGGATGCGGAGGAAGGCCTCACACACGACGATGAACGCCGAGATGTTGAGGAAAGAGTTCGGAGCCAGATCATGGAAATCTAGGCCGTAATAATACATTAGACCGCGGATGAAGGGGTGAAGTGGAAACCCCAGTCCACGGACGAGGTGAGGGAGGAAAACTACTCTCTCAGTAGGCTTTGAGGTGGGGACGGCCTGCCCCTGAGCTGGAAGGCGGTGGCCGATTTCCTTCGCCAAATACCCGGCCGCCCGAAGCTCGACAATGTGTTTCTCCTTGACAGAGGAGACCATCCATTTGCCTTGACCTCCGGATCCGTACATGGTCGGATGCTTTTCGGAGATGGAGAAAGATGGGGACTTGGGTGCTGGAGCTCAAGGATGGAAGGGCAGAGGAAGGGGAAGGCGTGGGTAGACAAGGGCGAATTCTTATCCCATTATAAAAGGTCACGAATATCAAGCGCCTCCTCACTCGCCTTAAAAGTCGGTTATTCCCAAGGGCTGTGTAAATAGCACAGTTGGGTTACCCATACCCGTATTGATGAGAATCCCGCAATAAGGGGACACGATCTCTACTTCGAGAAGACGTGCCAATGGCAACCGCATCTGGAAACGTGGGACGACAGACACAAAATGGTCCGAAATTATGATCGGGCGGACGTGATGTCACGTTGTAAGAAGTTGTTAGCGGATTGGACTCGTGGAGTATTATATTCTCTCTACGGTTGTGTGTGGTGTGTGTGACAGGTCCGGATACAATCATCATGTCTGGAGGTTATCTTGGAATTCGAAAAGAAGGGAACCCGCCTTGCAATGCCGAAGACAAATCTGTGCGCCGGACTCCTCGTCATTGAAGCCAGGTTTAGGGGCTATTGAGGGAGTCCTGGACTAAGGGGTCCTCGGGCGTCCGGCCTGTTAGCCATGGGCCGGACTGATGGGCTGTGAAGATGCGAAGACCAAAGACTGCACCGTGTCCGAATGGGACTCTCCTTGGCGTGGAAGGCAAGCTTGGCGACCAAATATGTAGATTCCTTTTTGTAACCGACCTTATGTAACCCTAGATCCCCCCGGTGTCTATATAAACTGGAGGACTTAGTCCGGTAGGACAAATACTCATTACCATAGTCATACAGGTTAGACTTCTAGGGTTTAGCCATTACGTTCTCGTGGTAGATCAACTCTTGTAATACTCATATCCATCAAGATCAATCAAGCAGGAAGTAGGGTATTACCTCCATAGAGAGGGCCCGAACCTGGGTAAAGATCGTGTCCCCTGTCTCCTGTTACCATCAACCTTAGACGCACAGTTCGGGACCCCCTACCCGAGATCCGCCGGTTTTGACACCGACAGACGCGACATAATTTTATGCATCATGAGAGGGTATCACCAAATCTTTATACATTTTATTAAGCTAATTTTTTTCTTGTTGATCCAAAGAGCCGAAATGTTTTGTTGCTATTTTATTTGTTTATTTCGGCTATACATGATTTGTTGGATGAATTCTATATGGACCTCATGGTAATGGCCGATACTTAACTATTGCACTAAGAAACTATCTAATCGTGGACGGTGTGGAATTCTAACATTGTCCTTAGTTCGATTGGAGAGAGAGGCAATTACTATGGAGATTATGTTTTGATGGTTCAATTCATAACAATGGCCAAGGTATGGGTGTTGTTTATATATCTCCTTATGGTGCTATTTTGTGAAGCCTCATGCCGCTTAAAATATTTATGCACAAATGATCAAAGCCGAATACACATTGTTATTCAGATTGGAGCTTTTCCTTGTTATAGCTGCTATACATATTGAGGCTTCCGGTGATCCGTTATTAGTAGTGCAACAAATATCCAATGGTTATTAATGTTTTGACGAATCACTTTTAGTTTATCTTGAAGTATGTCTAGACGTAAAAATTTCCTTGGGTTGTTTTAATAGTCATCATATATCTAGGCATAAAAATTGGAGAGGGTTGGCATAGCAAACATACGGCTACCATGTTGGTCATGGAGTATTGCACATCTATCAATAGCCGATGCTTGTTCTTGCCAACATAGGTAAGGCTGAGTTGGAGCTCACCACCTCGGCCACTAATGAAACCTTTATGCAGGAGAAGTAAGGATTGCAGGAAGTTCATTTCTAATTATCTACAAAATCCTAGCAAAAGGATGAATAATATGGTTCGGAGGATGGTTTTTATCTATGGAACCCTATCACCGGATTGTTAAAGAAGTTGAGAAGTTTTCACCCAAGTTTGCATCAAGAGGTTCAAACAAGCAATGGCCGGTATATACTTATCGTCCTAAGAACATGCAAAATGGCCGGTGGAGTGTTGACATCGTCCTTATAATGACCTATGTGCAAGTTATTTTTCGGCACACAAGCTTTGCCGAAAAACAGGGGGGCATGTGTTGACACCAGATTTGGGCATGGTCAAAAACACAATTAAGATGGCCTAAAATAGAAAAGTGCTCAAAGTGAGAAAGTTCTGTATTGTCAAAAGGAGAAACTTTTATATTTGGTCCATAGCCATCCGATCTCATCTCTAAGGCCAAAGTTGTGTTCGAAGTACTGAGATTTTGTATTCATAACAGTATTCGGCTGATTACGCCCCAGGACAGCCTCAAATTCAACATTAAAGTTGTGCGTCTCATCGAAACGGTTGATTTTGATATACAAATCGTCTCAATCCGAGTTCGCATGCAAAAGTTAGAGCCATCGGAATACAGCTCTGTCAGGAGGTAAAAAATGGCGCGCCCCACCAGACACCTTGTCTGATGGGTAGTGTGAATAATAGCCTGTTTTGTGAGAGCTATTTGACCCCTAAGATGACCTTTGATAAAAACACATTCAACATGAAAGTTCTTCACCTCGTCGAAACGATCAAGTTTGCTTTTGGGCTCATTCCCATCCGAGGTAGTTTACCTCCTGAAAAGTTACCCGCAAGGTGCAGCCAGTTTAAACTGAACAATTTTGGAAAGTTCGGACAAAACCAATCCGAATTTGACTAGGGTTTTGGACGTTAATCCAAGCATTTTCCTTGCACGGGATGTCCAGCCGCCTCTTATATACCTAAGGGGTGACAGACGATTGAACAACACACAATCGAACAAATCATCTACCACTTTTTACCTTTACTTTTATCCTCTCCCTTGTTCTTCTTCGTCCTCGTTCTCCGTTCGTTCTTCTTCATTGCAGGGGGCGAACCTCGAGGCCCTAGGGGAGGTCAGGCCTACCTAGGGCAGCCCATAGCTACCGCGTGCCCTGATGGGGTCCCTCCCGGGTGTGTGGGGTGTCAGGTCATCAAAAGCGCCCGCCAGATTGCTTGCATACCGCGTTTTCGAATGGGTCTCCTTCGACGTGAGCTGCGGTGCATCACCCTCGGTGTGGGGGGTACACGATGACGTGTTCATGTGCGAACACCCTCGTCGGCAAGTACAAAGCTACCGCAAAAGGCAATCAGCATGGCCAGCAGACGGCGGGCCCTACCCATCGGCCGGATTACCATTATACCCCTGGGGGGTTGGCCTATAAAACCCCCCAAGGCTCACCCATGCAAAGGGTTCAGCCTTCATCCACGCACAGACTCACCATAGCTAGGAGAAGAGAGGTAGCTCTACCCTTCTTCCTCCTCTAGCAGAACAGCTCAAGGAGCAACCTTGTATACACTTGATCATAGTCATCACAGGAGGACTAGGTGTGTTATCTCTCTGGAGAGCCCTGAACCTGGGTACGTCTCATGTCCTACCGAGCTCATGCTCACTCTCGCTTCTGGAACCCGACGACGTCCTCATGGATCCACCCACGATAAGCCACCCCATGGCATCTGACGTGAGATTACCACGACACATACTCAAGGAGAACACATTTACCTTGAAATTTAGTGAAGGGATCATCTTATAATGCTACCGCCGTACTAAGAAAAATAAGATGCATAAAAGATAAACATCACATGCAGTCAAAATATTTGACATGATATGGCCATCATCATCTTGTGATTTTGATCTCCATGTCCAAAGCATCATCATGACCTCCATCGTCACCGGCTCAACACCTTGATCTCCATCGTTGTGTTGTGGTCGTCTCACCAACTATTGCTTCTACAACTATCGCTAACGCATAGTGATAAAGTAAAGAAATTACATGACATTTGTATTTCATACAATAAAGAGACAACCATAAGGCTCCTACCAGTTGCTGATAACTTACAAAACATGATCATCTCATACAATAACGTATATCACATCATGTCTTGACCATATCACATCACAACATACCTTGCAAACATAAGTTAGACGTCCTCTACTTTGTTGTTGCATGTTTTACGTGGTTGCTACAGGCTTCTAGCAAGAACCATTCTTACCTACGCAAAAACCACAACGGTGTTTCATCAAGTTTGTTGTTTTAACCTTCTTCAAGGACCGGTCGTAGTCAAATCCGATTCAAATAAAGTAGGAGAAACAGACACCTGTCAGCCACCTTTATGCAAAACTAGTTGCATATCAGTCGGTGGAACCGGTCTCATGTGCATGGACATGTAAGGTTGGTCCAGGCCGCTTCATCCCACAATACCGCCGAATCAAAATAAGATATTGGTGGTAAGCAGTATGACTAACACCGCCCAAAACTCTTTGTGTTCTACTCGTGCATATCATCTACGCATAGACCTGGCTCTGATACCATTGTTGGGAATCGTTGCATGGAAAACAAAAAAAATTATATGCACACGCAATGATATATCCATGGAGATGCATAGCAACGAGGGGGAGAGTGTGTCTACAAACCCTCGTAGACCGTAAGAGGAAGCGTTTCTCAACGCGGTTGATGTAGTCGAACTTCTTCGCGCTTCAACCGATCATGTACGGAACGCACGGCACCTCCGCGTTCTGCACACGTTCAGCTTGGTGATGTCTCTCGCCTTCTTGATCCAGCAAGACTTCAAGGTAGTAGATGAGTTCCGTCAACACTATGGCATGGTGACGGTGATGGTGGAGTGATCCTCGCAGGGTTTCACCTAAGCACTACGAAAATATGACCGAGGGTGTAAACGGTGGAGGAGGCACCCCACACGGCTAGGCAATTGTCTGGTGTGTGCTACGAGCACCCCCCCCCACACACACACATATATATATAGGTGGGAGGGGGAGGGAGCAGCCAGGAGGGCACCCCAAGTAGTCTGAATCCTACTTGGGATCCTCCCCAAGTGGCGCCCCCCCCCCTTTCCTTAATTTCCGGAGAAGAAAGAAAAGGGGGGAGAGAGAAGGAAGGGGAGGCCAAATCCTCCCCCTTTCCTTTCCCCACTTGGCGGCAGCCATGGGGGGCATCAACCCCTTGTGGGCTGGTGTGCTCCCCTCTTGTGGCCCAATAGGCCCAACATACTGTCGGGGGTGACCGGTACTCTAATGACTATCTGGTTTTCTCCAAAACACTTCCGGTGTCTGAATACCATCATCCTATATATCAATCTTTACCTCTCGACCATTTCGAGACTCATCGTCACGTCTGTGATCTCATCCGGGACTCTGAACAACATTCGGTCACCAAATCACATAACTCATATAATACAATATTGTCATCAAATGTTAAGCATGCGGACCCTACGGGTCTGAGAACTATGTAGACGTGACTGAGATACTTCTTCGGTCAATAACCAATAGCGGAACCTGGATGCCCATACTGGCTCCTACATATTCTATGAATATATTTATCGGTCGAACCATTACGACGACATACGTTATTCCCTTTGTCTATCGATATGTTACTTGCCCGAGATTCAATCGTCGGTATCTTCATACCTTGTTCAATCTCGTTACCGAAAAGTCTCTTTACTCATTTTGTAATACATCATCCTGCAACTAACTCATTAGTCACTTTGCTTGCAAGGCTTCCTATGATGGGTATTACCTAGAGGGCCCAGAGATACCTCTCCGATACTCGGATTGACAAATCCTAATCTCGATCTATGCCAACTCAACAAACACTTTCGGAGATCCTTGTAGAGCATCTTCATGATCATCCAATTACATTGTGATGTTTGATAGCACACAAGGTATTCCTTCGGTATCTGGGAGTTGCATATCTCATAGTCGATGGAATATGTATTTGACATGAAAAGCAATAGCAATAAACTGAACGATCATTATGTTAAGCTAACGGATGGGTATTGTCATCACATCAATCTCCTAATGATGTGATCCTGTTATCAAATGACAACACATGTCTATGGTTAGGAAACCTTAACCATCTTTGATCAACGAACTAGTCTAGTACAGGCTTACTAGGGACTCGGTATTTGTTTATCTATTCACACATGTATTTAAGTTTCCGATCAATACAATTCTAGCATGAATAATAAACCTTTATCATGAATAAGAAAATGTAAAATAACAACTTTATTATTTCCTCTAGGGCATATTTCCTTGAATTATCGGTTCTTTAATTTCTTCTTTCATAGGGTGATGATATTTAAACCACTTCTCCTTGGGGAGATCAACATGAGTATAAAATGATTCACAAAAAGAGGCTACTATCTCAGAATCAAGTCCATATTTAGGGCTAAACTTGTGAAAAGCATTAGTATTGGTAAAAGATTTAACACAATCAAACTTAAGCTTAATACCTGACTCTTTAACTTCGTCGAGTTCCCGATATTTAGAGTTGCGTTTAATTCTTTCTAAAAGATCCCACCTGAATTCAATAGTCTTCTTCATAAAAGAACTAGTTCAAGAAGTATCGAGCATGGATTGGCCATCACGAGAAAGCCGAGCATAAAAGTTCTGAATAATCCTTTCTCTCGAGAGCTCGTGATTGGGGCATGAATATAACATTGACTTAAGCCCCCCCCCCCCCAAGCTAGAGCGATACTTTCTCATTCACGAGGAAAAAAATTATATATATTTTTTGGTGAAATTCTAGTTTCAATCGATTGCGGCTCCAAAATCCAATATCATCACAGAGCCTATACCATGTCAATGCTTTTCCGTTCAAAGATAAAGGGAAAACCTTCTTCTTAGCTTCATCTTCGGGAATTTCACTTATAGTAAGCAAAGCGTTTTTTAGGGTACATGGGAATTTCACATGTCACTTTTATCATGTTGGTTTGATTCGTGTTCGCTACTTTGATAATATGATATGGGGGTAGATCAGTGCTTAGGTGTTATTCTTACTTGAACAAACCTCCTACTTATGATTAACCCCCTCGCGAGCATCCACAACTATGAGAAAAGTATTAAGATAAAATCTAACCATAGCATTAAACTAGGGTTTAAGCTTCAAATCAGCTCCAAATCGGTCCCTTACAAAGTAGCGCATAAACTAGGGTTTAAGCTTCAAATCGGCTCCAAATCGGTCCCTTACAAAGTAGCGCATAAACTAGGGTTTAAGCTTCTGTCACTCTAGCAACCCATCATGTAATAACTACTCCACAATGCATTCCCTTAGGCCCAAATATGGTGAAGTGCCATGTAGTCGACATTCACTTGACCCCACTAAGGGAATCACAACATACATATCATCAAAATATCAAACACATATCAAGTTCAAATGATTACTTGCAACATGACTTCTCCCATGACCTTAAGAACAAAATTAACTACTCATAAATGATAATCATGCTCAAGATCATAGGGGTATTAAATAGCATAATGGATCTGAACATATAATCTTCCACCAAATAAACCATATAGTAATCAACTACAAGATGTAATCAACACTACTAGTCACCCACATGTACCAATATGAGGTTCCGGTACAAAGATTGAACACAAGAGATGAACTAGGGTTTGAGAGGAGATGGTGCTATTGAGGATGTTGATGGAGATTAGCCTCCAAAGATGAGAGGGTTGTTGGTGATGACGATGGCTTCGATTTCCCCCTCCGAGAGGGAAGTTCCCCCAGTAGAATCGCTCCGCCGGAGGGCAAAAGTGCTCCTGCCAAAGTTCCGCCTCGAGACGGCGGTGCTCCATCCTGAAAGTCCTCTCCTTATTTTTCTAGGTCAAAATGACCTATATACTAGAAGATGGGCACCAGAGGTGGGATAGGCTGAGCACAACCCACCAGGGTGCGCCTTGTGCTCACCAAGTGGCCCCCCTCTAGTAGTTATTTGCTCCAGTATTTTTTTTATACCAAAATAATTGTCCGTAAATTTTTAGCTTATTTGGAGATGTGCAGAATAGGTAACTCTGACGTAGCTTTTTCAGGTCTAGAATTCCGGCTTCCGGCATTCTCCCTCTTTGTGTAAACTTTGCATATTATGAGAGAAAAGGCATTAGAATTACTCCATAAAGCATTATTATGCATAAAAACATTATAAATAACAGTAGGAAATCATGATGCAAAATGGACGTATCAGTTTGGTGGTCACCTTCAAGACCAACACCAACTGATTCGAGGCTCATCCATTGGGGGTGACTCAAAAGAGATTACAGTGAGCCTTCGTGGCATTTCACAAACTTTGGCTCCGGCCCTGCTGTAAATTGAGAGTAGCTCTTCCCCAAGGAAGAGTGAACTTCAGGATAAAATCCGCGTCCTCGCCTCACTTGTGATTATTCCTTTCCCGCACTTTACTTTGCCTTGTATGCTTGTTGGCTTGCTAATTAGATTGTTGCCTAGCATCTTTAGCTCTAAGATTGCTTCTCATATAGCTTGTGTTCACATAGTTGCATATCTAGTGAACCCTATTTATCCGCTAAACCTTAAAATTGACAAGAAAGATTAAAATTTGTAGTCTCCTATTCACCCCCCCCTCCAGTCGAACGTATCGATCCTTTCAATTTTCCTCTCCTCCTTCATTTTATCCTGATCCTCAACAAGCTTATCCCTCAGCTCATTAGTCTCCTTAATGAGCCGAATAGTCTCCTTGTGTACCTCTTTAATCTCCTTCGGATAACGGCGCCAGAGATTGTCAAGTTGATGCGATAAAAGTTGTGTGGATTGGATAAAAAGATCTCGACAAACCGCGAAATAAAAGAAGTAACAAAAATGTGCGGCAAGGTATTTTTGGGTTTTGAAATAATAGATATGAAAATAGAAGTGGAAAATAAAAGATTGGAAAGCAAATATGATAAAGAATAGACCCGGGGGCCATAGATTTCACTAGTGGCTTCTCTCAAGAAATAGCACACGGTGGGTAAACAAATTACTGTTGGGAAATTGATGGAAGATCGATTAATTATGACGATATCCAAGGCAATGATCAATATATAGGCATCACATCCAAGATTAGTAGACTGACTCCTGCCTACATCTACTACTATTACTCCACACATCGACCGCTATCCAGCATGCATCTAGTGTATTAAGTTCATGGAGAAATGGAGTAATGCAATAAGAAAGATGACATGATGTAGACGAGATCTATTAATGTAGGAATAGCCCTCATCTTGTTATCCTTAATAGCAATGATACATGTGTGTCTTGCAGCCCCTTCTGTCACTAGGAAAGAACACCGCACCATCGAACCCATCACAAAGCACCTCCTCCCATGGCAAGAAAAATCGATCTAGCTGGGCTAACTAAACTAAAGATTTGAAGAAGAAATACGAGGCTATAAATTATCATGCATATAAGAGATCAAAAGAAGACTAAAATAATATTCATGGATATAGATCTGATCATAAACTCAAAGTTCATCGGATCCCAACAAACACACTACAAAAAAGAGTTACATCAAATAGATCTCCAAGAGACCATTGTATTGAGAATCAAAAGAGAGAGAGGAAGCCATCTAGCTACTGACTACAGACCCGTAGGTCTATGATGAACTACCCACGCATCATCGGAGAGGCACCAATGAGGATGATGAACCCCTCTATGATGGTGTTTAGATTGGATCTCGTGGTTCTGGAACTTGCGGCAGTTGGAATTGTGTTTTGTCGACTCCTGTCGGGGGATATCTGCCTCCACGAGCACCTATGGGGACGGAGCCCCTTGTCGGTTCGGCGGGGGGCGGAGGTTGCACAAAGAGCAGATCGAGGCGACACACAAACACAACGATTTTACCCAGCTTCGGGCCGCATGGATGCGTAAAACCCTACTGCTGCTTGTCTGGTTGATTAGAGTTCTTGCTCTGGAGCGCAAGAAGCTATAGTAAGTTGGAGCTGGACGTAGACGAGGGTCTACTGGGTGTCCTTCTTCCGGTCTGGATCCCTTTTCCTCCTCTCTGGGTCCGATCCCCCCCCCTACGTGCGCATGGGCCTCCTTTTATGTGCTAAGGGGTTTCCCACAGGTAGCGACGCAGGTGAGGGTAAAAATGGCAAGGAACTGTGCGAACAGTGGCCGCACAGTGCTATCGCACCTAACTCTGACGGCGGGGGACAAAGGCATTAAATGCCTGTCTGGATCGCCTGAACAGTGCCGAGGTGGACCGTTAGGGGCGCCTCCACTTGCCACGGGGGCAACTCTGCCAACGTCGCATGCCACCGCGCGCCCCAGGTTACGCGGCGCCCCGCCACGTGCCTCTGGGGAAGCTCCAGAGTGACGCGTGGGCAGGTGAGCTGGAGCGCATGCCTGAGGTGGTGGTTCGCCGCGGCAAGTGGCTTGCCGCGGTGGTTGTCTTGCCGCACCTGAGAGCTTGCCGCTCGTCAGGCCTTGCCGGGGCGCGCGGCGCGCCGCGGCGGGCTTCTCTTGGGGTGCCTTGGCTTGGCCGTCCCGGCGAGCTCCTCTCGCCGGGGCCTTGGTGCTTCGGCTTAGTCGTCCCGGCAAGCTCCTCTTGCCGGGGCCTTGTCGCCTTGGCCCGGCAAGCTCCTCTTGCCAGGCCTCGCCTTCTTGGCCCGGCAAGCTCCTCTTGCCGGGGCTTGGTCTTCTAGGCTCGATCACTTGGCCTTTGTCCGGCCCAAAAAGGGCCGTGGAGACTCTTGCCGCTCCCCTGGCAAGCCTTGCCGCGGGACGCTACTACTGCCCGTGCACAAGTTCGGGGTACTAGGGTACCCCTACTTTAGTACACCGACAGGAGCCCCCGGGTCTGGGCCATACACGGTGCCGAGCATTGTTGGGCCAGGCCCTAACAGTGCACGGGCACGCGTGGCCTGGGTTGCGCTGCTCCTTAACTCTGCGCCCGTCGCGCCCTCCCCAAGTGGCGCGCGCTTATCACGGCGTCGTGGGGGGCGAGGCGTGCGTGACGTGGGTAGCGTGCGCGGGGCCTGAGGCCCGCAGGCATGCGTCACGTCAGGCACGATTCCTTTATTAGGAAAGGCGAAAAGTCCGCCCCCACTCCCCACCCCCTTTATAAGCAGAGGGGAACAGGGGCAGCTCGCCATCCCGCCGATTGCTTTTCCTCAAAAATCTCCGCCACTTCCTCCTTACTAGAGAAAGCAGCGATTCGCCCTCGCAGCCCCCGGTGCCGCCAACGCCGACAACTCCCCCTCCCCGTTTCTGCCATGGCCCCGAAGAGCGACAAGGCGAAGGGGAAGGCCGTGAAGTCGGCCGACGCGCTGTGGCTGGAGGCGCTTCGGAAGGAGACGGCGACGTTCCCCCTCAGCTCGATGCGCTGAGGCTGAAGAACGGATACCGCCTCTTCTGGTCGACGGCGACGCGAGCGCATCCGCGCATGCGAGTTCTTCCCGCCATCGCCCAGAAGCTGTACCCGACCGGGTACCCTTTCTTCGCCGTGTTATTCTATTGCGGGCTCTACCCGCCTTTTTCCGAGTTCTTCTGCGACATCATGCACACCTACAACCTCCACCTCCTTGACTTCACCCCCAACGCCGTTCTGACAATGGCGGTTTTCGCACACCTTTGTGAGAACTTCGTCGGAGTCCGCCCCAACGTAGCCCTCTTCCGCCACTTCTTTACTCCCCGGGTGGAGAAAGGAGAGCCGCTGTCCGGCGGAGTCGCCTGGGTCTCCAGGACCGGCAAGAAAGAGGTCTACTTGGAGGGGGAACTCCGTGGCAGATGGGAGGAGTGGAGGGCCGAGTGGTGCCTGATCGTCGAGGAGAATCCACCGCCGTTCACCGTCGTGCGGCGAACTCCAGTGATGCGCGGCCGTGACTAGAGCGACCTAGCCCCGGACAACGCCAAGCTGAAGATTGCCGCCACCCGAATCCTGCGCCTCAGGTTTGCCGGGCTCACCGTCGGCGCCGTCGGCGCGGATTTCCTTCGCCGGCGTATCGCCCCCCTGCAGGAGAGGGGGAAGCCGGCTTGGGAATTCCAAAACGCGGCGGACATCATGAGGCTGCGCCCGGGCCTTAACTACAACTTCACCATTCTGGAGCTCGTCGGAGTGTTGAAGGAGCTGTTCAAGTACGACTCCGAGCACCCAGAATGGTTCAGGTTGCCGCCGGGCGTCGTCCCCCTGTGCAACAATTAGGCGCTCAGCCGCATCCTCGCAATGATGCCGCTGTGCGACTCGCACGGGATCGACGCGACCTGGCAGGAGCCGGCGGACGACGTCGTGCAGGCCTTCTTCGACAACTTGGAGGAGGTACCGGTCGACCCCGACGAGAAGAGGGGCCTCACGCGGGACACCACCCCCGAGGAGCTGGCCTACATCGCCTCCAGGATGGAGGAGGCGGCGGCCGCCGCGGCCGCGGGCGAGTCTGGCTTCACCCTGGCCGAAGCAGATGCGGCGGAGGCGGAGAGCCTCGCCGACCAAATGGAGCTCGCCGGCGCGGAGGAACCAGCCGGGCACGGTGGCGCGGGCGAGCCCGCTCAGGACGCGAGCGGCTTGCCGGAGGTTGACGCGCCCTCCTCGCAGCTCCCGGACAGGTCGTCGCAGGCGGAGCCCCCTGCCCAGCCGAGGAGGCGTCTCCGCAGGGCCGGAGAGGTGGTGCGGCAGGCCGACCAGCAACCGCAGCCCCGCGTGACACGCGCCTCCGAAGCAGCCGGAGCGGGGTCCTCACGGGCCGCGGCTTCTGCTCCTGCCGCTCCCCGTACCGCGGCGGCAACGGGGGCGGGGTCGTCCACCGTCCCCGCCAAGCGGTCCCGGGAACCCACTCCCCTGTCTCCTCGCGCCTGGAGCAAGCCGGTTTTTGACTATTCCGCGCTTAGCTCCGACGACGAAGAGGAGGACGAAGAGTAAGTTCCTGGTAGAGCTTGTATCTTCTTGATTTCTGTTGCTTCGTCTTGTTTCGCAGTCCACTCATCCTCCCCCGAAACCGTTCCTTTTCAGGAGCCTGGCCCAGAGGAGGGCGAAGAGGGCCAAGGTCCCGCTGGTCGTCCTTGAGGGCGAATGTCCCCCGGCAACTGGGGAGGTGCCGGAGGCGACCTTGCCGGACTTGGCAGCGGGTCCCCAGGGCAGCCCACAGCGCAGCCTCCAGGGTGAGTGCACGGCTAGTTCTTGCCGTTTGGCGCGCGCGTGAGCTCCCCTTCTCTTTGTGGTTGACATGTGGCTGTTGTTGTTGTCGTTGGGTAGGAGCAGAGCAGCCCCAGCAGGCGACCCCGGGGGGCACTCCTGCCGCGCCGTCTGCGTCGACCACCCCGCCTAGGGAGAAATCTCCGGCAAGGGAGGAGCCCCCGGCAGGGGAGACCTCCCCGGCAAGGGAGGAGCCCCCGGCAAGGAAGACCTCTCTGGCAAGGGAGGGATCTCCGGCGAGGGACGCGGCCAGCGATCCCCCGGCAACGGAGGCCGCGGCCACGGACCCTGCCACCGGTAAGCCCCCCTGCACGGAAATCTGTCCCTGGTTATCTTTCCTTATGAGCCTTTTTTGTCGGCTGTTCAGTTGACTCTTCTCCCCTCTTCCGGCCATCAGACCCGCCCACCGCGGACCCGATGGAGACCGAGGTCTTCGTTGGGGAGGGCGCGCGCGGCGACGCCGACGACGTCGTCGTCATCGAGGAGGCGGACGGCACCGACAACCCCGCAGGCGGCGGGGAGGCCGAAGCCGCCAAGGCCGCCGCGGCGGCAGACGGCGAGGGGACCGGCGACCGTGCCGACGGCCCCGGGGAGCCAGGGGCGTCAAGCACTCCGCCGTCCGGCGATCCCGCGGCTGCCGGCGCATCGGGCCTTGAGGAGCCCCCGGCGGGTGCCTACCTGAAGGCCGGCGATGGCGTCTTCATCAGGCTCCCCTGGGAGCCTAGCTCCAGGGCGCCGGTCGAGGGGGAGGCCTTGGACGGAGAAGTGCTCGCCTCCGTCGGGCTGACGGTGGTTGACGCGCCAAGCACCAGCAGCGGCGAGCCCGAGGAGGAGCGGCTGCTCCGGAAGCTTGTGTCGCTCTACCGCGCCCGGCAGGCTAAGGTGGAGCGCCAGGAGGCGCTCGTCACGAGGGCCGGCGCGGACATGGAGAAGCATGCCGGGGAGCTCCGGGAGCTCAACCAGGAGGCTCTCCGGTCCTTGGCGGAGGAGCGGAGGCTGCTCGACGAGGCGCGGACGGCCTTTCTCCTCGAGAAGGCAGAGGCCGAAGAGCAGCAGAGGCTTGCCGCTGCGGGGCTATCCGCGTGGGAAAGCGAACTGGTGCAACAGAAGGCCAGCCTCGCTAGCCCCGAGGAGGAGGTTGCCGCGCGCGAGCAGGCGCTTGGCGGGGCCCTGCAGAAAGCGCAGGACGCTGCCGCAGCCGCCGAGGTCGCCAAGGGGGAGCTGGAGACGAGGGTGGCGCAGCTCGTCCGCGACCTCAAGGCGAGCGGCGAAGAGCTTGCCGCGCTCAAACAGGAGCACGAGAAGGGCGCTCACACCCTTGGCGAGCTGCAGGGCCGCTTCGCCGAGGAGATCCAGGAGCTCGACGCCGCCAAGGATTCCAAGGCTGACCTCGAGCTGAAGCTGGACACCCTGGCCAAGGCGCTGGAGAGCGCCAAGGGGCAGGAAGCGACCTTGTGGAAGGAGGTTGCTGGCAACGAGGAGCTATTGAAGCGCGTCGCCGTTACCCAGAACGCCTTCCAGGAGACGGTGGAGCGGTGGACCGAAGGCCTGGTCGACATCGCCACCACCATCGACAAGGAGCTGAAGCTGCTGGGGATGGAGGGCCACGAGTACCCCTCCGGCGAGAACGTCCCGCCGAGCGTCAGGCTCACTTCCTTCTTCAAGGGCTTGGTGGGGGTGCTCCAGCATCTCTGGGAAACGATCCCAGAGCAGCTGGCCGAGGAGACGCGGGAAGCCGTCTCCGGGGCCCTCGAGAGGGTGCTAGTGAAGATCGTCTTCCGCAACCCCACCATCAGGCTTACCAACGTCCTCAGGCACCTGCCGGAAGACGCCGACCTGACGGAGATCAGGGCCCTCGTCACCCCCATTGTGGAAAGGGTGGCCGGGATCAGGAGGGTCGAGGGTGACCGCGCGGATTAGGCCGCCCACCTCTTTCTTTTCTTCCCTTGTCGCTGCTGAGCATGTCATAGAAATAGCTGATTAGAGCAGCGGCAAGTCATTTTGGAATATAACTTTTATCTTAGGCAGTTCATTGCACTGTTATCTCCCTCGTTCGAATTTGTGCTTCGTACGTTCGCGCCCTACGCTCCCGGGAACTTGTCGGCGCAAGCCTCCGCCTTGCCACGGGTGCCGAGTGCGGGACATCAGCAACCCGCTGGCGGTGCCTCCACCGGCAAGAAACCTTGCCGCGGTTGGCGCAACTCACTTAAAATGTTGAGCAGGCTCAGGGCGAGGTAAGCGTGGAGACTGCAGTCGCGGCACGCTCAAGCTGCCGAGCAAGCTCGAAACAAAGTAAGGACGCCACTCGAGATGTAGCACACTTAAGTCGTTGAGCGGACTCGAAACGAAATAAGGGCGCAACCAGCCACGAGCCGGCCCCTCCGTGCACAGGTTTCCCATACGAAGCTCGGTCGTTCGAGGAAGATAACTTAAGGATAAAAAGGAGCTTAATTGCTCAAATTTTGGCAACTTAGCTTTTCTGTTGTTTGCAGTCCGGCAAGGCGCAGCTTCCTCGGGCGACGCCCAACCTATCCTGTCATCCCCCCTTCTCGGGGTAAGGGAATAACGAGGGCTCGAGGCTTCACGACCTGCCATCGCTTGCCGGAGTCGAATGCTGCACAATCGTGTCAAATAATGCATGCGCCAAGCGGAGAGGCGCGAAATCGACAAGATGTGCGGGGCACATAAGCTATGCTCGGGATCTGCGCCCGTCTCTATACCAAGGATTACATGCAACTGCGGCAAGACTTGGACAGAGAGGATGGCCGACGGAACGGGTTCCGACGGCCGCGCTGGCAAGGTTCCTCCCACGGTCGGCGTCGACTCGTTTGGATCTTGGCGGCCTGGGCTCGCCGAAGAACGAGGTCGCCTTTCCCGCAACTTCCGGCGCTAACTTCTGCGGCTACGGGAGCGGCGCAGAGTTTGCTGGAGGCGAGAAACTCGCTCAGCGGCCGGAAGGCGGTCCTCCTCAAGGAGCAGCTGCTCTTGCCCGGGCTCTGCGTGAGTGGGTACTCGAGGAGGGCCGTGCACGAGTCCGTGAGGAGGAATGCCTCCGCTCCGCGGGTTGGAGCGGAAAGGTACCTGTCCATACCTGAGCTTACCTGTGGTCGCCAAATCTGGTTCGCACACCCTCGACGCACCCCCTACCTGGTGCGCCAAAGATGTCGGGGGATATCTGCCTCCACGAGCACCTATGGGGACGGAGCCCCTTGTCGGTTCGGCGGGAGGCGGAGGTTGCACAAATAGCAGATCGAGGCAACACACACACACACACACAACGATTTTACCCAGCTTCGGGCCGCATGGATGCGTAAAACCCTACTGCTGCTTGTCTCGTTGATTAGAGTTCTTGCTCTGGAGCGCAAGAAGCTACAGTAAGTTGGAGCTGGACGTAGACGAGGGTCTACTGGGTGTCCTTCTTCCGGTCTGGATCCCTTTTCCTCCTCTCTGGGTTCGATCCCCCCCCTACGTGCGCATGGGCCTCCTTTTATATGCTAAGGGGTTTCCCACAGGTAGCGACGCAGGTGAGGGTAAAAATGGCAAGGAACTGTGCGAACAGTGGCCGCACAGTGCTATCGCACCTAACTCTGACGGCGGGGGACAAAGGCATTAAATGCCCGTCTGGATCGCCTGAACAGTGCTGAGGCGGACCGTTAGGGGCGCCTCCGCTTGCCACGGGGGCGACTCTGCCAACGTCGCATGCCACCGCGCGCCCCAGGTTACGCGGCGCCCCGCCACGTGTCTCTGGGGAAGCTCCAGAGTGACGCGTGGGCAGGTGAGCTGGAGCGCATGCCTGAGGTGGTGGCTCACCGCGGCAAGTGGCTTGCCGCGGTGGTTGTCTTGCCACACCTGGGAGCTTGCCGCTCGTCAGGCCTTGCCGGGGCGCGCGGCGCGCCGCGGCGGGCTTCTCTTGGGGTGCCTTGGCTTGGCCATCCCGGCGAGCTCCTCCCGCCGGGGCCTTGGTGCTTCGGCTTAGTCGTCCCGGCAAGCTCCTCTTGTCGGGGCCTTGTCGCCTTGGCCCGGCAAGCTCCTCTTGCCAGGCCTCGCCTTCTTGGCCCGGCAAGCTCCTCTTGCCGGGGCTTGGTCTTCTAGACTCGATCACTTGGCCTTCGTCCAGCCCAAAAAGGGTCGTGGAGACTCTTGCCGCTCCCCTGGCAAGCCTTGCCGCGGGACGCTACTACTGCCCGTGCACAAGTTCGGGGTACTAAGGTACCCCTACTTTAGTACACCGACAACTCCCCTAGGGTTTCTAGAATATTTGGGATTTATAGGGTGAAGAGGCAGTGCGGGAGGCCATCGAGGTGGGCACAACCCGCCTGGGCGCGCCCTGGTGGGTTGTCCTCCCCTTGGATCCCCCTGTGGTACTTCTTTGGCCCATCAGGGTCTTCTGGCCCAGAAAATTCTCCAAAAATTTCTGTTGCGTTTGGACTCCGTTTGGTACTGATTTTCTGCGAAGTAAAAAAACAAGCAAAAAATAGCAACTAGCACTAGGCACTATGCCAATAGGTTAGTCCCAAAAAATAATATAAATTTTGCTATAAAATGATTATAAAACATCCAAGAATGATAATATAACAGCATGGAACAAGCAAAAATTATAGATACGTTGGAGACGTATCAACATCCCCAAGCTTAGTTCCTACTCGTCCTCGAGTAGGTAAATGATAAAAATAGAATTTTTTATGTTTAATGTTGCCTAACATGTTCATCACATATTCTTTTCTTTTGTAGCATGGACATTTGGACTTTTATATGGTTCAAAGCAATAGTCTAGTTTTGACTTGAAGATTTCAATACTCAAGCATATTAGCAAGCAACCATGTCTTTCAAAATATCAACACTAAAGAAAGTTATCCCTAGCCCATCATGCTCAATCATTGGTCCATTCATGAAACACACTCGCATATAGCTACATCCAATGCTCAAGTACGATCATAGTGCCCCTTAGTTGGTGCTTTATAAGAGAAGATGGAGAATCAAATAAAAATAAAAATTGCATAAAGGAAATAGATAGGCCCTTTGCAGAGGGAAGTATGGATTTCTAGAGGTGCCAGAACCCAAAGCAAAAATTGAGAGATTTTTTGTAGAGGCATACTTTTCCCATTAACAAAATCGACCGAGTAATTCCCAACACTTACTATGCTAGATATATCAGGTGGTTCCCAAACAGAAAATAAAGTTTATTCCTTTTTACAACATTCTTTCACATTCCATGGCTAGTCGTATCCACGGGTGCCGTCCATACCAACACTTTCCAAGGAATTTATTATTTGACAACATAAAGTAAATTTATTTTTATTTCAGGACCGGGCATCCCTATTACCGCCGTACTCTCGTGCAATGACAAGTAAATAAACACTCATCTTGAGAATAACACATCTAGCATGGAAATATTGGCCACCCCCTGCCGCTTCATGAGCGGTACGAGCACACAAAAAGGAATTTATTTTGGAAATTAGAGATGGCACATACAAATTTGCTTAGAACGACACGGGATACCGCATATAGGTAGGTATGGTGGACTCATATGGCAAAACTTGGTTTAAAGATTTTGGATGCACAAGTAGTATTTCTACTTAGTACAAGTGGGGGCTAGCAAAAAGATTGAGAAGCAACCAACCAAGAAACAAAAATTCACATCAGTGAGCATAACTAACACCGAATAATGCACCATAAGTAGGATGCAATTTCATTGCATAACTATTGACTTCGTTCTTGCATAGGGAATCACAAACCTTAACACCAATATTCTTACTAAAGAATAATTACTCACCAACATGACTCACATATCACTATCATGATATCTCAAAACTATTACAAAGAATCAAGTTTATTTTGTCAAATGATCTTCATGAAAGTTTTTATTATATCCCTCTTGAATATCTATCACTTTGGAACTAATTTCATATGTTGCTTTTGATAAGGTCAAACAAATTTTAGTGAAGAACATGAGCATAAATTTTTTTGTCTCTCAAAATAAAAAAAGTGAAGCATGAGAGAATTTCTCCAAAATTTTACTAACTCTCAAATTAATCTAAGTGAAGCATGACAGCATTTCTTCAAAAATATTAAAGCACACCATGCTCAAAAAGATGTAAGTGAAGCACTAGAGCAATTACATAGCTCAAAAAAATTAAGTGAAGCAAAAAGAGCGATTCTAACAAATCAAAGCATAATTTTGGCTCTCCAAGTAGGTGTGTTCAACAAGGATACTTGACACAAAAAGATCAAAACAAGCAAAGACTCATATAATACAAGACGCTCCAAGCAAAACTCATGATATGTGATGAATAAAAATATAGCTCCAAGTAAAATACCGATGGTCGTTAGAAGAAAGAGGGGATGCCTTCCGGGGCATCCCCAAGGTTAGTTGCTTGGTTCTCCTTGAATAATAACTTGGGGTGCCACGGGCATCCCCAAGCTTAGTCTATTTTCACTCCTTATTCCTTCATCCATCGTGATCTCACCCAAAACTTGAAAACTTCAATCACAAAAAACTCAACAAAACCTTGGTGAGATCTGTTAGTATAACAAAACAAATCAATACTCTAAGTATTGTTGCAAACCCATTCATGTTTTATTTTTGCATTATATCTACTATATTCTAAATTTTCCAAGGCTTATACCCTCCAATGCAATCCATATATTTATCAAAATAAGCACACAATGCAAAGAAAACATAATCTGACAAAAACAGAACAATCTGTAGTAATATGAAAACTTCGAATACTTCTGTGACTCCAAAAATTCTGAAAATTTTGGACAACGTAGGCAATTTGTATATCAATCTTTGGTACAAAAATCAGGATTTTATCGTGCTTCTATGATTTTACAAAATTCTGTTACTAGCATACAAAGTTTCTGTTTTTCAACAAGATCAAATCAACTATCACCCAACATGATCCCAAAGGCTTTACTTGGCACAAACACTAATTAAAACATTAAAAAACACAATCATAACAGTAGCATGATTGTGCAAACACTCAGGAACAGAAAGAAAAAGCCAAATATAAATTTTATTCATTAGGTTGCCTCCCAACAAGCGCTATTGTTTTATGCCCCTAGATAGGCATAATGCATAGATTCAAGTGTTGTAATTTTTGGTTTTTGATCCATAGGATGCCCTCATGACTGATTCATATGGTGGCTTAATTATTGTTCTAGATAAGTGTTCCATACCCTTTCTTAGTGGAAATTGAAATTTAATATTTCCTTCTTTCATATCAATCACGGCACCAATAGTGCTTAAAAACGGTCTACCAAGTATAATAGGACAAGAAGGATTGCAATCAATATCAAGAACAATAAAATCTATGGGAACATAATTTCTATTTGCAAGAATAAGAACATCATTAATTCTTCCCAAAGGCTTTTTAATATTAGAATCCGCCAAGTGAAAATTAAGAGAATACTCTTCAATATCGATAAGACCAAGCACATCACATAAAGATTTCGGAATCTTGGAAACACTAGCACCCAAATCACATAAATCAAAATGCTCATAATTTTTTATCTTGACTTTGATAGTAGGTTCCCATTCATCATGCAATTTTCTAGGAATTGAAATCTCTAGTTCCAATTTTTCTTCCAAAGCTTTCATCATGGCATCAACAATATGTTTAGTAAAAGCTTTATTTTGTTCATAATCATGGGGTGAATATATCATGGATTGCAACAAAGACATACAATCAATCAAAGAGCAATTATCACAATTAAAGTCTTTGTAATCCAAAAGAGTGGGCACATCACTGGTTAAAGTTTTGACCTCTCCAAACACACTTTTATCAATTTTTTCAATAAGATTTTCACCCTCCTAATTATTGGGACGCCTTCTAGCTAAAGTTGACTCTTATTTAGTCCCTTTGTAATCAATTTTAATTTTACTAAACAAGGAATCAATAGAAGAAGCACCAATCATTTTAAGATCTTCATCACTTTTATGAAAGCAATCACTAGACAACGCTCTTTCTAGAAATTCTCTTTTAGCTCTAAGCATAGCGGTTCGTTTCTTACTTTCATCCATAGAAACATATAAAGCTTTAATTGATTCATCAACCATGGGTAAAAAAAAATTCATCTTGAGTTTTTCTACATCATGAGAAATTCTATCAATGCTTCTAGGCATATCATCAATCTTATTCAACTTTTCTTCTATCGTAGTATTGAAAAATAAATGAGCATTGATAAATTATTCAATATTATTCTCAAGATCAGAGGTGTTCCTATTATTATTGAAAGAAGAATTACCATAGTTATTACCATAATTATTAGAGGAATTTCCAGGAAAAGGCCTAGGATTAAAATTACCTCTATAAGCATTGTTATTAAATTGTTTCGCGAGAAAAATCTCACATCTACGGAATCACTATTTTGCTCAATCAAAGTAGACAAAGTCACATCATTAAGATAAATAGGAGCACTTTTATTAGCAACCAATTTCATAAGAGCATCAACTTTTTCACTCAACGTACTAATTTTTCAACCGAATTAACTTTTTTTACTAGTAGGTGCTCTTTTAGTATGCCATTGTGAATAATTCGCCATAATATTATCAAGAAATTTAGTAGCTTCTCCCAAAGTAATTTTCGTAAAAGTACCACCCACGGTGGAATCTAAAAGATTTCTAGAAACAAAGTTCAATCCCGCATAAATTTTTTGCATGATCATCCAAAGATTTAAACCATGAGTAGGGCAATTTCTTAACATCAACTTCATTCTTTCCCAAGATTGTGCAACATGTTTATGCTCAAGCTGCTTGAAATTCATGATTTGAGTCCTAAGGAAAATATTTTCGCTGGCGGAAAATACTTAGTAATAAGAGCATCTTTGCACTTATCCCAAGAATCGATACTATTGCGAGGCAAAGAAGAAAACCAAATTTTTGCACGATGTCGCAAAGAAAACAAAAATAATTTCAACTTCACAATATCATTGTCAACATCTTTTTTCTTTTGCATATCGCATAATTCTACGAATGTTCTAAGATGGGACGTGCCATCCTCATTAGGAGTACCGGAAAACTGATCTTTCATAACAAAATTCAACAAAGTGGCATTAATATCACAAGATTGCACACTAGTGGCGGGAGGAGCAATCGGAGTGCTAATAAAATCATTGTTATTGGTATTGGAAAAATCACACAACTTGGTGTTTTCTTGAGTCATCGTGACTACGCAAACAAGATTGCACACAAAAAACAGATCCGACGAGAAAACGGCAAACGAAAAAAAGAGGGCGAATAAAATGACATTTTTTTGTGAAGTGGGGGAGATGAAAACGAGAGGCAAATGATAAATAATGTAAATTGCAAGGAGATGAGATTTGTGATTAGGAACTTGATAGATGTTGATGATGTCTCCCCGGCAACGATGCCAGAAATTCCTTTTGATGTTGCTTGAACTACGTCGGTATTTCCCCAAAGAGGAAGGGATGATGTGGCACAACTACGATAGGTATTTCCCTCAGTTATGAAACCAAGGTATCAATCCAGTAGGATAACCAAGCAACACGATGTAAATGGTACCTGCACACAAAGAGCAAATACTTGCAACCCGACGCTTATAAGTGGTTGTCAATCCCTTTTTCGGGTAACGGCGCTAGAGATTGTCAAGTTGCCGCAATAAAAATTGTGTAGATTGGATAAATAGATCTCGATAAAACACGAAATAAAAGAAGTAACAAGAAAGCGTAGCAAGGTATTTTTGGGTTTTTGGTATAATAGATCTGAAAATAAAAGCGGAAAATAAAAGATCGGAAAGCAAATATGATAAAGAATAGACCCGGGGGCCGTACATTTCACTAGTGGCTTCTCTCAAGAAATAGCACACGGTGGATAAACAAATTATTGTTGGGCAATTGATAGAAGATCGAATAATTATGACGATATCCAAGGCAATGCTCAATATATAGGCATCACGTCCTAGATTAGTAGACCGGCTCCTGCCTGCATCTACTACTATTACTCCACATATCGACCGCTATCTAGCATGCATCTAGTGTATTAAGTTCATGGAGAAACGGAGTAATGCAATAAGAAAGATGACATGATGTAGACGAGATCTATTCATGTAGGAATAGCCCCCATATTGTTATCCTTAATAGCAACGATACATGTGTGTCTTGCTGCCCCTTCTATCACTGGGAAAGAACACCGCACGATCGAACCCATCACAAAGAACCTCTTCCCATGGCAAGAAAAATAGAACTAGTTGGCCTAATTAAACAAAAGATTCGAAGAAAAAATATGAGGCTATAAATAATCATGCACAATATAAGAGATCAAAATATGACTCAAATAGTAATCATGGATATAGATCTGATCATAAACTTAAAGTTCATCGGATCCCAACAAACACACAACAAAAAAGAGTTACATCAAATAGATCTCCAAGATACCATTGTATTGAGTATCAAGAGAGAAAGAGAGAGAGAGGAATCCATCTAGCTACTGACTACGGAACCGTAGTCTATGATGAACTATTGACGCATCATCGGAGAGGCACCTATGAGGATGATGAACCCCTCTGTGATGGTGTTTAGATTCCATCTCATGGTTCTGGAACTTGGGGCGGCTGGAATTTTGTTTCGTCAACTCCCCTAGGGTTTCTGGAATATTTGGGGATTTATAGGGCGAAGAGGCGGTGCAGGAGGCCACCGAGATGGGCACAACCCGCCTTGGCACGCTTGGGCTCCTGGGCGTGCCCTGGTGGGTTGTGCCCCCCTCTGAGCCTCCCTCTGGTGCTTCTTTGGCCCATCAGGTGTCTTCTGGCTCAGAAAAATTCTTCAAAAAGTTACGCTGCGTTTCGACTCGGTTTGGTACTGATTTTCTATGAAGTAAAAAACCAAGCAAAAAAACAGCAACTGGCACTGGGCACTATGTCAATAGGTTAGTCCCAAAAAAGTTATAAAGTTGTTATAAAATGATTGTAAAACATCCAAGAATGATAATATAATAGCATGGAACAAGCAAAAATTATAGATACGTTGGAGACGTATCAAGGGATGATATGCTCACCTGGATTGGATAGCAGTCTACTCTGTCGCCGTCGCCTGTTTTCGTCCCGGAAACCCTAGCAATGTGAATCGCGCCTCTAATTAAAAACAAACCCAAATGGACCAGATGAGAGGGGCAGGCTCAATTGTGTACCCCAGGACCGGAGAACGACGGAGATCACCGGAATCGATCGGAATTGAAGCAGCGGCGACGACGAGCGGCACGAAAGAGGGAGAGAAAGGGGATCCAGAACAGAGCAGCAGGGACAAGAGAGAGGGAGCGGGTCAATGAAGCCATTGCCCCCTTCATTTTGACCCCCAGGGCATCCTAATACTATTTGGGCTTGGACCAAAAATATCAGCACCTAAAAAAATCAAAAGAAAAAATATGTAAAATTGAAGTCTGAAAGTACATATAATAAAAAATGTTAGTATTTCCATTTAAAATAATATAAATTTGATAAAATTAGTAAACTACAATATATTATAAAAATATCAGCTCCTAAAAAATAAAAAGGAAAAAACAATAAAATTGAAGTCTCAAAGTAGATAAAAAATGTCAGTATTTCCACTTAAAATAATATGAATTTGATAAAATTTAGTAAATTACAATATACTATAAAAAGATCAACACCTGGAAAAAGTAAAATTAAAGTCTCAAAATACATATAATAAAAATGTCAGTATTTCCATTTAAAATGATATGAATTTGGTAAAAGTAAACTACAATGTAGTATAAAAAAGATCACCACCTAATAGTGCTGGCGTGGAAACCAATGGCACGCCACAAATAAACATAATAGTGTTGGCGTACCATGTCATACCATGCCAGCACTATATTATGCCTTGTACAAATTGTTGAGCTCATATACTTCTGACATCTACGGGTTTTTGTATGCCACCACTATGCCCCTACTAATGTTGTACCAAATAAGCCAACACCACCATTATCTGAAAAATAATAGTGTTGAGTTGATAAAAACTGGCGCGCCACCAACAAAAGTTGTGGCTAGCACTTTTCCACTAGTGCAAGCTGACTTGAACCTAAGGGGTCGCACGCTTAAGGGAAGGAACCTGTGAGGGATCCGACTCCACGAGTCAGATGTGATCCTACTCGGACTCGAATCCAGGCCAAACAGACTTTGGGCCTTAGGATCCATGCGAGGCCCAAGAGTTGAGTCCGCGACAGGTGCCTATATATAGTGAGGTGTGACACAGTCATTCAGTTGATCACTTTAACAACCATAACTAGGGCTTTTGCATGTGTTGCAACTAGCCACCTCCAATCGCCGCCGGTTGTGTGATCGGACCTAGCAGTCCGTCACATGATCTTCCTCCTGCACGCGTTGAAATCGTTAGAGGCGGTGCACTTGATCCACTCCGGCGAACCTATTCGTGGGATCTGATCGGCTACATGGGAGATCGACGAGGAGGAGACGACTCTGGAGACACGCTGCCTCAACTCTACTTCTGCTTCACGTCACTACGCATCTAGTGGTAACGATCCATGATCCATCTCCTGTAGCATGTTCATGGTTGATCTGTGCATAGGGAAAAATTTAAATTGCAACCGATGCACCTAGCGTAGAACCCAACACACTGGGCCATGAATCAGGCCAGGTTCCGCGACGCTCGACGGAGGGCAAGGTGGGCCAAGTACAAAGAGTACAGGCGTCCTCATGACCATCGTGCCATAGTGTACTTCACGACAAGGATTGTGGTGGTGGTGGAGGAGGAACAAGAAGCGGTGGCAATGGAGGTGGAAGAATAAGATGCGGTGGCGAAGGTTGTAAGGGCGCCAGAGCCAGCCATCAAAGCATGTCAATCGAGTAGGAGAAGAACAAGGCCAAGGGCACCCGTGAAGGAAATATGACCTAGAGGCAATAATAAAGTTTTTATTTTATATTTCCTTATATCATGATAAGTGTTTATTATTCATGCTAGAATTATATTAACCAGAAACTTGATACATGTGTGGATACATAGACAAAACACGATGTCCCTAGTAAGCCTCTACTAGACTAGCCCGTTAATCAAAGATGGTTAAGTTTCCTAACCATAGACATGTGTTGTCATTTGATGAACGGGATCACATCATTAGGAGAATGATGTGATGGACAAGACTCATCCGTTAGATTAGCATAATGATCCTTAAGTTGTATTGCTATTGCTTTCTTCATGTCATATACATATTCCTTTGACTATGAGATTATGCAACTCCCGGATACCGGAGGAATACCTTGTGTGCTATCAAACATCACAACGTAATTGGGTGATTATAAAGATGCTCTACACGCATCTCCGAAGGTGTTTGTTGGGTTGGCATAGATCGAGATTAGGATTTGTCACTCCGAGTATCGGAGAGGTATCTCTGGGCCCTCTCGGTAATGCACATCACAATAAGCCTTTCAAGCAATGTGACTAATGAGTTAGTTACGGGATGATGCATTACAGAACAAGTAAAGGGGCATGCCGGTAAAGAGATTGAACTAGGTATGAAGATGTCGACGGTCGAATCTCGGCAAGTAATATATCGATGACAAAGGGAATAACGTATGTTGTCATTATGGCATGACCGACAAAGATCTTCGTAGAATATGTGGGAACCAATATGAGCATCTCGGTTCCGCTATTGGTTATTGACCTGAGAGGTGTCTCGGTCATGTCTACATAGTTCTCGAACCCATAGGGTCCGAACGCTTAAGGGTCGCTGACGATTTTGTATTATATGAGTTATGTGATTTGGTGACCGAATGTTGTTCGGAGTCCTGGATGAGATCACGAACATGACGAGGAGTCTCCAAATGGTCGAGAGGTAAAGATTCATATATAGGACAATAGTATTCGGACACTGGAAGTGTTCTGGGCGTACCGGGTACGTATCGCGTCACCAGAAGGGGTTCCGGGCAACCCCCGGCAATCTATATGGGCCTAATGGGCCAAGTGGGGAAACACACTAGCCACAAAGGGGCTGGTGTGCCCCCCCCCCCCATATGGGCTGGCCAAATTGGAGAAGGAAAGGGGAAGAAGGAAAGGAAAAAGGGAATAGGATTCCCCCTTCCCCCTCTTCCCTTCCTACTCCGAATAGGAATAGGAAAGAGGGGAGGCCAAATTGGGAGGACCCCAAGTATGATTCCTCCTACTTGGGGCGCCCGCTTGGCTCCCTCTCCTTCCCTCCAACCTATATATATGTGGGGGGCACCGCTAGAACACACACGAATCATTGTTAGCCGTGTGCGGCGCCCCCTCCATAGTTTACACCTCCGGTCATATTCACGTAGTGCTTAGGCTAAGCCCTGCGCGGATCACTTCACCATCACTGTCACCACACCATCATGCTGACGAAACTCTGCCTCGACACTTTGCTGGATTAAGACTTCGAGGGACGTCATCGAGCTGAACGTGTGCAGAACTCGGAGGTGCCATACGTTCGGTGCTTGATCGGTCGGAATGAGAAGAAGTTCGACTACATCAACCGCATTGTCAAACGCTACCGCTTACGGTTTACAAGGGTACGTAGACACACTCTCTCCCTCTCGTTGCTATGCATCTCCTAGATAGATCTTGCGTGAGCGTAGGATTTTTTTTTGAAATTACATGCTACGTTCCCCAACAGTGGCATCTGTCGTGGGAGTAAGTCTGACAGTAAAAATAGGGGGTACATAGCAGGAGGCAATGCCCTAGCTACGGTGAGGTTGTACATGCAAGTTTATGAGTTCAGGCCCCTCTCGGAGGAGGTAACAGCCCTACGTGTCGGTGCCGAGAGGCTTGTCGACCGAAATATGCGTGAGAGTTACAGGGGCTGTGAACCTTTGTGCGAGAGGAGGGGGTGACTTATATAGAGTGCGTCAGACCCCTCCAGCCCTCAGTTACACAGGGTTCAAAGTAAGTTAAGACAGGGCATTACTGGTAACGCCTGCTATAAATGACTATTAATGACCTTTAAGACTACGGAGTGAACGCCTGACTGTTGCCATCCTGGGGTGGCTTTAGATCTTCTGTGCTCCGAGTGATTCTTTGTACGGTCAAGTGACGCTATCTTGGTCGAGTGGAATTGGGGTATCCGAGTGGAATAGTTGGTCGAGTGGATTGCACTCCAAGGTGATTTTAGTTGGTATCTTATGTTTTACTTTAAATGTCTTTGACTCTAGGGCAGTGTCCTTGGGTAGGGCGTCTAGGTCAGGCCTATGACCCTACCCTAGGTACATGTCATTGTCATTAGCCCCCGAATGGATTGAGGTCCAAGTGAAGAAGGGTTGAAGTTGGTTCTGACTCGATTCCATGCTTCAGAGGCATTTCATCGGAGTCTGGAAATCATACTCGAACTTCAACCTTGCATCAGTCACCTTGATCATTTTTGAGGTCGTCGAGTGAATTATGTCGTCAATCTTTGAGTGAATTAGAGTGTGAAATCTTCGGTGTGATTGATTGCTCTGCGGTTCCTGGATCTCACGGGATTCGAAATTTTGGAGAAGCGCGTGAGATGAAGCGTGGCGCAGTAAGCAGAACAGATAGACACCCATGGGTTAGCCACTTGGAAGGGGCCCCATAAAAGGCGCCGAGGCCAATGCATGACATTGTGCGTTCCAGTCCATCCCCTTCCTATCTGCTTCTCCACCGTGCCCTCCCTGCTCTCGACGCTTCCGCCCGGCCCGCGCGCACTCCGCCGCCATGGTGAAGGATAAGATTGCAGCCCTGGAGCGTGTAAAGAAGGTGATGGCGGCGGCGAAAGGCAAGAAGACGGCGAGGGGGTCGTCGTCGTGGTCTGGTCTGCCTCCTGGTTGGATCCAGGGGGACTGGATCCGCTCCACCGTCCTAAAGGAGAACCAGGAGAATCTTGCCAACGATGGCTTGATTGCTCACGGGTCTTGGAGGCTGCCGAGGAATGAATCCGAGCCCCAGCAGCGCGAGGGTGAGTGTGTCCTCCTCACCACCCATTTTGACCGGGGTTTCTCTCTGCCTCCACATCCATTCTTCCGGGGTTTCTTGAATTTCTTTGGTGCTCAGATCCACCATTTTCCTCCCAACACAATCTCCTATCTCGCTGCATTCATTTCTATGTGCGAGAACTTCTTGGGCTGCCAGCCGCACTGGGGCTTATTCAAACACATCTTCACTTGTCGTTCCCAGGCGGTGAAGAAAGCGAATCCGATGATGAAAATAAGCACGTGATCCAGATGTGTGGGGGGTTAGGGATCCAGATTAGAGGTAGAAGTACTTTTCCTCCTATGACCTTTCCCAAGTCAGTCAGGGGCTGGCAGTCAACCTGGTTCTACTACAAGGACATTCCGACTCCTGGCCAGTCGACTGGACTTCCCCTTTTCACCATGGAGAGACTCCGTCAGCCTTCTTCCCTGATCCTGACCGCTCAAAAAAAGCAAGGTGGCCATTTTGGTCGACGCACTCGTCAATTTAGTCCGGGAGGGTGTGACTGGCATGGATCTGTTGGAGGTATTTCTCAGTCAGCGAATCCAGCCTCTCCAAGCTCGTGATCACCCGATGTGGATGTAGTCGGGCCCAGAAGACACAGCCCGAATTCATCCAGAGGAGGTTGATGAGGAGACAGTGGCCCAGTGGCTCAAGAGCATCACTAGAAACTAGGATAACCCCAGGGGGTCCAGGAGGGTTCTGCCATTCGACGCCAACCACGCTCCAGAAGAGTTTGGGCTCAATTTACCGAGTGTTTTTTCTTTCTGATTTGCAATCGTTCTTGAATCTGACTGGTATCTGTGATTTGTGTTTTGCAGGCTTTCACCCAGATGTACTCGATGCCGAACGGAGAACATTATCAAGAAGGAGTTGCGAGTGATGGAGACAACGGTGATATTCAGTATGCAGACGACAGTGAAGATGACAGTGAGGACTCCAGCAGCAACGAAGAAGTCGATGCGCCGCCCCACTCGGAGCGTCGTTCCAAACAGTCCCATGATCCTGCAGGGGAGCACGGCAAGGTGGTAGCGTCGAGTGTGAAAATCCCAAAACACACTCGGACGTCGACTCCTGAGCCATCAGAGAAGGCCGCGAAGCAGGCCAAAGTTGCCCCTCCTAAACCTCGGAAGGCTCTGCCTAAGATCAAGGTGGTTGTTCCTGTTGCCTCTGCGTATGTGACAGCCTGGTTTTTGCCCTCTCTTATTTGCTTGAGTTATCATTTGAAATGTTTTGAAACTTGGAGTTTTGAATCTTTTCATTTGGACTTAAACACTTGGGCATCCTTGGCTTTCACCCAAGTGTTCATTTCTCTCCCAAACCATCATTTCACTCCTGATCCACCTCAAATAATATTTTGAATATTTTTCTTAAATGAAAAATATTCAATTTCTCTCTAAAACCCTAAGCTAAATCTGTTTGCTCCAAAGCAACCCTAATTTGTATGGCTCAGCAAATTTTGAGATAATTCACAAATATTCTAGGGACCCTAGTGCACCTCCGTGAGCAAAAATATTTCACCACTTTTTGGAATATTTTTGCTACAGAAAATCTTTTCTGTTCTAGACAGAAATGGTGGTTTCTGCAGCAACTACCATTTTACTTGCTCCATTTGACCTGATCTTTCTTGTGCTTATTTACCTTAGTAACTCCAAGCTAGCCTCCAAAGCACAGCTTCAAACTCCCAGCCATTTGGCCACAGTAACATCACAAAGTTACTGTCCAGAAACTTACCAGACTTGTAAAACTTTCTCTACTGCACCTGGATCCAAACCCAACCGTGGTAAACTTCAAAACCACCACGAACAACATGCCAGACATGGTTTTTGGACGAAGCCCGGCCTGTGGAGGGAGTTGATGCAGTGACCACGCGTGTCCATGATGCCAGGCATGCGTGTCGACGCGCTCTGGGAGCCGTCGAGCGCTCTGTTCGCGCGTGCTCACTTCCCCCGACTGCCAAACCTAGCCAAAATATGCCACCATCATTGTCTCAACACCATTAACTCCACCCTGGCACTAGCCGACACCTGAGCTCGCCGCAGCGAGCACGGGCAAGGTCCGGCCAGCCCAACAGTGCGGGCGCACTGTGCTCGTCGTCACCCCCCTTGATCCTGTGCTCGTCTCCGCTCGCCCACAGTGGCCGCGTGACCTCCATCGCCTTCTCCCCCTCTCACTGACGTTGCTCGTCGCCGGGCGCCGTGGACAGGTGTCCACCGATGGAGCCCGAAGCACCCTCGCTGCTCGCCTATATATAGAGGCCCTCCCCAGCCTCTCCGAGCATCCTCCAGCACTCACACACACTCCACGGTCTAGTAGGAAGCCGTAGCCCAGTCGGGCAGGCCTCGGGCCGCCGTCCCCGAGCTCGAGCTCGTCGGCGATCCCCTCTGGTCGCCGTGGCAGCTCCAGCCCCTCCCAGGCCTGAGCAACCTCTCCAGGGCCTCCGCCTTTCTCCGGTGAGGCTGTCTTGCCCTCTTGGAGCACCTGGGGCGGCCTCTGCTTGCTGTCTTCTTCAACTCCGACGACCTCCTCGTTCTGCCGCCGCTCGCGAGCTCAATTTCGACGCCGTCCGACCACCCCTAGCCATGCTACGGGTATGGGCAGGTGCGCCTCGACCTCCTCTTGCCATCCCTCCCTCTCGTTTTGGCCAAAGAGTCCTTGTCGCCGGCGAGAGCTCCGGCGAAGCCGCGGCCATCTCTGTTTCCCTCTCCCTCTTCCCCCACCTGACTAGCGGGGCTCGCTAGTCAGTCACTCAGTACGCGCGCAAAGCGGTACGAGTGGTGGCGCCCCTGGGCTTTACGCCTTCGACGTCACCCCCCCCCCCCCCCAAGTCTTTTTCTTTTTATTTCAAATTCATTTGAATTTACAGGACACTTCAAACAGTTATAACTTTTTAACCATAAGTCCAAATGAATTGATTATTTTTGCACTGTGTTCTTTGAAAGAATCTAACAGCTCACCAAAGATGAGATTTTTCTGAGCTGTTTAGAATTTCTGGTGAATTTCATAAGTGTTCTTGATATTTTTTTGTGTGTTTAAAATTATTTTCAAAAGGTGAGGCTTGTCTTGAGGATCACCAGGAGGCTTGTGAACCTCATCTGCACTAAGGCAAGCCACAACAACATTCTTATGATGCCATTTCAATATTTGTGATTTTCTCACTTGAATGAAATGATTAATCCATGCATTTAAATAATTGTTGAGTTATTTTATTTTGTTAAATGTTGAATAATTTTCATGCTTGATTTACAGAATAGTTGAAACTAGTTTAGTGGATAAAGCAAGTTAAGATTTATTTGAGGGGATGTTAGAAATAATTTTGTTATGCATGGTAGTTACTTTAGTTATATTTTTGCCCTCCTAAAATTGATAGAAATTTGTTAGAGAATATTCTGTTAAATATTTTGTTAAATCATATTACTTGTTTTACAGAAAGTTTGAACTTAATTTAGTGACAAAGAAAGTAAGGATTGTTGATAGTAAAAATCTTTTGTTATGCATATGAAAAAGTTATCGGAGTTGCTTTCTTGCGTAAGAAATTAATGAAACTTGCTGCAAAATATTTTGGTTAAGTTGTGAGTCATCTTGAGCTAAGTAGAGTAACGTGAGTTGTTGATGGTTATGCTTGGTAACTTCGGTCATTTTTATATGATGCATGTGTCGTTTTGCATTTGATGGCATGCTATGACACCGGTCATTGTTAGTTTAAGTTGAAACTGAAAATAACTCAACTTGAATACACCGTTGACTGGGTCATGGTGCCGCTGAATCGATTTCATTCCAGTGCAACCACATTTGCCTTTATGGGGGGCCTTGATTCGGTCCATTAACACGGCCTCTGGTCGGTGCCTCCATCTAGGGAGGGTTATGTCGTGTTTGCCCTGGCCCGGCAAGCAGACATAACCTTGTGTGCTCGTTGATGAGATAATGGTACTGATTTCCCCAAGTGGGAGTTTCCCCGAGTGGGAGTTTGACCACGACGGTGGTTGGGGTGTCTTTGGTAGACACGGGCCACCCAGGACCAGCCCATTGTGGATTTGGGTCGGAGTGGCCGGGGGAGTGTTGTTGCAATGGACGTGTTTCGTCAGAATGCCGTTGGTCCACCCGAATGGGAGTGCGAGGCCACGGGTTCCATGGTGTGGGTCCAGTGTGCTACCTCTGGAGAGTGTATAATCTATCGATAGCCACGTCCACAGTTAAGGACACCTCATAGTAGGTCCCACCATGAGTCAACGAATAACAAAAATTTCACACTAAGCTGTAAACTTTGCATTGTCGAGGATGGCAGAAAGGCCATCGCGGAATTTGGGACCAGATATTGGTCGTGGTTGTGATCGCCGTAAGGATCATGAGTCATTTTGTTTTACCATGTTGGTGGTGTGTTTTACCACGTTGGTGGTGTGTTTTACCATGTTGGTGGTGTGTTTTACCATGTTGGTGGTGTGTTTTACCACGTTGGTGGTGTTTGTGATCCGAGGATGATCACGGTTGGTAAGTTGTCCTGAGGGACGTTCGAGCATGATCACAGCATGTTGACATGTAGTGTTGCATTTTAATTGGTTAAAAATCATGATGTTGTTTGTCATTATGATTATGCTTGTTGTGAGCTTGCAAGTACATTCAATGTACTGACCTGACGTGTCATGCCAGATTTCAGGAAAGTCTCGTTGGAAAGGAGCTCTGTTCGAGTCTAGATCGTGTCCACATCGGTGTCCCTGTGAGATGGAGCTTCCGCTACGACGTTATTCCGCTGCCACGTAGTTGTTCGGATCGAGGCCCCTTTATGTTCACTAAATAATGTACATATTGTTCAGCCGCACCGAGTGTGCCACTTGGCCTTGACCGCTGTTGTAATATAAACTATGTTCCGCTAGCATCAATAAAGCGGTTGTTTTCTGTACCAATATGTTGTGTGTTGCCAGAAGACATGATCTCTGGGCTGGCAATGCAGGGTAAACTGGTCGTTCTGAGCCGGGGTGCCACAGCGTAAGTGTTTCACTCTTTTCTTTGTCTTCACTGCAAACTTCTTTTCTTGTTTAACCGAGTGAAATTCTGAACTTTTAGTGCTGCTACTTATGTAACTTCCATGGACGTTGGCGAGGAGCGGGGTGACGTGGAAACCGCAAACGCGGCCACTTCTCAGGCAGGTACAATTCTACATCCATGCTCTCACTTTGCCAACTATTTTGATGGTCGACTAAATTCTTATGGTCGAGTGTTTTGCAGCGCCAACAAATGTTATCCAACTTCCATACGATGATGATGATGAAGAAGTGCCTCAAAGGAATACAGGGAGAAGGGGTAGAACTCTGAGCAAGAGGGTGCCTGCTAGGAAAGCATCTCAGTCGGCATCAGAGCCAGTCGTTCAGCAACTTGGTCATCCAATTCGAACTTCTATTTCTTTTGCTGATCCTTTGTCGACTGACCAGCCTTCGGCGTCAATTGCCCAGGCCCCTGATTTGACTGTGCAGCTTCAAGCTTCAGCTCCACTGGTTACGTCATCTGTTCCAACAACTCCTTTTTTTGTTACTCATCACGTCCCAGAGGATCAAGTAGGAGCTGCCAAGGAGGCCATGATCCAGGCGGGTCTGATGATGGACCGACAGAAGGTGGTGTATGACACTAGCAAGGCCGCCTATGACGCCAGTTCTGCCCTCCAAGCCAACGTTCGAGTAAGTGGGATTGTAAGTTGATTTCTGATTGGCTTCTAGCTTGACTTTTGCTCTGTTAGGATATGCTGCCTGAAAACTTGTGACGCCCTCGATTCAATCGTACACTAATCATACACGCAAATGTGTACGGTCAAGATCAAGGACTCACGGGAAGATATCACAACACAACTCTAGACACAAATTAAAATAATACAAGCTTTATATTATAAGCCACGGGCCTCGAGGGCTCGAATACATAAGCTCGAATACACAAGAGTCAGCGGAAGCAACAATATCTGAGTAAAGACATGAGTTAGACAAGTTTGCCTTAAGAAGGCCAGCACAAAAGCAACAACGATCGAAAAGGCAAGGCCTCCTGCCTGGGAGCCTCCTAACTACTCCTGGTCGTCGACGACCTCCAATGTAGTAGTAGGCATCGGCGGTGGCATCTGGCTCCTGGGCTCCGACATCTGGTTGCATCAACCCGAAAGAAGAAGAAAGGGGGAAAAGGGGGAGCAAAGAAACCGTGAGTACTCATCCAAAGTACTCGCAAGCAAGGATCTACACTACATATGCAACATTATCAAAGGAAGGATGTATATGTGGACTGGGCTACAGAAATGCCAGAATAGAGAGAAGGCCTAGTCCTATCGAAGACTAGCATCTTCTGGAAACCACCATCTTCCAGCAACAGGAGGGAGTAGAGTAGCATAAGGTAAAGTAGTAGAAGTGTTATCAACCTCATCCAGAGATCCTTTCTCGACTCCCTACGAGAAAGCAATCCCAGAGCCATACTATCCAGTTATCATCACAATCCATTTCTCATACCCAAGTCTCATCTCAAGTCTCCAGTTCTAGTTGTATCGATCGGGATACAACTCCAAGTGTCCGTTACCGTAGGACAGGCTATCGATAGATGTTTTCTTCCCTGCAGGGGTGCACCAACTTACCCACCACGCTCGATTAACTCCGGTCGGACACACTTTCCTGGGTCATGCCCGGCCTCGGCCAAACAATACGCTGCAACCCGACCTAGTCTTAATAGAGAGGTCAACACGTCGGACTAAACCTATGCCCCCAGGGGTCATGGGCCATCTCCCCGGGAACTCCTGCACGTTGCGTACGTGGCCGGTGAGCAGACCTAGCTACCTCCTTCAACAAGGCAGGCGCTTACGCAGTCCAACCCGGCGCGCGCCGCTTAGTCACTGACGTCTATTAAGCTTCGGCAGATGTATACGACGCAGAACGCCCATACTATGCCCACGTGATGGTTAGTGCTATCAGGCCAGAGGCCCCTCGGATCAAATATCCAAATCGTAGTGGATTAGCAACGCGCGGTAACAAGCAGAGACTCATGAAAGAGGTGACCCCGTTGCCCCGTCTTGAGGACTTGCGGCAAGGGCTAGGAATGCCCGGCCACGCCTCGTAATTATCTCGCAGGCACCCTCCAGGCCAACTCGTCTCCACATCACTCGCAATTAAGCTCGCGCAGGTATCCCTCAGGGCCGACCCGTCTTTCCAATTAACAGCGGTAAAGTCCAAGTATCCATGTGTCCAAACATCAAGGGGAAAAACCCGAGGAATCACCCCCAATGAATTCCACTAGATGTAATCATCAAGGTGAACGTAAGAGGAATCACCCTCGAGGTTCACACTCGAGGGGTTGCATGACAGAGCCGTATCGGAAGTGGTTAAGGCGGAAATCACCCTCGATGACCATGACTGAATAGCTACACTACAGGGTTAACATCAGAAGTGTTGTAGAGGTCTCACCCTCGGCACTCGATAGTAACCCAGTAGTGTTGAGCAACTAAGGGGAAAGTGATGTGCGGTGTCGGGGCCTGGTCTTCGATCCCGTTGATCGGGTCTTTGATGATGAAGCAGGGGCAACAGGGACAAGGTGGGGTCACTGATGTATCACTAACCAACCAATACTAAGCAGTTTAGGATAAGCAGGTAAGGTACAACAGCAGATACAAAAGCAGGCTATGCATCAGAATAGAAGCAAACAATAACAGTAGCAAAATCTAATGCAAGCATGAGAGAATGGAATGGGTGATATCGGGATGATTAAAGGGGGGCTTGCCTGGTTGCTCAGACAAGAAGGAGGAGCCGTCGTCGACGTAGTCGATCAAAGGGGCAGCATCGGTCTCAGGATCTATCGGAGAGAAGAGGGGGAAGAAACAGTAAATATAAAGCAAACATAGCATCACAAAGCATAACGTGGCAATATGTTGTGCCGAGTGTGACCTAACGTATGGCTACACGATATAGGTGAAGGGGGAATTCAACCGGGAAGGTATTCCCGGTTCCGGACCTGTGTCAGACAAATGACCGGAGGGGGAATGTTCCATGTTCAGCATGCTAGGGGCATGTGACAGATGAACGGACCGCGTATTCGAATTCGTTGGATTTTTCTGAGCAACTTTCATACAGAAAACATTTCCATCGGAGATATGGTTTATTTTCTATGAATTTTCAAAGTTTAAACAATTTTTTGGAATTATTAAATTAATAGAAAAGGAATATGATGTCAGCATGACGTGCTAATGATGTCAGCAGTCAACAGACTCGGTGACCAGGTCAAACTGACCTGTGGGTCCACTGGGACCCACATGTCATAGACAGAGAGCTAATTGAGTTCATTTTAATTAAATAGAGCTAATTAAGGGGGGTGGGCCCGGGTGTCAGGGGCTGCTTAGGTTAATTAACCATTTTAAATTACACTCAAGTTAATTAGTGAGTGGGGCCCGTCTGTCATTGACAAGGGACGCCCAGTCAGCAAAGTTGACTAAGTCAACTTAGTCAACAGGGGCCCGTGGGGCCCGCTGGCAGTGTCCCAGGGGGTTGGCCCTGACCGGCCACGTCGGCAGGGCGCCGGAGAAGGCTCCGGCGACCTCTCCCGTGGTGGCACAACGCCAGAGACGGCCGGGATTCGCCTACAGGGGGCCAACACGGGCGCGGGCGGACGCATTTGAACGGGGAGAGCCCACCGCGTCGCGTGGTGAGGCCGGCCGGAGCTGGAGCTGCCGGAAACGGCGCCGGCGACGAGCTTGGCGGCGGTGGCTTTCGGGCGTGCGTGGAAACTGCGCTAGGAGGAACGGGGAGGCGCGCTAGTGGTGGCATTGGACTTGCACGAGCTCCCAGAGCTCGATGCGAGGCTCAGCCGCGCGTTATAGTGGTGAAGGCCATGACGGCGAGCTCGTCGGCGGCGATGCGTGCGGGTGCTAGCGGAGCAGCGGCTACGGCGGCAGAAAAGCTCGGGAGAGGGAGGGGAAACACGCGATGGCTCACCGGGAACCTGTAGAGGAGCAACGCGGGCTCGGGGGAGGCTCGAGGTGGTCGGAACGACGACGGAAGCAGCGACGACTCGAGGTTGAAGACGGCTCGGGGCAGCGTCGTAGCGGCCTTCGGCTCTAGTGCGTCGGCGTGGATGACATAGCGGATGGAGACGGCCTTCGTGGACACGACGGCAGGGCAACATGTAGCCGGTGGCCGTGGCGGAGCGAGGAGGACGACGCCGGGCGCGACGACGAGGCGGATCTGGAGGAGGTGGCACATACGAGAGAGAGCACGAGGGGAGTGGACTCGGGAAAATATCTGGTGGGGGAGTGCTACGTCTCGAGCTAGCGTTGGTTTTCCTCGAAGAGGAGGGGGTGATGCAGCACAGTAGCGTAAGTATTTCCCTCAGTTTTTGAGAACCAAGGTATCAATCCAGTAGGAGGTCACGCGCAAGTCCCTCATACCTGCACAAAACAGTAGCAACTCGCAACCAACGCTTGGGGGTTGTCAATCCCTTCACGGTCACTTACGAGAGTGAGATCTGATAGAGATAATATTTTTGGTATTTTTGCAAAGTGGAAAGTAAAAGCAAAACAAGTAAAATAAAGTAATGGAGATTGATATGATGAGAATAGACCCGGGGGCCATAGGTTTCACTAGTGGCTTCTCTCAAGAGCATAGATATTCTACGGTGGGTGAACAAATTACTGTTGAGCAATTGATAGAATTGAGCATAGTTATGAGGTTATCTAGGTATGATCATGTATATAGGCATCACGTCCGTGACAAGTAGACCGACTCCTGCCTGCATCTACTATTATTACTCCACTCATCGACCGCTATCCAGCATGCATCTAGAGTATTAAGTTAAAAACAGAGTAACGCCTTAAGCAAGATGACATGATGTAGAGGAATAAATTCATGCAATATGATAAATACCCCATCTTGTTATCCTCGATGGCAACAATACAATACGTGCCTTGCAACTCTTTCTGTCACTGAGTAAGGACACCGCAAGATTGAACCCAAAGCCATGCACTTCTCCCATTGCAAGAACTAGCAATCTAGTTGGCCAAACCAAACGGATAATTCGAAGAGACTTGCAAAGATAACTCAATCATACATAAAAGAATTCAGAGAAGATTCAAATATTATTCATAGATAAGTTGGATCATAAACCCACAATTCATCGTTCTCAACAAACACACCGCAAAAAGAAGATTACATCGAATAGATCTCCACGAGAGAGGGGGAGAACATTGTATTGAGATCCAAAAAGAGAGAAGAAGCCATCTAGCTACTAGCTATGGACCCGAAGGTCTGAAGTAAACTACTCACACTTCATCGGAAGGGCTATGGTGTTGATGTAGAAGCCCTCCGTGATGGATGCCCTCTCCAGCGGAGCTCCGGAACAGGCCCCTTGATGGGATCTCGTGGATACAGGAAGTTGCGGCGGTGGAATTAGGTTTTTGGCTCCGTCTCTGGTCTAATGGGGGTACGTAGGTATATATAGGAGGAAGGAGCACGTCGGTGGAGCTCCGAGGGGCCCACGAGGCAGGGGGGCGCGCCCTCCACCCTCGTGACCTCCCCGAAAACTTCTTGGAGTAGGGTCCAAGTCTCCTGGATCACGTTCGGTGAGAAGATCACGTTCCCGAAGGTTTCATTCCGTTTGGACTCCGTTTGATATTATGTTTCCTCGAAATACTGAAATAGGCAAAAAAAATAGCAATTCTGGGCTGGGCCTCCGGTTAATAGGTTAGTCCCAAAAATAATATAGAAGTGGAAAATAAAGCCCAGTATAGTCCAAAACAATAGATAACGTAGCATGGAGCAATCAAAAATTATAGATACGTTGGAGACGTATCAGGGAGCTACCGAAGCTGAGGGGACTCGGCCTTATCCCCACGACACCGTCGGCGAGCCGGCTCGGTGGCGACCTGGCGCGCCCTGGCGCGCTGTCGGAGGAACAGGAAGGGGGGGCATCCGATGCGGGGGAAGCTGGGCCGGCCAGGCTGAAGTGGGCTGAGGCCCAATGGGAGGCCAGGGGCTCTGGCCCTTTTCCTTTCTTTTTGCTTTTGTTTTAACTTTTGCTTTTCTTTTAACAACTTTATGTTATAGCTATTTTAGGCCAGTTAAACAATTGCAAAAAAAGTTGGACCACCACCAATATTGTCAAAAGAATATTTGCCACATGATGAACATTTTAGTTTTCATGTTTGAGCAATTTTGAATTTCACTTAGCATTTGAATTTGCATTCAAAGGGAAAAATGGAAGGAAACAACAGACAAAAATGATAAGAAACTTGTTTAGCAAAATTATGAACTTAACCCCAAGGGTTACTGTAGCATCATTACACCGGGGTGTTACAAATCTCCTCCTCTAAAAGAAATTCTCGTCCCGAGAATTAAGAGGTAGAAGGGAAAAGGTCGGGGTATTCAGCCCGGAGGTTATCTTCGCGTTCCCAAGTGGCTTCCTCTTTAGTATGATTCAACCATTGCACCTTGAGGAACTTGGTAACCTTCTGGCGGGTTCGACGTTTAGCTTCATCAAGAATGCGGATCGGATTCTCTTTGTATGTGAGATCATCTTGAACTTCAATCAATTCCAGATCCACTTCATGTTCCAGATCCTTGAAGCAACGACGAAGTTGCGACACGTGGAAGACGTCATGGATGTGAGAGAATTGAGGTGGCAACTCCAATTGATAAGCCACCAGTCCACGACGGGCCAGAATGCGGAAAGGACCAATGTAGCGTGGAGCTAGCTTGCCCTTGACTCCGAACCGATGAGTGCCTCTCAAAGGAGTGACACGCAGATAAGCTTGTTCACCAGGTTGATAAGTTGAACCCCAGTATTTCCGGTCATAGTTGCTCTTTTGACGGGACTGGGCCGCCTTGAGATTATCCCGGACAATGCGAACCTGCTCTTCAACTTGTTGAATAATGTCTGGACCAATGAGCGTCTGTTCCCCAGTTTCTGACCAATTCAGAGGGGTTCGGCACTTATGTCCATACAGCACTTTGAAGGGTGCCATCTTCAAGCTGGCTTGATAGCTGTTGTTATAAGAGAACTCCACATAAGGGAGAGATTCTTCCCACTTCTTGCCAAAAGAAATAACACAAGCCTGAAGCATGTCTTCAAGAATTTGATTGACTCGCTCGACTTGGCCTTGGGATTGGGGATGATAAGCAGTGCTCCAGGTAATATGAGTTCCCATTGCTTCTTGGAAACTATCCCAGAACTTAGAAATGAAAATATTGCCGCGGTCTGAACTGATCTCCTTCGGAATGCCGTGGAGTGACACAATTCTGGAGATATACAAGTTCGCTAATTGACTAGCAGTGATAGTCTCCTTGACTGGCAGAAAGTGAGCAATCTGTGAGAATTGGTCGATGACGACAAAGATAGCATCATTACCTTTCTGAGACTTGGGAAGGCCAGTGACGAAGTCCATTTGGATCTTATCCCACTTCCATTCAGGAATCAGAAGCGGTTGTAGAAGTCCAGCCGGTTTCTGATGTTCTGCTTTGACGCGACGGCAAACGTCACATTCTTCAATATATCGAGCAATGTCTTGCTTCATATTAGACCACCAGTACTTCTGACAGATGTCTAGATACATCTTGGTACTTCCTGGATGAATAGAGAGAGGGGTGTCATGTGCTTCTTTCATCACCTTCTCTATCATAAGCTCGAACCAGGGTACTACAGTGCGATCTATGAAGTATAAGGTTCCATCTTCATCAAGTGAGAAATCTCTGGATTTCTCTAATGCAAGATCCTTTTTCATCAAATCAACGTGAGCATCTTTCGCTTGAGCAGACTTAATTGCTTTTAGCAGAGTTGGTTCCAGGACAAGGTTATTCAGAGAACCTTGTGGAACTAGTTGAAGGTTCAGCTTGCATAGCTCTTCATAAAGGCGGGGTTGAGCTTTGTAGACCATGTGATTGTTGCAATAAGACTTACGGCTCAGGGCATCAGCCATTACATTAGCCTTGCCAGGTGTATAAGATATACCGTAGTTGTAGTCAGCAATAGCTTCCATCCATCGCTGCTGACGGAGGTTCAGATCTGGCTGAGTAAACAGGTACTTCAGACTCTGATGATCGGTGAAGATCTCACAACGATTACCGAGAAGATATTGTCGCCATAGCTTCAGTGCAAAGATAACCGCAGCAAGCTTGAGGTCATGAACTGGGTAGTTCTCTTCATGAGGACGCACTTGACGGGAGGCATAAGCAATCACTTTGCGCTCTTGCATTAGGACACATCCTAATCCTTGTCGTGAAGCATCGCAATAGATGACGAAGTCCTTGCAAGAATCAGGGGGAGCAAGCACTGGGGCAGAAGTCAGCTTGTTCTTGAGTGTCTGGAAACTTTCCTGACAATTGTCTGTCCAATCGAACTTAACGCCCTTGTGAAGAAGATTAGTCAGGGGCTTGGAAATCTTGGAGAAGTTCTCGACAAAGCGGCGACAATAGCTGGCTGGTTCGAGAAAGCTTCTGACTTGCTTGACAGTCTTCGGAGGGGTCCAGTCAAGAATAGCCTGAACTCGCTCTGGGTTGACAGCAATACCATCCTTGGAGATGACATGACCAAGGTAGGTGACTTCGGGAAGCCAGAATTCGCACTTGGAATACTTGGCATAAAGTTGATGCTCTCGAAGCTTTTCCAGAACAAGACGAAGATGTTCAGCATGTTCTTCTTTATTCTTTGAATATACCAGGATATCATCTAGATAGACTACGACGAACTTGTCGAGGTAATCCATGAATATGTAGTTCATCAGATGGGAGAATGTGGCTGGAGCATTGGTCAAGCCAAAAGACATGACGGTGTACTCGTAAGAACCATAACGAGTGACGAATGCAGTCTTTGGAATATCCTCTTCACGAACATGGATCTGGTGGTAACCCAACCTCAAGTCGAGCTTAGAGAATATCGATGAACCAGCCAGTTGATTATACAGATCATTGATTCGAGGAAGGGGATATTTGTTCTGAATCGTAGCTTGGTTGATAGGACGATAGTCTTGGACCAAACGGTTCGTTCCGTCCTTCTTCTTGATGAAGAGAGAAGGTGCTCCCCAAGTAGAGGAACTTGGACGAATGAAACCCTTGTGAAGAGATTTGTCGATTTCCTCCTTAAGTTCAAGGAGTTCATGAGGTGGCATCTTGTAGGGTCGTTTGGCGATAGGAACGGTGCCTAGTTTTAAGTCGATGACGAACTCGACAGCCCGGGCAGGGGGTATTCCTAGAAATTCTTATGGAAATATGTCTTGGAAGTCGCGAACGACTGGAATCTTTTCAATTCCCTCAAGAGGTGCTGCATTCAACGCATTCAAAGCTTTAAGTCGTGCTTCAGCGTTTTGAACAAGCTGAGCATGGTAGGTTACTATCTCATCGGAAGGATGTAGGAGGTGAACGACCTTGGTGGCGCAAACGATAGAGGCAGTATGCGCTTTCAACCATTCCATTCCCAGAATGAGGTCAATATTGGAAGACTCCAGAATAATGGGAGAAACAAGGAATTCCAACCCTTCAATCTCAACGGGAACATCGCGACCAATCATGGTAGTTTGACATCGGCCCGCAGGGGTGCGTAGCACTATTGGAGTGTTCATGGGCTCGCATCGAATGTCGTGTGCGTATGCAAAATTTTCTGACATGAATGAATGTGATGCCCCTGAATCGAATAAAACTGAAGCTGGTACTGAATTAACAAGGAGAGTACCCATCACAGTAGCAGGCTGGTCTTGAGCTTCATTCAGATCAACATGATTAGCCTGACCACGACCATAAGGTCTCGCATTGTTGTTATGGGGCTGATTGTTATGACCAGTTGAAGGCAGAGCCAGCTGATTCTCATTCTGAGGGCAGATCAACATGATTAGCCTGACCACGACCATAAGGTCTGGCATTGTTGTTATGGGGCTGATTGTTACGACCAGTTGAAGGCAGAGCCAGCTGATTCTGATTTTGAGGGCATTTCCTGGAACGGTGACCTGGAAGGCCACACTTGAAGCATAGACCATCATTGGGGTTGGGAGCATAAGCTTGGGGTGGTACAGCCCGAAGGGGCTGCCTCTGCGGTGGAGGGGGAAGATGAGGTGCAGCATAGGACTGTCTTGGTGCAGGTGCAGTTGGACGATACATGCTGTGGGGGATCCATATCCGACGCTTCTGCGCTGACAGGCCCGAAGATGAGCCAGCGTCACTGATGCACCTGAGGGACCCCTGGTGTTCCTGAAGACCAGTCTCAACCTGAATAGCCTTGTTCACCAAGGTGGCAAAGTCGGCAAAGTCATGAATGAGCAGTGCTAGCTTGATATCAGGTTGAAGTCCATCACGAAACTTTTCCTGCTTACGAGCATCAGTAGCAATGTCTTCTTCAGCATAATGGGACAAGTCCAAGAATTCCCGTTGATAAACATCTATAGACTTGTTGCCTTGGGTGAGGTTGCGGAACTCTTGCTTCTTCTTGTCCATGATTCCCTGAGGAATGAAGCGGGCACGGAAAGCGGCTTGGAATTCTGGCCAAGTGATGACCGTTCCAGCAGGTAGGGTACGCCTGTGGCTGTCCCACCATTGAGCAGCAAGACCCTTGAGGAAGAAAGATGTGAAGGTGACATAGCTGGCAGGGGCAACACTAGCAGACTCCATTTCATACGTGATGTCACGGAGCCAGTCATCAGCATCAAGGGGCTGAGTTGAGCTGCGGTAAATAGTTCGATTGAGGCGCATGAAGTCCTGCAGAGTTACTGGGGTTGGCTATTGATTCATGTTCGGACGAGGAAACTGAGCCATCATTCCTTCCATGAACTAGCGATTCAACTCAAATTGTTGCATCATTCTAGCAAAGAATTCAGACGGTGGTGGATTGTTGGCACCACGGCCACTACCAGCGGGTCTAACCATCCTGCTAACATGTAACAGTGGGTAGTTCAGCATTGAGCATTTGCAAAGACAAGGATCATTCATGATGAAACAAGCATAATGAAATAGGTACGATGGATACCACTTAGTAGTCAGCACGACAGTGTGTGCACTACTCAAAAAACTACTCTAAGGAATAACTATGGCTTATCCAACTTTGGGGTGAGTGTGGTCATGGGATCCTAATGTTAGAGTTAGTAAATTCGTTTAACCCGAATGGAAGAGAGATCTGAGTCCTAGAGTAAAGACGAGGAATAAAAGATCCTAATACCACCCAATGGCGACGTGGGCCCGTAAGACACACAACCAATGTTAGTAAAAGTTTTTCAGTGACTAGACTCAACTTCGGCCAAGGAGTTGGAAAGGGGGCTACCTACAGGCAGTCTACTCTGATACCAACTTGTGACACCCTCGATTCAATCGTACACTAATCATACATGCAAATGTGTACGATCAAGATCAAGGACTCACGAGAAGATATCACAACACAACTCTAAAAACAAATTAAAATAATAGAAGCTTTATATTATAAGCCAGGGGCCTCGAGGGCTCGAATACATAAGCTCGAATACACAAGAGTCAGCGGAAGCAACAATATCTGAGTACAGACATGAGTTAGACAAGTTTGCCTTAAGAAGGCTAGCACAAAAGCAACAATGATCGAAAAGGCAAGGCCTCCTGCCTGGGAGCCTCCTAACTACTCCTGGTCGTCGGCGGCCTCCAATGTAGTAGTAGGCATCGGCGGTGGCATCTGGCTCCTGGGCTCCGACATCTGGTTGCATCAACTGGAAAGAAGAAGCAAGGGGGAAAAGGGGGAGCAAAGAAACCGTGAGTACTCATCCAAAGTACTCGCAAGCAAGGATCTACACTACATATGCAACATTATCAAAGGAAGGATGTATATGTGGACTAGGCTAAAGAAATGCCAGAATAGAGAGAAGGCCTAGTCCTATCGAAGACTAGCATCTTCTGAAAACCACCATCTTGCAGCAACAGGAGGGAGTAGAGGTGTTATCAACCTCAGCCACAGATCCTTTCTCGATTCCCTGCGAGAAAGCAATCCCAGAGCCATACTATCCGGTTATCATCACAATCCATTTCTCATACCCAAGTCTCATCTCAAGTCTCAAGTTCTAGTTGTGTCGATCGGGATACAACTCCAAGTGTCCGTTACCGTAGGACAGGCTATCAATAGATGTTTTCTTCCCTGCAGGGGTGCACCAACTTACCCACCACGCTTGATTAACTCCGGTCGGACACACTTTCCTGGGTCATGCCCGGCCTCGGCCAAACAATACGCCGCAACCCGACCTAGGCTTAATAGAGAGGTCAACACGCCGGACTAAACTTATGCCCCCAGGGGTCATGGGCCATCTCCCCGGGAACTCCTGCATGTTGCGTACGCGGCCTGTGAGCAGACCTAGCTACCCCCTTCAACAAGGCAGGTGCTTACGCAGTCCAACCCGGCGTGCGCCGCTCAGTCGCTGACGTCTATTAAGCTTCGGCTGATGTATACGATGCAGAACGCCCATACTATGCCCACGTGATGGTTAGTGCTATCAGGCCAGAGGCCCCTCGGATCAAATATCCAAATCGTAGTGGATTAGGAACGCGCGGTAACAAGCAGAGACTCATGAAAGAGGTGACCCCGTTGCCCCGTCTCCAGGACTTGCGGCAAGGGCTAGTAATGCCCGGCCATGCCTCGTAATTATCTCGCGGGCACCCTCCAGGCCAACCCGTCTCCACATCACTCGCAATTAAGCTTGCGCAGGTACCCCTCAGGGCCGACCCGTCTTTCCAAGTAACAGTGGTAAAGTCCAAGTATCCATGTGTCCAAACATCAAGGGGAAAACCCGAGGAATCACCCTCGATGAATTCCACTAGATGTAATCATCAAGGTGAACATCAGAGGAATCACCATCGAGGTTCACACTTGAGGGGTTGCACGACAGAGCCGTATCAGAAGTGGTTAAGGAGGAAATCACCCTCGATGACCACGACCGAATAGCTACACTACAGGGTTAACATCAGAAGTGTTGTAGAGGTCTCACCCTCAGCACTCGATAGTAACCCAGTAGTGTCGAGCAACTAAGGGGAAAGTGATGTGCGGTGCCGGGGCCTGGTCTTTGATCCCGTTGATCAGGTCTTCGATGATGAAGCAAGGGCAACAGGGACAAGGTGGGGGTCACTGATGTATCACTAACCAACCTATACTAAGCAGTTTAGGATAAGCAGGTAAGGTACAACAGCAGATACAAAAGCAGGCTATGCATCAGAATAGGAGCAAACAATAACAGTAGGAAAATCTAATGCAAGCATGAGAGAATGGAATGGGTGATATCGGGATGATCAAAGGGGGGGGCTTGCCTGGTTGCTCAGACAAGAAGGAGGGGTCGTCGTCGACGTAGTCGATCACAGGGGCAGCATCGGTCTCGGGGTCTATCGGAGAGAAGAGGGGGAAGAAACATTAAATATAAACAAACATAGCATCACAAAGCATAACGTGGCAATATGCTGTGCCGGGTGTGATCTAACGTATGGCTACACGATATAGGTGAAGGGGGAATTCAACCGGGAAGGTATTCCCGGTTCCGGACCTGTGTCAGACAGATGACCAGAGGGGGAATGTTCCATGTTCAGCTTGCTAGGGGCATGTGACAGATGAACGGACCGCTTATTTGAATTCGTTGGATTTTTCTGAGCAACTTTCATATAGAAAACATTTCCATTGGAGTTACTGTTTATTTTCTATGAATTTTCAAAGTGTAAACGATTTTCTGGAATTATTAAATTAATAGAAAAGGAATATGACGTCAACATGACGTGCTGATGACGTCAGCAGTCAACAGACTCGCTGAACAGATCAAACTGACCTGTGGGTCTAGTGGGACCCACATGTCATAGACAGAGAGCTAATTGAGTTCATTTTAGTTAAACAGAGCTAATTAAGGGGGGTGGGCCCCAGGTGTCAGTGGCTGCTTAGGTTAATTAACCATTTTAAATTACACTAAAGTTAATTAGCAAGTGGGGCCCGCCTGTCATTGACAAGGGACGCCCAGTCAGCAAAGTTGACTGAGTCAACTTAGTCAACAGGGGCCCGCGGGGCCCGCTGGCAGTGTCCCAGGGGGGTGGCCCTGACCGGCCACGTCGGCAGGACGCCAGAGAAGGCTCCGGCGACCTCTCCCGCGGCGGCATGATGCCGGAGACGGCCGGGATTCGCCTACAGGGGGCCAACACGGGCGCGGGCGGGCGCATTCGAACGGGGAGAGCCCGCCGCATCGCGTGGTGAGGACGGCCGGAGCTGGAGCTGCCGGAAACGGCGCCGGCGACGAGCTTGGCAGCGGTGGCTTTCGGGCGTGCGTGGAAACGGCGCTAGGAGGAACGGGGAGGCATGCTAGTGGTGGCGTTGGACCCGCACGAGCTCCCGGAGCTCGATGCGAGGCTCAGCCGCGCGTTACAGTGGCGAAGGCCATGATGGCGAGCTCGTCGGCGGCGGTGCGTGCGGGTGCTAGCAGCGCAGCGGCTACGGCGGCGGAAAAGCTCGGGAGAGGGAGGGGAAAGACGCGGTGGCTCATCGGGAGCCTGTAGAGGAGCAACGCGGGCTCGGGGGAGGCTTGAGGTGGTTGGAACAACGATGGAAGCAGCGGCGACTCGAGGTTGAAGACGGCTCGGGGCAGCGTCGTAGCGGCCTTCGGCTCTAGTGCATCGGCATGGCTGACGTAGCGGATGGAGACGGCCTTCGTGGACACGACGGCGGGGCAGCAGGTAGCCGATGGTCGCGGCGGAGCGAGGCAGACGACACCGGGCGCGACGACGAGGCAGATCTGGAGGAGGTGGCACATGCGAGAGAGAGCACGAGGGGAGTGGACTCAGGAAAATATCTGGTGGGGGAGCTGACGAAGCCGAGGGGACTCGGCCTTATCCCCACGACGCCGTCGGCGAGCCGGCTCGGTGGCGACCGGGCGCGCCCTGGCGCGCAATCGGAGGAACAGGAAGGAGGCGGGCATCCGATGCGGGGGAAGCTGGGCCGGCCAGGCTGAAGTGGGTCGAGGCCCAATGGGAGGCCAGGGGCTCTGGCCCTTTTCCTTTCTTTTTGCTTTTGTTTTAACTTTTGCTTTTCTTTTAACAACTTTATGTTATAGCTATTTTAGGCCAGTTAAACAATTGCAAAAAAAAGTTGGACCACCACCAATATTGTCAAAAGAATATATGCCACATGATGAACATTTTAGTTTTCATGTTTGAGCAATTTTGAATTTCACTTAGCATTTGAATTTGCATTCAAAGGGAAAAATGGAAGGAAACAACAGACAAAAATGATCATAAACCTGTTTAGCAAAATTATGAACTTAACCCCAAGGGTTACTGTAGCATCATTACACCGGGGTGTTACAAAACTGCTGCTTTATTATTCGTAGGATGTCGATCTATTTCTTGCATGTTTACACCCAGTGGATGTGTCATGTAGCTGTGCGTAGCTATTTTCACTCGAATTAGACAGGTCGTGTCGAGTGAAGTTTTGGTCCTGTGGGGGAACGCTGAGTGGACCCACTGGGTGTAGTCCCCGAGACCGATGTTGACTCCTGGCACTCAACAGTGGTCTTAGAACTGTCTAATCTCTTTTTTTAATCCTTCCCCTCGTGCTGGGTGGACCCTGTCGAGTGGGAAACTGAACTAGTGGGGGCACGCCAAGTGCACCCACTGGATGTAGTCCTCGAGACTGTTGTTGAATGTTTGATTCGACAATAGTCTTAGAACTCTTTTTGTCATAATAATTTGACCTTGCATTTTCTCACTCAGAAGTGACTGATCTTTGTTTCTGTCGATTGACGTGTCTTGTTGTTGATTGCAGAAATCTTGTGAGCTTGGAACCAAGTTTGCTGATTTGGAGAAGAAGCAGATCCAACTCAATCTCAACCTAGAGTTGGCTAAGGAGAACCTGAAGAAGGCCCGGGATGAAGTAGCTATCATGGGAGGTAACAATTTGTCGATTGCTCGCCTTGTCATCTTTTCCTTTCATCTTTTGAACCAAGTGATTCCTCTTGAACAGATGTGCGTAGTGAAAATCGTCAACTCCAAGCTCGTCTGAAGAATGTTATTTCTTTAGACAAAATGAAGCAGGCTCTGGAGCAGAAGGATCTTGACCTTTCTGTGGCGTAGAATATGGCGTGGGAGAAGACTGAACTTGCTGACAAGAAGCTGGCTTCAGTCAGAAAATTGGAAGAAGAGAACGCCTAGTTGAAAACTGTTGTTGATGAAGCGAAGAAAGAAGTCGTGCAGCTGAAGGAGGAGAAGGTGGCCTTAGCTGACAAAGTTGATGTTCTCACTCGAAAGAGAGATGAACTGGAAACTTATCTGGGAGGTCTTGCCAAGAAGATGTTCCTCATGCTTGAAGGTACTTTCCTCTATCCGACTAACTACAGAAAACTTTTCCACTACATTACTGTCAATTCAACACCTTTCTATGCATGCAGAATTATGTCAGAGCTTCAAGGAAGAAACTGGGTGGAATGAGACAAGTCTGGATCCTATCAACTCTCCTGTCAAGGACGAAGCTGCGATGAACGTGCTACGACTGGAATCTCGCCTTGCCAGTGTCTTGGATTACATCGCTCGACTGAAGGTCGCGTTATCCCGGATCGACAAGGAGTTATGGCCAGAGGATGTGCTTCTGAATGATCTTGAGTCGCTGATGACTCGACTCAACAGCTTCCCTGACCGAGTGCAGGCGTGGAAGAAGTCAGCTGCCCGATGTGGTGCTGACATGGCTTTATCACTCGTCCCCCTTCATTGCAAGGACATCAAGGAAGAGAAGCTGAAGGCTCTTCAAGTGGCCAACACTAGGAAGTTTCAATTCCAATCTTTCACGGAGACCTCCATTGACGCAGCCACTCGCATTGCAGATGGCATCGATTTGGATAGTTTCGTCGAGCCAGCAAGTCCTCCTCCTGCCGAGTGAAAAACTTGATAACTTGACTTTATTTGCCTCGGAATGCCGAGTGATTCTGTAATCGTTAAACTCTTACGGTCTTGGTGCTCGAGAACTTCCATTGGTGGTTCTGAACCTTGCTGAATTTATCTGAACTTGGATGTTTCTTTCGAACACGGTTACTTTGTCTTTATTATCTTCAGATTTCTTGACGCATGCGAATTTAGAATCGCAGCTAAATCTCTGAGCGAGAGGATCACTCTCCACTGGGAATAGACGTTGTACTTGTGGCGCAGATCAATGCAACCATACGTTGTACTTGTGGCGCAGCTCCGAGTGCAACCATACGTTGTACTTGTGGCGCAGCTTAGAGTGCAACCGGACATTGTACTTGTGGCGCGGCTTAGAGTGCAACCAGACGTTGTACTTGTGGCGCAGCTTATAATGCAACCATACTTTGTACTTGTGGCACAGCTCAGAGTGCAACCAGACATTGTACTTGTGGCGCACCTCAGAGTGCAACCAGACGTTGTACTTGTGGCACGGCTCAGAATGCAACCATACGTTGTACTTGTGGTGCAGCTCAGAGTGCGTGGCCAAGCCCCCGATTGAGAGGGTTGCTCTTCACTCGGAGTATATTTTGTAACTTAGGCGAGTACGGGATCTCAGCTAAGCCCTCGAGTGAGAGGGTTGCTCTTCACTCGGAGTGTTTTTTGAAACTTAGGCGAGACAGGATTGCAGCTAAGCCCCCGAGTGAGATGGTTGCTCTTCACTCAGAGTGTTTTTTGAAACTTCGGTGAGTACAGGATCGCAGCTAAGCCCCCGAGTGAGAGGGTTGCTCTTCACTCGGAGTGTTTTTTTGAAACTTAGGCCAGTACAGGATCGCAGCTAAGCCCCCGAGTGAGAGGGTTGTTCTTTACCCATAGTGTTTACTGAAACTTAGGCGAGTAAGGGATCGCAGCTAAGCCCCTGAGTGAGAGGGTTGATCTTCAATGGGAGTGTTTTTTGAAACTTAGGTGAGTACATGATCGTAGCTAAGCCCCCGAGTGAGAGGGTTGCTCTTCACTCGGAGTGTTTTTTTTAAACTTAGGCGAGTACAGGATCGCAGCTAAGCCCCCGAGTGAGAGGGTTGCTCTTCACTCGGAGTGTTTTTTTAAAACTTAGGCGAGTACAGGATCGCAGCTAAGCCCCTGAGTGAGAGGGTTGCTCTTTACTCGGAGTATTTTTTGAAACTTAGGCGAGTACGTGGTTGCAGCTAAGCCCCCAAGTGAGAGGGTTGCTCTTCATTTGGAGTGTGTTTTGAAACTTACGCGAATCGGATTCGCGGCTAAGCCCCCGAGTGAGAGGGTTGCTCTTCACTCGGAGGGAAGCTTAGGCGAATCGGGTTCACGGCTAAGCCACCCACTAGGGGATTTGACCGCACATGTTCATGTGAAAACAATCATTAAGAGACTGCAAAAATCATGTATTTGATAAACGATCTGAAAGGTACTTCTTATTACATCTTGACAATCTGAGTGTTTAGGTATAAAAACGGCGAAGTAGATCTTCGTTCCAAGAGTGCGGCTCATCTTGATTCTTGGCCACATTGTAAAGGTGGTACGCCCCATTGTGGAGCACTTGAGTGATGATGAAGGGTCCTTCCCAAGCAGGGCCAAGCTTATGAGGCCTTTGCTGATGTACTCGGAGCACAAGGTCCCCTTCCTGAAATGCTCGATGTCGGTGTCAAAACCGGCGGATCTCGGGTAGGGGGTCCCGAACTGTGCGTCAAGGTCGGATGGTAACAGGAGACAAGGGACACTTTATTTTACCCAGGTTCGGGCCCTCTCGATGGAGGTAAAACCCTACTCCTGCTAGATTAATATTGATGATATGGGTAGTACAAGAGTAGATCTACCACGAGATCAAGGAGGCTAAACCCTAGAAGCTAGCCTATGGTATGATTGTGTATGATGATGGTTGTCCTACGGACTACAACCCTCCGGTTTATATAGACACCGGATAGGGTTAGGGTTACACAGAGTCGGTTACAATGGTAGGAGATCTTGAATATCCGCACGCCTAGCTTGCCTTCCACGCCAAGGAAAGATCCTTCCGGACACGGGACGAGGTCTTCAATCTTGTATCTTCATAGTCCTGGAGTCCGGCTGAAGGTATAGTCTGGCTATCCGAACACCCCCTAATCCAGGACTCCCTCAGTAGCCCCTGAACCAGGCTTCAATGGCGACGAGTCCGGCGCGCAGATTGTCTTCGGCATTGCAAGGCGGGTTCCTCCTCCAAGTTTTTCAAGAAGATTGTAAACACCAAAAATAGTGTCTGGCTCTGCAAAATAAGTTTCCACATATTGCCATATAGAGAATAATACTAACACAAATCAAATCTGCTGACGTATTCCGCAGTGCGTCATAACACTGCGGCCAAGCTCTTTATATAAATTGTTTTCATTGTTCCACCTTAGCGTGTTTAGCGAGGCGATTTCCTTGGCACGTCTTGTCAAAGTAGAGATCGTGTGCCCCTTTTAACGGGATTCTCATCAATACGGACGTGGGTAACCCAACCGCACCATTTACCACGGCGCTTGGGAGGCAAGTGAGTTTTATTAGGTAGGTGGGGATGCCTAACCGCACCCGCTTGTATAAAGGGATAAGGATTCACCTTTTTACCTACGCCTTCTTCCTCCTTTGCCAATCCATCTCTCGCGCACTCAAGCCCTAGCGCCCAAGTCCGCTCTTCCTTCCTCAACCTTCTCCAACAATGTCTGGAGCGGGAGGCAAGTGGATGGCCTCCTCCGTTACGGAGGCTCAAGTAAAAAAGCTAAGGAAAGCCGGATACCTGTCCAAGGACATCCCGCATCGGCTTCCTGAGGAGGGGCAGCTTCTTCCTACCCCAAGGCCCCATGAGAGGGTAGTTTTTCTTCCCCACTTCCTCCGTGGACTGGGCTTTCCACTTCACCCATTTGTCCGGGGGCTCATGTTCTACTACGGCCTGGATTTCCACGATCTGGCCCCAAACTTCGTCCTCAACATCTCGGCGTTTATCGTCGTGTGTGAGGCCTTCCTCCACGTCCGCCCCTATTTCGGCCTTTGGCTCAAGACTTTCAACGTCAAGCCCAAGGTGGTGCGCGGCAGCCAAGTGGAGTGCGGAGGCGCTATGGCTGGCAAGATAGCCAACGTCCTCTGGCTCGAGGGCTCCCTTGTGGAGTCCCTAAAGGGGTGGCAAGCCGGGTGGTTTTACATCACCGAGCCGCGCGATTCAAAATGGGTCGCAGCCCCCGAATTCAGATCCGGACCCCTCACGCGGCTCATGTCCTGGAAAGAGACGGGCCTGTCGTGGGGAAACGAGGAAGAAGTGACTGGGTTGCAAACGTGCATCCAGTCCCTGGTGAATAAGCCAATCCGGCTGATCAATGCGATCCAGGTCATGCTCGTTCGCCGGATCCTCCCGTGCCAACAACGGGATTTTACTTTGTGGGAGTTCGACCCGGCGCAGCACCAAACCCTCAGTAGGCTCTTCGACACGACGTATGAAGACGTCTGGAAGGTGCTGACCCAAGGCACCGAGACCCCACATCCGCTTCCGAGGACCGCGGATTCAGCCCGCAGCGTCACGCCAGCGAGGTAAGCTATCTATACCTTTGACAGGTTTGTTAAGCTCTTCTTCATAGATTAACTCTATGCGCGATCTAAACTCCCTTTGCCTTTGACAGGCTTGGCGGGCTATATCCGGACCAATTAACTGTTCGGCTCCCCTGCCCGAAGACCCGGCCCCAGCTCTCCTAGTGAAGCTGTTGACTCCGGCACCTTACGTGGTGCCGGAGAAGAAGGCCAAGAAGAAGAAAACCACCGGGACTCGAAAGAGCTCCCGCAATATGGTGGTGTCGGACTCGTCGGTGCCGGAGAAGAAGGCCAAGAAGAAGAAAACCACCGGGACTCGAAAGAGCTCCCGCAATATGGTGGTGTCGGACTCGTCATCTGACGAGTCCGCGACGCTCTCCTCTCGTGAAAATGAGGAGGAGGAGCAAGAAAGCTCTCCCCCCCAGTGGAGGGAGAAAAGAAGAAGAAGGCCACCCCAACGGGGGAGGCCGAGGGGTCGAGGAAAAGGAAGACCCCTCCGCCGGACTACTCCCACGACGCCAAAGAGGGCGGAGAGGAGTAGCCGGACAGAATCAAGCGTCCGGCGAAATCATAAGTACTTATATACCAGAGTGACTCATGATATTCTTTTAATGCGCGGCTTTCCCTAATATCGCTCGTAATTTATGCAGCCCGCCCCGGGCCGAACTCGACGATTCGTCGAGCGGCTCCCTGGATTCGTCGGACATGAACTCTATTCCGCCCGCTGTCTCCCCCTGCAGGGCGGACGACGCCGAAGTGGCGTCCCGCCAAGCTCCAGGGCAGGAGGAGATGGTCCTGGAGGAGCCGCAAGGCAATCCTCCGGACCCCGGCAGTAAAGGGGATGAAACCCCCCAGGGCTCCAAGTCCGGCTTTGTGCCGGACACCGCGCCGGACTCGACAGTCCCGGTCCGCAGTGGGCGAACTCCTTCCGAGAGGAGTAAGCCGTCTGAGCCGGCGACCTCCGTCCAACCAGAGGCGCCGGACAATCTGCTGGAGGTGCTTGAGGGCGCCGCCATCGACGAGGAGCATCGTACTGTTATGAGTACGGTGATCCAAAGGGTTCAGTCCGCCAAGAGCAGACTGACTGAAGCTTGCGCTAGCCTTCTAACAGGCTTCGAGGTAAGTAAAAACATGTCAAATTATTACCGCATAGACAGTAGCCCCTGATGCTCTGTTCGGTGTTCAGAAAGAAAAGCCGAATAGAGGATCTAGTAATTTTTGCAGGAGTCTAACAACAAAAAGTCAAATATGCGTATGCAGGCTTCGTTGTTGTCCACCGCCGCACTGACTGCGCAGGTGGGTGTCCTTAAAAAGGACCTCGGGCGGACCGAGCAAGAGCTCGGCCTTGCCAAACGGCAGCTCAAGGAGAAAGAAGGTAAGAAATACCCTAAAAAAAGAAAAAAGGTGCCTATAGAGAGGCTTGATTGCAGAAAGAAATAACAGGATTGTACTGCTTATTGTAGGGGCCACAACCGAGGTGGCAACCCTGAAGCAGGCGCTGGCTGAGGCCGGAAAGAAAACGGCCGAGGAGCGCGCCGAGCAAGAAAGGCTTGGGGTTCAGGTCGGCGAGGTGCAGCAAGAGCTGCAAGCTCTCATGAAAAAACATGAGAGTTTGGAGCTTGAGTCGAAAGCGCAAGCACCCGAGCTCGCGTCGGCCCTTGAGACCGCCAAGAGTGCCAAGGCCGAAGCCCAAAAGGCCCTCCAAGAGTTGGAGGAGGTGAAAAAGATAGCAACGGGTAAGGCATTCTTAATGCAAAGTAGGAATATAAAAGTAAACTACTTGTCACTTACCCGAATCCGGAGTTCTCCAGGGGCGTTCGCCGATCTCCCCTGCAGTGCATCCGATGCCGCCGCATCCTACCGAGCTGAAGAGGGCAGCTCGACGGAGAGTGTGTTCTGGTCTCAGTATTCTGAGGCCAGACACCCTGTGCGTTTGAGCGATCAGCTGAAACAGCTGGTCGAGCTCCACAAGGCGGCCGAACAGGCCATGAAGGGCTTACTAGTTCGGTTGTGGCCTGGAGAGGCCCTGCCTGGGAGCTATTTCGGGCTAGTGCGGCGGCTGGTGGAGGCCTGTCCATGGCTTGAAGTCATCAAGCGCTCCGCCTGCATTGAAGGTGCCCGGAGGGCCCTTGCCCGTGTAAGGGTACATTGGGGTAAGCTGGACGGAGAGAAGCTGGTGAAGGACGGGCCGCCGCCGGGGAAGGAGCATCGCAAGCCCGAGAACTACTACAAGGAAGTTCTTGCCGGAGCCCGCCTTGTCGCGGATGAATGTACTAAAGATGTAGTATTTGAATGAACTCGCTCGTTTGTATCCTATGCGCTGAAAACTTGTTCATATGCGCTAAGCAATGCTTATTGAATTTAAAATATTATTTTCTGTGCGGCCGTTTATCAAAAATTGAGAGATGGCCAGTCGTCGACTTCTGCCCCCATGCCACTAGTGCTGGGGTGTTCGGGATAAACCTGAGGGCTCTTTTTCCCATAGTTGGGTCCTTCGAGGGAGGCGCTCAGCATAACGAACCAGGCAATCGGACTATAATGCTTGAACACTCTCACTTAGCCATAGAACGTTATAATTTTAAATTTCGGCGGAGCCCCTAGTTCGGAAGGCCGAATTCGGGGCGCTATCCACGCCTTTGGCCGGACATAGCCAGCTCCTCGCTCGAAGCGACATAAGTCTTTAAGGACTCGAAAAACCTCTCGAACAGTGACCGGTCTCACGCCTTATCATGACAGTCTGTTTTAGCTTTCTCCACTGAGGTGCTTAACCCAGCTGAACCGGGGCACAATCACAGTGGTTCTCCTAGTGCTACCTTAGCCGATATAGCGGAACATAAGGCACCAAAACATAGGAGCCGGGCAAACCCAACATATGACCAAAATCATGATTCGGAGCCGATGCATATAGTGCTATAAGTTCGGGGTGCCGCACTTGTGAAAGTGTACGGACTTCTCACACCAGATAGAAGGGTAATGAAGCCCCTGGCATGTTTTGCCCTACCATGGTGTACGGTTGCGATCATGTTTATTTAATGAACATATATATATTAAAAGAGTACAACGCAAAAAATAGGCGAAAAGCTATGCATTGTTTATAGAGAGGCTATTTATCAAAGCCGAACGATACAAGTAGTGCGATAAGCAAAAAGATATTAGACTATTTAACATGTCCTGACTAGGGGCAGGCCGCGGAATTTAGAAACAGATATATCGCTCGAAATAGAGACCACCTGAGAGTTCCATAATGCGGCGTAGCTTTGTCTGCTTCCCTGGGTCTTGCATCGTCTGTGCGGCAGCAAAGCCGAACAGATTATCCAGAGTGTGGAGTCCTGAAAGTAATAAAAAAATACGGCAGCCCCTAGTACGTTTGACACTGTATTGTAAGCATGCCGTTAATGTGCCCCTCCCCCTGTGCCCATGGAATTTCAAGGGCGTAATTGTGTACTCGAGGTACTAGCTCCGCTATGTTGCGATGGCTGGGGTTGGGGCCGTATTGCTACGCTTGCTCCGAACGTGCCAGGCGGTCTTGTTGCAGGTCACTCCGGGCGCACTTTGCATTGTCCGGCTTTTTAACGGCCGGACTGGAGAGTTGCCTTGAAAGGCTGCTTTGTACTTCCGCTGCGAGGGCCGCCGTGTGCTCCTCCGTACGGAGGGAGTGTTCAGTGTTTCCGTTGACCGTAATTACTCCTCGAGGGCCTGGCATCTTGAGCTTGAGATATGCATAGTGTGGCACCGCATTGAATTTAGCGAATGCGGTTCGTCCGAGCAGGGCGTGATAGCCACTGCGGAACGGGGTTATATCGAAGATTAACTCTTCGCTTCGGAAGTTATCCGGAGATCCGAAGACCACATCAAGTGTTACAGAGCCTGTGCAATTGGCCTCTACACCTGGTATGACGCCTTTAAAGGTCGTCCTTGTGAGCTTGATCCTTGATGGATCTATGCCCATTTTCCGCACTGTATCCTGATAAAGCAGGTTCAGGCTACTGCCGCCGTCCATGAGGACTCTTGTGAGATGAAATCCGTCAATGATTGGGTCAAGAACCAATGCGGCAAAACTGCCGTGATGGATGCTAGTGGGGTGGTCCCTTCGATCAAAAGTGATCGGGCAGGAGGACCATGGGTTGAACTTTGGGGCGACTGGCTCCATCGCGTATACGTCCCGTAGCGCATGCTTCCACTCCCTCTTGGGAATGTGGGTCGCGTATATCATGTTCACCGTCCGCACTTGTGGGGGAAACCCCTTCTGTCCATTGTTGTTCGGCGGCCTGGGCTCCTCCTCGTCGTCGCTATGCAGCCCCTTGTCTTTGTGTTCGGCTCTTAACTTGCCTGCCTGCTTGAACACCCAACAATCCCTGTTGGTGTGATTGGCTGGCCTTTCGGGGGTGCCATGAATCTGGCACAAGCGGTCGAGTATTCGGTCCAAACTGGACGGGCCCTGGGTATTCTTTTTAAATGTCTTTTTCCGCTGACCGGATTTATAGCCTCTGAATCCGGCATTTACTGCCGTATCCTTGTTGCTGTCGCTGCTAACGCGGCGCTTTTGCTTGTTTTGACGTGTCCTGCCACTTTTGTCCTTGGTATCCGAATTACCAGGGTTCTTTGATAAGTTGTTGCTGCGAGCTAGCGAGCTATCTTCGCCCGCGCAAAAGCGGGTCATGAGTGTCGTGAGGGCTGCCATAGATTTCGGCTTTTCCTGTCCCAGGTGCCGAGCAAACCATTCGTCGCGGATGTTATGTTTGAAGGCTGCTAGGGCCTCTGCGTCCGGACAATCGACTATCTGATTTTTCTTTGTTAGGAACCGTGTCCAGAATTGCGTGGCCGATTCTTCTGGCTGCTGAATTATGTGGCTTAGGTCGTCGGCGTCCGGTGGCCGCGCATAGGTCCCCTGGAAGTTGTCGAGGAATGCGGCTTCCAGGTCCTCCCAAGAACCGATTGAGTCCGCTGGTAGGCTGTTAAGCCAGTGCCGGGCTGGTCCTTTGAGCTTGAGGGGGAGATATTTGATGGCGTGTAGATCGTCGCCACGTGCCATGTGGATGTGAAGGAGATAATCCTCAATCCATACTGCCAGATCTGTCATACCATCGTACGACTCGATGTTGACGGGTTTGAAACCCTCTGGGATTTTATGATCCATTACTTCATCTGTGAAGCATAGTGGGTGTGCGGCGCCCCTGTACTGGGCTATGTCACGACGCAGCTCGGAAGAGCTATGCCTGTTCTGTTCAGCCCGGCCGGATTTATTATGTCCAGAGTGAAGATCATCATCATGTGTCGTCGGGCGTCTGCGCTATCCATAGATCGATCTTGTTTGCCTTGCTTTATCCTCCAGTACGTCTCGCAGGTCTGGCTCATTTTCCCATGCCTTAGTTGAGCGGCACCGGGGCATGGCTTGTTTAGAGGTTAGACAGGCCTCTCTGTCACGGCCGCGAGGTGGCCGGTCTGCCATGTCATGCATTGCTAATGTAGGTGCTTCCCCCTCTGATTGGGGTAGCGGCCTGCGCTTAGGATAATTTTTGGAGGGGCGCTCGAGTTCATACTCTTCGGCCGCAAGGACTTCAGTCCATCTGTCAGCTAGCAAATCTTGATCAGCTCTAAGTTGTTGCTGCTTTTTCTTTAGGCTATTCGCCGTGGCTAGAAGCCTGCGTTTGAAACACTCTTGTTCGGCGGGCTCTGATGGTACGACAAATTCGTCGTCATCGAGGCTTGCCTCGTCTTCGGAGGGAGGCGTGTAGTTATCACCCTCAACCTCTCGCTCTGCCGCTCTCTCATGAGGGCTGGCTTCTCCATCTTCCTGCGCCAAATTTTGCTGGATTTGGTGTTCTTCAGCGCTATCCAGGGTAGTATTATCTCCCGTGCCGGAATCACCGTTTCTGCTATGGCGGGATTTAGAGCGGCGCCGTTGACGCCGGCGTTTTGGCTGTTTTTTCGAGGTGTCATCCTCCTTTGTTCCATCGCCATCTCCATCCTTTGGAGCGTCCACCATATATATGTCATATAACGTGGTGGCGGTCCAGCGCCCTACAGGTGCTGGTTCTTGTTCGTCTCCTCCTTCGTCGTCCATACCGTCGAAGTCTTCGGAGCCGAAGTCAAGTATGTCGGTTAAATCATCGACAGTGGCTATTAAGTGGGTGGTGGGTGGGCTTTGAATTTCTTCGTCGTCCGAATCCCAACCTCGCAGACCATAGTCCGTCCTGGGCTCTCCTGATAGAGAGAGAGACTTGAGAGAATTCAGGATATCACCTAAAGGTGAGTGCTGAAAGATGTCCGCGGCGGTGAACTCCATTATAGGCGCCCAATCGGATTCGATCGGTAGGGGCATGGGAGGCCCGGAGTTCGGAGAAAAATCCGACTCCTTAGAGTCATGGGCCGTGCGGAGTGCGGGGCTGGCGTTCGGCTCGATCGCCTTCAAGATCGCAGCCCCCGAGGTGACGTCCAACCGTTCATCCTCAAAGAACGCAGTGGGCTCCGAGTCGAGGATCGCGGCCGGTGCGTGTGCGGCCTCCAGGGCACTATTCGGAGGCAGAGCTATATCATGCCCCTTGAGGTAGTGTGGCGCGCTTGGCTGTGGCTCGAACCCGTCGAAGATCAAGTCTCCGCGGATATCTGTCGTGTAGTTTAAGCTTCCAAACCTGACTTGATGGCCTAGGGCGTAGCTTTCGATCTGCTCCAGACGACCAAGCGAATTGGCCCGCAGAGCGAAGCCGCCGAAGACGAAGATTTGTCCGGGAAGGAAAGTCTCACCCTGGACCTCATCGTTGTTGATGATCAAAGGAGCCATCGGGCCTAAAAGTGACGACACAGAGGAACTCTCAATGAAAGCACCAATGTCGGTGTCAAAACCGGCGGATCTCGGGTAGGGGGTCCCGAACTGTGCGTCAAGGTCGGATGGTAACAGGAGACAAGGGACACTTTATTTTACCCAGGTTCGGGCCCTCTCGATGGAGGTAAAACCCTACTCCTGCTAGATTAATATTGATGATATGGGTAGTACAAGAGTAGATCTACCACGAGATCAAGGAGGCTAAACCCTAGAAGCTAGCCTATGGTATGATTGTGTATGATGATGGTTGTCCTACGGACTACAACCCTCCAGTTTATATAGACACCGGATAGGGTTAGGGTTACACAGAGTCGGTTACAATGGTAGAAGATCTTGAATATCCGCACGCCTAGCTTGCCTTCCACGCCAAGGAAAGATCCTTCCGGACACGGGACGAGGTCTTCAATCTTGTATCTTCATAGTCCTGGAGTCCGGCTGAAGGTATAGTCTGGCTATCCGAACACCCCCTAATCCAGGACTCCCTCACTCGACCTTTGACGTTTCGAGCGTGGAACCGACAAAGGTCTTGCTGATAAATGGTCGACGAGATTAGAGCCATCTCTCGTTCCTCCTCTAAAAGGTCAACGGCGTCCTGTCGTGCTTGTTCTGCTTCGTCTTCTGTGAAAAGTTCCACCCAAGGAGCATTGTGCAGCACATCACTCGGAAGCATGGCTTCAGCTCCATACACCAAGAAGAAAGGGGTTCGACCAGTCGACCAGTTGGGAGTCATCCTTAATTCCCACAAAACAGATGGTAACTCGGTTACCCAAGCTCCAGCTGCATGCTTGAGGTTGCGCGTCAATCGAGGTTTCAACCCTTGTAGGATCAAGCCATTCGCTCTTTCAGCCTGCCCATTCGACTGTGGGTGCGCAACGGATGCGTAGTCGACCCGAGTGCCTTGGGAAGCGTAGAATGCTGTGAGCTCATCAGAATCAAAGTTGGAGCCGTTATCTGTGATAATGTTGTGAGGGACTCCATATCGGCATATCAACTCCTTGATGAAACTAATGGCAGTGCTTGATCAAGATTCTTGGTAGGTTTGGCTTCGATCCACTTGGTGAACTTGTCGACTGCTATGAGCAAATGAGTGAAGCCGCTTTTGCTGGTCCTCAAGGGTCCAATCATGTCCAATCCCCAAACAGCCAATGGCCAGATGAGTGGAATAGTCTTCAGGGCCGATGCAGGTTTGTGGGACATGTTCGAGTAGAAGTGGCAACCTTCACACTTGTCAACAATATCTTTTGCCATCTCATTTGCCCGTGGCCAGTAGAATCTCGCTCGGTATGCTTTGGCCACAATGGTCCAAGAGGACGCATGGTGACCATAGGTCACCAAGTGAATCTCGTTTAAGATTAGTCGACCCTCCTCTAGAGAGATACACCGCTGAGCCACGCCAGTAACACTTTCTCTGAAGAGTTGCCCACTTATCATTGTAAAGGCTTTTGATCTACGCACAATCTAACGAGCGTCATCTTCATCTTCTGTAAGCTCCTTCCTGAGTAGGTATGCAAGATATGGCACTGCCCAGTCGGGGGTGATTACCAAAACTTCCATGATCAGATTGACCACCGCTAGTACTTCAACTTCAGTCGGATTGGTTGAGCTTATCAGTTGTGGGGGCTCCTCTCTAGAAGGATCTTCTTGAATTGATGAGGTGTGGAGGTGCTCCAAGAACACATTACTAGGAATAGGCTTCTGAGTGGAACCTATCTTCACCAGATCATCAGCTGCTTGATTCTTGAGTCGGGGTATGTGATGGAGTTCCAACCCTTCAAACTTCTTCTCTAATTTTCTCACTGCATTGCAGTAACCAGTCATGGCAGGGCTCCTGGTATCCCACTCCTTCATTACCTGATTGACCACCAAATCTGAGTCGTCGTAGACCATCAAGCGATGGACGAGGAGTGAGATGGCCATATGCAACCCATACAGAAGTGCATCATACGCAGATTCATTGTTTGAGGAGTCAAAGTGAATCTGAAGGACATAACTGAGCTTGTCACCTCTTGGGGATACCAGGACCACTCCAGCACCAGAACCATTCAACATCTTAGACCCATCAAAGAACATAGTCCAATGTTTCGAGTGAACCTGAGTCGGTTGTTGCTGTTCAATCCACTCGGCCAGGAAATCTGCTATTGCCTGCAACGTGATTGCCTTTTTGGCTTCGAACTTCATATCTAAAGGGATGAGTTCAATCGCCCACTTGGCCACTCGACCGGTTGCATCTCGATTGTTCAAAATTTCTGATAATGGAGCATCGTTGACGACTGAAACCGAATGGTGTGCAAAGTAATGTGCAACTTTCTTCGTGGTCAGATAAATCCCGTAGACAAGCTTCTGGTAATGTGGATACATTTGCTTGGACGGAGTCAAGACTTCAAAGATATAGTACACTGGGCGTTGAACTTTGTAGGCTTTGCCTTCTTCTTCCCGCTCGACTATGAGTGACTGCGATATAAAAGAGTAGAGGCTTTTTGCTGACTGGGGCAACAAGCACCGGCTGGGTGGAAAGCAGGGCTTTGAGATCTATAAACGCTGATTCGGCTTCAGGAGTCCACTCGAACTTATGAAACTTCTTCATCAGTCGGTAAAGAGGCAATGCCTTTTCACCGAGACGGGAAATGAATTCGCTCAATGCAGCCAAGCAACCAGTAAGCTTCTGAACATCAGGCACACGCACGGGGCGTTTCATTCGGTGAATTGCTCCAATCTTTTCTGGGTTTGCGTCGATCCCTCATTCCGAAACGAGAAAACCGAGTAGCTTCCCTCCCAGGACTCCAAATGTGCACTTTGATGGATTGAGCTTGATATCATATCTTCTTAGGTTGGCAAATGTTTCAGCAAGGTCAGCCAGTAGGTCAGAACCTTTTTGTGACTTGACCACTATATCATCCATGTATGCTTCCACGTTTCGACTGATTTGAGTGGGCAGGCACTTCTGGATCATTCGCATGAACGTGGCACCAGCATTCTTGATACCAAAAGGCATGGTAACATAGCAAAAGCACCCGAATGGGTGATGAAGGCCGTTTTTATTTCGTCGGGTCCATGTCGGTGTCAAAACCGGCGGATCTCAGGTAGGGGGTCCCGAACTGTGCGTCTAGGATCAATGGTAACAGGAGACGGGGGACGCGATGTTTACCCAGGTTCGGGCCCTCTCTATGGAGGTAATACCCTACTTCCTGCTTGATTGATCTTGATGAATATGAGTATTACAAGAGTTGATCTACCACGAGAACGTAATGGCTAAACCCTAGAAGTCTAGCCTATGAGTATATGGTAATGAATCTGTCCTATCCGGACTATGCTCTCCGGTTTATATAGACACCGTAGAGATCTAGGGTTACACGAGGTCGGTTACATAAGAGGGAATCTTCATAGTCGGTCGCCTAGCTTGCCTTCCACGCCAAGGAGAGCCCAATCCGGACACGGGTATAGTCTTAGGTCTTCGTGTCTTCACAGCCCATCAGTCCGGCCCAATGAGTAACAGGCCGGACGCCCGAGGACCCCTTAGTCCAGGACTCCCTCAGTAGCCCCTGAACCTGGCTTCAATGACGAGGAGTCCGGCGCGCAGATTGTCTTCGGCATTGCAAGGCGGGTTCCCCTTCTTCCGAACTCCAAGATAGTCTTCGGATGTAGTTAATATATCCAGCCCTGTATATGTAATTGCAGAAAATACAATACTCCAGGAGTCCAATCTGCTGACAACTGTTTATGACGTTGTATCACGCCTGCCTGATTATTATTTCCATCTGTTGGCTAGCCCGTCGCACCATGTCTCGGGGAGCGGTTTTATTGGCACGTCTTGTCAAAGCAGAGATCATGTCCCCTTATTCACGGGATTTTCAATAATGTAGGTGTGGGTAACCCAACCGTCCCCAGGGTATAACTCTTTGAGGATAGGTAAGTTTCGAGACCCAGGAGGGGACGCTCGATATCCTGGGCCTTTATATAGGGACCCAAACTGGTCTTTCTCTTCCGTGCTTGCTTCTTCCTCAACCCCATCCACCTCGAGTTCTATCCCTCGAGTTTCAATCACTACCAGCCCCAATCATGTCCGGGCCCAGCCGTTCAGGCTGATGGGTGGCCTCTTCTGTCACAGAGGAGGATATTGTGAAGCTCCGCACGACGAGGTATCTGACCCCAGAAATCCTTCATCGGCTTCCTGCCAAGGGGCAGGTTATTCCCACCCCCAAATCCAGCGAGAGGGTAGTGTTTGTGTCCCACTTTGTCCATGGGTTAGGGTTCGCGCTTAACCCCTTCGTCCGGGGGCTCATGTTCTACTATGGGCTAGATTTTCACGATCTGGCCCCGGACTCCGTTCTCCTCATCTCGACATTTATCGTCACGGTGAGGCCTTCCTCCGGACTCCTCCGCACTTTGGCTTGTGGCTCAAGACCTTCAACGTGAGGCCGCGGGTGACGGAGGAGGAGCAGGCAGAGTGCGGGAGCGTTATAATAAGCAAGCTTGCCAGTGCGGTTTGGTTTGAAGGATCTTTCGCCGAGTCTTCCGACCTATGGCAGCAGGGGTGGTTTTATGTCAACGAGCCGCGGGGCTCCAAGTGGGCGGCTACGCCTGCGTTCCGACCCGGCCCTCCGACTCAGCTTGCTTCATGGATCAACAAGGGGTTGGCCTGGGGATCCGCTAATGAGGTGCAGACTCTGCAAGGTCACATCCGAAGCCTTACCGACAAGGGCATCGATCTTGTGAACGTCGTTCAGGTAATGTTGGTCCGCCGGATCCTGCCATGTCAACGGCGGCCTCTCCCTATGTGGGAGTTCAATCCAGAAGGGCGGCGGACTCTTCAGCACTTCTTCGGTACTACGCACGAAGGAATGTGGAAGTTATATTTCGGGGAGCGAGAGCAATGGCCGGACACCACCGAAGACGTCGGCCTTGACTGCAATTATCCGGATACTCCGGTAAGTATTCAATCCCATCACACCTTTCATTCAAGCATCTCTTGACAAGACACTAAACAACCTGCCCTTACGCAGGACTAGATAAAGAAAGCGGTGTTAATCTTGTGTCCGGCGCCCCTTCCCGAAGACCCTGCATCCGCCCTGCTGATGCGGATGTTAATCCCGACACCATACCTGGTGTCCACAGAGTGGGGCGAGAGCGGGGAGCCTAGAGGAGATGCCCATCCTATAGGCGATTTAGGCGTTGTGTTCGGGGAAACCGAAATCCTTTTGCCCAGGGGCAAAGGTGCGGAGGGGGCACCTCATGGCAAGAAGAGGGCCGCTTCTGGAGGTCAGGAGGGGAAACCTTCCAAGAAAGGGAAAATGCCATCGTCGGGCGGCTTGGGCCAGGCAAGCGATGTCGTCGTTGAGCTTGAAGATGAGGACGAACCTCTGGCCAAACCGTACGTGGGGCTTGTCACTTTAACCATACCTCGTTCCTTTCTTATTACTGAGATAACCCTCCGACATAGGTGCATCCTCGCAAGTTAACGCCTGGTGTTTCTCAATCGTCCTCCTCCTCTGGAGACCTTCTTCCGGAGATGATGGAAAGTGACACGCCTTCTCCGGCCTCCTTGCCCAACAGGGCGGATGATCTCGAGGTGTCGTCCCAGAGGGCTCCTCCCAACCGGCAAGTAGCACAGTAAACGAGGAAGGAGCTACCCGAAGGTGGTGCCTCTGTCGCTCAGGGTTGGGGGTCAAGAATGACGACCCCGAACTGTCCGGTTTACAGCCAGAGACAATGCTGGAGGCGGGTAAGCAGATTCCTTCAAAGGAATGTCGTGCTCCGGCAGCGGTGTCCGAAAACCCAGGAGTGCCAGAGATGCTGACGGACATGCTGCAATGAGCGTCCGTTTCAGAGGAGCACCATACCTTAATGGTTACGGTGGTCGAAAAAGTTGTATCCGCGAAGAGCGGGTTGAATGAGGCTTTTACGAGCCTTCTGAGAGGTTTTGAGGTTTGCGATGTAATGTTGCCAATTGAATGAATTTGACAGAATGCACCTGTTGTGTATGCAGTAGCCCCTGAGACTCGGATCACCTTCCAAAGGAAGTGATCGGAGGATCGAAAAGATATTTTCAGGTACTAACCTTGGTTTAATTTGGAATGCAGGTTGTCTCCCCTCCTGTCGCTGCCCGAAATTCGGAGGTAATCGAACTGAAGCAAAAGCTGGATATGGCGAAGGATGACATTGCTTTGATCAACAGGCGTCTTGACGACTTGCAAGGTATATATTTCGAGCATTCCTTACACCGATGTGTTTATAATGTAAGCCTGACTCTGAAGAGAGTTTGACATAAAATGTGCATCAATGCAGATGGTGTTGCCGCCGTGGAAGCCCTTCGGTGGAGCTAGCCCGGGCCAAGGAGCAGGCCCGGTTTAGTAATGCGGCTGCCGAAAAGGCATCGACTAACTTGAAGGCCGAACAAGCCGCATGGCGCCAGGACAAGGAGGCCATGTCCACCATGGCGCGCGAGTTAGAGAATGCGGCTGGCTGCTGTAAACTTCTTGAGAAGGAAAATGAAGCCAAAACGGCTGAACTTGACAAGGCCTTACGAGAGGCGAGAGAAGCGCGGTCTGAATCCAGAGCAGCCCGTGAGGAGATCCGGCAAGCTGGGGAGATTGCGGCTGGCAAGCCCTTTTTGCTACAGGCTAAGTTTGGCGATCCAAACTATGCTCACCTTAACCAAGTATGGAGTTCTCCGGACAATTTTTTAGACTTGCCGAAGAGTTCTTCCGATGCGGTGCAGTTTTATCAGGCGCAAGAGGGGTATGTAACAGAGAAGCTTTTCTGGTCGCAATTCGGCGCGTTGAAGCGCCCTCTGTTGCTGAATGAACAGATGTCACAGTGGGCCAAGCTGCATAGGATATCCGACGCTGCCATGAAGAACGTCGTAGTCCGTTTGTGGCCGACTAAACCTGTTTCGAGTAGTTACTTCGGCCTGGTGCAGCGGCTTGCTGACGCGGTGCCGCGTATCGACGCTGTGAAGCGGTCGGGGTGCATTGAAGGTGCACGGATGGCCTTCGCCCGAGTCAAGACATTCTGGGGGAAGATGAAGTCCATCAATATTGCGCCGAAGAGTCCACCCGAAGGCAAGGACCGTTCGGAATCGGAGCATTATTTTGGAGACGTCCTAGAGGCCGCCCACTTGATAGAGGGTCATTGCTCGAAAGACATAATATTCGAGTGATGTGTACAAGGGTTGTAACAGACAACTTTAGAGTTAATCTATTTTTTTGCTCGAAAGCTTGTATTCCTCCTGTGTGGCCGTTTTAATGTAATTTGAAAGTTTTCCAGTCGTCGGCTTCAGCCCCCTCGTAGGAAATACGGGGGTGTTCGGAAAGCATTGAATCACTCTTTATCCAACATCTTGGTCCATAAAGGAGGTGATAATGCGGCGAACCAGGCAATCGGATTATAGGGCGTTAACACTTTCACTTAGCCATAGGACTTTTATGGTGGGGCTACGACATAGCCCCTGGTATGTATGCGGCATATCGTAATATTGTGCCTTACATGTTTTGATCTGAAAAAGATCCTTCGTGTGACATGGAGAATCACTAAAGATTCGAATAAGTTGTCAAGTGGTTGAACAGCTCTCGCCACATCATGACAATCAGTTTTCAGCTTTCTCTACTGAGGTGCTCATCCAGTCAAAGCCAGGGCACAATCGCAGTAGTTCTCCCTTTACTACCCTAGCCGATAGAGCGGAACGTAGGGTAGCAAGCACAGGAGCCGGGCAACCCAACTATTGACCAAAGACAATGATTCGGAGCTGATGCATATAAGGCCAAACTTGCGACGCCGAAGTACGCTATAGAGTTGTTCGGACTTTTATTGGCGACTCATTTGTTCCCATACCGAGCCCCTGGCAGGTTATGCCGAGGTGCGTTTTATAACACCACCGTTACGGCCGTACTCATTGTAAAAAGAGTATAGAAGATTAGTTCGGATGAAGTTTACTGGGAGTGGAGCAATAAGCCAATGATATATATATATATATATATATATATATATATATATATATATATATATATATATATATATATATAAGAGAAACCACAACCCGGCTATTTGACATGCTCGGGGTCAAGAACGGAGGAAAAAGGCATAGTACAGTCTCAAAATAAAGAGTGCGGTCTACAAAAAAGCTGTTTTGGACCTCCCGTCGCACGTTTGCGCTGCCCGTCCTCGGGGAGGGGAGTCCTTAACGGAAGTGGCCCCTTAGGTGAGTGTACGGATCCAAACTCCGATAGAGTCCGATTGGATGTTGTCCTGATGGTCACCTGTTTTTAAGAGATAATAAAGAAAAATATGGGAAACAGATAAAAACGTTATGGGAATGTTTGCAGGATTGCCTGTATTGTGCTTCCACCGGTGCCCATGGTATCTTGAGCACGTAGTGATGTACGCGTGGTGTGAATCTTGCCGGTATAGCGGGTGGGTGGCGGAAGCCGAACTGCTATTTTCGTTCTGGGAGTGGTCGAACTTTGGAGGGAAACTGTTTCTGGCCCCTGGTGTTCGGCTGGCGAGCCTTGTCGTCGTCTTTATCGCTTGGTGGCCTTCTCCCCTTGTATTCGGCATTAAGCTTGCCTGCCTGCTTGAAGACCCAATAGTTTCTGTTGGTATGATTAGCTGGCTTATCAGGGTGGCCGTGAATCTGACAAGATCGGTCCAATATCCTGTCAAGGGCGGATGGTCCGTCCTGTTTGGCCTTAAATGGCTTTTTCCGTTGACCGGGTTTCGGATTGTGAAATCCGGCGTTGACCGCTGTGTCACGCAATCTTTCGTTATTGCTGCGGCTGTTATGCTCGTTTAGTCGTGGCTTGCCGTTGCCATCTCGGATTTCGGAAGTGCCCGGGTCGCTGGTGTTGTTGCTTTTGCGAGCGAGCCAGTTGTCTTCTCCCGCACAGAAGCGAGTCATTAGAGCGGTAAGGGCTGTCATGGATTTAGGTCCTTCCACGCCAAGGAATCTTCATAGTCGTTCGCCTAGCTTGCCTTCCACGCCAAGGAGAGCCCAATCCGGACACGGGTATAGTCTTCGGTCTTCGTGTCTTCACAGCCCATCAGTCCGGCCCAATGAGTAACATGCCAGACGCCCGAGGACCCCTTAGTCCAGGACTCCCTTAGTCCATACATTCAGATCTGATGGTACCCGGAATACGCGTCCAAAAAGGACAAATGCTCACACCCCGCAGTTGAGTCGACAATGTGGTCGATACAGGGGAGAGGGAAGTGATCTTTCGGGTAGGCCCAATTGATGTGCTTGATGTTGATACACATACGGAGTGAATCATCATTCTTAGGGACCATGATGACATTGGCAAGCCACTCAGATTGGTATATCTCGTGGATAAACTCATCTGCCAGAAGCCAAGCCACCTCTTCGCCAATTGCCTTCCTCTTCTCTACGGTGGACCGATGGAGGTGTTCCTTGACGGGTTTTTCTTTTGGATCGACACGCAAACGATGGTCAGCCAGTCCCCTGGGTACACCCGGCATGTCATATGGTTTCCATGCGAAGATGTCCCAGTTCTCACGGGGGGAACTGGATGAGCGCTTCTTCCTATTTGCTGTCGAGTATTGTTGAGATGTGAGTCAGAGCAGCATTGGGATCTTTTGGGTGAATGTGGACTAGCTTTGTCTCTTCAGCCGACTGAAATGCGGATTCTGAAGCAGGCTTCTTAGCTCGTAGCAAATCACTCGGATCTGCATTCTTCTTGTATTCTTCCATCTCTACTGCTGCCATCTACTCGTCGGCAATCTTCGAGCCCTTCTAGAGGCACTATTCAGCCCTTTGCCGACACCCTATGATTGTGATCACGCCTCTGGGCCCAAGCATCTTCAACTTGAGGTATACGTAACATGATCGAGCCATGAAATGAGCATATGCGGGCCTGCCCAAAATAGTGTGGTACGCACTATGAAAATCCACCACCTCAAACGTCAACTTCTCTTTGCGGTATTTTTTCGAATCGCCGAAAACCACATCAAGAGTGATATGACCGAGTGAATCTTCTTTCTTTCCTGGGATGACTCCGTGGATGAGCTTGGACATCGGAATGCCCATCCCTCGGAGGGTCTCAACATACAGAATGTTCAATCCACTGCCACCATCCATGAGAACCTTGGTCAGTCGGGGGCCCCCAACGACCGGGTCGACCACCAACGCTTGCCGCCCGGGGGTAGTAACATGCGCTGGGTGATCGGACTGGTCGAATGTAATGGGAGTTTTCGACCACTTCAAATACGATGTAGTTGTCGGAGCAACCATGTTCACTTCTCTATTGATAATTTTAGTCGACTTTTGCTCTCGATGTCAGCAAAAATCACCAAAGTAGCATTCACATTGGGGTAACCATCATCTTCTTCTTTCACTTCTTCCTTGTCAGAGTCCTTCTCTGGGGGTTGAGCCTCTCAGAACTGCTGAATCAGGAGCCGAAACTGTCGAGTGGTATGCTTGGGCAGAATCAAGTTACCCTCTTCATCTTTTTGTGTGTGTATGTGACATGGCAAATCAAGGACGTCGTTGTCGTCGACTGGATTTGGGGATCTGCCGACGAGCGCGTTCGTCGAGTGACTGTTGGAGATTTTCCAGACGCACGCGCTCAGCTAAGGTAGCCAGGCGCGCAACTCCCAAGGCCCGAGCCTCAGAGGTCTCCCCTATGATGGGGGTATGGAGCGCCTCCACGTTGCGACGATGCAGCTCTTCCCTCTGCTCCGAAGTGAGGGCTTGGGGATGATATTCGTCGTGACCATGCGACGGGCCGCCGCCGCCGCGACAGAACCCAGGCGAGCTGCGAGGTGAGTCGACCATGAGGACTTCCGCCGCAGGGTCGCTGCTTCCGCACTCGGAAAGAGTGTCCAGAGAACCAGTCGACAGATCGAATGGTCTGTAGAGAGATTCGTCGGGATCGATAGCCGCAAATTGAGGGGTGGCCGACTGGCGAGCCACCGCATGCTTCACCCACCGCTCGAGCCGTGACCGACCGGTTCGCTCGCGGCGGCGTACAGCGGGGACAGTGGATGCCACGGGAACCGACCGATAATGGGTCGACGGCTGCTGCAGGAGGACGCCGCAGGCACTCGCGTGGAAATGCGCCGCCCCACAGATGGGAAGGGCCTCGACGTCGAGGGGGGCTTCTTGGAGCCAGGCGGAGTCGTCGGCGATGAAGACGAGCGCGCCGAGACGGATCTCGTGGCCCAAAGCCAAACCACCGCCGAAAGCCATGTTGATGGAGATCAGAAAAATTGCAACCTCGCCGGAAGTCGCTAAGACGCCTGCCCCACGGTGGGCGCCAACTGTCGTGGGTGTAAGTCTGACAGTAAGAATAGGGGGTACGTAGGAGGAGGGAAAGCCCTAGCTACGGTGAGGTTGTACACGCAAGTTTACGAGTTCACGCCCCTCTCGAAGGAGGTAACAGCCCTATGTCTCGGTGCCCAGAGGCTTGTCGACTGGAATATGCATGAAAGTTACAGGGGGTGTGAACCTTTGTGCCAGAGGAGGGGGGTGGCTTATATAGAGTGCGCTAGACCCCTCCAGCCCTCAGTTACACAGGGTTCAATGTAAGTTAAGACAGGGGCGTTACTGGTAACGCCTGCTATAAATGACTATTAATGACCTTTAAGACTACTGAGTGAAAGCCTGGATGTTGCCATCCTAGGGTGGCTTTAGATCTTCTGTACTCTAAGTGATTCTTTATACGGTCGAGTGACGCTATCTTGGTCGAGTGGAGTTGGGGTATTCGAGTGGAATAGCTGGTCGAGTGGATTGCACTCCATGGTGATTTTAGTCGGTATCCTCTGTTGTGCTTTGAATGTCTTTGACTCTAGGGCAGTGTCCTTGGGTAGGGCGTCTAGGTCAGGCCTATGACCCTACCCTAGGTACATGTCATCGTCAGCATCTGAGCCAGGTCTATTCGTAGATGATATGCACGAGTAGAACACAAAGAGTTTTGGGCGATGATAGTCATACTGCTTACCACCAACATCTTATTTTGATTCGGCTGTATTGTTGGATGAAGCGGCCCGGACCAACCTTACAAGACCACGTTCATGAGACCGGTTCCATCGACAGACATGCAACTTGTTTTGCATAAAGATGGCTGGCGGGTGTCTGTTTCTCCAACTTTAGTTGAATCAAATTTGACTACGACCAGTCCTTGTTGAAGATTAAAACAACAAACTTGACGAAACACCGTTGTGGTTTTGATGCGTAGGTAAGAGCGGTTCTTACTAGAAGCCCATAGCAGCCACGTAAAACTTGCAACAACAAAGTAGAGGACGTCTAACTTGTTTTTGCAGGGCATGTTGTGATGTGATATGGTCAAGACATGATGTGATATACATTATTGTATGAGATGATCATGTTTTGTAGAAGTTATCGGCAACTGGCAGGAGCCTCATGGTTGTCGCTTTATTGTATGAAATGCAAACGCCATGTAATTGCTTTACTTTATCACTGTGCGTTAGCGATAGTTGTAGAAGCAATAGTTGGCGAGACGACCACGACGCTACGATGGAGATCAAGGTGTCAAGCTGGTGACGATGGAGATCATGATGGTGCTTTGGAGATGGAGATCAAAGGCACAAGATGATGATGGCCATATAATGTCACATATTTGATTGCATGTGATGTTTATCTTTTATGCTTCTTATTTTGCTTAGTACGGCGGTAGCATTATAAGATGATCCCTTAACTAAATTTCAAGGTATAAGTGTTCTCCCTGAGTATGCACCGTTGCGAAAGTTCTTCGTGCTGAGACACCACGTGATGATCAGGTGTGATAGGCTCTACGTTCATATACAACGGGTGCAAGATAGTTTTGCACATGCAGAATACTCAAGTTAAACTTGATGAGCCTAGCATGTACAGACATGGCCTCGGAACACTGGAGACCGAAAGGTCGAACATGAATCATATAGTAGATATGATCAACATAGAGATGTTCACCATTGATGACTACTCCATCTCACGTGATGATCGGACAAGGTTTAGTTGATTTGGATCATGTATCATTTAGATGACTTGAGGGATGTCTATCTAAGTGGGAGTTCTTAAGTAATATGAACTTAATTTATCATGAACTTAGTCCTCATAGTATTTGCATATCTAGGTTGTAGATCAATAGCTTGCGATGTAGCTCCCCGTTTATTTTTGATTGAAAGATGATAGTAGCAATGATGCGGGCTGGATCCGTGATCTGAGGATTATCCTCATTGCTGCACAGAAGAATTATGTCCTTGATGCACCGCTAGGTGACGGACCTATTGCAGGAGCAGATGCAGACGTTATGAACGTTTGGCAAGCTCGGTATGATGACTACTTGATAGTTTAGTGTGCCATGCTTTACGACTTAGAACCGGGACTTCAAAAACGTTTTGAACGCCACGGAGCATATAAGATGTTCCAAGAGATGAAATCGGTATTTCAGACTCATGCCCGAGTCGAGAGGTATGAGACCTCTGACAAGTACTTTGCCTACAAGATGGAGGAGAATAGTTCAACCAGTGAGCATGTGCTCAGAATGTCTACGTACTACAATCGCTTGAATCAAGTGGGAGTTAATCTTCCAGATAAGATACTGATTGACAGAGTTCTCTAGTCACTATCACCAAGTTACTGGAACTTCGTGATGAACTATAATATGCAAGGGATGACGAAAACGATTCCCGAGCTCTTCGCGATGCTAAAATCGGCGAAGGTAGAAATCAAGAAAGAGCATCAAGTGTTGATGGTTAACAAGACCACTAGTTTCAAGAAAAGGGGTAAAGGAAAAGAAAGGGAACTTCAAGAAAGAATGGCAAGCAAGTTGCCACTCCCGTGAAGAAACCCAAAGCAAGACCTAAGCCTAAAACTGAGTGCTTCTACTACAAAGGGAATGGTCACTGGAAGCAGAACTACCCCAAATACTTGGCGGATAAGAAGGATGGCAAAGTGAACAAAGGTATATTTGATATACATGTTATTGATGTGTACTTTACTAGTGTTCATAGTAACCCCAGGGTATTTGATACCAGTTCAGTTGCTAAGATTAGTAACTCGAAACAGGAATTGCAAAATGAACAGAGACTAGTTAAGGGCGAGGTGACAATGTGTGTTCGAAGTGATTCCAAGGTTGATAAGATCACCATCGCACACTCCCTCTACCTTTGAGATTAGTGTTGGACCAAAATAAATTTTATTTGGTGTTTGCCTTGAGCATGAATATGATTGGATCATGTTTATTGCGATACAGTTATTCATTTAAGTCAGAGAATAATTGTTGTTCTGTTTACATGAATAAAACCTTCTATGGTCATACACCCAATGTAAATGGTTTATTGAATCTCGATCATAGTGATAAACATATTCATAATCTTGATGCCAAAATATGCGAAGTTGATAATGATAGTGCAACATATTTGTGGCACTGCCGTTTAGGTCATATTGGTGTAAAGCGCATGAAGAAACTCCATACGGATGGATTTTTGTAATCACTTGATTATGAATCATTTGATACTTGCGAACCATGCCTCATGGGCAAGATGACTAAAACTCCATTCTCCGGAACAATGGAGCGAGCCACTGACTTATTGGAAATAATACATACCGATGTATGAGGTCCGATGAGTGTTGAGGCTCACGGCGAGTACCATTATTTTCTGACCTTCACAGATAATTTGAGCAGATATGGGTATATCTACTTGATGAAACACAAGTCTGAAACATTTGTAAAGTTCAAAGAATTTCAGAGTGAAGTGGAGAATCATCATAACAAGAAAATAAAGTTTCTATGATCTGATTGCGGAGGCGAATATTTGAGTTACGAGTTTGGCCTTCATTTAAACCAATGTGGAATAGTTTCACAACTCACGCCACCTAGAACACCACAACATAATGGTGTGTCCGAACGTCGTAACCGTACTTTATTAGATATGGTCGGATCTATGGTGTCTCTTACCAATTTTCAATTATCATTTTGGGGTTATGCATTAGAGACAGTTGCATTCACGTTAAATAGGGCACCGTCTAAATCTGGTGAGACGACACCGTATGAACTGTGGTTTAGCAAGAAACCTAAACTGTCGTTTCTTAAAGTTTGGAGTTGTGATGCTTATGTGAAAAAGCTTTAGCCTGATAAGCTCGAACCCAAATCGGAGAAGTGCGTCTTCATAGGATACCCAAAAGAAATTGTTGGGTACACCTTCTATCCCAGATCCGAAGGCAAGATCTTTGTTGTTAAGAATGGATCCTTTCTAGAGAAGGAGTTTCTCTCAAAAGAAGTGAGTGGGAGGAAATTAGAACTTGATGAGGTAATTGTACCTTCTCTGGAATTGGAAAGTAGCTCATCACAGAAAACCGTTCCCGTGATGCCTGCACCAACTAGTGAGGAACTAATGATAATTATCACGAAACTTCGGATCAAGTTACTACCGAACCTCGTAGGTCAACCGGAGCACGTTCTGCACCAGAGTGGTATGGTAATCCTATTTTGGAAGTCATCTTACTAGACCATGACAAACCTATGAACTATGAGGAAGCGATGATTAGCCCAGATTCCGCGAAATGGCTTGAGGCCATGAAATCTGAGATGGATCCATGTATGAGAACAAAGTATGGACTTTGGTTGACTTGCCCGATGATCAGCAAACCATAGAGAATAAATGGATCTTCAAGAAGAAGGCTGACGTTGATGGTAATGTTAGTGTCTACAAAGCTCGACTTGTTGCGAAAGGTTTTCAACAAGTTCAAGGAGTTGACTACGATGAGACCTTCTCACCCGTAGCGATGCCTAAGTCTGTCTGAATCATGTTAGCAATTGCCGCATTTTATAATTATGAAATCTGGCAAATGGACATCAAAATTGCATTCCTTAATGGATTTCTTAAAGAAGAGTTGTATATGATGCAACCAGAAGGTTTTTTCGATCCTAAAGGTGCTAACAAAGTGTGCAAGCTCCAGCGATCCATTTATGGACTAGTGCAAACATCTCAGAGTTGGAATATACGCTTTGATGAGGTGATCAAAGCATATGGTTTTATACAGCTTTTGGAGAAGCCTGTATTTACAAGAAAGTAAGTGGGAGCTCTATAGCGTTTCTGATATTATATGTGGATGACATATTATTGATTGTAAATGATATAGGATTTCTGGATAGCATAAAAGGATACTTGAATAAGAATTTTGAAGCTACTTACGTATTGAGAATCAAGATCTATAGGGATAGATCGAGACACTTAATAGGACTTTCACAAAGCACATACCTTGATAAGATTTTGAAGAAGTTCAAAATGGATTAGTCAAAGAAGGAGTTCTTGCCTGTATTGTAAGGTGTGAAGTTGAGTCAGACTCAAAGCTCGGCCACGGCATAAGATAGAGAGAGAATGAAAGTCAGTCCCTATGCCTCAGTCATAGGTTCTATAAAATATGCCATGATGTGTACCAGACCTATTGTGTACCTTTCCATGAGTTTGGCAAGGGTGTACAATAGTGATCCAGTAGTAGATCACTAACAGCGGTCAAAATTATCCTTAGAGAACTAAGGAAATATTTCTCGGTTATGGAGGTGATAAAGAGTTCGTCGTAAAGAGTTACGTCGATGCAAGCTTTGACACCGATCTGGATGACTCTAAGTCTTGATCTGGATACATATTGAAAGTGGGAGCAATAAGCTAGAGTAGCTCCATGCAGAGCATTGTAAGACATAGAAATTTGCAAAATACATACGGATCTGAATGTGGCAGACCAATTGACTAAACTTCTCTCACAAGCAAAACATGATCACACCTTAGTACTCTTTGGGTGTTAATCACATAGCAATGTGAACTAGATTATTGACTCTAGTAAACCCTTTGTGTGTTGGTCACATGGCGACGTGAACTATTGGTGTTAAATCACATGGCGATGTGAACTAGATTATTGAATCTGGTGCAAGTGGGAGACTGAAGGAAATATGCCCTAGAGGCAATAATAAAGTTGTTATTTTATATTTCCTTATATCATGATAAATGTTTATTATTCATGCTAGAATTGTATTAACCGGAAACTTGATACATGTGTGGATACATAGACAAAACACGGTGTCCCTAGTAAGCCTCTACTAGACTAGCTCGTTAATCAAAGATGGTTAAGTTTCCTAACCATAGACATGTGTTGTCATTTGATGGACAAGACCCATCCGTTAGCTTAGCATAATGATCGTTAAGTTTTATTGCTATTGCTTTCTTCATGTCATATACATATTCCTTTGACTATGAGATTATGCAACTCCCGGATACCAGAGGAATACCTTGTGTCCTATCAAACGTTACAATGTTACTGGGTGATTATAAAGATGCTCTACAAGTATCTCCGAAGGTGTTTGTTGGGTTGGCATAGATCGAGATTAGGATTTTTCACTCCGAGTATCGTAGCGGTATCTCTGGGCCCTCTCGGTAATGCACATCATAATAAGCCTTGCAAGCAATGTGACTAATGAGTTAGTTGCGGGATGATGCATAATGGAACGAGTAAAGAGACTTGCCGGTAACGAGAATGAACTAGGTATGAAGATATGAAGATATCGACGATCGAATCTCGGGCAAGTAACATACGGATGACAAAGGGAATAATGTATGTTGTCATTCCGGTACGACCGATAAAGATCTTCGTAGAATATGTGCGAACCAATATGAGCATCCAGGTTCTGCTATTGGTTATTGACCGGAGAGGTGTCTCGGTCATGTGTACATAGTTCTCGAACCCGTAGGGTCCGCATGCTTAACGTTCGATGACGATTTTGTATTATATGAGTTATGTGATTTGGTGACTGTATGTTGTTCGGGGTCCCGGATGAGATCACGAACATCACGAGGAGTCTCAAAATGGTCAAGAGGTAAAGATTCATATATAGGACGATAGTATTCGAACATCGGAAGTCTTCTGGGGGTACCGGGTACGTATCGGGTAGCGGAAGGGGTTCCGGGCAACCCCCGGCAAGCTATATGGGCCTAATGGGCCAAGAGGGGAAACACAACAGCCACAAAGGGGCTGGTGCACCCCCCCCCCCCATATGGGCTGGCCAAATTGGAGAAGGAAAGGGGAAGAAGGAAAGGAAAAAGGGAATAGGATTCCCCCTTCCCCCTCTTCCCTTCCAACTCCGAATAGGAATAGGAAAGGGGGGAGGCCAAATTGGGAGGACCCCAAGTAGGATTCCTCCTACTTGGGGCGCCCCCTTGGCTGCCTCTCCTCCCCTCCAACCTATATATATGTGGGGGGGGCACCGCTAGAACACACACAAATCATTGTTAGTCGTGTGCGGCGCCCCCTCCACAGTTTACACCTTCGGTCATATTCACGTAGTGCTTAGGCGAAGCCCTGCACGGATCACTCACCATCATCGTCACCATGCCGTCGTGCTGAAGGAACTCTCCCTCAACACTTTGCTGGATCAAGAGTTCGAGGGACGTCATCGAGTGAACGTGTGCAAAACTCGGAGGTGTCGTACGTTCGGTGCTTGATCGGTCGGAACGAGAAGAAGTTCGACTACATCAACCGCGTTGTCAAACACTTCCGCTTACGGTCTACGAGGGTACGTAGACACACTCTCCCCCTCTCGTTGCTATGCATCTCCTAGATAGATCTTGCATGAGCGTAGGAATTTTTTTGAAATTGTATGCTACGTTCCCCAACAACCCGCCGCTCCAACCGCCTCCAGGGTCGCCGAGCCTAAGATCTAAGACTACTATGTAATACCCCCAATCCCCATTACCCTTGTACTCGATCCGGATCGGGAACCTCAAATCCATTAGTACTACGAACTCATGACGATGTTATGATCACTTGATACGTCTCCATCGTATTTACTTTCCCAAACACTTTTTCCCTTATTTTGGAATCTAATTAGCATGATATGAATGAAACTAAAAGTTCTCAGAATGAAGTTGTTTTTAGCAGAACTACCATGGTGTTGTTTTTTATGCAGAAATAAAAAGTTCTTGGAATTGGGCGAAACTTTTTGGATTTTCTTTATGGAATATATAAAAAATATTGGAGCAAAGATCCACCGGAGGGGGGGCAGTTGCCCACAAGGCAACAAGGCACGACCACCCACTCTGGGCGCGCCCTGATGCCTTGTGGGGCCCATGTAGCTTCGCTGACCCTAATCTCAAGCCTCTAAATTCATTTTCCCTAAGAAAAAATAAGAGAAGAAGTTTCATCACGTTTTACGATGCGAAACCGCCACAACCTCATATTCTTCATTGGGAGACCAGATCTGGAGTCCGTTTGGGGCTCCAGAGAGGGGGATTCGTCGCCATCATCATCACCAACCCTTCTTCATCACCAATTTCATGATTCTCACCATTGGAAGTGAGTAATTCCTTCGTAGGCTTGCTGGACGGTGATGGGGTTGGATGATATTTATCATGTAATCGAGTCAATTTGTTAGGACTTGATCCCTAGTATCCACTATGTTCTGAGATTGATATTGCTTTGACTTTGCTGTGCTTAATGCTTGTCATTAGGGCCCGAGTGCCATGATTTCATATCTGAACCCTCTATGTTTTCATGAATATATTTAAGTTCTTGATCTTATCTGCTAGTCATATGCACTTGTTATTGTTCTGATCCGTAGACCCCACAGTGACAATTGTTTGAGATACTCTCTGGGGATGACTGTAATTTGAGGAGTTCATGTATTCACCATGTGTTAATGCTCTGTTCCGGTTCTCTATTAAAAGGGGGGCTTAATATCACTTAGTTTCCTTATGGACCCCGCTGACACACAAGGGTAGGACAAAAGATGTCATGCAAGTTCTTATTATGAACATGTATGATTATATACGGAATACATGCCTACATTACATTGATGAAAAAAGTGAGAGAAGAAGAAAGAAAAAAAAAACTATGTTGATGTCATCGAGACGTGATTTTGTTAATTCTCGCCTAGATGAGAGCTAGCTACATCTTTCTCTTTTACTATAAGATTTTTTTTGTAGGAAATTCCAGAGGTTTTGAATATTTGCGTTTTTTTGTACTACATTGTTTCCTCTCCACTTCACCATCCACTATGTAAGTTTTTTTTTTGCTTGAGAAAATCCATTATGTAAGCTTAGGGACATGAACATGAAAAGTATATGGAATATTATGGATGAACCCATGGGCATATGAACCCACTTCAAAAGACTCATATCTAAGTGCCAAAAAATATCTAAAAAAGTTTCACACATACATCTTCATATTCTATGTGCGCGTAGAAAGTTTTTGAAAAAGACAAATGTTTCTTTGGCATGTGCAAAAAAGACAAAAAAAGTGCCATAGAACGCTACTTAGAAGCACTGAAATTTGTCTTTTTCGCGAAGACAAAATAAAGAGATATTTTTCACAAAACTTTGTGTTGGGCACACATATTGCAAAGATGTATGCGTGAAATTTTTCTTCAAAACTTTTGACATTGTAAAACACGTTTAAAACAAGTAGGGTGTTTCGATGCTCAGGCTCATCTCACCCGATTAAAAAAATCAAAAAAAATTCAAAAAAAACTCAAAAATTTCCAAAAAGAATTTGTGCAGTAGACAATTTGATGCATGAGGCCCGCTCCAAATTTCAAGTCATTTGGATATTTAAGCAACTCTCAGCAAAAAAAAGACAAATCAAGCCAAAACAATACTTAAACAGTGAACTTTTTTACATACCCCAATTTGTCTTTTTTGCTGAGAGTTTCTCAGATGTCTAAATGACTTGAAATTTGGAACGGGCCTCACGCATCAAATTGTCTACCGCCCAAAAAAATAGAAATTTTTGAATTTTTCTAGTATTTGTTTTGATTTTTTTCGTCAGCGCAGGTGCAGATGAGCTCAGGTAGATGGATTTTCGGTTAAAATGCATTTGTTTTTAAAAGCGGTTCAGGACATGCCCACTCGCACGACTACTTGTATGGTTTTGTTCCAAGTATAAGTAAGGAAATAAAGGAGCACAGTTGCATCACCTCGGTTTCATGTACCCATCCTGAATTATGGACAATAATTTATTTTCTTTCATACAGCAAGTGTGACTTTCAGCTCTGAAACTGATAGGACTGTGATATTCTCACCTCTAAAACCTGGCATATTCGTGAGGCAAACTGTGTTGTCCATACCCTAGCCAAGGAAGGTTTGAGTATGGAACTGCATGGTTCCAAGTTCCCACGGTTTGTATTTTGGATGCTTTGAGCTCAGACTCTGCCGAGATTGTTTAAATGAAGGGGCAACGACTCCAACGGGGGAAAAAACCTGGCATATTCTTTTGATTAGATTTGCATACTTCACACTCACTGTACAAGCGATTGGCACGAAATCTGAGTGCGCACCGTCGCCCTCTGGCAGCACCAATTAACCATAGCAAATGTCAGTTTCCTCGTCGGAGCATCAGCGTTAACACCATTCAATATCTCAACCGTGTTCCTTGCTCGTTGTTGCTGGAACTGCCATCCAGCAATAAATTTGCACAGATTGCTTACCACCACTCTCGTATAAGCAGTTGCAAAGCTTCTCAGGGTTCAGAGGACACAAGCACTGCCGCGCACCATCTAGAGGCTATACTATACATATTGGGCAAAGATCGGTACAGCTGAACAAATTATCTGGTCTTAATGCTACTCTCCTTGGCTCGACTCCTGGAAGAACAGATCGATCTCACGCAGAAGATTCTGCTGCTCCATCTGCAACGTGCACGAGGCTGTATGCTGATTCAGCACGATGCCAAAGAGCAATGCACACACTTCGTTGGGGCTCCTTGCCACCGTTTCTTCTGCCTTTTGCTCCGACAACTCTGACTTCGAACAACTCCCCTCGTAGACCTGTCTTCTGCACACCTGCGCCATGATACGCCAAAGTTAAAAGCCTGGAAGGAAGAGATGATGTGTGTTTTCTGTTTTTGTATTTAGTTGGCATCGGTTCACTTCCATAAAGGGAGCACCACATCCACAAGAGCTATCAACACATACTGGGCACACTGCATTGGGATATGAATAATTGTTTACATGTGCATCTACGCATAAAGGTCTGAAGAACATGGTATATTCAGCACACACTTATGAAAACTAAACTAATTTTATAAAATTAAAATAAATGGAAAATAGAAAATAATCAGATGCACACTCCCAGTTTATATGCAGGCTGTGTACTCAGCGTCTGCTTTTCACCAGTAACTGTAGGAAAGGCCCAGGAAATCAAAGAATAAATAATATCTAGTACACAGTTGCGCAGAACTCAAAGTGAACAGTAAAAAAGAGATCATCCTGCCAAACTACTTGCACAACATCATAATTTGTAGTTTGTACTCCCTCTGTAAAGAAATATAAGAGCGTTTAGAAACGCTCTTATATTTCTTTACAGAGGGAGTATATTATGAAGAGCACATTTACCATGAGACCAATTAGAGTTGATACTAACCTGGAATAAGTTATGCAGGGAGACAACATGCTCTTGAGTGAGATATTTCTTAGTCATAAGCTCACTGAATAGCTTAACAATATCTGCAGTGACATTCCTAGCAGAAAGATTACCAACTACACAAGATATCAAAGAACTATCAAACAATGATGTCAGCCATTCTGGAACTTGGCTTAGTTTGAGCAATGAAACAGCTATATTTGATGCAATCTTCTGCTGATTACTGAATGATTTTGACGTCAAACCAGGAGCAGTCAAGGCAACTGCAAATTCCTCCATTATTAGCCTGGACCATTTTGATTCTCTGCCCACCATATTCTCCTGGCTTCCGAATTTCTCCCAACCTAAAATCATTGAGAGACAGGACCCGCAATTTTCAGCAACTCTACTGTCTTGACTCAAGACTAAACCCTCTATCACAGCAATAATGGACTTCAGGTATTGCGCAGAGCATCTTAATTCAGCATTAAGATAGCTCCTCTGATCTGAAATTCTGGTAAGCAATTCCAACAGGCATTGTGAAGCAATAAGCTTAACAGGATATGGACCGAAGTGCATCAGACGGCACAAATCATGGCACGGGATGCCAACAACAGAGAAAAACTGGGTGTTATCTGAATGCTGGAGGAATTCCTGCCAGTCAATACTTGGATCTAGGATAGCATGCAAACTGAAAAACAGAGAATCATTACGTCATATACAAGTTAATTGCAATGAAATATGCAATACCAGTTGCATACCTTCTTAGAGAAAAAAACACTAATTGAAGAATCAAAATCATGAATCCCCCAAAGTCTGTTTCCTGATTGTATTGAAGTAAAGATGGGCCCTTTGCACAAGCTTCCTGTATTATACCATCTGTCAAAGAAACCAGTGGTTTGTTCAAGATTATGGCCTTCGCAGGCTCAATGAGCACCTTGCTTGCTGAATGATGCAAAATAAGGCAAAATATCCCAATTAATATCTTCTGTTCTTGGTCATTCGATGTATAATCAAGACACGAATTGAAATACTCCAATAACTGCCAACAAGAAGTGATTAGTACACTAGAGATACTACTAACCAGAGAACTGGAGGAAAACAGCTGCCTGTTGCCAATTCATTCATTCTTTGAGCATCAGATGAACCAAATTGAGAAGACGGACATAAGTCACAATTGGGTCATAGGCATGATCTAATCGGGGCAAGGACGATAGACTGTTTCTACTTATTCTAATGTATGGGCCCAACATATCAACTTTGGTGGACCCTCCTAAGGGTTTGATGTGTGACAGTCATTTGTGGGGTCCCTAGGAGTCACTAGTCCTAACTTAAGTGAAACCTATTATCTGAAATGCATTCTGAGGCTAGTCGCTCCAAAAAGCTATTAGTAACCAGGAAAGACAAATTGCATAAGTAAATACTCCCTCCGTCCGGAAAAACTTGTCCCTCAAATGGATGTATCTAGCACCAAGTTAGTGCTAGATACATCCATTTGAGGGACAAGGTTCTTCGGACGGAGGGAGTATATGATTAAAGAGAAGTGCTTTCATTGCACACACCCCCCCCCCCCCCAAAAAAAAGATATAGAAAAGGGTATTTTTGTCTTTTGATTCTAATGGGGATGGTTTGGATTGTTACACCATGTGCACCTGCCCAGATCCGAATCGATGCAATCTCTATGAAGAACTATGACCGAACTAGAGAAGGTGAATTGAATAATCGATACCATCCACAAGGAAGCGTATCACAATTTCAATCTAATTAGTTTGGAATCAATCCAATCAACTAGGGCTCTTCCCATATAAAGTGATTAGTTACTGCAGAGAAGAGCCAATTGGTGCTTCCGTTAATCGAGTACTATGCGGTAGGAACGTTTTTCGAGAAAACGCAAAAGAGCCTGCGTTTCATTGTATTGAAAAGAAGAGGGCTTAATAGTTACAATCCTCCTGGGAGGCATTTACAGTTCGGGGTGAAGATAGTCTAATGGACGTCCCAGGTTTGTGGGATGATGGCTCTAAGCCCTAACGCGCCAGCGGCAGCCCAAAGGGCGGCCTCCTCCTTGATCTTTGTGAGCAAGTCAGCAACGAGGGGGCGGCCATGATTGAAGACGCAGTCGTTGCGGTGCTTCCAAAGCATCCATGGAACTAGCAGGACCGCAGAAGCGAGTCCTTTGCGCATGGGCTTGGGCACGAGCTGTCTTGTGGATTGCCGCCAGTCGTTGAGGGACGGCACTTGAGCAGGCGGGGGGCAAGGTACCCGGAGCCAGCTGAGCACCTCATGCCAGATCTGCCGGGCGAAGGTACAGCCAAGGAGGAGGTGGTTCATGGTTTCAGGCGCCTGGTCGCATAGGGGGCAACGCTCGGGGTGTGGCAAGCCGCGGCGGGCGAGGCGGTCGGCGCTCCAGCAGCGATCCAGGTGAGCTAGCCAGTGGAAGAACCTGACACGCGGCGGCGCCCAGCACTTCCAGGTGAGCTTCCATGCGTCGCACGCGATGGAACCGTGGAAAGTGGCGAGATAGGCAGATTTGGCCGAGTAGATGCCGTTCGTGCTCCACTTCCAGGTTAGGTGGTCCGGCTCCGCGGAGAGGGTCGTGTGCTCGATCTTGTGCCATAGCTGTAGGTACTGCCCAATCTCCTGTAGCCCCACGACGCCTCGGATATCTTGCGCCCATCGGTTGGTGAGGAGGCCGTCCGCCACGGTTTGGAGCTTACGGCGGCGCTTGGGGACGCACGCGTAGAGGTGAGGCGCAATCTCGCAGACAGAGCGCCCATCAATCCATCGGTCCTCCCAGAATAAGGCCTGCGCGCCGTTCCCGACCGACATTGTGGTGGAGGCGAAGAAGAACGCACGATCGTCATCGCTGAACTGCAGGTCCAGCCCGGCCCAGGCCCTGCCTTGGTCAGTGCGGCTGAACCACAGCCACCGCGTGCGGAGCGCGAGGCCCGTGCGCGCTAAATCGCGGACGCCCAGCCCGCCGAGAGCGATCGGCCTAGCGACGCGCTGCCAGTTGACGTGGCAATTGCCGCCGTTAGCCTTCGCACGCCCGGCCCAAAGAAAGCCTCGTTGGATCTTCTCAAGCGCCTTCAGGGTCTTCTTTGGGGGGGCAAGCACGAGCAGCTGATGGATGGGGATCGCCGCCAGGATCGCCTTGACAAACGCGAGGCGGCCCGCCTTGTTCATGAGGTGCGCCTTCCAGCAAGGTAGCATGCCAGCGGCCTTGTCAACGACGGGCTGAAGCTGGGCAGCAATGGGTCGTCGCAGCGTGAGCGGGATGCCCAAATAGGTGATCGGCATTTCAACCATGGGGCAGCCCAGCAGGTCGAGGGCCGGCGCGGCGTCCTCCGTGTCGCCACGGATCAGGGTGGCGGAGCTCTTCGAGAAGTTGACGTGGAGGCCAGAGGCGCGCCCAAAGAGCTGCAGGATGCTCCTGACAGCGGATGTGTCACCCAACGTGGGGTGACAGAACAGGACCACATCGTCCGCGTAAAGCGAGACGGATGGGATCGGGCGCCGGGGGTGGAGCTGCTGCACCGGGGGTGGAGCTGCTGCAGGATGCGCAGCTCAGTGGCGCGGCGCAGCAGGCGGCCCAGCGTGTCCACAGCGAGGACGAAGAGCTGGGGCGACATGGGGTCGCCTTGTCGTAGTCCTTGGCGGTGCCAGATGGGTGGGCCTGGCTCGCCGTTCATGATCACCTTGGTGCGGGCCGACGAGAGCAGGATCGCAAGCCAGCCCAGGAATCTGGTGCCAAACCCATAGCAGCGTAGGATGTCGAAGAGGAATGGCCAACTGATCGAGTCGAAAGCGCGAGTTAGGTCCAGCTTGAGCAGAACGCGTGGCGCGCCAAGCTGATGTAGCAGGCGCGCAGACTGCCGCACGAGGACGAAGTTGTCATGCAGGCTGCTTCCCGGGATGAACGCGTTTTGGCTGGTGCTGACGAGATCGTTAAGCTTGGGCGCTAGCCGGAGCGAGAGGACCTTGGCAAAGATCTTGGCGACGAGGTGGATGAGGCTTATGGGCCTGTAGTCGCCGAGGCCCCTAGCATCCGCGCGCTTCGGGAGCAGTGTGAGGAGCGCCTGGTTGAGGCAGCTAAATCCGCGCCCTCGCAACTCGTAGAGTTGCTGGAAGACAGCAATGAAATCCTGCCGAACAGCGGGCCAACATGCGCGGAGGAACTCGGCGTTGAAGCCGTCAGGGCCGGGGGCCTTGCGCGCGGGTAGGAGCTTAATGGCGTTCCATATCTCCTCGGCCTCGAAGGGAGCCTCGAGGTCGTCCAGGTTGACAGGCGAGATCAGCGCCTCAAGCTCAAGAGCGCACTCACGGGGTGGCGCGGAGCCCAGGAGGCCATCGAAGTGCGCATACGCCGCGGCGGCCATGTCGCAGGGGTCCGTGACCACCTGCTCGTCGACCACAAGGCTGTGGATCCTGTTCTTCTGTCGCCGATACGTGTACTGCCGGTGAAAGAAGGACGTGTTGGCGTCCCCGTCCTTGAGCGAGGCGAGGCGGGAGAGCTGCCGGGCCATAGTTTGCTCGAGCGAGGCGAGACCGAGGTAGGATGCCTTGATTTGCCGGCGCAGCCAGTCCTCATGGGGAGACAAGGCTCTGTAGTCTTACGCGGTGTCGAACTTGAGGAGGAGCTCCCGGGAGATCGCAAGCTTTAGGCGCACATTGCCCACCGTTTTGGCACTCCAACTTGTGAGCCCGCGTGCAGTTGCTTGCATGCGCAGCATGAGGCGGCGGAAGGGGTCTGCATCACTCACGGAATGCCAAGCGGCCTGCACGGTGTCATGGAACCCATCCATGCGCGTCCAGAAGTCCTCGAAGCGGAAGCGGCGATGCGCCGGCGGCATCGGCGAGCAGTCGAGCAGCAAGGGGCTGTGGTCGGAGACGACCAAGGCGAGGCACCGGAGGTGGCATTCACCATGCAACTCCTCCCAGTCGGCGGTGCAAAGGACACGGTAGAGGTGGACCAATGTCGGGGGCGACTGCTCATTGGACCACGTGTAGCAGCGACCGTTGAGGTAGACCTCCTTGAGCGCCAAGTCATTGATGGTGCGCCGGAAGCGGCCCATCATGCGTCGGTTGGCGTTCCGGTTGTTCTTATCTTCGTCGCGATATATGAGGTTGAAATCCCCACAAATCATCCAAGGTCTCCGGTTGTTCTTATCTTCGTCGCGATATATGAGGTTGAAATCCCCACAAATCATCCAAGGTCCAGTGCAGTCTTCGTCGCGATATATGAGGTTGAAATCCCCACAAATCATCCAAGGTCCAGCGCAGTCCATGCGTGTGTCGCGGAGCTCCTGCAGGAAGGCGATCTTGGCCTCGTCCGGCTGCGGTCCGTAGACCACGGTGATCCACCACGGAGTGCGAGCGCCAGAGGGGGTGGAAACGCGGGCGGTCAAGGTGTTGGCGGTGAATAGGGGGTGAGAGATGACGATCTCCCTACTCTTCCAGGCCAACAGGATGCCGCCACGGGTTCCTTGCGCGGGCAGGTACACGTAGTCATCAAACTCCGAGCCAAGGGCTTCGAGGACAGTCGACGAGCAGATCAAAGCCATCTTAGTTTCTTGCAGACAGACGAGGGATGCATTGGCAGTTACAACAAGCGACCGGACAGCAGTACGACGTGCACGCGCGTTGAGGCCGCGCACGTTCCATATCAATACTCTAGGGTTGTGCTCCATGGGGGTGAGGTCGACGAGGGGGGTGGAGGCGAAGCTAGGCCTCGATCGGGCTGCCCGCGATCACCGTGGTGATAGGCGCGATGGCAGGATCCGCGGGGAGCTCGCGATCCACCAGAGCGGCGATGGCCGATAAGACAGACAGGGGGATGGGCGCGGCAAAGAGGTCGTCGTACGCCTTCATCTCCGCGGCTGTGATCTTCTGGTTGACCCCAACGACCCCAAGGGTGCGCAAGATGTGGACTTGGGCACGTCGCTCGGCCGTGGGAGGGGCGACGGACTTGCGGGCAGCGGTCGCGGCCGAGCGGTCGCGGCGTGGGGAGAAGTTGGGGAGGCATCTCCTCGGTCGCTTGCCAGGGATCGGAAGGGCTGCGTCGATCTGTTTGGTGGCCGCCGCAAGGAAGTCGCCAAGGGTCCACGTCGTGGGAGCGACCGCGCGGGGACAGGACCGGCGCATCATGATGGGAGGCGAGGCGAAGCGCGTGGCCGGGCTGGGGGTGGCGGGGCACGCCGCGTGGGCGGCGCCATACACGATCGCACCATGTTGGGCCTCCAGCCCCACCTCGACATGTGGGTCGTCATGCTGGGCTTCATGTTGTGCCGTGGGGGGTTGGGCCGCGAGGGGGGCCGAGGGAGCCTCCTTGCGCAGCACGCCAGCACCGGTGGGATCCCCATGACAAGCTCGGTCGCGGGCGGCATGCTGGGTGGGCTCCAGCTGGGGAGATCCCTCCGTGGACCGGTCAGCTGGTGACGCGGGGCGGCCAGGAGGGGGCGGAGGCAGGGCTCCGCTTTGCCCCGACAGCGGATCAGGCACGGGGACCGAGGCCAGGGAGTCCGGGACCTCGCTGTCGAGCGACAGGCGGTCCATGGAGCTATCCCGATCCACATGCACGCGGGGATTGGCCACTTCTGGTGCAACCGCGGCATGGGCGAGGTCATCCCTGCAGCGCGATGGAGCCGGCCTGGCTGGTGCTGCAGTGTCGGGGCGCGCAGCCGGGGAGCCAGAGCCAGCAGGCGTCGTGACGCGCGTGTCGGGGCACGCGGGGGGGGGGGCACTCGGAGGGGAAGTCGTAGGGGGCGCAGTTCTGGCAGTACTTGACGCTCCTGTCGCCTTCTGACGCCTTCCACCCCGCTTTCCCCTTCTTTTGGGAAAGCGACGAGGCCGGCTTTGCCCGTTGGCAGGGCGCCAGGGGTCCATGGTACGGCTCGCAGGGCGCATCGGTGCCGACGCCGCGGTGGCTGTGCGGGGACGGGGGGCGGTCCAGCCAACGTCGACGACGACACCATCAACCCGGCGGTGGTGGACGGGGGCGCGCCAGCCGGTGGAGTCCATGGCCATGCCATCGGCACGGCCGTCGTGGTCGCCGGAGGTCCAGCGTCGCTTGCGGCCGCGGCCGCAGCTCGCATCTTGCCCGCGTCCAGCGTCCCCATCGCGCTCACCAGGAGCGTCGTCGCTCGGGCCGCGGTCGCGGCGGGCAAGGGGCGCGGCAGCTTGGCTGGCCGGAGCGTTGACGGTCATGATTGACACGGGGTAGACGAGGGTGCGGATGGAGGGCGGGCCGCGGTCGCGGGCGGGGACAGGTTCCACGATCTCGAGGATGGCCGCTCGGCGGATGGAGGCCGGGTCGCGGGTGCGCGCCGTCAACCGGAAGGTAGCGAGGTCGGCGCGGGAGCGCGTGCTCGGGTGGAGCCGCTCAATCCAGCAGCTGCTGCCGAGGAGGTGTTCCGCCGTGGACAGGTGCCAAGCCTGCGCAGGGATGCCGCGGAGCTCCAGCTGGACACTGAGGTCAAGGGAGTCGACGACGGCATGTGCGAGCTTGCTCGAGGGGCGGCCGACGGCATGTGCGAGCTTGCTCCAGGGGCGGATCGACAGGGTGAAGCCGGGCCCGTTAATGAAGTGGTCGCCGGCGAGGCGGTCCATGAGCTCGCGGGTGGAGAGGATGACGAGGAAATCCTCGGGGTGGTACGCGTGAATGGTGAAGTCGCCGGGCTGGAGGCGGAGGGAGGAGTACAGAACCTCGTCGACATCACCAAGGGCGACCACCGGCCCGTCACCGGTGATGGAAACGACCATCCCGCGGCGCAGAACCACCTCGGCCTCCTCCATCTCCACAGAACGCGACAGGATGACGCGCACCGGGTCGACAGGCGAGGTGGTGGGCGCAGGCGGGGTCGGCGAGTGGCGGCACGGCACCTCCGGCGCCGGCACGGAGGGGGCGGCCACGACAGCGAGGGCAGCGCGCAGAACGCCCTTGTGGTACTTCCTGCAGTCCCGCGAGCCATGGCCGGAGTAGAGGCAGCGACGGCAACGGATGTCGTTGGTGCAGTCGCGCACAGGGTGGCCTGGGTCGAGGCAGCGAAAACAGAGGCCGGCAGACGCCTCCGGGGACGGGCTGCGGCGGACCTGCGGCTGGGCGCGCGGGGCGGCGGAGCGGCGCGCGCCACGGCGTTGATTCCGGCGGCGCGGGAGCTGGAAGCCGTCCGCATCCACCACCGGGGCGCCATTGGCGCAGTTGACCTCGGAACGAGGCCCCAGGCGGGACGCGGTGGGGGCGCGCCGGGGGGCGCGGCCGGTCCGCGCGTCACTAGCGCTGTGGCCGCAGCAGGGGGCGGAGGGGTCCGGGCCACGTCGCTGTAGGACCTCGTCGAGGATTCGCCATCGGAGTCCATCCAGCGTCGCGGGCTGGAGCCGAGATTGAGGTCGCCGGAGCTGCCGCTTGGGGGCGCCATGACAGGGGAGGGGAGGGGAGGAAGGGGGGCTACCTGGGTGCTCGCCGGCGGCGGGGTTGGTGGGGGACGCTACGCTAGGCTAGGGGGAGCACGGGAGCGGAGCGGAGCGGAGCCATCAAAAGTTCCGGTAGGAACGTGATGCGCACAGCAGCATGGAGAAGTTCAATGGCTGCAAGGAAGATTTGAATGGGCGGCAGATTATCCAGTACACATACGGAGAATATAAGGAGAGGGATTGTGATTAGTTTGAAGGGATGGCAGTTTTTTTAGGGTCAGGTGATCAGGACTGGTCTCCTTAATAAGTACTAAAATACCCTTTTTAACGAAGGGGTAAGTTCTAATCTACATTGTCTATTTGCATTGAAAACTGTAAGCCTTGCAAAGGGAGGTGCACCGAAGCAAACCTCATGATAAAAATATGGTAAACACTAATTATGTAACCTTCAACTCATATAGAAATATAATAACAAGATTACCTTCATGGTAAGAGCAAGCCATTCATCTTCCCAGTAGACTGTCATCGCACTTGCCGAGTATAAAATATTAAAGATCAAAAGGGAACACACAGTTTTAATCCTTGAAGAATATGGGGAGCAATATATACTACCAACTGCATCTATAACACCAGATGATGTAAAATGACTAGAAGAACAAGGAGAGATCACTAGGATTTCAGCAATCACATTAACCACTGAGAAGACCTCATCTTCTGTACCATCCTTTATAATTTGATTCAGTAAGGATACAAGCAAAGAAGAGAGACTAGTCTCTCCTGAAAATACCAGTTCTGCAACCATCTTTATGTCCACCAACTGACTGCTGTTTAAAAGCACGACAGTTCTGTCTTCACAGAAAGTTCTGCAGAAATTTAGCATCTGGAAAGATAGTGGTTCTAGGAGTTCTACCTTCTGGAAGAGCCATTTTAGTGCTATTGGGTGGACTCGGATAAAAAGCAAGTCCCACTCCTTACATGCCATTACATGGAACAGAGTTCTCTCAGCTTCTGGACTATGTTGAATGGTGCAGCCAAATGAAATGCCTCTGACGAAGGCATAAAGATGGACCAGCAGAGTAAGCATCACAGAACCAGCAATTTCATAGGGAAACTTCCCACCATTTAGAAGGATGTATTGCTCAACTGAAGACAGAAGTTGGCTGTCAGCAACCAGCCTGTTCAGTTAGACAAGCATCACATTAGAAGAACTTTTTTTTTCTTGCCAAATGTGGAGCAAATGCAGCAGATCGTACCTTTCATTGTAGAATGAACAGGCATAAAGTATAACTAGAATAGCACATTGACATGATGCCAAGTTGAAATCTTCGGAGCTACATTGCCCAAGTAAATACACAAGTTCTGTAGGGTCTGATGGCAGATATACGTATGCATCTCTAATTGTTTCCCCATATTTACAGCCCAAAATTTTGTCGACAATTGAACTAGTGATCAAATATACTACTGATTTGACATGATCGGTGGGAAATAAGCCCATGAATCCAAATGACAAGCTAAACCATGAGGATGATGCCAGCATCTCAGCAAACTTGAGTTGCTTATTGTGACATGTGCTTGATAGAATAATATGGAAAATCTGAAGGATTTCTCCCAACGTTTCGTCATCATTACCATCAACAACAGCAGTTTCGAGCCAATGCAGTAAATAAGTTCCACAAATTTCAATGACGCTATCTTCAAGGTCCTTCTTGACAGAAATCTTATCTGTATTCCCTTCAAGGCAGAATATAAGTGCCTCTTTAAGAAGACGAAGGGAATGTGGTACGAGAAATGCAGAGTCATAGGCATGAGGTAATGTCGAAGAGATAGCATGTTTTGATGCTTCTTCAATTAATGAAGGTAGTTTCTGAATATCATGAGCAGATGGTGACCTCATAATCTCTATTAATATTGAGCAAACAAGAGCAAAGGTTTCAGAACACATTCCAAGTTCACCACTGTCATTTCTTCTCAAAATTAGAGTCAAAGTACATGCTATCTGTTCTTCTTGGGACAACGACAGAATACCAGAACAATTAGCAATACAAATCCAAACAAGTCGTAAAACCTGAGACTGGACTGGATGAAATGGAATCTCAGTAACATAATGAAGAACAGGAAGCAGAGTAGAAAATCCAATGGCAAGCTTTTCTTTGAACATCTCCTCTGAAGTTGCTAAAAGTGATAGTACTTGAATAGAAGAAATTACCAGTGGATCATTATTTCCTGAAGATGTAAACAGTTCGACTTGATTAACCATCACGAGAAAAAGAAAAACCATGCAGAAATTGATGAGGAAAAAGGTCATTCCTCATACCTGATAACCTCAGAACCTCGAATACATAATCAGCAACATTTTCATCTATCAAAGTTTGAAGTACACCACAAATATTTGCATCAGACGACAGGAAATGAAAGATTAAATCCAATGTTCCAGTTTGCACTTCTAGATTCGTAGAGAGCAGAGATCCTTTGACAGCATCAGCAAATAGAACTATGATAGAGGCATTCGGGGGCACATCATCTGTCTGCGTGGACTCTTCTTCCTCTACAGACTTGATTAAGCTCAGGTCGCCAAGCAGCAAAATATCAAAGGCCTCCTTCTTTGCTAGCGCAAGGAGCAATGCTGTAGAAGAACAACCAAAACATCACCATGCATTCTAGCAAGTAGATAACATGCTAGTATAGATTTGGATTTTCAACACAGATGAATTGTTTCATAATTATATCCAAAAAGAAACTACAAATTCATTAATTCAGCTAATATGAGATATCCATGTTATACTAATGCAGGAAATTTGATCACAAAAAAACTTGAAGGTTAAGTACTGTAAATATGTAAGATACTGGAACTCTCATTAGTCTGAATTCTTTCCTTGGCCAACTCTTAAAATATTGGAGCTCTCAAAATCTATGTCAGCTCAAGAATTACGAGTCGACGAGTCAAGCCGAGCTTGAGACTCATAGACTAACTTTGACTACTCTAGACTACTGCCGGATTAGTTGACATGGTACTGTTAGTACTCAGCTACTGATACATAGTATGTAGTATATTGTACTATATAGGACCGTACACTATACAATAAAAATTGAATGCATGGGAAGTGAATGAAGAACCTGAGGCTGGGCCAATTGTAATATCCAATGGCCAGGGCCGCAGGGGAGTAATCAAACCCAAGGAAAGAAGGGAAGGAGAGAAGGGAAAATTTATTGTGGTAAAACTAACAACCAAAATTGTATCTAGGAGACCATCAAGAGTTTCAGTTATTAAAAAATAAGAATAAATAATAAAGTTATGGTACAAAAACACATAATACATTCTTTTCTTTGCCAAGCCAGCAAGATACATGCCAGTATAGCCTATTTATTTTGTAACCAATCAGCATTCATACAAAACAAAGTGAAGAAATATACTGACCAATACAGTTCAGGCGAACAGCATCATTTTGAGTTTTAAGCAGAACTTCAAGCGAGAGTTGAAGCAAACTTTTTCCTACTGCTGAAAGGTCCACATTGTCATTATCACACATATTGTCCCACGGGGTAGCGTTTAACAGGGAGAGTTTGTACAGCATGAATAGTATCTCTCCACGAATTTCATCACTGTATCAGAGTAAGTTCAGGATGCTGTTCAGTAAAGCTATTTGGAAGATCGGATAAAATCATCAGTATTCAGTAGTACTCACCTTGGTAGTCGCAGATTGTTAACAAGATTTAAGAAAAGAGAAACTGCATCTCCAATGTATGCTGAAGCACCTTTGATGGAATTTAACAAAAATCCCAAACAGTGTAGCTGCACTGAGATAAGACAAAGATTCAGAAATTGTGGCAGTAAAGTAGTTCAAGAAAACTGCAATAGTAGTGTTGCCACTAATTCAGCAGAGTTAGAGCATCTCCAGCCGCGCCCCCAACAGGCCCTCCCCAGGCGATTTTTCGGCGCCGGCGCCCAAAAATCAGCCCAGTCGCGCCCCCAGGAGCCCGTTTTTCGCCGGTTTGGGCCGAAACTGGCGCCGGCGGACCCAGGCCGAACCCGGCGCGCTGGGGGCGCCGGGGCGAGCAGTTTTGGCGCGAAAGCGGATGGGCCCGCCGAGTCAGCGAGACGCCGCTTCGTCGCCCTCATCGCCTCGGTTCCCGCGGGAATCAATGCGAAGGCTGCCGCAGTGCCGCGCCGGTCAGCCTCCATTGATGCCTCACGGGCGGCGCAGTGAACGCGCCGCGACGCGCGTCCAGCCACGCGTCGCCCGGCATGCAGCCCGTCGCCGCCCCGCAATGGCTATAAAAGGCGACCTCCCCGCCGGTGGACGCCACAGCTCTCATTTCCCCCCTCCCCGGCGTAGATAGCAACACTCCCCTCTTCATGCCGACGAGAAAGATGGCCGAGAGGTACCCAGGCGACGGCGCGGCGGCGAACGGCTTCGGCCGCCGCCACCTCCAAGAGCCGGAGGCGCGCCTGCTCTACGAGGTCGAGTACCCGGCACCCCCGGACATGCGGGTGCCGGGGACGTGGAGGCTGAGCGCCGGCGGCGTCCCGGTGCCACTGGTGCCCGAAGGGGCGGCGCGGCGGGCCGAGATCGCCCGCATCCGCTCGTCCCTGACGGAGGAACAGCGGAACAAGCGCTACGCCGCCGACAGCCACGGCCTCTGGACCATGTACTTCCAGCACCGTCGCGAGGAGCAGATCGCCTCCACCAACGGCGTCATCCCGCGGGGCCGCCTCAACGCCGACAGGCGGCGCGAGTGGTGGGGTGTGCCCGGCCGCACCCTCGAGGCCGTCCTTGACCACATCGAGACCGGCAACATGCCGCGCCTCGAGTACCCGCCGCGGCCGTCCTTCTCTCGCCGCCGTGGTAGCTCCTGGACGCCGCGGCGGATGGAGCCGGGGTCGTCCTCGTCGTCGAGCTCCGGCTCGCCGGTCACGCTCCGCCCCGTCAAGCCCGAGCCGTAGGAGACGCCGCTCGGGCGCCACACCCGCAGCGGCGCCCTCATCATCAACAAGGGTGCCCGGCCCTCCCCGCCTGCTCCGGCTCCGGGGAGGCGCTCCCTCCGCCTGGTCCGGCCGAAGCCCGAGCCGGGGCTGCTCCCTGTGAAGCCGGAGCACGTCAAGATGGCAGCCCCCGACGACGAGTCCACCCTCAAGTGGGCGAAGGAGGAGTACGTCCGGGAGCAGGTCCGCCGCCAGCGCCGGGCGTACGCGGAGCTCCAGGCCCGGCGCCGCGGGCGCGAGGAGGGAGGTGTCATCGTCCTCGACAGCGACGAGGAGGACGAGGCCGGACCGTCTAGCGCGCCACCGCGCCTCAGCGACCCTGGCCAGGGCTGCAGCAGGGACGGCGCCGGCCCAAGCCAGCCACGCGACGACGACGACGACGGCGACGGCGGCGAGTACACACGCTTCTACAGGCTTCTCGGCATGTAGACGACGGCGGTGGCGGCTAGGCGTAGTTTAGGCATAGTTCAGGCGTAGTTTAGGCGTAGTTCAGGCGTAGTTTGCATGTTTTCATGTTTTCTGTTCAAATTTCAATGAAGTTTCGCCGAGTTCATGCAAAAGTCGCCGAGTTTCCATATATTTTGTACGCAACATCACCGAACCCGGGGCGACCTGTTGGCCGCGACTGGGAGCTAGGTCGCCCCCACGCGCCAATCTAGCGCCGGCTCGCCCCCAGGCGGCTCTTTTTCGGCGACCTGGGGGGCCGAACGGCTGGAGATGTTCTTAAGTCCCAAAGCGGCTCACATTTTAAAATGATCCAATCTGCCCCGTCAAACCACTTTACAATAATCAGATACGATAGTTGAAATCACAATTATTGTAACAGGTAAAGCAAGTCAATCATCATCAAGCTGCACCCTGAAACATAACAGCAGGTTTCTCTGCTGGTAACATTCAAACTCAGTTCCCAGAGTGGCATTAACAAAATAAAATGAATCCGCACTTTTTATGCTTTTCCCTGCCTTGAATGTTACACTCCCAACCTGAACAACCATGTGTTGCATTGTGGTGGTCTGTGGATAAATAAAAAACCATGCACACAGGTTGGAAGTGGTGACCTCACTCAACAGTGAAGAAGCGGACGGGACATGGGCCAGGCATAGCTGAGTCTATTGCCGCTACTTTGGGCAGTGGTGATTGGGGAAAACTAAGAGGATGAGCACAGGCCAGGGAACTATGGGAATCAGATAAATAAGTTGCTGGCACAAGAATATATTTGTTAGAAGTTGATTTGTTTGTTTGACATTTGTGTTTTCTGGTTAGAGGCAGCATTAGAAATAAATTTTATTAGAAGTTATTTTGTTTGTAACAGGTGTAGTTTGTTCTGGTTTTCTGTGACAAGTTTAGAGGTGGAAGGGAAGTAGGAACAAGACAACATACAATCATTAACCCTCTCTAGATGGGAATTTCAAGTAGTAAATATAATAAGCATCCCTATTAGCTCTTCCAAGTTCCAAATATACTTTATTGCAAAATATTCTAGACCCAAATTGGAGGGGAACTAAGGAGATAAATACCCACAATGGATCTAACTGATGCTTCTCTCTAGTTGTAACTCGATCCATATGAAGGTAAGAAAATGTAAGGAAAAGATATTTAATGTGCATACGAGTACTAAGAACATAGAGAACTAGAAATTACAGGTGAGATGAATGAAAACGATGGTGCCACAGAAAACATCAAACAATAAAATGCAAGCATATGAAGACCACAAAATCGCATGATAGTTTCAGTAGCAGAATATAGCTGTACACTATGGAAACAAGACACTGCTACATGTGAACAAGAAAGAAAGAGGCATGATTCACATGATGCAACTTGTATGATCCTGGCTAGGAGTTGGAAAATCAGAAACTGTAGTAATAAAATAGGTTCATCCATGTTTGGCAATCGAGAGCATAGAACTGTGCGTGATGAAAATTAATAAATAGTATAAAGCAGCAACAATGTGTAAGACGCTTCAAAAAAACTTCATCAACACTAAAATGTCCAAAATGGAAGCAAATAGATCATGAATACTCTGCCGATAATAAGAAATGCTACATGTGTGTCCATGTGCAATCAAGCTCTTGGCTATGCGCCATTTACCAATTTACCATATCAGAGTTGTACAATCAAAGAATATGAGACGCCATGTTTTCTGCAGCAAAAAAAATTTGTTCCGACTGCTCACTAAATAGTAAATCCTGGACTATTCACCACATTCTTTCACACAGTTTGAATAATTTCCTTTCAACCATTCCACTTAAAACTATTTGCAGGCAACATAATCAATGTAGCATTATTTCTAAAATCCACCACCTCTCCCTGCCCAGCAGCATCCATCACCATAACCACTTACCATAACTAGCATGCATCTCAGCACGGGGTAGCACGGGGTAGCGGCACACGTACCATGTGGAAGTGCTTGACGAGGGAACCCGAGGAGAGGACGTGGGCGAGGCGCGCGACGAGCTCGGAGGCGGCAGGGGGGCCCACGGCGGACGCGAGGTCGGCGGCGAGGTCGGATGCCTGGGTGGCGAGTGCGGCGTCTCGGCGGGCGGCCGCGCCCGCGAGGGCCTCGACTAGTGGCACCGCAAGGAGGCGCGGGTGTGCGGCGCGGAGAGGCGCGAGGAAGGCCGGGTCAGCTAGGGCGAGGGAGAGGCTGGCGAGCACGTGGGAGACGTGGTGGGACGGCGCGGAGGCGGAGGAGAGGAGGGCCGCGGCGCAGGAAACGCAGACGCTGCCGCCCGCCGAGGTCGGGAGAGAGTGCGACGCCCGGTGGCCAGCGCCGCAGGCGTACGGCGGCGAATGCTCGCCGTCGGATTCCATGCGGAGCGAGGGGGATTGTGGAGGTTTTGCAGGAGACCTTGAAGCCGCCTTGAAATGGACGGAATTTTTTAAGCAGCGGAGGAGGAGAGGAATACCGCATACCGCGTAATAATTTGTTTACTTTGAACAAACGCCGCATAATTTGAAAACCTTCGAATTTTGGTACCAGGAGGTTTTTCCTATCAAAAAACGCTTTTAAGGTATTCGAAGCACAATAATACAAGTTCGGATCCTATAAATTTGCTTCTCACTTGTAATAATGAAATTTATATATCACCTAAATCACTAAGCTTCCTAGGATTAAATCTCCTATGAATCAATCGGGTCGATTGATTTCCATGGCTGGCTCGATTTTGACCGAGTCGTGCGAGCACTACAATGTTATTTTGTAATGTGGACCCTGATGGTCAGCATGAGGTTGTGTGGACTCCGGTTGTTCTCCTTTGGTGTATCGTGGAGTCCCTCTGGACATACTTTTCTTCCCCTTGCTCCTTTGTCTCTCTCCTGAGATCACCGCCGCCCATGCCTCCGATTCCAGCCGCCATCGTTGTTAATTCACGCCAGCATAGCTTCGCCGCACCCTCGACCTTCCGCTCCCGCACGCGCCCTCGGGGTGAACCCTGGCTATGGCTTGTTCGTTGGTGCGGGAGTGCCAACCTCAGCTTCTCCGACCTCCAGCGAGCTCCTCCTCACAGGCTTACTGCCTCCTCGTGCTCATCTAGCGCCTCTTCAGAGACCCATACACATGTCTGCTTCTGATGGCTTGACTTCTCTCGGCTTCGTCTTGAAGTTGGCGAGGGCTCGCGGCTGGCCAGTAGTGGGGTGGTGGACAGCCAAAGATTGGTGGCGGTGGCTTGTCGCAGCTGCGCTCGCGCAGCGTCGGCGCAACGTTTAGTCAACAATAGGACCAGGAACAAGCTTCTTTCGCTCTCCTCGCTCATGTTGTCTGCTGATAATTTTGTCCTTCGTGTTTCCTGCAGGAGTCCCATTCTTTTGGTTTTGCATTTTGATTTTAATTCATGTATCATCTTAAGAAATCCTTATGCAATTTGGGAGGGCAAAGAAACAAAGAGCTGATTTGTAGTGCCCCAATCAAATATGTAGTAAATAAGGGGGTGTTTAGGAGAGTTGCTTAGTTCTCCATGTACCATGGTTCTACTATGACAATTTGTCAACTCCGTGATCGGTATTTTTGTACACTTTCTTTTCTTGGGTAATATGCTACAGATTTATAACTTATGATCCCACAATTTGTAGCAATCCAAAATAAAATCAAGTCATTTGTAGCTCCCCCACGAGATTTTCTTCAAGCTTCACCATTGACTGACGTGGCAGTGGTGGTTGATACGCCTTTTTTCATCACTGTGTTCCTACTGTAATTTATCCTATTTTAGTGATATATCTCACATTATGATGCAATTCTAATGCATTTTATCTCTTAAATTGCAAGATACACATAGAGGGGGGAAATGTCGGACACCTAAAAATTTGGATCAGAAATACAACTGAAGAAAAAACAATTTTTCAGAGCTCCAAAAGCAACAGGATTTTACTAAATTATTTTTCGATAATATGAAGTCAGATGCCATGAGAGGGGCCACAGGTGACCCACCAGGCCCCACACAGCCACCCCACAAGGGTGGGGCCTAGGTTGCACCATCTATCCACGTGGGCCCCTGTTGACTCACCTTGTGAGGCCTTTTGGCCATCAAATCCAATTTGACCTAGAAAAAATCACAGAAAATCCACAGGGGCTTTTCCGTCGCCGTCTACGAGGCAGAACCGAGCACTTTTACTCTCCGATGAAGCAATTCCGCTAGGGAAACTTCCCTCCAAGAGGGGGAAATCAAAGTCATCGTCATCAGCAACACTCCGTTCATTGTGGGGATTATCATCTTCATCAACATCTTCACTGGCACCATCTCATCTTCAAACCCTAATTCGTCCCTTTTCTTAAAACTTTGTATCAAACCTCAGATTGATAACTTCAATCTCATCTTCAAACTCTAGTTCATCTCTTTTGTTCACCCGTGATGAAAGTAACTTGGTGATATTCCCGTGTGTCCTCGAGAGCGTTTTAATCGCTATAAGAAGTACCACCAGCTTGTCCTTATCACAATAAGGATTGGCCCACTTATTGCACGTTGCTATCTTGTTACTTGTTACCTTGCTACCAGTTATCTTGCTATCAAAATATCTATCAAAACTATCTTACAACACCTGCAATGAAATTCTTGTTGAAAACTGCCTATCAATTCCTTCCGCTCCTTGTTGGGTTCGACACTCTTACTTATCGAAAGGACTGTGATTGATCCCCTATACTTGTGGGCCATCATTGGCTTCATAAGAAAATTGGGCCAGGGAAGCCGGACATCATCGGTCCATCGAGATAATCGGTTGACCCATATTCAGTTAGACATGATTCTGATATGTCGTTAGAATCCATATGCCTTTGCAGGTGAAAGGGCATGGTGCCCCCATATTTGGTTTTGATAATTGATAGCAATCTCTATGGACTAATGGTTGTCTTGAGTTATATTTGAAGGGTTTGTCCATATACTTTGCTTGAAGACCATATGTTGGTTTCAAGGTTGAAAGAAGAAGATTATGTGTTGACCAAGATGTTATTCAAGGAGTTATCCAAAGATTGGTCATGTGAGAGTTGAGCCTATTGCGAGCATATCTTGAAGAAGAAAATTGAGTGAACATTCATGTTTACCTTCAAGACATCATCTTTATGAAGAGATAAGATATAAGGTTGATCAAAGTACAAAGAGTGGATTCAAGTTGATCAACACACAAAGCATAAAAGATGTACCGAGTGGGATCAAGTGATCTCATGGTATGGTAAGCATTGTCCACTACACTTTGTGTACTAACACATGATCTATTTTGTGTACTAACACATGTCTGTCAGAGCAAAGCTGATGACTACTCGATAGTTCAGTGTGTTATGCTTTACAGCTTAGAACCGGGACTTCAACGACGTTTTGGACGTCATGGAGCATATGAGATGTTCCAGGAGTTGAAGTTAATATTTCAAGAAAATGCCCGGACTGAGAGATATGAAGTCTCCAATAAGTTCTACAGCTGCAAGATGGAGGAGAATAGTTCTGTCAGTGATCATATACTCAAAATGTCTGGGTATAAAAATCACTTAATTCAACTGGGAGTTAATCTTCCTGATGATAGTGTCATTGACAGAAATCTTCAATCACTGCCACCAAGCTATAAGAACTTCGTGATGAACTATAACATGCAAGGGATGGATAAGACAATTTCCGAGCTCTTTGCAATGCTAGAGGTTGCAGAGGTAGAAATCAAGAAGGAGCATCAAGTGTTGATGGTCAACAAGACCACCAGTTTCAAGAAAAAGGGTAAATGGAAGAAGAGGAACTTCAAGAAGAACGGCAAGCAAGTTGTTGCTCAAGTGAAGAAGCCCAAGTCTGGACCTAAACCTGAGACTGAGTGCTTCTACTACAAAGGAACTGGTCACTGGAAGCAGAACTACCCCAAGTATTTGGCGGATAAGAAGGATGGCAAGGTGAACAAAGGTATATGTGATATACATGTTATTGATGTGTACCTTACTAATGCTCGCAGTAGCACCTGGGTATTTGATACTGGTTATGTTGCTAATATTTGCAACTCGAAACAGGGACTACGGATTAAGTGAAGATTGAGTAAGGACGAGGTGATGATGCGTGTGGAAAATGGTTCCAAAGTCGATGTGATCGCGGTCGGCACGCTACCTCTACATCTACCTTCGGGGTTAGTTTTAGACCTGAATAATTGTCATTTGGTGCCAGCGTTGAGCATGAACATTATATCTGGATCTTGTTTGATGCAAGACGGTTATTCATTTAAATCTGAGAATAATGGTTGTTCTATTTATATGAGTAATATCTTTTATGGTCATGCACCCTTGAAGAGTGGTCTATTTTTATTGAATCTCGATAGTAGTGATACACATATTCATAATATTGAAGCCAAAAGATGCAGAGTTGATAATGATAGTGCAACTTATTTGTGGCACTGCCGTTTGGGTCATATTGGTGTAAAGCGCATGAAGAAACTCCATTCTGATGGACTTTTGGAATCACTTGGTACTTGCGAACCTTGCCTCATGGGCAAGATTACTAAAACTCCGTTCTCCAGAACAATGGAGCGAGCAACAGATTTGTTGGAAATCATATATACTGATGTATGTGGTCCAATGAATGTTGAGGCTCGCGGCGGGTATCGTTATTTTCTCACCTTCATAGATGATTTGAGCAGATATGGGTATATCTACTTGATGAAGCATAAGTCTGAAACATTTGAAAAGTTCAAAGAATTTCAGAGTGAAGTGGAAAATCATCGTAACAAGAAAATAGAGTCTACGATCTGATCGTGGAGGAGAATATTTGAGTTACGAGTTTGGTCTTCATTTGAAACAATGCGGAATAGTTTCGCAACTCACGCCACCCGGAACACCACAGTGTAATGGTGTGTCCGAACGTCGTAATCGTACTTTACTGGATATGGTGTGATCTATGATGTCTCTTATTGATTTACCGCTATCGTCTTGGGGTTATGCTTTCGAGACGGTTGCATTCACGTTAAATAGGGCACCATCTAAATCCGTTGAGACGGCACCTTATGAACTACGGTTTGGCAAGAAACCAAAGTTGTCATTTCTTAAAGTTTGGGGCTGCGATGCTTATGTGAAAAAGCTTCAACCTGATAAGCTCGAACCCAAATCGGAGAAATGTGTCTTCATAGGATACCCAAAGGAGACTGTTGGGTACACCTTCTATCACAGATCCGAAGGCAAGACATTCGTTGCTAAGAATGGATCCTTTCTAGAGAAGGAATTTCTCTCGAAAGAAGTGAGTGGGAGGAAATTAGAACTTGATGAGGTAACTGTGCCTGCCCCCTTATTGGAAAGTAGTTCATCACATAAATCTGTTCCTGTGCTCCTACACCAATGAGTGAGGAAGCTAATGATGATGATCATGTAACTTCAGATCAAGTTACTACCGAACCTCGTAGGTCAACCAGAGTAAGATCCGCACCAGAGTGGTACGGTAATCCTGTTCTGGAGGTCATGTTGCTTGACCATGACGAACCTACGAACTATGAGGAAGCGATGATGAGCCCAGATTCCGCGAAATGGCTTGAGGCCATGAAATCTAAGGTGGGGTCCATGTAGGAGAACAAAGTGTGGACTTTGGTTGACTTGCCCGATGATCGGCAAGCCATCGAGAATAAATGGATCTTCAAGAAGAAGACTGACGCTGACGGTAATGTTACTATCTACAAAGCTCGACTTGTTGCAAAATGTTTTCGACAAGTTCAAGGAGTTGACTACGATGAGACCTTCTCACCCGTAGCGATGCTTAAGTCCGTCCGAACCATGTTAGCAATTGCTGCATTTTATGATTATGAAATTTGGCAAATGGATGTAAAGACTGCATTCCTGAATGGATTTCTGGAAGAAGAGTTGTATATTATGCAACCTGGAGGTTTTATCGATCCAAAGGGTGCTAACAAAGTGTGCAAGCTCCAGCGATCCATTTATGGACTGGTGCAAGCATCTCGGAGTTGGAATAAACGTTTTGATAGTGTGATCAAAGCATATGATTTTATACAGACTTTTGGAGAAGCCTGTATTTACAAGAAAGTGAGTGGGAGCTCTGTAGCATTTATAATATTATATGTGGATGACATATTGTTGATTGGAAATGATATAGAATTTCTGGATAGCATAAAAGGATACTTGAATAAGAGTTTTTCAATGAAAGACCTCGGTGAAGCTGCTTATATATTGGGCATTAAGATCTATAGAGATAGATCAAGACGCTTAATTGGACTTTCACAGAGCACATACCTTGACAAAGTTTTGAAGAAGTTCAAAATGGATCAAGCAAAGAAAGGGTTCTTGCCTATGTTACAAGGTGTGAAGTTGAGTCAGACTCAATGCCCGAGCACTGCAGGAGATAGAGATAAAATGAAAGGTGTTCCCTATGCTTCAGCCATATGCTCTATTATGTATGCAATGCTGTGTACCAGACCTGATGTGTGCCTTGCTATAAGTTTAGCAGGGAGGTACCAAAGTAATCCAGGAGTGGATCACTGGACAGCGGTCAAGAGCATCCTGAAATACCTGAAAAGGACTAAGGATATGTTTCTCGTTTATGGATGTGACAAAGAGCTCATCGTAAATGGTTACGTCGATGCAAGCTTTGACACTGATCCGGATGACTCTAAGTCACAAACCAGATACGTGTTTATATTGAACGGTGGAGCTGTCAGTTGGTGCAGTTCTAAGCAAAGCGTCGTGGCGGGATCTACATGTGAAGCGGAGTACATAGCTTCTTCGGAAGCAGCAAATGAAGGAGTCTGGATGAGGAGTTCATATCAGATCTAGGTGTCATACCTAGTGCATCGGGTCCAATGAAAATCTTTTGTGACAATACTGGTGCAATTGCCTTAGCAAAGGAATCCAGATTTCACAAGAGAACCAAGCACATCAAGAGACGCTTCAATTCCATCCGCGATCAAGTCAAGGAGGGAGACATAGAGATTTGCAAGATACATACGGATCTGAATGTTGCAGACCCATTGACTAAGCCTCTCTCACGAGCAAAACATGATCAGCACCAAGACTCCATGGGTGTTAGAATCATTACTGTGTAATCTAGATTATTGACTCTAGTGCAAGTGGGAGACTGAAGGAAATATGCCCTAGAGGCAATAATAAAGTTGTTATTTATATTTCCTTATATCATGATAAATGTTTATTATTCATGCTAGAATTGTACTAACCGAAAACTTAGTACATGTGTGAATATATAGACAAACAAAGTGTCACTAGTATGCCTCTACTTGACTAGCTCGTTGAATCAAAGATGGTTAAGTTTCCTAACCATAGACATGAGTTGTCATTTGATTAACGGGATCACATCATTAGAGAATGATGTGATTGACTTGACCCATTCCGTTAGCTTAGCATTTGATCGTTTAGTATATTGCTATTGCTTTCTTCATGACTTATACATGTTCCTATGACTATGAGATTATGCAACTCCCGAATACCGGAGGAACACTTTGTGTGCTACCAAACGTCACAACGTAACTGGGTGATTATAAAGGTGCTCTACAAGTGTCTCCGATGGTACTTGTTGAGTTGGCATAGATCGAGATTAGGATTTGTCACTCCGATTGTCGGAGAGGTATCTCTGGGCCCTCTCGGTAATGCACGTCACTATAAGCCTTGCAAGCAATGTGACTAATGAGTTAGTTGCGGGATGATGCATTACGGAACGAGTAAAGAGACTTGCCAGTAACGAGATTGAACCAGGTATTGAGATACCGACGATCGAATATCGGGCGAGTAACATACCGATGACAAAGGGAACAATGTATGTTGTTATGCGGTTTGACCGATAAAGATCTTCGTAGAATATGTTGGAACCAATATGAGCATCCAGTTTCCGCTATTGGTTATTGACTGGAGATGAGTCTCGGTCATATCTACATAATTCTCGAACCCATAGGGTCCGCACGCTTAACGTTTGGTGACGATCGGTATTATGAGTTTATGTGTTTTGATGTACCGAAGGTAGTTCGGAGTCCCGGATATGATCACGGACATGACGAGGAGTCTTGAAATGGTCGATACATAAGGATTGATATATTGGATGACTATGTTTGGACATCGGAAGGGTTCCGAGTGAGTTTGGACATATACCGGAGTACCGGGGGGGTTACCTGAACCCCCCGGGGAGTGTAATGGGCCTTATGGGCCTTAGTGGAGAGAGAGAGGGGCGGCTAGGGTAGACCGCGTGCCCCCTCCCCCTCTAGTTCGAATTGGACTAGGAAGGGGGGGGGCGGCGCCTGATACGTCTCCAACGTATCTATAATTTTTGATTGCTCCATGCTATATTATCTAGTGTTTCGGACTATATTGGGCTTTATTTTCCACTTTTATATTATTTTGGGGACTAACCTATTAACCGGAGGCCCAGCCCAGAATTGCTGCTTTTTGCCTATTTCAGAGTTTCGGAGAAACAAAATATCAAACGGAGTCCAAACGGAATGAAACCTTCGGGAACGTGATTTTCTCATTAGATAAGACCCAGGAGACTTGGACCCTCCGTCAAGAAAGCCACGAGGCGGTCACGAGGGTGGGGGCGCGCCCACCCCCCTAGGGCGTGCCACCTGCCTCATGGGCCCCTCAGAGCTCCACCGACGTACTTCTTCCTCCTATATATACCTACGTACCCCGAAACGATCAGATACGGAGCCAAAAACCTAATTCCACTGCCGCAACCTTCTGTACCCACGAGATCCCATCTTGGGGCCTGTTTTCGAAGCTCTGCCGGAGAGGGCCATCATCACGGAGGGCTTCTACATCATCCTAGCCCCTCCGATGAAGTGTGAGTAGTTCACCTCAGACCTACGGGTCCATAGTTATTAGCTAGATGGCTTCTTCTCTCTTTTTGGATCTCAATACCATGTTCTCCCCCTCTCTCGTGATGATCTATTCGATATAATCTTCTTTTTGCGGTGTGTTTGTTGAGACCGATGAATTGTGGGTTTATGATCAAGTCTATCTATGAATAATATTTGAATCTTCTCTGAATTCTTTTATGTATGATTGGTTATCTTTGCAAGTCTCTTTGAATTATCAGTTTGGTTTGGCCTACTAGATTGGTTTTTCTTGCCATGGGAGAAGTGCTTAGCTTTGGGTTCAATCTTGCGGTGCCCTTTCCCAGTGACAGAAGGGCAGCAAGACACGTATTGTATTGTTGCCATCGAGGATAACAAGATGGGGTTTTTATCATATTGCATGAAACAATCCCTCTACATCATGTCATCTTGCTTAAGGCGTTACTCTGTTTTTAACTTAATACTCTAGATGCATGCTGGATAGCGGTCGATGAGTGGAGTAATAGTAGTAGATGCAGGCAGGAGTCGGTCTACTTGTCTCGGACGTGATGCCTATATACATGATCATACCTAGATATTCTCATAGCTATGCTTAATTCTGTCAATTGCTCAACAATAATTTGTTCACCCACCGTAGAATACTTATGCTCTTGAGACAAGCCACTAGTGAAACCTATGGCCCCCGGGTCTATTCTCATCATATCAATCTCCATCACTTTAATCTTGCTTTGCTTTTTACTTTGCCTTTTACTTTTCACTTTGCATCTCTATACCAAAAATACCAAAAATATTCACTATCAGATCTCACTCCCGTAAGTGACCGTGAAGGGATTGACAACCCCTAATCGCGTTGGTTGCATTAAGCTATTGTTTTGTGCAGGTACGAGGGACTTGCGTGTAGCCTCCTACTGGATTGATACCTTGGTTCTCAAAAACTAAGGGAAATACTTAAGCTACTTTGATGCATCATCCTCTCCTCTTCGGGGAAATCCAACGCAGTGCTCAAGAGGTAGCAAGAAGAATTTTTGACGCCGTTGCCGGGGAGGCTTACACAAAAGTCAAGTCAATATTTGGACTCCTGACAACGAGCAATTTCTCGCGCCGTTACCGGGGAGTCTGCGCAAAAGTCAACATACCAAGTACCCATCACAATCCCTATCTCCCGCATTACTTTAGTTGCCATTTGCCTCTCGTTTTCCTCTCCCCCACTTCACCCTTGCCGTTTTATTCGCCCTCTATTTTCCGTTTGCCTATTTTTTCGCTTGCCCTTTTGTTTGCTCGTGTGTTGGATTGCTTGTTTGTCGCAATGGCTCAAGATAATACCAAATTGTGTGACTTCACCAATACCAACAATAATGATTTCCTTAGCACTCCGATTGCTCCTCTTACCAATACTGAATCTTGTGAAATCAATACTGCTTTGTTGAATCTTGTTATGAAAAATCAATTCGCCGGCCTTCCTAGTGAAGATGCCGCTACTCATCTGAATAGCTTCGTTGATTTATGTGATATGCAAAAGAAGAAAGATGTCGATAATGATATTGTTAAATTGAAGCTATTTCCTTTTTCGCTTAGAGATCGTGCTAAAGCTTGGTTTTAGTATTTGCCTAAAAATAGTATTGATTCTTGGAACAAGTGCACAGATGCTTTTATCTCTAAGTATTTTCCTCCCGCTAAGATCATCTTTCTTAGAAATGACATTATGAATTTTAAGCAACTTGATCATGAACATGTTGCACAAGCTTGAGAGAGAATGAAATTAATGATACGTAATTGTCCTACTCATGGTTTGAACTTGTGGATGATTATACAAAAAAATTATGCCGGATTGAATTTTGCTTCTAGAAATCTTTTAGTTTCGGCTGCGGGAGGAACTTTTATGGAAATCACTTTAGGAGATGCTACTAAACTCCTAGATAATATTATGGTTAATTATTCTCAATGGCACACTGAAAGATCCACTAATAAAAAAGTGCATGCGATAGAAGAAATCAATGTTTTGAGTGAAAAGATGGATGAACTTATGAAATTATTTGCTACTAAGAGTGTTTCTTCTGATCCTAATGATATGCCTTTGTCTACTTTGATTGAGAATAATAATGAATCTATGGATGTGAGTTTTGTTGGTAGGAATAATTTTGGTAACAACATGTATAGAGGGAATTTTAATCCTAGGCCTGATCCTAGTAATCCTTCTAATAATTATGGAAATTCCTACAACAACTCTTATGGAAATTTTAATAAGATACCCTCTAAATTTGAGAGTAGTGTTAAAAAGTTTATGAATTCACAAAAGAATTTTGATGCTTTGCTTGAAGAGAAATCGCTTAAAGTTGATGATTTGGCTAGGAACGTTGATAGAATTTCTCTTGAGGTTGATTCTTTAAAGCTTAGATCTATTCCTCCTAAGCATGATATCAATGAGTCTCTCAAAGCCATGAGAATTTCCATTGATGAGTGCAAAGAAAGAACCGCTAGGATGCGTGCTACGAAAGATGCCTTTATTAAAGCGTGTTCTTCCAATTCCTATGAAAATCAAGATGAAGATCTAAAAGTTATTGATGTGTCCCCTATTAAATCTTTATTTTGCAATATGAATCTTGATGAAACTGAATATGATCTTCCTTTACCTAGAAGGCGTTCCAAAAATTCGGAGTAATTAGATCTTTATGACAAAATTGATAAACGTGGGATTGAAAGAAATAAAACCCTAGATGTTGCTAAACCCACTATATTGGATTTCAAGGAATTTAATTATGAAAGTTGCTCTTTAATTGATTGTATTTCCTTGTTGCAATCTGTGCTAAATTCTCCTCATGCTTATAGTCAAAATAAAGCCTTTACCGAACATATCGTTGATGCCTTGATGCAATCTTATGAAGAAAAACTTGAGTTGAAAGTTTATATCCCTAGAAAACTTTATGATGAGTGGGAGCCTACTATTAAAATTAAAATTAAAGATTATGAGTTTTATGCTTTGTGTGATTTGGGTGCTAGTGTCTCCACTATTCCCAAGACTTTGTGTGATTTGCCAGATTTCCATGATTTTGATGATTGCTCTCTAAACTTGCATCTTGCGGATTCCACTATTAAGAAACCTATGAGAAGAATTAATGATGTTCTTATTGTTGCAAATAGGAATTATGTGCCCATAGATTTTATCTTTCTTTATATAGATTGCAATCCTTCTTGCCCTATTATTCTCGGTAGACCTTTCCTTAGAACGGTTGGTGCAATTATTGATATGAAGGAAGGGAATATTAGATTTCAATTTCCATTAAAGAAGGGCATGGAACACTTCCCTAGAAATAAAATAAAATTACCATATGAATCTATCATGAGAGCCACTTATGGATTGCCTACCAAAGATGGCAATACCTAGATCTATCCTCGCTTTTATGCCTAGCTAGGGGCGTTAAACGATAGCGCTTGTTGGGAGGCAACCCAATTTTATTTTAGTTTTTTTGTTTTTGCTTCCGTTTAGGAATAAATAATCCATCTACCTTCTGTTTAGATGTGGTTTTATGTTTTAATTAGTGTTTGTGCCAAGTTAGACCTATAGGATCTTCTTGGATGATAGTTATTTGATCTTGCTGTAATTTCCAGAATCTTTCTGTTCACGAAAACAATTGTTAAAAATCACCAGAACGTGATAAAATACTGATTCCAATTGCTTCTAATCAATAAACAAATTTTCTAGGTCGTCCTATTTGGTAGATTTTTTGGAGTTCCAGAAGTTTGCGTTAGTTACAGATTACTACAGACTGTTCTATTTTTGATAGATTCTGTTTTTCGTGTGTTGTTTGCTTATTTTGATGGATCTATGGCTAGTAAAATAGTTTATAATCCATAGAGAAGTTGAAATACAGTAGGTTTAACACCAATATAAATAAAGAACGAGTTCATTACAGTACCTTGAAGTGGTCTTTTGTTTTCTTTCACTAACGGAGCTCACGAGATTTCTATTGAGTTTTGTGTTGTGAAGTTTTCAAGTTTTGGGTGAAATCTTTTGATGGATTATGGAACAAGGAGTGGCAAGAGCCTAAGCTTGGGGATGCCCATGGCACCCCCAAGATAATGGAAGGACACCAAAAAGTCAAAGCTTGGGGATGCCCCGGAAGGCATCCCCTCTTTCGTCTACTTTCATCTGTAATTTTACTTGGAGCTATATTTTTATTCACCACATGATATGTGTTTTGCTTGGAGCGTCTTGTATTATATCTTTATTTGTTAGTGTGCCGCAATCATCCTTGCTGTACACACCTTTTGATAGAGCCACACATGAATTGGAATTTGATAGAATACTCTATGTGCTTCACTTATATCTTTTGAGCTTTATAGTTTTGCTCTAGTGCTTCACTTATATCTTTTAGAGCACGGTGGTGGATTTGTTTTAAAGAAACTATTGATCTCTCATGATTCACTTACATTATTTTGAGAGTCTTAGTTAGCATGGTAATTTGCTTAATAATAATAATAAGCTTGGTATTCAAGATTTGTAAAATTTTCTTTTGAGTGCGTTGAATACTAAGAAAAGTTTGACGCTTGATGATTGTTTTGAGATATGGAGGTGATAATATCAAAGTCATGCTAGTAGAGTAATTGTGAATTTGAGAAGTGCTTGAATTGAAGTTTGCAAGTCCCGTAGCATGCACGTATGGTAAACGTTATGTAACAAATTTGAAACATGAGGTGTTATTTGATTGTCCTCCTTATGAGTGGCGGTCGGGGACAAGCGATGGTCTTTTCCTACCAATCTATCCCCCTAGGAGCATGCGCGTAATGCTTTGGTTTTTGATGGCTTGTAGATTTTTGCAATAAGTATGTGAGTTCTTTATGACTAATGTTGAGTCCATGGATTATACGCACTCTCACCCTTCCATCATTGCTAGCCTCTTCGGTACCGTGCATTGCCCTTTCTCACACTGAGAGTTGGTGCAAACTTCGCCGGTGCATCCAAACCCCGTGATATGATATGCTCTTTCACACATAAACCTCCTTATATCTTCCTCAAAACAGCCACCATACCTACCTATTATGGCATTTCCATAGCCATTCCGAAATATATTGCCATGCAACTTTCCACCATTCCGTTCGTCATGACACATCCATCATTGTCATATTGCTAGCATGATCATGTAGTTGACATAGTATTCGTGGCAAAGCCACCGTTCATAATTCTTTCATACATGTCACTCTTGATTCATTGCATATCCCGGTACACCGCCGGAGGCATTCATATAGAGTCATACTTTATTCTAGTATCGAGTTGTAATCATTGAGTTGTAAATAAATAGAAGTGTGATGATCATCATTTTCTAGAGCATTGTCCCAAGTGAGGAATAAATAAAAAATAAAAAAGAGAAAGGCCATAAAAAAAGGAAGGCCCAAAAAAATGAGAGAAAAAGAGAAGGGACAATGTTACTATCCTTTGCCACACTTGTGCTTCAAAGTAGCACCATAATCATCATGATAGAGAGTCTCTTGTTTTATCACTTTCATATACTAGTGGGAATTTTTCATTATAGAACTTGGCTTGTATATTCCAACAATTAGCCTCCTCAAGTGCCCTAGGTCTTCGTGATCAAGCAAGTTGGATGCACACCCACTTAGTTTCTTTTGTTGAGCTTTCATACATTTATAGCTCTAGTGCATCCGTTGCATGGCAATCCCTACTCCTTGCATTAACATCAATTGATGGGCATCTCCATAGCCCATTGATCATCCTTGTTGATGTGAGTCTTTGTCCTTTTTTGTCTTCTCCACATAACCCCCATCATCATATTCTATTCCACCCATAGTGCTATATCCATGGCTCGCGCTCATGTATTGCGTGAAGGTTTATGAGTTTGAGATTATTAAAGTATGAAACAATTGTTTGGCTTGTCATCGGGGTTGTGCATGATGAGAGCATTCTTGTGTGACGAAAATGGAGCATGACTAAACTATATGATTTTGTAGGGATAAACTTTCTTTGGCCATGTTACTTTGAGAAGACATAATTGCTTTGTTAGTTTGCTTGAAGTATTATCGTTTTTATGTCAATATGAACTTTTGTCTTGAATCTTTCGGATCTAAATATTCATACCACAATTGAGAAGATTTACATTGAAATTATGCCAAGTAGCACTCCGCATAAAAAATTCTCTTTTTATCATTTACCTACTCGAGGACGAGTAGGAATTAAGCTTGGGGATGCCTGATACGTCTCCAACGTATCTATAATTTTTGATTGCTCCATGCTATATTATCTACTGTTTCGGACTATATTGGGATTTATTTTCCACTTTTATATTATTTTCGGGACTAACCTATTAACCGGAGGCCCAGCCCAGAATTGCTGTTTTTTTGCCTATTTCAGAGTTTCGGAGAAACAGAATATCAAACGGAGTCCAAACGGAATGAAACCTTCGGGAACATGATTTTCTCATCAGATAAGACCCAGGAGACTTGGACCCTCTGTCAAGAAAGCCACGAGGCGGTCACGAGGGTGGGGGGCACGCCCACACCCCTAGGGCGCGCCCCTTGCCTCATGGGCCCCTCGGAGCTCCACCGACGTACTTCTTCCTCCTATATATCCCTACGTACCCCCAAACAATCAGATACGGAGCCAAAAACCTAATTCCACCGCCGCAACCTTCTGTACCCATGAGATCCCATCTTGGGGCCTCTTCCGGAGCTCCGCCGGAGAGGGCCATCATCACGGAGGGCTTCTACATCATCCTAGCCCCTCCGATGAAGTGTGAGTAGTTTACCTCAGACCTACGGGTCCATAGTTATTAGCTAGATGGCTTCTTCTCTCTTTTTGGATCTCAATACAATGTTCTCCCCCTCTCTCGTGGAGATCTATTCAATGTAATCTTCTTTTTGCGGTGTGTTTGTTGAGACCGATGAATTGTGGGTTTATGATCAAGTCTATCTATGAATAATATTTGAATCTTCTCTGAATTCTTTTATGTATGATTGGTTATCTTTGCAAGTCTCTCCGAATTATCAGTTTGATTTGGCCTACTAGATTGGTTTTTCTTGCCATGGGAGAAGTGCTTAGCTTTGGGTTCAATCTTGCGGTGTCCTTTCCCAGTGATAGAAGGGGCAGCAAGTCACGTATTGTATTGTTGCCATCGAGGATAACAAGATGGTTTTTTTATCATATTGCATGAAACTATCCCTCTACATCATGTCATCTTGCTTAAGGCGTTACTCTGTTTTTAACTTAATATTCTAGATGCATGCTGGATAGCGTCGATGAGTGGAGTAATAGTAGTGGGTGCAGGCAGGAGTCGGTCTACTTGTCTCAGACGTGATGCCTATATACATGATCATACCTAGATATTCTCATAACTATGCTTAATTCTGTCAATTGCTCAACAGTAATTTGTTCACCCACCGTAGAATACTTATGCTCTTGAGAGAAGCCACTAGTGAAACCTATGGCCCCCGGGTCTATTCTCATCATATCAATCTCCATCACTTTAATCTTGCTTTGCTTTTTTACTTTGCCTTTTACTTTTCACTTTGCATCTCTATACCAAAAATACCAAAAATATTCTCTATCAGATCTCACTCCCGTAAGTGACCGTGAAGGGATTGACAACCCCTAATCGCGTTGGTTGCGTTGAGCTATTGTTTTGTGCAGGTACGAGGGACTTGCGTGTAGCCTCCTACTGGATTGATACCTTGGTTCTCAAAAACTGAGGGAAATACTTACGCTACTTTGTTGCATCATCCTCTCCTCTTTGGGGAAATCCAACGCAGTGCTCAAGAGGTAGCAAGAAGAATTTCTGGCGCCGTTGCCGGGGAGGCTTACAAAAAAGTCAAGTCAATATTTGGACTCCCGACAACGAGCAATTTCTGGCACCGTTGCCGGGGAGTCTGCGCAAAAGTCAACATACCAAGTACCCATCACAATCCCTATCTCCCGCATTACTTTAGTTGCATTTGCCTCTCGTTTTCCTCTCCCCACTTCACCCTTGCCGTTTTATTCGCCCTCTCTTTTTCGTTTGCCTTTTTTTCGCTTGCCCTTTTGTTTGCTCGTGTGTTGGATTGCTTGTTTGTCATGATGGCTCAAGATAATACCAAATTGTGTGACTTCACCAATACCAGCAATAATGATTTCCTTAGCACTCCGATTGCTCCTCTTACCAATACTGAATCTTGTGAAATCAATACTGCTTTGTTGAATCTTGTTATGAAAGATCAATTCGCCGGCCTTCCTAGTGAAGATGCCGCTACTCATCTGAATAGCTTCGTTGATTTATGTGATATGCAAAAGAAGAAAGATGTCGATAATGATATTGTTAAATTGAAGCTATTTCCTTTTTCGCTTAGGGATCATGCTAAAGCTTGGTTTTCGGCTTTGCCTAAAAATAGTATTGATTCTTGGAACAAGTGCAAAGATACTTTTATCTCGAAGTATTTTCCTCCCGCTAAGACCATCTCTCTTAGAAACAACATTATGAATTTTAAGCAACTTGATCATGAACATGTTGCACAAGCTTGGGAGAGAATGAAATTAATGATACGTAATTGTCCTACTCATGGTTTGAACTTGTGGATGATTATACACAATTTTTATGCCGGACTGAATTTTGTTTCTAGAAATCTTTTAGATTCGGCCGCGGGAGGAACTTTTATGGAAATCACTTTAGGAGATGCTACTAAACTCCTAGATAATATTATGGTTAATTATTCTCAATGGCACACTGAAAGATCCACTAATAAAAAAGTGCATGCGATAGAAGAAATCAATGTCCTTTTTTACTTATCCCTCTCTCCTCCTTCCTTCTCTCCTACTCCTACTACATGGAAGGGGGGGAATCCTACTCCCGGTGGGAGTAGGACTCCCCAGAGCGCGCCATAGCAGAGGACCGGCCCTCGGCCTCCTCCACTCCTTTATATACGGGGAGGGGGCACCCCATAGACACACAAGTTGATCATTGATCTCTTAGCCGTGTGCGGTGCCCCCCTCCACCATAATCCACCTTGTTCATATTGTCGTAGTGCTTAGGCGAAGCCCTGCGCCGGTAGTTTCATTATCACCGTCATCACGCCGTCGTGCTGATGAAGCTCTCCCTCGAAGCTCTACTAGATCATGAGTTCGTGGGACATCACCGAGCTGAACGTGTGCAGTGTTGGGGAACGTAGCAGAAATTCAAAATTTTCCTACGTGTCACCAAGATCTATCTATGGAGAAACCAGCAACAAGGGGAAAGAGAGTGCATCTACATACCCTTGTAGATCGCTATGCGGAAGCGTTTAAGTGAACGGGGTTGATGGAGTCGTACTCGTCGTGATCCAAATCACCGATGATCCTAGTGCCGAACGGACGGCACCTCCGCGTTCAACACACGTACAGCCCGGTGACATCTCCCATGCCTTGATCCAGCAAGGAGAGAGGGAGAGGTTGAGGAAGACTCCGTCCAGCAGCAGCACAATGGCGTGGTGGTGTTGGAGGAGCGTGGCAATCCTGCAGGGCTTCGCCAAGCACCGCGGGAGAGGAGGAAGGAGAGATGCTGGGGAGGGGAGGGGCTGCGCCTTGGATCAGGTGTGAAGTCCTCCATCTCCCCCACTATATATAGGAGGGCCAAGGGGTGGGGGCGGCCCTAGGAGATCCAATCTCCTAGGGGGGGCGGCGGCCAAGGGAGGTTTCCCTCCCCCCAAGGCACCTAGGGGTGCCTTCCCCTTGTGGGACTCTCCCTTTAGGGTTTCCCCCACACTAGGCGCATGGGCCCTAGGGGAAACTGGCGCCCCAGCCCACTTTGGGCTGGATCCCTTCCCACTTCAGCCCATGTCACCCTCCGGGATAGGTGGCCCCACCCAGTGGGCCCCCGGGACCCTTCTGGTGGTCCCGGTACAATACCGATGACCCCGAAACTTGTCCTGATGGCCGAAATAGGACTTCCTATATATAAATCTTTACCTCCGGACCATTCCGGAACTCCTCGTGACGTCCAAGATCTCATCCGGGACTCCGAACAACATTCGGTAACCACATACAAACTTCCTTTATAACCCTAGTGTCATCGAACCTTAAGTGTGTAGACCCTACGGGTTTGGGAGACATGCAGACATGACCGAGACGTTCTCCGGTCAATAACCAACATCGGGATCTGGATACCCATGTTGGCTCCCACATGTTCCACGATGATCTCATCAGATGAACCACGATGTTAAGGACTTAATCAATCCCGTGTACAATTCCCTTTGTCTATCGGTACGATACTTGCCCGAGATTCGATCGTCGGTATCCCGATACCTTGTTCAATCTCGTTACTGGCAAGTCTCTTTTACTCGTTCCGCAACACATCATCCCGTGATCAACTCCTTGATCACATTGTGCACATTATGATGATGTCCTACCGAGTGGGCCTAGAGATACCTCTCCGTCACACGGAGTGACAAATCCCAGTCTCGATTCGTGCGAACCCAACAGACACTTTCGGAGATACCTGTAGTGTACCTTTATAGCCACCCAGTTACGTTGTGACGTTTGGCACACCCAAAGCACTCCTACGGTATCCGGGAGTTGCACAATCTCATGGTCTAAGGAAACGATACTTGACATTAGAAAAGCTTTAGCATACGAACTACATGATCTTGTGCTAGGCTTAGGATTGGGTCTTGTCCATCACATCATTCTCCTAATGATGTGATCCTGTTATCAACGACATCCAATGTCCATGGTCAGGAAACCGTAACCATCTATTGATCAACGAGCTAGTCAACTAGAGGCTTACTAGGGACATGGTGTTGTCTATGTATCCACACATGTATCTGAGTTTCCTATCAATACAATTCTAGCATGGATAATAAACGATTATCATGAACAAGGAAATATAATAATAATCAATTTATTATTGCCTCTAGGGCATATTTCCAACAGTCTCCCATTTGCACTAGAGTCAATAATCTAGTTCACATCGATATGTGATTAACACTCAAGGTCACATCCCTATGTGACTAACACCCAAGAGTTCTGGGTTTGATCATGTTATGCTTGTGAGAGAGGTTATAGTCAACGGGTCTGAACCTTTCAGATCCGTGTGTGCTTTACAAATATCTATGTCATCTCCTAGATGCAGTTACCACGCTCTATTTGGTGCTATTCCAAATAACTGTTCTACTAGACGAATCCAGTTTACTACTCAGAATAATCTGGATTAGTGTCAAAGCTTGCATCGGCGTAATCCTTTACGACGAACTCTTTTACCACCTCCATAATCGAGAAAATTCCTTAGTCCACTAGTTACTAAGGATAACTTTGACCGTTGTCCTGTGATCCATTTCTAGATCACACTTGTACCCCTTGACTGACTCATGGTTTGGCACACTTCAGGTGCGGTACATAACATAGCATACTTTAGAGCCTATGACTAAAGCATAGGGGACGACCTTCGTCCTTTCTATTCTGCCGTGGTCATGTCTTGAGTCTTACTCAATACTCACACGTGTAATACAGCCAAGAACTCCTTCTTTGCTGATCTATTTTGAATTCCTTCAAAATCTTGTCACGGTATGTATTCATTTGAAAGTACTATTAAGCGATTTTGATCTATCCTTATAGATCTTGATGCTCAATGTTCAAGTAGCTTAATCCAGGTTTTCCATTGAAAAACACTTTTCAAATAACCCTATATGCTTTCCAGAAATTCTACATCATTTCTGATCAACAATTTGTCCACAACATATACTCATCAGAAATTCTATAGTGCTCCCACTCACTTCATTGGAAATACAAGTTTCTCATAAACTTTGTATAAACCCAAATTCTTTGATCATCTCATCAAAGTGTACATTCCAACTCCGAGATGCTTACTCCAGTCCTTAAATGGATTGCTGGAGCTTTGCATACTTGTTAGCATCTTTCAGGATCGACAAAAACTTCTGGTTGTATCACATACAACCTTTCCTCAAGAATAAGGAAACAATATTTTGACATCCTATCTGCAAGATTTCATAAATAATGCAGTACCTGCTAATTCCAACAGACTCTTAGCATCGCTACGAGTGAGAAAGTATCATCGTAGTCAACTCCTTGAACTTGTCGGGAAACATCTTAACGACAAGTCGAGCTTTCTTAATGGTGACATTTACCATCATTGTCCGTCTTCCTTTTAAAATCCATCTGTACTCAACAGCCTCATGACCATCGAGCCGTTCTGCCAAAGTCTACACTTTGTTTTCATACATGGATCCTCTCTCGGATTTTATGGCCTCGAGCCATTCATCGGAATCCGGGCCCACCATCGCTTCTCCATAGCTCGTAGGTTCATTGTTGTCTAGCAACATGACGTCCAAGACAGGATTACGTACCACTCTGAAGTAGTACACATCCTTGTCATCCTACGAGGTTTGGGAGTGACTTGATCCGAAGTCTCATGATCACTATCATAAGCTTCCACTTCAATTGGTGTAGGTGCCATAGGAACAACTCCTGTGCCCTGCTACACACTAGTTGAAGTGACGGTTCCATAACCTCATCAAGTCTCCACCATCCTCCCACTCAATTCTTCCGAGAGAAACTTTTCCTCGAGAAAGGACCCGATTCTAGAAACAATCCCTATTGCTTTCGGATCTGAGATAGGAGGTATACCCAACTGTTTTGGGTGTCCTATGAAGATTTATCCGCTTTGGGTTCGAGCTTATCAGCCTGAAACTTTTTCACATAAGCGTCGTGACCCCAAACTTTTAAGAAACAACAACTTAGGTTTCTCTAAACCACAGTTCATACGGTGTTGTCTCGACGGATTTGCGTGGTGCCCTATTTAAAGTGAGTGCGGTTGTCTCTAATGCCTAACCCATGAACGATAGTGGTAATTCGATAAGAGACATCATGGTATGCATCATATCCAATAGGGTGCAGTTATGATGTTCGGACACACCATCACACTATGGTGTTCCAGGCGGTACTAATCGTGAAACAATTTCCACAATGTCTTAATTGTGTGCCAAACTCGTAACTCAGATATTCATTTCTGTGATCATATCATAGACATTTTATCCTCTTGTCACGAAGATCTTCAACTTCATTCTGAAATTACTTGAACCATTCAATAATTCAGACTTGTGTTTCATCAAGTAAATATACTCAGTATCTACTCAAATCATTTGTGAAGTAAGAGCATAACGATGTCCACTGCGCGCCTCAGCACTCATTGGACTGCACACATCGAAATGTGTTACTTCCAACAAGTTGCTTTCTTGTTCCATTTTACTGAAACCGAAGCTTTCAGTCATCTTGCCCATGTGGTACGATTTGCATGTCTCAAGCGATTAAAAATCAAGTGAGTCCAAACGGTCCATCTGCATGGAGTTTCTTCATGCGTACATACCAACAGACATGGTTCACATGTCTCAATCTTTTCAGAAATGAGTGAGTCCAAAGATCCATCAACATGGAGCTTCTTCATGCGTTTTATACCAATATGACTTACATGGCAGTGCCACAAGTAGGTGGTACTATCAGTACTATCTTATATCTTTTGGCATGAACATGTGTATCACTATGATCGGGATTCAATAAACCATTCATTTTAGGTGCAAGACCATTGAAGGTATTATTCAAATAAATAGAGTAACCATTATTCTCCTTAAATGAATAACCGTATTGCGATAGACATAATCCAATCATGTCTATGCTCAACGCAAACACCAAATAACAATTATTTAGGTTTAACACCAATCTCGATGGTAGAGGGAGCGAGCGATGCTTGATCATATCAACTTTGGAAACACTTCCAACACACATCGTCAGCTCACCTTTAGCTAGTCTCCGTTTATTCCGTAGCTTTTATTTCGAGTTACTAACACTTAGCAATCGAACCGGTATCTAATACCCTGATGCTACTAGGAGTACTAGTAAAGTACACATTCACATAATGTATATCCAATATACTTCTATTGACAGCCTTCTCATCTACCAAGTATCTAGGGTAATTCTGCTCCAGTGGCTGTTCCCCTTATTACAGAAGCACTCAGTCTCGGGTTTGGGTTCAACCTTGGGTTTCTCCACTAGAGCAGCAGCTGATTTGCCGTTTCATGAAGTATCCCTTCTTGCCCTTGCCCTTCTTGAAACTAGTGGTTTCACTAACCATCAACAATTGATGCTCCTTCTTGATTTCTACTTTCGCGGTGTCAAACATCGCGAATATTTCAAGGATCATCATATCTATCCCTGATATGTTATAGTTCATTACGAAGCTCTCGCAGCTTGGTGGCAATGACTTTGGAGAAACGTCACTATCTTATCTGGAAGATCGACTCCCACTCGATTCAAGTGATTGTTGTACTCAGACAATCTGAGCACAAACTCAACGATTGAGCTTTTCTCCCTTAGTTTGCAGGCTAAGAAAATCGTCGGAGGTCTTATACCTCTTGACGTGGGCACGAGCCTGAAATCCCAATTTCAGCCCTCGAAAAATGTTCCGCGACATTTCAAAAATGTCTTCGGTGCCTCAATTCTAAACCATTTAACATTACCGAACTATCATGTAGTCATCAACACGTGTATGTCGGATGTTCGTAACATCCACAGACCACGTTCGAGGTCCAGCACACTGAGGGGTGCATTAAGGACATAATCCTTGTACTGTCCGCATAATTGCTACTGTCAACTTTCAACTATATTTTCTCTAGGAACATATCTAAAACAGTAGAACTAAAGCGCGAGCTTACGACATAATTTGCAAAGATCTTTTGACTATGTTGAGGATAATTAAGTTCATCTTATGAACTCCCACTCAGATAGACATCCCTCTAGTCATCCAAGTGATTACATGATCCGAGTCAACTAGGCCGTGTCCGATCATCACGTGAGACGGACTAGTCATCATCGGTGAACATCTTCATGTTGATCGTATCTACCATACGACTCATGCTCGACCTTTCGGTCTCTTGTGTTCCGAGGCCATGTCTGTACATGCTAGGCTCGTCAAGTCAACCTAAGTGTTTCACGTGTGTAAATCTGGCTTACACCCGTTGTATGTGAACGTAAGAATCTATCACACCCGATCATCACGTGGTGCTTCGAAACGACGAACTTTCGCAACGGTGCACAGTTAGGGGGAACACTTTCTTGAAATTTTAATGAGGGATCATCTTATTTACTACCGTCGTTCTAAGCAAATAAGATGTATAAACATGATAAACATCACATGCAATCAAATAGTGACATGATATGGCCATCATCACTTTGCTCCTTTTGATCTCCATCTTCGGGGCTCCACGATCATCGTCGTCACCGGCATGACACCATGATCTCCATCATCATGATCTCCATCATCGTGTCTTCATGAAGTTGTCACGTCAACTATTACTTCTACTACTATGGCTAACGCTTTAGCAATAAAGTAAAGTAATTACATGACGTTTATGTTGACACGCAGGTCATAAATAAATTAAAGACAACTCCTATGGCTCCTGCCGGTTGTCATACTCATCGACATGCAAGTCGTGATTCCTATTACAAGAACATGATCATCTCATACATCACATATATCATACATCACATCCTTTGGCCATATCACATCACATGGCATACCCTGCAAAAACAAGTTAGACGTCCTCTAATTGTTGTTTGCATGTTTTACGTGGCTGCTATGGGTTTCTAGCAAGAACGTTTCTTACCTACGCAAAACCACAACATGATATGTCAATTGCTATTTACCCTTCATAAGGACCCTTTTTATCGAATCCGATCCGACTAAAGTGGGAGAGACTGGCACCCGCTAGCCACCTTATGCAACTAATGCCTGTCAGTCGGTGGAACCTGTCTCACGTAAGTGTACATGTAAGGTCGGTCCGGGCCGCTTCATCCCACAATGCCGCCGAATCAAGATTGACTAGTAACGGTAAGCATATTGAACAAAATCAACGCCCACAACTACTTTGTGTTCTACTCGTGCATGGAATCTACGCAATAAACCTGGCTCTGATACCACTGTTGGGGAACGTAGCAGAAATTCAAAATTTTCCTACGTGTCACCAAGATCTATCTATGGAGAAACCAGCAACAAGGGGAAAGAGAGTGCATCTACATACCCTTGTAGATCGCTATGCGGAAGCGTTTAAGTGAACGGGGTTGATGGAGTCGTACTCGTCGTGATCCAAATCACCGATGATCCTAGTGCCGAACGGACGGCACCTCCGCGTTCAACACACGTACAGCCCGGTGACGTCTCCCATGCCTTGATCCAACAAGGAGAGAGGGAGAGGTTGAGGAAGACTCCGTCCAGCAGCAACACAACGGCGTGGTGGTGTTGGAGGAGCGTGGCAATCCTGCAGGGCTTCGCCAAGCACCGCGGGAGAGGAGGAAGGAGAGATGCTGGGGAGGGGAGGGGATGCGCCTTGGATCAGGTGTGAAGTCCTCCATCTCCCCCACTATATATAGGAGGGCCAAGGGGGGGGCACCAGCCCTAGGAGATCCAATCTCCTAGGGGGGCGGCGGCCAAGGGAGGTTTCCCTCCCCCCCAAGGCACCTAGGGGTGCCTTCCCCTTGTGGGACTCTCCCTTTAGGGTTTCCCCCACACTAGGCGCATGGGCCCTAGGGGAAACTGGCGCCCCAGCCCACTTTGGGCTGGATCCCTTCCCACTTCAGCCCATGGGACCCTCGGGATAGGTGGCCCCACCCGGTGGGCCCCCGGGACCCTTCTGGTGGTCCCGGTACAATACCGATGACCCCGAAACTTGTCCCGATGGCCAAAATAGGACTTCCTATATATAAATCTTTACCTCCGGACCATTCCGGAACTCCTCGTGACATCCAAGATCTCATCTGGGACTCCGAACAACATTCGGTAACCACATACAAACTTCCTTTATAACCCTAGTGTCATCGAACCTTAAGTGTGTAGACCCTACGGGTTCGGGAGACATGCAGACATGACCGAGACGTTCTCCGGTCAATAACCAACAGCGGGATCTGGATACCCATGTTGGCTCCCACATATTCCACGATGATCTCATCGGATGAACCACGATGTCAAGGACTTAATCAATCCCGTATACAATTCCCTTTGTCTATCGGTACGATACTTGCCCGAGATTCGATCGTCGGCATCCCGATACCTTGTTCAATCTCGTTACCGGCAAGTCTCTTTTACTTGTTCCGCAACACATCATCCCGTGATCAACTCCTTGATCACATTGTGCACATTATGATGATGTCCTATTGAGTGGGCCCAGAGATACCTCTCCGTCACATGGAGTGACAAAGCCCAGTCTCGATTCGTGCCAACCCAACAGACACTTTCGGAGATACCTGTAGTGTACCTTTATAGCCACCCAGTTACGTTGTGACGTTTGGTACACCCAAAGCACTCCTACGGTATCCGGGAGTTGCGCAATCTCATGGTCTAAGGAAACGATACTTGACATTAGAAAAGCTTTAGCATACGAACTACATGATCTTGTGCTAGGCTTAGGATTGGGTCTTGTCCATCACATCATTCTCCTAATGATGTGATCCCGTTATCAACGACATCCAATGTCCATGGTCAGGAAACCGTAACCATCTATTGATCAACGAGCTAGTCAACTAGAGGCTTACTAGGGACATGGTGTTGTCTATGTATCCACACATGTATCTGAGTTTCCTATCAATACAATTCTAGCATGGATAATAAACGATTATCATGAACAAGGAAATATAATAATAATCAATTTATTATTGCCTCTAGGGCATATTTCCAACATGCAGATCGCGGAGGTGTCGTACGTTCGGTACTAGGATCGATCGATCGTGAAGACGTATGACTACATCAACCGCGTTGTCATAATGCTTCCACTTTCAGTCTACGAGGGGACGTGGACAACACTCTCCCCTCTCATTGCTATGCATCACCATGATCTTGCGTGTGCGTAGGAAAATTTTGAAATTACTATGTTAACCAACAACATCAAATTAGTCATGCAACTTGGAAAGATTAAGAACACACAAAAAAGTATGGTCTGTTTGGTTGGAGACTAGCGTGGCCAAGCCAAAGTGTGGCCAGCCACACAAGCATGGCAAGCCACACAAAGTGTGGCTGAGAAATTGGACGCCAAACTTTGGCAAAAGTTGGCAAAAAATGTCTCTATGACAAGTGGGCCATAGGAGCAATAAAGTGTGGCAAAAACCAAACACATGCCAACTAAACTGTGGCTGCCAAACTTTGGCACGGCAAACTGTGGCTAGGAACCAAATAGCCCCGTAATGAACAGAGGCTCAGAGCCGTGATGTGATGTCTACTACCAACTTGTTCTTGTAGACTCGTGTTGGGCCTCCAAGAGCAGAGTTTTGTAGGACAGTAGCAAATTTCACTCACGTGGATGACCCAAGGTTTATCAATCTGTGGGAGGCATCGGATGAAGATGGTCTTTCTCAAACAACCCTGCAACCAAATAACAAAAAATATCTTGTGTCCCCAACACACCAAATACAATGGTAATTTGTATAGGTGCACTAGTTCGGTGAATAGATGGTTATACAAGTGTAGTAATGATTGTAGATATTGATTTTTGTAATAGGAACAATAAAAAACAGCAAGGTAGCAATTGATAAAACGGAGCACAAACGGTATTGCAATGCTTGAAAACAAGGCCTAGGGTCCGTACTTTCGCTAGTGCAATCTCTCAACAATGCTAATCTAATTGGATCATATAACCATCCCTCGACGTGCGATGAAGAATCACTCCAAAGTTCCGATCTAGCAGAGAGCATAAGAAGAATTTATTTGTAGCTATTCTTTTCGGTCGATCTATCCAAGAGTTAGTACTAAAATAACACCAAGTTATTCTTTCTAATCGATCTATCAAGAGTTCGTACTAGAATAACACCAAGTTATTATTTTCGATCGATCTATCAAGAGTTCGTACTAAAATAACACCAAAGCAAATTCAGATTCATAATACTCAATCCAACAGAAAGAACCTCAAAAAGTGCCCCAAGATTTCTACCAGAGAAACAAAGACGAGAACGTGCATCAACCCCTATGCATAGATTACCCCAATGTCACCTCGAGAATCCGCGAGTTGAGTGCCAAAAAATATATCAAGCGAATTAATATGATACCCCATTGTCACCATGGGTGTTCATAGCAAGACATAGATCAAGTGCTCTGAAATCCATAAAAGTATTCAATCCAATAAAAACAAAATCTCAAAGGGAAAAATCAATTCATCACAACAAGATAGAGAGGGAGAAACACCATATGATCCAACTATATTAACAAAGCCCGCGATACATCAAGATCGTGCCATCAAGAACACGAGAGAGAGAGAGAGAGAGAGAGAGAGAGATTAAGCACATAGCTACTGGTACAAACCCTCAGCCCCGAGGGTGGACTACTCCCTCCTCATCATGGTGGCCACCGGGATGATGAAGATGGCCACCGGTGATGATTTCCCCCTCTGGCGTTCGGCTCTTGCGGCGGTGGAACTTCTGATCTAGGGTTACCCCGAGGGTTTTTGGAATATTTGACAATTTATAGGGCGAAGAGGCGGTGCGGGAGGCCACCGAGGTGGGCACAACCCACCAGGGTGCACCTGGGCCCCCAGGCGCGCCCAGGTGGGTTGTGCCCCCTCGGGGCACCCCTCTGGTACTTCTCTGGCCCATCCTGGGTGTTCCGGTCCATAAAAATTCTCCAAAAAGTTTTGCGGTATTTGGACTCCATTTGATATTGATTTCCTGCAAAGTAAAAAACAAGCAAAAAACAACAACTGGCACTGGGCACTATGTCAATAGGTTAGTCCCAAAAAATGATATAAAGTTGCTATAGAATGATTGTAAAACATCCAAGAACCATAATATAATAGCATGGAACAATAAAAAAATTATAGATACGTTGGAGACGTATCATGATGTAATAGCTAGCATCAGAAAATGTAGGGTAAAATTTAAAAAAAGTAGCGGAACCACATGCCTGTTTGCTGATGTGTAATTAAGGATAGAGAACATGAAGCAATCTGATGGAACCAACAGGTGGCATTAGAACAACACCATTATCATAAATATAGCATGCAAGAAGTAAAATAGTAGGGTGTGATATCTAGGAAGTACAGTAATACTTAGGACAAAACTAAAGCACTGTAACTATATGTGCACTGGTTTGTAATTTAGCACATGTAACATGTTCACTGCTAGAAGTATGGCCCTACAGGTGCAAGCAGAATAACGCGTTTCATGAAAAATTGAATGATGCCCTGAAGAAATTCAATGGTGCGGTGCTTATGCTAAGAAAGTGAACGTAGGCGCCGGCCGTTGGATAATAGTACCTGATTCTCGGCGGCGTATGGGTATCGTTGTCATACTTGATAGCTAAGGATCGTCGATGGTGCTCGTGTGGCAGTTGAGTTTGGGCCAGCTGTCGCCGTTGCTGAAGCGGCTCCAGTGCTTTGGTTGCGGCGCTTGTCGACATACAAGAAAGCTCATCTGTGGTAAGTGAACAGTTCCATGATAAAGAAGAGAAAAACTGAGGGAGTACAAATCAAAATAACCTAATGAGGCTGTGACGTCAATAAAGCAGGGCCGGTGGAGTTGAATATGGCGTCCATGGAGCGGGTCCGGTGCAGTGGACGAAGGCGTCGGCGAAGCACATCCGGCGTGGTGTACAATGCTTTCGGTGAGGTGGATCTGTTGCGGCAGACAAGGGCTTGTATGAAGTGCCAGCGATGGGGCGGACGGGGGAGTCAGTGAAGGGCCTACACTGTGGTGGACGATGGCGCCGATGAAGCAGATCCGGTGCAGTGGACCATGATGGCGGTAAAGGAGATCTGGAGCGGTGGACAAGCCAGTCGCTGAAGCGGCTCCGGTGAAGTGGTGAGTTGGCAGTTGGGGGTTCCAAGGTGCAGAAGGTATATTCGGCAGGGTGTGAGGTCCACCGATGTGGCGAAGGACTAGATTCGGCGGCTTGGCGTGGTTGGGGGCCGGGGAGGGGAAGGGGAGGGGCTCTGGGGAAGAATGTTGGGGGCAAAGAGGGTAAAACAATGGAGTTACCAAAGCAGCCCCTTTTCGTTCATGTGGCAGGGGTAAAACAGGAGTATCACAGGTCTAAACTTTCGGGTGTGAGATATTTCGATGTGAGCGGGAAGTTTGAATGCTTTTGGCGCCTGAAATTAAGTGTTCTACTCTTGTACGACCGACTGTGATATCATGGCCGAGAATTTATTTGTTTTGCATGCAAAAAATGCAAGTTTCGAAAATCAAAGTCTCCAACTCGAAACGTAGATTGTCCATTCAATTCAAATATGGATTATTGAGCTAGTGCAAGCAAATACCATCATATGGTCCAATTCAAATGAAATTCCAAATGCGTTTATCCTAAATATGATGACAAAAGCAAAAATGTGTATGTGTATGAATAAAGTGGATGAGTATAAAGTTTGAACATGCCCATATGTCTATATCTCTAGGTTTGATATATGAATTTGAAATCACAAAATCCTGGCTTAAAAATGTACCTCCATTTAAATGAATTACAAAAGCTAATGATGGAGTCGAATTCCAAAATTCCAATATTAGGTTTGTAATTCTGGTACTTCAAAGTATATCACGCATGTTCAAAAGTATCATTATCTCATAGTCCAAACTGTGAAACAAATTGATCAACCATGAGTGCACACACTATTGACCATATATATCTCAGTTACGCTGAAGTCTCTCAAATATAGACACCTCACTCTTTATTTGAAGCCCCCCCGCCCCCACACACAAGTCGTTCTCTCCCCCGGACACGAACACACGAGCACATTAACACCCCCTCTCTTCTAAAGTCCGGACCCCAATATAGGTCTCTATCATTTTGTCTCTCGGGCATGCACACATCTCTTCCCCCACTCTCTAGGTCTCCCGGAATCTCTCTTTCCCAAGCACACGCATTATATAGAGTGTATCTTTCCCATACACACAAAACCTCGCCCCAAAACATCTATCTCCCTAGTTATGTAGTTCTCGCACACTCACCTCACACACCACTGCCACTGCAAACAAGCACACTTTGTCTCCTTGTGCACCACTCTCTTCTTTCTATCTCTCCCACAAGCGGACCCGCCCCAGCTCCTTCCCTATATACATATATGTCGTGACCCTTTCAATAGCTCCCTAATGTATCATCGTTCTCAATCTCGCACGTTGTTCTCTACACCATCTATTATAGATCTCTCATGAAGTCCCTATCACACACACAATGACTCGCTTCCCTTCCATCTCCGTGCATAGGCCACTTTCGAACAACATCAACATTGTCTCCCTATCTATACGCCACTTCTGCCACAAACGAACCCTCTCTCTCCCCCTCTCTTACTCTCTCTCTCTCCCTCGCTAGCTCTCTCTCTCTCGCTCGCTCGCTTGCACACCCCTCTCCCACACACACTCGATGTCTCTTCCAAATAGTCTGCTCCCCGCCCACACCCATGCTATATATCCCCGCTACTACACATGCCTTTGTCTCTCTTTGACACACATGTCACACCATTCCCCCTTCCCTATACTAGGTTTACATCATTACTGGTCTCTCTTATCCACATACACACACTCCCTCTCACACACACGCACGTGCACAAACACACACACACACGCACAAACGCCCATCTATCTGGATCCTTCTTTTAAAACACACACCCTTGCATATTCTCTCCAGCTCTAGGTATGTATATATCCCCCCTCTCTAGCTCAGATGCACACCAAAATTCTCCATCTATCTAACTCACACATCTCTCCCCATGTCCGCATGTGTATCTCACACACTCACTCTCTTATTATGTCTATGTGTCTCCATGTTACACAACACAAAGCCCCATGCACATGTCTCTCTCTATCCTCCACACACAGAGACACAAAGAATCTCTTATCATTGCCTCGGTCTCTACACATATCACACACGCACGCTGTCTCTCTCTCGCACACACGCTCAACAAAGGTTTTCCCGCGAATAACTTACCATCTATTCATCAACAGTCGTGGCAGTACGAGGAACATTAGATGTGAAAAAGAATAAATCTACACATGCGTAGACCACCTAGTATGACTACTAGGACTAGAGCAAGCTGAAAGCGCGCTGTCATCACCCCCTCCTTATCACCGACGGGAAAACCTTTGTTTTACACAGTCGAGAAGTCATTGTGCTAATGCCCCACATGCTCAACCATTGAATAGAATGTGGATCCAAGTTTATGGAAACAAGTATCAATAATACGTTTGTATCTCCATACTTATATCTCTTCTCTTATAAAAAAACCGAGTTGGTGATGATGGTACGCCTGCCATCTTGCAATATAGACCGTCCGATCTATATCTGACGGATAGAAATTAAACTAAAAGATAACCGCACCACATTTGCAGACAAGGCCTTCCCTCGTTCATCCTTATCTCCCACAACTTCATTGTTGAGAAGTTAAAAAAAGGAAGCCTCTGGAACAAACTGCCCTTCCCTCAAACATCCTTATCTCCACATTTGCAGACAAGGCCTTCCCTCGTTCATCCTTATCTCCCACAACCTCATTGTTGAGAAATTAAAAAAGGAAGCCTCTGGAACAAACTGGCATGGTGGTCACTGCCGGCGTCGTCCATCCACATGCCTCCGCTCAGTACGACCACCAATCACCACCACGCTCCACTCCTCCTCACCTTATCTCTCCTCTTTCTCGAGATATCATTAGTTTTTACACATGGGATTACTCCCGCATGGGTCAATCACAACAGGTGTTTTTATAAAAAAAATGCATCTTGATGTTCCATGCAATGCACGGACATCTTGCTAGTACTCCTACAGAAGACTTAGTTGGTGATGATGGTGTGTCTGCCATCCGTCATTTCTGACCATTAGATCTACATCTAACAACTGTGAGGTAAGTTGTTGTGTTTTCTCAACAACATCCCACTTCTCTACCAATTTGCAGAAAAACCCTTAATTAGTATCTTAAAACCAATCACATCCCTCCCTCACCTCACCAAAACAACCCAAGGAATATATTCTGATTGAAACATAATATATCTCTAGGGATATATGTATATGAAAATTAGAGTGTTTACTACCAAGTTTGTGAATAAGTATTATTCTAATTCTGATCCGTTGCAACGCACGTGAACATTGCTAGTATTTCCAACCATGCAAAAAATGCTAGTATTTCCATAGTTTTGAGTTTTCCATCAAGATATTAGTCACTCATGGTTGATATTTAGTTTGAATTACGTACACATAGGCACTATGTAACTAGCCGTGCTTATTGGCTTCCAAAGCTTAACTTTCACTCCCACTTACAATATGTAGAGTATTTAACAAAAAACTACCACTTTCAACCAGCCCTAGGAAGAAACTATTGTACAAAAAATAGCAAAAACATACCCAAAATTTCTTAATCCGCGCCAAAAACTACTACCTAGTGTCGATTAGGCTTGTTTAAACCCGTTTAGGACAGGGTTGGCCCACACGTCCGTGCTGACGAGGGTAGCTTAAACCAACTCATTTTATTTGACTGTTGATACGAGGGACCCACATCTGACCTTCTATCCTGTTCTTCCCCCTCCAATCATTATTTTTCCTGATCATTACTTCAAACAGTAGTGATGCATGTTCGTTGGTGGCGCCGGTGATGAGCGAATTGGCCGCCTGATGGGCCGGACACCGCGCTGGCCTCCACATGGGTTGGCTGGCTGGCGTGAGTGTGATCGCTGATACGTCTCCAACGTATCTATAATTTTTTATTGTTCCATGCTGTTATATTATCATTCTTGGATGTTTTACAATAATCTTATAGTCATTTTATATCATTTTTGGTACTAACCCATTGACATAGTGCCAAGTGCCAGTTGCTGTTTTCTGCATGTTTTTTGCATCGCAGGAAATCAATACCAAACGGAGTCCAAACGCAATGAAACATTTTTTGGATTTGTTTTGGACCAGAAGATATCAAGTGGGCCAGAGAAGTACCTGGGGGGTGCTCCGAGGGGAGCACAACCAACCAGGGTGCGCCTGGAGGCCTAGGCGCGCCCTGGTGGGTTGTGCCCACCACGGTTGCCTCCCGAACTGCCTCTTTACTCTATAAATACCCCAATATTCCAGAAACCCTAGGGGAGTCGACAAAAATCAATTCCAGTTACCGCAAGTTCCAGAACCACCAGATCCAATCTAGCCGCCATCATAGAGGGGTTCATCATGTCCATTGGTGCCTCTCCGATGGTGCGTGAGTAGTCTTTTGTAGACCTACGGGTGTGTAGTTAGTAGCTAGATTGCTTTCTCTCTCTCTCTCTCTCATTTGATTCTCAATACAATGGTCTCTTGGAGATCCATATGATATTACTCTTTTTGCGGTGTGTTTGTTGGGATCTGATGAACTTTGAGTTTATGATCAGATCTATCTTCTTATCCATGGAAGTTATTTGAGTCTTCCTTGATCTCTTATATGCATGATTGCTTATAGCCTCGTATTTATTCTCTGATATTTGGGTTTTGTTTGGCCAACTTGGTCTATTTATCTTGCAATGGGAAGAGGTGCTTTGTAATGGGTTCGATCTTATGGTGCTTGATCCCAGTAACAGAAGGGGAGCCGACATGTATGTATTGTTGCTATTAAGGATAACAAGATGGGGTCTATTTCTACATAAATAGATCTTGTCTACATCATGTCATCGTTCTTATTGCATTACTCTGTTTCTCCATGAACTTAATACACTAGATGCATGCTGGATAGCGGTCGATGTGTGGAGTAATAGTAGTAGATACAGGCAGGAGTCGGTCTACTAATCTTGGACTTGATGCCTATATAATGATCATTGCCTGGATATCGTCATGATTATTTGAAGTTCTATCAATTGCCCAACAGTAATTCGTTTACCCACCGTTTGCTATTTTTCTCGAGAGAAGCCACTAGTGAAATCTACGGCCCCCGGGTCTCTTCTTTATTATATTTGCCTTTGCGATCTATTTTCCTTTGCTTTTATTTTCAGATCTATTAAACCAAAAATACAAAAATACCTTGCTGCACTTTATTTTATTTGGCGTTCGATCTATCAATTTACTCTCACATCCTTTTGCCAAATTTTGGTGCCGTTACCCGAAAGGGATTGACAACCCCTTTATAATATGTTGGGTTGCGAGTATTAGTTTTTTGTGTGCAAGTGATGTTTACGTAGTGTTGCTTGGTTCTCCTACTGGTTCGATAACCTGTGTCTCATCACTGAGAGAAATACCTACCATCGCCATGCTGCATCATCCCTTCCTCTTTGGGGAAATACCGACGTAGTTGTAGCAGACATGAAAAGGAATTTCTGACGTCATTGCCGGGGAGACATCATCAACATCTACCAGGTTCCTAATCACAAATCTCATCTCCTCGCAATTACATTATTTGCCATTTGCCTCTCGTTTTCGTCTCCCCCACTTCACAAAAATTTGCCATTTTATTCGCCCTCTTTTTCGTTCACCGGTTTCTTGCCGGATCTGTTTTAGTGTGCAATATTATTTGCTACTTTTTCCGTTATGGATAGTTCTTCCTCTATTGCGTGCACTCCCAAGAACAAAGTTCTCAACTTTAAACAAAGGGGAGGAGAGAATTTAAAAGATGCTTGGTATAGGATTTGCAATGCTCATAATAGATCTATCTGCAAGCAATCTACCGTTGTTCTTTTTCATTGATTTTATGTGGGAATCACCACTTGGTATAGATTCATCCTTGATACGATTACTGGTGGAAATTTCTTAATGTGCCCCTCTCTTGATGCTTTTAATGCTGTGGGAAATTTAGTAGGTTCACCACCTCTTATGATTAATGAAACAACTTTGATTCTTGAGCATGTCATGGAAAGATTAGATGCTATTGAGAAGAAAATGCTTACCGAAGAGCTTATTGAAAACTTGGATAAAAATATGCATAATTTCTTCACTAAAATTGGGTAAGTGGGAGAAGTTTTTAAGTTGTTAAAAGAAAAGGGGACCGTAATTCATGAAAGAATTGAAGAAAGCCCGTCTCAGATTGATAAACTAGAAGAAATTTTTAGTAATCTAAGCACGGATTTTGCTTACGCTAAAACTATTGAAAAAACTCCCGTAAAATTTGGCAAGATTACTCAAGTTACCAAGAACAAGGGTGCAATTTCTAGTAATATTAGTAAAGAGGATCTTAATATGATTAGTGTTCATCCGGATTTTGTTGAAGTTATAAGAGATCCTTTGGGCAAGAATGAATTCTTTAAACTTGTGCCTAGGAGTATTGTCATTGAAAATCTATATTCTAAATCTCTGAGAAGTTCTAAGTGCTTGATTGAAGAGTTGGAGAACAAAGATGACAACACTTAGATCCTTGCCTTATGCCAAGCTAAGGGCGTAAAACAATAGCGCTTGTTGGGAGGCAACCCAATGAATAAAATTTATTTTTGCCTTTTGCTTTCTATTATTGAGTGTTTGCACAATTATACCACTGTTATGATTGTGTTTTTTGTGTTTTAATTAGTGTTTGTGCCAAGCAAAGCCTTTAGGATCTTCTTGGGTGATAGTTGATTTGATCTTGCTGAAAAACAAAAACTTTTGCACTCACAAAAATAATTCTCATTTTTAATAGGAGTGTGATAAAATACCAATTCTTTTTGCGGAAGATTAATATACAAATTGCTTAAGTTTTCCTAAATTTTCAGAATTTTTGGAGTTACAGAAGTATTCGAAATATCCAGATTGCTACAAACTCTTCTGTTTTTGAGAGATTCTGTTTTCTTTGCGTTGTGTGCTTGTTTTGATGATTCTATGGTTTTCTTTGAAGAGTTTTTGCCATAGAAAAGTTGGAATACAGTAGATATAATGCAAGAATAAAATATGAATGGATTGCAACAGTAATTATAGTAGTGATTTGTTTTCTTATACTAACGGATCTCACGAAAGTTTTGTTGAGTTTTGTGTGATTGAAGTTTTCAAGTTTTGGGTGATGTTATGATGGATGAAGGAATAAGGAGTAAGAAGAGCCTAAGCTTCGGTATGCCCATGACATCCCAAGCTATTATCCAAAGAGAAGCAAGCAACTAAGCTTGGGGATGCCCGAGTGGCATCCCCTCTTTCTTTTAACGACCATTGGTATTTTACTCGGAACTATATTTTATTCGTCACATACTATGAGTTTTGCTTGGAGCATCTTGTATGATATGAGTCTTTGCTTGTTTTTGCTTTTTATTTGAAGTCTTGAATCCTTGCTGAACACACTTATTTGAGAGAGCCAAAATTATGTCATGACTTGTTAGAACTGCTCTCTATGCTTCACTTAAATCTTTATGAGCTATGAAATTGCTCTTCTGCTTCACTTATATCTTTTTTAGCATGATGTGCTTTATTATTTTTGAAAAAATGCTCTCTTGCTTCACTTAGATTTATTTGAGAGTTAGTAATTTTTTTAATAAATCTCTCTTGCTTCACTTAAATTAATTTGAGAGAAAGAAATATTATGCTCATGATCTTCACTTATATTTGTTTGAGCTTATCAAAAGAAACACATGAAAATTAGTCCCAAAGTGATAGATATCCAAGGAGGATATAATAAAAACTTTCATGAAGATCACTGGACAAAATAAACTTGATTCCTTTTAATAGTTTTGAGATATGATGTTGTGATATGTGAGTCATGTTGATGAGTAATTATGCTTTAGTAAGAATATTGGTGTTAAGATTTGTGATTCCCAATGCAAGCACGAAAGTCAATAGTTATGAAATGAAATTATATGCTACTTGTGGTGCATTATTTAGTGTTGATTATGCTCAATGCTCATTTATGAGATTATTCGTTTCTTGGCTGGTCACTTCTCAATCTTTTGCTAACCTTCATTTTGCACCAAGTATGATCACTACTTGTGTATCCAAAATCCTTTAAACCAGTTTTGCTACATGAGTCCACCATACCTACCTATATGAGGTATTCTTTTGCCCCTCTAAGCAAATTTGTATGTGCCATCTCTAATTTTCAAAATTAACTTCTCTTTTGTGTGCTCATACTGCTCATGAAGCGGTAGGGGGTGGCTAATATATTTCCATGCTAGATATGTTATTCTCACGGTGAGTGTTTATTCACTTGTCATTGCACGAGAGTAAGGCAAAGGTATTAGGGATGCCCATCCACAAAATGAAAAATGAATTTACTTTATGTTTTCAAATAATAAATTCCTTGGAAAGTGTTGGTATGGAAGGCACCCGCGGATACGGCTAGCCATGGAAAGTGAAAGTATGGTTAGAAAAGGAATACACTTCAATTTCTGTTTGGGAACCACCTATGATATATCTAGCATGGAAAGTATTGTGAAATTCTCGATCGTTCTCGTTGACAGGAAAAGCATGCCCCCCAAAATGTTTTTATCTCTATGTTTTTCACTTTGAGCTCTGGCGCCTCTACAAATCTCTACTTCCCTCCGCGAAGGGCCTTTATTTTACTTTATGCAATTTTTATTTTTAATTTGAGTCTCCATCTTCTCTTACAAAGCACCGACTAAGGGGCACTATGATCGTACTTGAGCATTGGGTGTAGCTAATATGCGAGTGTGTTTCATGAATGGATCAATGATTGAGCATGATGGGCTAGGGATAGCTTATTTTAGCATTGATATTTTGAAAGACATGGTTGCTTGTTGATATGCTTGAGTATTTAAGTCTCGTGTCAAAACTGGACTATTGCTTTGAACCATATAAAAGTCCAAATGTCCATGCTATAAAGAAAAGAATATGAGATGAACATGTTAGGCAGCATTCCACATCAAAAATTCTATTTTTATCATTTACCTACTCGAGGACGAGCATTTTTTATGTCGAATGCTACCTATCATGTTCATCGCATTCTTTTCTTGTGTAGCATGGACATATGGACTTTTATATGGTTCAAATTAATAGTCTAGTTTTGACATGAAGATTTCAATACTCAAGCATATCAACAAGCAACAATGTCTTTCAAAATATCAACACTAAAGCAAGTTATCCCTAGCCCATCATGCTCAATCATTGATCCATTCACGAAACACACTCACATATTAGCTACATCCAATGCTCAAGTACGATCATAGTGCCCCAAATAAAAATAAAAATTGCATAAAGTAAATAGAAAGGCCCTTCATAGAGGGAAGTAGGAATTTGTAGAGGTGCCAGAACTCAAAGCAAAAATTGAGAGATAAAAGATTTTGGGAGGCATACTTTTCCCGTCAATGAAAACGACCGAGTAATTCCCAACACTTTCCATGCTAGATATATCATAGGCAGTTCCCAAACAGAAAATAAAGTTTATTCCTTTTCCACCATTCTTTCTCAATCCATGCCCAGCCGTATCCACGCGTGCCCTCATACCAACACTTTCCAAGGAATTTATTATTTGACAACATAAAGTAAATTTCTTTTTCATTTCAGGACTGGGCATCCCTAATACCTTTGTTGTACTCTCGTGCAATGACAAGTGAATAAACACTCATCTTGAGAATAACACATCTAGCATGGAAAATATTGGCCACCCCCTGCCGCTTCATGAGCTGTACGAGCACACAAAAAGGAAATTATTTTGAAATTTTAGAGATGGCACATACAAATTTGCTTAGAACGACACGGGAATACCGCATATAGGTAGGTATATTGGACTCATATGGCAAAACTGGGTTTAAGGATTTTGGATGCACAAGTAGTATTCCTACTTAGTACAAGCGAAGGCTAGCAAAAAGGTTGAGAAGCATCCAACCAAGAAACAAAAAATCTCATAAGCGAGCATTAAGCATAAGTAACACCGAATAATGCACCACAAGTAGGATGTAACTTCATTGCATAACTATTGACCTTCGTGCTTGCATAGAGAATCACAAACATTAACATCAATATCCTTACTAAAGCATAATTACTCACCAACATGACTCACATATCACAATCATTATATCTCAAAACTATTACAAAGAATCAAGTTTAATTTGTCCAATGATCTTCATGAAAGTTTTTATTATATCCCTCTTGAATATCTATCGCTTTGGGACTAGTTTCATATGTTGCAATTGCTTTTGACAAGCTCAAATAAATTTAAGTGAGGAACATGTCGGTGTACTAAAGTAGGGGTACCCTAGTATCCCGAACTTGTGCACGGGCAGTCGCAGCACCCCGCGACAAGACCCATCAGGTGATCACCAAGGCTCTCTATGGATCCTTTGGAGCCATTCGAGAACAAAGTATTTAAGCCAAGGAGACAAGTCCCCGGCAAGAGGAGCTTGTCGGGAAGGCCATTCGAGGCACAAGACCCCGGCAAGAGGAGCTTGCCGGGAAGCCCAACCAGAGCATCTCCAAGAACCTGCCGCAACGCGCCACGCGTCCCGGCCGGACTCGGCGAGCGACAAGTTCCCGGACGCGGCAAGACAACGGCCGCGGCAAGGCACTTGCCGCGGCGGGCAACCACTCTGTACCCGCGCTCCAGCTCACCCACCTACGTGTCGCTCCGGGACCCTTCCTAGCGTACGTGGCGGGAGGCTGTGCAGCCAGGGGTACACCATGGCATGCAGCGCTGACAAGATCGCCATCGTGGCGAGTGATGGCGCCCCTGACGGTCCCTTTTCTGCACCGTCTGGGCGATGTAGATAGGCATTTAATGCCTTTGTCCCCTGCCGTCAGGGTTAGGTATGATACACTGTGTAGGTAGCTGTACCTACCATGGCATATTTCCACTTTTACCCTTACCTACATTGCCACCTGTTGGAGACCCCTTGAACATATAAAAGGAGGACCATGCACAATGTAGGGAGGGGATCGGCCCTCGGAGAACGATCTCTCAGAGGAAAACAGAAGAACGCTCGGTCTCGTTAGCTGCTTGGGTGCACTGTAGCACTCAGCGCTCCCGAGCAAGAACTCAATACAATCCACAAAGCAGTAGTAGGAGTGTTATCTCTCCGGAGAGCTCCGAAGCTGGGTAAAAACCCCCCGCGTGCCTCGCCTCGATCCGCTCTTTGCGCGACCTCCGCCCCCCGCCGAACCAAGAAGGGGCTCCGTCCCCATAGGTGCTCGGGGAGCCAGAAAACCCCGGCATCTTTGGCGCGCCAGGTAGGGGGCGTCGAGGTTGTGTGAACCTGATCCAGCGTTCACGCGAGCTAAATCTTCATCGACTTCATCGACATGCCGCCGAAGAAGAAGGCTTCGGAGGCGGCTGCGCCGTCCGCGTCGAATTCACCACCGCCGCAGCAAACGGCCGGTGGGGAGGACGCCGGCGGAAGAACGGGCGTCGACGAGGGAGCCCACGGTGTCAACAAGTACAAGGACAAGACCGCGTTGCCCGTTGGCGGCGTGGTCGGCTCCCACGACGACCGGGCGTCCGTAGACGCACCGCGCCCATCTCAAGAGGCGCAGGACCGACAGCGTCGTGGTACTCACGGTACCATACGCTCGCTGGACCCAAATCGAGCTAGCGGATCCCGGGACGCTCAAGGCCAACATGCGCGCCGACGTGCTGGTGCGAGCGAGGCACGGTCGCCTGGGCAGAATACTGCTCCTTCTAACATCGTTGGGAGTCCGAGCATACCCCGTTCCTCGCACCGTTCGCCACCACTACCCGCCACCCCAGCAGAAGCTCTAGCGCGAGATCAACTGCTCCTAGACATCCCTCCAGCGCCAGACAAGATCGACGACTGGAGGGCCACCATTCAGAGTCTCATCGGCTTCGCCAACGGCGACACTCCGCGGCCAGCGACCACATCGCAGCCGCGGCAGGCCAGCCAAGTGCGAGCCGATGGCGACAAAACCGGTGGGGGTGCAACCACCGTGCACTCTCCGCCCCAAAGGCCAAGATCGCCGACTCGCCGGGTCCGCCATGACAGCGACTCCACTCCTTCCTCAGATCCGCGAACTCGTCGTGATCAGCGCCACGTTCTTCACGACGACAGCAAGAAGACGCTCGCACCCGCATCGAGCGCCGGAGAGAAACGCGGCGTCAATCAGACCGACGCGCTGGCCCCGCTGTCGACATGCAAGCGCCAGGGGAACCAGGCGACCTGCCGTACGCGGTAGGTTGCCCTGCGTTTACTCGTGAGCTGCGGCAAGTCCAGTGGCCCAGCACGAAGAATTTCAAGCCAGACGTACCAGAGAAGTACGACGGCAGGCTGCATCCGTCGGAGTTCCTCAGCATCTACACCATTGCGGTGCAGGCTGCCGGGGGTCGGGACGACAAGATCCTCGCCAATTACTTCCCTCTGGTGCTCAAGCCCAACGTCAGGTCCTGGCTCATGCACTTGCCGGAAAACTCCATATCTTCCTGGGCAGACCTATGCCATCAGTTTGTCGGTGCCTTTACAGGCGGCCACAAACCTCATGGCCAGGAGAGTGATCTTCACCTGCTTGCCCAGAAGGAAGGGGAGCCTCTACGTAAGTACATCCAGAGATTCAGCCAAGTGCAACGCAACATCCCAAACGTCCACCCTACCGCGGTCATCAGTGCGTTCCACCAGAACGTGCGCAACCGCAGGATGCGGGAGGAGATGGTGATGTGCAAGATCAGAGATGTCAGCGAGCTGTATGTCCTGGCTGACAGATGTGCACGTGCTGAGGAAGGAAGGAAACTCCCCGGAGAAAACGTAGGAACAGGAGGATCTGACAGCGATGATGCCGCCCCGGCAAGCAAAAACCGGCGGCGGAACAACAGGAAGAGGAAAGGCAAAGATGTGCTAGTTGTCGAGCAATCCGGCAACTAAGGTGGCGCCAAGACAGCCAAGACTGGTAGCTCCGGCAAGGAGGTTGCCGCATGCGCCAACTGCCAGGCTGTGGCGGCCGCCGACAAGCAGGATGGCACCAACAAGCAGTACTGCAAGATTCACCGCACCAAAGGCCATGACCTCCAGAGCTGCAAGAAGGTCGAGCAGCTTGTTGAGCTGCAAAAGGCCGAATACGAGCGACGCGACAAGGAGAAGGCCCAAGGAGGTGCTGGAGGATCCGGTACGAAGCGCACGGGGACGCCGCGGCAACGCCAAGCAGCGGCAAGGCGACAGACCTCCCCGCGGCCGCGACAAGGATGAAGATGACGACGACGACGAAGACATGGATGACGCCGAGACCAGCGAGCAGGAGTTCCAGAAAGCCACAGATGTTTTGTGCATTGACGGCGGTGCTTCTCTGCATACTTCACACCGCCAACTCAAGCAGTGGGTGCAGGAAATCAATGCGGCAGAACCACCCGTTGAGTCACGCAAGCTTCTGAAATGGTCCAGCACGCCTATCATCTTTGATATTGAGGACCACCCCGATCGCACAACTGCTGTCGGGTGTTTGCCGATGTTGGTCTCACCAACTATCCGCAACCTCAAGGTCACTAAGATGCTAGTTGACGGCGGGGCCGGCTTGAACCTGATCTCCTCTGCTGTACTCCGGAGACTCCAAGTCCCTGACAGCGAGCTCGAAGAGACCGGCATGTTTCAAGGAATCAACCCGGGAAGGAGCAAGCCGAAGGGGAAGATCACGCTGTCGGTGACATTTGGCAGCGAGCTGAACTTTAGGACTGAGAGGATCACTTTCGACGTTGCCGATTTTCCATTGCCTTACAATGGAATTCTCGGCCGTCCAGCGCTCGCCAAGTTCATGGCGGCCTCTCACTACGCGTACAACATGCTGAAGATGCCAGGCCCGATAAGTGTCATCTCTGTACATGGCGACAAGAAAGACGCTCTTATCTGTGCCGACAAGATCTACTGGGAAGCAGCAGCCGCCGCGGATCGCGAGACACTTGCCGCTGAAGCTCCCGGGGGGGAGAAGAAGACCAAGTCCGGCAAGAGCTCTGATGCCCACTCCGGCAAGCGCACCTCTTCGGAGTGCTGCGCTACCGTCGAGGACGCACCATCGAGCTCCACCGGCAAGTGTAAGAAGACGATGGCAGCTCCGCCAGCGACCAAGAAGGTGTCCGCCAAGGAGGACGACACTGGTGGTACCTTCACCATCAGTGCCACTCTCGACCCTAAATAGGAAAGCGCACTCGTTGCTTTCCTGCAGGCGAATGTCGATGTGTTTGCGTGGCAACCGTCTAACATCCTCGGCGTTCCCAGGAAAGTAATCGAGCACCACCTTGCCGTCTGTCCTCACGCGCGGTCCGTCAAGCAGAGAGTCAGGAAACAAGCAGTGGAGCGCCAAGAGTTCATCGCCGAAGAGATCAAGAAGTTGGAAGCAGCAGGCCTCGTCAGAGGAGTGCTCCATCCTACGTGGTTGGCCAATCCTGTAGTCGTGCGCAAGGCGAACGGGAAATGGAGACTGTGCATCGACTTCACCGATGTCTACAAAGCTTGTCCCAAAGACCCATTTCCCTTGCCGCGCATTGACCAGATTATCGACTCCACAGCCGGATGCGACTTGCTTTCGTTTCTTGACGCATACTCAGGATACCATCAGATCTTCATGGCAGAAGAGGATGAGGAGAAAACAGCGTTCATCACTCCATGTGGCACGTACTGTTTTGTACGAATGCCTTTCGGTTTAAAGAATGCTGGTTCAACATTTGCAAGGGTCGTCCATACTGCTTTTGAGCCGCAAATACACAGAAATGTGGAAGCCTACATGGATGATATAGTGGTCAAGAGCAGGGACAAGTCAACTCTGATTCAAGATCTAGAAGAAACTTTTGCAAATCTGCGCAAGATTAGCCTCAAGCTCAACCCCGAGAAGTGCGTGTTTGGAGTCCCTTCCGGCAAGCTTCTCGGGTTCTTTGTGTCTCAGCGGGGGATTGAAGCCAATCCCGACAAGATCAAGGCCATTGAGCGGATCGAAGCACCGAAGCGCGTCAAGGATGTACGAAAACTTGCCGGCTGCGTGGCGGCTCTCAGCAGGTTTATCTCTAAGTCTGCTGAGCGTGCCCTGCCGTTTTTCAAAATCTTGAAAAAGGCAGGTCCAATGAAATGGACTCCGGAAGCGGAGGCTGCGCTGCAGGACTTGAAGAGATACCTGTCCTCCACTCCAATACTTGTCGCACCTAAACCACAAGAGAAGTTGCTACTATATCTGGCGGCAACCAATCAAGTGGTTAGTGCTGCGTTAGTAGCGGAGAGAGAGGCAGATGATGAGCCAGCAACCGCGGCAAGCACATCCAGCGACAAGCAGGGGGCTTCCCCGACGAGCTCTGGTCCCGACGAAGATGGATCTGCGCAGATGTGCGAAGGGATACAAAAGAAGAAAATGGTGCAGCGCCCAGTCTACTTTGTCAGTTCCCTTCTGCAGGGGGCTAGGTCAAGGTACTCTGGTGTGCAGAAGTTGCTTTTCGGTCTTCTTATGGCCTCGAGAAAGCTGCGCCATTACTTCCAAGCACATGAGATCACAGTTGTCACTCGCTTTCCGCTGAAGAGGATACTGCAGAATCCAGAAGCAACACGCATGATTGTTGAGTGGGCATTGGAACTGTCAAGCTTTGGCCTCAAGTTTGAGAGCACTTCAACTATTCAAAGCAGAGCATTGGCAGAATTCATAGCAGAGTGGACGCCAACACCTGACGAAGAAATTCCAGAGACGAGCATCCCCGTCAAGGAAGCAAGCAAAGAGTGGCTGATGTACTTTGATGGTGCATTTTCGCTGCAAGGCGCCGGTGCTGGCGTGCTGCTTATCGCACCCACCGGAGAGCACCTCAAGTACGTGGTCCAGATGCACTTTCCCAAGGAGCAAGCAACAAACAATACCGCAGAGTATGAAGGATTGCTCGCCGGTCTCAGGATCGCGGCAGACCTTGGGATCAAGCAGCTCATTGTCAGGGGTGACTCACAGCTTGTCGTCCGCCAAGTGAACAAGGATTATCAGAGTCCGTTGATGGAAGCTTATGTTGATGAAGTGAGGAAGCTGGAAGAGCGCTTTGTCGGCCTACAGATGGAACATGTTCCTAGAGCTCAGAACGACATCGCTGACGGCCTGTCAAAGTGCGCGGCATTTAAGTTACCTGTGGAACCAGGGATCTTTGTGCTCAAGCTGACTCAACCATCCGTGACGCCACCAACTGGACAGAGCAAGAAGAGGAAGTTGATTTCTGGTGACTATCTTCCGGCAGAGCTTCCTAAAGCCGCCGCCAAGAAGGTCCCCAAGATCAACGCCAAGAGTGCTGAGGAGCAGTCTGCTCCGACAAGCCCCAGGGTTTGTTTCGTTGAAGCAGACGCTCCCGGCAAGTTTCGCTCCGGCAAGCTTGCCGGGGATCATCAAGCTCCGGCTGAACCGCAGGTTCTCGCCGTAGAAGCGGATGTTCCCGCAGCAGCAGACATGCCTTTAGTCCTTGTTGTTGAGCCACAGGCTCCAGCATGGGCACAACAGATCGTCCATTTCCTCCTGTCAGGAGAACTTCCCGAAGAGCCAGAAGAAGCGGAAGGAGTAGCCTGGCAGTCTAGTATGTACCAGTTCGTTGACAACACACTGTACAGAAGAAGACTCAACGGAGTGAAATTGAAGTGTATTCCTCGGGAAGATGGACAGAAGCTGTTGGCAGAGATACATGGAGGCATTTGTGGTCACCACAGTGGCGCAAGAGCGCTTGCCGGCAAAGCATTCCGGCAGGGCTTCTTTTGGCCGACAGCCCTCCAGGATGCAGTTGCACAAGTAACCAAGTGTGGAGCGTGCCAGTTCCATTCCAAGCAGATACACCAGCCAGCTCAAGCTCTCCAGACGATCCCTTTATCCTGGCCATTTTTGGTCTGGGGGCTCGACATCCTCGGCCCCTTCCCCCGAGCAGTCGGGGGCTTTGAGTACTTGTACGTTGCAATCGACAAGTTCACAAAGTGGCCGGAAGTGGAACCAGTGAGGAAGGTGACAGCACAGTCAGCAGTCAAGTTCTTCAGGTCGATTGTTTGCCGCTTCGGAATCCCTAACAGGATCATCACCGACAACGGTACACAATTCACGAGTCGCACCTTCATGCAATACGTCCAGGACCTTGGCGCCAAGGTCTGCTTCGCTTCTGTTGCTCACCCCAGGAGCAACGGTCAAGCAGAGAGGGAAAATGCTGAAGTGCTGCGTGGACTCAAGACCCGGACTTTCGACAGGCTGCACAAGTGCGGAAGAAACTGGATCGAGGAGCTGCTGGTGGTTCTTTGGTTGATCAGGACGACGCCAAATCGAGCCACTGGCCAGACACCTTTCGCTCTAGTCTATGGAGCAGAGGCAGTTACCCCCACGGAACTCGTATACGGGTCACCTCGAGTGCTCGCTTATGATGAGCTTGAGCAAGAGCAGCTGCGACAAGATGACGCGCTGCTCCTTGAGGAAGACCGTCTTCAGGCTGCTGTACGAGCTGCTCGATACCAGCAAGCTTTGCGCCGCTACCATAGCCGCAAAGTTAAAGCCAGAAGTCTCGAGGAAGGCGACCTTGTTCTTCGGCGCGTCCATTCCGCCAAGAATTCCAACAAGTTGACGCCGAAGTGGGAAGGCCCTTACCGGGTGAAACGAGTCACTAGGCCTGGCGCCGTCTGCCTTGAGACCGAGGATGGCTTTCCGGTGAGCAACTCCTGGAACATCGAGCATCTCCGTAAGTTTTACCCGTAAGGCGCGGTTGTCGGACCCTGTCCGGCAACCACCATTTTGTACAAGTCTTGCCGCTGTTGCATGTAATCCTTTGTACAAAGCCAGGCGCAGACCCTGTGCCTAAATAAAACTCACGTGCTCCGCACGCCCTATCAATTTCATGCCTTTCTGCATAAATTATCTGACACTTTGTGCAGCGAGCCCCCCCTCGGTAAGCAATAACGAGCCATAAGGCTCGATACTATTGTTTTCTCTTTTCTTTTTCTCAAGGAAAGGAAGGACCCTTCGCCCACAAGTTAGCCGGGGGGGAAGGGAAGATAATGGTATGGACCCGGCGCCGTTCAGGAAAAATTTCGCCTTGCCGGGGAGCAAACGACAAAAAAGCTAAGTGCCAAAGTTTGAGCAATCAGATTTTTTAACTTTAAGTTATTTTCCTTGAACGACCATGCTTTGTATGGAAAACCCGTGCGCGAAGGAACCAGCTCGTGGCTAGTTGCGCCCTTACTTTGCTTCGAGTTCGCTCAACAGCTTAAGTGTGCCGCGACTAGAGTCGCGCCCTTACTTTGTTTCGAGTTCACTCAGCAACTTAAGCGAGCTGCGACTAGTCGCGACAAGGTTTCTTGTCGGTAACGGCACCGCCAGCAGGCTGCTGACGTCCCGCACTCAGCCCTCGCGGCAAAGGTGCCTACGCCGGTAGGTTCCCTAAAAGCGTAGGGCAAAAACATACAAAGGAAGGAATCGAGTAAAGGGAATAACATTGCAATCGTGACATGAAACAAAGCTATATTACAAGATAGCTTGTCGCAGCTCTAATAAACTGTTTTCATAACATGACCAGCGGCGACGAGAAAAGAAGAAAATAGGCGGCCTAGTCCGCGCGGTCGCCCTCAACCCTCTTGATCCCGCTCACCTTGTCCACAATGGGTGCGACGAGGGTCTCAAGCTCCTCCAGATCGGCCTCAGGTGGCAGGGACCTGAGGACGTTAGCAAGGCGGAGGCCCGGGTTGCGGAAGGCCACCTTCATCAGCACCTTTTTGAGAGCTCCCGCGCAGATCTTGCGCGACTCGTCGGCCAGCTGCTTTGGGATCCTCTCCCAGAGTCGCTGGAGGGCCGTCGCCACGCCTTTAAAGAACAAGGTGAGCTTGGCGCTAGATGGGAGGCTCTCGTTAGAGGAATACCCGAGATCCTCCACCCCCAGCAACGCCAACTCCTTGTCGATGCCTACGGCAGCGTTCACAAGGCCCTCCGTCCACCGCTCCACAGTTCCCCTGAACTCGTTCTAGGTGGCAGCGATGTTCTCCAGCAGCGCCCGGTTGGCCTCGATCTCCTTCTTCAAGGCCGCCTCCTGCTCCTTGGCGCCGTCCGGCGTCTTGGTCAAAGTAGCCAGCTTCAGCTCAAGGTCAACGTTGGAGTCCTTGGCGGCGTCAAGCTCCTTGACCTTTTCGGCGAGACGGCCCTGCAGATCGCCAAAGGTGTAGGCGTCCTTCTCGCGCTCATGCTTGAGCGCGGCAAGCGCCTCACCGCTCGCCTTGAGATCAGTCTCCAGCTGCGCCACTTTCGCCTCCAGCTCCTTCTTGGTGGCCTCGACAGCTGCGGCAGCGTCCTTTGCTTCCTTGAGGGCTCCGCCGAGTGCTTGCTCGCGCGCCGCAAGCTCCTCTTCGTGGCTGTACAGGCTGGCCTTCAGCTGCACCAACTCACTGTCCCGCGCAGATAACTCCTCGGCGGCAAGCCGCTGTTGCTCTGCAACCTCTGCCTTCTCGAGGATGAAAGCCTTCTGCGCCTCATCGAGCTACACCCGCTCCGCCGCCAGCGACTGGAGAGCTGCCTGGTTGAGGCCTCGGAGCTCCTCCGCGCGCTTCTCCACGTCCACCCCCGCCTTCGCGACAAGCGCTTCGCGGGACTCCAGTTTGGCCTGGCGGGCGCGGTAGAGCGACACCAGCTTCCGCAGCAGTCGCTCCTCCTCGGGCCCGTCGCTGCTGCTGCTTGGTGCGTCGACCAACGTCAGTCCAGCGGAGGCAAGCACCTCCACGTCGAAGCTTTCTCCTTCGACTGGCGCCCTGGACGTTGACGCCCAGGGGAGGTTGATGAAGATGCCAGCGCCAGCCTTCAAGTAGACGCCTGGCTGGGGTTCCTCGGACCCTGACGCAGCGGCAGCGGCGGAAGGATCAGTGGTCGGTGTAGCGCCTGTCGCTCCTGCGGCCCCAGGGTCATCAGTACGATCGCCGGACCCCTCGTCAGCTGCTGCGGCGGCAGCCTTGGCGGCCTCTTCGCCGGCGGGATCATTAGCGCCGGCCGTTTCCTCGGTGGCAGTGGCGTCGTCAATAACGACTTCGGTCTCCATCGGCTCCACAGTGGATGGATCTGGCGGCCGGAAAAAGAAGAAAAGTCAAGCAAATATCCAAAAAGAAGAACCCAAGGGGGGTTTAGAAGCAAGGAGTACCTGTACCAGGCTCGGTGGTGGGGATCTCCGCTGCCGGGGGTTTGCTGGTACCGTCCCTTGCCGGAGATTTCTCCCTCGCCGGGGAGCTCTCCCTCGTCGGGGACTTCTCCCTTGCCGGGGAGCTCTCCCTTACCGAAGAATTCTCCCTTGGCGGCGTAGTCGAAGCAGGTGGCACGTCAGGGGTGGCCTCCGGGCGCTCCTGGTGGAGCTGGTCTGCTCCTACATAAGCCAACGGTCAGATATCAGCAAGCAAAGAGTATCCATGCGCGCCTAACAGCTGGAAGTAAACCATATACTTACGCTGGGGGCTGCGCTGGGGGCTGCTCTGAAGAACAGCCGTCGGGTCCGGCAAGTTTATCTCGGGCGCACCCCCTGCTCCCACGGTGGGGTCATCCTCGATAACAATCACCGGGACCTTGGCCCTCTTTGCCATTCTCTGGGCCAGCGTCCTAAAAAGGGACGAGTTCAGAGTAAGGCAAATGAGATACAATACAAGACAACAAGTATTGAAGACATGCAAATACAACAAGGATCTTACTCTTCTTCTTCCTCGTCGGAGTTGAGCGTGGAGAAGTCAAAGCCTGGCCCACCTCCGGCGCGAGGAGGCGGGGGAGTGGGATCTCTTGGCCGCTTGGCGGGAGCTGGGGCGGCAGGCCGGGAGGACCCCGCCCCAGTTGCCGCTGCAGCGTGAGGTGTTCCCGCGGCAACAGAACTTGCCACGGTGGAGCGTGTCGTGCGGCATGGCGGGGGTTGGCTCGCCCGCCGCTCCGCTACATCCCCGGCCTTGCGAAGATGCTTTCTTGGTGGAGCCGGGGGCTCTGCTTGCGGAGCCGGAGGCTCTACTTGCGGCAGGCTGTCCGAAGACGAAGAGGAAGAGGAGCCGATCTCCAACAAGCCGCTCGTGTCCTCGGCGGGCCCGCTCGGCCCGACGTCGTGCTCGGCGGACCTCCTCTCGCCGGCAAGCTCCTCTCGGCCGGCAAGGCTTGCCGCCTCGGCTGCCTCTGCTTCCTCCACGGTGAACCCAAACTCGCCCGCAGCGGCGGCTGCCGCCGCCTCTTCCATCCTCGTGGCGATACGCTTGAGCTCGTCGTCGGTGGTGTCCCGGGTGAGGCCCTTTGTCTCGTCGGTGTCGACCGGCACTTCTATCAAGTTGTCGAAGAACGCCCGAACGACATCATCCGCAGGCTCTATCCAGGCTGGATCAATTCCGTGCGAGTCGCATAGCGGCATTATTGCACGGATGCGGTCGAGCGCGGAGTTGTTGCACAGCGGAACGACGCCCCTCGGCAACCTGAACACTTCGGGATGCTGCGGGTCGTGCTTGAACAACTCCTGGAGCGTCGTGTAGAGCTCCATGACAATGAAGTTAAAATTGAGGCCCGGCTGCAACCTCATGATATCCGCCGCATTCTAGAACTCCCAGGCGGGTCTCCTCCTCTCCTGCAGGGGGGCAATGCGGCGGCGGAGGAAATCTGCGCCGACCGCTCCTACAGTAAGCCCGGCAAGCCTGAGGCGCAGGATCCGGGTGACGGCAATCCTCAGTCTGTCATCTTGCGGGGCCAGGCTACTCCAATCGCCGGCGCGCACTACTGGGGTTTCGTGCAGAGCAGTAAATGGCTGAGGGTTCTCCTCGACAATCAGACACCAGTCCGCCCTCCACTCCTCCCACTTGCTGCGGAACTCTCCTTCCAGATAAGCGTCTTTCTTGCCGGCCTTCGAGATCCAGGCGATTCCGCCGGATAAAGGCTCTCCTTTCTCAACCCGAGGCGAAAAGAAATGGCGGAAAAGAGCTACGTTTGGATGGATCCCGACAAAGTTTTCACAAAGATGTGCGAAAACTGCCATGGTCAGGACAACATTGGGGGTGAAATCAAGAAGGTGGAGCCCGTAGGTGTTCATGACATCGTAAAAGAATTCAGAAAAAGGCGGGAGAGCCCGCAGTAGAAGAACAAGGCAAAGAAGGGATACCCGGTGGGATACTTATCCCAAGCAGTGGTTGGGAGTACCCTCGTGCGCGGATGCGCTCGCGTTCCCGTCGACCAGAAGAGATAGAAGTCTTCCTTCAGCTCTGCTGCCTCGAGCCTCGGAGGGAAGATTGCCCGCTCCGCTGCGCCTCAGCCGACTTCGCCTTCTCAGCCTTCGGAGCCATGGCGGGAATGGAGAAGGAGGACGACGGCGTTGGTGGTGCTGGTGGCGATGGGGACGGGGCTCTGCTCTCCTTCGGCTTTGGGAAGAAGGGGAGTGGCGGAGATTCTCAAGGAAGGAACAGCAACGGGCAGATGGGCGAACTGCCCCTGTTCCCCTGCTTATAAGGAGGGATGGGGGCGGACGTTTCGCCTTTCCGAGTAAAGGAACCACCCACGACCTCTCCCACGACGCCGCAATCGACGAGTGCCATTCGGGGAGGGCGTGGTGGATGCGGAGCAAGGTGCGACGTGACCCAGGCCGTGCGTGCCCGTGCCCTATTTTGGGCCTGGCCCAACAGCGCTCGGCACCGTGTGTGGCCCAGGCCCGGGGGCTCCTGTCGGTGTACTAAAGTAGGGGTACCCTAGTATCCCGAACTTGTGCACGGGCAGTCGCAGCACCCCGCGACAAGACCCGCCAGGTGATCACCAAGGCTCTCTATGGATCCTTTGGAGCCATTCGAGAACAAAGTATTTAAGCCAAGGAGACAAGTCCCCGGCAAGAGGAGCTTGCCGGGAAGGCCATTCGAGGCACAAGACCCCGGCAAGAGGAGCTTGCCGGGAAGCCCAACCACAGCATCTCAAAGAACCTGCCGCAACGCGCCACGCGTCCCGGCCGGACTCGGAGAGCGACAAGTTCCCGGACGCGGCAAGACAACGGCCGCGGCGGGCAACCACTCTGTACCCGCGCTCCAGCTCACCCACCTACGTGCGCTCCGGGACCCTTCCTAGCATACGTGGCGGGAGGCTGTGCAGCCAGGGGTACACTGTGGCATGCAGCGCTGACAAGATCGCCATCGTGGCGAGCGATGGCGCCCCTGACGGTCCCTTTTCTGCACCGTCTGGGCGATGTAGATAGGCATTTAATGCCTTTGTCCCTTGCCGTCAGGGTTAGGTATGATACACTGTGTAGGTAGCTGTACCTACCACGACATATTTCCACTTTTACCCTTACCTACGTTGCCACCTGTTGGAGACCCCTTGAACATATAAAAGGAGGCCCATGCACAACGTAGGGAGGGGATCGGCCCTCGGAGAACGATCTCTCAGAGGAAAACAGAAGAACGCTCGGTCTCGTTAGCTGCTTGGGTGCACTGTAGCACTCAGCGCTCCCGAGCAAGAACTCAATACAATCCACAAAGCAGCAGTAGGAGTGTTATCTCTCCGGAGAGCTCCGAAGCTGGGTAAAAACCCCCCGCGTGCCTCGCCTCGATCCGCTCTTCGCGCGACCTCTGCCCCCCGCCGAACCGAGAAGAGGCTCCGTCCCCATAGGTGCTCGGGGAGCCAGAAAACCCCGGCAGAACATGAGCATAGAAATTTTCATCTCTCAAAATAATCTAAGTGAAGCATGAGAGTGAATGTCAAGCTACTCCAAAAAGATATAAGTGAAGATCAAACGAGTAGTTAAGTAAATGGGTAGCTATTTGAGGACTCTCTATTATTTAAAAACTTTCAGATCTAAGTATTTTATTAAAACAACAAGCAAAACAAAACAAAACGACATTCCAAGAATAGCACAACTCATGTGAAGAAGCAAAAACTTAGGCTCAACCGATACTAACCGATAATTGTTGATGGAGAAAGCTGGGATGCCTACCGGGGTATCCCCAAGCTTAGATGCTTGAGACTTCTTGAAATATTATCTTGGGATGCCTTGGGCATCCCCAAGGTCGAGATTTTGTGTCTCCTTAATTCCTTTTATACCATGATTTCCCTAAATCTTAAAAACTTCATCCACACAGAACTCAACAAGAACTCGTGAGATAAGTTAGTATAAACCAATGCAAAAACCTTATCATTCTCTACTGTAGCAAATCACTAAAATTACCATTCAACATTGCATACTAAATGCCTCTACATATTTAATACTCCTATCCTCAAATAGAATCATTAAACAAGCAAACATATGCAAACATAACAACAATCTGTTAAAACAGTACAGTCTGTAAAGAATGCAAGTGTATCAATAATTCTTTAACTCCAAAAATTCTGAAAATTTAACACACTCTAGAAAATTTATCAGAGCTTATTGCGCAAAAAATTCAACATTTTATCACATTCTGACTTTTCTTGGCAATTTTTGCAACAACGATAAACTTTCTGTTTTGAAACAGCAACTCATATACTTGCAAAATAAGCATGTTGAAGGCTATCCTTGACATTTTTATTGAAATGAAAGATGCAAAACATTATTCTGAATAGAATCAAGCAAATAAAGATAAAATAAAATGATGCTCCAATCAAAACACATATCATGTGATGAATAAAAATATAGCCTCAAGTAAGGTTACTGATAATGTTGGAGACGAAAGAGGGGATGCCTTCCGGGGCATCCCCAAGCTTAGTTGCTTGGATCTTCCTTGGATATTAACTTGGGGTGCCTTGGGAATCCCCAAGCTTAGGGTCTTCTCACTCCTTATTCTCCTTATACTGACATCTCACCCAAAACTTGAAAACTTCAATCACACAAAACTTAACGGAACTTCGTGAGATAGGTTAGTATGATAAAGAGCAAACCATTCACTTTTGGTACCGTCAAAGACAAGATTCATAATTGTTCTCACACAATGCCTACTGTACCCTATCATTTCTACAATTTATATTGAGCAATATAAGCCATAGAAACTAGAAAACAAGCAAACTATGCATTGAAAACAGAATCTATCAAAAACAGAACAGTCTGCAATGATCTTGAAAACAACCATACTTATGTTACTCCAAAAATTCTAAAAAATTAGGACAACGTTTGTAATTTGTATATATATCACCTTTAAAAAATTCAAATCAAAAGCACGTTCCGATGAATTTTGAAAATTCCTGGACTGAGCACAAAAGTTTATGTCTTTGCATAGTTTCAAGTCAACTATCATCCACACTATCCCAAAGGCTTTACTTGGCACTTTATTGAAACAAAAGCAATAAAACATGATTACTGCAGCAGCATAATCATGTGAACACACCAAATCAATAGGTAAAAGTGTTGGATTGTCTCCCAACAAGCGCTTTTCTTTAATGCCCTTTGAGCTAGGCATGATGAGTTCAATGATGCTCGCATAAAAGATAAGGATTGAAACATAAGAAGAGCATCATGAATTATAAGTTCCTCTCTCATAATAATTTTCAGTAGCATCATGAATAGATTCATCAATATAACCATCACATAAAGCATCCTTTTCATGATCCAAAAGCATAGAAAAATTATTACTCCCCATATAAGCAATTTTATTCTCATTCACAATAGTGAGAGTATCATACGAAACTCGAATACTAAAAATTGTTTCCACATTAAAAGAGTAATGTTCAGTAAAAGGATATTCAAAATTATGACAATAATTATCATGACTTTTTATAATATAAGTATCATCACAATAATCATCATAAGTAGCAACTTTGTTCTCATCATAGATAGGGCGCATGCAATCATCATAGCAAATTTGATCATTCGAAGTACGGGGGCTAAAAAGATCATCTTCATTAAGCATATCATCCCCAAGCTTGGACAAACATTAATTGCAACAAATAAATTCTCAAACATGTCATTCTCATCAAACATATCACCCCCAAGCTTGTGGCTTGGCATATCATAAGCATAATCACTCTCATCATTAATAGTATGAATAGCACCAACAATATAACAATTGCTATCACCACAATTTCCCAAGTTGGTGCCAAAAATATTTCCAATATTATAAGAAGTATGATTATCTTCCCAATCATAATCATCACAACAAGCAATAGGCATAACAAAATCATCATCAATAGTGCTCTCAGACATTGTGCCATAAGATATAGAAGCAATATCATCATCAAGTGCACCATCTTCCACAATTATTTTTGATTCATTTTCATGAGGCACAACAATAATAGGAGCAACATTATTTGGGAGAGATACCTTTTTACCTCTATTCTTTCTTCTTTTCTTCTTCTTCACCACATCATGTGTGGCTTTAATTAATTTTTCAAGCTTCTTATTGATGAGATTGGTTCAATAGGGAGCTCCTCCTCGTCGCCTATTTCATCATGAGAGACAATGGGAGGGAAAGTGGGAATCTTTACCCCTTCATTAGTATTCCTTTTTATATTCTATTGGTTTTCCCATCTTTCTATAGTTGGCAATATAAGCATTCTCATTGCAATTTACCATGCAAAACATATAGACATTCTTTAGATTAGTTTCAGTGTCGTCCATGAGAATGAATACTCTAAACCAACTATTTTTATGTGTCAATTCTTCACTCCCCAAAAATATACAAAGCTCATTATAAAGTTCAAGGGTGATCAAGTTATTGCAATATTTGGACACGATTTGATCATGAAAAAGCATGCATTGGACATTAAGGTGACCAAATTTATTGCAAAGTTCACAAGTAATAGGACAAAGATAGCATAATTTTGTAGCAAATTCATCTATCACTTTGAGCACAAAATTGGTTCTATCATGCTTATGCTTCTTACAAAATCTATCTTCCCTATAAGGCATGTCTTCACAAAGTCTTTCCACTCCACAAAAAATGACATGCTTATAAGAACTTTTTCTCATGACTAGTGCAATAATCATTAGCATTTTGGATATTCAAAGAATTCATACTAACAACATTGCAATCATGCTCATCATTCAAATATTTTGTGCCAAACATTTTATTGACTTCTTCTTCTAACAATTGAGCACAATTTTCCGTTCCATCATTTTCAACAAAGACATTATAAAGATGAACAATATGAGACCACCTCAATTCCATTTTTTGTCATTTCCTTATTATAAACCAAAATAGTGATAAACAAGAAACTAAAAGGTCTAATTGCAAGATCTAAAGATATACCGTCTGATACGTCTCCAACGTATCTATAATTTTTTATTGTTCCATGCTATTATATTATCGGATGCTTAATGGGCTTTAATATGCTCTTTTATATTATTTTTTGGACTAACCTATTAACCGGAGGCCCAGTGCCAATTTCTGTTTTTTGTGCCTATTTTAGAGTTTCACAGAAAGGGAATACCAAACGGAGTCCAAATGGAATGAAACCTTCATGATGATCTTTCTTGGACCGAAAGCAATCCAGAAGACTTGGAGTTGAAGTCTGGAACTCCACGAGGCGACCACAAGGCAGGAGGGAGCGCCCAGGGGGGTAGGCAATCCCCCACCCGCATGGGCCCCTCGTAGCTCCACCGACGTACTTCTTTCGCCTATATATACTCTTATACCCTAGAAACATCAGGGGGAGCCATGAAACTACTTTTCCACCACCGCAACCTTTTTTACCTGTGTAATCGCATCTTGGGGCCTTTTTCAGCGATCTGTCGGAGGGGGAATCAATCATGGAGGGCTTCTACATCAACACCATCACCTCTTCGATGAAGCGTGAATAGTTTACCACAGACCTTCAGGTCCATAATTATTAGCTAGATGGCTTCTTCTCTCTCTTTGATTCTCAATACAAAGTTCTCCTTGATGTTCTTGGAGATCTATTCTATGTAATACTCTTTTGCGGTGTGTTTGCCAAGATCTGATGAATTGTGGATTTATGAAAAAGATTATCTATGAATATTATTTGGTTCTTCTCTAAATTCTTATATGCATGATTTGATATCTTTGCAAGTCTCTTCGAATTATCGGTTTAGTTTGGCCTACTAGATTGATCTTTCTTGCAATGGGAGAAGTGCTTAGCTTTGGGTTCAATCTTGCGGTGTCCTTTCCCAGTGACAGTAGGGGCAGCAAGGCACGTATTGTATTGTTGCCAAATATGGGGTTTATATCATATTGCTTGAGTTTATCCCTCTACACCATGTCATCTTGCTTAATGCGTTACCCCGTTCTTATGAACTTAATACTCTAGATGCATGCTGGATAGCGGTCGATGTGTGGAGTAATAGTAGTAGATGCAGAATTGTTTCTGTCTACTTGACACGGACGTGATGCCTATATTCATGATCATTGCCTTAGATACCTTCATAACTATGCACTTTTCTATTAATTGCTCGACAGTAATTTGTTCACCCACCGAACGACATGCTATCTTGAGAGAAGCCACTAGTGAAACCTATGGCCCCCGGGTCTCTTTCTTATTATATTGCATCTCTTTTATTTACATCGCATCTCGTTTACTATTTTGCAATCTTTATTTTCCAATCTATACAACAAAAATACCAAAATATTTACTTTACTATCTCTATTAGATCTCACTTTTGCAAGTGACGGTGAAGGGATTGACAACCCCTTTATCGCATTGGTTGCAAGGTTCTTGATTGTTTGTGCAGGTACTAGGTGACTTGTGCGTTGTCTCCTACTAGATTGATACCTTGGTTCTCAAAATTCAGGGAAATACTTACGCTACTTTGCTGCATCACCCTTTCCTCTTCACGGGAAAACCAACGCATGCTCAAGAGGTAGCAAGAAGGATTTCTGGCGCCGTTGCTGGGGAGATCTACGCCAAGTCAAAACATACCAAGTACCCATCATAAACTCTTCTCCCTCACATTACATTATTTGCCATTCGCCTCTCATTTTCCTCTCCCCCACTTCTAAAACGATTTTCGAAAACCTTTGTCTTTTCTTCGCCCCTCTTCCGTTCGTCTCTTTTCGCTTGCTTCTTGTGTTCTTGGGTGTTAGTGTGCTTGTTTGCTTTGATGGCTCTGCCCAAAAGCGTTGATCCTCATAGCAGAAGGTTGGAAGAAATTGAAAACAATGTTTGAAGCTTTATGTCTTTGCAATTTGAGCATATAATTTCTTCAGAAACGAGCTTAAAGAACAAAAAGGTTTTATGGAGTACATGAATAAAGAGCTCGATGATATGTCTAAGGAATTTTATGGTTTGAAATCTCAGTTCGCTCATCTTGAAAATTTAGTAGGCCAAATTTCGGATAAGCAAGCCACCTTAGTTAATAAGATGGCCGCTAAACCGGAAGATCTAGATAATAATAATGATGAAGATCTAAAAGTGATTGTTGTGACTCCTATTAAATCTTTGTTTTCCAATATGAATCTTGATAAATATGGGACTGGAGATGAGTCAACTCTAGTTAAAAGGCGTCCCAATGATTCAGAGTTTTTAGATCTTGATGCAAAAATTAATAAAAGTGGGATTGAAGAGGTCAAAACTTTACATAGCAATGAACCCACTATTTTGGATTTCAAGGAATTTAATTATGATAATTTCTCTTTGATAGATTGTATTTCCTTGTTGCAATCTGTGTTAAATTCTCCTCATGCTTATTATCAAAATAAAGCTTTTACTAAACATATCGTTGATGCTTTAATGCAATCCTATGAAGAAAAGCTAGAAGTTTCTATCCCTAGAAAACTTTATGATGAGTGGGAACCTACTATTAAAATTAAGATTAAAGATTATGAATGCTATGCTTTAGGTGATCTGGGTGCTAATGTGTCCAAGATTCCAAAAACTTTGTGCGATGTGCTAGGTTTTCGTGAATTTGATGATTGTTCTTTAAATTTGCATCTTGCGGATTCCACCATTAAGAAACCTATGGGAAGGATTAATAATGTTCTTATTGTTGCAAATAGGAATTATGTGCCCGTAGATTTCATTGTTCTTGATATAGATTACAATCCTACATGTCCTATTATTCTTGGTAGACCTTTACTTAGAATGATTGGTGCAATTATTGACATGAAAGAAGGAAATATTAGATTCCAATTTTTGTTAAGGAAAGGCATGGAGCACTTTACTAGGAATTAAATTAAATTGCCTTATGAATCTATTATGAGAGCCACTTATGGATTGCATACCAAAGATGGCAATACCTAGATCTATTCTTGCTTTTATGCCTAGCTAGGGGCATTAAACGATAGCGCTTGTTGGGAGGAAACCCAATTTTATTTTTGTTCTTTGGTTTTTGCTCCTGTTTAGTAATAAATAATTCATCTAGCTTCTGTTTAGATGTGGTTTTATGTTTTAATTAATGTTTGTGCCAAGTAGAACCTTTGGGAAGACTTGGGTGAAGTCTTTGCGATCTTGCTGTAAAAAATAGAAACTTTTGCACTCACGAGATTAGCTGCCATTGTTTACTGGAGAGTGCTTTTAGGTTGATTCTTTTTAAAGATGATTAATAGACAAATTCCTCACATCCACCAATTTATTTAAGAATTTTTGGAGTTCTAGAAGTGTTCGAACAAATCAGATTACTACAGACTATTCTGTTTTTGACAGATTCTATTTTTCGTATGTTGTTTGATTATTTTGAGAATCTATGAGTAGTATCAGGGGGTATGAACCATAGAGAAGTTGGAATATAGTAGGTTTAAGACCAATATAAATAAAGAATGAGTTCATTACAGTACCTTAAAGTGGTGGCTTATTTTCTTATACTAACGGAGCTCATGAGATTTTCTGTTGAAGTTTTGTGTTGTGAAGTTTTCAAGTTTTTGGGTAAAGATTTGATGGATTTTGGAATAAGGAGTGGCAAGAGCCTAATCTTGGGGATGACCAAGGCACCCCAAGGTAAAATTCAAGGACAACCAAAAGCCTAAGCTTGGGGATGCCCCGGAAGGCATCCCCTCTTTCTTCTTCGTCTATCGGTAACTTTAGTTGAGGCTATATTTTTATTCACCACATGATATGTGTTTTTCTTGGAGCATCATGTACGATTTGAGTCTTTGATTTTTAGTTTACCACAATCATCCTTTCTGTACACACCTTTTGGGAGAGACACGCATGAATCCGAATTTATTAGAATACTCTATGTGCTTCACTTATATCTTTTGAGCTAGATAATTTTGCTCTAGTGCTTCACTAATATCTTTTTAGAGTATGGTGGTGGTTTTATTTTATAGAAATTATTGATCTCTCATGCTTCACTTATATTATTTTGAGAGTCTTTTAGAACAACATGGTAATTTCCTTTGGCTATAAAACTAGTCCTAATATGATGGGCATCCAAGACGGGTATAATAAAAACTTTCATATAAAGTGCGTTGAATACTATGAGAAGTTTCATGCTTGATGATTGTTTTGAGACATGAGGATGGTGATATTAGATTCATGCTAGTAGATTAATTGTCAATTTGAGAAATACTTGTGTTGAGGTTTGCAAGTCCCGTAGCATGCACGTATGGTAACCGTTGTGTATCAAATTTGAAGCATGAGGTGTTTCTTTGATTGTCTTCCTTATGAGTGGCAGTTGGGGAAGAGCGATGGTCTTTTCCTACCAATCTATTCCCTAGGAGCATGCGCAATGTGGCACAAGACCGGCAATACCTTTCCGGTGATGGTCAACGACCGGTAGACGGGCAGCAAAAAGGTTCTGGTGCTGCACACCAACAAGAACTTCGACCAGCAGAGGACCAACTGGGTGATGCACCAGTACCACCTCGGGAACCTGGAGCAAGAGAAGGAGCGGGAGCTGTTCCTCTGCAAGATTTTCTAACAGACAAACACTAGGGCCAGGACTAAAAAGATTATAAGTTAGTTTGGTATTGGTACTTGTACTACCTGGTCGTCTGCAAGTTGGTATTGTTGTTAATGATCTGTCGGTATGAACTTGGCATTTGCTTCCAACCATCATGTCGAGGGTCGACGTGGATATAAAGATGAATCATTTGTTTTGAAATGAATTTTCATGCACCTGATTTTTATTTGGTGGGTAGCATAAGCTACTGCCGTTCGAATTCCTAGTTCTCCAATTTTTTTACATCTTCAAAGTACGCAGGGAATCCATCCGGTTTCACAGGATGATAGTTGGACGCAACACGTTAGAACTGGGCTGCGGCATGCCAAGGCCAGCTGCAAATTGTTAAAAGAGAGGAGCAATGGATTTGGGCCTTCCAGAACAGTTAAGTGTCGCGACCTCGATCGTGAAGCGCCTCCCATGGACTAAAAAAAGGCTTGTCTGTTATTATTAGTTGAAATATGTAAAATATTCCATGATGAAAATAAATACATAAAATGCAATAAATTTAGTTTGCTTTCAGTGAAAACCATCCGATTTGCATGAAATTCGTCCATGGAACCACAAGACGGCGACTGTCCATACAGAGCCTAAACATACGGAACCAGCAGGCCCATGGCCGTACGCAAGCAAGTGCATGCACTTATTATCACAACGGAAAAATAATGCTGATGTCTGAGACGATGAAACCTATGAAGCCTTCAACGTAGTCAATAAACGAGAGAATTCTGCAAGTACAGACTGATAACCGGGATCCAGTAGGTATATTGTTTTTTCAGGTCGAGCAAGTTTCAACTGGGCTATAGACTGCCCAGGCTTGGTTTTGTTTTTAACAGGCCCAACCCATGACAACAGCGGGGCACAAAGATCCAGCAGGTATCTACTAGCCTCTGTCCCGCCAACCATAGTTATATTTTGTCTTAGAACATCCGCAGGCAATTTTTTTACTAATCAAACACACAGGCCAGTTCTATTTTCCTCTTGAAACGCCATGTCCTACTTCCGTTTTCTAATCTCTACCGATAGTTTTACTAGTTCATATACACGTATTATTACATTGAAAATACATAAAGTTCCCCTTTCATCTTTATATCCTTATTTTTTTTGTTTTCCCTCCCAGTGCTGATTTTTTTACCACTGGTTTTCCCTTAAACCAACTCAATTGTCCCATGTCTTATTAGCTTACGAAAACAAAACAATATTTTTTTTGGCAAATAAATAAGTTCTTAAAAAATAAATATTGATCATTTCTGGATTAAAACAGTTCGGACTCCACCAAAATATGCAAAATAAGGTTGAACATTTTGACCGTGGTCCTGGGCGGAAAATGGGCTGTAATAAATTCCTTAAGAATTAGCAAATGGGCTGCAAGTTATTAAAAAAATAGCAAATGGGCTCTATGTTGTCGACCACATATTTGGAGGATGACTTATGGGCCTACTAAGTTCATGCGTAGACAAGGTTTCTCAAAAAAGGAACTTAGTCAACAATCGACTCTACCAGCTTTAGATCCTTAGATGTCAATCTAACTACAATCGTGCTTCTTTAGTCTCTGATCTTCCTGCTCCAGCCGCCCAAACCAGCGCCACCAGAACCGCCTGCTCCCGCCTCCCGTGGCCGGCTGTGCTGTCGGGCAGGCCTCACGGCCCCACCATACTCGCATCCCTGGCCTTGCTATCCCTCTACTCACCCACACCTCCTATTATTCTCTAGCGACGATAGCCTCACACTGCGGCCGAACAAGTAAACCCTCGTAGCCACTCCGCGTGGGAAACAACTGCCGAGTCTTCCTCGGCTCCAGGTCGTTCCCTTACTTGGCCTCGCCGTCGTGCACCGCCTTGGTGCTCTCGGCACGGCGTGGTCAACGAACGATATCCATCGGAAGAGGATTGTACTTGGAGAGGCTGACAACTGGGTCCACGACTGTACGCAAGGAAGTGCCTCCTTTTTCTTGTGTGTAGGAAGTGCCTCCTTATTACGCGCAAAATAATGATTCCTCCTCCTGGTAGCTGGGACCCACCGGAAGGGCCTCTGTATTTTGCGAAAAAACATTCCCCCCGCTGGCAGCTCAGATCCACCAGCTATTACACACAAAAATAATGAATAGCCCCGCTGCTAGGTCGGTCCCACCATCTTTGGAGGCTGACTTGTGGGCCTACTAAGTTGACGCGGACGCAGGGCTTTGTCAATTTAGTCAATATAAACGATTCTAGCCGTGGTGACCGTACGATGTCCATCCAACGGTTGTAGAGCTTCTTCAACCTCTGGTCTTCTTGCTCCTGCCGCTCAAACTAGCGCCGGCCGTGCCGCCTGCTCCTGCCTTCCGTGGCCGACTGTGCTACCACACAGGACTCACCGCCCCACCCTACTCCCACTGCTGGCTAGGCCTTCCCTCTACTCACCCACACCCCCTATTATTCTTTGGAGACGGCAACCTCAAACCGCAGCCGAAGTAGTCAAGCCTCGTACTCCCCTCCCGCGTGGGCATCCACTTCTGCGTATTCCCCGGCTCCGGGCCATTCCCTTCCTAGGTCACGCCGTCATCCACCACCTTGGTGCTCTCGGGCGGTACGGGGTCATCAACGCGGTCAACGCACGACGGCCATCGGAAGGGGACTGTAAGTGAAGAGGCTGGCAGCTGGGTCCATGGCCGCACGCAAGGAAGTGCCTCCTTATTACACGCAAAACAATGATTCCTCCACCTAACACCTCGTACCTACCGAAAGGGCCTCTGTATTTCACAAAGAAACGCCCCCTGACAGTTGGGACCCACCGGCTTTATCTTCGCACGGAAGGAACTGCTTTCTTACCCCCTGACATCTGGGACCCACCAGGTTGAAGCGAAGGTAGCGTTATCTGTCCGTCCGCGAATGTGTGCGTATATAGCGGTCGATCGGTCTCTCTGCAGCGACATATCATGGCTGAGTAAGGAGCAACACGTGTTGAAGTAGAGGCGCCGACGTAGCATGTCACGCAGTCCTGTATATATTGTGTACACGTACGTACGACCATGCTGCAAGATAGTAAATACAGCTACGTACGTACATACAGGCGGGGTCTCTAACGCGTATAGCGACTAATCTTGTTCATCGGCAGCCAACCGGCTGGGTCGAAACTGAGTAAACAGTGTTGCATGTTCATCGGGAGCCAACCGGCTTGCACGGAACAGCCGAAACGAGGTTTGGCGTACCGCGGAACAGAGGAAGCGGCCTTCTGTTCGACCTCGTACGGTCGATATGGGGTCCTGTTCATCGCGAAGGGTCTGACGTACCGCAAAACGTAGGAAACAAACTTCTGTTCGAGTGCCTACAGTCGAAACGGGGTGCTGTTGATCGGGAGGGGTGTGGCGTACCGCAAAACGGAGGAAACGGACTTCTGTTGGAGCGCCTATGGTCGAAACGGGTTCCTGTTCATCGAGAGGGGTGTGGCGGGACTCCACGGGCTACTGTTCATCCACCCTCGACTTCCTCTAGCCTCCACCTGCTACTGTTCATCCACCATTGACTTCCTCCAGCCTCCACCAGCTATTGTTCATCCATAGGGTCCTGTTCATCCAGCCTCCACTAGCTACTGTTCAACCATCCCTCCACGGGGTCATGTTCAACCAGACCTCCACGGGGTCCTGTTCAACCAGCCCTCCACGGGGTCCTATTCAACCAGCCCTCCACGTACGGGGTGCCTCCACCAGCTACTGTTCACCCACCCCCACCTCCTCGATCGGGGTCCTGTTCATCCAGCGGCAACGACCTCTACTCCACGGGATCCTGTTCATCCAACCCCCACCGGAACTGTTCATCAAGAGGCAGCTTCAATCGGCTTCAGTTAGCAACAGTAGCAAAGGAATCACTCGGGTTCAGTTAACAGCAAGGGATCAATATAGGTTCAGTAATGTAGCTAGTGCAATCGCTCGGGTTCAGTTAGAGCCCAATGCCTTGCTCGAGTTCAATTAGAGCGCAACGCCTCGCACACACACGCGTACGTGTACGAGAGAAACTGATACATATCCAACGTATCTATAACTTTTGATTGTTCCATGCTATTTTATTATCAATCTTGGATGTTTTATAATCACTTTATAGTCATTTTATATCATTTTTTGGTACTAACCTATTGACATAGTGCCAAGCGCAAGTTGCTATTTTTTCCATGTTTTTTACATCGCAGAAAATCCTTATCAGACGGAGTCCAAATGCCACGAAACATTACGGAGATTTTTTATGGACCAGAAGGAAGATATTGGGTCCTGGTTGCACCTGGGGGAGTCCCGAGGAGGGGACAACCCACCAGGGCACGCCAGGAGGCCCAGGCGCACCCTAGTGGGTTGTGCCCACCTCATGTGCCCCTCGGACCGCCTCTTTGCTCTAGAGATACCCCAAAAATACCAGAACCCTAGAAGCGTCGACGAAATATTCATCCATCTGCCGCAGAGTCCAGAACCACCAGATCCAATCTACACACCATCTCGGATGGGGTTCACCACCTCCATTGGTGCCTCTCCGATGATGCGTGAGTAGTTCTTTGTAGACTTTTGGGTCCATAGTTAGTAGCTAGATGGCTTTCTCTCTCTCGCTGAGTTCCCAATACAATGGTCTCTTGGAGATCCATATGATGTAACTCTTTTTGCGGTGTGTCGGTGTACTAAAGTAGGGGTACCTTAGTACCCCGAACTTGTGCACGGGCAGTAGTAGCGTCCCGCGGCAAGGCTTGCCAGGGGAGCGACAAGAGTCTCCACGGCCTTTTCTGGGCCGGACGAAGGCCAAGTGATCGAGCCAAGAAGACCAAGCCCCGGCAAGAGGAGCTTGCCGGGCCAAGAAGGCGAGGTCCGGCAAGAGGAGCTTGCCGGGCCAAGGCGACAAGGCCCCGGCAAGAGGAGCTTGCCAGGACGACTAAGCCGAAGCACCAAGGCCCCGGCGGGAGGAGCTCGCCGGGACGGCCAAACCAAGGCACCCCAAAAGAAGCCCGCTGCGGCGCGCCGCGCGCCCCGGCAAGGCCTGACGAGCGGCAAGCTCTCAGGTGCGGCAGGACAACCACCGCGGCAAGCCACTTGCCGCGGCAGACCACCACCTCAGGCATGCGCTCCAGCTCACCTGCCCACGCGCCACTCTGGGGCTTCCCCAGAGGCACGTGGCGAGGCGCCGCGCAACCTGGGGCGCGCGCGTGGCATGCGACGTTGGCGGAGTCGCCCCCGTGGCAAGCGGAGGCGCCCCTAACGGTCCGCCTCGGCACTGTTCAGGCGATCCAGACGGGCATTTAATGCCTTTGTCCCCCGCCGTCAGAGTTAGGTGCGATAGCACTGTGCGGCCACTGTTCGCACAGTTCCTTGCCATTTTTTGCCCCCACCTGCGTCGCTACCTGTGGGGAACCCCTTAGCATATAAAAGGAGGCCCATGCGCACGTAGAGAGGGGGGGAACCCTAGAGAGATCGAACCCAGAGGAGACCGGAAGGAGGACACCCAGTAGACCCTCGTCTACGTCCAGCTCCAACTTATTGTAGCTTCTTGCGCTCCAGAGCAAGAACTCGAATCAACCAGACAAGCAGCAGTAGGGTTTTACGCATCCGTGCGGCCCGAAGCTGGGTAAAATCGTTGTGTGTGCGTGTCGCCTCGATCTGCTCTTTGTGCAACCTCCGCCCCCCGCCGAACCGACAAGGGGCTCCGTCCCCATAGGTGCTCGTGGAGGCAGATATCCCCCGACACGGTGTGTTTGTTGGGATCTGATGAACTTTGAGTTTATGATCAGTCATATCTTTTTATATCCATGAAAGTTATTTGAGTTTCTCTGATCTCGTATATGCATGATCTCTTATAGCCTCGTATTTCTTCTCCGATATTTGGGTTTTGTTTGGACAACTTGATCTATTTATCTTGCAGTGGGAAGAGGTGCCCGGTAGTGGGTTCGACCTTACGGTGCTTGATCCCAGTGACAAAAAGGGAACCGACACGTATGTATCGTTGCTACTAAGGATAAAATGATGGGATCTATATCTAACGCAATAGATAAACGGATCTTGTCTACATCATTTCAACATTCTTATTGCATTACTCTATTTTTCATGAACTTAATACGCTAGATGCATGCTGGATAGCGGTCGATGTGTGGAGTAATAGTAGTAGATGCAGGCAGGAGTTGGTCTACTAATCTTGGACGTGATGCCTATGTATTGATCATTGCCTTGATATCATCATAATTATTTGAGGTTCTATCAATTGCCCAACAGTAATTTGTTTACCCACCGTTTGCTATCTTTCTCGAGACAAGCCACTAGTGAAACCTACGGCCCCCGGGTCTTCTTTCTCATATATTTGCTTGCGATCTACTTTTCCTTTGCATTTTTTTCAGATCTATTAAACCAAAAATACAAAAATACTTTGCTGCACTTCATTTTATTTGCGATCTATTATTTCAATCTACTACAATTTTCTGGCATCGTTACCCGAAAGGGATTGACAACCCCTTTAACACGGCGGGTTGTGAGGTGTTGTTATTTGTGTGCAGGTGTTGTTTACATTGTGTTTCTTGGTTCTCCTACTGGTTCGATAACCTTGGTTTCTTCACTGAGGGAAATACCTACCATCGCCGTGCTGCATCATCCCTTCTGTTTGGGGGAATACCGACATAGTCCTAGCAGACAAGAGCCTTCTAGCGCTATAGTCAGAGAGCGATCAAAAGGAATTTCTGGCGCCATTGCCGGGGGGGATCTTCAACATAACCAGGTTCCTAATCACATATCTCATCTCCTCGCAATTTACATTATTTGCCATTTGCCTCTCATTTTCCTCTCCCCCACTTCACAGAAATTTGCGTTTTATTCGCCTCTCTTTTTTCGTTCGCCGTTTTCTTGTCGGATCTGTTTTTGGGTGCAACCTTGTTGTGTGGTCATCATGACTCAAGAGAACACCAAGTTATGTGATTTATCAAGTACCAACAACAATGATTTTATTGACACTCCGCTTGCTCCTCCCGCCACTAGTGCAAAGACTTGTGATATTAATACTGCTTTGCTGAATCTTGTTTTGAAAGACCAATTTTTTGGTACTCCTAATGAGGATGCCGCACCCCATCTTAATACTTTCATGGAATTATGCGATATGAAAAAGAAAAAAGATGTGGACAATGATGTGGTCAAGATGAAATTGTTTCCATTCTCTTTGCGTGATTCTGCAAAAAATTGGTTCTCTTCTTTGCCTCGCAATAGTATCGATTCTTGGAATAAGTGCAAAGATGCTTTTATCACTAAGTATTTTCCTCCCACAAAAATTGTTCCCCTTAGAACCCAGATCATGAATTTCAAGCAACTTGAACATGAGCATGTTGCATAATCTTGGGAAATGATGAAAATTATGCTAAGGAATTGCCCAAATCATGGGTTAAATCTTTGGCTGATCATACAAAATTTTTATGCGGGGTTGAATTTTGTTTCTCGTAATCTTTTAGATTCCGCCGCGGGTGGAACTTTTATGGAAATTACTTTGGTTGAAGCCACCAAATTGGTTGATAATATCATGGCAAATTATTCACAATGGCATACCGAAAGAGCTCCTACTAGTCAAAAAGTTAATTTGGTTGAAGAAATTTCTTCTTTGAGTGATAAAGTTGATGCTCTTATGAAATTGGTTGCTAGTAAAAGTGCTCCTATTTATTTTAATGATATGCCTTTGTCTACTTTGATTGAGCAAAATAGTGATGCCATTGATGTGAATTTTATCTCTAGAAATAATTTCAACAAAAATGCTTATAGAGGTAATTTTAATCCTAGGCCTTTTCCTAATAATTATGGTAATTCCTATGGGAATCAATCTTACAATAATAATAAGAATATCTCTAATCTTGAGAATAATATTAAAGAATTTATCAACACACAAAAAGTTTTCAACACTTCCATAGAAGAAAAGTTGAGTAAGATTGATGATTTTTCTAGAAGTGGTGATAGAATTGCTCATGATGTGGAAAATCTCAAGATGAAATTTTTTGTGCCTAAAGTGGATGAATCAATTAAAGTTCTTTATGTTTCTATGGGTGAAAGTAAGAAAAGAACCGCTATGCTTAGAGCTAAAAGAGAATTTGTAGAAAAAGCATTTTCTAGTGATTTCTTTCGCAAAAGTGATGAAGATCTTAAAATGATTGATGTTTCTTCTATTGATTCCTTATTTAGTAAAGATAAGATTGATGAAAAAGGGACTGGAGAAGAGTCAACTTTAGGTAGAAGACGTCCAAATATTTCGGAGGGTGAAAATCTTATTGAGAAAATTGATGAAATGGGTTTGGAGAGGTCAAAACTTTAACTCGTGCCAACTCTTTCGGATTACAAAGAGTTTAATTATGATAGTTTCTCTTTGATTGATTGTATTTATTTGTTGAAATCCATGATAAATTCATCCCATGCTTATGAACAAAACAAGGCTTTTACTAAACATATTGTTGATGCTATGATGAAAGCTCTTGAAGAAAAATTGGAATTAGTAGTTTCAATTCCTAGAAAATTGCATGATGAATGGGAACCTACTATCAAAGTCAAGATTAAAAATTATGAGTGTTTTGCTTTGTGTCACTTGGGTGCTAGTGTTTCTACAATTCCGAAATCTTTATGTGATGTGCTTGGTCTTACTAATCTTGAAGAAAGTTCTTTGAATTTGCACTTGGCTGATTCTACTATTAAAAAGCCTATGGGAAGAAATAATGATGTTCTTATTCTTCCAAATAGGAATTATGTGCCCATAGATTTTATTGTTCTTGATATTGATTGTAGTCCGTCTTGTCCTATTATTCTTGGTACACCGTTTTTACGCACTATTGGTGTCGTGATTGATATGAAAGAAGGCAATATTAACTTCCAATTTCCTTTGATAAAGGGTATGGAACACTTTCCTAGAACTAGAATTAAGCACCTTATGAATCAATCACGAGGGCATCTTATGGATCTCGAACCAAAGATGACAAAACTTAGATCCTTGCTTTATGCCTAGCTAAGGGCGTAAAACTATAGCGCTTGTTGGGAGGCAACCCAATGAATAAATTTTATTTTTGCTTTTTGCTTTCTATTCTTCTGTGTTTACACAATTATACTACTGCTATGATTGTGTTTTTTGGTTTAATTAGTTTTTGTGCCAAGTAGAACCGATAGGATCTTCTTGGGTGATAGTTGTTTGATCTTGCTGAAAAAGATAGAAACTTTGCTTGCGCTCACAAAATTAATTCTCATTTCTTATCAGAAAGAGCTTTTGCCCTGATTCTTTTTGCAGAAGATTAATATACAAATTTCTCAGGTCGTCCTATTTTTTCAGAATTTTTGGAGTTCCAGAAGTTTTCGTTTAAGTCAGATTGCTAGAGACTGTTCTGTTTTGACAGATTCTCTTTTCTTTGTGTTGTGTGCTTATTTTGATGGCTCTATGGTTTCCTTTGATGAGTTTTTGCCATAGAAAAGTTGGAAAATAGTATATATAATACAAAAACAAAATATGAATTGGTTTGACACGACACTTATAGTAGCGGTTTACTTTCTTACACTAACGGATCTCACGAAGGTTTTGTTGAGTTTTGTGTGATTGAAGTTTTCAAGTTTTGGGTTATCATACGATGGATGAAAGAAGGATAGAAGAGCCTAAGCTTGGGGATGCCCCGACATCCCAAGCTATTATCCAAGAATGAGCAACCAACTAAGCTTGGGGATGCCCCTGAGTGGTATCCCCTCTTTCTTCTAACGACCATCGGTATTCCACTCGAGGCTATATTTTTATTTGTCACATGATATGTGTTTTGCTTGGAGCATATTGTATGATATGTGTCTTTGCTTGTTTTATTTTTTGTTTTAAGTCATGAATCCTTCATGGACACACCTATTTGAGAGAGCCAAAATTATGTCATGACTTGTTAGAATTGCTCTCTATGATTCACTTAAATTTTAATGAGCAATGGACTTGCTCTAGTGCTTCACTGATATCTTTTTTAGCACGGCGTGCTTAGTATTTTTGAAGAAAATACTCTCTTGCTTCACTTAGATTTATTTGAGAGTTAGTAAAATTTTGAATAAATTCTCTCGCTTCACTTCAATTATTTTGAGAGAAAGAAAATTTGTTATGCTCATGATCTTCACTTATATTTGTTTGAGCTTAAGAAAAGCAACACATGAAAATTAGTCCCAAAGTGATAGATATCCAAGAAGGATAAAGAAAAAAAGATGGGTCATGAATATCATTGGACAAAATAAACTTTATTCTTAGTAATAGTTTTGATATATGATGATGTGATATGTGAGTTATGCTGATGAGTAATTGTGCTCCAGTAAGAATATTGGTGTCAAGGTTTGTGATTCCCTATGCATGCACGAAAGTCAATAATCATGCAATGCAAATTATATCCTACTTGTGGTGCATTATTCGGTGTTAATTATGCTTAATGCTTGCTTATGGGAATATTCGTTTCTTGGTTGGTCGCTTCTCAATCTTTTGCTAGCCTTCATTTTGCACTAAGTATGATGTCTACTTGTGCATCCAAAATCCCTTAAACCAGTTTTGCCACATGAGTCCACTATATCTACCAATATGCGGTATTATTTTGCTGTTCTAAGCAAATTTGTATGTGCCATCTCTAATTTTCAAAATAAACTTCTCTTTTGTGTGTTTTTTCGCTCGCGGAACGGTAACGGATGGCTAATGTTTTTCATGCTAGATGTGTTATTCTCACGATGAGTGTTTATTCACTTGTCATTGCACAAGAGTAGGGCAAAGGTAGTAGGGATGCCCAGTCCCGAAATGCAAAAAAAATTGAATTTACTTTATGTTGTCAAATAATAAATTCCTTGGGAAGTGTTGGTATGGAGGGCACCCGTGGATATGGTTAGCCATGGAAAGTGAAAGTATGGTGGAAAAAGGAATAAACTTTATTTTCTATTTGGGAACCGCCTATGGCATATCTAGCATGGAAAGTGTTCGGAACTCCGAGTCGTTTTCGTTGGTGGGATGGATAAACCTCTCAAAATGTTTTCATCTCTAAGTTTTTCGCTTTGAGCTCTCGCACCTCTACAAATCCCTACTTCCCTCTGCGAAGGGCCTTTCTTTTTACTTTATGCAATTTTTATTTTTGAAATTTGAGTCTCCATCTTCTCTTATAAAAGCACCAACTAGGAGGCAATATGATCGTACTTAAGTATTGGGTGTAGCTAATATTCGAGTGTGTTTCATGAATGGATCAATGTTTGAGCATGATGGGCTAGGGATAACTTATTTTAGCGTTGATATTTTGAAAGACATGGTTGCTTGTTGATATGCTTGAGTATCTAAATTATTATGTCAAAACTAGACTATTGCTTTGAATCACATAAAAGTCCAAATGTCCATGTTGATGTACAAAAGTAGGGGTCCTTTTGTACCCCTTTACTTGTGCACGCGCAGTCGCAGCCACACGCCTGCGGCTGCGCTTGGCGGGGCAGAAGAGGAAGCAAAGACACAAGACTACCAGAGCAACGCCAAGACAGAGGCGCGAGGAGCGAAGGGACAAGGTGGGCTCTCCCCGGCCGAAGCCTTGCTGGGGCAGCTTACATAGCCCCGGCAAGGGCCTTGCCGGGGCAACTTGCCCAACACCAGCAGAGCCGCCACCCTTGAGCCTAAGAGTTCCGACACCATTGACAAACATTGGAACCAAGGCTCGGGAGGCACCTGCATGGTGGCATGCAGATCTTTGTGAAGACCAAGAACATACAATACTAGATGAGAACCAGAAGACGGAAACCCCCCGGCAAGACCCTTGCCGGGGGCACCTGCGAAACCCCGGCAAGGCCCTTGCCAGGGACATCTATGGGGCCGCAGCCAGGCTCCCACCTGCCAAGGCTCCACCGCCGTTCCAACACATCAGTCAACCCGTCAACAAGGCAGGCACCTGCATGGCGACGTGCAGCTTCCAGGCCAACTTCGCAAGCACCTGCGTGGTGGCATGCAGATCTTCGTAAAGAGTCTGCCACCGCACCAACTCAGCAGCCAGCCAGCCAGCGTGGCGCCGCACGCCTAGTCAGCCTGGACGCGTGTCGGAGCAAAGCGAAGCGGCAGCGGACGAGATGAGTGTCCTTGCCATCCCCGATAAAGTGAGAGGGCACGTCGGCAGTGCATTAAATGCGTTTATCCTATGGTGCCAGGCGATAGACTTGTATACAGTACAAACTTTCCACCTCCTATGTGCCACTGTGGCGACCCCCTTTGGCTATAAAAGGAGGCCCGAGGCATACTGGAGAAGGATTCAGACTTTTTGGACCTTGCACGCTTTGTAGCTAGTCCAAGAGCACCAGATAAACACAAACCAGCAGGAGTAGGGTATTACGCATCACTTGCGGCCCAAACCTGGATAAATTCCCTGTGTTGATCTTCTAAACCCGCTCTTTCAATAGCCCCGCGCCGCCAACCGTAGAAGGGATTCCCCATGATCCCATAGGTGTTGTTTCCACCGACATCTTTGGCGCGCCAGGTAGGGGGTGCAAGCTGTGAAAAAATCCGGTTTTGGAGTCAACCTACTGACTTCCTTGTCGCGATGGCCCGAGAAGAAAAGGCGACGTCAATCCGCCGCACTCTGGTGCCGTCCGCGGCTGCAACGACCACCCACGTGGCCGTAAAAAGCAAAGTCACGCACAACTTTGAGCAATTCTTCTTAATATAAGGTTATGGTCCTCGAAAGATCTTGCTATTTGTACGGAAAACCTGCACGCAATGGGACCCTTCCGCTATTGGCAACGCCCTTGTTCTGTTTCGAGTCTGCTCAACAGTTCAAGTGGCTGCGCTGAGGACGACAAGGTGGTCTGCCCGCTATTAGCAACACCCTTGCTCTGTTTCGAGTCCGCTCAACAGTTTAAGCGGTCGCGCTGAGAACGTCAAGGTGGTTTGTCCGGCAGCAAGCGCCCCCCGGCAGGCTGCTAAGGATCCGTCCTCAAGGTGCCATAGCATGGGTTTACGCGCCGGCAAACCTATCCTACTGGGCGTAGGGTGTATACGTACAAAGAAAGATCAATACAGGAAGATAGCATGTTTCATCTTAAAGTAATGCAGAGTTATATTACATCAATTGTTGCTGCGGTTCTAACTGAAGATAAAATCGTCTTGGTCATGAACTCATAGCGGCAATGAGAAACGAGGTGCCTAGTCTCGACGCTGGCCCTCCTGACTCCGTCGACGCGACTGATGATGGGCTGGATACGCTCTTCGAGCGCCGCGAGGTCCACATCCTCCGGCAAGCTCTCCAGCGCATTGACAAAGTTGATGTTGGGGTTCCAGTACGCCACCTTGGGGAGGACCTTGGTCAGGGCGCCCTGGCAGAGCTTCTGGGCCTCATTGGCCAGAGAGGTCGCCCGGTTGGAACAGAGCTGCTCCAGGGCATCGAGGACGCCCTCGAAGAACAGGGTCAGCCTAGCGTTGGGACTCACATTCGGCTTCTGGGAGTACCTGACATTCGGCATCCCCATGGCAGCCAACTTCGTGGTGATCTTGCCGGCAACGTCGACGAGGCGGCTGATCCAGAGGTTTATGCCCTTCGCGTACTCCTCGTGCTCCCTGGCGTCATTCCTCTGCAGCGTCCTCTTGTCCTCCAGGACTTTGTTCATGGTCTCCTCACGAACCCCGGCCTCCGAAAGCTTCCCCTCCAAGCCGTCCAGCTTCAACTTTAGATTGTTGATGGAGTCATTGGCCTCGAAGAGCAGCTTGGCCTTGTCGGAGATGGCGACCTGCGCATCCGCCAGAGTGCGGTTGGCTGCATCCCTCTCCTCCATCAGTGCCAAGACTCTCTTCTTCAGCTCCTCCCGCTCCAGCTCCAGTTCCTTCACCTTGACGGCATGGACTAGGGCCTGAGCATCGAGTGCCTCCTTGTGCCTCTGCTCCAGCTCCTGGGTCCACTGCGCGATGAGCTTCTCGACCTCCTCATCCTTGCCATAGAGTGTGGCGGCGAGTGCCTCCTCATGGGCGGCAAGGTCCTCCTCCTGGGAGTTCAGCAGAGCCTGGTGATGTTGCCGAGCGGCCTCGTCCTTGGCGGCCTGTTCCTTCTCCACCTCCCGGGCCTTCTCAATGTCAGCCTGCTTCAGGATGAGCTCCTGTTTGCACTCAGCCAACTCACCCTGGGCAGCCTTCAGTTCTTCCTGAGCCTCGCGAAACCAGGCCTGCGTCTCAGCGACGCGCTCCTCAAGATCCGCCTCTGCCTTGTCCGCTGCCGCCATCCTGGATTTTGCCTTGTCTAGGCGGGCACAGTGGAGCGCCTGGAGCTTCTGGAAGTTGACGCTCATGGCCCGAAGAAGCTGCTCCTCTTGGGAACTGCCCTGCCGGTGCTCAGTTCATCAACAACCTGAAACCCGGCGGTGGCAAGCGCTTCATTGTCGAACACCTCCCCCTCGGTTGGCACCCTAGTGCTCGCCGTCCCTGGGAGGTGGACGGACAGGTCATTATCCACCTTCAAGTACTTGCCTGGGCCAGGGGCTGTAGGGGAGGAAGGTTGGTCGTCAGCCACCCGCTTCCCGGCAGGCCCCTTTCCGGCCTCTTCGGCAGCACCCTTGCCGGCAGGCCCCTTGGCGGCCTCCTCAGCGGTGGTCTTGGTGGCCTCCTCGGCAGCAATCTTGTCGGCCTTGGCCTCGGCATCCTTGACGACCTCCTCGATGACGGTATAAATATCCTCCCGGTCCGCCGAGGGAGGGTCTGGATACCAAGAAGGAGAATGAGACGGGGCCAAAATGAAGGTTCAAGAAGAAGAAGAAAAGACAGGGACAGGAGGCAGGCTAGGTACCCGCGCCAAGCTGGAAAGAAGTGGTTCCCTCCCCGCCAACGTTCGTTGTTGGGATGGATCCACTGCCACCCAAGTTCACCTCCTCCTCCTCCATGCGTGTGGGCTCGGTGCTTGGTGCCCTTGTGGGGGACACTCCTCTGGGCGGTGTGGTTGACGGGGGTGGCGTGTTGGGGGTGGCCCTCAGTGGCTCCTCCTGCTCTTCTCTCCTCCTACGAACCCGACAAGATCAGCACCAAGGGATCATGCCAAAACACACACCGACGTGAAGTGAGTAGTGAACTCATGCTGGGGGCTGAAGCGGGGGTTGCGTCGGGGGCTATCGTCCGGGCTGATCACCACCAACTCCGGCATGCAGAGAGTGCTCATCAGGGGCTTGTTACCCATTGAGGCCCTGGCCCTCTTTGCCACACTCTGGGCCAACGTCTCCGTGTCCCTGTGAGGATAACATCAAGTTAAAGGAGGATAGCACAGGCGTGGGGTCAGGAGATGATGGAGGGCGAAGTGCTTACTTGTACTCCGCCTCCTCTTCCACTAGCCTCCTCTTCCTCTTCGGGCTGAAGGACCCGAGGGCAAAATTAACCTCTGAGGTGCCATCCGAAGGAGGAGGAGAAGGGGATGGGGTCCAGCGCCGCTTGGATGAGGAGGAAGTGGCCGCCTTCTTCTTCACTACCGTGGTTTTCACCGCCTTCTTCGCTGTCGCGGTCTTCATGTGGCGCACGGACTGCTCCTGGACCTGTTGCCGCTATGCGGTCCTGCCGGGCCGGACCGGCTCGCCGGAGGTGGCCCGCTGCAGGACGTGCCTCTTCCCTGTTACTGAGGGGTCGACAGCCTCGGCCTCTTCTTCAGCCGACTCCTCGACCACGTCTTCAATGAGGGGGGCCCCGACGCCGATGCTGCTGGCCTCCCCAGCAGACTCCGCCCATCCGGCGAGCTCTTTCTCCTCTGCGGCCGTGTCGGCCTCGCCCTCCACGGTGCCGGCGCTGCCAGCCTCCTTGGCGAGCGCCGCATCCGCTGCCCTGGCGGCGATGTAGTCCAGCTCCTCCTCCGCTTCCGGCTCCTCGGAGACATAATTCTTCGACAAGTTGTCGAAGAACGCCTGCACCTCCTCCGCTTCCGGCTCGACCCAAAATGGATCGAGGTCGTGTGCGTTGAAGTCCGGCATCATGGCAATGATGGCGGTCTGGCGAGAGTTGTTGCTCAACGGGACCACTCCCGCCGGCAACCCACACAGAGATGCCCTGACGGCCTTGCTGGCCTTCTCGGCTCTGCCGGTCCTCTCAGCCCAGCCGTCGTCACTCACCTTGAGCTTGAAGAGCCTCTGGCAAAAGTGAGCATGCCCCATCACCGTGAAGTTGTGCTTCAAGCCAGGGTGGAGCCTCATGCTCGCGTTCCTGTAGTCCCAGGCCGGCCTCCCCTTGTTGTGCAGTGGGGCAATCCGGCAGCGAATGAAATCAGCCCCAATCATTTCGAGGTTGAGCCCGGACACGGTGAGGCGGTTGATCCTAGTGGTGGTGACCGAGAGCTTCTTGTCATTGGTGTTGAGGTTGCTCCAGTCCTTGCGGCAGACCGGCGGACTCCGGCGAACTTGGCAGAACTCCCGTGGGTCCTCCTCCTTGATCCAGCACCACCGGCCCCGCCACTCGTCCCACCTCTCCTTCTGGGCACCCTCCGGGTACGTGCCCTTCTCCTGATACCTCGAGATCCAGGTGATGCAGCCGGAGATGGCACCCCCTGGCTGGATGCGAGGGTAGAAGTAGTGGCGAAAGAGCGCCATGCTAGGGAGCATGCCGGCGAAGCCCTCGCAGAGATGGGCGAAGAAGGCCATGCACGCCACGACATTCGGCGTAAGATCCAGAAGACGGAAGCCGTAGGTGTGCATGACGTCATTGAAGAAATCAGAGAAAGGGGGGCAGAGCCCACAAGAGAAGTAGTCAATGAAGAAGGGGTACCAATTTGGGCCGGCCTTGGCGAAATCGGCAGGGACGATGCGCGTGGCAGGGTGCCCCGTCGTCTCCCTCCCCCACAGGGGCTTGAAGTAATCCCTAAGATGGACTGCATCGATCGTCGAGGGGAAGTAGGCATGTTTCGTCCACAACGCCGCCAACTCACTCTCCGGCACCTCCTTCTCCCCGACATCCTTGGCCTCCCCTTGCCTTTGCCTGTCTTGGGTGCCATGGCGACTGGGAGGGGATGGAGGATTAAGGGCAGTGAGGGCACGACGACGGCGAGCAAAGGCAAGAGCTTGAGGAAGAAGAAGGGAGCGACGGTTCCAAGATTGGGGAAGGCACAGGGGGTAAATGAGCAGTGCGCCTGCGGTTTCCCCTTTTTATGGGGAAGGCGCGGTCCACCCTTTACCATTTACCACGATGTGATGCAGGCGTGCTGCAACCAGCCCATGCACGACCCCCACATCACACATTCAATGCAGGTCATGGGGAAGCGCAACTGGCGAGGGAGTTACTGTGGTAAAACTCTGCCACGCGAACCCGCGCACCGTTTTGGGCCTGGCCCAATAACGCTCTGCACTTATATGTGGCCCAGGTCCAGGAGCTCCTGTCGGTGTACAAAAGTAGGGGTCCTTTTCGTACCCCTTTACTTGTGCATGGGTAGTCGCAGCCACACGCCTGCGGCCGCGCTTGGTGGGGCAGAAGAGGAAGCAACAACATAAGACTACCAGAGCAACGCCAAGACAGAGGCACGAGGAGCGAAGGGACAAGGTGGGCTCTCCCCGGCCGGAGCCTGGCCGGGGCAACTTACGTAGCCCCGACAAGGGCCTTTCCGGGGCAACTTGCCCAACACCAGCAGAGCTGCCACCCTTGAGCCTAAGAGTTCCGACACCATCGACAAACATTGGAACCAAGGCTTGGGAGGCGCCCGCATGGTGGCATGCAGATCTTTGTGACGACCAAGAACATACAATACTAGATGAGAACCAGAAGACAGAAACCCCCAGGCAAGACCCTTGCCGGGGGCACCTGCGCAACCCCGGCAAGGCCCTTGCCGGGGACATCTACGGGGCCGCAGTCAGGCTCCCACCTGCCAAGGCTCCACCGCCATTCCAACACCGCAGTCAACCCGCCAACAAGGCAGGCACCTGCGCGGCAACGTGCAGCTTCCAGGCCAACTCCGCAAGCACCTGCGTGGTGGCATGCAGATCTTCGTAAAGACTCTGCCACTGCACCAACTCAGCAGCCAGCCAGCCAGCATGGCGCCGCACGCCTATTCAGCCTGGACATGCGTTGTAGCGAGGTGAAGTGGCGGCGGACGGGACGAGTCTCCTTGCCGTCCTCGATAAAGTGAGAGGGCACGTCGGCAGCACATTAAATGCATTTGTCCTACGGTGCCAGGCGATAGACTTCTATAAAGTACAAACTTTCCACCTCCTGTGTGCCACCGTGGCGACCCCTTTTGGCTATAAAAGGAGGCCCGAGGCATACTGGAGAAGGATTTAGACTTTTTGGACCATGCACGCTTTGTAGCTAGTCCAAGAACACCAGATAAACACAAACCAGCAGGAGTAGGGTATTACGCATCACTTGCGGCCCGAACCTGGATAAATTCCCCGTGTTGATCTTCTAAACCTGCTCTTTCCACAGCCCCGCGCCCTCCAACCATAGAAGGGATTCCCCATGATCCCATAGGTGTCGTATCCACCGACAGTCCATGCTATAAAGAAAAGAATATGATATGACATGATAGACAACACTCCACATCAAAAATTCCGTTTTTATCACTTAACTACTAGAGGACGAGCATGAGTTAAGCTTGGGGATGCCGATATGTCTCCAACTTATCTATAATTTTTTATTGTTCCATGCTGTTTTATTATCAATCTTGGATGTTTTATAATCATTTTATAGTCATTTCATATAATTTTTTGGTACTAACCTATTAACATAGTGCCAAGTGCCAGTTGCTGTTTTTTTCCCATGTTTTTTACATCACAGAAAATCCTTATTAGACGGAGTCCAAATGCCAAGAAACTTTACGGAGATCTTTTATGGACCAGAAGGAAGATATTGGGCCCTGGTTGCACCTGGGGGGAGTCCCAAGGAGGGGACAACCCACCAGGGCGCGCCAGGAGGCCCAGGCGCGCCCTGGTGGGTTGTGCCCACCTCGGGTGCCCCCGGACCGCCTCTTTGCTCTATAAATACCCCAAAAATACCAGAACCCTAGAAGCGTCGACGAAATATTCATCTAGCCGCCGCAGAGTCCAGAACCACCAGATCCAATCTAGACACCATCTTGGATGGGGTTCACCACCTCCATTGGTGCCTCTCCGATGATGAGTGAGTAGTTCTTTGTAGACCTTCGGGTCCATAGTTAGTAGCTAGATGGCTTTCTCTCTCTCGCTGAATTCTCAATACAATGGTCTCTTAGAGATCCATATGATGTAACTCTTTTTGCTTGTGTTTGTTGGGATATGATGAACTTTGAGTTTATGATCAGTCATATCTTTTTATATCCATGAAAGTTATTTGAGTTTCTTTGATCTCTTATATGCATGATCTCTTATAGCCTCGTATTTATTCTCCGATATTTGGGTTTTGTTTGGCCAACTTGATCTATTTCTCTTGCAATGGGAAGAGATGCCTGGTAGTGGGTTCGATCTTACGGTGCTTGATACCAGTGATAGAAAGGGAACCGACACATATGTATTGTTGCTACTAAGGATAAAAAGATGGGATCTATATCTAACGTAATAGATAAGCGGATCTTGTCTACGTCATGTCATTGTTCTTTTTGCATTACTCCGTTTTTCCATGAACTTAATACACTAGATGCATGCTGGATAGCAGTCCATGTGCGGAGTAATAGTAGTAGATGCAGGCAGGAGTCGGTCTACTAATCTTGGACGTGATGCCTATGTATTGATCATTGCCTGGATATCATCGTAATTATTTGAGGTTCTATCAATTGCCCAACAGTAATTTGTTTACCCACCATTTGCTATCTTTCTGGAGAGAAGCCACTAGTGAAACCTACGGTCCCCGGGTCTTCTTTCTCATATATTGGCTTGCGATCTACTTTTCCTTTGCATTTTTATTCAGATCTATTAAACAAAAATACGAAAATACTTTGCTGCACTTTATTTTATTTGCGATCTATTATTTCTATCTACTACAAATTCTTGGCATCGTTACCCGAAAGGGATTGACAACCCCTTTAACACGTCGGGTTGCGAGGTGTTGTTATTTGTGTGTGCAGGTGTGGCTTATGTTGTGTTGCTTGGTTCTCCTACTGGTTCGATAACCTTGGTTTCTTCACTGAGGGAAATACCTACCGTCGCTGTGCTGCATCATCCCTTCCTCTTTGGGGAAATACTGACGTAGTCCTAGCAGAGAAGAGCTTTCTGGCGTTATAGTCAGAGAGCGATCAGAAATGCGCAAACCTCCGTGCATCACTCGGCCCCGACCACCCACGGTAGCCGAGAACTCCCCGAAATTTTCCTTGCCCTCGCTTCTACCATGATTTTTTCTGCCATGGACGGCCCAAAGAATGTCATGCAGGTGCGTCTCTGTCCCACCCAGGATGAAAAGCCCATTTTGTGTCATGATTTTTTGTCATAGAAGTAGGAGCCCACCACATATATGATGATACTGGGTTTTGTCACAATTATCTTCATAGAAGTGTCATAAGCATGACATAATTTTTTTGTTCGGCCCAAAATGTCACAAATGTGTCTTTTTTTGTAGTGTGCTCATGATGATGCTATATCTGATCTATCTAGAATGAAAGACAGACCGAGGGGCGTGCTTACACATTATGAAGGTATGTCAAAATTTGCAACATCCTGGGTTTGCCCACCCTTCTTGGAAGAGGGCCTCTTGCTGGACATGTGCCATTGAAGTCGGGCTGTGTGAAGTGCAACATGACTGAAGTAAAGCCTGAATTCAATGAATTTACCCTGAAGAATGTCCTAGGGGACTTTGATGAGCAGAGGAACTTCGGAAAAACACTGTTACATCACATCCAGTGGCCACGGAAGGAAATAGACTTCATGGATGAGATCCCTGAAGCCCCGCCAAGAGCAACCAATGCCGCCCTTCATCAGGTGACACTCTCCTTGCCACAACGTCTCTCACGTGCTTCCCCCAAGGAACCTAATACCCGTAATCCGACGGCTGATGCATCAACTTGTGATCAGCCCGCCTAACTTTGTGCCGTACATGCCATGTCATCGTCCACCCCAGAGCAGACAATGGCAAGGCCTACAATTGCTGAAGATGCACCACTGGTTCAGATGCCGACCACTGAAGCAGTGGGGGGAGACTCAGCTGCACCATATGCTCAGCAGACCAACCTGGTGGAACGAACTGCTAAGTAGTCTGATGCTTCAGAACTGTCTGCTAAGTAGTCTGTAGGTCCAGAACCAACTGCTCATCAGTTCGTCGGTCCGCAACCGCGTGATCAGCATACTGATGCATCAGCACTGCTTGCTCAACAAACCAACGCGTTGGCATAGCCTCCTCAGCACACCGACAAGTTGGCACCACCTGCGTAGAAACCCGACATAGCTTCAACACCTGGTCAGCAGTCCGATGCCTCTGCTCCTATAGCCCACTACTCCGTCACAGCAACACCGCTAGCTCACTAGTCTAGCATAGCTAAATCAACTACTAAGCAGTCCATCACAGCTTTATTGTCTGCCCAGTAGTCCGCCTTTTAGCCATCTAGACCTTGGACCAGAAGTGCTTCAAGTACCAAGAAGGAAGCGGGCAAAAAGGCTGCAACCGTGAGGAAGCGCCCCCAAGACCGAAGAGGAATGTGAACGATTGCCTCTTACTTAAGGCATTCATTTCCCAAAACGGAATTAATAGCAAGTTGTTCGATCGGAGAGTACAATTATTTCTGGCAACATGGACGATGCACAAATAGAATTGGCGCTTACTAAAAATAATGCAGACGTACTTGAATCACGCAATTACGTCCATGACCCGCCATTTCTTGTTGGCGAATACTTTGATGGGTGCAGTTCCAGTTTCTGCGTGTTACATAAATATTGCATGATATAATGTCAGTAGGTCATCAATTTCTGCTAGTCTACTACAACAAAGATCATCTCCTACACGATTCTGGTTCCATCAGTGTGGATTTAGAGGACTTACATCTCTTATTCAACTTTAATGTCCTCGATGCCACTCTTCTTAGCTGCCTGATTTTGTAAGTACTTAACAACTCTGATCAACTTCTCCATACAAGGCTGTAAATGATAAACAACTAACTACATTTTATTCCTCTTAGGGGATTGACCGCGCTGAGAAGAAAAAGGGAGAGTGTGTATTTCATAAATCGTGCAGTAGCAAATGGCACAATATTACATGGTAAGGATGAACGGGAGTGGGCCATTAACAAGGTCGCCCGTATCTTTGATAACATGTCCCATGCAAAATCATTTATCTGGTCATATCATGAACGGTAAGTCAAATAAACAACCACGTGATGTCTACTGTGCAACTTTATTCTTGTAGACTCGTGTTGGGCCTCCAAGCGTGGAGTTTTGTAGGACAGTACCAATTTTCCCTCAAGTGGATGAGCTAAGGTTTATCAATCTGTGGGAGGCGTAGGATGAAGATAGTCTCTCTCAAACAACCCTGCAACCAAATAAGAAATCTCTTGTGTCCCCAACACACCCAATACAATGGCAAATTGTATAGGTGCACTAGTTCGGCAAAGAGATGGTGATAAAAGTGTAATATTGATGGTAGAAATATATTTTATAATCTGAATAAATAAAAACAGCAATGTAACAAATAGTAAACGGGCACAAAAATGGTATTGCAATGCTTGAAAATGAGGCCTTTGGTCCGTACCTTTGCTAGTGCAATCTCTCAACAATGCTAATATAATTGTATCATATAACCGTCCCTCAACATGCAACGAAGTATCACTCCAAAGTTCCTATCTAGCGGACAACATACGAATAAATTGTTTGTAGGGTACGAAACCACCTCAAAGCTATTCTTTTCGTTTGATCTATTCAAGAGTCCGTACTAAAATAACACAAAGCTATTCTTTCCATTCGATCTATCCTAGAGTTCGTACTAAAATAACACCAAAGCAAATTCATATTCATAATACTCAATCCAACACAGAGAACTTCAAAGAGTGCCCCAAGATTTCTACCAGAGAAACAAAGACAAGAACGTGCATCAACCCCTATGCATAGATTACCCCAATGTCACCTCAGGAATCCGCCAATGGAGTGCCAAAACATATAACAAGTGAATCAATATGATAACCCACTGTCACCAAGAGTATTCAATTGCAAGAAATATATCAAGTGTTCTCAAATCCATAAAAGTATTCAATCTGATAACAACGAAATCTCAAAGGGAAAAACTCAATTCATCACAACAAGATAGAGAGGGGAAAACACCATACGATCTGACTATATTAACAAAGCCCGTGATACATCAAGATCGTGACATATCAAGAACAAGAGAGAGAGAGAGAGATTAAACACATAGCTACTGGTACAAACCCTCGGCCCCGGGGATGGACTACTCCCTCCTCGTCGTGGTGGCCGCCGGGATGATGAAGATGGCCACCGGAGATGATCCCCCCCTCCGCAGGGTGCCGGAAAGGGTCTAGATTGGTTTTTGGTGGCTATAGAGCCTTACGGCGGTGGAACTTCTGATCTAGGTTCACCCCTGATGGTTTCTCTATTTTAGGATTTTTTTGGCGTTGGTTTCACGCGAAGATGGGCCTCAAGGTGAGCACAACCCATCGGGGCACGGGCAAGGGCCCAGGCACGCCCCGGTGTCTTGTGCCCTACTCCTTCACCTTCTTTTCCTTCCACGAACCTTCGGGGGTCTCTTTTGTTCCAAAAAAATCGTCAAAAAGTTTCAGCTCATTTGGAGAACTTTCATTTCTGCACAAAAAACAACACCACGACAATTCTGCTGAAAACATCGTCAGTCCAGGTTAGTTTCATGCAAATCATACCAAAACCATATAAAATTGTTGTAAACATGGCATGAATACTTCATAAATTATAGATACGTTGGAGACGTATCAGCATCCCCAAGCTTAATTCCTACTCGTCCTCGAGTAGGTAAATGATAAAAGATATAATTTATGAAGTGTGAATGCTAGCAAAGTGCATAAGTTTTATCAATGATAATTTCAGTCACTTTTCCTAGCATCATAACATCAATTCTTTCTTATAAAACTTCTCATGTTAAAGTACCAACCAATTTACATGTTAAGGTTCAAACAATGAGTTCTCTTGAAACTCAACAATCTATGTTCTCAGTCACCAAGCAATTGTAATTCAAATTATTCAACAGAGTTTAAGTAAGAGCTCCACATACTCAACCATCATATAGTCTTGTATGATTACTAACACTCACCGCATACACATGAGCAAAACGTTTCAACCAGACACATAGAAATATAGCAGCCTATATTTTTGCCTCCCAACATATTCACCTCAAGGGTGATGTCAACAATAATAACTCATGCTACCCATATTCAACTGGACATATGTGCCTAGATCTTTCCTCACCACATGATGCTTGCCAAAGGAGAAAAATAAAAAGGAATAGAGATAAAAACTTTGACTCTTGCATAAAAGTAAATACATAAAAGTAAAAGATAGGCCCTTCGCAGAGGGAAGCAGAGGTTACCATGCGCTTATTTGTTTGTATGCTCAACCTCTTAGTGCAAAAGAATGTCACGTTATATTGCCCCTTACGATAGCACCCTTTATTATGAAGTATGTCGCTTTTATTCTTTGCTATCACAAGTTCGTACAACGCTCAATTTTCTCTTACACTAAATGATCTAACACTTTTAGAAGCAATTTTTATTGCCTTTTTGCACCGATGAAAACTTACTTGAAGGATCTCACTCAATCCTTAGGTAGGTATGGTGGACTCTTGAAAATAAGATTTGGGTTTAAGGTTTTTTTTGATGCACAAGTAGTATCTCTACTTGGTGCGGAGTTTTTGGCTAGCAAAGATGGGGGGCAAGCACCACATGTTGAAGGATCTATGACAATATAACTTCTGTGTGAATATGAACAAACATAAATCATTACGTTGTCTTCCTTGTCCAACGTCAACAATTTTGGCATATAATATTTTGATGGGGGCTCACAATCATAAAAGATTTCCAAGATAGTGTATTTGGATGTGAAAGTCTTCTTGCTTCTACTAATCATTCATGAATTGCTTGTATGACAAATATTGTGATTGTCAAGCCTCAAAAGGTTTCACTTTCTAAAACCAATGTGAAGCTACCACTAGGCATGATATGAACATATAATTTCAACTTCATTACATTCAATTTATTCAACAATTTACTCATAGGATATAAGTGAAGCACAAGAGTAAATGACAAGCTACTCCAAAAACATATAAGTGAAGCACTAGAGCAATTCCATAGAAAAGAGCTTCGTTGACGGGATGTGAGTGTCGCTTACCTAGCCTCCCTGGCAACTATTTGAGGACTCTATTTTATTTAAAAACTTTCAGATCTAAATATTTTATTAAAACAACAAGCAAAAAATAATAAAATGACATTTCAAGAATAGCACAACTCATGTGAAGAAGCAAAAACTTAGGATCAACCGATACTAACCGATAATTGGCGATGAAGAATGGTGGGATGCCTACCGGGGCATCCCCAAGCTGAGATGCTTGAGACTTCTTGAAATATTATCTTGGGATGCCCAAGCTTGAGCTTTTGTGTCTCCTCAATTCCTTTTATATCACGGTTTCCCTAAATCTTAAAAACTTCATCCACACAAAACTCAACAAGAACTCGTGAGATAAGTTAGTATAACACTAGTACAACGAGCTCCTAAAAACAAACGGTTTTTAACCCCTTTCCACGACGGCATTTGGAACCGTCGCCAAGTGAGTGTGGGCGATAGGGGGGTCCTTCCCACACGACTGTCAGGGATATGCCCTCCTGGCACACACACGTTCGGCAAAATGAGGTCGTGTGCGACCGACGAGCGCTCAAATACGGAAATACGTACAGTAGAGCTAAAAAAATACAATTATACGGTGAAATTGTTTCCGATCGCAAGTACATCCCACACAGTCAGTCCCCGCTAAACGTTTCCGCTCGTATGTACATCCCACATAGTCCCTGCAAGGAAAACGTTTCCGTTCACAGGAACATCACACACAATTTTTCCCGTTAAATCGTTTGCATTATTCAATATATCACACACGGTCCGTGGAAGAAACTGTGTGGCAAAGGTTGTCCATCACACACAGTTTTCATGTGGTAAACATTTGCGCAAGGTGGCCTAACGCAAATAGTTTTCAAGGGAAAGCCGTGTGTGATTGTTCATTGATCCAACACGATTTATTCCTAGAAACTATGTGCATTGCCTGAGGTCATCGCCCACGGTATTTTTTCAACAACCGTTTGCAATAGCAAAACCCAATTAGCAGGCTAATTCACCACTAGCAGGCTAATTATCCGATTATTCATAATCCATTTATTAATCTAATTGACATTTCATATTAAGCACACAATATATTTCATTTTCATAATTGAAATACATTAGAGTACAACATCATATAGCTTCAGCACAAAGCTACCCCATTACACAACTACACCAGGACCAAGTTTCACGTGTAACATCTATAAACTTTTGAAATTAGCATCATAGACGGTACATAGACAAATGTATCTCATCTGGAAAACTGCTGAAGCAGAAGGCGAATATTGAGCCTTCATTGATGTTGAATGTCTTTGTAACTTTAGGCCAGTGCCCGTGGATGATTGACCGGCCATCCTTCGTGCTCTTCAGGAACACTTCAATATTGAACCATGGGTGTTGTATGAATACCTTCCTTGCCTCCTGACCATACTAGTGGTTTGAGAGGTAATCATTAGTGAACTGCTTTGGAAAGGCCTGAAAACAAGGATGTGCATAAATATCTTCTCTATATTGCAAAATGGGGCAAAGGAATAAAAAAGGCAAGGTATAATAGTTAGTACCATCCTGTAGTGAACTAATGTCTTCTTCATTCTGCGGACAAAGATCTTGTTGTTTTTTGTCGCTAATTTCTTTATCCTAACAATCTTTCCGAGTGTCTTGACTTGACTGATATTCATGGACAACTCATTTCCCCATATGCAAAAATGGTCGAACAGTGGGTCAAAACCTCTGATAGCAGGACCTACATGTGAAAGACCAAATTGTTAAAAACCTAAATATTAGAAAGGTTCCTGCAATTGCACAATAATGCGCTATTAGACAATAGACCATGCACATGCTAACCTCGATTGTAAACCTCGGTGCTTCCCATTGTTTCCCTGCAACTCATATAAGGTAGTTAGTCATCAGGTTAAGTAAGGGTTCGCATGATATCAGTAAAATATGTTGATGAAAAATAATCACATTGCAGATTCATCAGATTAATTCAAGCCACATGGAAAACCCATTTATCCAAACCAAGCATGATTAAGAACTAGGAAATATAGCACTTGTATATGTTTCTCATGTATTAAGTGCAGCCAAATTCAATTTATTCCTCACATGCACAACAATACAAAATTCTACCCACGACAATTGGACATCGCATTGCAGAATTGAACCAAGCAATTAACTAAACACCACAACAAATGAACCAAACATTAATTGAGCACCACATTGCACAATATAACATACTCCTAATAGAAGATCAGAGAGTTAACCAAACAGTTAACTACAGCCAATTGTAGCAATTGTATTTGTTTCTCATGTATTTACTACAGCCGAATTCAATTTATTCCTCACATGGTATACAATAACAGAATGCACCCACAATTTTGTAAAGATAAATTCGATTTATTTCTCACATGGAAGACAATACAAAATTGCATCCTGAAGAATTGAACATCACATTTGCAGAATTGAAACAAATAGTTAATTGAAGACGACAACTAATTAACAAACCATTTAATAAGTGAGCACCACACTGCACGACATATAGAACATATACACTACAGCAACATATTGCATGGTAAAACTAGATAGCATAATTCACTAGAATTTGTGAAGGAAAGGCAGGAGCAGCACACGCAACGGGTAAACCGAGCATGCTTAACCGGCGTAGCTAGCAAATGGCAAGGTGCTCTTCAAGATCTGGGGGTCGGCACTAATGGCAACCATCATGACCTCATCCGCGCGTGCGGACGCGATTCGCTTCTCCACTGCCAAATGCTCCTTGAGGTCCTGGCTATACTACGTGCACCATGGCTTAGGCCAGCGCTTATTTGGTGGAGGGGTCTATGATTTGGGTGGAAGGTGTCGCGCTCGCGCCGGCGGTAGGGGCATGTGGGATGTGGAAGGAGGAGGAGGATGGGGGTCGGGTGTGGATTACCTGCCTGGATAGGCGATGCCGAGGAGCATGAAGGAGGGTCGTCGACGAGGAGGTGGCGGCGCTGCAAGCAAGGAGTGAAGGTTTCAACTTGGAAAGGAAGGCCAAAAGAGGGAAAATGTGGCTTTTGGTAAGGGGGAGGGGCGGGGAGGTAGATATTTCCGCAGAAGCCAAAAATTTGGAATCGCATCAGCCAAAAAACTGGCGCGCAAAGTGTCGTCAGACACGGTCCCTTGTTTAGAACTGTGTACGATATGTGAACATCACAAACGATTCAGATAGCTTAACCCATGTGTGTTGAGTTTGAACGTCAAAAATTTTGGTTCAAATTTCCGTGGTTACAGTGGTCATCCACGTCATTGCATAATTTGGGTACACAAAGGAGACTAACTTCTTAATCGAGCAAGTTCAGGAATTAAAAAGAGCTAGCTGACCTAAACATTACTCTAACAAATTAAAGATCGACGCTCTTAATTAAACAAAACAAAGAGTACTACTACGGCTGGTGCTCGTCGATCTCCGCTGCCGCCTCCATGTCTAGCTCGTGCCCGACGGTCTCCTGGGGAAGGGGCTCGATGGCATCAATTGCACCATACTCGGCAAGCATCTCGCCATCCACGTCCGCCATATCTTTGGAATAGGCCGCCACAAGCTGGGTGTGGGCGGCCGTGATCTGGGCTGTGGCGGGCTCCATCGTGGCAAGGTATGCTGCGCAGGAACGGATGGCTGCTCGAACTCTCTCGGCGATTGCCAGCTCTTCGGCTGTGGGGTGCCGACCGTTGTCAGAGAGGCTTCGTTTGATTTGTGCGGTGACCGCCACGAGCTGGGATTGGACGGCCTCGACATGGTAGTAGGCGGCCTCCAGCAGGGCTAAGGCTGCCGCTGCGAAACGGACAGCTGTTGTGCCGCTCTCGCCAGTTGTTATTCCCGAGGCAGATGCTCCTACCGCCGCCTGAGAAGCAACATCGGCCATTTGGGCTGCCTTGGCCACCCGGACGCAGACTGCGGTCGCCCTCACGAAGCTTGTTAGCACGCGCCTGGCGGCTGTGGCCGCGCTCGCGCCGGAGTGGGCCGCCGAAGTTGCCCTCGCGAAGTGTGTCCACATCCCCATCTTTCACCGGCGACGAATGAACAGTGAAATGATATTTGGGGAGTGAGCTCCGACCCTCAATTCGGAGCCAATTGCGCCATCCATGGCCGGGTGGATATACCCCGCCACGGAGGCCACATTCTCAGCGGCGATCGAGCCGAGTATCGACCTCACCCTTCACGAGAGCCGTGACGCTAAACTGTCGGATTCTTCCCCGACCACGGACTCCGAACCGCCTGCGCCCGTGCCTATCGAATCCGACTGGGCGCCGATCATGGAGTTCACCTCCGCGGATATCTTTCAGCACTCGTCCTTCGGCGACATTCTGAACTCATTAAGGTCTCTCTCCTTGTTAGGAGAGTCATGGCCGAACTATGTCTGGCAGGATTGGGATGCGGATGACGAAGAAATTCGCCGCCCACCCACCACCCACTTAGTAGCCACTGTCGACGATTTGACCGACATGCTCGACTTCGACTCCGAAGACATCGACGGTATGGACGACGATGCAGGAGACGAACAGGAACCACTGCCCACAGGGCACTGGACAGCCACCTCATCATATGATGTATACATGGTGGACACACCCAAAGAAGGCGACGACGAGGAACGGAAGGACGCAGCGAAGGATCGTTCCCTCGAGAAGCAGCCAAAGCGGCGGCGTAAGCGCCGCTCTAAATCCCGCCTCAGCAGAAACAACGATCATATAGACCCAGCGATAGAGCAGGGTGAGCCAGCGGACGACGAACACGGCATTGAATCACTGTCCGACCACGGCAACATGGAGAATCAAACCAAACAACCCGTCTCCGGCGAAGATAACAGTTCGGATGACATCAAACCGGACAGGCACCCGGAGCAACAGAATACCCATCAAAGGCTTGTCGCCACTGCGAGGAGTCTTAAAAAGCAGAAGCAAAGGCTCAGGGCTGCGCAAGACACACTCAGAATTAGATGGAGTAAAGTACTCAACATTGCAACAAAGTACGGCGACAGTCGCCACACAAAGAGCTACCCAAAGCGAAAGCTGCTACCTGAATTCGATGATGAGGCCTTAGAGCCCCCGCAATCAAAAAACAAAACAGCCATCCGGTCGGATAGACGACCTCGTGGCCAACATAGAGCGGCAAACCATGCCGCACACAAGCCAGTACGCGATCCACGTGAGGGCTCGCATCAAAAGGACGGCGCAACCAGATCCATCTACGGGCCAAGCAAGCACGCTTCAGCACGCAGTGCAACACAACAAAAATCTGAACACCACGGTACACCCGAATACAAGGGTGCCACACACCCCCTATGTTTCACCGATGAGGTGTTGGACCATGGATTTCCAGAGGGATTCAAACCCGTAAACATAGAGGCGTACGACGGAACGACAGACCCTAGGGTCTGGATTGAGGACTACATCCTCCATATCCACATGGCTCAAGGAGACGATGTCCATGCCATCAAGTACTTACCCCTCAATCTCAAAGGGCCAGCTCGACACTGGCTTAAAAGCCTCCCCGAAAACTCCATTGGAAGCTAGGAAGAGCTCGAGGACGCTTTTCGGGCAAATTTTCAAGGGACCTATGTCCTACCACCGATGCAGACGATTTAAGTCATGTAACTCAACAGGCCGGAGAGTCAGCCCGAAAGCTTTGGAACAGGTTTCTCACTAAAAAGAACCAAATAGTCGACTGTCCGGACACCGAAGCCTTAGCAGCTTTCAAACACAACGTTCGAGACGAATGGCTTGCCAGACACCTCGGCCAAGAAAAGCCGAGAACAATGGCAGCATTAACAAGCCTCATGACCCGATCTTGCGCGGGCGAGGACAGCTGGTTAGCCCGATGTAGCACCAGCGACCCAAGTATATCCGAAGTCAGGAACGGAAACGGGAAGCCATGACGCAGCAGAAACAAGCGTCGGAATAAAGAAGACCTCCCGAAGAGCACGGCGGTAAACGCCGGTTGCAGAAGCTCTCGGCCAGGTCAGCAAAAGCTGCCCTCCAAAGGCAACAGATACGAACTGTCCAGCCTAAACAAGATTCTGGATAAACTATGTCAAATCCAGAGCACCCCCGATAAACCTGCAAATCATACCCATAGAGAATGTTGGGTCTTCAAGCAGTCCGGCAAGCTCAACGCCAAACACAAGGGGCAGGATACACCAAGTGAAGATGAGGACGAGCCTCGCAAGCAAAGCACTGGGGAACAGAAGAAATTCCCACCAGAAGTCAAAATAGTAAACGTGTTACACGTGATGAAGGGGAGAAACAAAGTGGCACTCCTAGAGACACATGCCCCAGGGCCTATCACCGTGGAGTTCTGCCACTGATCATCCCAACCGATCACCTTTGACCATCGGGATTACTCGGCAAGTATCCGACATGCAGGATGGGCTGCCTTGGTGTTAGACCAGATAATTGACGGATACCACTTCACAAGAGTCCTGATGGACGGCGGCAGTAGTTTAAACCTGATATATCAGGACACAGTCCACAAAATGGGGATAGACCCAACAAAAATCAGCCATAGCAATACTACCTTTAAAGGAGTAACGCCAGGCCCAGAAGCCCATTGCACGGGCTCCCTGCTACTAGAGGTTATATTCAGCTTTCCCAATAACTTCCACGGCAAAAAGTTAACCTTCCATATCGCTCCGTTCCAAAGTGGCTATCAAGCACTACTCGGACGCGAAGCTTTTGCTCGCTTTAACGCAATACCGCATTACGCTTCTCTCATGCTTAAGATGCCCGGTCCACGTGGCATCATTACAGTAAATGGAAATATTGAGCGCTCCTTGCGCGCGGAAGACCGGCGGCTGCCTTGAAAGCCGCACACTAGACGGCCTCACCAACTAGAGCATCTGACATGTCGTTAAGACCACGAACATGGTTAGACGAGTCCGGTGTAGCTATATATAATTGATACAGGTTTGATGGCTATACCCCTATAACAATACAAGGGGCTCAACGCGTGTAAACAAGTGACAATTAGGCTCATCTTGAACTGTACATGGTTTATTTAGTATAACCTACCTTTTGCACAACAACTTTTCAGCTAAGTTCCTCTCTTTTACAGATGACCATCGTGCTACACCCGTCCAGGATACGGCACAACGGAGACACAGGCGCAGACGTGCAATAGTGACCCGTTCCAAGGATTCTTTTTAGATTAAGACCCTGCGTAAACCTTTTTTAGTGTCTCTTGTTGATACACATCCCCCGAATTCTCAGTACAACTGAGAAGGATGCTGACGTATTGGCATGTGGCCACGTCAGAATATTGCACGTACCTGGACACCAGGGGCTCATTACAAAGGGCACTGTTTAGCCCGGTTTACATCATAAAGACCGAATACCTTAGGGAGTGTTCGGCGTCGCGAGTTTGGCCTTATATGCATCAGCTCCGAATCATGTCTTTGGTCAAATGTTAGGTTTGCCCGGCTCCTATGTTTTGCTGCCTTACGTTCCGCTCTATCGGCTAAGGCGGCACTAGGAGAACTACTGTGATTGTGCCCTGGTTCATCCGGACGAGCACCTCAGTAGAGAAACCCGAAAAGTGAGTGTCATGATATAGCATGAGACTGGTCAACCACTCGATGACCTAGCGGAATCTTCGAAATTCCTCCACCTTAACGAAGGGCCGTTTCCCGGCCAGGCATGTACGCGCCCCGAATTCGGATGAGCGCGGAGCCACCAGGGGCTATATAGTAGCCCCACTGTCAAACTCCTCTGGCTAAGTGAAAGTGTTAAAGCATTATAGTCCGATTGCCTAGTTCGCTGCGCTATCACCTCCTTAATGGACCAAGACGTTGGATCAAGTGTGAACATGCGTCTTCTGCGAGCACCCCCGCATTATATGCGTGGGGGCTGAAGACGACGACTGCCATCTTTCAGGTTATATACATATATACATAAACGGCCGCACATGAGGTATTATAATTCTTTTAGGCACAAGTATAAAATAGCCTTTACAATTCAGTAAAACATTGTTTTTCAATGGGAATACATGTCATTAGAACATAATATTCTTCGAGCACTCGCGCCTCTATTGAGCAAGCGCCCTCAAGAACTTCTCGAAAGTAGTGCTCAGCAGGTACTTGGCTCTCGTCCGAATCTTGGGCTGCAATGGCGGTGGCCTCCATCTCCACCCAGTATGTCTTCACACGGGCAAGGGCCATCCGCGCACCCTCTACACACGCCGACCTTTTCATCGAGTTGATGTGTGGCACTGCACCAAGGAACTGCTACACGAAACTAAAATAACTGTTCGGCTTTGGCCTTTCCGGCCACAGATGATCCACAACAGACCTCATGGCGAGTCCGGACAATCTATTCAGCTCGTCCCATTCGGCCAACGGATCAGTCAATGGAAGCGGACGCTCTGGAACATTAAATTGTGACTAGAACAGCTTTTCCACTTCGCGATCTTTTTGATCTCGGAAGTATTCGGCCACATCGGCATCACTCGCCGCTAAGTCCAGATATGCGTCCGCAGAACTCCAAAGCCGGTCCAAAGGGGTGTATCTAGGATCTCCGAACTTCATCCATAGCATAAAGGGCTTCCCAGCCGCGATATCCCTGGCTTGACGCAGCTCCTCCTTCATCGCTCTCATTGCAGAGCGGGTGTCTTTGGTCGCCATCATGGCCTTCTCCAGGTCTGTCCTCTTCGCTCGATCTTCCTTTTCAAGAAGCTCGTAACGGTCAACGGCATTCTTCAATTCCACAGCCATCCTGGCTATTTCCTCCTTGCTTTGGCAGTGAGCAGCCTGTTCGTCTTTCAGCTCCTCGATTGCCTTTAGGGCAGCCGCATCGCTTTTCCTGGCTTGTTCTTTGGCTCGGGCAAGTTCCACCTGAAGGTTCTCCACGGCCGTGGCTCCATCTGCATTCACACACATGTTATAGATACTGGCATCATGCTCCTCTTCCCATGTGTCACCGGAGGAATCACATACCCTGTGTCTCGTCAAGCCGCTTGTTGACAAGTACGATGTCGGCATCTGCCACGTCAAGTTGCCGCTTTAGCTCGGCAAACTCATCAGTCCGGTTGGCCACCGGACCCTCCGCCACCTGCATATTAATGCGGCACGATTATTCCTGGGACTATGATTCTCTGTGCGCAGTCATCTTCGACAGCACCCAGAGTCTCAGGGGCTACTATCTACACAGGGCACATCTAAAAATGTGCGGTATTGTCAAAAATGTACATCATTTTGCGTACCTCAAACCCCGTCAGTAGACTCATAAAGGCTTCATGCAACCCGCTTTCAGCGGACAAAATCCTTTCAATCACCACACCCATCAACGTGCGGTGCTCTTCTGAGATAGCCGCTCGCTCTAGCAGATCCCTCAGTACGTCCGACCGCACACCAGACAGTGCTGGACTCTTTCGATTGCTCTCTTCAAGAGCCGGATACTGAGGACTTCGGGTGGCCATATGATTACCTTCTGGCCTTGCCGGATCAGGAGAAACCCTCCGCGACGACACCTCGGGGTCGCCCGCCTCATGAGGCGGTATGGCAGGGGGAGGCGTTTCGCTCTCCATCATCTTTGGAAGAAGATCCCCTGAAGACGAGCTCTGCTGAGAAGGGCTAAGATCCGAACTGCAAGATAAATGCTTCGGTTATTTTCCTCAGAAGTAAAGCGAGGTATTTTCATTATTAAGTACCCTTTTACTTACAACTCGGTGGAGGGCTGATCCCCTTGAGGGCATAGTGCGTCCAGGGTATCCCCCGGGGCAGGACCCTCCGGCGAAGATTTCTTCCCCCGTTTGGAGACCATTGTCTCCGTGTCCTTAGAGGCGGTCCTCTTCCTTCCCTGGGGAGAGGAAGTTTCGGTTCCGCCTCCCCAGTTAACCTCCTTCGCGGAGGCGCTAGCCTCCTTGTTCCCCCTTTATCTTCTCCTGAGGGCGGTTGATAAGGCGCGATCTCCAACATCCTGGTTAGCATGGGATTTGATGAGGTCTCAGGGAGGGGGGCCGGACACCTGATCAACTTTGCCTTCGCTATCCAATCCTGGTCAAATAGCGGCTTTTTAGGGCGACGTTGCGATAAATAAACGAACAGTGTGTTCGGATGCGGGGCTACTTACTTGGGTATCTGGGCGATTGCAGCTCAGACCTACATCCTCAGTGATGTCCGGACACAATATTTGTGGTCCGAAGAACAATTTGTACATCTCCTCGGGTGTCATGCCGAGGAAGTGTTGGATAGCTTGCGGTCCCTCTGGGTTGAACTCCCACATGCGGAGGGGACGACGTTTGTAGGGCAGGACTCGGCGAATTAACATGACTTGCATTACCATGATTAGACAGATATCTCTCTCAAGGAGATCTCGGATGCGGCTCTGCAACGTGGGCACATCCTTCACTGACCCCCAGTCTAGCCCCTTGTTGACCCATGACGTTAGTCGTGGCGGGGAACCCGAGCGAAAGGCAAAGGGAGCCACCCACTTGGTACCCCTGGGAGCTGTGATATAAAGCCACTCTTGTTGCCATAAGCTGGACACCTCCTGGAAAGAGCCCTTGGGCCATGAGGCGTCGGCATTTTTGCTTACTATGGCACCTTCGCACTCTGCGTGCCACCCCTTGATCATCTTCGGCTCCACTTTGAAGGTCTTGAGCCACAGTCCAAAATGAGGGGTAATACGGAGGAAAGCTTCGGACATGAAGATGAACAGTGAGATGTGGAGGATAGACTTCGGAGCTAAATCGTGGAAATCCAGCCCATAATAGAACAAAAGCCCCCTCACGAAGGGATCTGGCGCGAAGCCTAGCCCTCGGAGGAAGTGAGATACGAACATAGCGCTCTCACCGGGTTTGGGAGTGGGAATAACCTGCCCTTGAGCAGGCAGCCTATGCGGGATTTCGCCGGTCAAGTATCTGGCATCCCTTAGCTTTATTACGTCTTCCTCCGTGACGGAGGAAGGCATCCACCGACCTTGAAGGTTGGATCCGGACAAAATCGGAGGTCCGAAGTGCCTGAACCTGAGCTTTGGGTGTTGGAACTCGAGGCGGGAGGTGGATTCGATTAAGATCGAGAGGAAAAATAATAGGCCTTGGTCTCTTTATAAAGAGGTTGATATCAAGCGCCCTCCTCGTGACCGTTTGGGACTTGCCTTGAAACGAGGGGTCATACCAACGGGCACGATTGGGTTACCCACGTCCATGTTGATGTGAATCCCGTAATAAAGGGGCACAATCTCTGCTTCGACAAGACGTGCCAAGGAAACCGCCTCGTGGAATACGCTGAGATTGGTTATGAAAAATGATTCGAATAAAGACCTGGCTGTGGTCTGAGGTCACACTACGGGGTACGTCAATAGATTAGATTTGTGGAAATATTATTCTCTCTACGGTGGTATGTGGAACTTGTTTTGCAGAGCCGGACACGATCCTTGTGTTCAAAATCTTCTATGAAGTATTCGGAGGAGGAACCCGCCTTGCAATGCCGAAGACAATCTACGCGCCGGACTCATCGTCATTGAAGCCTGGTTCAGGGGCTACTGAGGGAGTCCTGGATTAGGGGGTATCCCGACAGCCGGATTATATCCTTTGGCCGGACTGTTGGACTATGAAGATACAAGATTGAAGACTTCGTCCCGTGTCCAGATGGGACTCTCCTTGGCGTGGAAGGCAAGCTTGGCAATACAGATATGTAGATCTCCTTCCTTGTAACCGACTCTGTGTAACCCTAGCCCCCTCTGGTGTCTATATAAACCGGAGGGTTTAGTCCGTAGGACAAAGAGCAATAATCATACCATAGGCTAGCTTCTAGGGTTTAGCCTCTTCGATCTCGTGGTAGATCAACTCTTGTAATACTCATATCATCAAGATCAATCAAGCAGGAGTAGGGTTTTACCTCCATCGAGAGGACCCGAACCTGGGTAAAAACATCGTGTCCCCCATCTCCTGTTACCATCCGCCTAGACGCACAGTTCGGGACCCCCTACCCGAGATCTGCCAGTTTTGAGACCGGCAGACGTCAAAAAATTGGAATTATTCAGGGTTCGTTTGTACATTTTTATAAATTAACTGGGTTATCCAGGCATTTTATGCGCATCATTCATATTTGAACTACATGCACATGCTCCAGTGCATAAAAAAAACTTATTTAAAAATCAAATATGTGTGCTTGGCTGCATGCTTAGGTCCCATGCAAGAAATGAGAATGAATTCCAAACACCTTGCCACCATCACTCGACCGCAAACATTGAGATACCTGATTTTTAAATTATAGTAAATCCAAAACTTGTTTGAAATTCATGAAACTTGGCATGCTATCATGTAGCGGCATCAACATGTCGTGGTAAGAATTTTGTCCCATTTGGGGCAGGTTTGGGTATAGGCTTCTCACAACAAGCGTGATGGTTTCGGTAGGGAACATGCCACCTTTGGGGACGAAACGATATCCGTTGTTTCTAATTGCTTTCAAAATTTATCGAGTGTCAACAAAGAACAACAAGAGTGTTGTGTTCAATTTTGGAAATTTTCGGGGTTCGTTTGGACATTTTTATGCATTAACTGAGTTTTCAATGCATTTATGTGCATAATTTAAATTTGAACAACATGCACATGCTCCAGTGCATATAAATTCGTTGAAAAATCAAATCTGTGTCCTTGGGTGCATGCTTAGGTCCCATGCAAGAAATGGGAATGAATTTCAAACACCAGGGCATAGTTGATTGCCGGCAAAACATTGAGATGCCTGGTTTTTAAATTCTAGTAAATCCAAAACTCGTTTGAAGTTCATGAAACTTGCATGTTATCATGGAGCGGCATCAACATGCCGTGGTACAAATTTTGTCCCATTTGGGGCAGGTTTGGGTATATGCTTCTCACAAACCAGACACAACAAGCATGATGGTTTTCGGTAGGGAACGTCCCACCTTTGGGGACGAAACGATATCCATTTCCTCTTATTGCTTTCAATTTTTTTCTCGTGTCAACATAGAACAACAGGAGTGTTGTGTGAATTTTTGTGATTTTTCGGGGTTCGTTTCGACATTTTTATGCATTAACTGAGTTTTCAATGCATTTATGTGCATAATTCAAATTTGAACTACATGCACATGCTCGAGTGCATATAAATTGGTTGAAAAATCAAATATGTGTCCTTGGGTGCATGCTTAGGTCCCATGCAAGAAATCACTTGTATTTCAAACACTAGGGCACCGTTGATTGCCAGCAAAACATTGAGATGCCTGGTTTTTAAATTCTAGTAAATCCAAAACTCATCTGAAATTCATGAAACTTGGCATGCTATCATGGAGCGACATCAACATGCCGTGGTACAATTTTTGTCCCATTTGGGGCAGGTTTGGGTATATGCTTCTCACAGACCGGAGCTTCTCACAACAAGCATGATGGTTTTCTGTAGGGAACATCCCACCTTTGGGGACGAAACGATATTCATTGCCTATTATTGCTTTCAATTTTTTTCTCGTGTCAACATAGAACAACAGGAGTGTTGTGTGAATTTTTGTGATTTTTCGGGGTTTGTTTCGACATTTTCATGCATTGACTGAGTTTTCAATCCATTTATGTGCATAATTCAAATTTGAACTACATGCACATGCTCGAGTGCATGTAGATTGGTTGAAAAATCAAATATGTGTCCTTGGGTGCATGCTTAGGTCCCATGCAAGAAACGAGAATGAAACTCAAACATCAGGGCACCGTTGATTGCCGACAAAACATTGAGATGCCTGGTTTTTAAATTCTAGTAAATCCAAAACTCGTCTGAAATTCATGAAACTTGGCATGCTATCATGGAGCGGCATCAACATGCCGTGGTACAAATTTTGTCCCATTTGGGGCAGGTTTGGGTATTTGCTTCTGTAACGCCCTCGATGCGGCTATATCTCCCATGTGTCGAGGCACGACTTAGAGGCATAACCGCATTGAAAGCAATGTCGCAAGTGAGGTAATCTTCACACAATCCATGTAATAAATAAAGGGGAAAGATACATAGTTGGCTTACAATCGCCACTTCACACAAGTACATAAATAACATCCATCATACAGATTACACTCAAGGTCCGACTATGGTACCAAAATAAAAGAAGACTACCCCAAATGCGAACAGATCCCCGGATCACCCAACTGGGCTCCACTACTGATCATCTGGAAAAGAAACATAGTAACGGCCACGTTCCTCGTCGAACTCCCAAGTGAGCTCGGTCGCGTCATCTGCACTGGCATCGTTGGTACCTGCAACTGTGGTGATAATATCTGTGAGTCACGGGGACTCAGCAATCTCACACCCGCGAGATCAAGACTATTTAAGCTTAAAGGTGGGAAAGGGGGTTTGTGAGGTGGAGCTGCAGCAAGCGGCTAGCATATGGTGGCTGCAATGCAAAAGAGAGCGAGAAGAGAAGGCAAAGCACGATCGCGAAACTAGAAGTGATCAAGAAGTGATCCTGAAACAACCTACGTCAGGCATAACTCCAACAATCGTGTTCACATCCCGGACCCCGCCGAGAAGAGACCATCACGGTTACACACGCGGTTGATGTGTTTTAGTTAAGGTCAACTTCGGGTTTTCTACAACCGGACATCAACAAATTCCCATCTGCCTCATAACCGCGGGCACGGCTTTCGAAAGATAATACCCTGCAGGGGTGTCCCAACTTAGCCCATGATAAGCTCTCACGGTCAACGAAGGATATTCCTTCTACCGGGAAGACCCGATCAATCTCGGAATCCCGGACTACAAGACATTTCGACAGCAATAAAACAAGTCCAGCAAAGCCGCCCGATTGTGCCGACAAATCCTGATAGGAGCTGCACATATCTCGGTCTCAGGGCACATCCGGATGAACACTCCGTACAACTAAAACCAGCCCTCGAGTTGCCCCGAGGTGGCGCTGCAAAGGGCTCTAGTTTGGACCAGCAATCGAAGGAGAACTGGCCCGAGGGTTTAAAATAAGATGACCCTTGAGTCTGCAGAACCCAAGGGAAAAAAAGGCTAGGTGGCAAATGGTAAAACCAATGTTGGGCCTTGCTGGAAAAGTCCTACTCAAAGCGAACTGTCAAGGGGGTCCCATAAATCACCCAACCGTGTAAGGAACGCAAACTCCGGGAACATAACACCGGTATGACGGAAGCTAGGGTGGCAAGAGTGGAACAAAACACCAGGCATAAGGCCGAGCCTTCCACCCTTTACCAAGTATATAGATGCATTAATTAAATAAGAGGTATTGTGATATCCCAACAAGTAAACATGTTCCAACAAGGAACAACAAGATCATGTCCCAACAAGGAACAAACTTCATCTTCGCCTGCAACTAGCAACGCTATAAGAGGGGCTGAGCAAAGCAGTAACATAGCCAAACAACGGTTTGCTAGGACACGGATGGTTAGGGGCTGACATGGCAATATAGGAGGCATGATGTAGAAAGTGGTAGGTATCGCAGCATAGGCATAGCAAAAGAGCGAGCAATCTAGCAAGCAAAGATAGAAGTGATATCGAGGGTATGGTCATCTTGCCTGCAAGGTTCTCAGAGTTGTCGAAAGCTTGGTCCTCGAAAGCGTTCTCAACAGGTTCCTCGTTCACGTACTCGTCTCCCGGCTCTACCCAAGACAAGAGAACAAGCAAAGGAACCAATATCAACCACGATGCAATGCGCAAGCAATATGATGCAAAACATGGCAATGACATGCGAGAGGTGATATGCAATGCGTATGCATGCTCCGGAAGGACAAGGATGAACAGGGCATAATCTTGGCAAACCAAGCATGCCACTGGATAGGTGAGGTGATTTTGGTTGAAATCGATATAAAGAACACCGGAATCGGATGCACGGTTTGCAAATGGCAAGCGATACAAGAATGACACGAATCTGCCATAAACAGCATGATGCTACTTAGCAAGCAACAATTAATTAAGCTACTGCACCCAAACATGGCAACAAAGCATACGACAGTAACCTACACAAGATGCACGACAAAAGATGAACACTGAGCTATGGCTCAATCCCATCATAACAGGTCCAAACCATCATGGCAAAAGTGCACAAGATAACAGGTTCTCAGACTTGGTTAAATTAACAACATAGCAGAAAACTAACATCAGGATGACATGTTAAGAGCAACGAAACAACATGCTACGTGTTCAGAACATAGCAAAGAAAGACATGGCATGAATCTACTAATAGCACTTTAAAAAAGTCCCTTAGTGACCATAAGCCAAAAAGGATCATCAAATATGATTACACCCATGTCAAATAAGCAAGTTTCGTTACAGGATTCAGACTTAACAAAAAACTGGACATGGCAGAAAACTAATAACGACTAGGCATCTTCGTGAGCTCGATTCACTCACTACAGAGCATTGCATGAGAAACTAAGCATACATACATCAATAAGACATGGCATAGTAACTAGACATGGCAAGAATAACATCATATCATGCAAGGATCAACTACACCAAGCTTGGCAAAATCGAATAACACGTAAACAATCTGCCAGCAACATTTTGTGGCAAAAGTAGAGCTCGATTGACTCAAGCTATGGCACTCCATAATTACAAAAAAAGGCATGGATGGATAGAGCAAATACTCAAGTCCAAAACTCCCTTACTGATGATGCTCAAATTATGCATAGATCTCTCAGAAACAACATGAATACATGGCATAAAAATAACAGTAGTCAGGGACTTAGTGAAATTACTAAGTCTCTGAAATCAGCAACATCAAGTGACCTAGTTTGCATGCTTGTGCTAGTCACCACATAGATCACAAAAATACATGGCAAAATTATCTGGAAAGGTAACATGGCATATTACAAAACTCATGTAGGACACAACTTCATAGGAGGTACACATCAATCATGGCAAAAATGACAAAAGTGTATGTTCAGATAAGATCCAGCAATAAACATCAACTAGCCCTCTTCTAACAGCAATTCGGGCATCAAGATTACCTCAAATGAAAATGATTCAATGAAACAAAATGATGTACTCTTCGAGGCGAACAATTTGTCACATTATACGCGTGAAACGGAGCTACGGATGCAATGTTATGGCATGCAGAACATGTGATGATGATGATGATAAAATTCCTGGGACTTAGACGAATTTTGACCTCCGGATCCAGAGTTCGTCCGGCGCGGAAATCGAGGCGGCGGCGCGCCTCGCCGGAGACGGCGCCGGAGGAGGAGTGGGGAGAGCCGCCGGAGCTCGGGGGCGCCGGATCTGGGCGGCGCCGGCCCGGATCTGGGCGCGGGAGGCCGCCGGAGCTCGGCGGGCGGGGCGGCGCGCGGCGAGGAGGCGGTGGTCGCCGGAGCTCGGCGGGCGGCGGCCGGAGGCGGGGACGAGGCGGCGCGGGACGAAGGGCGGCGGGGCGGCGCGGCGCTGGAGGGCGGCGGGGCAGCGTGGCGCTGGGCTGGAGCGAGCGCCCGGGCGGCGGCGGAGACGCAACGGGCCCCGCGGGCCCGGCGCGGGCTCGCGGGCCGGCGGCGGCGACGGCTGCGGAGCGACACGTGTCGCACTGCGGTTGGTTGCGGGCGGCGGCGGGTTTCGTCCGGCACGGACCGGACGTGTCCGGCGCGCGGAGGGAGCGGGGCTAGGGTTTTGGACCCGGATTTGACGGAGGGGTGCACATATTTATAGCTAGAGGGGGCTAGGAAGCTCCAAATGGAGTGTGGTTTTCGGCCACGCGATCGTGATCGAACGGCGGAGGACATGAGAGTGACTTAGATGGATTATTGGGCTGTTTTGAAGGGGTGTTGGGCTGCAACACACACGAGGCCTTCACGGTTACCCGGTTAACCGTTGGAGTACCAAACGAACTCCGATTGACCCGAAACTTGACAGGCGGTCTTCCGGTGCTATACCGAGGCCACATGTCAAACCTCGGTCCATTCTGCAAATGTTTAATACCCGCTCACAAAGAAATGTAAAAGGGGACGCCGGGGGACATGGGAGCGCCGGATTGCAAAACGGACAACGGGAAAGATGCTCGGATTTATGAGACGAACACGTATGCGAATGCGATGCACATGATGACATGATATGAAATGCATGACATGACCAAAATGCAAAACGAAGAGAACCCAACCACGGAGGGAATATCATAACACATAGCCGGAAATGGCAAGAGTTGGATTACAAATATGGCAAGCTACATCTGGGGCGTTACAACAAACCACCACTACGAGAGGATCTCGTCCCGAGATCTAGGACTGAAAGAACTCCGGATACTCGGAACGTAGGTGGTCTTCACGCTCCCAGGTGGCCTCTCGGTCTGAATGATGTGACCATTTCACTTTGAGGAATTTGATTGACTTGCTGCGAGTCTTGCGCTCAGTTGTTTCAAGAATGGCAACTGGATGCTCATGATAGGACAAATCTTCTTGAAGATTAATCTCTTCGAAGTTGATGGTGCGCTCAGGCGTCTTGAAACACTTGCGAAGCTGTGACACGTGGAAGACATCGTGCACATTTGCAAAGTTGGAGGGAAGCTCAAGTTGATAAGCGAGATCGCCTCGTTTGCCGATGATCTTGAAAGGACCGACGTATCGCAGAGCAAGTTTCCCCTTGATACCGAAGCGACGAGTTCCTTTCATTGGCGAGACACGGAGGTAGGCAAGATCTCCGATCTCGAATGCCACATCTCGGTGTTTGCTATCGTAATAGCTCTTCTGGCGCGATTGCGCGGCTTTGAGGTTCTCACGAATCACCTTGCACATAGCCTCAGCCTCTGAGATCAAATCATTGCCGAGCAATTGACGTTCACCGGTTTCAGACCAGTTGAGAGGGGTACGGCACTTCCTGCCATAGAGGATCTCGAATGGGCTTTGCCCGAACTGGCTTGAAAACTGTTGTTGTAAGAGAATTCAGCATAAGGAAGGCAATCCTCCCACTTCATGCCAAAAGAGATAACACAGGCTCTGAGCATATCTTCAAGAATTTGGTTGACACGCTCGACTTGTCCACTAGTCTGAGGGTGGAAAGCTGTGCTGAAGCGAATGTTGGTGCCCATGGCCTTCTGAAAAGAATCCCAAAACTTGGAGGTAAAGATGATGCCACGGTCTGAAGAGATCAATTGTGGAATGCCGTGTAAGGAGACAATTTTGGAGGTGTAGAGCTCTGCCAGCTGCGCTGCTGTGATAGACTCTTTGATAGGAAGAAAATGAGCCACTTTGGTGAGCTTGTCGATGACGACGAAGATAGCATCATTTCCACGCTTGGACTTAGGAAAACCAGTCACGAAGTCCATTTCGATATGATCAAACTTCCATTCTGGAATAGCAAGAGGTTGAAGAAGTCCAGCCGGTAGTTGGTGTTCTGCTTTCACCCTTCTGCAGACATCACACTCATTCACGAATTGAGCAATCTCACGCTTCATTCGAGTCCACCAATACGACTGCTTGAGGTCATGGTACATCTTCGAACTTCCAGGATGAATAGACAGGAGAGAGTTGTGCGCTTCGTTCATAATGACTTTACAAAGATCACCATTTGGAACCACAATCCGGTCCTCGAAGAAAAGAGTATCTCTGTCATCAACTCGATAACACTTGTATTTGGGGATGCTCTTTTCAATACCACGTTTCACTTTCTTCACCATGGTATCCAACAATTGTGCCTCACGAATCTGATCTTCCAAAGTAGGAGAGACGATGAGGTTGGCAAGCAAACCTTGAGGAACAACTTGGAGATTCAACTTGCGGAAAGCTTCACAAAGATCCGGTTGAAAGGGCTTGAGGATTAAGCTGTTGCAGTAAGCCTTCCTGCTCAAAGCGTCTGCAATCACATTAGCCTTGCCTGGAGTGTATTCAATACTCGGATTATACTCTTGAATCATTTCGACCCATCGAGTTTGCCTGAGGTTGAGATGAGGCTGAGTGAAGATATACTTGAGACTCTTGTGATCTGTGAAAATGTCCACTTTCCTTCCCAACAGGAGATGTCTCCATGTTATCAGTGCGTGGACAACTGCCGCCAACTCAAGATCATGAGTGGGGTAGTTCCTTTCATTGGGCTTCAACTGGCGAGAGGTATAGGCAACAACCTTCTTCTCTTGCATTAACACGGCACCGAGGCCCTGAAGAGAAGCATCACAGAATACTTCATAAGGCTTGGATTCGTCAGGAGGAGTCAGAACTGGAGCAGTGACGAGTTTCTCTTTGAGAGTCTTGAAAGCAACGTCACACTCAGGAGACCAGACATATTTCACATGCTTCTGGAGGAGGTTGGAAAGAGGCTTAGCAATCTTGGAGAAATTCTCAACGAATCTTTGGCAATAGCTTGCAAGTCCAAGAAAACTGCGAAGCTGCTTGACATTCTGAGGAGGATTCCAATTCAAAACTGCAGACACCCTCTCTGGATTAATAGAAATGCCCTTGGCAGAGATGATATGGCCAAGATAAAGAACTTCGTCAAGCCAGAATTCACATTTGGAGAACTTCGCATATAATTGATACTCTCTGAGCTTGTCGAGTACCAATCGCAAATGTTTGGCATGATCCTTCTTATTCTTGGAGAAGACCAAAATATCATCGAGATAGACCAAGACAAATTCGTTGATGTAGGGGTTGAAGATGAAATTCATCAAGCGAGTGAAATATGGAGGAGCATTGACAAGGCCGAAAGACATGACAGTATATTCATAAGAACCAAAGCTTGTTCTGAATGCTGTCTTGGGAATATCTTCTTCACGAATGCGAATCTGATGATAACCCATACGAAGGTCAAGCTTGGAGAACACCTTAGCACCTTTGAGTTGCTCAAATAGCTCATTGATGTTGGGAAGTGGGTACTTGTTCTTGATAGTCTTCTTGTTCAATGGACGGTAATCGACGCAAAGTCGGTCCGTGCCATCCTTCTTCTTGACAAAAAGAACACCACAACCCCAAGGAGAAGAACTCGGTCTGATCAGACCCAGACGTTCTTGTTTATCGAGTTGAATCTTCAATTCCTTGAGCTCATTTGGTCCAAGCTTGTAAGGACGCTTGCAAACGGGTTCCGTGCCAGGCTCAAGATCAATAACGAATTCCACTGGCCGGCGGGGAGGCATACCCGGAAGCTCTTCTGGAAAAACATCTTGGTACTCACATACGACTGGAATCTGAGAGATAGCCTCCAATTCATCATTCTCATTGAGAGAAAACAACCGAATGGTATCATCACGAGAAGCATAGATGATCACATCGTTCGAAGTGTGAGTCAATTTGATTTCCCTGGCAGCACACTAAAGCTGAGCCTTGTGCTTAGAAAGCCAGTCCATCCCGAGAATAAGATCAATATCAGAGTCACCAAGAACAATTGGTTTTGACAAGAATTTGTAGTCGCCCATCTTGATAGAAACATCCGGGACGCAAACATTAGATGTCATTTGCTTGCCCGGGGACACAATAGACAACGGTCTCGGCAAAACTTGAGTACCCAAATCATGCATAGCCACAAAAGGTCTTGAAATGAAAGAAAGCGATGCTCCAGTGTCAAATAAGACTTTAGCAGGAATATCATTAACAGGAAGATTACCCATGATCACTTCAGAAGAATCCTCCGCTTGAGCTGCATACATCATGTTCACCTTGGCATGCTGGGAATTATGCTTGACCACTGCATTGCTGGAAGATTTCACAGGAGGAGGAGGCAGAAGGCGCCTTTGATTGAAGCACTTGTTCGCATAGTGACCCTTCTGCTGACATTTGTTACAAGTCACTTCTGAGAGCGGACGATGGTAAGGAGCACTTGGCCTTGGAGCTTGATTCTGAGACTTGTTCTGATAGCCAGGGTTGGGTGGGTGGGAAGATCCACGACCACTTGAATTCTTCTGTTGATAAGGCTGACGGAACGGAGGAGGAGGAGGCAACCAGAACTTTTGTTGCTTAGCTGCCACAAGTGAAGAAGAAGAAGACTGAACTGCGTCTCTGACTCTCTTCTTAGAAGCCTCACACTTGAGCTGAGCAGCTTCTTGTTTCATCGCCATGTTGTAGAATTCATCATACTTTAATGGCTCGAAAAGCACGAGAGCAAGCTGCAGATCTTCTCTGAGACCACGTCTGAATTGGTAGATCATACTCTTCTCATCAGGGATGTCTTGCCTTGCAAAATGAGAGAGTTTCTGGAACTGAGTGTTGTATTGATAGACAGACATGTTGCCTTGCTTGAGATTGCGGAATTCCTCACGCTTACTCTCAACAACACTTTCTGGAATGTGGTGAGCTTTGAAGTCACGACGGAAATCATCCCAGGTTATCACACGACCTCCTCTGGAATCTTTGTATTGCTGGAACCATTCAGCAGCTTGATCTTTGAGTTGAAAAGAGGCAAACTTGACAAAGTCCTCAGGTCTGACATTGCTGCACTCGAAATGCTTGCTGATGTCCACGAGCCAATCATCGGCGTCTGTGGCCTCGACACAGTAGCTGAAGGTATTTGGCTGATTAGCAAGGAACTGGTTCAGTGAAGCGAAATGCGGCTGATTGTTCCCTTGGCCTTGATTCTCTTGATTAGCTTGCCCTTGGTTGCGATCTTGCAAGAGCTGAATCAGAATCTGAGCATTGGCATTTGTGGCAGTCATCAGGGCCTGCCAAGCTTCCGGAGGCGGAGGTGGTGGCGGAGGGTTAGCCTGATTCCCTTCATTGCGTTTCGGATTCTGACGCGTTGGTGGAGCCATCCTGAAGAGGGTGACATCCATTAGCATCTTGACAGAGATATATTGAAGCTGAATCAAAGGAACGACATTGCAACATATAGTCTTCACAATTAACATTCGAACAAGAATGAACGAATGAATTCCAATGTAAAACATCACACTTCCAAAGTTGAGAAGCCACTTAGAACATGGTAAGGAATAAAATCAACAAGGTACGGAAATGAACAAATACTTGGTAAGGATTACCCAATCACAAACCAAATATCTGCGGAAGAAATACTAGAGCTACAAGAATTCCCACTTATAAACTCCCGAAACTTTCTGGTTATGCAATTAGGTGTTGGGGATACAGGGGAAGCATAATATCTCACCCAAACTAGCAAATCCTACAACCAGCTGTATCCATCCTTCAACACATAACAAAGAAACCTTCGGAAATCGTCTACCTCAACCTTCGAAAAGCATCCGTTATACAAGTCATGGCAATACGCCCGCACTCGCCACAGTACTGGGCTATCAGGGTTATCTCACCAACAACTGTACAAAAGAGATTTTCGATGTCGGCGTACTAAACTCAGGTATTCCAAAACCGCAACGATAAGATTATGACGACAACACCTCGGAGCTCAACTCCCCGGGACACTGCCACAACCCCTAAATGTCAGGAGGCAACCAAGACAATGTTGTCATCATAAAACCATCGGAACGATTGTAATATACCCGCGTGATCCTAAATTTTTTTTTAGTGAAATTTGAGAAGAGAAGAGTCAAAACTCTACGAAAGGATGCCTTACCAGAAGGTCCAAGGGACTGGGGAGTAAAAAGAATTCCTAAACTCTCCGATATATAATTCCTAAATGACTCAAAACATTTTTCTAGACACAACTCGGCCACTAAAGACGATCAAACAGTGGGGGCTCCTAAGGTCGGGGAAAGGCTCTGATTACCAACTTGTAACGCCCTCGATGCGGCTATATCTCCCACGTGTCGAGGCACGACTTAGAGGCATAACCACATTGAAAGCAATGTCGCAAGTGAGGTAATCTTCACACAATCCATGTAATAAATAAAGGGGAAAGATACATAGTTGGCTTACAATCGCCACTTCACACAAGTACATAAATAACATCCATCATACAGATTACACTCAAGGTCCGACTACGGTACCAAAATGAAAGAAGACTACCCCAAATGCGAACAGATCCCCGGATCACCCAACTGGGCTCCACTACTGATCATCTGGAAAAGAAACATAATAACGGCCACGTTCCTCGTCGAACTCCCAAGTGAGCTCGGTCGCGTCATCTGCACTGGCATCGTTGGTACCTGCAACTGTGGTGATAATATCTTTGAGTCACGGGGACTCAGCAATCTCCCACCCGCGAGATCAAGACTATTTAAGCTTAAAGGTGGGAAAGGGGGTTTGTGAGGTGGAGCTGCAGCAAGCGGCTAGCATATGGTGGTTGCAACGCAAAAGAGAGCGAGAAGAGAAGGCAAAGCACGGTCGCGAAACTAGAAGTGATCAAGAAGTGATCCTGAAACAACCTACGTCAGGCATAACTCCAACAACCGTGTTCACTTCCCGGACCCCGCCGAGAAGAGACCATCACGGTTACACACGCGGTTGATGTGTTTTAGTTAAGGTCAACTTCGGGTTTTCTACAACCGGACATCAACAAATTCCCATCTGCCTCATAACCGCGGGCACGGCTTTCGAAAGATAATACCCTGCAGGGGTGTCCCAACTTAGCCCATGATAAGCTCTCACGGTCAACGAAGGATATTCCTTCTACCGGGAAGACCCGATCAATCTCGGAATCCCGGACTACAAGACATTTCGACAGCAATAAAACAAGTCCAGCAAAGCCGCCCGATTGTGCCGACAAATCCTGATAGGAGCTGCACATATCTCGGTCTCAGGGCACATCCGGATGAACACTCCGTACAACTAAAACCAGCCCTCGAGTTGCCCCGAGGTGGCGCTGCAAAGGGCTCTAGTTTGGACCAGCAATCGAAGGAGAACTGGCCCGGGGGTTTAAAATAAGATGACCCTTGAGTCTGCAGAACCCAAGGGAAAAAAAGGCTAGGTGGCAAATGGTAAAACCAATGTTGGGCCTTGCTGGAAAAGTCTCATTCAAAGCGAACTGTCAAGGGGGTCCCATAAATCACCCAACCGTGTAAGGAACGCAAACTCCGGGAACATAACACCGGTATGACGGAAGCTAGGGTGGCAAGAGTGGAACAAAACACCAGGCATAAGGCCGAGCCTTCCACCCTTTACCAAGTATATAGATGCATTAATTAAATAAGAGGTATTGTGATATCCCAACAAGTAAACATGTTCCAACAAGGAACAACAAGATCATGCCCCAACAAGGAACAAACTTCATCTTCGCCTGCAACTAGCAACGCTATAAGAGGGGCTGAGCAAAGCAGTAACATAGCCAAACAACGGTTTGCTAGGACACGGATGGTTAGGGCCTGACATGGCAATATAGGAGGCATGATGTAGCAAGTGGTAGGTATCGCAGCATAGGCATAGCAAAAGAGCGAGCAATCTAGCAAGCAAAGATAGAAGTGATTTCGAGGGTATGGTCATCTTGCCTGCAAGGTTCTCAGAGTTATCGAAAGCTTGGTCCTCGAAAGCGTTCTCAACAGGTTCCTCGTTCACGTACTCGTCTCCCGGCTCTACCCAAGACAAGAGAACAAGCAAAGGAACCAATATCAACCACGATGCAATGCGCAAGCAATATGATGCAAAACATGGCAATGACATGCGAGATGTGATATGCAATTCGTATGCATGCTCCGGAAGGACAAGGATGAACAGGGCATAATCTTGGCAAACCAAGCATGCCACTGGATAGGTGAGGTGATTTTGGTCGAAATCGATATAAAGAACACCGGAATCGGATGCACGGTTTACAAATGGCAAGCGATACAAGAATGACACGAATCTGCCATAAACAGCATGATGCTACTTAGCAAGCAATAATTAATTAAGCTACTGCACCCAAACATGGCAACAAAGCATATGACAGTAACCTACACAAGATGCACGACAAAAGATGAACACTGAGCTACGGCTCAATCCCATCATAACAGGTCCAAACCATCATGGCAAAAGTGCACAAGATAACAGGTTCTCAGACTTGGTGAAATTAACAACATAGCAGAAAACTAACATCAGGATGACATGTTCAGAGCAACGAAACAACATGCTACAGGTTCATAATATAGCAAATAAAGACATGGAATTACTCTACTCATAGCACTTGACAAAAGTCCCTTACTGACCATAAGCCAAAAAGGATCAGAAAATATGATTACACCCATGTCAAATAAGCAATTTTCGTTACAGGATTCAGACTTAACAAAAAACTGGACATGGCAGAAAACTAATAACGACTAGGCATGTTCGGGAGCTCGATGCACCCACTACAGAGCATTACATGATAAAATAAGCATACATACATCAAGAAGACATGGCATAGTAACTAGACAATGCAAGAATAACATCATATCATGCAAGGATCAACTACACCAAGCTTGGCAAAATCGAATAACACGTAAACAATCTGCCAGCAACATTTTGTAGCAAAAGTAGAGCTCGATTGACCCAATCTATGGCACTCCATAATTACAAACAAAGGCATGGATGGATAGAGCAAATACTCAAGTCCAAAACTCCCTTACTGATCATGCTCAAATTATGCATATATCTCTCAGAAACAACATGAATACATGGCATAAAAATAACAGCTGTCAGGGACTTAGTGAAATTACTGTCTCTTAAATCAGCAACATCAAGTGACCTAGTTTGCATGCTTGTGCTAGTCACCACATAGATCACAAAAATACATGGCAAAATTATATGGAAAGGTAACATGGCATATTACAAAACTCATGTAGGACACAACTACATAGGAGGTACACATCAATCATGGCAAAAATGACAAAAGTGTATGTTCAGATAAGATCCAGCAATAAACATCAACTAGCCCTCTTCTAACAGCAATTCGGGCATCAAGATTACCTCAAATGAAAATGATTCAATGAAACAAAATGATGTACTCTTCGAGGCGAACAATTTGTCACATTATACGCGTGAAACGGAGCTACGGGTGCAAAGTTATGGCATGCAGAACATGTGATGATGATGATAAAATTCCTGGGACTTAGACGAATTTTGACCTCCGGATCTAGGGTTCGTCCGGCGCGCCTCGCCGGAGACGGCGCCGGAGGAGGAGCGGGGAGAGCCGCCGGAGCTCGGGGACGCCGGATCCGGGCGGCGCCGGCCCGGATCTGGGCGCGGGAGGAGGCGGTGGTCGCCGGAGCTCGGCGGGCGGCGGCCGGAGGCGGGGACGAGGCGGCGCGGGACGAAGGGCGGCGGGGCGGCGCGGTGCTGGAGGGCGGCGGGGCGGCGCGGCGCTGGGCTGGAGCGAGCGCCCGGGCAGCGGCGGAGACGGAACGGGCCCCGCGGGCCCGGCGCGGGCTCGCGGGCCGGCGGCGGCGACGCCGGCGGAGCGACACGTGTCGCACTGCGGTTGGCTGCGGGCGGCGGCGGGTTTCGTCCGGCGCGGACCGGACGTGTCCGGCGCGCGGAGGGAGCGGGGCTAGGGTTTTGGACCCGGATTTGACGGAGGGGTGCACATATTTATAGCTAGAGGGGGCTAGGAAGCTCCAAATGGAGTGCGGTTTTCGGCCACGCGATCGTGATCGAACGGCGGAGGACATGGGAGTGACTTAGATGGATTATTGGGCTGTTTTGAAGGGGTGTTGGGCTGCAACACACACGAGGCCTTCACGGTTACCCGGTTAACCGTTGGAGTACCAAACGAACTCCGATTGACCCGAAACTTGACAGGCAGTCTTCCGGTGCTATACCGAGGCCACATGTCAAACCTTGGTCCATTCCGCAAATGTTTAATACCCGCTCACAAAGAAATGTAAAAGGGGACGCCGAGGGACATGGGAGCGCCGGATTGCAAAACGGACAACGGGAAAGATGCTCGGATTTATGAGACGAACACGTATGCGAATGCGATGCACATGATGACATGATATGAAATGCATGACATGACCAAAATGCAAAACGGAGAGAACCCAACCACGGAGGGAATATCATAACACATAGCCGGAAATGACAAGAGTTGGATTACAAATATGGCAAGCTACATCTGGGGCGTTACAGCTTCTCACAAATCGTAGCTTCTACAACAAGCGTGATGGATTTCAGTAGGGAACGTCCCACCTTTGGGGATGAAACGATATCCATTGCCTCTTATTGCTTTCCAATTTTTTTCTCATGTCAACATAGAACAACATGAGTGTTGTGTGAACTTTTGTTATTTTTCGGGGTTCGTTTCGACATTTTTATGCATTAACTGAGTTTTTAATGCATTTATGTGCATAATTCAAATTTGAACTACATGCACATGCTCGAGTGCATATAAATTGGTTGAAAAATCAAATATGTGTCCTTGGGTGCATGCTCAGGTCCCATGCAAGAAATCAGAATGAATTTCAAACACTAGGGCACCGTTGATTGCCGGCAAAACATTGAGATGCCTAGTTTTTAAATTCTAGTAAACCCAAAACTCGTCTGAAATTCATGAAACTTGGCATGCTATCATGGAGCGGCATCAACATGCTATGGTACAAATTTTGTCCCATTTGGGGCAGGTTTGGGTATATGCTTCTCACAAACCGGAGCTTCTCACAACAAGCATGATGGTTTTCGGTAGGGAACGTCCCACCTTTGGAGACGAAATGATATTCATTACCTCTTATTGCTTTCAAAAAAGTTTATCGTGTCAACATAGAACAACAAGAGTATTGTGTGAATTTTTGTGATTTTTCGGGGTTCGTTTCGACATTTTTAGGCATTAACCGAGTTTTCAATGCATTTATGTGCATAATCCAAATTTGAACTACATGCACATGCTGGAGTGCATATAGATTGGTTGAAAAATCAAATCAGTGTCCTTGGGTGCATGCTTAGGTCCCATGCAAGAAACGGGATTGAATTTCAAACACCATGGCACCGTTGATTGCCGGCAAAACATTGAGATGCCTGGTTTTTAAATTCTAGTAAATCCAAAACTCCTCTGAAATTCATGAAACTTGGCATGCTATCATGGAGCGGCATCAACATGCCGTGGTACAAATTTTGTCCCATTTGGGGCAGGTTTGGGTATATGCTTCTCACAAACCGGAGCTTCTCACAACAAGCATGATGGTTTTCAGTAGGGAACGTCCCAACTTTGGGGACTAAACGGTATCCATTGCCTCTTATTGCTTTCAATTTTTTTCTCATGTCAACATAGAAAAACATGAGTGTTATGTGAATTTTTGTTATTTTCTGGGGTTTGTTTCGACATTTTTATGCATTAACTGAGTTTTCAATGCATTTATGTGCATAATTCAAATTTAAACTTCATGCACATGCTCGAGTGCATATAAATTGGTTGAAAAATCAAATATGTGTCTTGGGTTCATGCTTAGGTCCCATGCAAGTAATCATAATGAATTTCAAACACTAGGGCACCGTTGATTGCCACCAAAACATTGAGATGCCTGGTTTTTAAATTCTAGTAAATCCAAAACTCGTCTGAAATTCATGAAACTTGGCATGCTATCATGGAGCGGCATCAACATGCTGTGGTATAAATTTTGTCCCATTTGGGGCAGGTTTGGGTATATGCTTCTCATAAACTGGAGCTTCTCACAACAAGCATGATGGTTTTCGGTAGGGAACGTCCCACCTTTGGGGACGAAATGATATCCATTGCCTCTTATTGCTTTCAATTTTTTTCCTCGTGTCAACATAGAACAACAGGAGTGTTGTGTGAATTTTTGTGATTTTTCAGGGTTCGTTTCGACATTTTTGTGCATTAACTGAGTTTTTAATGCATTTATGTGCATAATTCAAATTTGAATTACATGCACATGCTCCAGTGCATATAAGTTGGTTGAAAAATCAAATATGTGTCCTTGGGTGCATGCTTAGGTCCCATGCAAGAAATGGGAATGAATTTCAAACACCAGGGCACCGTTGATTGCCAGCAAAACATTGAGATGCCTTGTTTTTAAATTCTAGTAAATCCAAAACTCGTCTAAAATTCATGAAACTTGGCATGCTATCATGGAGCGGCATCAACATGCCATGGTACAAATTTTGTCCCATTTGGGACAGGTTTGGGTATATGCTTCTCACAAACTGGAGCTTCTCACAACATGCATGATGGTTTTCGGTAGGGAACATCCCACCTTTGGGAACAAAACGATACCCATTGCCTCTTATTGCTTTCAATTTTTTTTCTCATGTCAACATAGAACAACAGGAGTGTTGTGTGAATTTTTGTGATTTTTCGGGGTTTGTTTCAACATTTTTATGCATTAACAGAGTTTTCAATGCATTTATGTGCATAATTCAAATCTGAACTACGTACACATGCTCCAGTGCATATAAATTGGTTGAAAAATGAAATATGTGTCCTTGGGTGCATGCTTAGGTCCCATGCAAGAAATGGGAATGAATTTCAAATACCAGGGCGCACCGTTGATTGCCGGCAAAACATTGAGATGCCTGGTTTTTAAATTCTAGTAAATCCAAAATTCTGTTAACCATTCACGTGACGCCACATGTGTTGGTTTTAATGGCTGTAGGAGGTGCCGTGCGGACAGCTGCTTGACCTTGATTGAATGGAGGCATGCGAGCGCCATCCGGTGCACAGGCTGACCGAGAGGCGTGCAAGCTGTCCTCGAGTGCGCAGGCTCACCGGGAAGCACGCGAGCTATGCACTGCGCATGCTCACTGGGAAGCGAGCCCTTTGACTTCCATGGCCGCCCACCTTGCTTGCATCCCCTACATTAATGGCACCCAAGCCGCAGTTTAATTCGCTTTTTAAATATAAAACACTCATCGCAAACGTTTTAGTTATAACACCCGTATGAAAACCGACAGCTTCCCTAGGAAGCCAAGAGAAAATGTGCCGAGCAGGATTTCTGCAGCTCTTGATCGCAAACGATTTAGATAGAACACCCGTATGCAAAGTGAGAGCAGCGCAGGATTTGTGCATCCCTTCAATGCAAACAGTTGTTTTGGACGACCCGTGTGCAACCACGTACAAACTATTTGGTAAGATTTGCATCTATCATATTGGGTATGTTGCCATTTGTCAATCTGGAAAGATTTGCATTTGTTGATCTAGTAATGTTGCCATTTGTCAATCCTTGTAACACTGCGTTTTTTCAAAATATGCAGCTAGAAATCATTAGCACTATGTAATTTTTGCAACTAAAATTCAGTAATTAAGCATAGATTTCATGCATAGATTAAGCAGTCGTTCTTAATTTATACAAACAGTTCAACTCGATAGCTGAACCGACCAAACTTCTCCCCAATTGTTGCCAACCACGTACTGAAATAGCTAGTTCAACTATATATACTAGCTAATTTTAAGTAGATTATACAGTTTGACCACACATCTATAGTCAGATGAACTGAACAAAATAGCCCCTAAATACTACTACTACCAGGGAGGGGCTTTGTGCTACTTCCGGCAGCCTCTCCTCTGCCGAGCGCGCTCAGTAAGAGGCAGAGGAGGAGGAGGAGCCTACCGACAAACTGGACAAATGCAATACAGTGCCTATCGCTGCTGCATGTTCAGTGATGCTCGCTAGCTCAAACGCTGATAACCCACAAGTATAGGGGATCACAACAGTTTTCGAGGGTAGAGTATTCAACCCAAATTTATTGATTCGACACAAGGGGAGCCAAAGAATATTCTCAAGTATTAGCAGCTGAGTTGTCAATTCAACCACACCTGGATAACTTAATATCTGCAACAAAGTATTTAGTAGAAAAGTAGTATGGAAGTAACGGTAATGGTAGCAAAAGTAACGATAGCAGTTTTGTAGTAATTGTAACAGTGGCAACGGTAAAGTAACTAAGTGGAGAACAATATGTGAAAAGCTCGTAGGCATTGGATCAGTGATGAATGATTAAGCTGGATGCGATTAGTCATGCAACAGTTATAACATAGGGTGACACAGAACTAGCTCCAATTCATCAATATAATGTAGGCATGTATTCTGAATATAGTCATACGTGCTTATGGAAAAGAACTTGCATGACATCTTTTGTCCTACCCTCCCGTGGCAGCGGGGTCCTATTGGAAACTAAGGGATATTAAGGCCTCCTTTTAATAGAGTACCGGACCAAAGCATTAACACATAGTGAATACATGAACTCCTCAAACTACGGTTATCACCGGGAGTGGTCCCGATTATTGTCACTTCGGGGTTGCTGGATCATAACACATAGTAGGTGACTATAGACTTGCAAGATAGGATCAAGAACTCACATATATTCATGAAAACATAATAGGTTCAGATCTGAAATCATGGCACTCGGGCCCTAGTGACAAGCATTAAGCATAGCAAAGTCATATCAACATCAATCTCAGAACATAGTGGATACTAGGGATCAAACCCTAACAAAACTAACTCGATTACATGATAAATCTCATCCAACCCATCACCATCCAGCAATCCTACAATGGAATTACTCATGCACGGCGGTGAGCATCATGAAATTGGTGATGGAGGATGGTTGATGATGACGACGACGACGGATTCCCCTCTCCGGAGCCCCGAACGGACTCCAGATCAGCCCTCCCGAGAGAGATTAGGACTTGGCGGAGGCTCCGTATCGTAAAACGCGATGAATCCTTCTCCTTGATTTTTTTCTCCCTGAACGTGAATATATAGAGTTGGAGTTGAGGTCGGTGGAGATCCAGGGGGCCCACGAGGCAGGGGGCGCGCCCAGGGGGGTAGGTGTGCCTCTCACCCTCGTTGACAGGGTGTGGGCCCTCTGGCCTTGATTCTTTTGCCAGTATTTTTTATTATTTCCAAAAATAATCCCCGTGAAGTTTCAGGTCATTCCGAGAACTTTTATTTCTGCACAAAAATAACACCATGGCAATTCTGCTGAAAACAACGTCCATTCAAATCATGCAAGTTAGAGTCCAAAACAAGGGTAAAAGTGTTTGGAAAAGTAGATACGATGGAGACGTATCAAACGCCCACTGCCGCTCCAGACAATCCCTCTCGAAGCGGCCGGACTGCTCGTAGATCTCCTGATTCCTCGCCTCTGCGTCGGCGTGTGCTGCGGCCACGGCTATGGTAAGGCTCTTTGCATGCTCGACGAGGCGCTCCTCCTCCTCCCGCAGGAACTCGATGTAGCGCGCAAGGTTGCTGACGCACGTGCGGGCCTCCACCTCCGCCTCCTTCCTTCGGGCGGCGGTGGCGGAGCGGGTGATGATCCCGGCGGTCGACGGTGGGCTGGCGGCCACGGCGACCGACGATGGGGTGGCGGCCACGACCACCACATCCTACCTTCGGGCCCGGTGGTGGAGCGGGTACTGGCCAGGTGGCCGGCAGTGGGGTGGCGGCCACGACGGCCACCTCCCGCCTTCGGGCTGCGGCGGCGGAGCGGGAGATGGCCTTGGCTTTAGACGGTGGTGTGGCGGCAACGGCGGTCAGGAACAGCTGCCGACGGGCAGCGGCGGCGGAGCGTGTGGTGGGTGTTCTGCGCACACCCAACAGGAACGCCACGCGCACTACACTACACCAGGGAATGCGCCGCCGCCATAGTGTAGCGTCCCAGCTGGAGCTATCCTCTGATGACGGCGGAGTGGCTGAGCGACGACGATGGACCGGTGCCATTGGTGATTGTGGGAGAAGCAGACGAGATAAGCTACAGGGAGGGAGGGGAAAATGCTACGTAGGACTCGCCGACCGTGAGGGTTTTTATAGCAGGCCGGTAAGCACTGGGATTTTGGGTGATTTCACTGAGTCGGCCGGGAAGCTTGCGCGGGAACCTGTGAGGTTGCGTGGGAACGGGCTCACCGACAATTCATTGGCGCCACCTTTTGGCCAAAATGATGCCCCCGCGCGCTGTGCAAGCTTGCGCTGTAAGCCGTCTGCGGCAGCAGGGTGACAAGATGTGCGAGAGGAGGACGAGAGGACACGTACACATACAGTTAATAAAAAAACATTTACAATTTAATTACCTACTATACCCCCGTCCTGGTTCGTAAGTAGGATTTAACTAATAAAATACGAATGCATGTCGCCATAGATTCGTTGGAGTCGTATTTGAACATAGTTTCCAGCTATACAATTTTTGTAACATGCATTAACACTTTTTTGGTTAAATTTAAGGTTATACACCAGCAAGCGTTTGCCTGCATCACACACGACTTATTCCATCATAGACAGCTCAGATGGATCAACTGTCTGCCACGTATTGCACACGCAACTATAATCTGATTCGTGCTTGATGTCTCCGACATTGCTCGCACAGTTCGTCTTATTTGCCACATATCACTGTGTCGCCCTCTGCTCGCGTCCCACGGCAAGCTCTACTCGTCGTTAGGCACCGCAGCGCGCTCTGTCGCGTCCGTTGGCGCGCTCTGCTCGCATCCGTCGGCGCGCTCGGTTTGTGGACTGCTTTTCCTTGAGGCGACCGTGGGCGCTTTGCTCGCGTCCCTCAGCACGCGCTCTGCCAGCGGTTGGGCGTGCACACGATCACGTCGGGGGCCCCATATGCATGCGGTTGCGCCGCGCGCGTTGCCACACAATGCAGTTACGTGCGACACGATGGAGTTACGCGCTGCAAATTAGAACTACCATGAGGGCCTGCCGATATTCCTGGCCGTCCGGCTTCTCCTATAATTCCCGCGGCCATTATAACCTTAGTCTCTCAACCCTTCGATCGCGCTCCAATGGAGTTCGGTGAGCATAGAGTGGAGACCCACACGAGGGAGACAGATCTCTCGGTGGTGTACACCATCGACCTGGCCGTGGTGGACGACTACATCAACAGCGTTGAGCAGTTGCTTGCTGGAGACAAGTATAAGGTGGTCGGCATCGACCTCCAGTACACCGCTGGTCGTCCCGGCATAGATCAGAAGGTTGCCATCGCCCAGTTGTATGTGCGCCATCATGTCCTCATCTACCACTACTGCATGGCCACAGAGCCTTGCGATCATTTCAACAGGTTTGTCAACAGCACTGACTACAAGTTCGCCATGGTGGATACCACCAACGATGTAAAAGCGCTCAGTGTTACGAGCTTGGCCTGCAAGAACCTTGTCGAAATCCGTGACCACTACAGGGTCTGGGGCAGCACGAAGAAGGACTCCCTGGTCGAACTCGCCTCGGCCATCATCAACCCCTACTACGAAAAGATGAAGCGGGATTCCCAGAGAACAAGTACCGTATCCTAGCACGGGGCCTGGATGTGGCAACTAGATGAACATCACCTTAGGTTTGCGGCCAAGAGCGTGTACACATGCTACGAGATGCACAGGCGGATCATTGACATGAGGAAGTGCCTCGTTACCCAAATCAACGAGCCCGGATCGAGCCACAAGCAGAGCGAGCGTCACAAGAAGTAGATGATGATTAGATGATCGTTTATGCTAGTTAATCATGCATGTAATATATAGTTTACTTTATTGGTGTGTGGAAATGTCATGTGTGTAGTAGCCACCTATGTAATTATGCATGTAATAGTTTACTTTGGTGTGTGCAAATATCATGGTTGTAGTAGCCACCTATGTAAGTGGATGTTTAATTTGGTTATGCAAGCATGTCCTTATAAGTGTGTGTGTGTGTGTGTGTGTATGTATGTATATATATGTTGTTCTGTATGCAATCCCATCGCACAACACACATATCTTATTAGCAGCAACCGTCTGTGTTATTATCGGTCTTCACACACATTTCTGATTACAGACCTGTTTGCCGCGTATCACACACATCTTTTTCATTTGAACCATTTCTGTTCTCATGTCTCAACGCAAACAGTTCATCCGAGTGAACCGCATGCCGTATATCGCACACACCTTTGATCTGGCTGGCCATTTCTTTTGTGTTGCATAATCACAAACAGTTCATCCGAGTGAACCGTATGTTGTGTATCGCACATGCCTTCATCTGGCTGCCCGTTTCTTTTGTTCCTCCTCATCGCAAATAGTTAATTGAACTGAACCATATGCCCTTCATCGCACACACAACTAAAACCTGAACCGTGTTTGATGCATCCGTCATCGCAAATGTTTTATACATTTCTGATGATTTTCATACAACACTGTTTGCGATTATTGCATCGCACACAGTTTCTCGAAGGGTCTCTGATAGTAGTGTCGCGTTAGCAGCATCCTGCAGTAGTGTAAACCAATGCAAAAACCTTATCATTCTCTACTGTAGTGACTGCTCTCTGACTATAGCGCCAGAAAAGCTCCTGTCTGCTAGGACTACGTCGGTATTTCCCCAAAGAGGAAGGGATGATGCAGCACAACGACGGTAGGTATTTCCCTGAGTGAATAAACCAAGGTTATCGAACCAGTAGGAGGACCAAGCAACACAACATAAACAACACCTGCACACAAATAACAACACCTCGCAACCCGACGTGTTAAAGGGGTTGTCAATCCCTTTCGGGTAACGATACCAGAAATTGGTAGTAGATTGAAATAATAGATTGCAAATAAAATAAAGTGCAGCAAAGTATTTTTGTATTTTTGGTTTAATAGATCTGAATAAAAATACAAAGGAAAAGTAGATTGCAAGCAAATATATGAGAAAGAAGACCCGGGGGCCGTAGGTTTCACTAGTGGCTTCTCTCGAGAAAGATATCAAACAGTGGGTAACAAATTACTGTTGGGCAATTGATAGAACCTCAAATAATTATGACGATATCTAGGCAATGATCATTACATAGGCATCACGTCCAAGATTGGTAGACCGACTCCTGCCTACATCTACTACTATTACTCCACACATCGACCGCTATCCAGCATGCATTTAGTGTATTAAGTTCATGGAAAAATGGAGTAATGTAATAAGAATGATGACATGATGTAGACAAGATCCGTTTATCTATTGCGTAGATATAGATACCATCTTTTTATCCTTAGTAGCAACGATACATACATTTCGGTTCCCTTTCTGTCACTGGTATCAAGCACCGTAAGATCGGACCCACTACCGGGCACCTCTTCCCATTGCAAGAGAAATAGATCAAGTTGGCCATACAAAACCCTAATATCGGAGAAGAAATACAAGGCTATAAGAGATCATGCATATAACAGATCAAAGAAACTCAAATAACTTTCATGGATATAAAAAGATATGACTGATCATAAACTCAAAGTTCATCAGATCCCAACAAACACACCGCAAAAAGAGTTACATCATATGGATCTCCAAGAGACCATTGTATTGAGAATTCAGCGAGAGGGGGAAAGCCATCTAGCTACTGACTACGGACCCGAAGGTCTACAAAGAACTACTCACGCATCATTAAAGAGGCACCAATGGAGGTGGTGAACCCCATCAGAGGTTGTGTCTACATTGGATCTGGTGGTTCTGGACTCTACGGCGGCTGGATGAATATTTTGTCGACTCCCCTAGGGTATTGGTATTTTGGGGGTATTTATAGAGCAAAGAGGTGGTATGGGGGCACCCGATGTGGGCACAACCCACCAGGGCGCGCCTGGGCCTCCTAGCACGCCCTGGTGGGTTGTCCCCTCTTCGGGACTCCCCCCAGGTGCAACCAGAGCCCGTTGTGTTCCTTCTGGCCCATAAAAATTCTCCGTAAAGTTTCGGGGCATTTGGACTTCGTCTGATATTGATTTCCTGCGATGTAAAAAACATGGAAAAAACAGCAACTGACACTTGGCACTATGTCAAAAGGTTAGTACCAAAAAATAATATAAAATGACTATAAAATGATTATAAAACATACTAGATTGATAATAAAACAACATTGAACAATAAAAAATTATAGATACGTTGGAGACGTATCAGTATCCCCAAGCTTAACTCCTGCTCGTCCTCGAGTAGGTAAGTGTTAAACAAAGATTTTTTGATGTGGAGTGATGTTTATCATGTCATATCATATTCTTTTCTTTATAGCATGGACATTTGGACTTTTATGTGATTCAAAGCAATACTCTAGTTTTGACATGATAGTTTAGATGCTCAAGCATATCAACAAGCAACCATGTCTTTCAAAATATCAACGCTAAAATAAGTTATCCCTAGCCCATCATGCTCAAACATTGATCCATTCATGAAACACACTCGAATATTAGCTACACCCAATACTTAAGTACGATCATATTGCCTCCTAGTTGGTGCTTTTTATGAGAGAAGATGGAGACTCAAATTTCAAAATTAAAATTGCATAAAGTAAAAGAAGGGCCCTTCGCAGAGGGAAGTAGGGATTTGTAGAGGTGCTAGAGCTCAAAGCGAAAAACTTAGAGATAAAAACATTTTGAGAGGTGTATCCATCCCACCAACGAAAACGACTTAGAGTCCCGAACACCTTCCATTCTAGATATGCCATAGGCGGTTCCCGAACAAAAAATAAAGTTTATTCCTTTTTCCACCATACTTTCACTTTCCATGGCTAACCGTATCCACGCCCTCCATACCAACACTTTCCAAGGAATTTATTATTTGACAACATAAAGTAAATTCAATTTTTTTGCATTCCGGGACTGGGCATCCCTAATACCTTTGCCTTACTCTCGTGCAATGACAAGTGAATAAACACTCATCTTGAGAATAACACATCTAGCACGGAAAATATTAGCCACCCTTCACCGCTCCGCGAGCGAAACAAACACACAAAAGAGAAGTTTGTTTTGAAAATTAGAGATGGCACATACAAATTTGCTTAGAACAATAAAAGAATACCGCATATAGGTAGATATAGTGGACTCATGTGGCAAAACTTGTTTAAAGGATTTTGGATGCACAAGTAGAGGTCATACTTAGTGCAAAATGAAGGCTAGCAAAAAGATTGGGAAGAGACCAACCAAGAAACGAATAATCTCATAAGCAAGCATTAAGCATAATTAACACCGAATAATGCACCACAAGTAGGATATAATTTTCATTGCATGATTATTGACTTTCGTGCATGCATAGGGAATCACAAACCTTAACACCAATATTCTTACTAGAGCACAATTACTCATCACCATAACTCACATATCACGTCATCATATCTCAAAACTATTACTAAGAATCAAGTTTATTTTGTCCAATGATCTTCGTGACATTTTTTTCTTTATCCTTCTTGGATATCTATGACTCTGGGACTAATTTTCATGTGTTGCTTTTCATAAGCTCAAACAAATGTAAGTGAAGAACATGAGCATAACAAATTTTCTTTCTCTCGAAATAATTTAAGTGAAGCAAGAGAGAATTTCTTCAAAATTTTACGAACTCTCAAATAAATCTAGGTGAATCAAGAGAGCATTTATTCAAAAATAATAAAGCACACCGTGCTAAAAAAGATATAAGTGAAGCACTAGAGCAAGTCCATTGCTCATAAAAATTTAAGTGAAGCATAGAGAGCAATTCTAACAAGTCATGACATAATGTTGGCTCTCACAAATAGGTGCGTCCATCAAGGATTGATGACTTAAAACACAAAATAAAACAAGCAAAGACACATATCATACAGGACACTCCAAGCAAAACACATATCATGTGAAAAATATAAATATAGCCTCGAGTAAAATACCGATGGTCGTTAGAAGAAAGAGGGGATGCCACTCGGGGGCATCCCCAAGCTCAGTTGGTTGCTCATTCTTGGATAATAGATTGGGATTCCGGGGCATCCCCAAGCTTAGGCTCTTCTATCCTTCTTTCATCCATCATAAGATAACCCAGAACTTGAAAACTTCAATCACACAAAACTCAACAAAACCTTCGTGAGATCCGTTAGTGTAAGAAAGTAAACCGCTACTATAAGTACGGTATCAAACCAATTCATATTTTGTTTTTGTATTATTTCTACTGTATTCCAACTTTTCTATAGCAAAAACTCATCAAAAAAACCATAGAGCCATCAAAATAAGCACTCAACACAAAGAAAACAGAACCTGTCAAAACAGAACAGTCTGTAGCAATCTAACTTAAACGAAAATTTCCGGAACTCCAAAAATTCTGAAAAAATTGGAAGACCTGAGCAATTTGTATATTAATCTTTTGCAAAAGAATCAGGGCAAAAGAACTCTCTGATAAAAAAAGAGAATTATTTTCGTGAGCGCAAAGTTTCTGTCTTTTTCAGCAAGATCAAACAACTATCACCCAAGAAGATCCTATCGGTTCTACTTGGCACAAACACTAATTAAAACACAAAAAACACAATCATAACAGTAGCATAATTGTGTGAACACACAAGAACAGAAAGTAGAAAGCAAAAATAAAATTTATTCATTGGGTTGCCTCCCAACAAGTGCTATAGTTTTACGCCCTTAGCTAGGCATAAAGCAAGGATCTAAGTTTTGTCTTCCGAAGTTTTGGCAATTTTTGTAAGGGTTTTCTCAAATTCGGGAGGCTCTTTACGCTTCCCTAAGTTCTCTGGGAAATAAACCATCTTAAGATCCAAAATATCCAATCGCTTATTGCAAAGAGTAATCAAAGTATTCATGCGATTGATACTACCATTGAGGTGCTTGAGGGGTTCATTATATTTCTGTATTTCAACCATATGTTTATGCAAATCACCAAGTTTGTCCAACATTTGAAATCCCTCAGGGGTAAAGGAGAACCACTTCTTTTGAGGAGGAATCCCCAAAATTCCTTCCAAAATTTCATAGGCAGCGTTTGCATCAAGTTCAATAAAATTTCCTTCAGCGGCAAAATCAAGAAGTTGTCTATGATGCAAAGCTAATCCTATGTAAAAATTACAAAGCAAAACCTTAGCATCCCCCTTTAGATTGGAAACACGATACGATTCCATAAGCCTATACCAGGCATCTTTCAAATTTTCTCCTTGTCTTTGCTTGAAGTAAAGAACTTCAAAATCTGGTGACAAATGAGGAGTAGGGACGCTAGCCATCGGGACTAGAGACAAGAGATCGGTGAAAAAGAGAGGCGAATAAAACGGCAATTTTTTGTGAAGTGGGGGAGAAGAAAATGAGAGGCAAAAGGCAAATAATGTAAATTGCGAGGAGATGATATTTGTGATTAGTAAGCTGGTTATGTTGAAGATCTTCCCCGGCAACGGCGCCAGAAATTCCTTTTGATTGCTCTTTGACTATAGCGCCAGAAAAGCTCCAGGCTGCTAGGACTACGTCAGTATTTCCCCAAAGAGGAAGGGATGATGCAACACAGCGATGGTAGGTATTTCCCTCAGTGAAGAAACCAAGGTTATCGAACCAGTAGGAGGACCAAGCAACACAACGTAAACAACACCTGCACACAAATAACAACACCTCGCAACCCGATGTGTTAAAGGGGTTGCTAATCCCTTTCGAGTAACGATGCCAGAAATTTGTAGTAGATTGAAATAATAGATCGCAAATAAAATAAATTGCAACAAAGTATTTTTGTATTTTTGGTTTAATAGATCTGAATAAAAATGCAAAGGAAAAGTAGATCGCAAGCAAATATATGAGAAAGAAGACACGGGGGCCGTAGGTTTCACTAGTGGCTTCTCTCGAGAAAGATAGCGAACGGTGGGTAAACAAATTATTGTTGGGCAATTGATAGTACCTCAAAAAATTATGACGATATCCAGGCAATGATCATTACATAGGCATCACGTCCAAGATTAGTAGACCGACTCCTGCCTGCATCTACTACTATTAATCCACACATTGACCGCTATCCAGCATGCATCTAGTGTATTAAGTTCATGGAAAAACGGAGTAATGCAATAAGAATGATGACATGATGTAGACAAGATCCGTTTATCTATTGCGTAGATATAGATCCCATCTTTTTATCCTTAGTAGCAATGATACATACGTGTCGGTTCCCTTTCTGCCACTCGGATCAAGCACCGTAAGATTGAACCCACTACCGGGCACCTCTTCCCATTGCAAGATAAATAGATCAAGTTGTCCAAACAAAACCCAAATATCGGAGAAGAAATACGAGGCTATAAGAGATCATGCATATAAGAGATCAGAGAAACTAAAATAACTTTCATGGATATAAAAAGATATGACTAATCATAAACTCAAAGTTCATTAGATCCCAACAAACACACAGCAAAAAGAGTTACATCATATGGATATCCAACAGACCATTGTATTCAGAATTCAACGAGAGAGAGAAAGCCATCTAGCTACTGACTACGGACCCGAAGGTCTACAAAGAACTACTCACGCATCATCGGCCAATGGAGGTGGTGAACCCCATCCGAGATGGTGTCTAGATTGGATCTGGTGGTTCGGGACTCTGCAGCGGCTGGATGAATATTTCGTCGACTCCCCTAGGGTTCTGGTATTTTGGGGTATACATAGAGCAAAGAGGTGGTCCAATGGGCACCCGAGGTGGGAACAACCCATCAGGGTGGGCCTGGGCCTCCTGGCGCGCCCTGGTGGGTTGTCCCCTCCTCGGGACTCCCCAGGTGCTACCAGGGCCCGTTGTGTTCCTTCTGGCCCATAAAAATTCTCCGTAAAGTTTCGAGGCATTTGGACTTCGTCTGATATTGATTTCCTTCGATGTAAAAACATGGAAAAAACAACAACTGGCACTTGGCACTATGTCAATAGGTTAGTACCAAAAAATGATATAAAATGACTATAAAATGATTATAAAACATACAAGATTGATAATAAAACAGCAGGGAACAATCAAAAATTATAGATACGTTGGAGACGTATCATGTAGCAAATCACTAAAATTATTAGTCAACATTGCATACTAAATGCCTATGCATATTTAATACTCCTATCTGCAAATAGAATCATTAAACAAGCAAACTTATGCAAACAATGCAAACATAATAGCGATCTACCAAAACAGTACAGTGTGTAAAGAATGCAAGAGTATCAATGCTTATTCAACTCCAAACATTATGAAAATTTACCACACTGTAGAAAATTTATCAGAGCTTATTATGCAAAAAGTTTCAACATTTTATCACATTCTGACTTTTCTAGGGAATTTTTGCAACAACGATAAACTTTCTATTTTCAAACAGCAGCATGTATACTTGCAAAATAAGCATGGCAAAGGCTATCATTGCCACTTTTATTGAAATAAAAGATGCAAAACATTATTATAAATAACAACAAGCAAATCCTAACAAAATATATTGACTCTCCAAGTAAAACTTATATCATGTGACGAATGAAAACATAGCTCCAAGTGAGGTTACCGATAATGTTGAAGACAAAAGAGGAGATGCCTCCTTGGGCATCCCAAACTTAGCGGCAAGTGCTGCCGATGCGGCCGAATACTTTCGAGATCAAAAAGATCGTGAAGTGGAAAAGCTGTTCTGGTCACATTTTCATGTTCCAAAGCGTCCGCTTCCACTGACAGATCAGTTGGCCGAATGGGCCGAGCTGAATAGATTGTCCGGACTCGCCATGAGGTCTGTTGTGGATCATTTGTGGCCAGAAAGGCCAAAACTGAATAGTTATT